>OW804095.1:77832239-79323489 GCA_942159475.1 Sthenelais limicola
CAGGACCACGATTCAAAGACAGTGTTTCATAGATTGGTGGTGTTAATCATATCATATCGTCCTGTGTAGTTCAGCTCAAGCTCAAAAGAGCTTGATTTCCATGCATCACCTCGAGGAGGTACTACACCCGGGCTTGCTGTGGAGAGGCAGGTAAGAGTCGCATCACACAACCATTCGACACACGGGTTGCTGCTAACTCCCAGGCATACCCTTTATCCCTGTGATTGGTACTAGCAACCCTCACCTATAGTTTTTGCTACTGTTACACATGCCAGTGCTACTCCGGGCCCACCTCAAATGCACGCAAATGTGGTGGTGGCGAAGTATTACGCACCTACGGGCCGCAGCAAAGAGAGGTTTGGGCGGAGGCAGCCTTTTGGTCGGGGATCAATGCAGCGGGACAACGGGCCAAGAATTGGGGGAAAAAAGTACATGGATTAGTTCATACATGGGGACGTAGTCCCAGCCAAGGATGCTACGGGTAAAGAATACATGGATTAGTTCATACATGGCCCCTACATTTTGGTACTGGTCATACATCGGGCACAGTTACCCAATACCCAACCATTGAACCCAATACCATTATCACGTCCTGTACCTCACTAGTAACCTACTTGAGTGCGCAAGCTTCAATCAGACCTATGACGTTTCCTAAGTTCTGATCCCCATCATTCCTGCATCCATACCGATCGATAACATGATGGAACTGTCACCTTCCATAACGACCAAAGTCTTCCAGACCCGGTGTCCCAAGAAACCTACAAGTCATCCCTCCCTATCTTCCAACTCCCCCAGTTATTAACCATCCTAGAGATTGTCTTCACCATGGTGATCCCCACGACTTCACATAAAAAGTGTTTTACTCACGACATGACTCATTACACTAACAACACATTCAAGGCATTCAGGGCGAGCTGCATACTATGCTTCATTTCAAGAAATGTCTATGGAAACCAGAGAAAATGGTTAGAACGGGGGAGCAGTGAGTGTGTGGTTGTGAGTGTCTGTGTGTGTGTGTGTAGGTGTGTGTGTGTGGGCGAGTGTGTGCTGCATCCACTGCAACACCCAACATACCACATACACAGTGTATTGCAGGTGTGTATTGGTGTGTGCGAGTGATATTACCGACCTTGTCCTAGGGTCCAACCCCAGCAGCACAAGCTCAGTAATAACTGTGTGGTTTTGTAGTGTGTGTAGTGCGTGTGTGTAGTGCATGTGTGTTGTGTTGTGTGGGTGATGAGTGTGACAGCATATGCAGCACACACTCACCCAACCACACCCACACCCACACCCACTCACACTCACACCCGCAACCACACATTCACCACTGACCCTTTCCAACCATCTTGTCTGGTATTCCATACACATTTGTTTAAATGAACAATTGTACAAAGTGAGCCACAAATGACCTCAAATCCGTTGTTAGCATTCTAAGCCAAATGTCTGAGTGAACAAATTTTATACCGAAAGTCGTGTAAAGCACGCATAAATGAAGACCCGCGGACTCTCGCAGACAGAGAACAAATGGAGGAGTAGGTGTCAAGGAAAAGATGTCATATAATAAGCTTCTGGGGGCACCAGCTCTGAAAATTCTCAACCGTATAGATGATGACACCTCCACCAGGTATCAATTATCTTTTCGCTGAAGGGTCATTGCCTAGGGTCGATCTTAAGGGCAAACTTTTGCATTGCACAGCTACGTTCAGGCACCTTGTATTACTGATAACTATGACTCCAGTATTGGGCACCCTGTTTCGGTACGACTTCTACGACGCAGCCCAGGGGCATGGGCCTAGGGACCTATTCTCGGACCGGATCCCCACGGATAAATGGTAGAGCGTTGAAGGCAGAGCATTGAAGGCAGAGCGTTGAAGGCAGAGCGGGCAGCAGTGTCCCTTAGTAGCGCCCCTATGGCTGTCCGCCCCCAAGTAGCTGGATCTGGAGTCGTCACAGAGGCTACTGGAGAAACCATGGTCCGACGCAATCGGGGGAGACCGCTCCCTGGAAGTGTCATCAGAACAGTAGACAGAAGTAGCTGGCAGCTACTTAACTGGCTGAAACATATAAAACGAAATTTTTGGGCTAGTGTTACATCACAAAGATAGAAGTATTAATTATGATATTAGGATAGAATTGGATTAATGTAAATCGTATAACATGAATACGATCGTAATGTGATATGTGTGTGACAGAAGAAGTAACAACAATCGTGTTGCATTTCATGCCATAAATGCAAGTACTAGGTATCAGTATACGCCGCCCCCCCCCCCCCCACACACACACACCTATGTGCCCATATGTAAGATTACCAGTGTAATTATATATAATCCCCTATACAATCCACTATTCTTTATGTTCTCGAATGACCCCTAGTTCGAAACAAATCGGAAATGTCAGATATCTTTAATAATATTCAATGGCGCCAACTTAGACGGTAGGGCTGTCAAAAACATATTGATAGAAAGCAATAACAATGCATTATAACTATTTGATAATAGTCATATGATAAGACCACATATGTAAGTGGCACTAATGCGAATTGTCTATGTAATCGTAACCATAGTAATGTATTCATGTATCCACCTGAACTGTTCTTACACTTTATGTTACATATATTATTTAGGGCTATCTGGAAGACCTACTTGTAGATGCTGAGTCCTCTTCTGTACCAGTTTAATGATGAAGAATAAAAATTCAATATATATATATATATATATATATATAGTCATCGTCCACCACAAACACATCAATGTTGGTCGACTGAGGTTGAAATGATTGATTGACATCGATCTTGATCTCCCCCATTGAAATCGGGAATGGCGGCCGACTTGTCTGACAAGGTGTTCGGCGATTGAATGCTACAAGTGAAAGAGCAAGAAATAATTAATTTAAAAAGCAAATCATGATGATAACAACCTCTATAGTTGTAGATTCAGAATATGTTGTGGGGTAGGTAAGTGACCATGGGGTAGGTTGTGACCGTGGGGTAGGTTTGTGGTGTAGGTAAATGACCGTGCCACAACTATATAAAATATCGCATATAAGGCATGTCTTTGTTATATAAAATCGTACATGCAAACATAATTTTCTGTGGGGTGGGTATAGCTCTTTGCAAGTGAACTAGACTTGAGGGCATATCTAATAAAAATATATCTAAATCTATTATGCCATTTAAAAACCAGTCAGTTACTTCTCACCTTTTTAATAGGAAAATAAACATTCTAGACCAACCTTTTCTTGTACTAATAATATTTATAGAGCTAAAATCTAATTTATGTCATTTTCATTTTAGCATTTTTCTGGAGGACAAGGACCAACAGCGGATGATCCAGATCCCCTACCTGCTGATCCCCATGACCTTAAATATAGGCGGAAAAATAGAAAACGTCCATGTGACAGATCTTCAACTGCCATCAGCGCAAAACGCACCAAGAAATGTCCAGATGTTACATCATGTTACGTAATAATGACGTAACAATGGGTAACCACTTTATGATCATAATTATCATTAATTATTACTTATTAGAATTACGATGGTAAGCTAGAACTATGACTAATTTCCATAAAGCACCAGTACTAAGGAATTTATTGCAATATATACGGTAGCATGTAAGAACTCAGGTAGCACCTTTACCTACTTCAATATTCCTCCAATCAACAATAGCCACATGGACCAAGCACCTACCTGTATTTTAGACTACAATAAATATACATTCTAGATCTTCGGATCATACCCTTTACACCTTCTCATTTATTCTCTTTGTAGTATACAATAGATCTAAGTCTAATAGATACCCAATCTTCATGTAACACTGGTGGAGTAGAACCCGGCTCATCCTAGAGTATCTAGGAGCTACCCAATCTTCATGTAACACAGACACCCCCCATGAAATCGCTGAAGATGCTGCCTGAGTATTACTCTCTTTGTCAACAATTGCAACTCAAAATGCCCCTCCCACTGAAGTTATGGACCATGACGAACCAAATGTAGGGAATGAAGCAGGCAATCCTATACCTGAGGACAATGCAACCCCAAACCCTGCTAGTCCTAGCTCAATAATGCCTAAAGTAAAGTGTGAGCATTACAATCGTGACACATCCATTGGCAAAATAAGTATGTCCACTATTCAATGTCGTAACTTTACTCAAAAAGTTTTAGAAAATTATATTTCGTGTTTTAGATACACTGGTTTGCCAACATGTGCACTTCTTCACTACTTATTTAACTGGTTGAAACCTGCAGCAAACTTTAAGCTCTGGGATGGCAAAAATAAACTACAATCAGGGAAAAAAACGTAAGGCAAAGACAAAAATTATCACTCTTTGAAGAGTATCTTCTAACACTCATTCGGATAAGACGTGGATATGATACCTCCCATCTTGCCTACCTGTTTGGTATATCCCAAAGTCAAGTAAGCCGGGTATTTATTTCATGGGTCAATTTCATGTTCCAGGCGATGGAAAGATTGATAGTTTAGCCAACAATGGAAATGGTAAAGGCTAATCTTCCAGAATCTTTCAAGGCATACCCAAATACCCGAGTAATCATAGATTGCACTGAATTTTTTGTTGAAAGGCCCTTTCGGCCTAGGGCACAAAGGCAAACGTGGTCAAACTATAAGCACCACAATACAATTCCGACAGAAAATGCCTGTTGAAATTTAGTGAATTGTCTATTTCAAAACAAGTATTTCACATCCGATGCTATAGCTAGATCTTTTCCTTCTAGATAAATCAAACTACCTCTCCCGCAACCTACTATTTCCCCCTCCCCTTCTCTTTCTCCCTCCCCTCTCTGCCATGCATATATATATAGATATAGGTGCATATAGCGACATGAAGGGGCTTGGGGACTCACTGGTTTGGGCTGGGGTGTGTGTGTGTGTGGGGGGGGGGGGGGGTGCGATATTGAGTCTAAATTGAAAGTTCAAGGGATTAATTATATATCGGTTCATCAAAGCACATGGGTAATGGCATGTTTGAAATGGGTGCCCATGATGATTATGGGGGGAGATAAAATTACCCGACCTGACAAATAAGGGATAACAGGCTGTGATAAGGATGTGGGATATACTGAAAAATGAATGTACGTGGTTCTCATGTACGTGGTCATGTACGTGGTAATTTTGATCAGATAATAGTTAACCCCTAAAAATACTTAAAATGCACCATTTCAGCATTTTTTTGGGTTAAATATTGTCCAAATGATAATATAAACTTCTGACTTTGATTCACATAAAAGATAGAAATATAGACTTGTACTTTTACAATTTTTAACTTTAATTTTACATGAAGAATGGTGGCTTTGGTGTATTTTCAGCATAATTTCGTTAGAGACTTCAGTGCTACAATTTTATAGATTTTTCACTTCTACCTAGCAGATCCAGGGATGTCACTAAGTTTTGTGTAAGGTGGCTATTTAGGATTTTTAGCCGGCTGCACAACTTTTTCAATGCAGACTATGGTCAGGGAGGGGACTCAGATAGTTTTTCATGACTTTTTAATGACTCACAGTGAAAATTAATGACGACTCACAGTGAAAATTAATGACTTTTAAGGCCCTTAAAAACCCAAACTCAGAATTCATGACTTTTAATGACTTTTTAAGACCTGCGGGAACCCTGTGATAGATATACATATAAATGCATGCATACATATGTATACATGTGTCTATACATAATTATGCATATATGTACACACATACATATGCATGTGAAAAAAGAACTAAGCCGAGCAGTTGGTCATGTGACATGACATGCGAGGTGACGTCACAGCCTTCCCGACCAATATGTACACATATATATATATGAATGCATGCGCATAAATATGTATAATGCATGTGGATGAGGGAGGCAAGTTAGTCCAATCTGCTAAAATGTGTCATGAATAATTTTGGAAAATTGTGGTTACCCCAGGGCTGGGAAAACCATTAAAACATGCATTATCCCCTGTATGTTCCAGTGTTCACAAAAAATAATGATAGACTGCATGGTGTCTATTGAGCCTCCATTCAATTCTATACAAACAAAAAATAGTGATGTGACAATTAACATAGAACTCAATGGGAGTTCCATTCAGCCCTATGCAAACTAAAAATTGTGCTGTGAGAATTAACATAGCATTCAATGAGAGTTCCATTGAAACCTATGCAAGCAAAAAATTGTGCAGTAAGAATTAACATAGGATTCAATTGGAGTTCCATTGAAACATATGTTAACTATTTTTTGTACATAATAAATCTGACCGTGGTATTATCGTTGTTTTTCAAAATTAATGGTACTCCAGGGCCTCTGTATATCCTCCAGTAACTTCTCCAGTATACCCTTTCTCCAGTACCTCTTCCAGTTTTTCCTACAGTATATCCTCCAGTGCCTCCTCTAGTATCTTATACATTATATATCCTCCAGTACCCTCCCCCAGTACCCTTCCTCCAGTATATCCTACAGATGTCCTCTAGTATTGCCTACAGTATATATCCTCCAGTACCTCCTCCAGTTCCCCTTACAGTACCGCCTCCTGTACCTCCTCCAATACCCTTTACATTACCTCCTTCTGCACCCCTAACCCATCACTCTTTCTTCTATCTCCTTGCTCTCTCTTCTACCTCTCTCTCTCGCCCTCTCTTCCCCCCTTCCTCTCCCTTTCCCTGTCCTCGCTCTCCTTGTTTTATCTCTCTCCCCTCTCTCTCTTCTCTCTTCACTCTCTCTCCCTTCTTTTTCTCCCCTCACCCTCACTTGCTCCCTCATACACATGTATTATATGTGTACATATTGGCCCTCGTTCATATGATTACATATAGACGGGCGGGAAGGCTGTACCTAGGCCTAATACCGCTTTTTGTGGCAGTTGTGATACCATGACCATTCACAATGGTCTTGTTCATATAAAGGTCTACTTGGGTCATATCATAATAGACCTACATCCCCTTACTACAAGGGCGCCAGAGCATGGAATGCTCTTACCTCTTCTGAATAAAACCCTCATACACACTATTTAAAACCCTCAAGAACAATCAAATCACTATTGAAACTGCACTGACTGATGTCCAAGACGGTGTCCACGTCCAACCAGTAATTTAAAAGGTCAATTTATTGTCATTGACAAACTGGTATGCACTATATTCCCACTACCATATGACTACCAATATTCCAAACATCATCCAAACACAAACTGAAATGGCATGCAGAACCTTCTCGCTACCAAAAATCAGAGCTGGGAAGTTATTAGCACGGGTGGGACGGTGATCCCCGTAACGCGCGTTACCTCATCACATATGACGAGTGCAATTAAAATTTGAGTTTAGGTATTCGACTGGTCCCGTCAGGCTTAGAGCCCAGTTCGAACCATAAACTCAGGCTCTAATTGCCCAGGGGAACTGGTTATCACATGGAATATATTTCAAAATAAACATAGCAGTTTCATTTAGATAAATCTGTGAATCATTCCACTAGAGTGGTAAATGAGTAAAAGTGTTACGTCCAACCAGCAATTTAAAAGGTCAATTTATTGTCATTGACAAGATCCTATGACGGAAATACTGTGTTGGAAGCCAATTGTACATCCTTTATGTCATCATCGTGTCTATAGTTACATCCATGGTATCAAAAAAAGCTAAGTTTGGAATAACATGGACGCAAAAATAATATTTGTTCATTTTTAGCTTGGGCCAGGCCGTTTTTTTTATAGCAATGGGGATGCGTTGTGAAAATTCACAACTCATGAACAAAGAATTTCAGAAGACAAAGGGTAAGACAAGAACAGGGAGACGGTGTCCAAGTATTAATGCAGACATCAAAGCTTTAATTAGCGTGTGAAATGATGAAAGAAAAAAAGCTGGGGGGGGGGGGGGGGGGGGGGCTGTGTGCGACAGTATTTAGCAAACTAAGAAATATCAAAGTAACAAAAATTGCGTGAAAAGATTAAATGATACTGCTTCTACATTTTTGGATTAATTCCTCAAAGGGATAATGGAACTAAAGGTTATATGGTTGTAACTTGGTATGTATGTGTGTCAGAATGAAATTTATTCTGAAAAATTGTGAATTGCTGATTTTATCCTCTGGAAAGGACAGTGGCATTGTATTGTGTCGTGATATGTCAATAATAATTGTCAAAAAAAAAAGATTAAAAGATAACAGCTGGGAGGTGTTATATATAATATTAGTTATACTTTAACTTTACTCTAAATTCTGTTCTGTTAAGAAATCTAATTGAAATACTGAAAATGACAGGTCGAGCATGGATGGAAAGAGAGTAGTATTTAGTTTCTTTATGGAAGTAGGCATATAAATTATAATGAATTACGAAAGGTTAAGTATTTACCTAGGTATTGTCATGACGAGGCCGTAATGTATGCAAAAGGGGAGGTCCTATGTTCTTCCCTAGAAACAAGAAAGAACATAAAGATATAGAATAAAGAATAAATTCAGTCCGTATTGAGCTAGCATATAACTAAAAAAAAACTATTGTCACTAGCTGTCAACTAATGACAGCTAGTGGAATTACAACATTACCAGTGCATGAATTTGGGGGAGGTGGGCGGGTGTGTGTGTGTGGGGGGGGGGGGCAGGTTTAACAGTGTCTGCCATTGACTGTTTAGCATGGATTTTTTCGATGTATGATTCTAAGGCTAAGCTCTAAAACAGTAAAAGTATAATTTCACCTGCCCCAGCTTTTCAGACCTGCTTAAGGCAAGTTAAGCGATATCTTTCTGATAGCCCAGGTTCAGTAGCCAATATTGTATTATATTAGCTTGCATTATCAATAATATTGTTTAATATCAAATCTTTTTGAATCGGGTGTTGCTCTTGAAGTAATTACAATAATATGAATACAAAATTTGTCCTATTTTCAATGCAACCTTTTCTGTTTCTTTGACATATTAGTAGCTGTAATTTCAATGAAAGTAAGCTAATTGTTAATCGTTGAGCTCATCTCTTTATTTTATCAGGCTATTCCTTGTTTCTTTAGATATCTTATTTAACCAGAAAATAATTATTTGAGTGGCATTTGCCATCTCCATTTACAGGGTTCAGGCATAAATTGCCTGCTTTTCATCCCTATCCTGGGATTAATTTGAGGTTAGTTTAATCAAGATACAGAGTTTTTTTTGCGAGGATATAGGGGAATGAGATGAGATGTGTTTACTGTTATAGGGGGAAATTTAATTGATACAAATGTATTTTCTAGGGAAAGTCTTTGTCAATGTGAAATATATATGACGGATTCTTATAGAATTGGCTACTGGGGTCTAGCTGGAGATAAATTTTCATCAACCCTCCCAGAAGCTGAAGATATTCATGCAATATATTGACAATTAACATGTAAGGTATTTATTAATCCAATCTTGTAGCGATTTTTGAGTAAGACACTTCTAGTACTATTAGAAGTGTCTTACTCAAAAATCGCTATAACTTAGTATAAGATTACACAGTGTTCCCAAAAACATTTTAGTGACGCCGGTGCTGGAATCTTTTAAATGGCCTTGAAATGTTCAGAGATTCTGCTTCTAACAGAGAGTGAGAGTGTGAGAGGGCATGTAAATAGGTTATGAAATAGTCCGATTATATTTGATGACATAATGCACCTTCAAGTATCAACTATAGCTAGAACAACTAATTCATGAAACCTTAATGAACAGACGACTGCAACGAATTTTGTATCTTTATTACTTTATCTTCATCATGTATCCCTGAAGAAGACAACCAGTATTTATTACTAACTAATTACTATTACTATCGTCTGTCTCTGTGTCTGGCTTGAACTGAAATTCTAAAATAAATCTGCAAGCAGGAAAGTTTCTCTATTCGGATGTGTATAGTTAGGGCATATATATATGTGATTTCATATGTTAGGCCTTTTGGCGGGAGGTTTAGATATCAATTTGCCGGGTTAGGAGGAATTGCCAATTTGTCTGAAAAATCGGGAGATCTCCTGCCAAGTCGGGAGGTTTGGCACCTTTGAAAAAATTGTAATGGTACCTGCAAATTCTCTTGAAAAAAACACCTCTGGCCAAAACCTTATTTCACCTATGTCATGGCGAGAGTAATAAAGACTAGGGGGGTTTGGGGGCATGCTCCTGTGATCACCTGCAAGATCACTTGTGTGTATGATTCGGCCCTACATGCAAATTAATAACATTCTATTCTCATAGTTCTATGTGTGGAAGAATCTTGTTTCATTATGTGTTCTGCATCATATACAATTCCAGGCAGTGGCTTCGTTAGTAGGCCTATGTATGTATAGGTAATTAGAATATTAATTCTTTTCACATCAAGTCAAATGTAGGCTAACATTTGACTTGATGCAAGCAATCGATTTTAAATGTTCAATATAAATTGCAGATTTTCAATCCACAGAAAATAATTCAATAAAAAGAGTAATGTTCTTCGCATTATACATATCATAGAATATGGGGACATTTCTTCAAAATCTCTAAGTCTTTAATGAATTACCTGCAAATTTGAGCACTGCTAATCATAGAAAATACAAATGCACTACAACGGCCAATACCAAATAAGTTCCTCAGCTTGAGGGAGACAGACGCTCAGAGTCAGTGTCTCAACTTACAATTTTTTGGGGCCGTGGCCATGGAGGTTATCGTAATGACTTTTCCATGCCACACTCTAAACAAAAACAATATTTTTTACTTCCTCATCAAAGGGAATAGATGAAATGTGACTTGGGTGGAGGGGTATGTAACTCCGACCATGGGGGGGACCGAAGATAAGGGTCAAATAAACCTGTCATAGCATCGTAATGGGTTTTTAGGGGAACCCCCTCTCCCGAATGTGTTTAGTATTGGACATAGGACTGAATGGGCGAAATACAAAAATTAAGTGGATGTTTAAACGAAAAGCGAAAGCACATTTAACTGCTGTGGGAAAATCATGGTTTAATATTGTGATATAATTGCAATATAATTTTATCAACCCAAAGGTACATGATGTTAATTATGTACAAGGAAGAATGTTAATCAATATTATAGCAATAATGTGATGTCTGAATGGGATAAATTGAAAAACTAAATAGAAGCTGACTCAGGAACTGACAATGATATATGTTTTCATTATGATTCATGGAGAAAATATAGAGATGATTTAAACGCACCACCTTCCCCCATGAAAACTACCATGCAACTGAGAATGTCACATTCTTCAGACATGGGTTACTAAGACCTCATTCGTACGCTTGGTGATGTCCAGTGACATCAACAAGGGGTGCTCTGTTGGTTGGATATCGCATCCAAGTCGTACTAACCTCGTTATTTGTTTATTAAAAAAACAAATAATGTTAATAAGGACTTTAATTCCAATTAGACCACCGATTCTTAAAAAGAAAAAGAAATGTGTTATGGAAAAACACTGTAATTACAAAGGTTAATCTAATGTTCCACTTTTATTCTTTCAGCCTCTCTCCCTCTGAATATGCAGTTTGGATATATCATACATCATCCCTCACATAACAACGTACAAGAAGCCCATTCAAGCAACAGTCCATTATTATGGCCACCATCTTGAGAACCCCCATCCAGGATTTTGATAATGTCATCATCTACTTCATGCTGAAAGCAATGGGCCAACAGAAATACATCTGTGACTTATTCATCTATAGGGTCAACTCCCCCTACAGAATTTTCATTATGGTATTTGAGTATAACTGAGATGCAAATCATGGCCTATACTGGTGGGCTGGTCAGAGCAATCTGAGTGGAAGAGACTGTTTTACTTTAAGGTACAGGTACTACAACGACTAATAACATAGAATTCATGAAGATTTAAATATTGCCTAAGTAATATCCGTGTCTGAATGGGGCTCAATCTCTGAGTCTGAGGATAGGTGTGGTGTAATATTCCTCTGTACAGCAGTCGTTTTAGTGGATAACAATCCTAGTTATTTGCGATAATCAGTCACTCCTTTATAATTAGGATTGTTAATTCTACCAGATTGTTTAGGTAGCATTGTACATTTTATGTTTGGATTATTAGTAGCACCAAGGAGATTGCTATTGGAATAGATCCCCAATATAATACTTTGTCATAATGTACCGAAAGAATTTCTCAACCACATATTTATTTCTCAGCCCATTTACTGATGCAGCCTGGAACAACAGTACTGAGGCTAATAGCTGCTGTTTAACTTAGAAGTTGCTAATAAACATGATACAAGTATCAGGGCTGCCAATTCGAGGGCTCCTGATGCCTTAAATCAAGACATTTTCTTGATCGATAATAAATGTAAAATATGAATATAGAATATATATTTGTAGCATATATATTTATCAATAGTGGCCGAGAGAACCCTTAAATCGATGGCAGGTGAAGAAAAGAAAAGTGAGACAGAGGGAGACAGAAATAATAGATATGGTCAATTCTCATGGAATGGTTCCAAATGAGTATTCTTGGAAAGTTCATTGAAATGAAGTGAAATTGCCAGTGTAGGTGCAAATAAATATTCATTGTCATTTCATTCATTTATAGAAAAAGAAAATGATGATATTCTCGCATAATTCCAAAGAAGAATAAAAGCCCTTTTTAAATGCTATATTGGAAACAACCCTACTGCCATGGGATTATTATGAAAATTAGTAAAGAAAACCTGTCATGGACGGTGATGGACAAAAAACGTCCCCTTTTTGACAGCATAGGTAGTGCACAGCACTATATAGGGGGTGCCACACAGGAGCATGCTCCTCCAGAAATTTGTTAGAAAAATGAGCGTTGTTTCAGTGCATTCCATCTAAATTAGTTTCATAGTCACCATAAATTTATGATTAGAATGTTTGATTTAATTCAATTATCGAAGAAGGTAATGTAATTAAATGCACAATCAATTTTGTTTTAAACATTTATCAGAATCGACAAGAATATATAAAAATAAACATTTTATCACTTAGATACTTGATTGAAGACCTTCGGGCCCTGACAAATATCAATCTCAGAGACCGACGAAAATTCTATGGAGACCTGGGCGTCGGTCTCTTGGTTATGTTGCACACCATTTGTCTGTCTCTCTCTCTCTTTCTCCCTTGTAAAGCAACCAATCTCACTCCCTCACTCACCTTTTCTCTCTCCTCTTTCTATCCACCATTCATACTGTAGCATCATCGAAAGCAGAGTGCATTCTTAACTTTTTGACTGACTTCTTCAACTTTTCCACTGAACTAACTTAACGATTGACTATCTTAACTTAACGATTGACTATCTTAACTTTACAATTGACTATTTTGACTTAAGATCGACCATTTTGACTTTTGGATTGACTATTTCAACTTAACAATTGACTATTTTGACTTTAAGAACGCCTATTTTAACTTCATGAACGACTATTTTAATTTGGATTTAGATTGAGAATAATTTATTGGCATTTTTGGAAAGAAATGAAGGGGTGTCCTATTCAGCATAATGGGAGGTTTTGACTTAATCATTGACTATTTTGACATTACAAACAACTATTTCAACTATATGAACGACTATTTCAACCGTACAAACTATTTTGACTATACTATTGACTTTTTTTACTATACTATTGGCTATTTTGACTCTACTTACTATTGACTATTTCAACTTTACCAACAACTATTTCAACTTTACAAAGTTGGGTAGTCTGTAGCGACTAAATAATTCAGGTATCTAAGATCAAACGCATTAAAGGTTTAAACAATTGAAAACCAACCCACTTTCTCTGGTCTCTCTGATAAAGAGAGAAGGTTTCCATCAATTAAACGCTACTTGTTTAAAGTCAAACTATCCCCGCGAACTATTCATAATACCAACCTCATAATTTCAGGTATGGAATAGATTGGATATAGGGCTTAATACATAGGCTTGCAATGTTTCACCCTATTTGTAATCCGCATCTTCCATCCCTACTCTTTGCTTCAGTTCTAATACTGAAGGATTAGGACGATTGACACTAAAAGGCATACTTAACGATCATTCCTTTAAACTTTAACTGTTCTTGTACAAATAGCAATTCAGAATTGTTGCCTGCATTTTCCCATAGATTCATGGAGAATTATCACTAATAGAATTGAAGGGTTGAAACGATACAAAAGATTAAATTGTCCATATTTTAGAGAAGGATAGTGGATTCATCGTCGTTATAATCTCTTAGAGATCATCATTAAATGTCCTACAATGCCATGTTTGATAGAATTTATATTAATGTCTCCTATGGATTTAATGTGTTTTATTACCCTAGTTATATTTCAAAGTTTTATTATCCTAATCACGAAGCATGTGCATGTATTACTTATTTATGTATTGTTTGAATGTATTGGTGGATGTGTACATTGTTCGAACAGTCTGGTGGAATGGTTTGAACTGATGCAATGATTTATATTGTGAAATAAGCTTATGTTATAAATAAAGCTGTAAATAACGTTCTAGAAGGAATTACTTCATCCGGAACTCTACTGAGTTCCGAATCATGCCAGCATTATTTTAGTCTACCTCCTGTGTAAAACTTTCTCTATACAAATATATGTAATCCAGTCAGTCAGTACTATCTATAGTACCATCTACAACCTGTACCATTACAACTGAAGAGGACTGACTGAAATTTACAACTGGAATCCTGTGAAATTTATTCTCTGCTAAACACTTTGTGGACCACAACTTTGATATTGCTACACATTGAATAAACTAGCTATTCAGCCCAACTCTACCTATATTCGATACTTCAAGTTCTCTGATATATTTCCTGACCAATATTATTAATAATAATTGTAATATCCATCACCCCTGAGGAAGGGAGCAATGCTCTTGAAACGTTGGGTAGGCCTAAATAATAAAAGGAACATTCAAACATTCAAAATCGTCATCTCTCTGAAGATCACAAAACGTTCATGTGGCCCTCTATCTCCACCAGTTACTAGTGAAAACTCCCCATCTTAATAAAAATAAGTTTATGGGTTGTCCCTGCTCCCCAGACATCTACAGAACTATGATTTGATTCCTAAGCATTTCGTATCAACAACCTTGAATGGATTCTGTAAATAATGTTATGAAAGGTATTTCACCCTAACCACTCCAATTTAATTATGACTTTAGTATCAATCATATCATATAAATTAAAATAAATGCATGTTTTGTTGATGGTTTTTCTATGAATTATCAGAATAGTAGAAAATATCACATAGCCATTTCGAAATCAGTAAATTAATTCTTACCATACTCGTTTTTTTAGGATTCATATTGGTTTATATATAATTGTAAAGTAAGAATATGCTTCTCACTGATGACATGATGTAAGGGAAATCATAGAAACGATGTGTAAATAAAGAACCTATCTGAGTCTAAACTGGACTGGACTTGTTATTCATAATAGGCCTAATTATATTCAACATCGGCTCAACATAACCTAAGTTTGCTCAATGATAATATTCTGACTACATTACTACCAGCTCTACCATCTACTCTAATATAATATCTTCCAGAGAGTATAATTCATAGGCCTACACTATAAAAAAAAATGGCTACATGTGATAGAATAAACAAAATATTTTACGAAAGCCTGAGATGGATTATGTTGAAGGAAAATAATTTATTCTACCTGATATAAAATTCACTAAATGCTTTGAATGAAGACACTACAATACATCATTGCACTACAGGTCTTACATTAGGCTATGTTTCGATGCAACTATAAAAAAGAACATCTGACATCTAATTCTATCGTTTTTATGACATTGATTCATATATCATGATGAAATATTTCCTCCTGTTGGGTCGGGTTTTTACAACACCAATTTGAATATAAAATAAAACAAATATTGGGCTGAATAAATTCAACAAAACTTTTCATAATAAATGATTGGGTGGAATAACTATGGGCCTACAAACTGGTAGGCTACTGAGGTAGGCTACTTGTTGCGTTGAAGTCTAAATGTTGATTTCATAATAAACTATGCACACTTTAAATACAGTTTTATTGACAAAATTCACATTTGTGATATATTTGCATTACCGTCCCTATATTTAATTAACATATATAGGTGATTTATCTTCACAATCTGATGATTTTGATTAGATCCCAAAACACTGCACAAGGTCCCAGGTCTTTGTTTCTGGTGTAGGCTAGCTGTAGGCTCTTGTAATACTAAACTGTAGGCCTACTGTGTCTCACCAAGTCCCGGGAGCAAGTCAGGAAAAGTGTACGGATAAGTATATATATGCCTACTGACTGGAACATCAAAGTATAACATGGCCATTACATAGGGGGCCTACGTTATACCCCGGAGCTATACCAACGATCCTATAGCTACACAGGATCGTTGGCACTCGCTGATCTGCATGTAATAGGTTAAACAAATCGATCAGCTGATATTTATTATGTTTTAAGAACATAATTTATGATTAAATAATGTTTGCCTCTTAGTAATAGTAAACAAATAAGCCTAGCAGAATTTTAATGTATTAACTGTTTTTACCTAGTTTAAAATATTCAAGTCTCCTTTTTTTACATGAATATGTAAACCCAACAAAAGCATGATTCGACTTGTTTTACCAGCAAGAGCTCTGGTTCAGATCGACCAGATGATAGAATATATTTCGGTGATCTCCAAATAGAAATATGGATGCATGCATGTTCTCCCTAGTTATTCATATCTTATCACATAATTAAGTCTTAATCACGCTAAATATAGCAAGTGCACTTTTAATAGGCCTAAGCTCCAACCATAATTACACTGTCACTGATGTCATGTCAGACGTCGTACCGTAAGCTTTGGCGGAATGGCGGGAAGCCACAATATGCAAATGAGGTTGACTTGACCTCTTTCTTAAGATGATGTCACAGGAAAGACACACAGACAATGATCCCCATCAGTTATGGATGACGAGCAGACATTTCTGACTTTGTTTATACTTTAATCGGGACCTAATAAAGGCAAGTTTGCTTCTCAACTAACATTTAAACTTGCCTTAAAGCTGTGGGAGAGGTAGCGGAACCGGCAAAAAGTAAAAACTTATAGGCTTTTTGCGATTTTCATTGCTTTTTTTCAAAAAGTAGTTTCGAGAGTTGATCGGAAAGATCGGTACCATCGAAAAGCTTTTTTAATTCTCTTTAAAATGACATATCAGTCGTCGCTATACGCCCATTATTTAAAAAAATATGATCTGAGAACTGATTTCGGGGAGGTGTTTTGACAAGTTTTAGGGTCGCAGATGTCGGTACCGATCTATAGTAGATCCTATATAGTGTTGTGTCATTACTTATTATAAATGGCGATCTATACATACCGGAGGATATATTACATAGACAGTCTATGTCTATCTGACTCTACATAGACACGAATATCAACCCATAAGGCTATAAGATCGATAAGATCAAAGACGAAATATAATAGTATGTTATGTTCACAGTGTAATAAACCTTTATTCATAATAATACAGGCTAGAGCCTATAGATTGCTGTATTATAATTATACTTATAAGTCGGATCTTATATCGGAATATAAATAGGCGATTTCGTTGTATGTTACTATATATGTATAACTCTAGTCTAGACAATGACTATTAGAGACAACACAACTAGATGAATTCCATAGTGGTTCTGCTAATTTTAATGGAGACTAGCTCCTCCTATATTTCATATTGGATTATCATGGACCATGTGGAGGAGAAGGGGAGAAGTTGAATTAAAACTCTCTGCCTCTGGGAGAAAACAAGACACAGGCAGGACATTCGGTCACAGCAAAATAGACAGGGTGTAGAATACAAAAGCAACAATTTGGTTCTCTTGGGTATATAGGGGACATGGGTGCGTAAAATAGAATGTGAAATAACAATTGGTAATAGTTATAGGGCATACCTAATGTATCCCCAGACCCAGACCCCACACTCCGTCGCTGGCCACCGGGACATGTATAAATTTAGCGTGGTCCGTTTTCGCGTACGTGGGCATAAGACAAGTAATTTATATCCCAAGTTTCCGTCGCCCATTATTATACACACGCTCACAATACACACACGTAGCCCAAAATACACACACAATATACACCATACACTGCTACAAAATAACATGTATTCAACAGAGTTACTTACCAAGAAATCGGTGCTTCTCACGCCTCAATATGTGTTTCTCACGCCGATATATCAAATATGGCGCGGACACGGTCATGTGACGACGTTGCTAAGCAACCAGCCCCAGGCCCTGCGCCATGCTTTTGTCGGAACCTTACGATAACGCGCCGGCTGACGAATGAAGCCAGACTGAAGTGGGCGGGGCTTAGCGGATCGATTTTTGCTATTAATAGTCAAGTAATTACTTTTATTAGTTAATTTTTACCAGGGACAGTTCACTACTGCCTATACTGACTTAGGACAACCAATTTAGGGTTAGGTTTAGGGTTAGTTATAGTATGGATTTGTGTTCGTTCATATTTTCTTTGATCTTGACACCTATAAGCCGGTTCCAGCTACAACAGCCAATCAGAGGTGCAAAGCCACTGAAGACACTTTCAGCCAGCCGGCGCGTTACCGTAAGGTTCCGCTCCTTGCCTTTGCCATAGCCGCGCTACTTTGTGAACAGATGACGAGTTGTGTTGCGCCCAGCATGCTGCTGCGCGTAACGATATAGTCCCATCCAAACGGAGAACAATTTGTAGAGTCTACTCCTTTTACACAGTTACAACACAACTCCCTCAATACCAATTGCAATTTAATCAAAGTTACAATGCAACGTTAACTAAACATAGCAGTAATTATGCACACGGTAGATTAGATTGGGAGACAGCCCTTGCAACTGCAAGGAGGGAGAACTATCGAGGTAGCACCGGCTGACTGAGAGTGGCTTCTGTGACTTCGCATCTCTGATTGGCTGTTGTAGCCGGGAGGCGGGGCTACAGTGGTGCTGTCACAATCTTAGAAAATGTCATCGAACAATGATCAATACTTAAAATAACCCTAAACCTAACCTTAAATTGGTTGTCCTAAGTCAATAAAGGTAGTAGTGGACTGTCTGTACTAAAAACTCACTAATAAAAGTAATTACTTGATTGGTAAAAGCCTGATAAGCCCCGCCCACTGCGTGTGGCTTCATTCGGCCAGCCGGTGCTACCTCGCAAGTTTTCACCAAAAGCCTTGCAACTGGGCAGCATCACAACTTTTACCATTTTAGATACTTCCTGAGCTAGCAATCCTAGCAAATCACAACTAATCTGGCGGAATATTATGGAATTTCTCACTGACAAGCATTAATACCTCCAAAGGTAAGTTAATTGTACTTGCATCTTTCTGTCTGAGTGAAGCATTTTGGGGTAATCACTTCAGATATGTTATATTCGTCTGTAAGCTTCTGTACATGTATAGCCTAAAAGACGCACGCACCCACACACACCTGCACGCACCCACACGCACCATCAAATGGCCTTAAGAATGATTTGATTTACGATGATTTAAGTGTGGCGGCAATATATTTATCACTTTAAACCCAAAAGTTCTCCGCCCTCCTTGGCGAGTAAAGGAAGGTGAGACAGAGAGACAGAAAGAGTAGCATTTCACGTCCATTGTGATGGGTTTGAGTACCGTAATTCAGTATTTAATTATATTGTAATTATTATAGTGCATGATGATTTACTTTAAATAGTATGACAAAAGTATTCTGTATATGATGGTAGCATAAATGTTATGCTTGTTACGTCTGCAGGCTGTGAGGGGAGGGGGCGTGGCCTTTGATGTGGGCGTGGCATGTTGCTATGGATATAACATAAGCCTACATGGGACGGGTTACTCGTGAAGGAATTAAAAAGTGTAAAATGCTAATACAAATTAAAAACAAGACACTTACAATCTTCCTTCTAATTCGAAAATGAAATTAATGCTGTTGATAACACAATCCTTTCCTCTTTGTTCTTATTTGAATTACTGGTACAATTCACCTACCTGTAACCCTTGACAAAACTATAGATTATCCGACTTTCAAAAAAACATACCCAATTTATTTTCTGTGTCTGCCAATTTATGACCATATTCTAACACCATCTGCACCGGGTTCAATTCCCTTTATTGTTTTCTCAGCTATTTATAGCTGAGAAAACAAATGGGTCACTATGAAATGTGCCAATCACTGATACTGCATCTACTATAGCAATAAACCACTCAGATTTTAGCGTTCGAAGGGTCTGTAGGCCCAGAGACGCCACGAGGCCGCAGGCCGAGTGGCGTCACTGGGCCTACAGACCCTTCGAACGCTAAAATCTGAGTGGTTTATTGATTTTAGTCCATAATGGATCAGATCCCCTCCATAACTTAACCTGACACAAACAAACAACAAACAGAAACACCAAGTCATTCTTTACTAACCTGTCATCATTTAACACCTTCAACACCCATTCAGTGAGCCCTGATTAGGGCCCAGAGGGGTGTACCCTCTAATGAAATCCACTGATGGGAAGATGGTGGCATTGCGCCCGCTACAAACTCTAGATGGCGTGGCAGTAGTACTGATGTAAACACAGTATTCTACAGCTTTATTTCGACCAGAACTTAACCTTACACAAACAAGATAGAACAATAAATGTTAGATTAACTTCTAATAGGCCTAGAAAGCCGGAAAAACTTTTATTGGATGGCAAATTTTCTGTTCTTTGACAACGCACTACCTGCGTACGAGTGAGCGAAAATAGGAAGTGCAACAACGTCAACAAACTATGGCTATGCCCAGCTGGTGAAACATGTGGCCCTATAGGGGCACCAGGCACATTTAAAATTATTGAAGGTTAATACCCATTCAAATCGCCATACATTGACGGCAAATGATGGTAGAAAGAAGCAGAAAAAAGCCACTTGAAGCTCTATTCACGGCCGTTCGAACGGCACCAGTGCGGACGCGATCGCGGCAGGCCAGGGGTGTGTCTCGCAGGGGGCCAATGGGCATCAAGGAAAAAGGTTGATAGACTGGGTCTGACTTTGGGCAGTTAGCCAATGGGAATGTAGGAAACGAAAAAATAGACCGTTAGTACAGTCACGGTCTGTTTTACCACAATTGCACACGAAAACACCCAAAATCTGATCCAAAATGGACTAAATCTTGATAACTTGGTTAACTGTCTGTGAGGTGTTTAAGCTTAGATGTGACATCAGGCGAGGATGCCATATCTAATCCTTTCAATCAGTCATAGATTTCACACCTAGATGTTATTGAAGGCTGATTGACAGCCTTTCTAGGTTTAGCCAAGGGAGTTGATTGGCTGTTAGTTAGATGCTTCTCCAACCATGATAGGTCTGCAGAAGGCCCTCCCACCTCCCACACCATCCCTCTGCCCCCCCCCCCACCTCACCAGCCTCAGGTGCTCAAATGGACACTGCCCAACACATTTTCTAAATTTTAAAAGTAAATTACCAACTATTAAGAGGGCCTAGCCTAGCTAACTACTTTTTATACGACCAACTCTTTTTTTTACGACAAACTCTTTTTTTTACGACAAACTTTTTTTTACGAACTTTTTTTAACGACAATTTTTTTACAACAATTTTTTTTCGACTAATTTTTTTCCGACCAACTTTTTTTAACAACCAACTTTTTTTGGAACGACCAACTTTTTTCAACGACCAACTTTTTTTAACGACCAACTTTTTTCAACCAACTTTTTTTACGACCAACTTTTTTTTACAGCCCTGGCTATTGCAGAGTTATTCATTATTGGTTACAGTTACTGAAGTGGAAATAAAAGTCAAGTGTATATAAACCCTAGTCTAGTTGACATTTGTATGTCTTTTATGCCATATTAGATTTTACCTTCTGGTCTGTGAGGACTAGTGGAAACTCAGGAGGACTAGTGGTTCTTATTTCTACGTAGGTATTTCCCTAAGTTTATCATTCTTCTCCCTTTCTCTACATGTTTCAGAGTTCATGATTTCAATGGTCCTCAGTGACTGGTCATAAATTCAATTCAATTCAATTCAAGAATTCTTTATTGCAAATGAATATAATGTTTACAATGGGGTGGTCCAGCATTCTAAATAGACAGGTGTCTAGGTAGGTCTTCTGCCTGACATCAGACATAAGTAATTGAGGCTGAGAAATCGTTTCCATTGGAAACGCCAGGTATATAGATTAAGTTGACACTAATTGTAATATTAAACAGATAAACCAAACTTAACTTGATAATTTCTTAACTTAGTAGTTGTTCTGAAGGTTATCTCGGGATATTAAATGAGCTATAGGAGATGGGCTAATTGAAGCCCAAAGTAAGTATACTGTGCATATGCCATGCGATTTATTCATGTTGTTGTTATATTTACTAAAAACAATCGATTAAGTCGATTCAGATATTTCTTTTTCATAATATGATTAATATATATATACAGTGTACAGTGTACATATAGTGTTCCCGTCTGCTCCTTTCATTGGGGCTGAGGGTCACGTCGGCAAATGTGGCCAACACACTGATGTTATAGTCATAAAATGGATATTTTTACAAAAGCAAGTCAAACTTCTCATTAGAACCAGGCTCTCTTTTGCCGGCCAACATTTACAGAAGTGTATCACCATTTTTGTAATATGTAGTCTTTGCAAAATAAAGAAGTCATTACTATTCTTAAGATGCAAATTATATCATTATGGCTGATAATATTCTAAACTACATGTCAATGGTGTCTGCAGCATCTGCTTTCCCCCTAACCCCCTCCCCCCTCCCCCTGCCGCCTTCACCAAAACCCCTCTTCCCTGCCACTCTGGAATTTGCCTTGCCAGACATCTTATGACTGATTTAATTAACGACGCTATAACTAATTAGATTGGAGGAACGGGTAAACAGATAAGGACCACATGTGTCATAAGAAAAAAAAGAGACCTGAAGAACATTCCCACTGCAATTGAAATAATAAATCGGTGACTAAATATTGAATTGATACAGTTTGGATACACTGCTTTTATTTTTACATTTTGATGTGACCATGATAAAGGCGTTGTAATTATAAGTATAATTAAACATTATGTCGAATGACTCGCAACACCTACCATCACTTTAAAACATTTGTCATGAGTTATAAATGAGTCCCAAGTCGCAAAAATGGATTTTGAGATACCATCATATTTGAACAGATGACATCAAGTTGATTCCAACTAACTTAAACATTAGTATATCTAATTAGTACCCTACTTCTATATTTTCTATATTTATGAAAGAAAAGTTACCATTCATTCTTGATGGTCAATCACCATAGTAAAATAGTAAAATATACTCCTTAGTACAACCTGTGAAAACACTGGTGAAAACCAATGAAAACACTGGTGGGCAAGGGTTCTTGTAAAAGAATCACTTAGAATAATATACATTTTCGGCTTGTGACTCATTTATATATAACACATCACATTTGTCTCATTAAGACATGCTGTTTTGTCCCCAAACGGAAAGGATATTTATGTGACATAGGAAAAGTCCAAGAGTTTTCCTTTTTGAATATCCCTTTTTCTTTTTGAATATCCTTTTTCCTTTTTGATTATCCTTTTCCTTTTCAAATATCCCTTTTCCTTTTCAAATATCCCTTTTCCTTTTCGAATATCCAGTCTTATGCTATTCTCACTACTTCTCACCATGTACTATGTACTATGATGTATTCCTACACCAACATCTACATCAGGGGAGAGGGAGGGGGAGGACAGAGTACATGTGCACTAGTAGTGGCTGTAGCTTTGACTGCTTGGGTGGGTTATGTAACACTGCTACACTCACTTGTCTCTTGGCGTCCAAAGTGTGTGACCTATTTCCCTTGTTCTGGACTCATAAAATAGTCATTGTTTATAAAGCAGGTAAATTGCTGTTTATTGTCAGAAATGAGCAGCAGTTGTCGATTCACTTTTTAGAAATTCAACCTTAAATGCCCAAATTAGTAGGTACTTGGTAAGAAGGGACTATTTCCTGGTGGATTGATATGGAGTGGTGTGTTGGAAAATCCAAAAAGAAGATCTACAAGTAGACTAGCTCCATGCCCCCATAGCCTATTTTATGCAACACATATTAGCCAGCATAATTACTCATACATTTCATTTCTTCTTAAAGAATATTTATTTTAAGAAGTGATATGAATGAATGCCCCCAAATTTGCAGGTGGGTGTTGGTAAATTACATTTTATCAGATCATTTCATATATTCTAAATTACAAAAATAAACATGGTGTACAAGTCTACCCAAATAAGACTGATGTTTCCTTTGGTATGGGTAGAAAAGTAGTGTACCAGAGAAGACACCAACAGAAAAGCTGACCAAATCTAGACGAAGCGTCACAATTCCGCGGCCTAGGCCGTGGCCTACTTTTTAACCTTTCATGAGTGACATCAGGCCAGTCAGGTTTGACAAGGAACATAGTACGGGACCCAGGCAATATCGACCTGTTTGCATAGAAAACAACTTGCAGGCCCCAAACCAGTGACTGATTCCCGTAGATATTGATCACCTCGACACGATTATGAAGAAAAATCTTAGCTAACTTACGAATTCTATTACCTGTAGTACATTTTCTATTTAAAACTCACTCGGCATGAGTCACCCTAGGCGTATGACTCCTGGAATGAAGGACTGCACTCCCGACTACCGCTGATAGCTACGAGCCAAGGCGCTGGACTCCAGACCTGAGGGTTGGGAGTTCAAGGCTGGTCGTGAGCCCAAATTTTTATTTTTTCATCCTCTACTTGTTGGGCCGTGTAGAGCTGTACAGTCAGCCTACACGGCCGGGACGGGACGGCCGGGGGACGGGACGGCCGGTGGCTTTTGCAATGGGTCAGATCGGGGGATTTCTGGTCATTTGAAAAACAAAATATCCATAATAATGTTGAACAAAAATCATAATCGTCACCCCAAGACGCAACTCGCAGCCGCTACTCACTGGACATAGGTATCAGAGCATAAAGACATGGCTTTTCATGTAGAGGAAATAGGACATACAATAGGAAACATAGGGAAAAGGTGCAGTGACATACTTTTCTGTGGTGATTATCTAAGGGAAATAGTGGAAAAGGAGGCTGACATGGATAAACCGCCACAGACATGGAACTTTTTTATCTGGAAATAGTCAAATCTGCTCGAACATAGGAAGTTAGCAGTTGGAAAAGAATTTGTAATAGGAGAAATAGCTTGTACCACAGAGGAAAAGTCTGTACGGATTTCATCATTAGTACATATGTCTACTTTTGGACGCAACACATGCTATGCGATCAGTGAGACAATCTTTCAAGTGAAATCGCCCCCCTATTTGCAAGTGTTTGGGGAGGAAAAGTGAGATCGTGGATGATTTTGCCTGAGATCACACAATTCCAAGTTCAAATTGTACTGGATTCCCACGACCTCACCCACGATTGATCACAAGAATTGTAAACAGAAAAATATGGCTAGTGTTATACCACCAGGTGGACAGACAGATCCTCAGGACATGTCTACACATAAACCCCCAGATATAATACTAGGGTGTATACAGAAATCAGTCTAAACTCAGAGCATGTTGGTATGGGTTTCCCGGCCCACCATTATAGTCCCAATGAGATCAATGTGAATGTAATATGCACAAAAAATGCTATTTCATGGCCGTCATTTATGCTTCATAGAAGCACTAAGTAAACTGGAAGAAAACAAACAAATGATAAAAGGAGGTAGGGAGGGAGATTGGTACAGATGTTAAAAAAGAGAAAAGGGGTGGGGGGGGGGGGGGGGGGAGGGAGGGCGATTCAGAGAGACAGAGAAAGAGCAGCAGGCAAGTAAAATGTATTCGTAAGCTGGGAAGCAATATAGTTGAATAGTCTAACTATCCGCAAGACCAAGATCACAGCCCATGTTTTATACACATTTATAGAAACGTCAGAAATGTGTGAACATATTCATCTGTGTTGCTGTTATCTATGTTCTATACTGTTATCTGTCTGCCCATGCATGTGGCAGGTAAAGAAAACATTTAAAAAAAGAGGCCCGTGTTTTGACTAAACCGAAATGGTGTGGTCACTCACTCCTGCACATGGGAGGTTCTGAGGTTCCATGTGTTGTGCCGACCGGCAGGGATTGATAAGCATCAAACCACTGATGAGGTACATATCTACACTAACTGACTCTAATTTTTTCTCCTATTATCATATCAGTGCCCGCCCCCAGTCATCCACACCTCCCCCTCATCCCCTTTCATCCCTTCCCCCTCCTCGTGTATAGTCCCAGGATACCACGTCTTATTTAATTCGCCCCTCCCACAGAAAGCCTCATGGTGTGAGATCTTCTTCAGCTTAGAATTAATTAAAAATAAAAGACCCAAAATAATACATATAATTTACAATAGGCTATGTATAAACCTGTATTTGCTTTCGTGATGCGTGGAAGAGAAATAATGGTTTAAATTTCTTCTGTATGGCGTTTTGTTTTAACTGATCGAGCCCCTAGCCATGTAATATCCTTTTTAAATTAACACTGACATAGCTCTTAAGAGTAAAGCAGCCTTAACGTTACTCTAGTTAGTACCTTATAGCTGCATGATTTAAAATATCCATTGACTTTTAAAAAGTCTCACTCACTGTTGTAATATTGATGTTACAACTTTCCATAACGGAATATAAACTGTAACACACCATTATAGTTTATACACTTATTAAGGTACACCATATTTCATTGAAAAAATGCCTGGGCACTTTTTTCTCAAGCCATTCTTGCCCCCAGCCCTTATTCAACAGGTAACAGGGAAGACACCCTCTTGAATCCCGCTTTCCCATTTTTTATAAGCCCCATTTCCTGAATCCTGTACGTTTCCAATTTGCAATCCTGTTTTTCTATTTGCAATCGCTACCTTAAGCCCTTTCCTGAATCCCGTAGGCCCTTTTAAATCCCGAATCCTGACCTAAAATAGGCCCCAATCCTTATTCCTGACAGATTACAAGCTAGTATGACAAGAGAGCAGGGAGGCAGTTAGTCAGGCGACCAACACTAGTGCTATCGCTACTGTTTACTCGTCTAACAGCAGTACTGTCTATAGAGATAGGCAGACTATCTAGGAGACAGTGGGTTTGTGGGTTGCAATGGAGGGGGAGGGGCGGATTTTGGGGTTGGGGGGTTGGTAGTGCATGGTTGTGTGCGTGGTGGCAGGGGGTTGGGGGACGGGGTTGTGGCATCATGTGGATAGTCATGTTGTGAGTTTGGGGTGGGGGGATTGCGGGGGGCGGGGGTCGAGGTTGTGGGGGGGGGACTGTAGGGGGGATAGGCATGTTATAGATAGTCATGTTGTGTTTGTGGGGATAATTATAATAAGATAATTTAATGTGGAAGGAATTGTTGTCTATACGACAATTCCTCTGCATTGAACAGCAGGCAGCACACAGAACGCTGGACACCACCACGCTCAACCGGAAGTGGTCAGCCGACCCACTTCCCGCTGATGAGTGACCACGAGCCTCCGGGCTGCGTCCATTCCGTTCGCACCCCCAGGAGAGGCAACAAGTGACTTAAAATTTCTCGTGCTCCCTGTCATGCCAGGTGGCCCCGTCCCCTTCTCTCCTCGTAGAACAAGGGTACAACCTAAAGTAGACTACTTAGCAATGGCAGACCCGGGCAAGGACGCCCAAAACAAGAAGGGAAAGAAGAAAGCTAAGAAACCAGTTACTAAAGGCCCCAAGCTGGAGACAATCTACGAGGACTCTTCCTCCGAGGACAGCCATGAGGAGGGGGGGGGGGGGGGGAAGCTGACAAAGACAGGGAAGAGCACCAGGAGCCTCCCAACGAGTTCAAAACCCCTAAAAGAAAGACTGTCACTGCTAAAAAACAACTCTCCAGTGTAGTCTCCACTCTCTGCAACGCCCTGGTCGAAACCTCCAAGGCGAATGTTACTCCTAATCCGAAGAAACACCACCGCTCACGTGGTCAAGTGTCCAATGCACGTGGTCACCCCGGGGGGCACCGCTCCAAGCGCCGCAAGGCCCGCGCTCCTCCCTCAGACTCCTCCAGCTCCTCGTCCGACTCTTCATCAGAGTCATCCTCTACGTCCTCACCCTCTCCTTCTCCTAGGAGAAACAGAAAAAGGAAAAGGTCCTCTAAGAAAACCAAAAGAGACAGGAGAACTCCAGCAGCCAAGCACCACCCCTTCAGGGAGAGGCGCCACTCATCTTCCTCCAGGTCCTCTGAAGACAGCGATGTCCCCGAGCCATCCCATCTAAAAAGAGCCTATAAGCACCACAAACTAGCTTCAAAGGCTCTCTCTCGCCAGTATCGATCTAAGGGCAAAACAAAAGGTAACTCCAAAAAATTATATCTTACACCAGAAAATTGTCTCCCACCCGACCTGGCTACAAGGGTCGACACAGAAAAAAGGGATCTCAATGTGGTTGAGTATATCTGTGGCCTTAATCTCATGGCAGCCAGTATGAACCAGGACGGCTGCAGCATGGCTACACTATATCATGTTAACGTGCATATCTCAGAGGTGGCAGAGGATGCTGTCTCTCGGTCAGGGGAGGCCACAGTTATGTGGTCCCAGACCATTATCGACCATATTTGTGCAGCTAAGATCAAATAATACCTACATCCAGCAGCAGAGAGCCCGTATAGCATGGAACAGCAAGCCTATCATCACCAAAGCCAAGAAAGGCCGAGGCATAGCCTCCCCATGCACCCCGTACAACTCAGAGGAGTGCCATCACAATGACTCCCATCATGAAGGCCCCTCTCTAATGCTCCATTGCTGCGGATATTATTACTTCAACACGAAAAACAAGGAGTTCAGGCACACAGCAAAATCGTGTAATAACAGAAAAGCTAGTCAGGGCAGAGAGAGCTCCACCTCTGGCCAGCAGAACAAGGGCAAGCGCGAATGGACACGCACTAACTCCTCCGACTCAGCATCCAAACCAACTGAAGCTAAGTCAAAAAACTAAACACTAGTCCCAACAGCACCAGGGACTCTAATACAGGTGCCCTCCCTCCCAAACCCAGTTTTATTGACAACCAGCCTGCCCGGAAGTAAACAACCAAAATGGCGGCCTGACTTCCGCAGCCCCAAAAGAACAACACTCAGACTGTGCTATTACCTCTACTGTGCCAATTCATGATACTCGACAGACATTAAAACAACGTGATAGCAAAACAACAAAGTCACAAGCTAGTACCCGAAGTTTGGAACGGTATACGCCGCAAACTCCACTACAAAAGCATCGATCCGTGCTAGTACAGGATAGCCCCAATGAACAGTACTCAGCAGATGTCTGTGTGTCAACACATACGGACACACACAAACTACACCAGGACGTGGAACAGCATACGCTGCACTCCTTTGACTTCGACTATTCAGGTAAAGAAATCTTGTTCTATACAGACCCAGATATCAACACCTCTAGACCTACCAATACCACCCCCAGACAGGCTTTCATAGAGGGCCTGGCCCTCGTAAACTACAAGATCTCCGCGGCCTCTCCACCTCCAAATATCGACTTCTCCGACTACTCTAAATGGCCTTATCCAGCCCTGACTCTGCCAAGTCAGATGGCGGTCATATATGAAACTGTCAGATCGGCCAGTGTTCCCAACTGGAGGGGGGCCAAAGTGACTCTACCATCAACCATGAAAGTACCTGTCTGGAAAAAGTACGGTACAAATCACGCCAACGACACAGCCATCTACAATGGAATACTCTATGGCTTTCCCATACAATACACGGGAGGACCCATCTATAACAAGGCCGAAAACAACACCACCACCAACCACCCCTCGGCCCTAGCCTTCCCACATCACATCCAGGAATACCTAGACACTGAATGCAACCTTAAAGCAATGGCGGGCCCCTTCAACTCGCCCCCCTTTGTGCCTTGGCTTCACACAGGCCCCCTGATGACTAGGCCCAAATCAAACCCGGATAAGAGGCGCATCATAGTAGACCTGTCATTTCCCAACGGGGGAGTGAACGCCTGGGTAGCCAAGAACTTCTTTAACGGTAAGCCAGCTTCACACAACCTACCAACTGTCAATATGGCTTGTGAAATAATAACCAACATGGCCCAGAAGGATGTCGCCATGGCAGTACTGGACTTGTCACGCGCCTATCGCCACTTCCAGACCTGCCCACTGGACTGGCCCCTCATGTGTGTATCTCATAACAACAAAACATACATCGACAGGGCCCTACCATTCGGGGCATGAATGTCCTCTTACATTATGCAGCAGGTGGCTTCATTCATAGTGAGGGCTCTATCATCTCAAAACATCACCGCCCTCATGTATCTCGATGACCTGATTATCATAGCCCCCAATTTACAACAGCTGCAGCCCCAGTTCATTGCGACCAAACAACTCTTAAAAGAACTGGGCCTGAAGGTGGCTGATGAGAAGACCCAGCCACCATCACAAGAGGTCAAATGGCTAGGTATCTTGATCAACACCAGCCTAAATACCATCTCCATTCCTCCGTGCAAGCTGGCAGAAATTAAGTTGTGTTTGGACTCTACTGCCAGCAAGCACATTGTTACTACCAGAACAATGCAGAGCATAATAGGACCAGTGGCACACTTGGCCAAGACAGTGAAGCCAGCTACCCTATTTATGCAACGCATGCTGCATGCACTCAGATTGGCAAAGGGAGGCCCGATCTTCATTTCAACACTCGTGAATGCTGACCTTCGTTGGTTCAACCGTTTTATGTCACAATACAACGGAATCTCCATTATACCACGAGGGACAGTCTCCAAAACAATCTGGGCGGATGCATGTCTGACAGGAGGGGGAGCCACAAATGGCGCCCACTACTATGCACACCCATTCACCCCAGAACTCACCAGCAATAGGAGTATCAACCAGCTTGAGGCTCTCAACTGCGTGGGAGATGGCCCAGATGACAGAGGGAGCATAGTGAGAATATGTTGTGACAACCAGCGGCCATGGAGTCTTTCAAAGGAGGAAGGCCGAAAGACCTCACACTGGCCGCCTGTGCCAGAGCCCTCTGGCATGTTGCAGCTGAGAGGGAGATGTCACTGGAGTACGTCCACATACCAGGACGTCTGATGGACCTCCCGGACGCCCTCTCCAGATCTCACACCTCAGCCCTATTTAATGACAAAGCCCAATCCATTGTTAAAGACCTCGACCTTCGGGAGATTGATTCTAGTGACTCACATTTCGATATCTCTTCTTTCTTCTAGGTAGGTGCCAGGCCAAGCTCGCTCGACTGGCGGTTGTGAGACAGAGAGAGGGCCACAACCTGGGACTAACGCCAACCGAGAATCGGCCATCATAATATATGTAGCATTCTGTGTGCGAGTGGGAATAGAGTAAGACGAACCCTCGCCTGCACACATATTTAAAAGAACATTCTTTAAAATGGCTGGAATTGACCCAGCCCCCTTGTCTGACTACGCAGTCCTCACAGCCCTGAAAGGGGTGAGGCTCACAGTTCGACACATTCCCAAGCCAAAGGGGGCTGTGACTCCAGTCCTACTGAGAAAATGTGTGCAGCACGCCTCCTGCTGTGAGTACCCTAAGCAGGTGAAGGCGGCGATCATATTAATGTTCATGGCATTCCTTTGCCAATCCAATTTATTCCCCACATCGAAGAAGGAATTTGATCACTCCAGACACCTGACCACATCCGACGTGGAGGTGGGCGTGGCCGGAGTTATGATAAAACTCAAGTGGTCAAAAACGATGCAATCCTCGAGAACAGCGGTTGAAGTATTTCTCCCCGCCAGCCCGGGGACCCCCTATGCCCCAGGCGGGCAATCCACAGGCTCATGAAGACCTCCTCTGACCTGCCCCCTGACACGCCCCTTTTCAGGTTCAGCGATGGGAACCCGATTACAATAGGATATATGAGGCGTGTGTGGGCGTGGCTCGTGACCCGAGCTGGATTGAGTCCTTCAATCCACTCCATGCACAGCCTGCGCAGGGGAGGCGCTTCGTATGCCTATCACGAGGCAGGAGCCACTCTCAATGACGTCATGACACATGGGACCTGGGCTAGTGACGCCGTGAGATCCTACATCAGGCCCACAGCCCACACATCCACCTCTGTACACAAGGCCCTCAGTGCAATGTGAACAGAACATGATTGGGTTATAGTGGATCTGAACTGTGGACTGACAATATACATATATGAACACAAGATAAATCGTGCAGATGAGGTGTCACTGATATTCTTATAATCTCTGATAAATGTTATCTTCTCTCATGTACAACTTGCACTGTATTGACAAAGACTCGTCTACATATCAATGTTGTGTATACTAATTAAAAAATGTCCCACTACTGAATAAACCTATTCTAACGTAATGACTGTGTTTGTTTAATGTGGAAGGAATTGTTGTCTATACGACAATTCCTCTGCATTGAACAGCAGGCAGCACACAGAACGCTGGACACCACCACGCTCAACCGGAAGTGGTCAGCCGACCCACTTCCCGCTGATGAGTGATCACGAGCCTCCGGGCTGCGTCCATTCCGTTCGCACACCCAGAAGAGGCAACAAGTGACTTAAAATTTCCACCCACCCTCCCTACAGGATAACTATCTCTTGAAAGAAGAGCCAAACCAAATGTGCTAAGGGTTATAGTGGATCTGAACTGTGGACTGACAATATACATATATGAACACAAGATAAATCGTGCTGATGAGGTGTCACTGATATTCTTATAATCTCTGATAAATGTTATCTTCTCTCATGTACAACTTGCACTGTATTGACAAAGACTTGTCTACATATCATCGTTGTGTATACTAATTAAAAAATGTCCCACTACTGAATAAACCTATTCTAACGTAATGACTGTGTTTGTTTAATGTTTAAACAGTAAGGTACGGTACTTCAGAAATTATGTTCTGCAACTGCTTGTGGGCTCGGGGAGAGGGAGAAATCAGGGGGAGGGGGCGGATTCATCCAATTTCTTTTTTTGATTAACAGATAATTTACTGTTTGCAAAATACGCTGGTAGGGAATAGCCTTTGGCAATTATATTCACAAAAATGATGATAAAAAGTGCATGTAAACTTACATACGCTCTATACTCGTCCTGTAGGCAGCGGCGTGCCATAGAGTTAACACTAGAGGGCTTTGATGTTTACTGCCCACAGGACACGTATAGAGTGTACATGTAGCTGAAATCTTTTAGACATCTCCCAGAGGCCTGTCGACCTGTTTGTCTATACCTCATGTACTGCTTAGACATAGACATTTTAATTGATTATAAGGACATACAAAATCTATTCAATAAAAGTGGCTATCTTTTCATTATTTAATCTCAACATATAGTAGCTGTTTTCTGTGCGAAAAATCAGGTCTCTGACTTCAGGATGTAAGTATAGCCCCAATGTTGTGTGACACTTCCACACCTAAATTAGCTCACTCATACAATGAGTGTGTGGGCTCAGTTTGATACCCTTTTAAAGCTAAATGCGAACCCCAGACAGTGGTTAGTGAGTTCTAGTAATATCTTTGGTATCTACTATATCATACTAGCATGCCATATCTAACTGTCTATCCATTGCTCCTGTTGGCATAGCAAATCTCTAATATCCAGTGGTAGGCTTACTTGGTTGTATATCTTCAATGATGGTTAATGCAGTAAACAGTTAATATCTTCGTGGATTTGGGGAATTCAGAGTTAAAATTTGGGATGTAGGTTGGGGTGATACAAAATTCTAAATTCTAATTCAACTTCCTATGGTAAGTCTCAAAAAAATTATAAAATATGCATATATATATGAAATATACATACTGTAAATGTAATTAAAGGTGAAACGTCCTCCTGCGATTTTTAATTAATTAATTATAAGTCACATTCCATTAAAGCATTAAAGTTGGTGGTTGAATATGTTTGGAGCGAAGTTATATCTGTTAAAGACCAAATTGATGTGGACATAAATGAGTATGCAAAATACAATATTAGTAACTCTGATACACAGTGGATCATGATGTTTTACTTAAAAAGCTTGATAGGATTGGCCTTAAGGGCAAAGAAATAAGTTGGTTCAAAAACTACTTAAGTGGGAGAAACCAACAAGTCATAGTAAATGAATTACTGTCTGCCCCATGACTGGTAACCTGTGGGGTCCCCCAGGGAACCACTCTTGGCCCGATCCTGTTTTCTATTTACATCAATGATCTGCCGTGTCAAACCAAAGACACCAAACTGCAACTTTTCGCAGATGCTATCATCTCCTGCTCGAATAGTAACCTTATGTCTCTTTCTAGGAGCATACAGGAAGACTTAACTAATATAGTAGTTTGGTGTAGATATAACAAGATTTCCTTATCCATATAATATACGGCTAGAGCGATTTCTAGGAAAGGAGGTAGAAAAGAAATGGTAGAAAGAAGGTTTTCTTTGTCCAGAATGTTCTCGGAATTTGTTGTTTTACAAACCACTTTACTCATCTGCAGAGGTCTGTCCCCCCTCTCTGGATGTCGTCGTATCTGGTTTGTGAAGGTAATTGGGGTGGAAATGTGATTTTGAAGCCTTTTTTAAATTGGGATACCCACACTCTATTTATAGCCTGGGAAAGCCCCTGTGAGATACTACGTCATTTCCTACAACCTACGTCCAGGGGAACCTAGGTGGAACATGAGGAAGAGGGGAGGGAGAGTGTTGGGGGTTGGGAGGGGGAAATCGGAGACTGGCAGGAGAGCATGATTTTCTAATCAAACTTGAATATATAATTTAAAAAGTTTCTACCACTCTTCCAAATGTAAAACAAATGTAAAATATGGCAAACATTATTATCTAACAGCGACTTCATCATGAAAAATAAAGGAAAATATAGTCCAAATATATCAGGAAATCTGGGAAGATCAACACACTTCAGAGTAGTACAGACAGATCATATGTTACTGTATGCTTAATGAGAAATAATAGTTCTATAATGATAATAATGAGGAAGAGGGGAGGGAGTTGGGGGAGGCAGAGGGAGGGAATTGGAGATGGGGTTGGGAGAGAAAGACAGGTATGAAAGACAGAGAAGAGGGGAGGGAAAAGAGGGAGAGGGGGAAGTGTGGGGAGAGAGAGTGACCGTCCGGAGGACGGGTACTTTGCTAGTATACTATAAAATGTCTTATGTATTTCTGTTGTGTAGAAACTACCAGAACTGCAGAAGCGTCTGCAACAGTTAAATGCCATCTGTATCATTCAGCGCAACTGCGCCACCTACCTCAAACTTAGGAACTGGCAATGGTGGCAACTCTTCACAAAGGTTGGTATATGTACTGATATTAATAGTGATAAAAAGATCAATACATATACTCCATACAATACATTTTATTCTTTATTTTTTTCAAGTTCAAGAGTTGTTCAGTTAAGGTGACTCAGTACTGATCTTGTGTATTCAACACTTAACACAACACAGGGTGTGTGTAAAGGGAGTTTATTTTCAAAACTCAACTAGACTAAAACTTTTTTGCGCGCGCGCCAGTACATTAAATGGAAACATACATACAGTGAGAAATAAAGAGGTAATGAATAGCCAATTAATTAAAACAATACAGAAGTCAAATCAATTAGAGTCAATGTCTGTAAGTACTGCTCCTGGCTATTTTGCAGACTGAGGCTTCACACTGACCCCCTCCCCCCTTGGAGGGATAGGCACTGGGAGGAGGTCGGGGCGGTGGCAGGCACGCTGCGCTTGCCAAAATGCAATTGACGCTTGCTTCTGACCCATGGTCAGCAAGTGGACGCGGGCGGAGGTAGCGCGCCCAGCAGACCGGGGTTGAGTTAAAAAAGCTTAAACAGAGTCTAAGCCTCCCTTAACACAACACAGGGTGTGGGTAAAGGGAGTTTATTTTCAAAACTCAACTAGACTAAAACTTTTTTGCGCGCGCACCAGTACATTAAATGGAAACATACATACAGTAAGAAATAAAGAGGTAATGAATAGCCAATTAATTAAAACAATACAGAAGTCAAATCAATTAGAGTCAATGTCTGTAAGTACTGCTCCTGGCTATTTTGCAGACTGAGGCTTCACACTGACCCCAAAAACCCAGGTAGTATAGTGTAGTTATGGGAGGCCTACAGTCATTGTTTTGGCCGCTTTCATTCTGCTTTGTCCATCTGGATCTAAATAATTTTCACAACAGCTGGACCTCCAGTGTCCCAGAAGTCGGATGGAGTCTGCATTAAGGCCACATTTGTGGCCCCATGTTGCGGACCCACGTTGGAAAGAGTGGCAGGAAAATATAGATGGGTCTGGCACTTGGCCCTCTAGGGAGCTTCTTATTGTCTTTATAAACTCTAGCGATGTGAGGATTATCTTTTCCCCATTGCCACCGTAGCTGACAGCGGGCGAGGCCGAGGATATATCCGGTGCGGCCTTAAACATAGCATAAACAGCTCTCACTGGACACAGCGCATGCCCTCTTATCCTTGGGAGTGGCACTTGGTGATTGTTATCCTTAAACTGATTGGTTTTGGACCAACAGATGTTTATCATAATGCCTTCCTTCACAAAAACAAACTGTTCTTTGGTTAGTGGTTTTACATTCTCGGGCCGTAAGGGGTCCCAAAACACATTGGACTTACGGAGAAACCCAAAGAACATGATGAGGCAGGCGGCCCATACCGCTATGTGCTTGTTTTCTCTCGGATTTAGACGTTTCCTAATCAGTAGCAATATTTCCGGTGTAATTGGGGGTTTCCTACTTACAGCAGAGCCTTTTGTTCTTTGTATACCCTTTAGTGTTGCGCGGAGATGATAATCCTGTGGTAAGGGGTTTGCATACCCTCTCTCTTCATGTATTATCCTTACAATGTTCAGGTATTGTTTTATACTATTGTACACTAACCTTCTAGCCAGCCAAGCCACATACAAACAGAGTGTATGGGAAGTCGCTGGGGCAGGTGTTTTGTCATATGTCTGACAGAATTTCAGGTAGGTTTGGCGGTGTGTGGTGTAGGCTCTGTGGGTATTTGGGGCCCACGCTTGACTTTGGAATTGGTTTACCTCCGCCTGCAGGACAGCCTCCATCTCGTGTCCCCACTGAGGCCAGTATAGTTTGCATTCGATGTATGCCCCCCGGCTCCTCCAGGCGAGAGATGGCATCCGAGATGATGTTATAACGGCCCGGGTAGTAGACAGCCTTTACCCTGAAGTTATATAACATAGACAACTGGTAGATGCGTCTTAGTGAGCTGTTGATTTCTTCATCAGGGGCTCTCCCTTTGTTGATCATCCCGACCGCTGCCCTGGAGTCACAGTGAACCGTTACGTTCTGATTTCTCCAGCGGGGGCCGAAGATTGCAGCCGCTGGTTCCAGGGTCAGCACCTCCTTATAATTAATGTGTTTTTCTGCCATGCCTGGCCAATCCTCCCATCGTACATAAAACCATTCACCAAGGTGGTAACCTCCACCGCCTTTGTTGCATGCATCTATAGTGAGCGGGGTATAAGTGCGCGAATCACATATGGGTAGGGAGCCGTTGAATTTTTTGGCCTGATCCACCCACCACATAAGATCTGCTCTTAAAGTCTGCGTCACTCGACAACGATGCCAAGGGTTTACTAATAGTTTTATCCGATCATATATACTATGGACAAAGTGTTTTCCTCCGTGGAAAACACGTCTGGCCCAATTTAGTTTGCCCGCCAGACTTTGGAGCGCTTTTTTCGATATATTCCTCTTACATATAGATTCCTTCAGAATAGATAGCAAGTCTGCTATCTTCTCTGAGGGTAGGCCCACACACATGGTCTCGGTGTTAATTTGGATTCCTAAGAAAGACAAGCTTTTTGAGGGTCCAAGCACTTTGTTGTAGTTAACTCCGAAACCAAACTCCCTGCATAGTTTCATTAATGCTTTCAAGGCTTTTATACAGATTTCCTGGGTTTCCCCAACACAGAGGAAGTCATCACAATATACAACAATATTGGGATAACCAAGCCTGGCCATCATCCGCCGAATGGCCTGGGTTAAAGTATTGAAAATTCCTGGGGCTAGGCGGGCCCCAAAAGGGAGTCTAGAGTCGTACATGTAACACACATCCTGGCGGTCCTCAAACCTCCAGCTCAGACCTAATACAGCATGGTCTATTGGGTGTACCTTCACAGATCGATACGCACTTTGTAGATCCATCTTCCCCAACCAGCAGTTCGGGGTGATCTTGGTCAATGCTTCGTCGAAGGATTGGTAATTGAAAGGCTGGTGGATAGCTCGATCATTTACAGCCTTTCCTATAGGTCGGCTGCAATCATGGATTAGACGAATTTTATTTCCCTCTGGTTTGGGTATAGCTCCTAGGGCAGATGTTATAGTCATTGGTTGTGGCACCTGTATATAGCGACCATTATCTAATTCAGTTCTAATTTGAGCCTCTACGATCTTGGACATACTGGCCTGGGTGCAGGAGTGATAGTTTTCCATAAAAGCATCTTCTGGTGGGGTGTTTGAGTTGGTAATCCGGAAACCGTTTTTTACTCCTTCTAGGATGTAACTCCTGTCTTTATCTGAGGACGCTAGATGTTTCTCCCAGGCTGAAAATACTAGCGCCCCCACCTCACCGTCTATTCTCCGTTTTTTGACTGGTCCTTGGGAGCAGTCTCATGTACATACATGCATGCGTCTCCATATGAGCATCCTGCTTTAGTACGGTAGAGACGACAGAGCTCTGTCTTAGGCTTTGAGCTCTTGTGTTGCACTTTTCCTCGGTCACCACCCTTCTCCCTATTCACCGGCTTCCTAGCCATGAGAAGGGAGGAGGCCAGCGAATGGACAGGCGATCCCCAGGTGAATTGATATTCTGCCTGTAGTTCCCTATACCTGGTGTCGTACTCTAGGATGGATGCCCACTCATATTGATCCAGCATCTCATAGATAGTCACAGTATAGGCATGGTAGTAATCCACGTCAGCGCGACCCATCTCCCCTGATTCTAGCAATTGATGGAGCAGTCTCAGATTCGCCGCTCCCCACTCAGCTAGGGAGATGTAAGCCTGATGTTGTTGATCGTCAGTCTGGATGGTAAATACTCCACTCTTTCCCTCCACTAGGGCCATTTTCTCCTTCCTCTTTGCAGCTAGGCGAAGAGTGACTTTTTCAGGGACGAAATTTATTATCTTCAAGGCTTTCTTCTTCACCGCTCTGAGCGTGAGGGCCACCCGGGGATCAGAGGCCAGCATAGCTGCACCCGTCGCCGGCTTGTGTTGGGAGGCGCCGCCACCCGCTCCTTCCAGCATCTGGTCTAAGTCGTCTTCTAAGGTCGCGATATTGCCGTCCTCTGTCTCGGCCGCATCCCCCTCAGCATCCTGCTCAGTTTTCTTATGCCCAGTAGGCATGTATGGATTGCCAAGGATTCGGATACCATCCTTGAGAAGTGCGCTCTGGCCAACAGTCAGTCCCAGCCGGGTCACAGCTCCATTGGTCAGCTTCTCCAATACCGCCTACGTTATACATTCCTCCTTGGTCAGGATCTCTTCAGCCTTAGTCGATAGCCCTGTATTCGCTACCCATGTAGTCACGAAGTCAAATTCAGCCATGTTGCTGTAGGTAGTGAGTGATCCTCACGCTGCGCTTGCCAAAATGCAATTGACGCTTGCTTCTGACCCATGGTCAGCAAGTGGCTGCGGGCGGAGGTAGCGCGCCCAGCGGACCGGGGTTGAGTTAAAAAAGCTTAAACAGAGTCTAAGCCTCCCATATAGCTCAGTACTGATATATGTGTATTCAATACATATAGCAGGGAATATCAGCATTATGCAGACGAAGTATGTATGTTAAGTCTTGATATAAACATTTCAGATAGAAAATTTATGCTGATTTTTGGTGTGGGAGTTGGTGTGGGAGTTAGTAAATTTCATTAAAATTTATGGAGCCATATGTGTATAAATCAAATAATTATTAAGAATTTTCTCATTTTTAGCCAATTTTCTCATAATTAAGTTGTAACACAAAAAAATCGGCCTGGAAATTCATGCTGATTTTTGGTGTGCGAGTTAGTAACTATGATAGCTGTATCCATATAGAATATCATCAAGATTTATGAAGCCATTTTTGTTCAAATCAAATATTAATCAGGAATTTAATTTTTTCCCCAATTTTTCTCATAAATAAGTCGTAATATAGAAAAATTTAGCCTGGAAAGCCATCCTGATTTTTTGTGTATGAGTTGATAAATACAGTATCTACATTCATATTAAATTTAAAAAATATTCATCAAACAGTTTTTTTTTAAAACGCTGATTGTCATCAGCCAAAGTCAATTTTGCTAGTGCCCCGTACTGCCACTAGGGGGCTTCCAGGGGGCTAACTCAGGATCTGAGGAAAAAAACATTATCCGATGATAAGTATATATATGTTGAATGTCTGGGTGAAATTTGATGTCTGAATTCATGTCAGAACCATTTTAAACGAATTATGTTAATAAATCACTCAAATGTAGTAAAATTACTCAAATATGATTCATTATTTCTATCTCCATACTGCCATAGCATGAAAACTAGCCTGGTGACCTATGTTTTTTTTTCACTCGATAATGATTATTTCATGTCAACTATCATTGGTAAAAATTTAGAAAAATTCATCAATAATCAAAATCACTATTGAGTCACCTTAAAGAGATAATTTTAAAAATGTAGGTCGTTTGGTGTTTATTTGTTCAAACAGAACATCATTTATGGGCGGATAGTATGGTAGTCAATATAAACTAATTACTTTACTCTCACAGGTCAAGCCACTTCTACAGGTGACAAACAATGAAGACAAATTGAATGCAAAGGAGGAGGAGTTGAAGAAGGTGGTAGACCGTTTCGAGAAACATCAACAGGAATTTGTCGATCTCGAGAAAAACAACAGCAGCTGGTGGAGTAGAAAAACATTCTATCTGAACAGCTCCAAGCCGAGACAGAGCTCTGCGCCGAGGCAGAAGAGGTACTTTCTATTTCCTTTACTTTTTATGATAATTTAGCAAAAATAGGAGGATGAGTTTATATCTGCTCCGACCCATGATTAGCACTCGTGAAGTGGTTCTGATCGTAAATACCAACCATGTAGCTAGAAAATGCGCAAAAAAATGCAAAGACCTTCACATTTGTTTCCATTGGGTACTATTTCCTAATACTGTAATTGTACTCTCGTTTTTTTAAACAGATTTATTTCATTAAATAGTTCATTCATATATCTTTCAATATTTTTACTAGTATTCTTAAAGGAAGCCTTAGTTTTATAAATTCGTTTTCTCGATTTGCCATTATCAGTCCCGAGCCCGTCTTGCCACCAGAAAGCAGGAGTTGGAAGACATATTGCAGGACATGGAAGCTAGGATAGAAGAGGAGGAGGAGCGAAGTACAACCATGGTGAACGAAAAGAAAAAGTTACAAATCACGATACAAGACCTTACAGAACAGCTTGAGGAAGAAGAACAGGCCCGCCAAAAGCTCCAACTCGAGAGAGTAGCTGCAGATTCTAAAGTCAAGAAAATGGAAGAGGATTTGGCCATCGTTGAAGACGCCAACCTTAAGGTAGGAGGGAACATCAGAATATCAGCAAAAGATTTTATCAGCAAAGCAATACTGCTATACTTGATAAGGCATAGACATTTATGACTGCATAAATGATTCTATCTATGCTGCTTTTTAAACAATCTTAAGAGGGACGGCTTATCTATTTAATCATATTTGTTCCTAATGCCACTCATTAAATAAACATAATGTTCTTTTAACATTACAGTTGAGTAAAGAGAATAAATCTTGTGAGGAGCGTCTTCACGACCTGCAGAGCACAATGGGCGACGAGGAGGAGAAAGTGAAGCAACTATCAAAGCTCAAGAACAAGTACGAGGCCATTATTGCTGACCTGGAGGAGAGGCTGAAGCGGGAACAGCAGTTACGGCAGGAACTCGAGAAGATCAAGAGGAAACTTGAGACTGAACTCCCCGATGTCAAGGATCAACTGGCTGAGAAATGTATGCAGCTGGAGGAACTCCAAACGCAGCTTCACAAGCGCAAGGAAGAATTGCAATCTGCTCTTAACAAGTGTGTATTTTGCTCCGTTATCATTGGCGCCTTTAATTTTGTCATTTCTTGGGTTGTCAAAAACCTAAGTGTTTTTCCCATACAACCGATCACGAAGATATTTCTGAAGGAGTGGAGTAAATGATACCTATGTTGAGGGATCTATACTGACCCTATATATATTCTGGCTTCCTATGGATATCTAATTTCATTTGGTATTAATATAGTACTCTGTTGATGGCAGTTTACATACCACGCGTATATCACGCGGCGCCATTGTTATACTACCAGGTGGGCAGACAGACCCTGAGGGCATGTCTACATAGTATGAATATATATTAGGTGTCATGCACATGCGTGGAGGTATGTCCACCAGTGAGACGTGTCACAGCTAGGAAACCAGAGCTGTGACCAGCTTGAATAAAAGAAGACTGGTACATTGACCATCAAGCAGTCATTCAGAAGGCAGTCAGTGGACCAGTCAGTCAAAGGAAAGAAGTGTTGGACTTACTTCATTTAACATTACATTTAAGTATAACAGTAACTAGAATATACTCATTAACATCAGAGTATATCAATGGTGGCGAACCAAGGCTCGATGAAGTATCTTTAAGACATTTATTGGATTTTTGTTGGTGAGATTATACCAAAATGCTAGTTTGGAGTTATACTAGCAAGCAAAGGATTGGCTAGAAATGGGCCCTAGAAATGGGCTCTCCTGCAGATCTCCCCTCTTCTCATGCTCTATACTGGGCTATATGAGCATGGGCAACCTATGAATGCAGGACAAATTAAGGAGTGTCCACACTGGAGTTTTGACTGAATTAGTGAATCAGTGATTCGAACAACGAGATCTTGTATAGCAGAGCCGATGGCTAAGGTTTGGCAGGATAGAGAGAATCCTGAATCATTTCTGAACATTTCAAAAGTTGTTTGAACTTTCTACCATGAATATTAAGAAAGATATGGCTAATTTCGTGAGGCATGATATTCTAACCCAGGCAATGAAAGCCTAGGTGTTTTCTTAGTTCTCTTACAAACATTGCCCAGGAGTTTTAGAGAACTTTTACATGTACTCTCAATGTCATTGGTGATTAGAGCCTGGATATAAATGTATATATAAGTAGCCTTAATTGGTGAGATTGGGATGCATATATAGCTGTGTGATGTTGCTATGGAAACCTGGTCATTGCCGTGGGCAGATTGAATGGTCTGAATGGTGTGCATTTGGATTCACACATATTACACACATAATATTTCTTAATTCAGCCACAGCATTGTCAATTCTGAAGCGATTTTCGAAATTCAAACAGTTCTGAGATGCTGACATTGTTGCGGAATTTGTCCTGCCAATTGCAATGTGAATTTTTTTACCTTGAATATTTTGCAGCATTGTATAAATGGACCAGATGTGCATAATCACCAATTTATTGCTCATACCATTATGATTTGATGGCAGGAATGGTCACTACTATATGGGTTACACCATAAACAGTGTCATGACCGGATATGTGAGGACACAGAACAATTAGTCATCACTTACATTCCATGTCAACACTAGACATGACTGTAGACAATGGACATGAATGATTATGTTGCTCCAGGTGTGACAAAGGAATGCTGCAAGCACCATTAACATTTTATCTACTGGAGGTGACATGAATTCACAATTGATGAGGGAGGCCCAGATGTATGAATCAAGATGCTTTCGTGGCAATGAAATTAAGACATTTTACAGAGACAATAACTGTATAATGGAGATACAGACAGAATAGACTTTGATTGAATAACACTATCATTACAAAATGTTGAATAGACATTATTGAATTATATGTTAATCCTTTTAAATTACTACACATTTGCAATTGTTTAATGAGGTTTGTAGTTACTATTTTATCATCAACTTTGTACTTTTACATGTGCATGGGTGAACTTTGATGGTATATTTGTATTGGAATAATTATATTACTTTTTGCTTTAGGTTTGGTGTCTAGTTTAACATTATAAATAAACTAAAAGAAAGACTGGGAAAACCATTGGCCTGCACGAATGACAGGTATGAATGACAATGATTAGTATTCAATTGCCAGAGGCAATGTGGTTGGTGGCTCATGCCATTAACATTTTATTGCAGGATAATTGGTGGCAATTGATCTGACTTGGTGTCCATGAAAAGATGAATTGATTCGGATATGTTTCTTCTCAATTGGTTTAGGTATAAAATAACAGATACTTTGACATTGGCTGAATACTAGTATTTAAAATGGACTTCATTTGGTTAAACTATTAGACTTTCAATAGGCCATGTATTTAGTGCATGGATATCTGTTTGCATTTTTATTTGTTTCTTTTATTTTCTTTGGCCTAACTGGTTAGAGGTTTTTGAACACATTATTTTTCGTAATTGGAGTAGTCAAAGATTGTTCAACCATGGCTCAAGAATTTAAGTGTAAATTAAAGATTGTATTTCTTCTATTTTTTTATTTTTTTTTAGACTTAAAATTCAAACAATGTAACCAATAAATATATGCTTTTTCTTTTGTCTGATCAGCTTGTGAGAAGGTTGTGTAATTGGTACACATCAATGTGGAATGAATTCATTATTAGTATTTTGGAATTGGTAGTTAGCAGTTGTTTATGCAGGTTTGTATTTGGGAATGACGTTAGTGCATAGCTGTGCAGTCTACACTAGGCCTGTGTTGGTGGGGATTGTATTGCTAGTCATTTACATCACAGTGCCTGCATGAATTTAATTGTTTTCATCCTATTAAAGTAAGGAAAAACTGGGATGTAGGTATGTTTGCCATATCCATGATGGATGATTGCAGAATGTTCACTACAACAAATTTAAATCAAAATTTGATAGAAAACAATTCAGGATAGGTGCATTTCCAAAGAACAAAATTTTGTTTTTGTTTTTTCGTAAATTATAAAGTGGTTTGCAATGGAATGCAACCAAAACATATAATGTCTCGCATATCTGCCATCTTTAAGATGGTGCATATATTAACTATATATATGTGTCGGGTTGATTGTGAAGTTTTCGTCTAGCCATATGTAGGAAGTAAATATAACATAGAAGTCAAACAAAAATTAAAAAGTGCAAAATTTTTACCTTTTTAATAAGGATTTTTACGTCATAAAAAAGGAATTTGGTCTCAACCTTAAACAATATAGGCCACGCGTCGGATCCGTGTTATGATGCCCAAAATTTGATTCAGTACTGCGATTATATACTAAATTGAGAGATTTTTTCTTGGGTTGGTCTTATCGGAAGGTACCCTCATAAAGCAGATTGTTCTTTTACCCTGCGTAGTCTTGGAACATAGTGCCAGTAGGCTAGCATGGGGGTGATGAATTGTTTGATAGCGTGGGTTGCAAAACCCATAGCTTGGCTCATTCCCATGTTAGGACAAAGGTCTAGGTGGAAGATTTTGATTCTGAGGTTTGACTCCAGGTTTGACCTGTGTCAGTAAAAGCACCTTCAGATGCTCTGCTTATTTTCTGGCATAAAACACTATTTTCTTGATCTGAGGTCATCATAATTTTAGAGACAATTTCATGCTTTGCATAGATCCGCCCGATTTAGAGAGCTGGTCATAATTATGGCCAAAACATTCTGGTCAGAATTTTTCTTTTGAAATATATTGTCGCATACTGTTTCATTTACCATGAGAGCCCAACATGTCAAAATAGGGAACTTCAGATCAATGGATCATGCTGAATCAAGCCGCTTTCAGTATGGTATTTTCCTTAAGACTTCATGGCATATGATTGAAACAAACTTTCAACTGGTTTTTATTTCCTATAAAAGCCACCGGGTAGCGATTGATATTTGTTTGGTTCAATGTAATTTGACAGTGTTGCACAATTACTAATTTACATTTCTTTCTTTTAACTAGCTATGTAGATTATATAAGCAATTTTAGGATCTCATTTGGAAATAGAAAGAGGGTAATGCACCTTAGAATATTGAGAGGTATGGACAAGTGTGTCATCGGTGGTGTTGGTGGACTCCTACATTAGAATATTGATTCCATAATATTATATCTTCAAAACCAGTATTGTTTATTTGTCCATTCATTTTTTTTTTTTTGTGGTATGAAGTCAATATTTTCAAGTATCTGAACTAAAATTGTTTTTACTCTCTCTATTGTCAGTGATATGTATTGCAGTAATCAGGTGTGTGGAAACAAAATGACCATGCCATTATGTTGTAATTTTGAGTTTAGCTTATCTAAATTTATATAGGAATTCAAAATTCGCCTCTGAAAATTTCAATAGAGAGAGTAAAAACAATTTTAGTTCAGATACTTGAAAATATTGACTTCATACCACAAAAAAAAATAAATGAATGGACAAATAAACAATACTGGTTTTGAAGATATAATATTATGGAATCAATATTCTAATGTAGGAGTCCGCCACATAGTAAGGTTAGTAGATTCTACTACTGATTAAGCAACCACATTCACAAACAGGTGAATATTTTTCAGTGATAAATATGTAAAGTGAATGTGGTTGCTTAATCAGTAGTAGAATCTACTAACCTTACTATGTTCGCACCTAGCGGATGGCGACGCACAATAATTAAATTCGTATGGGCGTGTGGATAGACAGACATTTTCTTGGGTTTTGCCGTCTAAAGCATTTTGAAACAATGTTGCATAGAGTTTTGCGGATTAATGAATGCGCAACATTTTATACCTCAATTTACCCTATCGTTCTGTACTTCCTGAACAAGTTATTCACCAATCATTATCACTTTTCCACCCAGAACCAAGAGCTTACTATCAGGTTTGCAGAGATGGAACGTGGTAAGTCAGACTTGGGAGATAAGTGCGTCAAGTTACAGAATGAGCTGGAGAGCGTGGCGGCCCAGTGGGAGGAGGCTGACCAGAAGGCAAGTCTGCTGTCCAAGCAGGTGGGAGGCCTGGAGGCGCAGCTGAGTGATGCCCAGGGGCTCCTCACTGATGAGACGAGACAGAAGCTATCAGTCCAGTCCAAGCTGAGACAAGTGGAGGAGAAAGTGGAGAGTTTACAAGATCAGCTCGACGAGGAAGAGGAAGCAAAGAAAAGTCTGGAGATCAAACTGATTGCTTTGGCCCAATAGGTGATCTTTCTTTATGCTTTTGATCGAATATGAAAATAGTATAGGTGCACCCAGTGATTATTTTCGTCCAAATCTATAAATCGCACAATGTAGATTTCCTTGCATATCTTTTAGGCGCAGGATTACAAGAAGAAGTTGGAGGAGGACACGGGATCGATGGACGCATTAGAGGAGGCCAAGGAGAAGATGGCCAGAGACCAGGAGCTGATGCAGCAACGGATCGACTCCCTCGAGCAAGAAAACGACAAGGTTAACAAGTCCAAGAAGAAGATCCAGACTGAGCTTGAGGACTACAGTGTGGAGTTAGAGAGCATACGATCTAACTTCACTGGCATGGAGAAGAAGCAAAGAAAGCATGACCAGAACCTGGCTGAAGAGAAGGCCATCTCCGAGAAGCTTGCCATGGAGCGTGATAATGCTGAGCGTGAGTCCAGAGAAAAGGGGACAAAGATCCTCAACCCGCCTGGAAGAGGCCGAGAGGTTGCGAACTCAGCAAAGTCGTGAGCTCGAAAATCTCATGTCCTCCAAAGATGATGTTGGTAAGAATGTAAGTGCTACTGATTAGATAGTGTACTTAAGAAAATGGTATATTGTCAATTAGCCCAAAGAACCCTACTATTTGACCACATTACAATAAGCAAGCAGTAAGATTAATTTTGGAAAAACATTTAATTTTTATCTTGAGTTCTAAGAGTAACCAGTATCTATGATTTCATTTAAGGTACATGACTTGGAGAAGGCCCGCCGTACTTTACAGTCTCAAGTAGAGGAGCAACGTACCCAGATAGAGGAGCTTGAAGATGAGCTCCAGGCCACAGAAGACGCCAAGTTGCGTCTGGAGGTTAACATGCAGGCCCAGAAAGCTCAGTTCGAGCGCGAACTCCAGGCCAAGGATAAGCAGGCAGAGGAGAAGAAGCGTGGTCTCATTAGACAAGTAAATGCATTTAATTGAATTATCAAACCTTTCTCCTGTTAATTTAAAGCATTTACCCCAAACGCCCTCAAATTTGGTCGATTCATGGTAAAGCCTGGTAGATAAAAAGCTCAGCACAATTGAAATTGCCTCAACCAGTGTAATTTCTTTAACTGAGTATTTAATCATTACTGCTTACACCATTCTGAGCCAAAGAAATGAACAATTTTTACCCTATTCACTGACTAAAATGCATCATTCGCTTATAAACAATTATTACATTGAAATAAATTGTTTCTTGTTTTAGTTACGGAAATGGAAGCTGAATTGGAAGAAGAGAGGAAACAAAGGAGTGCCGCCGTTAACGCTCGTAAGAAGCTTGAGGGAGACCTTAAGGACATGGAGGGTCAGGTAGAGATGGCCAACAAGGTTAAGGAAGACAGTGTCCACCAGCTCCGCAAACTCCAGAATGGCTACAAGGACTTACAGCGCGAGGCTGAGGAGGCTATCCTCTCTCGCGATGAGATTGCTGCTCAAGTTAAGGAGAATGAGAAGAAGGTGGGTTGGGGAAGAATTGCTTTCGAAGCATAATAGAAATAAATTGCTGTAGTAAAATCTCTGCTTGTGGACACGTCAGCCTTATAGACAATTATATCAAACTTGCTGTGTAGAAACATTTCTCTTTGTATCAATCTAAGAATTTATTAAACTCTGATAGATTCACAACATTCGCACTCAAATGACTTAAGTTTACTAGATGCTGAAGCTTTATAGTGTACTAGCAAAGTACCCGTCCTCCGGACGGTCACTCTCTCTCCCCACACGTACTTCCCCCTCTCCCTCATTTCCCTCTTCTTCACACTCCCACTCCTCTGCATGTAGGACGGTCACCCCTCTCCCCATACTTCTCCCTCTCCCTCATTTCCTTCCCCCTCTTCTCTGTCTTTCATACCTGTTTTTCCCTCCCAACCCCATCTCCTATTTCCCCCCGCCCTTCTGCCTCCCCCATCTCCCTCCCCTCTTCCTTATTATTATCATTATAGAACTTTTATTTCTCATTAAGCATACAGTTACATAAAGGAGAAAAAGGGGATAGCACTTATGAATTGTCAGCACTACTCTGAAATGTGTTGATCTTCCCAGATTTCCTGATATATTTTGGATTACATTTTGTTTTAGTTTTTATGATAAGTTGCTGTTAAATAATGTTTTCCATATTTTACATTTGTTTTACTTTTTTAATTATCCCCTCTCCGATCCCCCCACACTCTCCCTCCCCTCTTCCTCATGCTCCCCCTAGGTCCCCCTGGACGTAGGTTGTGGGAAATGACGTAGTATCTCACAGGGGCTTTCCCAGGTGTCTAGATAGCTAGATGGTGCCGCCGCCTCGTGGCGAGCATCTGACCTAACTACCGTGAGTAGAGAATAAAGGCAGTGGAGCTCGAGACATGAAAGACAACGGATGTGTTATTGAGTTATTGATACAAACATGACGAGAGGCTGTAAAAGAGAGGATAGAGAGAAGTTGTAAAAGAGAGGATAGAGAAAAATCATCTGATCATGAACTGGAAAAAGTGTGTGATAGGTGTTGACAAGATAATATTCCTAGGGGAAGAACTAACCCGGGAGGGGATAAAACCAGACAAGGAAAAGGTGTCAGCGATAGTAAACATGGAGAAGCCTACTAACAGAGAGGAAGTGCAACGCATCATGGGCTGTGTTAATTTCGTCGGCCGATATATCCCCAATCTCTCGAGTGCGTGTGCTAACATCCGTTCATTACTTAAGAAGAAGTCGGAATGGGTATGGGATCAAGTTCATGAGCAAGAGTGGCAAGGGATTAAACATGTACTCAGCTCTGAACCGGTCCTAGCATACTTTGATGTAAACAGGCAGACGAAAATTAGCAGTGATGCATCCCAAAAAGGGCTAGGAGCAGTGTTACTACAGCGTCACGGGGAGGCATGGAAACCTGTGGCTTATGCCGCTCGTTCATTAACTGAATGCGAAAAAAACTATGCTCAGATTGAAAAGGAGCTGTTGGGCATAGTTTTTGCATGCGAGCGCTTTCACAATTACGTTTATGGGCTACAAGAAGTCCTCATTGAGACAGATCATAAACCACTAGTACCCTTGTCAAGGAAGCCCTTGCAAGATATGACGCCAAGAATACAGCGTATGATGTTGCGCTTGCAAAGGTATAGTGGCAACATGCATTGGGTACCTGGAAAGATGCTATACAAATCGGACACTCTGTCACGGGCAACGATAAAAGAAGTCAAAGTGACAGAGGTGAAGGAAAACATGGTGGCGGAGTTAGAGGCTCAGGTGAACTTGGTCTATGATAGCTTGCCGGCCTCAGAGATGATGCTGATGAAAATAGCGGAGGAGACATCCAGGGATGAAGTGTTGTGTGCGGTAAAGAGGGCCATTATGGAGGGTTGGAACAAAGGGGAATGTCCGGCTTATGCTGCGTATAAAGATGAACTATGTGTGGTCAAGGGGGTCCTACTGAAAGGTAATCGAATAGTAATACCAGTCAGCTTGAGGAAGGAGATGTTAGAAAAACTCCATGCAGGACACCTTGGCATTGAAAAGCAGCGACGTCTGGCAAGGCAATCAATCTACTGGCCAAAAATGAATGCTGACATCGAATACCAGGCAAAGATGTGTGGCGTGTGCTTGAAGTATTTGCCAGACCAACAAAAAGAACCAATGTTGAGGGATAAGGAATGCTGGGGCCCATGGGAGAAGGTTGGGATGGACCTATTCTTCTGGCAGAACAATGACTATTTAATGATAGTAGACTATTATTCGTCGTATCCAGAAATAGTAAAGTTAACTGCAAAAACCTCAGCTCAAGTGATACTTCATACAAAAAGTATATTCGCACGTTATGGTATCCCACAATTGGTAATTTCTGATAATGGGACTCAATTCTCATCTCAACATTTCAGGGAATTCGCCGAACAATACAGCTTCAACCACAGGACGTCAAGCCCCACATATGCCCAGTCGAACGGGAAGGCAGAGAGGGCGATAGGAGTAATCAAGGGCATACTCTCCAAGACGGCCGAGCAGGGCCAAGACCCCTACTTGGCTCTGCTAGCATATCGAGCAGCGCCGATGGAGAATGGGTTATCCCCGGCAGAAGCGCTACATGGTAGGCGCATTAGAGTGCCACTCCCATCACTCAGGCAGCGAGGTCCTGGGAAAGTGGTTAGTGACACAGATAACAGTGACATCAGTGACATCAGTGATCATCATGATGGAAACAGAATCACAACAAGATCTAGTGAGTATTATGATACGGGATCCAAAATCCTGCGTCCCTTACAGTCTGAGGACACAGTACTGGTAAGGGACAAAAAGTGGGATCATGCAGGAAGAATAGTGAATAAATTAGGTGACAGATCCTACTCAGTGGCCATGGAGAATGGCAATATCATTAGACGAAATAGAAGACATCTTCTAAAAGTATCAGAAAATGTGGTAAAAGATAGGCTAGACATAGCAAAAAGGGTACTTGAGGAGGAAGAAGAAGAAGGTGAACTAGTAAAAGACACTGAGTTCAATCCAAGATCAGAAAGGTACAAAGACAATGTAAATACGAGCAGAATAGACACTCAGGAACAAATAGTAATGTTACCTGCTGAAACGAAAATAGTAGCTCGAAATCCAGTAACTACTGAGTTAAGACGTTCCACCAGAGACAAGAGACCTGTTCAGAGACTAATAGAAGAAAAATGACTGGGTTATATAAAAGGACTCGTTCTCTAAAAAACTAACTTCTTCATAAAATGTCATATCATGTTACTTCCAATACTAACTCCCTATTTCAATCTAAGCCTGTATAGCATTGATCTCGATGTATCGCTTTTCCCTTATAAACAGAAGGAGGGAGATGTCTAGATAGCTAGATGGTGCCGCCGCCTCGTGGCGAGCATCTGACCTAACTACCGTGAGTAGAGAATAAAGGCAGTGGAGCTCGAGACATGAAAGACAACGGATGTGTTATTGAGTTATTGATACACCAGGCTATAAATAGAGTGTGGTTATCCCGATTTAAAAAAGGCTTCAAAATCACATTTCCACCCCAAATACCTTCACAAACCACACACGACGACATCCACAGAGGGGGGACAGACCTCTACAGATGAGTAAAGTGGTTTGTAAAATAACACATTCCGAGAACATTCTGGACAAAGAAAACCTTCTTTCTACCATTTCTTTTCTACCTCCTTTCCTAGAAATCGCTCTAGCCGTATATTATATGGATTATAAATTGTGTGTATTAAAATTATCCTTAGGTAAATGTTATGTGAAAATATGCTCCATATATGTTACAGGCCAAAAACCTTGAAGCTGAACTCTTACAATTGCAAGAAGACCTTGCTGCCTCCGAGCGCGCTCGTAAGAACGTTGAGAACAAGCGTGACAAACTCCAAGAAATAATAAACAACTCTTCCACCAGCAAGTGAAATCCCACATGTCGCTTTCGTCTCATTACTGTTGAGGAAATAGTCAATTTTCACTCTCCTTCACAGTCCATTGTACTGTGTCTTTTCCATGTACGTATTTTTTTCTTGAGAAGTCCTCCTTTCACTTGAAAGTAGAGGGCTTTTAATTTAATGGTCTACTGCCTGAATCTGCCTTAGGTACTGTGCTGCCCCTACACGTCAAATGTCTCTAAGCGGCCAATCGCTCTCTGGTGGTCGACGACTATCTGTCTCTGCAGGGTAAATCTGCATGATGTTGGACTAAACATTTTGACAGTTTTTTTCTCCAAACCCAGGAATGAAGACCAATTTGTCCGTTAGCGACTGTCCTCTTTGTCTTGAGGATACGCCACTGTTCCGACTTTTGTGTCCTTATCAAAGCGGTTTATCTGTACCGCCACCACTGAGAAGTGAACCTTCCCATTTCTATGGAAAGGCATTTGTATCCATATAGATACAGCAGCACATTAGCTCATGCTATTGTAACTTGCATTCTACAAATGCCAATCTGCAATTTGACTTTCGAACTGGCACCCTAGTGTGCACGAACTAGCGCTACATCGCTGCAGACTAGGCCTACTGCATGCAAACTTGCAACGAACAAGCTGCACGTTGGGACTGCATATTTCTACTTAGCATTCATACAACTCTGGTCCCTCTCACCCCAGTCAAAACAAACAAATATGCTATGTGGTTAATGGTTTGTTGTGACGGTGGCAAAATTATGTCACAACAGTTCAACTGTTTAGAGTTCAAAGATGCTATTTCGTATGCAATTTGAATGACCAGTGTGCAATGTGTTGACTTCCAAGATGCTATTTCGTATGCAATTCCTATGACCATTTCGAAGCTTTTATTTTGATGGTTTTCTTTATGTTTCCTTAAACCATCCATATTGAACTGTTATCTATTATGTATAGGCCTAGTTCATAATTATACAGACTTAAAAATATCTTTTGCTTTTTGATGCGATGTAATCAATATAGTTTGGCCTTAAAATAGTATCTAAAAGTATGACTAATCTTAAGAACTGAACCAACATTTTCCCATTTCGTATGCAATATCAATGGCTACACCTCTGTCTCTCTCTCCCTTCTTCTCTATCTCTATTTCCTGGGCATGATCATAAACTGCCTCCCTCTCAGCTCTCCCGCCCTTGATATAACCATATTAAATGTGTTGATAAGGGCGTAAAGCAACCAATCCCACTCACTTCTCTCCTGTACAAACCATTTTCCTATTCCTATTTCGTATGCAATTCAAATGACTAAATTGTCTAAGCTAAAAAAGTCAACAATAATAAACATAATTCCTATTTCGTATGCAATTCAAATGACTAATATGTAAATCTTATTCCCAAATACTATTCAATTCGAATGATTTACACATCTATTCATACCCTAAATACCCAGACAACCCACAACACTGTGAGGGGGAGGAGGCACATGGGTCAGACAAATTGTTTTATTACCTTCCATTGAAGGGCCAGGGCTTATGTAATGAGGGTTTGTTGTGACTGGAAAAAGGAGTGTAAACATTTAGGATGCATTGCAAGTTAGCAGTAAGTGTGTCGAACTGGGAAGTGATGAAATGCAGACTGGTAGTCAGTCTGACGAAGTGGGCAGTCAGTCTGACGAAGTGGGGCCTAGATCGAAGAGAAGTAGGAAAAGAAAAATCCAAGTTTGCAGAAGCAAAATGCAAGTTAGGAATGGACTGGATGTAAAATTGGTGAGAATTGGGAAAGTTCTAAAATGTTTTCAAAATGAGGAGTAGGACAGAACATGTTAGGACCTATTTCGATGCAGATTAGGAAAAAAAATTCCTATTTCGTATGCAATTCCTATGACCATTTCGAAGTTTTTTTGCAAACTTGCACTCTACATCTCCGAATTGAGGGGGGAATCTATATGGATACAAATGCCTTTCCATACATTTCACACCTAACCAAAGCTGGTTCGTTTTGAGAATACTTACATCGTGTTTAAGCTGCCTTTTCTTAAAACCTTTCTTTTCACCTTCTCCGCATGTTCCCACATATGTTGGAATTTCTTTGCTGACGAACCAAACATAAGTAAATAGTTTTTAAAAAAAATGTTGCATCGATCCTTTTCTCCCCGTTTTTTGAGTGATTGGTTGGAAGTACGAATTAGATGTTTTATAGCTGTCCATTCTTCGTCTTTATATAATTGACCTGACTGATTTTTTTACCTTATTAGGAATGCTCTCCTCGAGGACAAACATCGTTTGGAGTTGCGTATTGGCCAACTAGAGGAGGAACTGGAAGAGGAACAGTCCAACCTAGAAATCTTCGCCGACAAGGCTTGCAAGAACGGTAAGTCTTTGTTGATAAATCCAATGGGACTACAGCGCCCTCCTGCTCCACTGTTGGGCGTACAGATTAAGGCCCAGTCAGACTGTCTTATAGCCTGAAATTAGTTAAATCAATGAGAATAAAATGGCACTTTATTCTCGTTGGTTAAATGGACTTAAGGATTTTCTGGGTTCCAGGTGCTAGATATATTTCTTGAAATTTCAAAAATACTTGCGAAAACCCACTTGTCCCAATACAGTTCGATATATATATCAGAACAACCCAATTCTCAAAAGTTTTTTTTTTCTTGTGCCGTGTAGGTTAAACAGTTGACCACAGAACTGGCCTCTGAGAGGTCTGGTAACCAGAAACTCGAGTCTGGCCGTTTGTTATTAGAGCGCCAGAACAAGGAGTTGAAGATGAAATTGTCTGAGATGGAAGCTCAGATGAAGACCCGCTCTAAGGCTACAATAGCTTCTCTCGAGAGTAAGATCACCAACCTCGAAGAGCAGCTTGAGGTTGAAGCAACGTAGGTAGAATTACACTAGGAGAGACATTTACACTTACATATGTTATTTAACGTTATGGCAATGGCAGGGGAAAGAGAGCGTACATTAAAATTGATTTTTAAAAGCCAGTATGGCTTTTTATACCATCTCTATTGGACCTTGTGGGTACCGCACCCTTGGAGTTTCTATTATTTTCACGAAGCGAATAAAGGTCTCACTTCTGACAAGTTACATACACAAGAAACAAGTATATCCATTGACGTCTCTTTGGCGCTCTGTTTCACTGCTTTCTCTTTAAGCTATTTCTTTCATATTTGGTAAATGGCTAGGAAAAACCGTTTGTAGTTGAATAGTATCATTAAAATTTTTATTTTTTTGTATTGAAGTGAGTTATTTTAAAAGGCGGTAAACTACCGTAGGCCGCTTGATCTTTGATTCTTATCTCCCCTGACTGGTTGTGTGCAGGCTGATGACTATATATAGCTATAGTGGCTAGTGGCTAGTGGCCCCGGCCAAGATAAGGTGCACGAGGACGTCCTCTCTCTCTCTCAGTTACACATGACCGCTTTCAACCTTTCCTTGTTATTAAAATTGTATTCTTTTGTAAGATGTAGTTGGACAGAAACCTTCTGTTAATCTGAGTGGCTAAATTCCTCAATATATATACACTGAAATCTATGCATTTTAGCTTTTGTAGATTTTGCTTGTTCATGTTGTCATCTGTTGGTACGGTATAAGGGTTGTTTATCACGTGAGACCCACTATTTTCTGTTATAGTGAGCGCCAGGCACTAGGAAAAGCTAAAGTAAATTGGAGAAGAAACTTAAGACTCATTCTCCAAGCTGAGGATGAGCGAAGACACGTTGACCAATATAAGGAACAGGTAATTAGACATAGTTATTTTTTGTTTTAAACACCCCAAAACACATGGTAGCTAATCTATGACGTTACTTGCTCGATACAGGTGCCTGAATGTTAAACCCCTCCATCAAAAATAATAATTGTTCTGTACCTTTGTCCAACAGGTTGAGAAGATGAATGCCCGAGTAAAGGCTCTGAAGCGGCAACTTGACGAAGCAGAAGAAGAATGCACAAGGATCAACACACAGAAACGCAAGATCCAACGAGACCTGGATGAACAGATCGAACAGAGTGAAGTCACACACACAACATGAGGTCGACCAACTGAAATCAAAGCTCCGAACAGGAGGCGACAAACTCAGGTGTGTAGATGGGTGATGATGCTGAAGTTTGTATTATAAAAATTAAAATATGTACATAATTCCTATATCATTGGCGGGTTCCTTACTTTCAATTAAAGCTCAATACCTTAAGGTCCGATTCCACTGGTTCTTTTATATATGTGCTCATGGCTCGCTCTTGCTGCGCTTGTTCATAGTGCGCTTGTCATTCGCTCTTCATCCGCTAATATTTTTAGCGCAATACAAGCGCAGAGCGATTCTACTGGTTTGCTTCTTTCCTTATGAAATCAATAGCAAATGCCTTTGTGCGCTCTCACTGAGCTCTTGGTCCGCTTCTTTAACAGGCAGAAAGAGCGTTGTGTTGCTGCGCTCAAATCAAACACGTCAGATATTAGCGCAACGTCCTGCGCTCTTCTAAAGAAGCGCACATAGCCACTTTTTAGAGCGTACATAGAGCGCAGTAACCGATTCCATTAGAGCGCTCTGGTTTCGCTCAACCTTCGCTTGTTATGCGCTCAAGACAATAAAAAAGAGCGGGCCATGAGCGACCCAAAAGAGCGAGCCAGTGGAAACGCAGCCTAACACTCGCAGTACTCACCCCATTTTTGCCTTATTTCATTTCCAAATCCCCCAAATCCCCCAAATAATCTTGTCCCCCAAATAATCTTGTGGGTGACGAGATATTTTAATATTGATCCATATTCCTTGCTTATAGGCAACAATGTTCTTAACGGAAATAAATTATTTCGTTGATTAAAGTTACTATGTCCTGATTAGACTCCTTTTGCTTTTGATTTTTTGCTGTCAGTGGAATAAGGTTATATTACTTAATCTCGCGAGTTTTTATTAATACGGACACAATTTCTTCGGATGTGTATATCAAATTTTAGAATCTTATTTCTACCGATACTTACCCTTGTATGTACTAGAAAGGCATTTTTTCTGATGCGAACTATCTCGGGTTTTTGTCTTTTGTGTTTGCTTCTCTGTTTCTAGCTCTGCCAAGTGAGTATAAAGTGTTTTGTTCATGGGATACTCTAGGCCTGTCCACTGTCGCTCATCATGGGCTCATCATTTCTGAGCCCAATTCTGATCACAAATTGAATCACTGGGCATTTTGCTCTTTTTGGACATCGCTATTAACTAAAACTGATAACTTCACTTCTGAGAAAGCGAGCAGTGGGCAGGTGTTATGCGTATGTGCAGCCCTTTGATGGCTACCCGCGAACCATCCACCCTTGCAACAAGAAACATGAGCCAAATCCAACTGAGATATAATAATAAATTCATCCCTCAGATCACCCAGAGCCTCCAAATTCTATATCACGATCCACAATCATCTAGATCTAGATTATACCAGATTAGAATGAAGATGTTTCTCTCTTTCTTTATCGTTATGATTATTCTTATCTGCATAATTCTCTGCTCTGGTGGGGTTGAATTTACTAGAATACTTTCCGCCTGCTTCTGTTACACTCTCTCCCGTGATGCTTTACCCCATTAAACACTTTAAAGTATCCCATTACAATATACAGGGAGTTGTTGGGATAGGCAAACAGCTTGTCTACACAACACTAAACTTTTTCCTTTCAGAAATAACAGTGCGTTCACTAGTTACCATGCATTTGACCAGAACAAAAATTAAACTACCCTGTATTCGTCTCGTGTATTTATTTGCATGCCCGTTTATGACCAATGCAGTTATGTTGTTGCTCTCCGATGATGGCCTTGCTTCGGCAGTAATAATCCTATTATACATATAAAGAAAACAAATACTGTACCTGTTTTTTTCAGTTTCAGAGTTCAGTTGCATTATATCATTGCTGCTACGTTTACGTATATGTAGTAACTAATGGTCGACCATACGCCTGTTGACCTTTACATATTGCCATTCTCACACAATGTACGCCGTATAGCTGCTGATATCCCTACGTCTAGTGCATGCCATTTACGTAGACATGGAAAGCATGAGGATGCATACCATAATAGTATCTCAATGTTGTCTTCATTTAACTGGATCCAGATTTGATGCATACATATGCCCTCTCAATAGTCAGGAATGGTGACGTGATTTCCATGTGCTCGACTTTAATTATCCAGATGTGCATTCGGTTGTGATATATGTATTTCATCAAATTTGGAATCCGAACGTGGTCATTTACTGTTGCTACGTATATCCATTTGCAACCCATTCATATGCTGTTCTCAGATAAATCGATAAGACGAAAATTTCCCCCTAAACTACAGTACAAATTGATCTTTGTATATATATTGAAATCTTAATATTTCCCCACAACTTAATAGTACTTCTTAGTTTTATATGAAGCAAGTAAGACTACCCATTGCAAATTCATGGGATTTAAGGAATTTTGATGCATTTTGGGATAACTCCAGATCTTTGTATATTACTCAGTTACTGTCAAATATTGAATTTTATATTTTGTACGCCAACAAAACGTTCCGTCGACCAGGAAGACATTTTGTGATATGGTTTATATGTGTAGTATTAAGTCTGATATTACTTTACCAAATCTAAGCATACTCTTTTTCTTGATTACTTATATCATTCAATAGAGAATTTGAAAATAGTGTGCTTCTTATTATGTATTTTTTATGATCATAGTACCAGAATCATGGGTGTATTGAGGGGGTTCGCGCAGCTTTCACTCAGTGTGAATTTGTTGATATGCTTTGCGGAGAGCCAAGGCCCCGCGAAGCATATCAACAGAGCTATTTTTGGACAAAGATATTTGTATTGCACCCCACTTATTGCACCTCTCGAGAGGGATGCACATATAATAAATATTATATATTTAATATTATATATTCATGATAATAATTATTGGTTCAATGTATGAATATGAAGCAAATAACATAACGATCAATTTGCTGGAGCATATTTGGCATTAGTATTGTATATCTTACAAGTTAAACCTTTCTAAGATCTTCCCTTAGCCACTTCAACATGCAGCTACCCCCCCCCCCCCCCACCCCACTCCCACTCTGCTCAAACAAATACTATTGGTTGATCTATCTATATATTAATACGGGAACGCAAAAGCGTACATTGAACCTATCTCCGCTGAAACCGCTGGGCAGACCTCCGATATATTTCACGTCCACATTGCCAAAAATAGTGCGGAGCGGAGATTTTTATGAGCAACACATAGGGTTGCAGGAGTAAATAGCCCGCCGCAGAATTTAACCATCCCTGGTCTGGTAAATATTATGATATTCCATGGTTTAGTAAATTTATTAATTTGTGACGATATTTGTTGCATTAATGTATCATTGCAGCTTTTCTCCCATCTGAAATCTGAAGTCATGTGATACCACGGCACGGAATCTCTATTTACTCCCGCAACCCTATGTGTTGCTCATAAAAATCTAAATTTTAATTCAACTTCCATGGTCAGTCTCTAAAAATTCTAAAATATTGGATTATTTCAATTGTGCTGTGATATTGCCAGGAGTGGATTTGTCAAGTAGCTTGGATATAGGCCCAGCTTCACGATCACCATCACAGAAGGTTGGTGTTTATGATTTCGTTTTCCAGACTGCGTATCACGAAAGACTGGGTCTGCCTTCAATTTTCTGTTTGTCTGGTTATGTCATATGGTTCTATCAGCAGATGGAAGGTTGAGTGACGACCCATGTCATGCTTCAATGTGGAGGGGATATGTAACTTATAAATTTTTTTTGCAATGGTCGGTCGGTCCATATCCACCTCTGCAAGGTCGGTTGAATATCCACCTCTGGCCGCGCTGCCCGCGGGAAGTAGAGGCGGTGAAAGTAGTTCTAATAATGTTTTGTTTCGAATATATATACTCAAATTTACCTAGTGTTAAATTGGCCAAATTGCAGCCTAATTTAGCAGAATTTATAAATGTTTTCTGAAAATTTAACCCATATGGATCGCCAGTGAATCAGCGGGACTACAAGTTCATTGTTGGTCTACTCCTAATTCCATGGTTAAACGTTCTAAATATGATTAACAAAATCAAGGATGGAACAACAACCAAGGATGGAACAATGGTTATCACAACCAAGGTCATCAACAACTAAATTACAACCAATTTTTTTTTCGACTAACTTTTTTACGACCCACTTTTTTACGACCGACGTTTTTTCGACCAACATTTTTACGACCAACTAAATTACAACCAACTTTTTTAACAACCAACTTTTTTACGACCAACTTTTTTTTACGACCAACTAAATTACGACCAATTTTTTACGACCCACTTTTTTTACGACCCACTTTTTTTTACGACCAACTTTTTTTTTTACGACCAACTAAATTACAACCAATTTTTTTTTCGACCAATGTTTTACGACCCACTTTTTACGACCACCTTTTTGACGACCACCTTTTTGACGACCACCTTTTTTTTCGACCAACTAAATTTCGACCAATTTTTTACGACCCACTTTTTACGACCACCTTTTTTTCGACCAACTATTTACGACCCACTTTTGGACGACCACCTTTTTTTTTCGACCAACTAAATTTCGACCAATTTTTTACGACCCACTTTTTACGACCACCTTTTTTTCGACCAACTTTTTGACGACCACCTTTTTTTTCGACCAACTATTTACGACCCACTTTTGGACGACCACCTTTTTTTTTCGACCAACTAAATTTCGACCATATTTTTACGACCCACTTTTTACGACCACCTTTTTGACGACCACCTTTTTGACGACCACCTTTTTTTTCGACCAACTAAATTTCGACCAATTTTTTACGACCCACTTTTTACGACCAACTAAATTTCGACCAATTTTGTACGACCCACTTTTTACGACCAACTTTTTGACGACCACCTTTTTTTTTCGACCAACTAAATTTCGACCAATTTTTTACGACCCACTTTTTACGACCAACTAAATTTCGACCAACTTTTTACGACCCACTTTTGGACGACCACCTTTTTTTTTCGACCAACTAAATTTCGACCATATTTTTACGACCCACTTTTTACGACCACCTTTTTGACGACCACCTTTTTGACGACCACCTTTTTTTTCGACCAACTAAATTTCGACCAATTTTTTACGACCCACTTTTTACGACCAACTAAATTTCGACCAATTTTGTACGACCCACTTTTTACGACCAACTTTTTGACGACCACCTTTTTGACGACCACCTTTTTTTTCGACCAACTAAATTTCGACCAACTATTTACGACCCACTTTTGGACGACCACCTTTTTTTTTCGACCAACTAAATTTCGACCATATTTTTACGACCCACTTTTTACGACCACCTTTTTGACGACCACCTTTTTTTTCGACCAACTAAATTTCGACCAATTTTTTACGACCCACTTTTTACGACCACCTTTTTTTCGACCAACTATTTACGACCCACTTTTTACGACCACCTTTTTTTCGACCAACTTTTTGACGACCACCTTTTTTTTCGACCAACTATTTACGACCCACTTTTTGACGACCACCTTTTTTTTTCGACCAACTAAATTTCGACCAATTTTTTACGACCCACTTTATACGACCAACTTTTTGACGACCACCTTTTTTTTCGACCAACTAAATTTCGACCAATTTTTTACGACTCACTTTTTACGACCACCTTTTTTTCGACCAACTTTTTGACGACCACCTTTTTTTTCGACCAACTAAATTTCGACCAATTTTTTACGACCCACTTTTTACGACCACCTTTTTTTCGACCCACTTTTTGACGACAACCTTTTTTTCGACCAACTAAATTTCGACCAATTTTTTACGACCCACTTTTTACGACCACCTTTTTGACGACCACCTTTTTTTTTCGACCAACTAAATTTCGACCAATTTTTTACGACCCACTTTTTACGACCACCTTTTTTTCGACCAACTATTTACGACCCACTTTTTACGACCACCTTTTTTTCGACCCACTTTTTGACGACCACCTTTTTTTTCGACCAACTACTTACGACCCACTTTTGGACGACCACCTTTTTTTTTCGACCAACTAAATTTCGACCAATTTTTTACGACCCACTTTTTACGACCACCTTTTTTTCGACCAACTTTTTGACGACCACCTTTTTTTTCGACCAACTAAATTTCGACCAATTTTGTACGACCCACTTTTTACGACCAACTAAATTTCGACCAATTTTGTACGACCCACTTTTTACGACCACCTTTTTGACGACCACCTTTTTGACGACCACCTTTTTTTTCGACCAACTAAATTTCGACCAATTTTTTACGACCCACTTTTTACGACCACCTTTTTTTCGACCAACTATTTACGACCCACTTTTGGACGACCACCTTTTTTTTTCGACCAACTAAATTTCGACCAATTTTTTACGACCCACTTTTTACGACCACCTTTTTTTTGACGACAACCTTTTTTTTCGACCACCTTTTTTTTCGACCAACTATTTACGACCCACTTTTGGACGACCACCTTTTTTTTTCGACCAACTAAATTTCGACCATATTTTTACGACCCACTTTTTACGACCACCTTTTTGACGACCACCTTTTTGACGACCACCTTTTTTTTCGACCAACTAAATTTCGACCAATTTTTTACGACCCACTTTTTACGACCAACTAAATTTCGACCAATTTTGTACGACCCACTTTTTACGACCAACTTTTTGACGACCACCTTTTTGACGACCACCTTTTTTTTCGACCAACTAAATTTCGACCAATTTTTTGTGACCCACTTTTTACGACCACCTTTTTTTCGACCAACTATTTACGACCCACTTTTTACGACCACCTTTTTTTCGACCAACTATTTACGACCCACTTTTTACGACCACCTTTTTTTCGACCAACTTTTTGACGACCACCTTTTTTTTCGACCAACTATTTACGACCCACTTTTGGACGACCACCTTTTTTTTTCGACCAACTAAATTTCGACCATATTTTTACGACCCACTTTTTACGACCACCTTTTTGACGACCACCTTTTTGACGACCACCTTTTTTTTCGACCAACTAAATTTCGACCAATTTTTTACGACCCACTTTTTACGACCAACTAAATTTCGACCAATTTTGTACGACCCACTTTTTACGACCAACTTTTTGACGACCACCTTTTTGACGACCACCTTTTTTTTTGACCAACTAAATTTCGACCAATTTTTTACGACCCACTTTTTACGACCAACTAAATTTCGACCAATTTTGTACGACCCACTTTTTACGACCAACTAAATTTCGACCAATTTTGTACGACCCACTTTTTACGACCAACTTTTTGACGACCACCTTTTTGACGACCACCTTTTTTTTTCGACCAACTAAATTTCGACCAATTTTTTACGACCCACTTTTTACGACCAACTTTTTGACGACCACCTTTTTGACGACCACCTTTTTTTTCGACCAACTAAATTTCGACCAATTTTTTACGACCCACATTTTACGACCACCTTTTTTTCGACCAACTATTTACGACCCACTTTTTACGACCACCTTTTTTTCGACCAACTTTTTGACGACCCACTTTTTACGACCACCTTTTTTTCGACCAACTTTTTGACGACCACCTTTTTTTTCGACCAACTATTTACGACCCACTTTTGGACGACCACCTTTTTTTTTCGACCAACTAAATTTCGACCATATTTTTACAACCCACTTTTTACGACCAACTAAATTTCGACCAATTTTGTACGACCCACTTTTTACGACCAACTTTTTGACGACCACCTTTTTTACGACCACCTTTTTTTTCGACCAACTAAATTTCGACCAATTTTTTACGACCCACTTTTTACGACCACCTTTTTTTCGACCAACTATTTACGACCCACTTTTTACGACCACCTTTTTTTCGACCAACTTTTTGACGACCACCTTTTTTTTCGACCAACTAAATTTCGACCATATTTTTACGACCCACTTTTTACGACCACCTTTTTGACGACCACCTTTTTGACGACCACCTTTTTTTTCGACCAACTAAATTTCGACCAATTTTTTACGACCCACTTTTTACGACCAACTAAATTTCGACCAATTTTGTACGACCCACTTTTTACGACCAACTTTTTGACGACCACCTTTTTGACGACCACCTTTTTTTTCGACCAACTAAATTTCGACCAATTTTTTACGACCCACTTTTTACGACCACCTTTTTTTCGATCAACTATTTACGACCCACTTTTGGACGACCACCTTTTTTTTTCGACCAACTAAATTTCGACCAATTTTTTACGACCCACTTTTTACGACCAACTTTTTGACGACCACCTTTTTTTTCGACCAACTAAATTTCGACCAATTTTTTACGACCCACTTTTTACGACCACCTTTTTTTCGACCAACTATTTACGACCCACTTTTTACGACCACCTTTTTTTCGACCAACTTTTTGACGACCACCTTTTTTTTCGACCAACTATTTACGACCCACTTTTGGACGACCACCTTTTTTTTCCGACCAACTAAATTTCGACCATATTTTTACGACCCACTTTTTACGACCACCTTTTTGACGACCACCTTTTTGACGACCACCTTTTTTTTCGACCAACTAAATTTCGACCAATTTTTTACGACCCACTTTTTACGACCAACTAAATTTCGACCAATTTTGTACGACCCACTTTTTACGACCAACTTTTTGACGACCACCTTTTTGACGACCACCTTTTTTTTCGACCAACTAAATTTCGACCAATTTTTTACGACCCACTTTTTACAACCACTTTTTTTTCGACCAACTATTTACGACCCACTTTTGGACGACCACCTTTTTTTTTCGACCAACTAAATTTCGACCAATTTTTTACGACCCACTTTTTACGACCACCTTTTTTTCGACCAACTTTTTGACGACCACCTTTTTTTTCGACCAACTATTTACGACCCACTTTTGGACGACCACCTTTTTTTTTCGACCAACTAAATTTCGACCATATTTTTACGACCCACTTTTTACGACCACCTTTTTGACGACCACCTTTTTGACGACCACCTTTTTTTTCGACCAACTAAATTTCGACCAATTTTTTACGACCCACTTTTTACGACCAACTAAATTTCGACCAATTTTGTACGACCCACTTTTTACGACCAACTTTTTGACGACCACCTTTTTGACGACCACCTTTTTTTTCGACCAACTAAATTTCGACCAATTTTTTACGACCCACTTTTTACGACCACCTTTTTTTCGACCAACTATTTACGACCCACTTTTTACGACCACCTTTTTTTCGACCAACTTTTTGACGACCACCTTTTTTTTCGACCAACTATTTACGACCCACTTTTGGACGACCACCTTTTTTTTTCGACCAACTAAATTTCGACCATATTTTTACGACCCACTTTTTACGACCACCTTTTTGACGACCACCTTTTTGACGACCACCTTTTTTTTCGACCAACTAAATTTCGACCAATTTTTTACGACCCACTTTTTACGACCAACTAAATTTCGACCAATTTTGTACGACCCACTTTTTACGACCAACTTTTTGACGACCACCTTTTTGACGACCACCTTTTTTTTCGACCAACTAAATTTCGACCAATTTTTTACGACCCACTTTTTACGACCACTTTTTTTTCGACCAACTATTTACGACCCACTTTTTACGACCACCTTTTTTTCGACCAACTTTTTGACGACCACCTTTTTTTTCGACCAACTATTTACGACCAACTTTTGGACGACCACCTTTTTTTTTCGACCAACTAAATTTCGACCATATTTTTACGACCCACTTTTTACGACCACCTTTTTGACGACCACCTTTTTGACGACCACCTTTTTTTTCGACCAACTAAATTTCGACCAATTTTGTACGACCCACTTTTTACGACCAACTAAATTTCGACCAATTTTGTACGACCCACTTTTTACGACCACCTTTTTGACGACCACCTTTTTGACGACCACCTTTTTTTTCGACCAACTAAATTTCGACCAATTTTTTACGACCCACTTTTTACGACCACTTTTTTTTCGACCAACTATTTACGACCCACTTTTGGACGACCACCTTTTTTTTTCGACCAACTAAATTTCGACCAATTTTTTACGACCCACTTTTTACGACCACCTTTTTTTCGACCAACTTTTTGACGACCACCTTTTTTTTCGACCAACTATTTACGACCCACTTTTGGACGACCACCTTTTTTTTTCGACCAACTAAATTTCGACCATATTTTTACAACCCACTTTTTACGACCAACTAAATTTCGACCAATTTTGTACGACCCACTTTTTACGACCAACTTTTTGACGACCACCTTTTTTACGACCACCTTTTTTTTCGACCAACTAAATTTCGACCAATTTTTTACGACCCACTTTTTACGACCACCTTTTTTTCGACCAACTATTTACGACCCACTTTTTACGACCACCTTTTTTTCGACCAACTTTTTGACGACCACCTTTTTTTTCGACCAACTAAATTTGGACCACATTTTTACGACCCACTTTTTACGACCACCTTTTTGACGACCACCTTTTTGACGACCACCTTTTTTTTCGACCAACTAAATTTCGACCAATTTTTTACGACCCACTTTTTACGACCAACTAAATTTCGACCAATTTTGTACGACCCACTTTTTACGACCCACTTTTTGACGACCACCTTTTTGACGACCACCTTTTTTTTCGACCAACTAAATTTCGACCAATTTTTTACGACCCACTTTTTACGACCACCTTTTTTTCGATCAACTATTTACGACCCACTTTTGGACGACCACCTTTTTTTTTCGACCAACTAAATTTCGACCAATTTTTTACGACCCACTTTTTACGACCAACTTTTTGACGACCACCTTTTTTTTCGACCAACTATTTACGACCCACTTTTGGACGACCACCTTTTTTTTTCGACCAACTAAATTTCGACCATATTTTTACGACCCACTTTTTACGACCACCTTTTTGACGACCACCTTTTTGACGACCACCTTTTTTTTCGACCAACTAAATTTCGACCAATTTTTTACGACCCACTTTTTACGACCAACTAAATTTCGACCAATTTTGTACGACCCACTTTTTACGACCAACTTTTTGACGACCACCTTTTTGACGACCACCTTTTTTTTTGACCAACTAAATTTCGACCAATTTTTTACGACCCACTTTTTACGACCAACTAAATTTCGACCAATTTTGTACGACCCACTTTTTACGACCAACTAAATTTCGACCAATTTTGTACGACCCACTTTTTACGACCAACTTTTTGACGACCACCTTTTTGACGACCACCTTTTTTTTTCGACCAACTAAATTTCGACCAATTTTTTACGACCCACTTTTTACGACCAACTTTTTGACGACCACCTTTTTGACGACCACCTTTTTTTTCGACCAACTAAATTTCGACCAATTTTTTACGACCCACATTTTACGACCACCTTTTTTTCGACCAACTATTTACGACCCACTTTTTACGACCACCTTTTTTTCGACCAACTTTTTGACGACCCACTTTTTACGACCACCTTTTTTTCGACCAACTTTTTGACGACCACCTTTTTTTTCGACCAACTATTTACGACCCACTTTTGGACGACCACCTTTTTTTTTCGACCAACTAAATTTCGACCATATTTTTACAACCCACTTTTTACGACCAACTAAATTTCGACCAATTTTGTACGACCCACTTTTTACGACCAACTTTTTGACGACCACCTTTTTTACGACCACCTTTTTTTTCGACCAACTAAATTTCGACCAATTTTTTACGACCCACTTTTTACGACCACCTTTTTTTCGACCAACTATTTACGACCCACTTTTTACGACCACCTTTTTTTCGACCAACTTTTTGACGACCACCTTTTTTTTCGACCAACTAAATTTCGACCATATTTTTACGACCCACTTTTTACGACCACCTTTTTGACGACCACCTTTTTGACGACCACCTTTTTTTTCGACCAACTAAATTTCGACCAATTTTTTACGACCCACTTTTTACGACCAACTAAATTTCGACCAATTTTGTACGACCCACTTTTTACGACCAACTTTTTGACGACCACCTTTTTGACGACCACCTTTTTTTTCGACCAACTAAATTTCGACCAATTTTTTACGACCCACTTTTTACGACCACCTTTTTTTCGATCAACTATTTACGACCCACTTTTGGACGACCACCTTTTTTTTTCGACCAACTAAATTTCGACCAATTTTTTACGACCCACTTTTTACGACCAACTTTTTGACGACCACCTTTTTTTTCGACCAACTATTTACGACCCACTTTTGGACGACCACCTTTTTTTTTCGACCAACTAAATTTCGACCATATTTTTACGACCCACTTTTTACGACCACCTTTTTGACGACCACCTTTTTGACGACCACCTTTTTTTCGACCAACTAAATTTCGACCAATTTTTTACGACCCACTTTTTACGACCACCTTTTTTTCGACCAACTATTTACGACCCACTTTTTACGACCACCTTTTTTTCGACCAACTTTTTGACGACCACCTTTTTTTTCGACCAACTATTTACGACCCACTTTTGGACGACCACCTTTTTTTTTCGACCAACTAAATTTCGACCATATTTTTACGACCCACTTTTTACGACCACCTTTTTGACGACCACCTTTTTGACGACCACCTTTTTTTCGACCAACTAAATTTCGACCAATTTTTTACGACCCACTTTTTACGACCAACTAAATTTCGACCAATTTTGTACGACCCACTTTTTACGACCAACTTTTTGACGACCACCTTTTTGACGACCACCTTTTTTTTCGACCAACTAAATTTCGACCAATTTTTTACGACCCACATTTTACGACCACCTTTTTTTCGACCAACTATTTACGACCCACTTTTTACGACCACCTTTTTTTCGACCAACTTTTTGACGACCCACTTTTTACGACCACCTTTTTTTCGACCAACTTTTTGACGACCACCTTTTTTTTCGACCAACTATTTACGACCCACTTTTGGACGACCACCTTTTTTTTTCGACCAACTAAATTTCGACCATATTTTTACAACCCACTTTTTACGACCAACTAAATTTCGACCAATTTTGTACGACCCACTTTTTACGACCAACTTTTTGACGACCACCTTTTTTACGACCACCTTTTTTTTCGACCAACTAAATTTCGACCAATTTTTTACGACCCACTTTTTACGACCACCTTTTTTTCGACCAACTATTTACGACCCACTTTTTACGACCACCTTTTTTTCGACCAACTTTTTGACGACCACCTTTTTTTTCGACCAACTAAATTTCGACCATATTTTTACGACCCACTTTTTACGACCACCTTTTTGACGACCACCTTTTTGACGACCACCTTTTTTTTCGACCAACTAAATTTCGACCAATTTTTTACGACCCACTTTTTACGACCAACTAAATTTCGACCAATTTTGTACGACCCACTTTTTACGACCAACTTTTTGACGACCACCTTTTTGACGACCACCTTTTTTTTCGACCAACTAAATTTCGACCAATTTTTTACGACCCACTTTTTACGACCACCTTTTTTTCGATCAACTATTTACGACCCACTTTTGGACGACCACCTTTTTTTTTCGACCAACTAAATTTCGACCAATTTTTTACGACCCACTTTTTACGACCAACTTTTTGACGACCACCTTTTTTTTCGACCAACTATTTACGACCCACTTTTGGACGACCACCTTTTTTTTTCGACCAACTAAATTTCGACCATATTTTTACGACCCACTTTTTACGACCACCTTTTTGACGACCACCTTTTTGACGACCACCTTTTTTTTCGACCAACTAAATTTCGACCAATTTTTTACGACCCACTTTTTACGACCACCTTTTTTTCGACCAACTATTTACGACCCACTTTTTACGACCACCTTTTTTTCGACCAACTTTTTGACGACCACCTTTTTTTTCGACCAACTATTTACGACCCACTTTTGGACGACCACCTTTTTTTTCCGACCAACTAAATTTCGACCATATTTTTACGACCCACTTTTTACGACCACCTTTTTGACGACCACCTTTTTGACGACCACCTTTTTTTTCGACCAACTAAATTTCGACCAATTTTTTACGACCCACTTTTTACGACCAACTAAATTTCGACCAATTTTGTACGACCCACTTTTTACGACCAACTTTTTGACGACCACCTTTTTGACGACCACCTTTTTTTTCGACCAACTAAATTTCGACCAATTTTTTACGACCCACTTTTTACAACCACTTTTTTTTCGACCAACTATTTACGACCCACTTTTGGACGACCACCTTTTTTTTTCGACCAACTAAATTTCGACCAATTTTTTACGACCCACTTTTTACGACCACCTTTTTTTCGACCAACTTTTTGACGACCACCTTTTTTTTCGACCAACTATTTACGACCCACTTTTGGACGACCACCTTTTTTTTTCGACCAACTAAATTTCGACCATATTTTTACGACCCACTTTTTACGACCACCTTTTTGACGACCACCTTTTTGACGACCACCTTTTTTTTCGACCAACTAAATTTCGACCAATTTTTTACGACCCACTTTTTACGACCAACTAAATTTCGACCAATTTTGTACGACCCACTTTTTACGACCAACTTTTTGACGACCACCTTTTTGACGACCACCTTTTTTTTCGACCAACTAAATTTCGACCAATTTTTTACGACCCACTTTTTACGACCACCTTTTTTTCGACCAACTATTTACGACCCACTTTTTACGACCACCTTTTTTTCGACCAACTTTTTGACGACCACCTTTTTTTTCGACCAACTATTTACGACCCACTTTTGGACGACCACCTTTTTTTTTCGACCAACTAAATTTCGACCATATTTTTACGACCCACTTTTTACGACCACCTTTTTGACGACCACCTTTTTGACGACCACCTTTTTTTTCGACCAACTAAATTTCGACCAATTTTTTACGACCCACTTTTTACGACCAACTAAATTTCGACCAATTTTGTACGACCCACTTTTCACGACCACCTTTTTTTCGACCAACTTTTTGACGACCACCTTTTTTTTCGACCAACTATTTACGACCCACTTTTGGACGACGACCTTTTTTTTTCGACCAACTAAATTTCGACCATATTTTTACGACCCACTTTTTACGACCACCTTTTTGACGACCACCTTTTTGACGACCACCTTTTTTTTCGACCAACTAAATTTCGACCAATTTTTTACGACCCACTTTTTACGACCAACTAAATTTCGACCAATTTTGTACGACCCACTTTTTACGACCAACTTTTTGACGACCACCTTTTTGACGACCACCTTTTTTTTTCGACCAACTAAATTTCGACCAATTTTTTACGACCCACTTTTTACGACCAACTTTTTGACGACCACCTTTTTGACGACCACCTTTTTTTTCGACCAACTAAATTTCGAACAATTTTTTACGACCCACTTTTTACGACCACCTTTTTTTCGACCAACTATTTACGACCCACTTTTTACGACCACCTTTTTTTCGACCAACTTTTTGACGACCACCTTTTTTTTCGACCAACTAAATTTCGACCATATTTTTACGACCCACTTTTTACGACCACCTTTTTGACGACCACCTTTTTGACGACCACCTTTTTTTTCGACCAACTAAATTTCGACCAATTTTTTACGACCCACTTTTTACGACCAACTAAAATTCGACCAATTTTGTACGACCCACTTTTTACGACCAACTTTTTGACGACCACCTTTTTGACAACCACCTTTTTTTTCGACCAACTAAATTTCGACCAATTTTTTACGACCCACTTTTTACGACCACCTTTTTTTCGACCAACTTTTTGACGACCACCTTTTTTTTCGACCAACTATTTACGACCCACTTTTGGACGACCACCTTTTTTTTTCGACCAACTAAATTTCGACCATATTTTTACGACCCACTTTTTACGACCACCTTTTTGACGACCACCTTTTTGACGACCACCTTTTTTTTCGACCAACTAAATTTCGACCAATTTTGTACGACCCACTTTTTACGACCAACTAAATTTCGACCAATTTTGTACGACCCACTTTTTACGACCAACTTTTTGACGACCACCTTTTTGACGACCACCTTTTTTTTCGACCAACTAAATTTCGACCAATTTTTTACGACCCACTTTTTACGACCACCTTTTTTTCGACCAACTATTTACGACCCACTTTTTACGACCACCTTTTTTTCGACCAACTTTTTGACGACCACCTTTTTTTTCGACCAACTATTTACGACCCACTTTTGGACGACCACCTTTTTTTTTCGACCAACTAAATTTCGACCATATTTTTACGACCCACTTTTTACGACCACCTTTTTGACGACCACCTTTTTGACGACCACCTTTTTTTTCGACCAACTAAATTTCGACCAATTTTTTACGACCCACTTTTTACGACCAACTAAATTTCGACCAATTTTGTACGACCCACTTTTTACGACCAACTTTTTGACGACCACCTTTTTGACGACCACCTTTTTTTTTCGACCAACTAAATTTCGACCAATTTTTTACGACCCACTTTTTACGACCAACTTTTTGACGACCACCTTTTTGACGACCACCTTTTTTTTCGACCAACTAAATTTCGACCAATTTTTTACGACCCACTTTTTACGACCACCTTTTTTTCTACCAACTTTTTGACGACCACCTTTTTTTTCGACCAACTATTTACGACCCACTTTTGGACGACCACCTTTTTTTTTCGACCAACTAAATTTCGACCATATTTTTACGACCCACTTTTTACGACCACCTTTTTGACGACCACCTTTTTGACGACCACCTTTTTTTTCGACCAACTAAATTTCGACCAATTTTTTACGACCCACTTTTTACGACCAACTAAATTTCGACCAATTTTGTACGACCCACTTTTTACGACCAACTTTTTGACGACCACCTTTTTGACGACCACCTTTTTTTTCGACCAACTAAATTTCGACCAATTTTTTACGACCCACTTTTTACGACCACCTTTTTTTCGACCAACTATTTACGACCCACTTTTTACGACCACCTTTTTTTCGACCAACTTTTTGACGACCACCTTTTTTTTCGACCAACTAAATTTCGACCATATTTTTACGACCCACTTTTTACGACCACCTTTTTGACGACCACCTTTTTGACGACCACCTTTTTTTTCGACCAACTAAATTTCGACCAATTTTTTACGACCCACTTTTTACGACCAACTAAATTTCGACCAATTTTGTACGACCCACTTTTTACGACCAACTTTTTGACGACCACCTTTTTTTTCGACCAACTAAATTTCGACCAATTTTTTACGACCCACTTTTTACGACCACCTTTTTTTCGACCAACTTTTTGACGACCACCTTTTTTTTCGACCAACTATTTACGACCCACTTTTGGACGACCACCTTTTTTTTTCGACCAACTAAATTTCGACCATATTTTTACGACCCACTTTTTACGACCACCTTTTTGACGACCACCTTTTTGACGACCACCTTTTTTTTCGACCAACTAAATTTCGACCAATTTTTTACGACCCACTTTTTACGACCAACAAAATTTCGACCAATTTTGTACGACCCACTTTTTACGACCAACTTTTTGACGACCACCTTTTTGACGACCACCTTTTTTTTCGACCAACTAAATTTCGACCAATTTTTTACGACCCACTTTTTACGACCACCTTTTTTTCGACCAACTATTTACGACCCACTTTTTACGACCACCTTTTTTTCGACCAACTTTTTGACGACCACCTTTTTTTTCGACCAACTATTTACGACCCACTTTTGGACGACCACCTTTTTTTTTCGACCAACTAAATTTCGACCATATTTTTACGACCCACTTTTTACGACCACCTTTTTGACGACCACCTTTTTGACGACCACCTTTTTTTTCGACCAACTAAATTTCGACCAATTTTTTACGACCCACTTTTTACGACCAACTAAATTTCGACCAATTTTGTACGACCCACTTTTTACGACCAACTTTTTGACGACCACCTTTTTGACGACCACCTTTTTTTTTCGACCAACTAAATTTCGACCAATTTTTTACGACCCACTTTTTACGACCAACTTTTTGACGACCACCTTTTTGACGACCACCTTTTTTTTCGACCAACTAAATTTCGACCAATTTTTTACGACCCACTTTTTACGACCACCTTTTTTTCTACCAACTTTTTGACGACCACCTTTTTTTTCGACCAACTATTTACGACCCACTTTTGGACGACCACCTTTTTTTTTCGACCAACTAAATTTCGACCATATTTTTACGACCCACTTTTTACGACCAACTTTTTTTCGACCAACTTTTTGACGACCACCTTTTTTTTCGACCAACTAAATTTCGACCATATTTTTACGACCCACTTTTTACGACCACCTTTTTGACGACCACCTTTTTGACGACCACCTTTTTTTTCGACCAACTAAATTTCGACCAATTTTTTACGACCCACTTTTTACGACCAACTAAATTTCGACCAATTTTGTACGACCCACTTTTTACGACCAACTTTTTGACGACCACCTTTTTTTTCGACCAACTAAATTTCGACCAATTTTTTACGACCCACTTTTTACGACCACCTTTTTTTCGACCAACTTTTTGACGACCACCTTTTTTTTCGACCAACTATTTACGACCCACTTTTGGACTACCACCTTTTTTTTTCGACCAACTAAATTTCGACCAATTTTTTACGACCCACTTTTTACGACCAACAAAATTTCGACCAATTTTGTACGACCCACTTTTTACGACCAACTTTTTGACGACCACCTTTTTGACGACCACCTTTTTTTTCGACCAACTAAATTTCGACCAATTTTTTACGACCCACTTTTTACGACCACCTTTTTTTCGACCAACTATTTACGACCCACTTTTTACGACCACCTTTTTTTCGACCAACTTTTTGACGACCACCTTTTTTTTCGACCAACTATTTACGACCCACTTTTGGACGACCACCTTTTTTTTTCGACCAACTAAATTTCGACCATATTTTTACGACCCACTTTTTACGACCACCTTTTTGACGACCACCTTTTTGACGACCACCTTTTTTTTCGACCAACTAAATTTCGACCAATTTTTTACGACCCACTTTTTACGACCAACAAAATTTCGACCAATTTTGTACGACCCACTTTTTACGACCAACTTTTTGACGACCACCTTTTTGACGACCACCTTTTTTTTCGACCAACTAAATTTCGACCAATTTTTTACGACCCACTTTTTACGACCACCTTTTTTTCGACCAACTATTTACGACCCACTTTTGGACGACCACCTTTTTTTTTCGACCAACTAAATTTCGACCAATTTTTTACGACCCACTTTTTACGACCACCTTTTTTTCGACCAACTTTTTGACGACCACCTTTTTTTTCGACCAACTATTTACGACCCACTTTTGGACGACCACCTTTTTTTTTCGACCAACTAAATTTCGACCATATTTTTACGACCCACTTTTTACGACCACCTTTTTGACGACCACCTTTTTGACGACCACCTTTTTTTTCGACCAACTAAATTTCGACCAATTTTTTACGACCCACTTTTTACGACCAACAAAATTTCGACCAATTTTGTACGACCCACTTTTTACGACCAACTTTTTGACGACCACCTTTTTGACGACCACCTTTTTTTTCGACCAACTAAATTTCGACCAATTTTTTACGACCCACTTTTTACGACCACCTTTTTTTCGACCAACTATTTACGACCCACTTTTTACGACCACCTTTTTTTCGACCAACTTTTTGACGACCACCTTTTTTTTCGACCAACTATTTACGACCCACTTTTGGACGACCACCTTTTTTTTTCGACCAACTAAATTTCGACCATATTTTTACGACCAACTATTTACGACCCACTTTTTACGACCACCTTTTTTTCGACCAACTTTTTGACGACCACCTTTTTTTTCGACCAACTAAATTTCGACCATATTTTTACGACCCACTTTTTACGACCACCTTTTTGACGACCACCTTTTTGACGACCACCTTTTTTTTCGACCAACTAAATTTCGACCAATTTTTTACGACCCACTTTTTACGACCAACTAAAATTCGACCAATTTTGTACGACCCACTTTTTACGACCAACTTTTTGACGACCACCTTTTTGACAACCACCTTTTTTTTCGACCAACTAAATTTCGACCAATTTTTTACGACCCACTTTTTACGACCACCTTTTTTTCGACCAACTTTTTGACGACCACCTTTTTTTTCGACCAACTATTTACGACCGACTTTTGGACGACCACCTTTTTTTTTCGACCAACTAAATTTCGACCATATTTTTACGACCCACTTTTTACGACCACCTTTTTGACGACCACCTTTTTGACGACCACCTTTTTTTTCGACCAACTAAATTTCGACCAATTTTGTACGACCCACTTTTTACGACCAACTAAATTTCGACCAATTTTGTACGACCCACTTTTTACGACCAACTTTTTGACGACCACCTTTTTTTTCGACCAACTAAATTTCGACCAATTTTTTACGACCCACTTTTTACGACCACCTTTTTTTCGACCAACTTTTTGACGACCACCTTTTTTTTCGACCAACTATTTACGACCCACTTTTGGACGACCACCTTTTTTTTTCGACCAACTAAATTTCGACCATATTTTTACGACCCACTTTTTACGACCACCTTTTTGACGACCACCTTTTTGACGACCACCTTTTTTTTCGACCAACTAAATTTCGACCAATTTTTTACGACCCACTTTTTACGACCAACTAAATTTCGACCAATATTGTACGACCCACTTTTTACGACCAACTTTTTGACGACCACCTTTTTGACGACCACCTTTTTTTTTCGACCAACTAAATTTCGACCAATTTTTTACGACCCACTTTTTACGACCAACTTTTTGACGACCACCTTTTTGACGACCACCTTTTTTTTCGACCAACTAAATTTCGACCAATTTTTTACGACCCACTTTTTACGACCACCTTTTTTTCGACCAACTATTTACGACCCACTTTTTACGACCACCTTTTTTTCGACCAACTTTTTGACGACCACCTTTTTTTTCGACCAACTAAATTTCGACCATATTTTTACGACCCACTTTTTACGACCACCTTTTTGACGACCACCTTTTTGACGACCACCTTTTTTTTCGACCAACTAAATTTCGACCAATTTTTTACGACCCACTTTTTACGACCAACTAAAATTCGACCAATTTTGTACGACCCACTTTTTACGACCAACTTTTTGACGACCACCTTTTTGACGACCACCTTTTTTTTCGACCAACTAAATTTCGACCAATTTTTTACGACCCACTTTTTACGACCACCTTTTTTTCGACCAACTTTTTGACGACCACCTTTTTTTTCGACCAACTATTTACGACCCACTTTTGGACGACCACCTTTTTTTTTCGACCAACTAAATTTCGACCATATTTTTACGACCCACTTTTTACGACCACCTTTTTGACGACCACCTTTTTGACGACCACCTTTTTTTTCGACCAACTAAATTTCGACCAATTTTTTGACGACCCACTTTTTACGACCACCTTTTTTTCGACCAACTATTTACGACCCACTTTTTACGACCACCTTTTTTTCGACCAACTTTTTGACGACCACCTTTTTTTTCGACCAACTAAATTTCGACCATATTTTTACGACCCACTTTTTACGACCACCTTTTTGACGACCACCTTTTTGACGACCACCTTTTTTTTCGACCAACTAAATTTCGACCAATTTTTTACGACCCACTTTTTACGACCAACTAAAATTCGACCAATTTTGTACGACCCACTTTTTACGACCAACTTTTTGACGACCACCTTTTTGACAACCACCTTTTTTTTCGACCAACTAAATTTCGACCAATTTTTTACGACCCACTTTTTACGACCACCTTTTTTTCGACCAACTTTTTGACGACCACCTTTTTTTTCGACCAACTATTTACGACCCACTTTTGGACGACCACCTTTTTTTTTCGACCAACTAAATTTCGACCATATTTTTACGACCCACTTTTTACGACCACCTTTTTGACGACCACCTTTTTGACGACCACCTTTTTTTTCGACCAACTAAATTTCGACCAATTTTGTACGACCCACTTTTTACGACCAACTAAATTTCGACCAATTTTGTACGACCCACTTTTTACGACCAACTTTTTGACGACCACCTTTTTGACGACCACCTTTTTTTTCGACCAACTAAATTTCGACCAATTTTTTACGACCCACTTTTTACGACCACCTTTTTTTCGACCAACTATTTACGACCCACTTTTGGACGACCACCTTTTTTTTTCGACCAACTATTTACGACCCACTTTTGTACGACCCACTTTTTACGACCAACTTTTTGACGACCACCTTTTTGACGACCACCTTTTTTTTCGACCAACTAAATTTCGACCAATTTTTTACGACCCACTTTTTACGACCACCTTTTTTTCGACCAACTATTTACGACCCACTTTTTACGACCACCTTTTTTTCGACCAACTTTTTGACGACCACCTTTTTTTTCGACCAACTATTTACGACCCACTTTTGGACGACCACCTTTTTTTTTCGACCAACTAAATTTCGACCATATTTTTACGACCCACTTTTTACGACCACCTTTTTGACGACCACCTTTTTGACGACCACCTTTTTTTTCGACCAACTAAATTTCGACCAATTTTTTACGACCCACTTTTTACGACCAACTAAATTTCGACCAATTTTGTACGACCCACTTTTTACGACCAACTTTTTGACGACCACCTTTTTGACGACCACCTTTTTTTTTCGACCAACTAAATTTCGACCAATTTTTTACGACCCACTTTTTACGACCAACTTTTTGACGACCACCTTTTTGACGACCACCTTTTTTTTCGACCAACTAAATTTCGACCAATTTTTTACGACCCACTTTTTACGACCACCTTTTTTTCGACCAACTATTTACGACCCACTTTTTACGACCAACTTTTTGACGACCACCTTTTTGACAACCACCTTTTTTTTCGACCAACTAAATTTCGACCAATTTTTTACGACCCACTTTTTACGACCACCTTTTTTTCGACCAACTTTTTGACGACCACCTTTTTTTTCGACCAACTATTTACGACCCACTTTTGGACGACCACCTTTTTTTTCGACCAACTAAATTTCGACCATATTTTTACGACCCACTTTTTACGACCACCTTTTTGACGACCACCTTTTTGACGACCACCTTTTTTTTCGACCAACTAAATTTCGACCAATTTTTTACGACCCACTTTTTACGACCAACTAAAATTCGACCAATTTTGTACGACCCACTTTTTACGACCAACTTTTTGACGACCACCTTTTTGACAACCACCTTTTTTTTCGACCAACTAAATTTCGACCAATTTTTTACGACCCACTTTTTACGACCACCTTTTTTTCGACCAACTTTTTGACGACCACCTTTTTTTTCGACCAACTATTTACGACCCACTTTTGGACGACCACCTTTTTTTTTCGACCAACTAAATTTCGACCATATTTTTACGACCCACTTTTTACGACCACCTTTTTGACGACCACCTTTTTGACGACCACCTTTTTTTTCGACCAACTAAATTTCGACCAATTTTTTACGACCCACTTTTTACGACCAACTAAATTTCGACCAATTTTGTACGACCCACTTTTTACGACCAACTTTTTGACGACCACCTTTTTGACGACCACCTTTTTTTTTCGACCAACTAAATTTCGACCAATTTTTTACGACCCACTTTTTACGACCAACTTTTTGACGACCACCTTTTTGACGACCACCTTTTTTTTCGACCAACTAAATTTCGACCAATTTTTTACGACCCACTTTTTACGACCACCTTTTTTTCGACCAACTATTTACGACCCACTTTTTACGACCAACTTTTTGACGACCACCTTTTTGACAACCACCTTTTTTTTCGACCAACTAAATTTCGACCAATTTTTTACGACCCACTTTTTACGACCACCTTTTTTTCGACCAACTTTTTGACGACCACCTTTTTTTTCGACCAACTATTTACGACCCACTTTTGGACGACCACCTTTTTTTTCGACCAACTAAATTTCTACCATATTTTTACGACCCACTTTTTACGACCACCTTTTTGACGACCACCTTTTTGACGACCACCTTTTTTTTCGACCAACTAAATTTCGACCAATTTTTTACGACCCACTTTTTACGACCAACTAAAATTCGACCAATTTTGTACGACCCACTTTTTACGACCAACTTTTTGACGACCACCTTTTTGACAACCACCTTTTTTTTCGACCAACTAAATTTCGACCAATTTTTTACGACCCACTTTTTACGACCACCTTTTTTTCGACCAACTTTTTGACGACCACCTTTTTTTTCGACCAACTATTTACGACCCACTTTTGGACGACCACCTTTTTTTTTCGACCAACTAAATTTCGACCATATTTTTACGACCCACTTTTTACGACCACCTTTTTGACGACCACCTTTTTGACGACCACCTTTTTTTTCGACCAACTAAATTTCGACCAATTTTGTACGACCCACTTTTTACGACCAACTAAATTTCGACCAATTTTGTACGACCCACTTTTTACGACCAACTTTTTGACGACCACCTTTTTTTTCGACCAACTAAATTTCGACCAATTTTTTACGACCCACTTTTTACGACCACCTTTTTTTCGACCAACTTTTTGACGACCACCTTTTTTTTCGACCAACTATTTACGACCCACTTTTGGACGACCACCTTTTTTTTTCGACCAACTAAATTTCGACCATATTTTTACGACCCACTTTTTACGACCACCTTTTTGACGACCACCTTTTTGACGACCACCTTTTTTTTCGACCAACTAAATTTCGACCAATTTTTTACGACCCACTTTTTACGACCAACTAAATTTCGACCAATTTTGTACGACCCACTTTTTACGACCAACTTTTTGACGACCACCTTTTTGACGACCACCTTTTTTTTTCGACCAACTAAATTTCGACCAATTTTTTACGACCCACTTTTTACGACCAACTTTTTGACGACCACCTTTTTGACGACCACCTTTTTTTTCGACCAACTAAATTTCGACCAATTTTTTACGACCCACTTTTTACGACCACCTTTTTTTCGACCAACTATTTACGACCCACTTTTTACGACCACCTTTTTTTCGACCAACTTTTTGACGACCACCTTTTTTTTCGACCAACTAAATTTCGACCATATTTTTACGACCCACTTTTTACGACCACCTTTTTGACGACCACCTTTTTTTTCGACCAACTAAATTTCGACCAATTTTTTACGACCCACTTTTTACGACCAACTAAAATTCGACCAATTTTGTACGACCCACTTTTTACGACCAACTTTTTGACGACCACCTTTTTGACGACCACCTTTTTTTTCGACCAACTAAATTTCGACCAATTTTTTACGACCCACTTTTTACGACCACCTTTTTTTCGACCAACTTTTTGACGACCACCTTTTTTTTCGACCAACTATTTACGACCCACTTTTGGACGACCACCTTTTTTTTTCGACCAACTAAATTTCGACCATATTTTTACGACCCACTTTTTACGACCACCTTTTTGACGACCACCTTTTTGACGACCACCTTTTTTTTCGACCAACTAAATTTCGACCAATTTTTTGACGACCCACTTTTTACGACCACCTTTTTTTCGACCAACTATTTACGACCCACTTTTTACGACCACCTTTTTTTCGACCAACTTTTTGACGACCACCTTTTTTTTCGACCAACTAAATTTCGACCATATTTTTACGACCCACTTTTTACGACCACCTTTTTGACGACCACCTTTTTGACGACCACCTTTTTTTTCGACCAACTAAATTTCGACCAATTTTTTACGACCCACTTTTTACGACCAACTAAAATTCGACCAATTTTGTACGACCCACTTTTTACGACCAACTTTTTGACGACCACCTTTTTGACAACCACCTTTTTTTTCGACCAACTAAATTTCGACCAATTTTTTACGACCCACTTTTTACGACCACCTTTTTTTCGACCAACTTTTTGACGACCACCTTTTTTTTCGACCAACTATTTACGACCCACTTTTGGACGACCACCTTTTTTTTTCGACCAACTAAATTTCGACCATATTTTTACGACCCACTTTTTACGACCACCTTTTTGACGACCACCTTTTTGACGACCACCTTTTTTTTCGACCAACTAAATTTCGACCAATTTTGTACGACCCACTTTTTACGACCAACTAAATTTCGACCAATTTTGTACGACCCACTTTTTACGACCAACTTTTTGACGACCACCTTTTTGACGACCACCTTTTTTTTCGACCAACTAAATTTCGACCAATTTTTTACGACCCACTTTTTACGACCACCTTTTTTTCGACCAACTATTTACGACCCACTTTTGGACGACCACCTTTTTTTTTCGACCAACTATTTACGACCCACTTTTGTACGACCCACTTTTTACGACCAACTTTTTGACGACCACCTTTTTGACGACCACCTTTTTTTTCGACCAACTAAATTTCGACCAATTTTTTACGACCCACTTTTTACGACCACCTTTTTTTCGACCAACTATTTACGACCCACTTTTTACGACCACCTTTTTTTCGACCAACTTTTTGACGACCACCTTTTTTTTCGACCAACTATTTACGACCCACTTTTGGACGACCACCTTTTTTTTTCGACCAACTAAATTTCGACCATATTTTTACGACCCACTTTTTACGACCACCTTTTTGACGACCACCTTTTTGACGACCACCTTTTTTTTCGACCAACTAAATTTCGACCAATTTTTTACGACCCACTTTTTACGACCAACTAAATTTCGACCAATTTTGTACGACCCACTTTTTACGACCAACTAAATTTCGACCACCTTTTTGACGACCACCTTTTTTTTTCGACCAACTAAATTTCGACCAATTTTTTACGACCCACTTTTTACGACCAACTTTTTGACGACCACCTTTTTGACGACCACCTTTTTTTTTCGACCAACTAAATTTCGACCAATTTTTTACGACCCACTTTTTACGACCAACTTTTTGACGACCACCTTTTTGACGACCACCTTTTTTTTCGACCAACTAAATTTCGACCAATTTTTTACGACCCACTTTTTACGACCACCTTTTTTTCGACCAACTTTTTGACGACCACCTTTTTTTTCGACCAACTATTTACGACCCACTTTTGGACGACCACCTTTTTTTTCGACCAACTAAATTTCGACCATATTTTTACGACCCACTTTTTACGACCACCTTTTTGACGACCACCTTTTTGACGACCACCTTTTTTTTCGACCAACTAAATTTCGACCAATTTTTTACGACCCACTTTTTACGACCAACTAAAATTCGACCAATTTTGTACGACCCACTTTTTACGACCAACTTTTTGACGACCACCTTTTTGACAACCACCTTTTTTTTCGACCAACTAAATTTCGACCAATTTTTTACGACCCACTTTTTACGACCACCTTTTTTTCGACCAACTTTTTGACGACCACCTTTTTTTTCGACCAACTATTTACGACCCACTTTTGGACGACCACCTTTTTTTTTCGACCAACTAAATTTCGACCATATTTTTACGACCCACTTTTTACGACCACCTTTTTGACGACCACCTTTTTGACGACCACCTTTTTTTTCGACCAACTAAATTTCGACCAATTTTGTACGACCCACTTTTTACGACCAACTAAATTTCGACCAATTTTGTACGACCCACTTTTTACGACCAACTTTTTGACGACCACCTTTTTTTTTCGACCAACTAAATTTCGACCAATTTTTTATGACCCACTTTTTACGACCACCTTTTTTTCGACCAACTTTTTGACGACCACCTTTTTTTTCGACCAACTATTTACGACCCACTTTTGGACGACCACCTTTTTTTTTCGACCAACTAAATTTCGACCATATTTTTACGACCCACTTTTTACGACCACCTTTTTGACGACCACCTTTTTGACGACCACCTTTTTTTTCGACCAACTAAATTTCGACCAATTTTTTACGACCCACTTTTTACGACCAACTAAATTTCGACCAATTTTGTACGACCCACTTTTTACGACCAACTTTTTGACGACCACCTTTTTGACGACCACCTTTTTTTTCGACCAACTAAATTTCGACCAATTTTTTACGACCCACTTTTTACGACCACCTTTTTTTCGACCAACTATTTACGACCCACTTTTTACGACCACCTTTTTTTCGACCAACTTTTTGACGACCACCTTTTTTTTCGACCAACTATTTACGACCCACTTTTGGACGACCACCTTTTTTTTCGACCAACTAAATTTCGACCATATTTTTACGACCCACTTTTTACGACCACCTTTTTGACGACCACCTTTTTGACGACCACCTTTTTTTTCGACCAACTAAATTTCGACCAATTTTTTACGACCCACTTTTTACGACCAACTAAATTTCGACCAATTTTGTACGACCCACTTTTTACGACCAACTTTTTGACGACCACCTTTTTGACGACCACCTTTTTTTTTCGACCAACTAAATTTCGACCAATTTTTTACGACCCACTTTTTACGACCAACTTTTTGACGACCACCTTTTTGACGACCACCTTTTTTTTCGACCAACTAAATTTCGACCAATTTTTTACGACCCACTTTTTACGACCACCTTTTTTTCTACCAACTTTTTGACGACCACCTTTTTTTTCGACCAACTATTTACGACCCACTTTTGGACGACCACCTTTTTTTTTCGACCAACTAAATTTCGACCATATTTTTACGACCCACTTTTTACGACCACCTTTTTGACGACCACCTTTTTGACGACCACCTTTTTTTTTCGACCAACTAAATTTCGACCCACTTTTGGACGACCACCTTTTTTTTTCGACCAACTAAATTTCGACCATATTTTTACAACCCACTTTTTACGACCACCTTTCTGACGACCACCTTTTTGACGACCACCTTTTTTTTCGACCAACTAAATTTCGACCAATTTTTTACGACCCACTTTTTACGACCAACTAAATTTCGACCAATTTTGTACGACCCACTTTTTACGACCAACTTTTTGACGACCACCTTTTTGACGACCACCTTTTTTTTCGACCAACTAAATTTCGACCAATTTTTTACGACCCACTTTTTACGACCACCTTTTTTTCGACCAACTTTTTGACGACCACCTTTTTTTTCGACCAACTAAATTTCGACCATATTTTTACGACCCACTTTTTACGACCACCTTTTTGACGACCACCTTTTTGACGACCACCTTTTTTTTCGACCAACTAAATTTCGACCAATTTTTTACGACCCACTTTTTACGACCAACTAAATTTCGACCAATTTTGTACGACCCACTTTTTACGACCAACTTTTTGACGACCACCTTTTTTTTCGACCAACTAAATTTCGACCAATTTTTTACGACCCACTTTTTACGACCACCTTTTTTTCGACCAACTTTTTGACGACCACCTTTTTTTTCGACCAACTATTTACGACCCACTTTTGGACGACCACCTTTTTTTTTCGACCAACTAAATTTCGACCATATTTTTACGACCCACTTTTTACGACAACCTTTTTGACGACCACCTTTTTGACGACCACTTTTTTTTCGACCAACTAAATTTCGACCAATTTTGTACGACCCACTTTTTACGACCAACTAAATTTCGACCAATTTTGTACGACCCACTTTTTACGACCAACTTTTTGACGACCACCTTTTTGACGACCACCTTTTTTTTCGACCAACTAAATTTCGACCATTTTTTTACGACCCACTTTTTACGACCACCTTTTTTTCGACCAACTATTTACGACCCACTTTTGGACGACCACCTTTTTTTTTCGACCAACTAAATTTCGACCATATTTTTACGACCCACTTTTTACGACCACCTTTTTGACGACCACCTTTTTGACGACCACCTTTTTTTTCGACCAACTAAATTTCGACCAATTTTTTACGACCCACTTTTTACGACCAACTAAATTTCGACCAATTTTGTACGACCCACTTTTTACGACCAACTTTTTGACGACCACCTTTTTGACGACCACCTTTTTTTTTCGACCAACTAAATTTCGACCAATTTTTTACGACCCACTTTTTACGACCAACTTTTTGACGACCACCTTTTTGACGACCACCTTTTTTTTCGACCAACTAAATTTCGACCAATTTTTTACGACCCACTTTTTACGACCACCTTTTTTTCTACCAACTTTTTGACGACCACCTTTTTTTTCGACCAACTATTTACGACCCACTTTTGGACGACCACCTTTTTTTTTCGACCAACTAAATTTCGACCATATTTTTACGACCCACTTTTTACGACCACCTTTTTGACGACCACCTTTTTGACGACCACCTTTTTTTTCGACCAACTAAATTTCGACCCACTTTTGGACGACCACCTTTTTTTTTCGACCAACTAAATTTCGACCATATTTTTACAACCCACTTTTTACGACCACCTTTCTGACGACCACCTTTTTGACGACCACCTTTTTTTTCGACCAACTAAATTTCGACCAATTTTTTACGACCCACTTTTTACGACCAACTAAATTTCGACCAATTTTGTACGACCCACTTTTTACGACCAACTTTTTGACGACCACCTTTTTGACGACCACCTTTTTTTTCGACCAACTAAATTTCGACCAATTTTTTACGACCCACTTTTTACGACCACCTTTTTTTCGACCAACTTTTTGACGACCACCTTTTTTTTCGACCAACTAAATTTCGACCATATTTTTACGACCCACTTTTTACGACCCACTTTTTACGACCACCTTTTTGACGACCACCTTTTTGACGACCACCTTTTTTTTCGACCAACTAAATTTCGACCAATTTTTTACGACCCACTTTTTACGACCAACTAAATTTCGACCAATTTTGTACGACCCACTTTTTACGACCAACTTTTTGACGACCACCTTTTTTTTCGACCAACTAAATTTCGACCAATTTTTTACGACCCACTTTTTACGACCACCTTTTTTTCGACCAACTTTTTGACGACCACCTTTTTTTTCGACCAACTATTTACGACCCACTTTTGGACGACCACCTTTTTTTTTCGACCAACTAAATTTCGACCATATTTTTACGACCCACTTTTTACGACAACCTTTTTGACGACCACCTTTTTGACGACCTTTTTTTTTTCGACCAACTAAATTTCGACCAATTTTGTACGACCCACTTTTTACGACCAACTAAATTTCGACCAATTTTGTACGACCCACTTTTTACGACCAACTTTTTGACGACCACCTTTTTGACGACCACCTTTTTTTTCGACCAACTAAATTTCGACCAATTTTTTACGACCCACTTTTTACGACCACCTTTTTTTCGACCAACTATTTACGACCCACTTTTGGACGACCACCTTTTTTTTTCGACCAACTAAATTTCGACCATATTTTTACGACCCACTTTTTACGACCACCTTTTTGACGACCACCTTTTTGACGACCACCTTTTTTTTCGACCAACTAAATTTCGACCAATTTTGTACGACCCACTTTTTACGACCAACTAAATTTCGACCAATTTTGTACGACCCACTTTTTACGACCAACTTTTTGACGACCACCTTTTTTTTCGACCAACTAAATTTCGACCAATTTTTTACGACCCACTTTTTACGACCACCTTTTTTTCGACCAACTTTTTGACGACCACCTTTTTTTTCGACCAACTATTTACGACCCACTTTTGGACGACCACCTTTTTTTTTCGACCAACTAAATTTCGACCATATTTTTACGACCCACTTTTTACGACCACCTTTTTGACGACCACCTTTTTGACGACCACCTTTTTTTTCGACCAACTAAATTTCGACCAATTTTTTACGACCCACTTTTTACGACCAACTAAATTTCGACCAATATTGTACGACCCACTTTTTACGACCAACTTTTTGACGACCACCTTTTTGACGACCACCTTTTTTTTTCGACCAACTAAATTTCGACCAATTTTTTACGACCCACTTTTTACGACCAACTTTTTGACGACCACCTTTTTGACGACCACCTTTTTTTTCGACCAACTAAATTTCGACCAATTTTTTACGACCCACTTTTTACGACCACCTTTTTTTCGACCAACTATTTACGACCCACTTTTTACGACCACCTTTTTTTCGACCAACTTTTTGACGACCACCTTTTTTTTCGACCAACTAAATTTCGACCATATTTTTACGACCCACTTTTTACGACCACCTTTTTGACGACCACCTTTTTGACGACCACCTTTTTTTTCGACCAACTAAATTTCGACCAATTTTTTACGACCCACTTTTTACGACCAACTAAAATTCGACCAATTTTGTACGACCCACTTTTTACGACCAACTTTTTGACGACCACCTTTTTGACGACCACCTTTTTTTTCGACCAACTAAATTTCGACCAATTTTTTACGACCCACTTTTTACGACCACCTTTTTTTCGACCAACTTTTTGACGACCACCTTTTTTTTCGACCAACTATTTACGACCCACTTTTGGACGACCACCTTTTTTTTTCGACCAACTAAATTTCGACCATATTTTTACGACCCACTTTTTACGACCACCTTTTTGACGACCACCTTTTTGACGACCACCTTTTTTTTCGACCAACTAAATTTCGACCAATTTTTTGACGACCCACTTTTTACGACCACCTTTTTTTCGACCAACTATTTACGACCCACTTTTTACGACCCACTTTTTACGACCAACTTTTTGACGACCACCTTTTTTTTCGACCAACTAAATTTCGACCATATTTTTACGACCCACTTTTTACGACCACCTTTTTGACGACCACCTTTTTGACGACCACCTTTTTTTTCGACCAACTAAATTTCGACCAATTTTTTACGACCCACTTTTTACGACCAACTAAAATTCGACCAATTTTGTACGACCCACTTTTTACGACCAACTTTTTGACGACCACCTTTTTGACAACCACCTTTTTTTTCGACCAACTAAATTTCGACCAATTTTTTACGACCCACTTTTTACGACCACCTTTTTTTCGACCAACTTTTTGACGACCACCTTTTTTTTCGACCAACTATTTACGACCCACTTTTGGACGACCACCTTTTTTTTTCGACCAACTAAATTTCGACCATATTTTTACGACCCACTTTTTACGACCACCTTTTTGACGACCACCTTTTTGACGACCACCTTTTTTTTCGACCAACTAAATTTCGACCAATTTTGTACGACCCACTTTTTACGACCAACTAAATTTCGACCAATTTTGTACGACCCACTTTTTACGACCAACTTTTTGACGACCACCTTTTTGACGACCACCTTTTTTTTCGACCAACTAAATTTCGACCAATTTTTTACGACCCACTTTTTACGACCACCTTTTTTTCGACCAACTATTTACGACCCACTTTTGGACGACCACCTTTTTTTTTCGACCAACTATTTACGACCCACTTTTGTACGACCCACTTTTTACGACCAACTTTTTGACGACCACCTTTTTGACGACCACCTTTTTTTTCGACCAACTAAATTTCGACCAATTTTTTACGACCCACTTTTTACGACCACCTTTTTTTCGACCAACTATTTACGACCCACTTTTTACGACCACCTTTTTTTCGACCAACTTTTTGACGACCACCTTTTTTTTCGACCAACTATTTACGACCCACTTTTGGACGACCACCTTTTTTTTTCGACCAACTAAATTTCGACCATATTTTTACGACCCACTTTTTACGACCACCTTTTTGACGACCACCTTTTTGACGACCACCTTTTTTTTCGACCAACTAAATTTCGACCAATTTTTTACGACCCACTTTTTACGACCAACTAAATTTCGACCAATTTTGTACGACCCACTTTTTACGACCAACTTTTTGACGACCACCTTTTTGACGACCACCTTTTTTTTTCGACCAACTAAATTTCGACCAATTTTTTACGACCCACTTTTTACGACCAACTTTTTGACGACCACCTTTTTGACGACCACCTTTTTTTTCGACCAACTAAATTTCGACCAATTTTTTACGACCCACTTTTTACGACCACCTTTTTTTCGACCAACTATTTACGACCCACTTTTTACGACCAACTTTTTGACGACCACCTTTTTGACAACCACCTTTTTTTTCGACCAACTAAATTTCGACCAATTTTTTACGACCCACTTTTTACGACCACCTTTTTTTCGACCAACTTTTTGACGACCACCTTTTTTTTCGACCAACTATTTACGACCCACTTTTGGACGACCACCTTTTTTTTCGACCAACTAAATTTCGACCATATTTTTACGACCCACTTTTTACGACCACCTTTTTGACGACCACCTTTTTGACGACCACCTTTTTTTTCGACCAACTAAATTTCGACCAATTTTTTACGACCCACTTTTTACGACCAACTAAAATTCGACCAATTTTGTACGACCCACTTTTTACGACCAACTTTTTGACGACCACCTTTTTGACAACCACCTTTTTTTTCGACCAACTAAATTTCGACCAATTTTTTACGACCCACTTTTTACGACCACCTTTTTTTCGACCAACTTTTTGACGACCACCTTTTTTTTCGACCAACTATTTACGACCCACTTTTGGACGACCACCTTTTTTTTTCGACCAACTAAATTTCGACCATATTTTTACGACCCACTTTTTACGACCACCTTTTTGACGACCACCTTTTTGACGACCACCTTTTTTTTCGACCAACTAAATTTCGACCAATTTTTTACGACCCACTTTTTACGACCAACTAAATTTCGACCAATTTTGTACGACCCACTTTTTACGACCAACTTTTTGACGACCACCTTTTTGACGACCACCTTTTTTTTTCGACCAACTAAATTTCGACCAATTTTTTACGACCCACTTTTTACGACCAACTTTTTGACGACCACCTTTTTGACGACCACCTTTTTTTTCGACCAACTAAATTTCGACCAATTTTTTACGACCCACTTTTTACGACCACCTTTTTTTCGACCAACTATTTACGACCCACTTTTTACGACCAACTTTTTGACGACCACCTTTTTGACAACCACCTTTTTTTTCGACCAACTAAATTTCGACCAATTTTTTACGACCCACTTTTTACGACCACCTTTTTTTCGACCAACTTTTTGACGACCACCTTTTTTTTCGACCAACTATTTACGACCCACTTTTGGACGACCACCTTTTTTTTCGACCAACTAAATTTCTACCATATTTTTACGACCCACTTTTTACGACCACCTTTTTGACGACCACCTTTTTGACGACCACCTTTTTTTTCGACCAACTAAATTTCGACCAATTTTTTACGACCCACTTTTTACGACCAACTAAAATTCGACCAATTTTGTACGACCCACTTTTTACGACCAACTTTTTGACGACCACCTTTTTGACAACCACCTTTTTTTTCGACCAACTAAATTTCGACCAATTTTTTACGACCCACTTTTTACGACCACCTTTTTTTCGACCAACTTTTTGACGACCACCTTTTTTTTCGACCAACTATTTACGACCCACTTTTGGACGACCACCTTTTTTTTTCGACCAACTAAATTTCGACCATATTTTTACGACCCACTTTTTACGACCACCTTTTTGACGACCACCTTTTTGACGACCACCTTTTTTTTCGACCAACTAAATTTCGACCAATTTTGTACGACCCACTTTTTACGACCAACTAAATTTCGACCAATTTTGTACGACCCACTTTTTACGACCAACTTTTTGACGACCACCTTTTTTTTCGACCAACTAAATTTCGACCAATTTTTTACGACCCACTTTTTACGACCACCTTTTTTTCGACCAACTTTTTGACGACCACCTTTTTTTTCGACCAACTATTTACGACCCACTTTTGGACGACCACCTTTTTTTTTCGACCAACTAAATTTCGACCATATTTTTACGACCCACTTTTTACGACCACCTTTTTGACGACCACCTTTTTGACGACCACCTTTTTTTTCGACCAACTAAATTTCGACCAATTTTTTACGACCCACTTTTTACGACCAACTAAATTTCGACCAATTTTGTACGACCCACTTTTTACGACCAACTTTTTGACGACCACCTTTTTGACGACCACCTTTTTTTTTCGACCAACTAAATTTCGACCAATTTTTTACGACCCACTTTTTACGACCAACTTTTTGACGACCACCTTTTTGACGACCACCTTTTTTTTCGACCAACTAAATTTCGACCAATTTTTTACGACCCACTTTTTACGACCACCTTTTTTTCGACCAACTATTTACGACCCACTTTTTACGACCACCTTTTTTTCGACCAACTTTTTGACGACCACCTTTTTTTTCGACCAACTAAATTTCGACCATATTTTTACGACCCACTTTTTACGACCACCTTTTTGACGACCACCTTTTTGACGACCACCTTTTTTTTCGACCAACTAAATTTCGACCAATTTTTTACGACCCACTTTTTACGACCAACTAAAATTCGACCAATTTTGTACGACCCACTTTTTACGACCAACTTTTTGACGACCACCTTTTTGACGACCACCTTTTTTTTCGACCAACTAAATTTCGACCAATTTTTTACGACCCACTTTTTACGACCACCTTTTTTTCGACCAACTTTTTGACGACCACCTTTTTTTTCGACCAACTATTTACGACCCACTTTTGGACGACCACCTTTTTTTTTCGACCAACTAAATTTCGACCATATTTTTACGACCCACTTTTTACGACCACCTTTTTGACGACCACCTTTTTGACGACCACCTTTTTTTTCGACCAACTAAATTTCGACCAATTTTTTGACGACCCACTTTTTACGACCACCTTTTTTTCGACCAACTATTTACGACCCACTTTTTACGACCACCTTTTTTTCGACCAACTTTTTGACGACCACCTTTTTTTTCGACCAACTAAATTTCGACCATATTTTTACGACCCACTTTTTACGACCACCTTTTTGACGACCACCTTTTTGACGACCACCTTTTTTTTCGACCAACTAAATTTCGACCAATTTTTTACGACCCACTTTTTACGACCAACTAAAATTCGACCAATTTTGTACGACCCACTTTTTACGACCAACTTTTTGACGACCACCTTTTTGACAACCACCTTTTTTTTCGACCAACTAAATTTCGACCAATTTTTTACGACCCACTTTTTACGACCACCTTTTTTTCGACCAACTTTTTGACGACCACCTTTTTTTTCGACCAACTATTTACGACCCACTTTTGGACGACCACCTTTTTTTTTCGACCAACTAAATTTCGACCATATTTTTACGACCCACTTTTTACGACCACCTTTTTGACGACCACCTTTTTGACGACCACCTTTTTTTTCGACCAACTAAATTTCGACCAATTTTGTACGACCCACTTTTTACGACCAACTAAATTTCGACCAATTTTGTACGACCCACTTTTTACGACCAACTTTTTGACGACCACCTTTTTGACGACCACCTTTTTTTTCGACCAACTAAATTTCGACCAATTTTTTACGACCCACTTTTTACGACCACCTTTTTTTCGACCAACTATTTACGACCCACTTTTGGACGACCACCTTTTTTTTTCGACCAACTATTTACGACCCACTTTTGTACGACCCACTTTTTACGACCAACTTTTTGACGACCACCTTTTTGACGACCACCTTTTTTTTCGACCAACTAAATTTCGACCAATTTTTTACGACCCACTTTTTACGACCACCTTTTTTTCGACCAACTATTTACGACCCACTTTTTACGACCACCTTTTTTTCGACCAACTTTTTGACGACCACCTTTTTTTTCGACCAACTATTTACGACCCACTTTTGGACGACCACCTTTTTTTTTCGACCAACTAAATTTCGACCATATTTTTACGACCCACTTTTTACGACCACCTTTTTGACGACCACCTTTTTGACGACCACCTTTTTTTTCGACCAACTAAATTTCGACCAATTTTTTACGACCCACTTTTTACGACCAACTAAATTTCGACCAATTTTGTACGACCCACTTTTTACGACCAACTTTTTGACGACCACCTTTTTGACGACCACCTTTTTTTTTCGACCAACTAAATTTCGACCAATTTTTTACGACCCACTTTTTACGACCAACTTTTTGACGACCACCTTTTTGACGACCACCTTTTTTTTCGACCAACTAAATTTCGACCAATTTTTTACGACCCACTTTTTACGACCACCTTTTTTTCGACCAACTATTTACGACCCACTTTTTACGACCAACTTTTTGACGACCACCTTTTTGACAACCACCTTTTTTTTCGACCAACTAAATTTCGACCAATTTTTTACGACCCACTTTTTACGACCACCTTTTTTTCGACCAACTTTTTGACGACCACCTTTTTTTTCGACCAACTATTTACGACCCACTTTTGGACGACCACCTTTTTTTTCGACCAACTAAATTTCGACCATATTTTTACGACCCACTTTTTACGACCACCTTTTTGACGACCACCTTTTTGACGACCACCTTTTTTTTCGACCAACTAAATTTCGACCAATTTTTTACGACCCACTTTTTACGACCAACTAAAATTCGACCAATTTTGTACGACCCACTTTTTACGACCAACTTTTTGACGACCACCTTTTTGACAACCACCTTTTTTTTCGACCAACTAAATTTCGACCAATTTTTTACGACCCACTTTTTACGACCACCTTTTTTTCGACCAACTTTTTGACGACCACCTTTTTTTTCGACCAACTATTTACGACCCACTTTTGGACGACCACCTTTTTTTTTCGACCAACTAAATTTCGACCATATTTTTACGACCCACTTTTTACGACCACCTTTTTGACGACCACCTTTTTGACGACCACCTTTTTTTTCGACCAACTAAATTTCGACCAATTTTGTACGACCCACTTTTTACGACCAACTAAATTTCGACCAATTTTGTACGACCCACTTTTTACGACCAACTTTTTGACGACCACCTTTTTTTTTCGACCAACTAAATTTCGACCAATTTTTTATGACCCACTTTTTACGACCACCTTTTTTTCGACCAACTTTTTGACGACCACCTTTTTTTTCGACCAACTATTTACGACCCACTTTTGGACGACCACCTTTTTTTTTCGACCAACTAAATTTCGACCATATTTTTACGACCCACTTTTTACGACCACCTTTTTGACGACCACCTTTTTGACGACCACCTTTTTTTTCGACCAACTAAATTTCGACCAATTTTTTACGACCCACTTTTTACGACCAACTAAATTTCGACCAATTTTGTACGACCCACTTTTTACGACCAACTTTTTGACGACCACCTTTTTGACGACCACCTTTTTTTTCGACCAACTAAATTTCGACCAATTTTTTACGACCCACTTTTTACGACCACCTTTTTTTCGACCAACTATTTACGACCCACTTTTTACGACCACCTTTTTTTCGACCAACTTTTTGACGACCACCTTTTTTTTCGACCAACTATTTACGACCCACTTTTGGACGACCACCTTTTTTTTCGACCAACTAAATTTCGACCATATTTTTACGACCCACTTTTTACGACCACCTTTTTGACGACCACCTTTTTGACGACCACCTTTTTTTTCGACCAACTAAATTTCGACCAATTTTTTACGACCCACTTTTTACGACCAACTAAATTTCGACCAATTTTGTACGACCCACTTTTTACGACCAACTTTTTGACGACCACCTTTTTGACGACCACCTTTTTTTTTCGACCAACTAAATTTCGACCAATTTTTTACGACCCACTTTTTACGACCAACTTTTTGACGACCACCTTTTTGACGACCACCTTTTTTTTCGACCAACTAAATTTCGACCAATTTTTTACGACCCACTTTTTACGACCACCTTTTTTTCTACCAACTTTTTGACGACCACCTTTTTTTTCGACCAACTATTTACGACCCACTTTTGGACGACCACCTTTTTTTTTCGACCAACTAAATTTCGACCATATTTTTACGACCCACTTTTTACGACCACCTTTTTGACGACCACCTTTTTGACGACCACCTTTTTTTTTCGACCAACTAAATTTCGACCCACTTTTGGACGACCACCTTTTTTTTTCGACCAACTAAATTTCGACCATATTTTTACAACCCACTTTTTACGACCACCTTTCTGACGACCACCTTTTTGACGACCACCTTTTTTTTCGACCAACTAAATTTCGACCAATTTTTTACGACCCACTTTTTACGACCAACTAAATTTCGACCAATTTTGTACGACCCACTTTTTACGACCAACTTTTTGACGACCACCTTTTTGACGACCACCTTTTTTTTCGACCAACTAAATTTCGACCAATTTTTTACGACCCACTTTTTACGACCACCTTTTTTTCGACCAACTTTTTGACGACCACCTTTTTTTTCGACCAACTAAATTTCGACCATATTTTTACGACCCACTTTTTACGACCACCTTTTTGACGACCACCTTTTTGACGACCACCTTTTTTTTCGACCAACTAAATTTCGACCAATTTTTTACGACCCACTTTTTACGACCAACTAAATTTCGACCAATTTTGTACGACCCACTTTTTACGACCAACTTTTTGACGACCACCTTTTTTTTCGACCAACTAAATTTCGACCAATTTTTTACGACCCACTTTTTACGACCACCTTTTTTTCGACCAACTTTTTGACGACCACCTTTTTTTTCGACCAACTATTTACGACCCACTTTTGGACGACCACCTTTTTTTTTCGACCAACTAAATTTCGACCATATTTTTACGACCCACTTTTTACGACAACCTTTTTGACGACCACCTTTTTGACGACCACTTTTTTTTCGACCAACTAAATTTCGACCAATTTTGTACGACCCACTTTTTACGACCAACTAAATTTCGACCAATTTTGTACGACCCACTTTTTACGACCAACTTTTTGACGACCACCTTTTTGACGACCACCTTTTTTTTCGACCAACTAAATTTCGACCATTTTTTTACGACCCACTTTTTACGACCACCTTTTTTTCGACCAACTATTTACGACCCACTTTTGGACGACCACCTTTTTTTTTCGACCAACTAAATTTCGACCATATTTTTACGACCCACTTTTTACGACCACCTTTTTGACGACCACCTTTTTGACGACCACCTTTTTTTTCGACCAACTAAATTTCGACCAATTTTTTACGACCCACTTTTTACGACCAACTAAATTTCGACCAATTTTGTACGACCCACTTTTTACGACCAACTTTTTGACGACCACCTTTTTGACGACCACCTTTTTTTTTCGACCAACTAAATTTCGACCAATTTTTTACGACCCACTTTTTACGACCAACTTTTTGACGACCACCTTTTTGACGACCACCTTTTTTTTCGACCAACTAAATTTCGACCAATTTTTTACGACCCACTTTTTACGACCACCTTTTTTTCTACCAACTTTTTGACGACCACCTTTTTTTTCGACCAACTATTTACGACCCACTTTTGGACGACCACCTTTTTTTTTCGACCAACTAAATTTCGACCATATTTTTACGACCCACTTTTTACGACCACCTTTTTGACGACCACCTTTTTTTTCGACCAACTAAATTTCGACCAATTTTTTACGACCCACTTTTTACGACCAACTAAATTTCGACCAATTTTGTACGACCCACTTTTTACGACCAACTTTTTGACGACCACCTTTTTGACGACCACCTTTTTTTTCGACCAACTAAATTTCGACCAATTTTTTACGACCCACTTTTTACGACCAACTAAATTTCGACCAACTATTTACGACCCACTTTTTACGACCACCTTTTTTTCGACCAACTTTTTGACGACCACCTTTTTTTTCGACCAACTATTTACGACCCACTTTTGGACGACCACCTTTTTTTTTCGACCAACTAAATTTCGACCATATTTTTACGACCCACTTTTTACGACCACCTTTTTGACGACCACCTTTTTGACGACCACCTTTTTTTTCGACCAACTAAATTTCGACCAATTTTTTACGACCCACTTTTTACGACCAACTAAATTTCGACCAATTTTGTACGACCCACTTTTTACGACCAACTTTTTGACGACCACCTTTTTGACGACCACCTTTTTTTTTCGACCAACTAAATTTCGACCAATTTTTTACGACCCACTTTTTACGACCAACTTTTTGACGACCACCTTTTTGACGACCACCTTTTTTTTCGACCAACTAAATTTCGACCAATTTTTTACGACCCACTTTTTACGACCACCTTTTTTTCTACCAACTTTTTGACGACCACCTTTTTTTTCGACCAACTATTTACGACCCACTTTTGGACGACCACCTTTTTTTTTCGACCAACTAAATTTCGACCATATTTTTACGACCCACTTTTTACGACCACCTTTTTGACGACCACCTTTTTGACGACCACCTTTTTTTTCGACCAACTAAATTTCGACCCACTTTTGGACGACCACCTTTTTTTTTCGACCAACTAAATTTCGACCATATTTTTACAACCCACTTTTTACGACCACCTTTCTGACGACCACCTTTTTGACGACCACCTTTTTTTTCGACCAACTAAATTTCGACCAATTTTTTACGACCCACTTTTTACGACCAACTAAATTTCGACCAATTTTGTACGACCCACTTTTTACGACCAACTTTTTGACGACCACCTTTTTGACGACCACCTTTTTTTTCGACCAACTAAATTTCGACCAATTTTTTACGACCCACTTTTTACGACCACCTTTTTTTCGACCAACTTTTTGACGACCACCTTTTTTTTCGACCAACTAAATTTCGACCATATTTTTACGACCCACTTTTTACGACCCACTTTTTACGACCACCTTTTTGACGACCACCTTTTTGACGACCACCTTTTTTTTCGACCAACTAAATTTCGACCAATTTTTTACGACCCACTTTTTACGACCAACTAAATTTCGACCAATTTTGTACGACCCACTTTTTACGACCAACTTTTTGACGACCACCTTTTTTTTCGACCAACTAAATTTCGACCAATTTTTTACGACCCACTTTTTACGACCACCTTTTTTTCGACCAACTTTTTGACGACCACCTTTTTTTTCGACCAACTATTTACGACCCACTTTTGGACGACCACCTTTTTTTTTCGACCAACTAAATTTCGACCATATTTTTACGACCCACTTTTTACGACAACCTTTTTGACGACCACCTTTTTGACGACCTTTTTTTTTTCGACCAACTAAATTTCGACCAATTTTGTACGACCCACTTTTTACGACCAACTAAATTTCGACCAATTTTGTACGACCCACTTTTTACGACCAACTTTTTGACGACCACCTTTTTGACGACCACCTTTTTTTTCGACCAACTAAATTTCGACCAATTTTTTACGACCCACTTTTTACGACCACCTTTTTTTCGACCAACTATTTACGACCCACTTTTGGACGACCACCTTTTTTTTTCGACCACCTTTTTTTCGACCAACTATTTACGACCCACTTTTTACGACCACCTTTTTTTCGACCAACTTTTTGACGACCACCTTTTTTTTCGACCAACTATTTACGACCCACTTTTGGACGACCACCTTTTTTTTTCGACCAACTAAATTTCGACCATATTTTTACGACCCACTTTTTACGACCACCTTTTTGACGACCACCTTTTTGACGACCACCTTTTTTTTCGACCAACTAAATTTCGACCAATTTTTTACGACCCACTTTTTACGACCAACAAAATTTCGACCAATTTTGTACGACCCACTTTTTACGACCAACTTTTTGACGACCACCTTTTTGACGACCACCTTTTTTTTCGACCAACTAAATTTCGACCAATTTTTTACGACCCACTTTTTACGACCACCTTTTTTTCGACCAACTATTTACGACCCACTTTTTACGACCACTTTTTTTCGACCAACTTTTTGACGACCACCTTTTTTTTCGACCAACTATTTACGACCCACTTTTGGACGACCACCTTTTTTTTTCGACCAACTAAATTTCGACCATATTTTTACGACCCACTTTTTACGACCACCTTTTTGACGACCACCTTTTTGACGACCACCTTTTTTTTCGACCAACTAAATTTCGACCAATTTTTTACGACCCACTTTTTACGACCAACTAAATTTCGACCAATTTTGTACGACCCACTTTTTACGACCAACTTTTTGACGACCACCTTTTTGACGACCACCTTTTTTTTCGACCAACTAAATTTCGACCAATTTTTTACGACCCACTTTTTACGACCAACAAAATTTCGACCAATTTTGTACGACCCACTTTTTACGACCAACTTTTTGACGACCACCTTTTTGACGACCACCTTTTTTTTTCGACCAACTAAATTTCGACCAATTTTTTACGACCCACTTTTTACGACCAACTTTTTGACGACCACCTTTTTGACGACCACCTTTTTTTTCGACCAACTAAATTTCGACCAATTTTTTACGACCCACTTTTTACGACCACCTTTTTTTCTACCAACTTTTTGACGACCACCTTTTTTTTCGACCAACTATTTACGACCCACTTTTGGACGACCACCTTTTTTTTTCGACCAACTAAATTTCGACCATATTTTTACGACCCACTTTTTACGACCACCTTTTTGACGACCACCTTTTTGACGACCACCTTTTTTTTCGACCAACTAAATTTCGACCCACTTTTGGACGACCACCTTTTTTTTTCGACCAACTAAATTTCGACCATATTTTTACAACCCACTTTTTACGACCACCTTTCTGACGACCACCTTTTTGACGACCACCTTTTTTTTCGACCAACTAAATTTCGACCAATTTTTTACGACCCACTTTTTACGACCAACTAAATTTCGACCAATTTTGTACGACCCACTTTTTACGACCAACTTTTTGACGACCACCTTTTTGACGACCACCTTTTTTTTCGACCAACTAAATTTCGACCAATTTTTTACGACCCACTTTTTACGACCACCTTTTTTTCGACCAACTTTTTGACGACCACCTTTTTTTTCGACCAACTAAATTTCGACCATATTTTTACGACCCACTTTTTACGACCACCTTTTTGACGACCACCTTTTTGACGACCACCTTTTTTTTCGACCAACTAAATTTCGACCAATTTTTTACGACCCACTTTTTACGACCAACTAAATTTCGACCAATTTTGTACGACCCACTTTTTACGACCAACTTTTTGACGACCACCTTTTTTTTCGACCAACTAAATTTCGACCAATTTTTTACGACCCACTTTTTACGACCACCTTTTTTTCGACCAACTTTTTGACGACCACCTTTTTTTTCGACCAACTATTTACGACCCACTTTTGGACGACCACCTTTTTTTTTCGACCAACTAAATTTCGACCATATTTTTACGACCCACTTTTTACGACAACCTTTTTGACGACCACCTTTTTGACGACCACTTTTTTTTCGACCAACTAAATTTCGACCAATTTTGTACGACCCACTTTTTACGACCAACTAAATTTCGACCAATTTTGTACGACCCACTTTTTACGACCAACTTTTTGACGACCACCTTTTTGACGACCACCTTTTTTTTCGACCAACTAAATTTCGACCAATTTTTTACGACCCACTTTTTACGACCACCTTTTTTTCGACCAACTATTTACGACCCACTTTTGGACGACCACCTTTTTTTTTCGACCACCTTTTTTTCGACCAACTATTTACGACCCACTTTTTACGACCACCTTTTTTTCGACCAACTTTTTGACGACCACCTTTTTTTTCGACCAACTATTTACGACCCACTTTTGGACGACCACCTTTTTTTTTCGACCAACTAAATTTCGACCATATTTTTACGACCCACTTTTTACGACCACCTTTTTGACGACCACCTTTTTGACGACCACCTTTTTTTTCGACCAACTAAATTTCGACCAATTTTTTACGACCCACTTTTTACGACCAACAAAATTTCGACCAATTTTGTACGACCCACTTTTTACGACCAACTTTTTGACGACCACCTTTTTGACGACCACCTTTTTTTTCGACCAACTAAATTTCGACCAATTTTTTACGACCCACTTTTTACGACCACCTTTTTTTCGACCAACTATTTACGACCCACTTTTTACGACCACCTTTTTTTCGACCAACTTTTTGACGACCACCTTTTTTTTCGACCAACTATTTACGACCCACTTTTGGACGACCACCTTTTTTTTTCGACCAACTAAATTTCGACCATATTTTTACGACCCACTTTTTACGACCACCTTTTTGACGACCACCTTTTTGACGACCACCTTTTTTTTCGACCAACTAAATTTCGACCAATTTTTTACGACCCACTTTTTACGACCAACTAAATTTCGACCAATTTTGTACGACCCACTTTTTACGACCAACTTTTTGACGACCACCTTTTTGACGACCACCTTTTTTTTCGACCAACTAAATTTCGACCATTTTTTTACGACCCACTTTTTACGACCACCTTTTTTTCGACCAACTATTTACGACCCACTTTTGGACGACCACCTTTTTTTTTCGACCAACTAAATTTCGACCAATTTTTTACGACCCACTTTTTACGACCACCTTTTTTTCGACCAACTTTTTGACGACCACCTTTTTTTTCGACCAACTATTTACGACCCACTTTTGGACGACCACCTTTTTTTTTCGACCAACTAAATTTCGACCATATTTTTACGACCCACTTTTTACGACCACCTTTTTGACGACCACCTTTTTGACGACCACCTTTTTTTTCGACCAACTAAATTTCGACCAATTTTTTACGACCCACTTTTTACGACCAACAAAATTTCGACCAATTTTGTACGACCCACTTTTTACGACCAACTTTTTGACGACCACCTTTTTGACGACCACCTTTTTTTTCGACCAACTAAATTTCGACCAATTTTTTACGACCCACTTTTTACGACCACCTTTTTTTCGACCAACTATTTACGACCCACTTTTTACGACCACCTTTTTTTCGACCAACTTTTTGACGACCACCTTTTTTTTCGACCAACTATTTACGACCCACTTTTGGACGACCACCTTTTTTTTTCGACCAACTTTTTACGACCAACTAAATTTCGACCAATTTTGTACGACCCACTTTTTACGACCAACTTTTTGACGACCACCTTTTTGACGACCACCTTTTTTTTTCGACCAACTAAATTTCGACCAATTTTTTACGACCCACTTTTTACGACCAACTTTTTGACGACCACCTTTTTGACGACCACCTTTTTTTTCGACCAACTAAATTTCGACCAATTTTTTACGACCCACTTTTTACGACCACCTTTTTTTCTACCAACTTTTTGACGACCACCTTTTTTTTCGACCAACTATTTACGACCCACTTTTGGACGACCACCTTTTTATTCGACCAACTAAATTTCGACCATATTTTTACGACCCACTTTTTACGACCACCTTTTTGACGACCACCTTTTTTTTCGACCAACTAAATTTCGACCAATTTTTTACGACCCACTTTTTACGACCAACTAAATTTCGACCAATTTTGTACGACCCACTTTTTACGACCAACTTTTTGACGACCACCTTTTTGACGACCACCTTTTTTTTCGACCAACTAAATTTCGACCAATTTTTTACGACCCACTTTTTACGACCAACTAAATTTCGACCAACTATTTACGACCCACTTTTTACGACCACCTTTTTTTCGACCAACTTTTTGACGACCACCTTTTTTTCCGACCAACTATTTACGACCCACTTTTGGACGACCACCTTTTTTTTTCGACCAACTAAATTTCGACCATATTTTTACGACCCACTTTTTACGACCACCTTTTTGACGACCACCTTTTTGACGACCACCTTTTTTTTCGACCAACTAAATTTCGACCAATTTTTTACGACCCACTTTTTACGACCAACTAAATTTCGACCAATTTTGTACGACCCACTTTTTACGACCAACTTTTTGACGACCACCTTTTTGACGACCACCTTTTTTTTTCGACCAACTAAATTTCGACCAATTTTTTACGACCCACTTTTTACGACCAACTTTTTGACGACCACCTTTTTGACGACCACCTTTTTTTTCGACCAACTAAATTTCGACCAATTTTTTACGACCCACTTTTTACGACCACCTTTTTTTCTACCAACTTTTTGACGACCACCTTTTTTTTCGACCAACTATTTACGACCCACTTTTGGACGACCACCTTTTTTTTACGACCAACTAAATTTCGACCAATTTTGTACGACCCACTTTTTACGACCAACTTTTTGACGACCACCTTTTTGACGACCACCTTTTTTTTCGACCAACTAAATTTCGACCAATTTTTTACGACCCACTTTTTACGACCACCTTTTTTTCGACCAACTTTTTGACGACCACCTTTTTTTTCGACCAACTAAATTTCGACCATATTTTTACGACCCACTTTTTACGACCACCTTTTTGACGACCACCTTTTTGACGACCACCTTTTTTTTCGACCAACTAAATTTCGACCAATTTTTTACGACCCACTTTTTACGACCAACTAAATTTCGACCAATTTTGTACGACCCACTTTTTACGACCAACTTTTTGACGACCACCTTTTTTTTCGACCAACTAAATTTCGACCAATTTTTTACGACCCACTTTTTACGACCACCTTTTTTTCGACCAACTATTTACGACCCACTTTTGGACGACCACCTTTTTTTTTCGACCAACTAAATTTCGACCATATTTTTACGACCCACTTTTTACGACAACCTTTTTGACGACCACCTTTTTGACGACCACTTTTTTTTCGACCAACTAAATTTCGACCAATTTTGTACGACCCACTTTTTACGACCAACTAAATTTCGACCAATTTTGTACGACCCACTTTTTACGACCAACTTTTTGACGACCACCTTTTTGACGACCACCTTTTTTTTCGACCAACTAAATTTCGACCAATTTTTTACGACCCACTTTTTACGACCACCTTTTTTTCGACCAACTATTTACGACCCACTTTTGGACGACCACCTTTTTTTTTCGACCACCTTTTTTTCGACCAACTATTTACGACCCACTTTTTACGACCACCTTTTTTTCGACCAACTTTTTGACGACCACCTTTTTTTTCGACCAACTATTTACGACCCACTTTTGGACGACCACCTTTTTTTTTCGACCAACTAAATTTCGACCATATTTTTACGACCCACTTTTTACGACCACCTTTTTGACGACCACCTTTTTGACGACCACCTTTTTTTTCGACCAACTAAATTTCGACCAATTTTTTACGACCCACTTTTTACGACCAACTAAATTTCGACCAATTTTGTACGACCCACTTTTTACGACCAACTTTTTGACGACCACCTTTTTGACGACCACCTTTTTTTTTCGACCAACTAAATTTCGACCAATTTTTTACGACCCACTTTTTACGACCAACTTTTTGACGACCACCTTTTTTTTCGACCAACTAAATTTCGACCAATTTTTTACGACCCACTTTTTACGACCACCTTTTTTTCTACCAACTTTTTGACGACCACCTTTTTTTTCGACCAACTATTTACGACCCACTTTTGGACGACCACCTTTTTTTTTCGACCAACTAAATTTCGACCATATTTTTACGACCCACTTTTTACGACCAACTTTTTGACGACCACCTTTTTGACGACCACCTTTTTTTTTCGACCAACTAAATTTCGACCAATTTTTTACGACCCACTTTTTACGACCAACTTTTTGACGACCACCTTTTTGACGACCACCTTTTTTTTCGACCAACTAAATTTCGACCAATTTTTTACGACCCACTTTTTACGACCACCTTTTTTTCGACCAACTATTTACGACCCACTTTTTTACGACCACCTTTTTACGACCAATTTTTGTCCACCTTGTGAGCGGCAAGTATATCGATTATATTGTACGCTCACGGCCAAATCATGGAATAAAAAAGTGTATCCTGACCCGCTTCAAAACAGCAATGGCGCAATGTATAAATAAGACTTTTGGGGTAGTGTGGCGAATGTGGTTTGCAGGGTAAAACTGTATGTAATTACTTTTTACATGAATAGATGGAATAGGTGGATCGCCAAACAAGTAAGTTTACATGAATAATAGGTTTGGTCTGGTGCAATGGCTGATATAAAGTTATAAGAATCAGTAAAAACGAGTGTGATATATTTCAGGCAAAATAGTCACAAGTCGCAAAATGGATATTTTTTAACATGATTTATTCACGGGAATCCTTCCTCATAATGTTTTCATTCATGGGGTGCTCAGTGCTTCTAGTAGTTTAAATACATGTATCAAATTTGATGGCTATGTATTAAAGGACTATATTTAACTAAATTAACCTACTTTTCTATAGTGAGTGACTATCAAGAAATATCACTAAATTTGTTCTCATGCATACAAAAATATAGAAATACCTATTAGATGTCCTAGTGTTTACAATCATTCGACATCATCATTTCAATTTATATTATCTATTTTTGGCGATTTCCTTTGCTTCAGTATGGGGATATGGCTCATTCCATAGCTAGGAGAAAAAGATTTAAGGTGGGATCCCACTGGCCTGCTTGTATCTGCGCTCATTGCTCGCTCTTGCTGTGCTTGTTTATGGGGTGCTTGTCAGTCGCTCTTCATCCGCTAATATTTTTAGCGCAATACAAGCGCAGAGCGATTCTACTGAGATTCTACTGTTGCGCTTGTTTCCTATATAAAATCAATGGTAAATGCGTTTGTGCGCTCTCACTGCGCTCTTGGTCCGCTTCTTTAACAGGTAGAAAGAGCCTTGTGTTGCTGCGCTCAAATCAAACACGGCAGATATGAGCGCAACATCCTGCGCTCTTCTAAAGAAGCGCACATAAGAGCGTATAAAAAGCGCAGTTACTGATTCTATTAGACCGCTCTGGTGTCGCTCTAAGTTTGCTTGTTATGTGCTTGAGGAAATAAAAAGAGCGGTCCATGAGCGGGCCAAAAGAGCGAGCCAGTGGAACCGCAGCCTTACTATAAAATACACTATAATAAAGTAGTTGAATATAGTTAAATATACTCCTTAGGATAACCTCGGAAACATATAGATACATTCAATATAGCGTCTTGGAATTTGGCAGATGTGTTTATACTGCTACCAGCACTAAACAATGCGAAAATGACAATATTCCAACCTAGAAATCCTGTAAATAGACCCCTTTGAAAAATATGCATTTTCCTACTTTTTACTCATTTTCCTGCGACACATAACATATATGAGATATGCGGTAAAGGCCCAAATATTTATCAACAGTACAAATATGTACATGTCCATCACTTGATATAACATTTTCCCACTTTTCCATGAGCGCTGCCACGACGGGAATCACCAGCATCACACCTTGTAATTGGAACACGGCTTGAGAGGTATAAATAATTATCACCATTTCAACCACTTATTTCTGTATCAAAATGTTAAATTAACTTTTAATTTGTATGAGGAACTTAATCACATTAGTAGGAATTAATAGAATGTGGAAACGAAAGTTGTCATCATCATGAGAGATACCCTTTAATCACGCAGATCCCTCTCGCGTGTAAGCCGAATGGGCTATACTGTATGCATCGCGCAGTTTCGCCTTGGGGATCGCGCAAAATGGCCGCTGACAAAAGAGAGTCTGGTAAGACCATACATTTACGCGTTGTTCATCTCTTAAAAGTTTTAAGATATGACGTTAAAAAGTTCCAACGACGTTAGATTTGTCTCTGATATCCCAAATATATCATTTATTTAGTAAACCAGACCGTTATTTGACCAGTATGATACATATTGCCCCTTTGCAATTGAGAACACCGTAATATCGCTCGTTCTCATGCCCGTGGAAGTTGGAACTCTCACCGAGACCCTCACTTATTCCACTCTTAGCTGACTGCTGATGGTGATCCGTGTAGCGACCAGCAAAATAGAGTCGAGACAGTCAGAATTTCTCGGGCTAGCTGTGATGTTGGATACTAAAGTAAGAATACCATAGTGTGGAGTATGAGGTGGACAATAATTACCAAGTAAGCCCAATCCAGTTCAGCCTCCAGGGCTTACGAGGTGAGTATTGTTCACCAAATAGGCCTAGCTACCCCACACTGGTTTTCTTGCTTTCTTTTGCCGCTTCCGGTAAAAAAAAAACCAAACACGTCCATTTTCACTTGAAACTTAAATAAAACATCATTTTACCTGACATGTTTACTGCTAGCCTGGGTGCCTATCTCCGCGAAGCGGAGCTAGGTGGCCTTCTATAAGAGCTTCCCATAGGCGACCGTTATCAACCAATAGCATGCATGTTATGCACAAACAAACTTCCGAATTTATGTCCTAGCTTTCAGTAATGATAAAACTTACTTTATTGACACTCCATGTTGCTCATACTCCAATAGTAAATAAACTAGGGATGTAAATGTTAATGAAGCGATGGGATCGCCGCCATCTATATTTGAATGGATGGCACTACTTTGCAAAAGCCAGAATGTTAACTCAGTCATACAGGTTGGCAGAATGAAGCCACGCCTATCTAAGCTGGCTCAGCCAATCCGCTTAACGCACAGTGAAAATGGTAAAAAATATGTGCAGTGTTGTAGCTGGTTATTGGCCCCTAGCTATGGTAGGTTTCTGCCTCTTGCGGTCACATGACTTCCATGCAAGATGGCGAAGTACGGCATGGAGTTTTGGTCACCGATTCAGAAATGTATCAGACCAAAACAACACTTAAACTTCGACGGCGGATTACGAAATTGCGGCGAAATATTGCTAGAGAAAACATGTTAAAGGTGAACGACTTTGCATGTACCCATTGATTTTTGCCTTCCCACATCATCCATGCCCTCGTTATACGTATGAAATTGTATCTAACCCTGTCTGGACGACAGGAATAACAGGGAGAGAAATTCTAACTAGTTTACTGCCAACTATTTAGGGATGGTCATAATTAAGCATTTGATTAATTATTTCAAGTAGATGGGCTTGAAAAATGCTAAAATCAATAAATGAACTTTCGGATCACACCAGTCACCAGGCGGCCGAAAAAACGGGACTTTTGATACCGTACTTACGTCTAGGGGCGTATAAGCCCAAAATACTTCACTGGGTGGTTAGCGCCCCCGCTCAAAAGTGTAATCATATAGCCTTTATTATCACTGTGCGTACGCCTGCCACCGTAATTCGAATTACGGGGATACCCGGGTAGTTCAGTTCATATGTGTTTTCTTTCAATTATGGTTAAATGAATGGTTTAATACAAAATCTGATATCTTGCAATGTTGTTTAGCAATAGTTTGGTATGTATTATTAGGGCCAAAAACCTATTGTTGCTTCATGATCTGTGCATGAAGAAAATCGGTAGTACCTCCGTAATTCAGTTTTGGTACCACCGTAATTCTAACTGACTTTCTGGCAAGTACCACCGTAATTCACCCAATTGGTCAGGAGGTTCCAACCTTTCATGTGGGGGTCTCCTATTCTCCAAGCAATGGATATCAACTAAAAACCCCATCCCTTAATTTTATTTTGATTTGTTTTTGTTTTATTCAAGATATCCTGCCGTCTTGGCATATATACAATGTTAAATCTGGTTGTTTGATTCAATTTTTAATAAATTTTTAGTTTTTTTTCTGGGGTGTTTTCTTTTTTTCTACACAACTTAATGCTTGCTTACTTTGTTATTGATGCTAAAAATTAAACTGCCTACTGTAGACAATTACTTTTGCATTGATTTTTAAAACATTTCGACTTAGACATTTGTGATTCATGAATGATATAAGTATTTATAGAATAATATTTGTCAAGATTCACATTATTGCCATCTCTCTTTTCTAGTTGATCAGGCACTCTGGTGCTACTATTGTTCACTCAGCAGTGATTCATTTGAGAGAATTACAGTGGTATTAAAAGTGAATTACGGAGGTACCTCGAATCGGCAAAAACAGAATTACAGTGGTACTGAAATTCGACGTGTTGACGCCTCGATCGCGCTACCACAACTGAGGATGTGCCTCTATCGAGTGTTCTACCCGAGCTCTTTCTATGGCAACGTTGATTGTTGCATAGAGAACATGGTAACCCCTATTGTTACGTCATCGGGCATCCCCGAGTGGGGATGCCCTGGCTTTGTGGGATTCTGGAGGGATTCCCTTTTGGATTCTGAAGTAGCTCGAATCCATATAAGTGATGAAATTGATGTGAACTAATAAAATTTGTTCAATTATATTCACCTTGGTTGGGGTTTAGGTGGTTTCGACCAACAGCGGTCTCATCAGGCGCGAATGTGGCCACATTGGTTAAAAAATAATTGTAACACTGGGCCAATTTTTCATAAGTGTTTCTTCAGCTAGAAATTTTATGCTGATAACTCCGATGGATTATTTCAAATCCCAAAGGTGAGGAGGTGGAATTAGGTAGAGCTTTCAGCTTTTTAAAGGCTGAGATCCCATATATGATTGGAGTAATCATCAAATGTCTGCTCCCAAGTTGATGTGGGAGTGGCATTTATTGGGGAAGATAGAAGTGTGGTAGGACCTTGGTCCAAACTAGAAAAGCTCTAGTTGTAGCCTTGTTTACTGACTTTTCTGGGATAATCAATTAGGAACGTGTTGGGAAAAATTCTCAATTTTTTGGTGAGTTAGTCCAAAATGTTCAGTCCCGTAGGTACCAGAGTTTTTAGTCTGGAAATCCATCTCTTTTCTTCCCGATTTCTTACTTCTCTGGCAGCATCGCTTGACGCTTCTGCCTTGACTAAAGTGAGTATAGAAATAGAGATGTTGTTTCCTTTCTCTCCTATTTCCGGGTGTGCTTGGTTTTGATGCCTAGCAACCGTGGTATCATTGTTCTTCTCAATGTCGAAGAGATGTGCGCCAAATCTAGATACAATATTGTTCTTGGTTTGACCGACATATTGTATTTGGCAGGTTTTACAGGTGATAATGTAGATCAGATTGTTAGTTCTGCAATTGACATGCTTGTGACTGGGCACGTTCCGTTGCAGGGTTCTGATCCAAAGTGTGCCTGTGGTGTTCATCAGAGGGCAGTATCGGCAATGATTTGGACGTTTGCATTTGTGTTCTTCTGTCACATGCGTGGTCCTTGGTGGTATTGTTGACGCCTTGACTAGTAGATCTCTCAGATTTTGTTTTTTCCTGTGACCAAAGACTAGTTTACAGTCTTTCAGGAATCTGGAGGTTTTCGTGCGCTCTACTAGTGGCCAGTTCTCTCGAATCTTGTCTTCAATATCTGGGTTTGATGGATTGAATGTACTGATGAAATAGAATCTTTTCTCAGTGTTCTCATCCCTTGGTTCTGTGGCGGGTTTGGCTTTCAGGAGGTCATCCCTGTCCAATGCTTCCGCCTTCGCTAGAGCCCTTTCTAAGAGGGCTCTTGGGTAGTGTCTCCTCTTGAAGTGGAGTGCTAATGTCATGGAGTGTTTCTTAAACTCATCTTGTCTGGAACAGATGCGTTTGACTCGTAGAAATTGTGAGAAAGGCATACTTTTCATGCAATGAGTTGGGTGACAGGATTCGTATAGGAGGTAGTTGTGACTGTCTGTGGGTTTACAGAACAGGGTTGTTTCTATTTCGTCCCCGTTGATGTAGACCGTTGTGTCAAGAAAATCTACCGAGGTAGGGGAGATTTCAGACGTGAATTGAAGGTTTTTGGTGGCACGGTTAAGGTGTTGTACGAATGTGTGAAGTTCGTCCATGCCATGAGGCCACACCATTATAATGTCATCGATGTATCGTTTCCATAGTAATGGTTGCAGCCTGTATGTGTATACATGGGAGTCTTCAAATCTTTCCATGTATATGTTTGCTAAAGAGGGGGCTACTCTGGTGCCCATAGCCTTGCCTCCAATCTGAAGGTAGTGTTTCCCATCAAACTGGAAATTGTTCGATGTGAGTACTATTCTCAGAAGTTTTACCAGGGAGACATTTGTGGGGTTGCTATGTGCTGGTCTGTGTTTGAGTAGGGCCTGTCCTACTGCCATACACCCCTCCATTTGTGGTATATTGGTGTATAGGCTTGTATCGTCTAGGGTCACTAGTAGGGAATTTGGAGGTATTTTGCCTAAAGAGTTGATGGTCTGGAGGAAGTGGGTAGTGTCCTTCAGGAAGCTCTTGAGTTTAGGTACCATGAATGGTCCACGAATGCTGAGATGTGTTCAGTGGGGCTTTCGTTGCCAGAGATGATGGGTCTACCCGGAGGTGGGAATTTGTTTTTATGTATTTTGGGGAGCATGTAGAAATGTGGGGTTCTGGGGCTGTCATGGACCAAGAACCTACCTGTTTTTTCAGTGATCTCTCCCTTTTGGACCATTAGAGTAATGGCCTCTTGCACAATTTCATTGTGTTTGTGGGTTAAGTTAAATGGGGTTTCGAGATAGAACTGTTTGTCAGAAAGTTGTCTTAGGCCTTCTGCTATGTACATCTCTTTGTCCATAATAACTACTGCTGAACCCTTGTCGGCTGGTTTGATAACGATAGAAGTTTCCTTGCGAAGTCTGGAAAGTGCGATTCGTTCAGCCTCGTCCAAGTTCTGCCTTCTCGGGGCTCGTAACGGACAGTTTTGAAGGTAATCTTCATTTTTTAGGAACATAAACTCTACCCAACCAGTACAGGGAGGGTTCCATTTTGACGGCTCCTTGAATTTTCTATGTTCGAAAGCTTGAGTTGGATTCGAGGAATGAGAATTGAATTGTTCTGAATGGTTATGTATGAATAAAGAACGTTTGATAGAGGTGATGAATTTCTCTAGATTTTCAATGAGTTCGCCTCGGTCGGGGGTTGTTGGAGTTGGTACGAAATTTAGACCTTTTGTAAGTAAGTTGGTTTCGCCTGCGGATAGTTCTAAGCTTGATAGGTTGATAACGCCGTTTTGGGATACTAGATTATCATCGAGTGTAGCATTAGCGTTCGTATTCGAGAAATCGAAGTCAATGTACATTAACAAGGTTTCTTTAATAGCTTCCCAGCTGTCTGGGTCGCTCAAGACTATGGAATTGTAATTGGTTTGACATATGAAACAACAACAGTTCAAACAATTGAACTTAATCACAAAATCAATCAGGTCAATATCACAGGATTCAGAATTGAGGTTGAATATGTAATTATTGCAGATTAGTTCTTTTTCGACATCATGTCCATGAAGTTGGACACAAAGGATTCCGCCATTCTTTGGAACATAAGGCTGTGGTCTGGAGTCTGAGCTGGTGGTGTGTCTCTTCTGGGTTGAGGCTGTTTGTTGGACTTTTTGGCCACTTTGGCGGGAGGAGGACCTCCTACCTTCCTCTTCTGGGGGTTGCCAAACCCCGATGCGCCCCTCTGGGCTTGAGAGTTAGGATTGGCATTGTTTTTAGGTCGCTGCTGGTTCCTGCTTCTGTTGTTGGAAGCTGTGGTCGGTCTGCCCGGTTTATTAGGGCGGAAGTTCCGATCGATACCAGACCACATGTGGAAGTCCGGGTCTGATTTCAAGGAGGCACTCTCCTTGTTGAGGGCAGTGTTCAATTTCACTGCTTCTCTTGCTGTGATGTCTTTCACTGTGTTGAGGGCTGCATCAAGGGAGTACTCTGTTTGGCCGGAGTACAGATTCTCCATAGCAGTTAGGTTGGCAGCGGCCTTGCTTTTTGATGACAGGGCCTTTGTCCTCATGGACGCTGCGGTGAGGTGCAGAATTTTGGTGCCATAATCTTTGCGGAAGGTCACAAAATTCTCCGCCTCCTTCTGGGTTAAGATCATCCCTGACGGGGGCATGCGCCCACCGTCCACTTAGGGAAACGTTGTTTGGCAGCTAGGGAGTCGTGATGACTGGCTTTAATGTTCAGAGACAGATATCTCTGACGGGCTGACCGGTAGAGGCGCCATTGTTCCTCCGCTAATGGGAGAATCTCGGTAAAATAAGTTTCAGGATTGTCTCTCTGTGGTGCACTTTCCTGCCTGTTGTTTCTGCTAGTGTTTGGACGTGGTTCACGGGCGGGGCGACGGCCCCTCTCAACCCTCTCACATCCGGTGTCTCGGCTTGTGCCTGGGCGTGGCTCGGGGGCACGGTGGGTGTCCCGGTCCATAGTGGAGTTTGGAGTCTGATCGTCTGACCCATGCTGGATTTCCTATATGGGGAAGTTCATTGCTAGAGTTATTGTCATGAATTACAGTGGTACTATGGATTTTGTTCAAACACCGATTATGAAGCAACAATAAGTTTTGTGCCCTATTCAGGCACACCAAACTATTGCTAAACAACATTGCAAGATATCTCCCTATTCAGATTTTGTATTAAACCATTCATTTAACTATAATTGAAAGAAAACACATATATATATATATATATATATATATAAAGATTTTTATTCAAGTTGATCAGTACAGTTACATGAAATGGACAGGAGCCTCTGCGGAACAGATCTTCCAGATCCGCCCATCGGATATACCTACTCCAATCTCCAGAATAACAAAATAAAATACAAAGCACCACTTCTGGATACATTAGTCTTCAAGTTAAAGCTAATACAGCACCAATTTACAATGAAAACTCACCACAGAGTCTATTAATATGATATGTGATATAATGAGTAATAATTATCTTGTGTAAGACATAGGGAGAGACGGCCTCCGCTCATCTGGTCACGTGACAGTGCATCCACACTTCTAGGAACGAACTGATTTTGTGCAATTTTGAACAATTAATCATATATAATATTAAAATCCATATCATAGAATATATTCATAATGAACATGAGCAACATTTCCGCAACATTTATTGCCTAAAATCGACAGTAATGCTGAGATTTCCCCCATTGTTTACTTTCACCCCACAGTGGGCCGGTACTTGGGGGACTCTGGCCCTTGACGACCATAGCAACCAAGCTTAAAATCTCCAACTTTCCCCCTCAATTTCTTAAATTATACACAATTGTCGGAAAAATGGAACCAGCGACTGCAATGTATGAACAATACTTGATATATACATGTATGCTCATAGCATTTTGACCCGTTTATGTATGGTTTCAAAGGGGTTGAAAACAGGTATTTTAGCGTTAGCGTCTATGGGACTCAGCTGGTGTATTCACCCGAGTTTTTGCTGCCGATCGTAGCGCCACCGGTAAATACCCGGATTCTCGTCTCAAAGAATTAACCCAATAGACCTGTTATAATGATAATTGGTTAGTAAAACCTGTTTACTATGTATTATTGTGAGCAATAATTGTCTATGACAATACATTACTTCCAGCAAACATTAATGAAAATAATACTTGGTCGATAAACTTGTTCACTGACCATACAATGAATCAGTGTTACATCAGTCATTAATATCATGAATTAAAAGACCTTACATGAGCTGAACTACCCGGGTATCCCCGTAATTCGAATTACGGTGGCAGGCGTACGCACAGTGATTATAGGATAGTTTGACAATATCTTAAGTAGAGTAGTACTAGAGAGGACTAACTTTGTGTTTCCAGTCAATAAATGCAGGTTCACTAACGAGATGTTTGAACTTTGAAGGAGCGTGAATATTGCATGAGTTGCGTAGTAACGAGTGCAATATTCTAAGCAACTGAAACCAACGAGTTAATAAGTTATTATATATATGCCATATTATATATATGAGAACTATGAATCATATATACAAGTCATGTCAAAGCGGCCGTTCGACAAAGCAGCCGATGTGCCAAAGCAGCCGTTGGTGATTTTATTTTTTTTATTTATTCCATTAATGATTTACAGGCCAAGTCATTAATTACAGATACAATTGTTAATAAAAAAAAACGCATTTTGTCGTTCAACGACGTTTCTCATATAATCAATACTGTTTTCTGGGAGTATATCCCACTCTACTGAGAAAGAAAAAACTTTCTTTAGTATAAGAACACAATCTATCTCTGTTAAGTAGCTGATCCATTATGATTTGTTAACTAACAAACTCCTATGACCTTCATGATTATTCGCCATTACCTCATAACCTAGAGCAGTCAATTCTAGCTGACCAAGTCTAAACGGGACCAGGCATTATAATCCTAAGTCCGTTAAGAAGAAACTTAAAAGCTGACAAACAAATTCATTTACATACAAAACATTTACATACAAAATAACATTCTTACATCTATGTCCTAAAGGACATCGCAAGAGACTATCAGCAAAATCACATAATGACACAGATGTCATGTAATGTATCAGACATTATAGGTTTAAATGCCAGAAGAGTGTCCCCACCTGGTGGATCAATGTTGAACCACGCAGATCGACGAGTGTCATGATTGGCAGTACACACCACCACTGGTCTACTCACTCACTCACTCACTCTGCTCCTCGCCTCTCATGCGAGATGAGGTCATAAATTTTTCTGATTTTATTCTTTCTTCCTGTCCTGAAATCTTTTCCTCCATTCATTTTTGAGTTTGCTATTAAAAGACTGTCTTGACTCCTCACTCCTGAACTCCCCTGGTAATAGTGGTAGGCTGTTCCAATCTTTTACCCCTATAAGGGCTGTCCTGTGTGGGCGGTGGCGGCGCCATCGGCGATAAAGCGAACTACGGTGCGCAGCCATTGGGGGACGTGAGTCAATACACACAACAGTGTTATAGCATGGCGAGAGTGTGGCTTGAGAGTTACTTATGAAGAAAATACTCAAAAGTACATGAAATATTTGTTTTACATAAACAAAATCTTTCAGGCATATAGACATAGGGTCATAGCTATAAACTTTTGAAAACTGTATCTAATATAATATGTAGCCTATGGGTGATTACCCCAATAGGGTGACATAAAGTTTGTTTTCAAGCATCTGATGTCCAGAGCCGGTACTGTACTTTAGATAATGACACATGATTATAACTATACTAGGCTATAACTTATGGCAGCGCGGTTCATTGTAATAGGCCTATAGGTCTATTCACAAAAAAAAACATGATCGAGCGTCTTATGATGGTAATATTTCTACAAAATATACATTGTTCTGTCTTATTTTGGTCTTCTCCAAAACATAAGGCTGTGTCCCCGCTTTCTCCCCACTTTCTCCCTTAATCAAACCAAACTCAGATTGTATCTAAGTATTTATCTAATTACCACTCAGAAAGTATGGATCCATATATATTTGCATAAACAATTTTCACTGACTTTAGTGTCATATGTCTGTATTATGATCTCATTGATATCCGTAAAACCAAATTTCACTAAACATAGTGACACATATGATTATATTGTATGAAAATCGAAATCGGAACTGAATAGTCATCACTTAGAAAATGGAAAGGTAGTGTTGTGACTCTTGCCTATGTTCTTTCCAGTGTATGAATGGCCATCGTTGCACATCTGTGTTTCTTCTCCGGGCTTAATATTAATCGATATTTAAATAATAATGTTTTCGTGATCGTATAGGTTTACTTCTGCGAGATGAAATATATTATTAATATTGATAGCAGGAGATGGGAGGAAAGGAACTATAGTGGCCGGATTAAATTAAAGTTCCAAAGGACCAAGGGTTGAAATATTCTATGTTTCAAAAGCAGCTCCGAGATATAACATCAAGAGTGAAATACTTCTGTCATATATTCTCTTTATTCCTCCTTGTGTGCTGGGTTGAAGACCTTGCTCCTCAACCCGATTAATGAACAAATACATTGGGTATATCAATAATATTCAACACAAGAAAGACTATGTTTGCAATACAAATCAGGAATAATTAAATAAATATAATAATGAAACAAGTACAAACTTGTACATAAATAGAGAAATATGTGATAACCATCATGGTTAAAACCCGGATGGAATAATATGAATGGTTAATTAATGATAAATTAATCAAGTAATACAAAGTACAAATATCATAATGAGTTGCAGTGTAGACTCCTAGTGGCGTCCGGAGGTACTACATGGAGATACCCGGACCCGGAGGTATCCGGATCTTGAGCTGCCCGGAGCTCGATAGAAATGTTCATATAGTATAATAGAATCGTTACACTCTTCCCCATCCAACGAAAATAAAATTTTAAAAGGAGATGAACATATTCAATGACTGGAGAAATTTTAAGAACATGTTAACAAGAATAAGAACGATTCATATGTACATTTATACAATAGCTCATCAATAAAAAAACGTGGGGTATCATATACCAAATTAACTGTTCTTCAACATAAAAAAGTTGCGAAATATATATGACTAAAGATTCATAGGCTATATACATCAGCAAAGCACCAATACGGAGATATCACACGCGAGAGTCCAGAATATTAAGTAGACATTATCGCACGAATGGCAAGCGATTGCTTCAGCGTGCAGCCTGGTATGATGTGGTCCGTTTCCTTATCCGGATCTGCACTATCAGCTACCACAGATACCTCCAGATCATCTGATTTCTTCTCAACACTGGCATTTTCACGCTCACGATCAAGGGATCGTTGCAGGTCTTTCACATTGTCCTGGGAAAGTCTCAGTTCATCCTCAAGAACAGATTGAGAGTGAGTAGCAATCTCCAGCCTCACCTTGAGGTCAAGAATCTCGTCTAACAGGTGTTTCCGCTTCACGCCTGCCTGTCTCTATTAACATTACCAAAATGTTCATAATCTGTGTGAAGATGCTTTAAGGCTTCTGCAAATGAAGCATGGGCTTTTACCAGCTGACATTGAGCGACAGCTAAGTTCTTGACTGCCTCACTGTCGTTGAGTTGTTCCAGATCCATGTTTACTTCATGTAAGTTGACTGAGACTACCGGAGAAATATTATTCTCCACCTTCGACTTTGTCGCAGGGAGCACTTGCTTTTTCTCCTCCTTGACACAAGAACTGGATGGAGCAGCTCTCTTACGAGCTACCGTGGCAACTGGATCCTTCTCACCATTGTCTGGATTGCTAGACAAATTGCAGAATCTGTCACTATTGTTCAAGCATCTCATCCCAGCCTGGTGTTGTGATAGGTTATGGACCCACATCATGTGGCGGACAGAAGAGCACATCCGTAATTGTCTATTCTTACAGGGTCCAGTGGTCTGATGACGGATCCCACAGGTATATTCCCATCTGTTTGGGAGATGATTCTCCTCCATGTGCCGCAGCCAAGCGAGTCGGCTGTCCAACACCTTGCCTGTACAGCGGAGATACGGGCAGCTACCTCCTCCCTTTGAAGAACTGTCATGGCCTTTATAAATAATGGAACGCAGCTCTCTGCGGGTGTCCTCAGAGACAATTCTTCCAAGAATTCCATCAATCCATTCCTTATATTTACGAATAAGGTTGGCTTCAGAAATGGTGAAGAATATGATCTCTTCTGTCTCCGAGTCCTGATCCGGATCAGCAACTGGTACACATCTGCCATGTCTGGTGTCTTTTGGTTTCTTCAGTTTAAGAATAAGCGGCTTGATCTTGTCTGTGAATTCGGAGGACACCTTCCTATCTCTGCCAGGAGAGCCAGAATGGGAACGCTGCTCGGAAGAATCACGTCTATTCCTACTAGGTTTTCTTCGATTTCTGCTGTCCGAAGACTTCTTAATGTCTTTTTTCTCGCCAGAAAATTTGCTACTTCGATCGTACACTCGGTCATCTTCACTCGAAGGCATGATACCACTTTCCAATTAGATTTCTTCAACAAAAGCAGGTCTGGACAGCTCCGGAGGACATAAGCGTCTCGATCCTATGTATACTTCAGTGCCAAATGGAATGCAGCCTGCCGTGCACTTGCTCCAACTGTCTTATATAGGTGCCAACCCGAGCCACACCCAAAAACTATGCCCATATATGGTCATATAAGTGGCGAGGATCCACTCTGCGCACTTTCTTATCCATATTAGGTATCAGATCTCAAGAAAACTGCATATTACCTCGCGTATAAAATAAAGAAATAATATCGTTCAGGCTATATAGTCAAACCCCGAGAAAAATACACATTTCCTATACCACTTTTATCCGTATGGACAGAGTGCACATTGCAGCGAACCGAGGGCATCAGCGTCTTGCTGGCAAGGTAGACGCTCCGCGTGTCGAGGTGTCTGCCATAGCGCTCTCCAACGCAACGTTCCGCTTTGTTTATTTCTTAGCGCGGTGTTTGTTTCCATTGATGACAGGTTGAAAAGTGTATAGAAACTCAATAAGGGTTGACCTTGACTGAGAATTTGATCATAAAATGCTAAATAATAGCAGTAGAATACATGTTTCTTCGTTAAATGTGTAAATTAAACATATCAGGCTTGCTTCCCCGGGCCCCGTGAAAAGAGACCGTCTCCCGATCATTCGTCCTGCCGGCTGTATGCGAGGAAGAGCTGTAGAAGTCTTCTTATGATAAAATGCTTCAAAGAAGCCTATCTAACACCATAGGTTAGCTTGAAATAGTTATTAAAAATAAAAGGAATATTCCCATATGGAAATACACCCAACATGGTGTCAAAATGGCCGTTAATCCACCATGGAATCGTATCTTCTCTCTCAAGTGTTCACCAAAGGCTTCTTTACGCGTATATGGCCCTCCTGAAGGCAGGGAATAAAAATCCAAGTTTACTTCAATCTTCCTCCGTAAGTAGTGAAGAAAAATATCATTTAAAAAAAAACTAAAAGTCAGGTGAATCTATATCTTGTGGGAGCCTTAATCACCCTCGTTCTGGTTCTCTTGACACTTTCTGGCGAATCTTCTTCCTTATCTCTGCTTTCATTTTGAGGTTTTAGGCAAGGCTTGAGATAATTCACATGGACTCTAGCCAATTTGTTTGTGTCCTTCTCAATAGTATATGTCCAATCGTTCAATTTTTCCTTAATAAGGAATGGACCTTCCCATCTTCCACAGAGAGGCCTTGCTGTTTTCACAGTAATATATTTGTAAACCCAGTCTCCAGGCGAAAATTCTCTGGCCAGTGTATTTCTGTCGTAAATCTTCTTCTGAGCTATAACAGATTGTTCCAGTCTTCGTGATACAAATTCGTGTGCCAGCAAATTTTCCCTGATGTATAACACCTGGTTATTTGGACATCTGACTTCAAAATCCTCGTCATAATTGCGAAAAATGACTGCAGGAACCATAGAAACTTCTTCTCCGAATGTCAGCAAATTGGGACTACAACCAGTCGAGTTATGTTCGCTGCACCTATACGCCTAGGAAATGTATGGCAGCAGCTGGTCCCAGTCATTCTTATGAGAATTTGCTACGCCCGACAAAGCAACCTTCAATGTCCTTATCAATCTCTCTGCTAATCCATCGGATTGCGGCCTGTATGAATTAGTAAAAGTCTTCTTGATGGACATCAGAATGCATAATTCTTTCCATAATGAAGAGGTAAAGTTGGCACCTCTGTCTGAATGAATCCGTAGAGGAGCTCCAAACTTCAAGATCCAACCTTCCATCAGGTGAGTAGCACACGTGTCAGCTTGCCAATTGGGCATAGCAAATGCCTCCATGTATTTTAAATAATAGTCTTGAACAACCATGAAGCAAATATTCCCTCTGACAGTCAAAGGTAAATTTACAGCAATGTCCAGAGCTATTCTATCAAATCTTGCTCCTGTTATTTCATTATGAAGCGGCATCTTTCCTTTCCTGGGATAATCCTTCACACATTGGCAAGTATCACAAGAAGCAATCCATCTAGACAGATCGTCTAACATAAATGGCCAGAAGAATAAGTGCTGAACTTTTCCCAAGGTTTTCTTCCTTCCAAAATGGCCTCCCTGAGGAGAACCATGCAACATGTGGCATATAGCCATCCTTATCTTCCAGGGCCCAACGAGTACCATGCTATCTCTGTAAGGCTCTTCATGATACATCACATAAAGAATCCCATGGCGAATTGTCATCTTGCTGAGAAGAGCGTATAACACTCTAAATTCCCTTGATTCTGCTTGAATCTCCTGGGGTGATAACTTCTTTTCATCACGAATCAGTGACTTGATTTTTGCAATCTCCCTGTCTCCATCTTGAGATTGAACCATTTCCTCTTCAGAGCAAGGAAAAACATCCTGTAGAAACCCCTCAGTTTCTTGCCATTTGGTTGTACCTTCGTCGACAGAGGCAGCAGAAATGCTTCCTACAGGAATACTATCATATGTCATCGCCTTGCATGTGATACAATCAGGATTTTTACATTTCCTGAATTTATTCATTCTTGAAAGCGCATCAGCATTGCCATGCAATCGTCCTGGATGGTGGATTATCTTTGACTGATCCACATCAAAATAGGCAAGAATGGATAACCACCGAACCAAAATTCCATCAGCATCCTTGAAATTCAGTACCCATCTCAATGAAGAATGGTCCGTACGAATGACAAATCTTGTGCCCCAGATGAAATGCTTGAACTTTTTCAGCGATTTGATCACCGCAAGCAGCTCCCTGTGCGTTGTACAATAGTTCCTCTGAGTAGAATCCAATAATTTGGAGAAATAACAAAGAACCTTTTCCTTGCCATTTTGAACCTGGGAGAGGATGGATCCCACAGAAAAATTACTGGCATCATAATCTTAAATAAACAGATCATTTTCAGTTGGATATCCCAGGATGGGTTCAGAAATCAATGCTTTCTTCATCAGGACAAATGATTTCTCTTGTGCTTCAGCCCAAGCAAACTTCCTATTATCCCTGAGCAGCTGGAACATAGGCTCAGCCTTCTCTGCGAACTCCGGAATAAAATCTCTGTAATATCCAACAAGTCCCAGGAAGGAACGAATATCTTTGATATTTCGTGGTTGTGGCCAGCTTCAATCTTCTCCGGATCTGGTTTGCTCCCTTCACTGTTGATTATTCTTCCCAGAAACTTCACAGAACGCTTGAAAAGCACACATTTCTTTGGCTTTAATATCAAACCAAAATTCTGTATCCTTTTAAAGACAGTCTTCAGATTATTCCTGGCCTCTTCTAATGATGTTCCAAAAGAGATTATATCATCCAGATAAACCATACAATTAGTCCAACGCAATCCTTGTAACATATTCTCTACCATGCGTTCAAATGTGGCCGGGGCATTGCATAACCCAAATACCATCACATTGAATCGAAACAGGCCTATATGGGTGACAAAAGCAGATTTTTCCTTTGATTCTTCATCCAGTTCCACTTGCCAATAGCCTGACTCGAGATCCAAGGTAGAATAATACATATTGTTTCCAAGTGCATCAAGACTTTCGTCGATTCTGGGCAAAGGGAATGCATCTTTCTTTGTGATATCATTTAATTTGCGATAATCCACGCAAAAACAATGGAATTATCTTTCTTCTTGACCAGAACAATCGGAGATGACCAAGGCGAGTCACTCGGCGAAATAACACCTTTATCTAGCATCTTTATGAGCTCTTCTTCCACTGTTTTTCTTCTGCCTATAGGCAAGCTTGATAGGTTCCGAATCACCAGTGTTAATGTGATGCTTCACATTATCCGTCCAGCCAAGGTCTCTTCCAGGCTTTTTGAATATATTGAAAAATTCCAATAAATCAAATCGAACCAAATCTTTCTCACACTCAATGGTGGTCAATGCCGATCGATGAGAATCTGTTTCCAACAGAACTGAAATATTTTCATCTTCCAACGTTGAAACGTCTGAAGAATCCATCAGCAAGGGATCTGTAAGAGACCCAATATTTCCAGTTTCTTCTATCTGTGAAACAACTTCAGCAATGCCCAGCAATTCGCCTTCTTCCAAGAACTCTGTTTGATTTGTGATATTCATCACAGGCAGCCTATATGATTTCTTCTCATCTGTATATCCTACTATAATAGGAAAATTCACCAATCCTCTGTCATCATCTATGTACATAGGAGGCTCTACAAGGTAATCACCCTTGTCTCCATCGTTTGTAGAGCCTGTCCAGATTGCTTCAACCATCGTCATGGAATTCTTCTTGATTTTGGTCTTTTCTTTAACCCTCAGGGCATATCAATCTCCCCAGTTTTGCTTCTAAACACCATGTCCACTGCCATCTGGAAATCCAAGCCTAGTATTCCAGATTCTTTATGGATATTTCCAACGAAAAACCTCCAAACATGCGACTTTTGAAAATGGAATTTTGCAACACCTGAGGTGTATTGTACTGCCATTAGCAGCAACAACCCTATCAGAAGTGGGAATCAATGGAGGAGGATTGATCATAGAAGCATAAATTTCTTCATCGATCAAGCTGATGGAGGCTCCAGTATCCACTAAAAGGTGATACAAATCTCTTCCGAAGGTAGCTGGGACGTACCATCTAGCTCCCTTGAGGTTAGGCAGGCAGTAAATCTTCCCCTCCCCAGGCCTTGTAACCAGTAATAAATCAGGATTAACTTCAGAGAATGCAAAGTCCTCCATCGAAGAAGGTCCTGAAGAATCATTTACCTTTCTGTATGTATGTTTGGAAAAGCCATTTTGAATTAGGGTGGCTGAGTCGTTGGCCTTCTCCAACCCAACCACTATTCGTTTTCCTCTAAACCAGTAGTAGTAATCGATAGGGAGGACTGAGCAGAACTCTTCACGCTAGCTGATCTGAGTTTAGCTTCAAGAAATCCCTTACACTGAAAGGTAGAGTGTAGAGTGTCACACCACTTGCAATAAGGAGTCTGAGATGATCTATTCCTCCAGGAACCACTTTTCTTAAATCCCGACCACTTCGTTTTTTCACCTATAGCAGATATCCTGTATTCTTCCTTATCAGAATCTTCCAAGGCATTTTCAGAAACAGAAGCAACTGTAGTCAAGACATCAGAGCTGGCATTAACTCCAAAAAGTGTTTTTATCCCACTTTTATATCGATTTGCCAAGTCCAGAGCATCAAAAAGTGATTTGGGCTGACGAGCATGAACCTCCAATGCAATCTTTTTATCTAACATGCCCTTGATGAACTGCTGAATCAGCAGCCGGGTATGATAGTTGTGCCTCTCACCTGGAAATGCCCAGATCATTAACGATCTAAGATGAACTGCAAAGGCATTGAGATCCTCGCCAGGAATTTGTTTTCTTGCATAGAAGGTATTCTCTCGATCTTCAGGTGTACCTCCCCCATATATCCTGCATAATACGGTTACCAAATCCTGATATGAGCCTTGTTCTATATCAAAGTCATTCACAACGCTTGCAGCCTCTCCTTTACACTTCGAGAAAAGAACTTTCCCAATTATTAGCAAAGCTAATATTCTCGAATTGTACAAGGTATTGATACTAATCCTTGCCATCGAATGCTGGAGGCATAGCACATTTAGGCTTCTCCGACCATTGTGTTGAAGACTGATTTGTAGAAGGATCCTTGATCTTGATCGGACAGATATCTTCCTCCTCTTCAGATTCCACAGCATCAAATAATGATAGAGATCCTCGAGATTTTCTTAGAAAAGAAACCTTTTTTCCTCCCCCAGATCCTCGAGTCCCAATGTGTGAGGAAAACAATGGGTTAGTATCCAAAGACTTCCAAAGACCTGTATTTCTCACATCAGTGCCATCTTTCATTATAAATTGACCTTTAGTTTGGTCGAACTCTGATTCCGCAGAACGAGCCAAACCTTTCCAATAATCAACATCCAGCGAGCGAGATCATCATGAAGCTGATCAGTAGTGGTCAAAGCAGCATCACGATCTTTGACTACATCAACATATTTACCCTCTGAAATAGTCAACTTCTTCTCGATATCCTCCAGGGACTTAGCAGATTCCAAGATATACTGTTTTAACTTGGGATCCAAATCCTTGAATTCAATGCCAACCACCAACTCCTTCCCCAAGTCAGTCGCCATGTTTATTTCTTCCTGAGAATTGAAAATATCCTATGATTTCTTGAGAAAAAAGAATATAGAAAAATATAAAAAATATCCAAGGTAAAAATCCAAGAGTAGTCCAATTTTTCTCTGTCCCTCCAGAAGGAGAAAATCATCAATCTCCACAACAAGGTAAAAAGCGATGCACACCCCATCCAAGAGTCTAAGAAGAGAAAACAAGTTTCCATATATCACTCTTCCCTAAAAAAAAAAAAAAATAATTCCAACTTGAATTTCCCAAGTTACTTCAAGTCCCTCCAGACAATGTCCAATGACTATCTCCAGCTCCGGGTAACTTCATAGGCAAACGGAGACAAAGATCCTATGAGATCCGGAGGCTTCAGGAGGTCCTGAAGGGTCCGAATGGGTCCGGATAATGAGAAAAATAAGCAGACTGTTTAAATGTCCTTGAAACTTCAATGTCCAGCAGACAATCCAGTGTTCTAGGAAGAAAATACTATGTATTTTTCCCTCACACTCACGGCACCAGTGTTGTGACTCGCCTATGTTCTTTCCAGTGTATGAATGGCCATCGTTGCACATCTGTGTTTCTTCTCCGGGCTTAATATTAATCGATATTTAAATAATAATGTTTTCGTGATCGTATAGGTTTACTTCTGCGAGATGAAATATATTATTAATATTGATAGCAGGAGATGGGAGGAAAGGAACTATAGTGGCCGGATTAAATTAAAGTTCCAAAGGACCAAGGGTTGAAATATTCTATGTTTCAAAAGCAGCTCCGAGATATAACATCAAGAGTGAAATACTTCTGTCATATATTCTCTTTATTCCTCCTTGTGTGCTGGGTTGAAGACCTTGCTCCTCAACCCGATTAATGAACAAATACATTGGGTATATCAATAATATTCAACACAAGAAAGACTATGTTTGCAATACCCTGCCCTGGATCCTTGGATACAGAACCTTGGTGTGAGGCGCCGAAATCTGAAACCAAGTCTACAATATGAATGTGAATTCCTTTTTCAAAATAATTAATTTCTGTTAAGCAGAAAATTGTTTGTTTGCAAGGTAGTGAGGACACAATATGCTCCTGCTTGTTGAACACGAAGAGGTTTTCATAAAATTTGTCTTACTTCAAAGAATGTTCATTTTAATTAGGACACAGTATGCTCCTATATGTCGCAAGAAGTTTTCATAAGATTTATTTATTGTTCATAGTAGAGAGGACACCTTATGCTCCTACATGTAGATGTTTCAACTTTTTAATACCCTGTCGAGTTTTAAAAACGTATTTTTCAAACTCTTAAAAGAAAAGAGGGGGTATTGTGGTGTTATTGGGTTTCACTAGAGTTTATCTCTAGGTGCTGTCTGCTGTGGGTTAGTTCGGCCAATCTACCCCAGTGGGCAGTACTGGTCCGCAGTGACTTTTTAGTCTATGTATTAACTTTTACCTGTTGCATTTTACATATAACAGCAGTCCAGCTGTTGTTGCCAGAGTAACGGCAACCTGGGTTAACCTTATTTTGCTAATGGTTATGAATGTTCTTGTTCTTGTAACTAGTATCTTGTTACTCTTATATTGGCTTGTACCATGTTTACTTAAACCTGCATGTTGCCTCAGACACCTGTGGTCAAGGGTCACCTAGCTGGCTAGGAGGCCCGAGATCCTCGGACTGAGGTAGGATTGTGTAAACTGACGCTCAGCTTGCAATTCCTCACGAGAATAAAACCCTTTGCGAACAGGTAGTGACTGCCTTTTGTTCCATTTGTTTTATACATCGGTAAGGTTAAGGGATATGAACCTGCGAGATCACTACATATGTATGTATACATAGATTTGTTTATATTTCTGCTGGGGAAGGTATGTTCTTATCTTGAATGAAATCGATGCGCGTGTTTAAAATATGTTTGACAAATAAATAACAAAATATACAAAGCGGAGGGTGTGATTCGTGGGTGGGCAAATTGCTTTTCAGTGACAACTGAGGCCGAAGCAAAAGATTCTTGGGCCCACTCTGGAGTGGATGGAGAAAAAACCGGGAGCATATGCCACGTTTGGGATGTCTATGGTTGAAAGTCTTCCTCTTCTGGCCCTTTCAAGTGATTCATCCGTTATGGCACAGGAAAAAGGAAGAAATCGTTTCTGACGATGCAGGAAACCGGAGAATGAATCCACAGAGTCTTACCTTGCATGGAGTCCTTACCATTCACTTAGCATAGGATATCAGAACGGGCTGGAGGAGTTTTCTAATTGACTTATAAAGTGGTATGACTAATGCCACTCTTGTCATCTTAAACCATGCTTTTTCACTTTAATTCACTGAGGTGAGGTCGATTGAAAAGTAGAAATCATGCTGGGTGGTCCTGCTGAAAAGTAAGGATACATTCTCTAGTGTTAATATTTTTAAAAGAATTGTTCTCAGTTCCTGTTTGGTTATTTAATTAGCTCAGTTTGAATCCGAGTTGTTAAGATTTTCTTTTTTCAGTCATTACGTTTATTTGTTAAAATCATTCCAATAAGACATATAAGGAAGTATTTAATATTTGGGAGGAAATATTATGATGTGACTGTCAATGGCTCTGTCCTTTCCATTCAGTATCACTGCGTCTTATGACGATTTCTATATTTCTTAACATCTGATATGAAAAGCGCTATATATGTAGATCAACTTTGCATCTGCCTCACATTGGTCCTAATCAAATGCATACTACTCCTATTTATCTCGCGTGCTTTCTTGTTTTCCTTGTTCATTTAATTTCAGGTGACTGCTGGCAAAAAGTAAGCCTTTGAAACACCCTGGGAAAAGACCCAAAACATCGATTACTTGTCTTTAAAAGGAAATATCTCTTTCCCCCGCCCCGCCCTGCTCTCTCTCCCCCCCCCCCCCCCCCCCCGTACTTATTACCCACAAATTTAAGAAATCCTCTTAGTTTAGCTGGGAGCAATACGGTTATACCTATATCGTTGTCATGAGTACTGTAGTAAATAGTTAGTGTATATGCGCCCCTCCCTGGCCTATAGTAGACAAATCATTCAAATACGTAAGAAAACGCTATTCCAGTCATTTCAGTCAATCAAGTTTACTGGAAAAGGTCTGCAATTTGGCTTTATAGCTCCGTTGAAATTGAATGACTCGTCAGATACCCGAAACCTATGCACTGCTCTAAGCATATCCTTTTTTGTAGAGAATTCAATCGGATGCCGTATTCAAAGTTCTTTAAATTCGCTACATTAAAAGTCCCCGAAGTAACGCTATTCTTCGCGGTCCCGTACTAAGGCATTGATATGTTATCATTACTCTCTGATGGATGGCGGGAAAGTGGGAATACATTAGTATGAAGTTCAGTCATCATTCCTTCGTTTATCTGTGACTAGTAATTTGAATAAAATTGTAGTATTTCTGCATTCGAAGGAATTGATTTGATCACAAATTTTCGATAGTTTTTTAATTTAACAACTTCTAATACTTCTCATGAGAGTATAAAGGTTAATTTGACTTAGGACGTCTGATGAACTTTGGTTAAAAAACTTGACTTCTATCAGTTTCATATCAACACTATCTCATACTTCAGGCGACTTTTTATAGGACTTCGCATTGGTTTTCCTGGTTGGCCATGAAGGTAGTTGTATGCTTGCCTTTCCAGTCTTGGGGACACTGATCTCATATATGTCTCATACGATAGCTGTTGTCCACAGATTGGTCATGTCTTCCCGTCAGTTTGAATTGTTTTGGTTGCAGTAATTCATTATAATCTTCCCGTTTCAGAATCGAAACGCTTGATTTTCTTCTCGCCACACAGGCAGCGGTTTACAGGACTGACTTCCCCCATCATGACTGAGGAGACGCATCTCGCCGTAGTTGTATTTTGCTGTGCTAGGGGGCGTTGATGTGACGGGCGCGTGCTTGTGAGAAGTCGGTGGTTGGATGCTGGCCTGCTTTTCATGAAAATGGAGATCAGTAAACTACCGGTGGACGATACCACAAGCAACAAAATCTACTCAGATAAACGGACTCTTTGATAGTTATTTGATCATTTGAACAGAGCATACCGACACCCTGTAAACTCTTTTTCCACTTAATAATTTAAGCCTCACCTAACTGTGTGGCATAGTTTTATTTCTTGATTATTTACAAGTCTTAAATGCTTGGGGCTAAAAGACTAATAGTGAAAACACGTAGTTCCAATTTGGTTATTAGTTTATAGCTATGCACCCTGCTATACATGTGGCCACCATTATCACATGCCCAATATAAATCGAGTAAATACATCGGGCAAAGAATAATTGAAGTGAAGGCCCATTTGGATGAATAGGTTGTCTTCACATTTTATATGACTTTAAACCACTGTATATGAGCTCAGCTGATGGAGAACATTTTGCTTCTCCATATCTGACCTCCTTTATAACTACATACAATGATAGAATTACTCACAACTAAAATGGAACAAAGGTGGGCCTAATTAAAGCCATTTCCAAAGAAGATATGTAGGGATACGACCGGAAAATGCTAGGGCCAAACGTATCTAATTGATTCTGATAATTCCTTTTTATTTAAATGAAGGTTCTGAAGCCATAGATTAAATGTTTGAGAGTTATTTGTGAATGTGCATAAGTGTGTAATAATTGTTAAAGAACACAGTTGCTGTACCTGTCTTGACTCTTGCATTTTTTACGCAACCAACCTGTTCCTCATGGGTAACTAGAATGCTTGCCATCATATTTGTTGATTAATATGTTTTCCACTATTTCTATATCATTGAGGCTTTCCCATTTTATAAATGCACACATATGAAAGTAAACTCTTGCCCTCGTAATTCCTGAAACCCTTTATGACTGCACCTTGGTATGCAATTTCAGGGATCCTTAGTATAGACAATTTACATTTTAAATGTTTCAACAAAGCTGGTCCAAGGGTTCATATTTTGAGGAAGTAAACTATTCAAATGCTTAGAAATTATTTGAGGATCTGGATTTAGAAGGGAAACTAAAATCTGTCGGGTGAAGAGCTTTTAGTCCATTGTTCTTGCATCTAGTGAATGTCCCATTATTTTATCTTTCTCTCCCAGGAACCTAATGAATAGCAAAGAGTCGTGAGGCGCTGGGGTCCTGTTTCAACTTGAAGATCTTAGTTTGAAAGATTTAAACAGTTTAAGTGAATATTGATATCAATATGACTTGCTAGTCCACTGCCCACACCTGTGTCACTGCATTAGTCCACTGCCCACACCTGTGTCACTTGGTGCACTAGACCACTGCCCACACCTGTGTCACTTGGTGCACTAGACCACTGCCCACACCTGTGTCACTTGGTGCACTAGACCACTGCCCACACCTGTGTCACTGTGCACTAGTCCACTGGCCACACCTGTGTCACTGTGCACTAGTCCACTGGCCACACCTGTGTCACTAGGTGCACTAGTCCACTGGCCACACCTGTGTCACTGTGCACTAGACCACTGCCCACACCTGTGTCACTGTGCATTAGTCCACTGCCCACACCTGTGTCACTGTCAGGGATGACAGTCTTCCTATTATTGGCGGATTTCCGATTCATGTTATCATTCAACTATTCATATCTTTTCCATCTGTTTTCCCCTTTTATATTCCTTTTCTACCATTACGATGCATCACAACCCATCATAACTTATGTTTTCTTCCTTTTGAACCTTTATTTTGGTTCTAGTCTGAAGCATTGTGCTATGTTCTCTGAGCATAGGTCCACACTGGTAGAGGCAGAGCCCATAGAGACTGACTCACTGTATACACCCCTCTTGGTTTCCGACTAGTCTGAGGACAGTCCCATAGACAAGCTATCAGAGCTTTGAGAGGAACTTCTAATCGGAATTCTGGAAAAGTAACATTTAAAGGCCCCCTTGATGATTTTTGTATTAATTGTATGTAGAACAATTAATCAAATTTGGGTATGCCTAATTCAAATTCCAAGCTTTCCCTTAAATGTCATTTACATTAATCATTTGTTATGGGTCATATTATAATACAATTTATGGTTCTAGTACAGCGTTTCAATTAGTCTGGAAATGAAAAATCTGGGCCTTATGCATGTCTAGTAAACAACAGCGTTGGTGGCATGGTTGACCTCTGGACCCTCGGTCGGGCAATGAGGGTATCAGTATCACATCCACATCTGTTTTTAGTATCTAGTGGTTACTTCCTTCTATTAAAGAAGTACATTAACGATTCTTCAAGTGTAATTTTGACATGTATATACCTAATTTTAGGGGTAAGTGTGGAAATGATTCTTTAGATACTTAGTGTAGAATTGTTTGAGATTTGTTCATACAGCTCTACTCTTGGCTGGATTGATTTTTCCTTGTACTTTAGGACCCATATTTTGTCAAGGACCTTTTCCGACTTTTTATCTGCCTCCCACTTTCATCCCTGCACTGTGCACTAGTCCACTGGCCACACCTGTGTCACTGTGCACTAGACCACTGCCCACACCTGTGTCACGGTGCACTAGTCCACTGGCCACACCTGTGTCACTGTGCACTAGACCACTGGCCACACCTGTGTCACTAGGTGCACTAGTCCACTGGCCACACCTGTGTCACTGTGCACTAGTCCACTGGCCACACCTGTGTCACTAGGTGCACTAGTCCACTGGCCACACCTGTGCACTAGTCCACTCCCCACACCTGTGTCACTTGGTGCGCTAGTCCACTCCCCACACCTGTGTCACTTGGTGCACTAGACCACTGCCCACACCTGTGTCACTTGGTGCACTAGTCCACTCCCCACACCTGTGTCACTTGGTGCACTAGTCCACTGCCCACACCTGTGCACTAGTTCACTGGCCACACCTGTGTCACTGTGCACTAGTCCACTCCCCACACCTGTGTCACTGCACTAGACCACTGATCAATATTTCCTATGCTTTGCAGTGGTTAAGGGATGTGATTTAGCTAGATGGCTGAGTAAAGAGTGAGTCAGGTTGTCCAGTGACTGGCCTTGATTCTCAGACAAACTCTTGACCATAATTCATTATGACCTCTGGTTGTAGCGAATAGTCCATATTTATATTCATCATGCCTTTGAAACCTCTGGTGCGATGTGTAGCAGCAGTCTTCAGTTATTCACTTCATACCCAGAGGCTCTAGAATTCTGGGTAAGAAACCTACAACAGCTTGCCAAAGTCTTTATTTCACCTCCCAGCAAAGACTGATATTTCTCGTGTAATTGGAAGCACAGGCAGACACACACATGGCCGTACAAATTTGCAAAGACTGTCCTTATAGTTCCCGTGATGAAAAGATGATGTGCACACTTCTTTCTAGATATAAACAACTATTTGTGGTACTATTGACTTAAGAGGTCCTTTGAAATACGGGCAAACAATGTATAGTTCTTTTTTTATTGAATACACTTTCATATTAGGCATGGTAATTTCAGGTGATCACCCCCTCCCTCTAGCAGCCGCAATTAAAGGAGGTGCCTTCTTACAAGTGCTAATCTGTTTAATTCCACTGATTTACAAGATCTCGATTTGGAATGTTTCCTGGTATTATTATAGACTTAGGTTTCTACAATGATTATGGGTTGATCTTTACTAACATCTTCATGTATACCTCGTACTATAAATCCTGTATGTTGCAGCTTTACGAGACGTTGGCTCAAACCATACTCTGGACACCATGTTCTGCTTCACCCCAGTGCTTGATGACCAGTCAGACTGGACGTGTGTGTAGCTATCACTGACACTATTCTCAGCCTATCTTTCTCGGCAGCGACGTTGCGATTCGTCCACTCGGGTGTTAAATGGTTTCCCGTACATGTGTAGACCCGCCGAGGGATTCACATAGTACCTGACAGCTCGTGCGATCTATCCAACTAGCATATAATAGTACCTGACAGCTCGTGCGATCTATCCAACTAGCATATAATTCGATAGTAAACTTGCCTGTGTTTAGTAACCACTTGTTCAAAATCTGGTCCCTGATAGGATTTGATACCTAGGAAATAATTATAATCGGTAACTTAGTTCGGTGTTAATGGAAATAAATTTACTTCATCTCCCTGAAGACTTACAATTGTTGATGAGTAGTAGATATCCAGTTACTACTTGATGGCTACTTAAACAATCATACTCTGTTGTAATACATCAATGCTAAAAGTTCATCCTCTTTTCCAGGTTAAGTTTGGGGGGAAATGAGTGTTGAGCACCCTGGAGACCGAGGTGTGTGCTCCCCTTTCTGTTCACAAGACAGCTCTGTCACATCAACCTCGGTGTACTCGGACGTCCAGTCCTCCACCAACGCCTCGCCCGACCACCACAAACCTGTGAGTAGTGTAGAAAGTAGCCAGTCTGCCCTCTCCGAGAGTGAAGTCTCTTCCACCTCAGTCTCTAGCAGTAATGCATGGAACGTCAGCAACACTTTGGAGGTATATTGCAAGGATATACTTGTTATTTACACAATGTTGAATAGGGATATTGAATATGAACTTTTAAAAGAAAAAATTGCCCACACCATTAGATTCGTAGTACGCAACCAGGGGTCGTGCCGGCCTTTTAGGGTTGTCACAGAAAGTAAGAAAACACTTCATGACTTGCCTTCATGAAGACCGGTTCACATTAAATTAATTTTATACAAGCAAACACTTTCCTGTGATGCCTTGTGATATTTTAGAAAAATCTCAAAATTTGATGAATGTTGACACGTTCCTAGCGGCTAGGCTTCTTCCATTGTTTCATGATGAGTTCACTTTCTATGATGATTTTTGACATGGTCTTCTCTTCTCCAATCCATGTTCCGAGACTTTTCCCCTTCAGGACAAGAATCCATTTAGTGTGATGAGTGAGGAGGACCTCAGTCAGATTGACGCTGTTCTCTCCACCGAGGAAGGGAAACTCATTCTACAGCAGACCGGAGCCACTGCTTTCAAGATGGATGACATGGAGGAGAGCACGTTTAATGCCATATCAGGTGCAGTATTTTGTGCCCCCATTCAAGCATCTCTGTAATAGATTGATAGTTGTATACTTTGACTGTCCTTCTCTTTTATTATGGTGTTCAGTACCCCCCCCCCCCCCACACACACACACACATACATTCACTCTGCCTGACCCATGGTTCTGGTAGGATATGGCTGAAATAAATAAACACGAGCCACACTCTGGCCATCCTGGAGTGTAATTAATTATTCCCCATTGCTGATCATGTCTCATTAATTAACCTGTCCATTTAATCTTTCATTAGGTGGCAAACTAGAAACAGCATGCTTATATATCTCATTAGAAATGTTAGTGCATTTGACTGAAATCCATCCTAGCATATCCGTATATTACACATTCTAATTTTCTCGTAATCTTAATTGGAAAATAGGATTGCATTTCCACCTGTTTGATTGTAAGTACCACTGTCATCTCGAAAATTGAGAATGCGGATTGTTATAAACTCTGGCTTTAGCCCAGACTGGTGCGTAGTGTGGGGTATACGTATTGCCTACTTCTGTAATAATTAATCATCTCAAAAAAGGTAGCTAGTGCCGTGTTTCTATTCAAATCGAAATGTTGAGGTCTAAAAAGTTATGACGCACTGGCATGACCTTTCAATAAATATATTTCTATGTGTGCACCTCTTTGGGACAAAGCAAGACCTGGGAATGTTTATTTATGACGATTTCTGTTATGACTTGAAAGTTAGTTTACGCGTTCACTCATATTTCTTATTCCTAGTTTTATCAACTCAGATTCCTGTGTTTGTTCTCGGGTAGCCTAGACTGTTATCTGTGAGTTTTTGTAAACATGTGATGCCTACCTGTAAGACTTACGTAATACCTGATACAAAAAACTCGTTTAATTCTGTTTTAACCATTTTTCTCCCATAAAAAGCATGCCATTTTTTAAGAAAATATAGAAAAGGTGAGATGAGTACTGAGCCGCGTCAAACGCGTGGCACCCATGACAAATTTATGCATACACATTGGGATGATTGTCAAACCTGATGTAAATTTACATTACAAAGGAATACGGTCAGATCGTCTTGTCTGTTTATTCCCAGCTACCTTAATTAATTGACAGAAATATATTATTGAGGTAATGGGTGATTGCTTTCTTTTGGGAAATGATAGATGATCACTCACATCATTAGTAATGAGGTTTTCATTTGCTGAAATTGAAATCAGTCGCAACAAATGCGTGTGATTTCCATAAAAAAAAATGACTGTTAGAATTATTCGCCATTGTGGTGCATGATCCTAAGTCATTGGCCTCCTCTCTAGAGGCTCTTAGAAGTACTGGGTTCAAATCCGGCGATGGTTTGTTAATCGTATTGTAAAGAAGCGGAAACAAAATATTATCTATATATCCGACGTTGCTCTATTAGTAGCTGCCCTGTTTATACCCATTTTACTTTCCCTTGTTGCAGGTGGTGATCTGGATCCTCCCATGTTAGCAGATTCGAGTCACAACGTAGTAGCCACTCCTGATACAGATCCTTTTTTAAATACATCTCTTTTTGATCAAAATTCTCTCCTAAATGTTACATTGGACACAGCAGAAATTCCTTCTGTTTTACTTCAAGTGAGTAGCAGTGTTCATTATTTATAATTATGTATCGATATTTGTGGTATATTAACATCCCTTTGTTTAATGCAACATAGTTAAAAATGTGAGGAATATATTATATATTATACTTCCCCAAATATGCCCGTCTTCAAGAACGTCATGTAAATAATGTCTATTGAAATATCTTTGATAAGTGCCAGTGCATTAATCATAAATATCGCCTACATAAATTTTCGAAATATAATAACTGGACGATCATACGTTTGTTAGAAACGTGACACTTCTACTGTTCATGAATATAGTGAAACTGTCTATGCAGTAATGAGATCTTAAAGAATTACTACAGATTTTTAACTTGTTCATTTCAGGAGGATGAACTAGATTTGGAATCCAGTTTTTCTGACCATGCATATTGCATCACAAACAAGAGGCGTAGTGGCTATGAGAAGATAGAGGAGGCGGAAACGTCAGCCCTAGACAACAGTCAGGCTGAAGCAGCAGCTTCTACAGAGAAGTCCGAGACAGCCGTTATTGGGCGTGGTCGTGGCCGAGGTCGTGGGCGTGCACCTCCTAAACCCGGGTCTAGGTAGGTTCATATAGCATGAGAGAACCGTGAGAAGTGTCTACTCCTCCGTATTCAAATTGAAATATTTTAGCCCTCTCAGTATCAAAGAAATTATATATATTATACCAGTTTTATAATTGAATTTTGAATTATCAATTCATTTTAAAAGAACGATGTCATGCCTGAAATATTCCTGTAAAATAGAAAGTTTTTATATAGAAAACTTGAATGTATATTGCTATTGGTAATTAGTCTTAAGTCACCAAACCTTTGTTGTATTTAAATATTTTTATTCAGCTAAGCATGTATTTACACACTGTTCTCAGATACAGCTGTACATTTAGGTCATACGAAGCAATAGAAATTTTAGGAAAAAATAATAGATAAACAGATAAAACTCAACCATAAAAAACATACTTAGTTACATACATAGCAGTGGCATTCAAAACTTGAAAACACGATAGTCCAAGGAAAGGAGAAGAAAGGTTGTTAACACAAAGTATCATACAATCAGAGAAAAAGACTCATCTCTCTGAAGAGGGTGGAATATTTTCTTTGACATCTCTGTATTTGAACTGCGTAACTAGTGCAGATGTACTTGATTTAACGGCAATGAAGGTTCTCTGCCAATATACTGTACAACTGTTTGATACTATTCAGGAGGTCAACGCGAATACAGGACAATGAAGAACGTCAACAGGCCGAGATTATACGACAAGAGAACCTACGCAATGAACAAGAAGCTCTACAAGAACTTCATGGAGAAAGAGGAGGCAAAGCGGTGAGACTCTTTTGGTATCTTACACTTATAGTTTTAGTTTTCTCTTTGATTTAAGACCTCTGCTGCGTGTGGTATGCTATGACCTAGCTGCCTACCCCGCCACTATAATAAGGCCATAGACCAGCCACTGTGGTTAGTTCTGTGGTAGACATTCCCTGCCCAACTGCAGAACTAAGAGTACAAGCTATTTCAAATTATTATTAGGGACAGTTCAGGTAAACTCCTTTACTAAACCCTACTTTATCATACTACTATTGGTCCCTCATTTTGACATCGCTACAGTGGGGTTTGTTTACTTTTCGGTGCTGTACTGTATGACTCACCAGTCTCACCAGCCACAGTAGAGGTCTTTATTGATCTTTATTGCATAAACGTGGGACTTTTAGAAGAGAAAATATTAGTTTGTAAAAAAATTTCAGTAATTGCCGTAGAACAAGTCTGATGAACCCCCAGATGTCAGACTTTGCAACAGACTTTTTCAACTTTGCAACTGACTTTTGACTTTATGACTGACTCTTTTTTTTTCAAACAAACTTTTCCGACTTACAACAGACTTTGCCGACTTTATGGCAGACTCTTCAAACTTTACAAACAACTTACACTTACTTTACAACTTCAACTGGCTTCATTTGACTTTGCAACTGACTTTTTCGACTGCACAACTACCTTAATGACTGATTTTTTTAAAACTTTACAACTGACTTTCAACTTATTGACTGACTTTTTCTACTGACTTTACAACTGTACAACTACTTGACCGTATCATCAGCTGCTATTAGTATCCCATTAGGACGGGGCAATGGGTGGGACAGTTCATGCAACACCAGTCAAGCCATACATCATACAGTAAAGGACAGGTGATAGACTCAGATACACCACAGCTGATAGACTTGTTGCTAGAATGATATTAGTTGCTCTGACAACTGTCCTCCTGGTGAAGTAGCTAGAGTGATAGGCCGTAGCTGATGGAGTAGATCTGTCCCGGTAGGATCATAAGATCCAGATAAGACTGATATAGGGATGACTGCCAACTTGTATACTACTATACACTATACACTACTCTTGTGTAAATCAAGGTTTGGCAGGTGGAACTTGGACATTTACAACTGACTTTTGACTTTTCCGACTGTTATTTTCTGACTGACTTTTTCGCCTCTAAAGTCTGTTTTTTTTAACTGACATTCTTTTTCCTTTTTCGACTGACTAGACTTTTACAACTGACTTTTTTCCTTTTACATAAAAGAAACGTGAAGGAGCTATGCCTTCAACCAACTATTGACTTTCATCCCAACTGGAAGTCCTGACTTTCAACCTTAGGACTGACTTTTTACTTGTAGGACTGACTTCAAACTTATACAACTGACTTTCGATTTTTATGATGACTGACAGACTGAATTAGGACCTTAAAGCTATGGACCCATGTGTATGTACACTGTGTTTGAGTCCTGTAGGCAGCAGCACTCCATAGGGTTAACTGTTGCACGTTTTGATGCAGACTTTGATGTTTACTACCAGCAGGATTCAAACAGTAGTGCATCATGCATAGTGCATCATGCATGAAAATTTAAAGTAAAGAGATAAGTGGGACTAAATCCATGTCTCTGTAATGTGTGGTGTGCACTGCATTTTCCAATTACTCAAGGAGGCTATTGAACATGCATCACACAGCATGAACATACTTTGTATTTGTTAATGTTGTTAAATTGATAGACCAATAGACAGATACAGTGATAGGACTGCAGCTGATATGTCCGACCCGATGGGGTCAGTAGACCCTTAACAGGCATGTTAATATAATGACTGCAAACTAGTTAGAAATTTGGTAGAATTAGAGATACAAGACATTATTGGTCACTTCATTATTGTCATGCATTGGTAGACATTAGTCTACCGTATCGGGTAGAGCATATTGTTCTCCTGGCTAGTCAATGATTGTATTCTTTTTCAGCCTGTCCTCAAATCCTATCACATGAGAGTGCGAAGCCCTCGGCAGACGGAGGGTTGGGCTGTGCTTCTTGGTAAACGGAAAGGTAAGAAAATAGCGGAGAAGAAGAACGAGGAGGATGGGCAGGAAACCGGCGAGGAGGGCCACGGTCAAAATGAAGACGTGGCAGAGGACATGATGACTGATGAGGACACATTATCTGAACAGCGAGAGCTCAGTCAGGAGGAAGAGGTTTTAAATTTTACTGACAATCAGGAGGGTCTGTTCCAAGCAGGTGAAGAGGAGGTGGAAAGCCGGATGAAAGCAGAGGTGGCGGAGGAGGAAGAAGAGCAGGAAGAAGAAGAGCAGGAGGAGGATGGAAATGTAAAGTCAAAAGGACGTGGTACGGGAAAAAGGAAAATGAAAGGTGTTGGAAAGCAAGATATAGATGGAGATGGAGGAGGAAAGGTCGGGGGTAGAAAAACCCGGACTGGAGTCACCAAAGCAGCTGGGCGGGGTCGTGGAATAGGTAAAATCCAACAAGAAGACGGTGTGTCTCCTGGGAAAGGGAGGGGAAGAGGAAGGGGGAGAGGTGGAAAGGGAGCCCGCAAGAAGAGAGGTAAGGTTGGGGAAGAGTCAGAAGGCGCCGATCCTCAAGTGTCACCAGCGATTGGTAAAAAGAAAGCTACGAGCAAAAAAGGTGGCAAAGGTGAAATGTTGGAAGCAGAAGGTAGCAGCGAAGGAGAAGATCTCGTGGACAGCAATACCAATAGTACGGCCAAAAAAACAGGCAAAGGTAAAGCTGCAACTTCTGCGGCAACCGCCGGGCAAAAAGGCAAGGCCAAGAGAACCAAGAAGCAAAGGGTTGGACAGAGTTCTGTCCTCGGTGAGGAATCCTCTACAGATGATGATTTACCTCTGTGTCAAGTCTCCGCCGAATCGAAGGTAAGATGATTAATAATATGGATCATTTAGTTGCTCGATGATGTTTAGATAATAAACGATCTAATAAAGACATCAGTTGCCAACGGTTTCTTTAAAACCTCGTGTATGCTTTGTCTTAAATGCATCTTCGTTAATTTGCATTCTTTTAATGAAAATATTTCGACATAGTGATATGGTTGGAATATTTAGATTGGTCAAACGAGTGGGAAAAAAGCATTTCAACATGGGTCTCAAAGTAAATCTTGTGTTCTGCTAACTAGAAATTCTTTTATTTTCATAAGATATGTTGTATATATAAGGCAGATCTTTTATCAAAAGTATTGGGATCATTATAGTATATGATACCAAAGCTATGTTACCGTATGTTCTGGTTACGCCTAAATTATTCTCATTGGTTGACCTTTCGTTATCCACAGGTCTTAAACCTGAAGAAATTACAAGTGGTTCTACATCAGGTTAGCAAAATTAAGAACATTATACTTTCTATTTGATTCTTTTCTCTCTTTGCTTATCCTATTAAGGTGTATGTCGAAATTTATATTAATTAAGGTTGAAAGGGTGCCCTCACTTCACAGTGTGAATGCGTTTTCCATCCCTCAAGGTTGTCTGTTTCTCCCAGGTTTCCGCGGGTCATACAGTGGTTAGAATCACGTATACAAATTGCTTTATCTTATCATGATTGCCATGTAATTCCCATCGATGTCTTGTCCTTGATATATTAAGGACTTATCCATCACTATTGAACTATAGCACTTCTCAAGTAACACGAAATGCAGGGGTTTTCCCCAAATATCCACGAGTTTGGGTCATTTTCTCGTCTAAAACTAAATTAATAAATCCACCATTAAAATTATTAATATTCTGAACACATTTACCATATGGTCCCCCCTAACATTTAACTGAATGTTCGTGTTTATCTGTATGCACTGCCTGCAATTGAATAGGTGAGACGTAACTTGGCGCACGGGAAAACATGGCAATTTCCTTTTCCGGTACAGCTACATACACATATGCCTCTGCTCCACTAAATGTGAGGCCTTCTGGTTTCACAATTAACCGGCTATTCGTTCTATAAAATTTAGCAACTGTAGTTCATGTCAATTAATAATGTCTTTCGCTATGTTGTCAGCCTCTATCCTATGTTAAACCAGAATGCCTCATAAGGATTATAAAACACAAGATGTTACCAATATTCCTCTATAAATTGACCTGAACGTTAAGGTTTTCCAATTCAGTTAATACCCTGGACCCTTGTTGTTTCCAAAGTTGTGTTTTTGTGGTTCCTTGATGTTGTGGCTCCTTTCCCTAATATTGCAATTTCACGGGCTAAGATACCATCAGCAGAGATGCCAGGTCACAGAATATAATTTTTAAGCTAAATTATATCCTTCTAACTATCAATTGGCGTTAGTGCCAAATTTTTCTGGATATCTCCTGGGGTATGGAAAGGTAAATCTTCATTTACATGAAGGGCCTCGGTCGGGATGGACAAATACTCTAATGCACTGACTTCAAATGCAGAGACCACAAGGCACCAGCACCGTTAACCCTCAGCCTGTATGTTAGTATGTTACCTATTTCGAATTTGGTGAGCGGCTTTGTCCATTTGTCCATGGAAGAGAAAAAAAAACCAAAACGCCTCCACCAAAAAGAGAATGAAGAACATTTATTGCACCATAAAAAAACTTATGCTAATGATCGAAGAGCGAGGGGTATAGCATCCGTTAGCGCATTCCCCTCTCGCCCTCGATACAAACACACATCGGCAGTGATTCTGCTGTCCTAGCGATCGCACAGATCTAAAGTTTTTTTCAAACGGCCGTGGACCTTTGTTATGAGCACTTGTTTTCCTCATAAGCTTGGGATTATTATTTCCTATTCTTTCTGGGATATGTGATGGCATCTTTGCTGTCTGATGGCCGTATATGTAAAAAATAGTCAGAAGATGACAACCAGATTGCAATCAATTCAAGATGTGAACTCTGATGGTAGTGAAGTGGTGTGGTGTCAAATGAAACTATAATCCTTGTAAGAGTGAGCAGACTTACCTTTATTTTAACTGGTTTTCACGCAGCACGCATTATCTGTCTATTGATTAACACTGGACGAGTGACTCGCCTGTCTTTATTATATCTGTTGTAACAACTTGGTTGTGCAGGTGAAAGATGATGTTGAAACCAAGAAGACAGCCACGTCCTCCCGTGAGCCCATTCTGTCCGAGTTAAGAGCTGATATAAAGCAAGAGGACGCCACCATTGAGACTACAGAGGGAGGAGCAGTTGAAGTGCAGCAGGTTGTGGCCATGGAGGTAGAGACAGAGGATGGAATCAAGCATACAATAATCCCTGGTCAGCAAACTCATGTCCAAGAAGGGGAGGAAGTAGAAGGTAAACATCTTATACTCATTAAGCTACCGGTCCTGATGAATATATATAATGGGGGGGGGGGGGGCTTGTTGAAATGAACGTTACAAATATGTTGTATGCCCTCCTGGATGGATTCAAGTCCAAGATGAAAACGTTGGGGCGCCACTTTCCACGACCATTAGACTACCACTAGATTGTTATTTAACTATCAATTCATGTTGTTATTTAGATGAAGACGATGAGGGCGAAGACGGTGATGATGACGATGAGGAGGAGGAGGAGGAGGACATAGTCTACCAGGATGACGAGAAGGACGCTGACTGGGATGAGGAGGACGATCCTGACAAACTCTGGTGTGTCTGTAGGCAACCATACGACAACAGGTAACAACATTGATAGGTGGCGCCATTGTATGTCAAATCGCAGGTTATTCTAGTTCTAGTTCTCTCTATTTTAAATGTTCAGAAGAAATCCATACAAAAATGTGTAATCTACTCACTCATACTCCACGATTGACCAATTTATAATTATAAGACATCCCTCTTTAAAAAGACACTTTCGTTCTTTTCACACCAAATTCTGAATATGTCTCGTTCTGCATATCATGTTAGGTTCATGATTAGTTGTGATACGTGCGAGGAATGGTACCACGGTAGCTGTGTTGGTATCACCCGGGCACAAGGCAAGGCTATTGAAGAATCCAATGGGGGTTGGACCTGTCCCCCATGTTGTGGTGAGAACCAATGTTTTCTTAAATACATAATTGATGTACATATGTAGCATTACTTGTATTCTAAAACAACGTCCATTAACTCACAATCAATCCTATTTGAGAAGGTTTAGAACACAATCACATTCGGATTCCAAGACATTTTTCTTATGTCGGTTTTCGGTTAAAATGATCTATTTCTACGTGTACTTATAAATACTTTCCTTTAATTGATAAAATATTCAATAGTTTTTTTGTCAATTGTCTTTATATCTGATCAACGCACATATTCAACATGTTATTAGAAAAGAAACGCAAAAAACCAAAGAGAGCCAGAGGCTCCCTCACCAAAGGGCAAGGATCTGTGGATATGGGAGACGAGCAGTTTGGTGAGGAGGTACTACTGGGGGAGGTGCAGACGCTAGAAGCGGTGGTAGTGACAACAGAGAGCTCTACCACGTATGCAGGTCACGATATCAAAGACTCAGAAGATGCTGACGCACGAGTGCTGGCCGCAGAGGTGCAATTTCAAGAACCACAAAGCGAGGATCCGCCCCAGGAAGAAGCGAAGGAGGCTGGTAACAAATCCAAAGAGGTAGAAAAGATTTCTCCATCTGAAAAAGCCAGGTTCGCCAGGCACCATCAGAAAGACCAAGAATTGCAACAAAAGGTAGGAAAGGTTTGGGACGCCTTTCCTAAGTATTAAGAAGAATATATATTCAGGCTTTGGACTTGTTGGCTTTCTGTGGTCTTGCTTACTATTTGTTCTAAATCTGTCTAAATTGTGGGAATTTATAGTTGAATACTTAAATTTAACTTTGCTAAAGTCCCCTTGTATTTTACATATTTATAAGAAACCTTAGAAATTCCTGTGCTTTCCAATTCTTTTATCATCAAACTATCAAACGCTTTCGTTTCTCCAAATTCATGAAACGCGGTAGTTGTTTTGACCATATTTAGAATTTGATTCCATATTGAGCCTCTTCCCATCGGTATTTGGTATTGCTGCGCACTAAATTCTACCCATGCCTTTGCTACTTGGCGCTCCAGACCCTGTCTTGTATTGTGATGTGTGGCAATATATTTACTTCTCATCTGAATATATTGTAACATTAACAGGTCAATCCCCACCGTAATATAAATATTGAGTATGGTAATTGAAATATTTAGATTTTAAGAAAATTGGCTGAACTTCCCTATCATAACACTGCTGTTAATACTGGTTCTAAAACGTTATATCTACTGCTGAATGCTATCTCCCTATATAGGATATCTTCCATTGTGTTACCATACACTGTAACTAGTCTGCCACGCATATTGCGTTAAGTGTTCCAGCATTCCGCCCAACCATGCACTGTAACAAGTCAGTGTAAATCCCTACACTGGACTGTCCATCCGTGTACTGCCCCCCATCCACCCACCAATACCCTTCGTCTTTCCCACCTCCACCAAAGGTCGTATGGCTGTATGGACCTACCTGACCGATGCGATAGCCATAACCTTGAGGCTACACCCCCTCCCTGACATAATATGTACTTATGCCTTTGTTATTTTTTCTAGTTCAAGAGGTTAAAGCAACAAAGACAAAGAAAGGAGTCTGGCGACAGCCAGGCAGATACCAGTCCTAAGAAAAAGAAAAAGGAGAAAGAAAAGGTGAGTAATACATTATTAGGCCAGACTGCAAGCTAATGTTATCTGCTTTTTATGTGGCCTCATTCTCATATAGGTTTGCACAAGGTGTATAGTACTGAAAGCCAGGCTTTCCCCGTCGTAAACATTGGACGTTTTGCACTTGGCGTATATTAATGTCTCATGCATGTGTTACTAAGTGACAATTAGGTATAGTTAGTCCATTCAGACCCTACATTCCTGCGGTGGGGGTGAGTGGGATTAGATGAGATATCACTAGTATGGCTTTATGGAATGGGCTCTAAGAGGAAGGACATGCTTTTTGTTCCTGCTTCAACGCATCAAGGTGATGGATGGTATGGGAGTTTGCAAGTAAACAGTAAAATGTGAAAGTCTCCGATAAGTGAAACTGTTACATGGCGGAATCTAAAAGTGTTACCGGGGTGTTAAAAAAGTGTTAATTATCTGTAAACCGTATGCAAGAGTGTTAACAGCAACAGGTCCGTGGCGAAAGTTGTGGAACAGGAACCAAACTATTTCCAGTGGAGAGGGGCTTCTGACCAACATCTACCATCTAAATCGGGCGTGTCTGAAGACCTACGTCTAGGTTAAAGACATTGCACGAGTCGGAGAGGTCTGCCTTTCTCTGTCTTTATTCTATAATAACTGTGCTTCTTGTGGTTTTACAGGTGGCGTCTCGGTGTATAATAGCTGACTGTGAAAAGCCTCCGAGGGAAGGTTCCATCTATTGCAGTGATGAATGTATTGTCAAACATGCTGAAGAGTCGCTTAAAGTCCTCGAGAAACAAAATAAGAAAATGTACGGCGATAAATCGCCCAAGCCGGAGGTATGATTCCACATATATAAATATCTCCCGCAAAGCCTATTGCTTGATTATTGTGCGTCACGCTTGACTATAATTATATACATTTTGGATCAGTTATTACGTATCCAATGTTGTATCGTAAGAATCTGAATGACTATAAGACGTATGACCCTTAGAAATTAGCATTACTGGTTAGTTTTTTTTAATTGCTATATTGGTGTGAGCCTCAAAAACAATATTTCGACGGTAAACTAGATAAAGAATAAGCTTGCTAAATGGTAACATGCTGCCTAACTAAAGGGATGTATGTATGTCATGTTTGTTCAGGTAGACTCAGTGTTCCTAGTTTGTTCCTGTTTTTCAGGCGCTGAAGAGAGAATCGTTGTCATGGAGAGGCAGACGGGCAAGATTCTCACCGGTCCCACAGCCCCCACTGCCTCCTCGTTACAAGCATGGTTGGAAAAACATCCCACTTTTGAAGTTATCACTGGCACGAACCCTGCTACGTTTTATGGCCAGAGTATGCATTTGCTTATTTATCTTAAACCATCGTTCCCGAGCGAAAGTCTCTGAAATATGTGTATAGGAACATCTTGAAATTGAATGTTATTAGGATGTTGTGGGTAACCAGGCATGATAGTGAGGGACAACATATAATACATTATCATGAAACCTAGCCCCACCACACGCCCCCGCCCCCCGGGGCTGCTGCTGCAGCAGATACAGGAGCTGTTCTAGGGCCCGACCCGGCCAGGCTCAACGTCGGTAAGGCGCTCAAAGACGCTCTCACAATGAGGTACTTACTGTCATTCATTCATTCATTCATTCACTCATTAGCGTTTAATCCAACACTATGAATAGTAGTGGGTCTTCATCTCATCCTTGGTAAAAATCATTCGATCTTCGGCGTGATAACAGGGTGTTGTTTCATAATGAGGCTTTTTTTTCAAGGCCAAACATAAAACCTTTTGTTATTATTTGCTCTTAACATTAGAATACATATATGATATGCATAGTGTCAAAGTTGTTCTGCGAACTCCTCTAAACATTAAGACATGATTAGGGATCAGATGCTGATGTTGAGTATTATGTTGGTGAGAGTATACACGTATATTGCACCGTGGGTATATATGCCAAGTGTGACTATCCACCACAAGAACATTTTATTTTAGCAATCGTTTGCAGCATTTTCTGGTCCATTGCAAACCTTTTAAAGCCTACATTAAGGTGGTTAAACTTTCTAACTCTTCAGATATTGTTTTGGCTGGGGTGATTGAGAGTCTACAAATTAATTGAAAGTTTATACCTACGAAACTTGGTATTTAAAAATGCACTCTCAGCTATGCATGCGCAAATCTGCGCATTTTTTCCTTTTGCCACAAACCCAAACATGTCCCTGAATATCTAAGAATTCCAAACCCATTAAAAGCATATAAATAACAAAGAAGTGGTGCATTATTCAATCGGTGCGCACCGAATGGACGGGCATTGGACCGTCTCTCTACCAAAAATTTCTCCCTTGTTAGGATACGTCATATATTGAAAATGAGGACCATATGCTAATGATCTCAGTTGATCTCATTAGCATAGTGAGACGTTTGAGGGAATTCAGTTTTACTTGTCAAACAGATGTTTGTTGTACTGCTACTATATCCAAATGCCATTGTACATTTCCTTGATTGAAATCCTCTAGGTTGAAGTGAAAGTAAATAAGCCATACAACTTGACTCATAAACACTTTAATTAGCACTTATTGGACGAGTTGCCGCATGGCGCGTAAATAAAGAACGATAATGCTGATAATGCATCTTTAATGATTATTACTTTCATGCAGTGACTATATCTATTGTTATTGCATCACATATATTCTTATATTAATATATGTTCCTAATAATAAAAAACATGTCATCGTAAATATTACTGATCACTGCAGGGCCAATAACGCTGATGACATAATGTTGTCTGGGAGCGAAATAAAGGGAATAGCCATGGCCATAGAGGAGGAGCTCTTTAAGCAGTTCGGAGGTGTGAGTCCCAGATACAAGAACCGCTACCGCTCCCTCGTCTTTAACATTCGCGACCAGAAAAATAAGGTACTTCTATGTTTCTTTGGAAAGACAGTAAATCTTTTATGATGAGATCCTCTGATTTTTTAAAATCTGGATTTGTAATATATTGGCATACCGCACCTACTCTACATAATTCTGTACTGCTTTTATATATTATTGTTGCCAGTTGTAGTATGACCTCCTGGTTAATAAACGACATTGATACGGATATAATAAACAACACGGACCACAAATATTCTCGTTGCATGCATGTGTTCCCCTGTATATTGTCAATCTGATTTTTTTCTAGCCCCTAGGCTCCATGTACTGTTGCTTAGAAAAAGTGCATGCAATAATTTTGTGATCAAATTGCTGCTGAAGTTTCTTGCCTTTCTTGACTCGTCTCTACCCATCCCCTTAATTATCTGTTAAACTAATGTAAAATAATTCAAGCTGCAGTCTCAGTTAAGGTGACTCAGTACTGATCTTGTAACGGGGTGCGCGGTAACGCCTAGCGTGAGTAGTGGGTTACAACTTTTGCCATTTTTCATGCAATGTGTATTCAATACATATAGCAGGGAATATCAGCATTATGCAGACGAAGTATGTATAATATAAACATTTCAGATAAAAGATTTATGCTGATTTTTGGTGTGGGAGTTAGTATCTACGATCCCTATACATCCATATTAAATTTCATTAAAATTTATGGAGCCATATGTGTGTAAATCAAATATTTATCATTTTTAGCCAATTTTCTCATAATTAAGTTGTAACATAAAAAATTTGGCCTGGAAATTCATGCTGATTTTTGGTGTGCGAGTTAGTAACTATGATAGCTGTATCCATATAGAATTTCATCAAGATTTATGAAGCCATTTTTATTCAAATCAAATATTAATCAGGAATTTAATTTTTTTTCCCAATTTTTCTCATAAATAAGTCGTAATATAGAAAAATTTAGCCTGGAAAGCCATCCTGATTTTTTGTGTATGAGTTGGCAAATACTGTATCTACATTCATATTAAATTTAAAAAATATTCATCAAACAGTTTTTTTTAAAAATGCTGATTGTCATCAGCCAAAGTCAATTTTGCTAGTGCCCCATACTGCCAATAGGGGGCTTCCAGGGAGCTAACTCAGGATCTGAGGAAAAAAACATTATCTGATGATAAGTATATATATGTTGAATGTCTGGGTGAAATTTGATGTCTGAATTCATGTCAGAACCATTTTAAACGAATTATGTTAATATATCACTCAAATGTAGTAAATATACTCAAATATGATTTATTATTTCTATCTCCATACCGCCATAGCATGAAAACTAGCCTGGTGACCTATGTTTTTTTTTCACTCAATAATGATTATTTCATGTCAAGTATCATTGGTAAAAATTTTAGAAAAATTCATCAATAATCAAAATCACTACTGAGTCACCTTAACCATCGTTAAAAAATTAAAGATTTTCTACTTTTTGTTCCGTTCTTTTCCTACCCATCAGACCAAAAATTGTGGAGATTTCTCCCTGTTGTTTTTGCTGCATAAATGTCCACATTTCTATTTCGGTGGCCCGCCGAAATCATTTGCTGCAGTGGTTTCACTTATAATAGCTCACCGGCACTCGTTTTCTTTTGACTTCAAATTATTGTATACATATATAACAGTAGCAAGATATAGGTAACTTCAGTCCTGTGAGTCAAACAGTGTGTAAAAATGGTAAAAAAAAAATTCCTAATTGTTGAGAATGCAGCTTTATGATAGAATTTGTTTTTCACACTAGTGTAGGGGAAAGGACAGTCCTTCACCCTAGTCTTTTCCCTATGGATGAAACCACACAAATTGATATGATTTAATTCATGGTTATTACATCGATATTTTCAGGGACTTTTCCGTAAGATTTTGAATGGAACTATCAGCCCTGCCCGGGTGGCCGCACTCCCCCCAGAAGATCTGGCTTCTCGAGAGTTGGCACGATGGCGGGAGATGGAAGTAAAACATGTATGTAGACCTCCTCTATTATACCAGGATGATACTACCGAGGGAACAAAGCTTGAATAATTGTCATTCCTGAAAGAAGTTTCTTGCCTTCTCATTTAGCATCGGTGTTATGGATTAATGGTTTCTAAAACATACAGGATATATAGAGAGTATTGGTTTTATTTTTTTTCTAGAACATACAACTAATTGAAAAAACAGAAAAGGAAGCAGCTGCTGAAGCCTCACATGTCCACATGATCAAGAAGACTCACAAAGGGGAGTTGGTGTTGGGGGATGAGGATCTTAGTGACCTCACTCTGGTGGGTAACTCACATATACAAGCAAGTTGTATTGACCTTTCCTTTCTGACTTTGTTCTTCATCCTTAGATAACATCATATACATTGTTTTGCCTGCAAAATCTGATAATCTTTGATGAATTTCGGAGCTGAATACAGGAAACTTTAATAACTCTGAAGCTCATTATATTTTCCCACCGAATCGACGTTGAATTCATTCAGAAAAAGTAGTACTTTTACATTTCGAACTACTTGGTGCAATATACTTCTCCTCCTTCGGTACACTTGTAAATACACTCCAGGATTGGATGAACATAACTACGTTTTCTTTCAGGGACATCAGTCAGTCCGCCACCCTCCCCCCTACGCCTGTAACCACAGCCTCTAGTTCTACTGGTGCAGCACCAAGTGAGAGCCAGCTGGGGGAGGTCAACCCCAATGACACCACAGAACAGCACCTGCACCACTTGTTTGATAAAAACTGTAAGATATGTACAGGCAAGATACCCCCTCCATCCATGCCACAACAATCCCTGCCTGCAGAGGTAAAGAGAGTCAAGTACTCGGATTATATGGTGGCCAGAGGCAAAACTGTCTCTGAAGCCAAGAGAGAAGATCCGGCAGCCCCTAATGTAAGCATTCCTATCACATTGTAGATAATTCATGTTTGTTTGATTTTAATAATTGTCACTGGATTGTACACCTTGAAATAATGTGAATTTTGCTTTGATATCAACGGTTAAGGATTAGAGACTGATGTTACCATGAAGATGAGGTGGCTACAAGGTTTAGACACAATGTATAATGGAGAGGTCTAACCCTTTTAAAACTTTTTAAGATATTTCTTGCTATGGTTTGCTATCTTAGCGCCACAAAGTAGTTCTAATCAATTTAATTGAACCTAAGGTCTTCATGATAAAAATGTTCTCCAAGCCATTATTTCCTGGTAATCAATATGGGCGCCTCTATGAATTGTCTACTAACAAGACTTATATGTTGTAGCTGAGTGCTGGGTTTTACAAGGAGTTGGCCCAGGCGCCAGGTGTGGTGCCCGCCTTCCCCACTTACATGCGCGGTGACCCCCGTGACCCCAGGATGGCCCGCCTCCAGGCCAGGCCGCCCCCACCCCCAGCACCACCTGCAAGCAAGCCTGAGACTGAGACTGGAGCTAAACCAGACGCGGGTAAATCTGGGGAGCTGGAGCCGGGAAAGCTGGGCTCCACTGTAACTGTTGTATCGTGAGTAGTGCCACATTTCTTTATTTAGCATATCCTATGTTACTTAATAAGGTTCGCCCCCCCCCCCCCCCCCCCTCTTTCTTGTTCCCTAGAAAATCTACACTTAGCCCACTTTCTGAGATTGGGGCTTCTCTGACAGAAATAATTGTGAAATATGTTTTATGCAATAATCGCTATCGCTATGCGGCCTCCTGGTTACGGGCAACATTCAATGGAAGTCGCCCAAACCTAGTGTAACATGTATTTGGTGTAGGCTTGAAGAGGTGCTGGATTCGAATCCTATAAGCAGCGTCTAAAAACGACACTGTTTGCTGGATATGCTCCTCCACTTGCTTTGTACACAAACTTCTATTTTGCTGAAATGGATCCATATTCGATGATAAAGGTGGTTCGGCATTTGAATGGTATCAGTCTGAGTGAGTCATTTGGTACACCGAAAAAACCACGGTGTTCGTTATTCGCGTTAGCGTTTTACTCTGGATTTAAGAGGAGAAGACATAGATATACTGACAAACGTGGCCCCCAACTGTTTGGGCCACTTTTTCCCCCCCTTTTCCCCTTTCCTGTCTTTCCTATTCTATTCCTTACCCTAGAGAAAAGTTTCGGACGTATACCTAGTGGCATTACATTTCAGTTTATATCTCAGGAGTCTTTCCTTTTTCTGTTTTCGGCACAAGGGGTCACACCAGAGAAAGTGATCATGACCATGATCACCCTGACTAAGACTTTAGCCCTTATCAAAAGCTGGGCCTAGAATGAATCTGTTATCAGATCAGCAGCCCAGAGAGCAGCCCAGAGAGCAGCCCAGAGAGCAGCTAATTTCTAATGATCATAACAATACTTTTCGTCTTTCTTTCATAACTGTGTGATGTTTAGAACTGAAAATACATTTATATATATATTATATAAATTTCTAATGTGGTGCCTCCTCCTCCTCCTCCTCCTCCTCCTCCTCCTCCTCCTCCTCCTCCTCCTCCTCCTCCAACCCTCCTCCTCCTCCTCCTCCTCCAACCCTCCTCCTCCAACCCTCCTCCTCCAACCCTCCTCCTCCAACCGCAAAATTCAAATGCTCCAAACCGCAAATGTCATTAAAATCCCATTAGTGGTTGTACACATGGCTTCTATATCAAACATTAATATCAACGACTAGGCTTCATATGGAGATTTCAACTATTCAATATGTATTTTATATCGTTGAGATTTAACTGTGTCTGGATTTACCAAAAGGATGACACAATGGATTATGTTACCTGTTCATTTGGACTTTGGTAAGAGCTTAATCTATGACTATGAATGTTTGCATGAAAAGATAGATGTCCACAAAGTTGTAATCATAAGCACTAGCATGGTGCGCTCGCTGCGTGGTCTCCCTGCTCTCAAGCCCGGCTCTCAAGACACATTTGTAAATGATAAAAACTGGGTCTGCATTCAAAATACTGTTTGTCTGGTTGTGTCACAGCTTTATCAGCAAATGGAAAGTTGAGTGACGGCTTATTTTATGCAACAAATCACAAGATAATACTATTATTAATAGACTAAGACTGTAGCCAAGCTTAGCCAGTGTAGACCTTAACTGAAGGCATGTAGGCCAAGAGGCGGCAAAACGAGAATCCGAAAGTAGTACACATATCCATACACGAGCGTTGTTCGGACAGAAAGTAGTTCTGTGTTTAAAGCGTAATTAAGCAATAAAAACCTGTTTTATTATTGATGAATGTGTATATGCATTAGACCTAACATAACAATCATTCACTCCCTCCAAATTAATATCATATTAATCGACTTAATCATGAAAAACGGGGTTATTAATATTTTTATGACGATTATATATACAGTTAGTAAATTATTATTATTATTATTTGAAAGGAGAAAAAAGCAATAAATATTCCAGTTTTTCCATAACGTATGACTTTATTCAAATTTCTTATGTCCTACTACATTTCATTATCTGAATAGGTATAAATTATTAAAGAAGAACCATCTGCTGGTTTATCTACTAAGTTCCACAACTGGTTATACGTCACAACCCTTTTGTATTGGAAATCGACTTCCCCTTCCTTGGACATAAAATAGTCAGCCAATAGTTCCCTTTGCATCTTTGCCTCGCGATTGTAATGTTTGTTTCTGTATGCTTCTAAAGCTTTCAATTGATCAGCATTGTCTCGCCATTCGCCTGGGATTAAGTCCCCATTACAATCTTCTGCATCAAGCATATTGTTAGGGGTGTAGTTTTTCCCTCCATGGCGACGTAGTATGTTGTGCAATACACAAACGCACATAACAATTCTGTTACTGACGATCGTTCGCATTCTTAATGGTCTGTGCAAAATTTGAAACCTTGAAGCCAAAATACCAAAGACATTTTCCACTACTTATTTGAACGAAGCTACGATCTTCCCACCTCTGGAGCTACCATGCTACCGACTGTATCCTTAGTGATGCCATGATGACATCACAAAGGTGTGCACTTGTTACCTGGAGAAGTTTCCCCTGGTGATATTGGTGTTTATTGTATTGATTAAATAAAACCAATGAGAAGAAAGGGAGCATATATTATTAATTACCCAAATAAATTGATGTAATAAAAATATTTCTCACTAATTCTCCCTCTAGGCTCCAAAGGGGGCCTATTTGGCACAACATGGTTTCGCTTAGTATAGCTCATCAGGCTCATGAGTGGGCTTGTGAGGCCCACCCATAGGTGGATTATTAGCAAATAAGTTGCCATAGAATTGATTTTTGATTTTTTTGGAAAAGGTCCAAAGGGAAAAGTATCATATTATTATTATTATTATTATTATTATTATTATTATTATTATTATTGGTAATGATATGATTCTCACCCAGGTATAGGGCCCAGTTAGTATTCTGGGGGCTGTACCAACAAACCACTGTCACCACCAATAGGCATTAATGATGATTCCATTGAATGGCGGGAAATGAGGAAATATTTAATTCCATTTAGTTATATATATATATATATATATGTATATATATATATGTGTGTGGTCCAGTAATGTCCGTCCTCCAATGGAGCGATCAGAGCACTACTGGATCATATCATGGGGCGGATGGGCTCACTGTGACTCCATGGTCGTAGTCCATAATGCTATCGATGGATAGAAAAAAAAACAAAAAAACATTTTCCACTACTCTGTGTTCTCCTAGCTTCAATTTGGATCTGTTACAGTTGGTATATAATGTTGATTTTTTTAGTACATATTGAGCCAATATATTCAATAATCAATTAAAAAAAACGCCTGTCCACCTTGTGGATGTATTCTCATGTTGCCTAGAGAAATACTAATACACACTAGCCTATATATTGATATTATCTCACAATCAATTACACACTTTTTGAAAAATTATTACTCAATCACTCAAATTCATCCCATAATACTACATCTCTATCATAACTAGTCTATAATTCCAAATTGTATTGCCAAAGCGCTTAGAAGGACAGTTTTCATCTTAAAAACATGGGTCCAATAAAACAAGTACAAAGCTGTTTTACCCTTCCCCTACCAATCTACTCCGATAATGTAATATATTCGGTGAATGTATGTATAATTATATTCCTCTTGTGTTTCCTGCTGACAAAGATTCCAAGTCCCGCCCACCACCCACCCCACGCCCTGCTGCTATTAAGCCTAAGACCCACTAACACCAGGCACTTGACAAGTTGCAGTCGGTGCAGCAGTGGAGGAATATTTCACAAATAGTGAAATTTTTGGCACACCTAACACCTAAAGGCCATCTGTATTTGTATTTGTTTGCATATAACAATGCAGATAGTTGGTAGAACTGGTCCAACAGGTCCCTTAAATATTGCCCCTGATCTGACCATTTTCCATGGCAGTGATATGTGATAGAAGAATTGGAATTTGCTGGATTCAGACTTAAACTTGAGTATTTCCCAAAGTCTTCTCGTAAGCAACTCATATTGAACTACATGATTTCTGTGCATATAACAATGCAGATAGTTGGTAGAACTGGTCCAACAGGTCCCTTAAATATTGCCCCTGATCTGACCATTTTCCATGGCAGTGATATGTGATAGAAGAATTGGAATTTGCTGGATTCAGACTTAAACTTGAGTATTTCCCAAAGTCTTCTCGTAAGCAACTCATATTGAACTACATGATTTCTGTTTTATTTAACTCCAATGTCCAAGAAAAGTACAGGATAATGGATGGGATCTATTTCTGAGCATGTAGTACTTTGTACTTGTATATGTAAACAGAACAATCTGTCATGAAAGTCTCATATTTAACACAACCATTTTTATTATATATTTTAATAAATCCGAGGGAGTCAGATATCAACAAAGTTGAAATAACAATCACTAGCATGGTGTGCTAGCTGCGTGGTCTCCCCAATCTCTCCCCGGCTCTCTCCCCTGTGACAGTGCTGTCAAGAAACATTTATGAATGATAAAAACTGGGTCTGCATTCAATATTCTATTTGTCTGGTTGTTTTACAGTTTTATCAGCAAATGGAAAGTTGAGTGAGGACTCATTTGATGCAACAGTGTACACGGCGGGATAAACGAGAAACCGAAAGTAGTACACATATCCATACGCAAGCGTTGTTCGGCAACAAAGTAGTTCTGTGTTTGAAGCGTAATTAAACAATAAAAACCTATTTTATTATTGATAAATGTACATATTTAATGAACCATACCAAACGACTTTTGGCATCTCAAAAGTACCAATGACGACCAAAAGGGGGGCCCATTTTGCAGTACCTCGACTTCATAGTTCATATTTGCTATTTATATTCACTCAATTTAAGTGAAATTAACAGTTTTAGAGAGAGTATCATTTGGCCTCTTTTCTATAGGGTGTATTGTTATTTTTATTTTAAAAACAACAAATACATAATGTGAATTTTAAATTTAAAACTCGAAAAAACTCAATATTTTTCACCATTTTTATAAAAACAATTTTTTTTCCTCCCCAGTGAAAATAAATGTCATTTTTCTGATTCTTTAGTATATGATTTTTGAAGTATTTGTGTTCTTAAAATTGAAAAAAAATTAATGGGTCACATGAAACATGGCTGATAATCCAAAAATCTGCTGCTTTCAAAGTGTTCTATGTTTCCTAAACATGTCTATTTCAGACAGCTACAATTATTTTTTTAACGTGATGACATACATTTTTTCCCTATATATGTGTAGGATATTACCTGCACTTTATGTGTAGAAAATTCTGGGACATTTGGAGTATCCATTTTTGTTTTATTTCCAAAACTGTGAAAGGAAAATGCAGCATTTCCCAATAGACTTGCATACTAATTGGGTACAACTGAGAGTACCCATAGCTAGCTCTGTTTCCCAAACATGTCTATTTCAGACATCTATAAAAAAAAAAATTTTTTCCTTTTTATCTGTAGTATATAACCTGAACTGTATGTGTACAAATTTTGGGACAGTAGGAGTAGCCATTAATTGTTTGTTTTATCCTATAAAATGTGCAAAAATGGGCCGTTTCCTCATAGACTGCAATGCTAAAGGAATAGTGAGTAAAATGCCCGTAGATTTGGTATATGGAAAAGGGGGGCGTGGCAGTGAATAGTAGCGTTTGCCTTTAAAATCTCTGTCAACAAGTCTGAAAGATTTAGAGAGAATTAACGTATTTTTGATTTGATCTTGGTTTGGCCATGTCGTATAACAGGCAAGAGAAATGATAGTATTCTCTTTTTTGAAATAGATTTTATTGAGATAATTTTCATGATACATGATAATCTTGTCAAGGAAAATATAATTTTGATACTGAGTAGGCGAAACGGTGAATATATGACTGGGACAGTGATTTAATGATCTAAATATCACAAACTTTGACAGCTATTTCCAGTAAAACTATTTCAGTTATAAAACCCATATTTACAGCCTTTTGAGATCCGCATCGAATATCATGGTTATCAGAAGAATATTTCATGTAGAAAATGGCAAAGTGGTGCGTCTAATATTAGTCGCACAAGTAGCAGCAGTGCTGTGCGGATGCTGTGTGGGTTTTCGGTGATGTGCGTCTTATAGTATGGTGGACGGTATTGGGGGGTAGGCCTACCGAAATCCAGTATCCGTAGTCCGTTCCGATGGAAAAAATTATGGAAAGCGGGACCCATACATATCAATAGTTTGGGGTTTCTCAAAAAGTCCGAACATTTCCGAGAAAATTATTTCTCGTCCGAAATTCTCCGTTTCCTAGCCGAAAAACTAAATTGAAATCCCCGGAAAAAAAAATTCCGCTTGAGGAATGACTGGCCTTATCTAATCAGGGTTGATACATTGGCATCCACTAATGTACCCACCTGTTAATAATGTGCCTGCGAAATCTTGTTCTAATTCCCTCTATAAATACAGGTTACATTTTATAAGAATTACATGTGTGAGAGAAAAAGAAGAAAGTTGCAGTTTGAATGGTAATTCTACACCTATTATTAATGATTTGATAAAATAATAATTCGAAATCATTTACAGCTAATACAAGTGTCTCTCCCTCTCTCCCTCTCTCCCTCTCCCTCTCTCTGTCACTCTCTCTCTCCCTCTCTCTCTCTCTCTCTGTCACTCTCACTCACTCTCTCTCTCTCACTCACTCTCTCTCTCACTCTCTCTCTCACTCACTCTCCGACTCACTCACTCACTCACTCTCTCTTTCTCTCACTCACTCACTCTCCGACTCACTCACTCCCTCTCTCCCTCTCTCTTACTCTCTCTCTCTCCCTCTCTCTCTCCCCCTCTCTCTCCCTCTCTCTCCCTCTCTCTCTCTCACTCACTCTCCGACTCACTCATTCACTCACTCGCACTCACTCACTCTTACTCTCTCTCTCACTCACTCACTCACTCTCACTCACTCACTTTCACTCACTCACTCTCCGACTCTCTCTCTCTCTCTATCTGTCTCTCTCTCTCTGTCTGTCTGTCTGTCTGAGTCTCTCTCTCTCTCTCTTTCTCCTATCTATCTATCTATGGCCTACCGCCCACCCACAATAAACCATGTATGTACCGCGGGAACCATGTATCTATCTATCCATCTATCCATCTATCCACTCCTCCATCCCACTCAAGCCCCAACCCTACCCTCTCTCTCACATCATTCCCATGATAAGATACACACTAATACATAAGTTCTTTGTCAATTGCATAATATGACTCAAAAGTTTAGTTTGTCGAGTTTTGTTTTTCGTGTTTTTTTGGCTGCCGAATTTTTCCAAAATGTACCAAAAGTGTTCCGAAATTTACCGAAATTTTCTGGGGGGGGGGGGGGGGGGGTTTCTGCGAATTTCATTTTCATTTTTCGCCCATTTTTTTTCGGCCCATTTTTTGCTTCCGAAAAAAATACCGAAAAATGTACATAGAGATATATATTTAATACATGATTTGGTACAGATTTGGTACATAATTCATACAAGAGCATTGATCCAGCAGGATTAATAGTAGGTAATTGGAATTAAGAAAGTATCAGAAGAATTTCTATGTTGGAATGATTAACTCAAAACGGAAGTAGGACAAGGACTTGGGAGTTAGTTGTAGGTTTGTTTATTGGGGGTCCGACGATTTGGGCGACATTTGCTCTTTATCACGGAGGTTGTTAGAAGGTTATTAGAAGAATTGTTTTGGGTTAAATTAAATTAACAATAACATAATTGTTTTGCATTAACATGCATGTCAAGAGCAAATACTACATTCACACTAAGTAATTGATACAGTCATATATCACACTCTTATGGTTAGTTATTATAATGATTGTCAATAACCATTTTGGACGGAAATGGGACAGGATTTCGTTCTCCCTCTCCGTTCTCTCTCTCCTCCTTGTCTCCGCTCTCTCTCCCTCTCTGTCTCCCCTATCTGTCTCTTTCCTCTATGTCTCTTATATTGCAAATCTATCCTCTCATCTACCCCCTCTCTCCTCTCTCTCTCCCCTCCCTCTCTGCCTGACTTTCTCTCTCTCAATCCCTCTATCTCCAATCAATCTCAATCCAACCATATATATACATACCATATACCATATATACATACCATATATACATACCATATATATGCATACCATATATACATACCATATATACATACCATTTATACATACCATTTATACACACCATATATACATACATACCATATACCATATATATACATACCATATATACATACCATATACATACCATATATACATACCATATACCATATACACACCATATATTTTTACATACCATATACCATATATACATACCATATACATACCATATATACTATCATATGGGTCAGATTTTTTTAGAATGTACAATTGCGAAATTTCCGACCTTTGCGCATTATACTGAATGGGTATCGGAAACAAATGAATCAATCCTAATCATCTTAGTACCATTGGAAAGAGGACATCCCAAGCTTTACAAAAATATATATATATATGTACATATTTGTAGGATTTCTATTAAATAAATCACTATAAACGTTAAAATGATGACAAAAACACCTCAGAATTCACTATTTTCCCCCATTGTACCTCCCGCCTGAATAAAAGTAAACATTCTAGGTCTCAAATTTCACCAGGTTCCAGTCCTTATACATGTTTCCGATAGCTTGGTAACATCATAGCCTTCTACCACCCCTCATCGCAGTATGCCAGGCCTATACTCAAATCTCCAATTTTCAGAAGTCACTAGGGTATGCCCGGTATCAAACATAGATTCTAGTATACTGGCTATGAATATATCCTTGGCATATGATTTAAAATATCTAAAATACACTTTAACATATCATTGATGCATTCTTAGTCAAATTTAGCCAGTAATGCAGACATTAACAGGGTTATGGTTCAATGTCTACTAAACCGGAGATTTTATACTATTACATACCGGGTATACCCTGTAACCTATTATAATGTAGACCAAGTTTGACTGGTACTATGGTACTAAATTTCGGTTTATGTTATCCCAGTATGTATCTTCATATATACCCCAAATAACATTCTTCTAAAAAAATATATTGTGGAGATATGAATGCAAATGATGTCAGGGGTATACCCGGTATATTGAGGCATACCCGGTATGGCTGGAAAGGAACAACTAAGACATACATTCAAAGTGTTTTTTATATGACCAGGCCCCTGTTTTTTCTTCTGGAAACCAAGACAATCACCATATATAGTCATTGGGTAGGTATTAATGGGATTCCTTGGACATTGTCAACCAGAATGAGAGTGACCAAAGATTATACATGCCCTTGTATGGTGTGGAACTATTGTTAAGATGTTTAGGAATCAACCATCAGTGTGATATTCATCAGTCTAATCATTATTTATATGTTTAAAAAGTTGTTTTCAACAATTCTTAGTGAAGCATTTTCGTGTGCTATGTTCAAGGAAAAATTAATATAGCCTCACAGTTAACAAGAATCCAAGAGGGTATGCCCGGTACCATCATTATTTAACATCATTTTTATGCACATTTAACAATTATTTCTCAATGGAGATCATGTTAAGTTAGTTTTCATTAATCAGAAATGTCATATTATGTATAATTCAACATACTTTTAGAACTATGGGGGCAGGCATGTTGAGACAAATGTGTTTTGAATTCATACCGGGCATGCCCCACAAATCATTTTCTGTTGACAAATGAAAGATAAATACCATTACTACTGTAAATAGGGTCCTCATATAATGTCTCAATGTTCCTTGCAATGTCTCATTCAATTTACAACTGAAAGATTGGTACATAAACACAATAGATACCTTTTAAAGTATATTAAAAGAGTGGATGATACCGGGCATCCCCTGATACCGGGCATCCCCACTTCAATCCTTGTACCCTTGACTAAGTCACTAGAGAGCCTAGAAATCACCATAAAAACTTGTATGCCAACATATTATGTCTTACTGTATATATGGATGTGGCTTCATGCCTTATTTCCATGCAATATATTTGAACTTGATTCAGAATCATGATACCGGGCATCCCTGGGCATCCCCTGAATAGTAGAAATTCTATCATAGCTGCTACCCATATGCCTTTATCTTCTGTATTTTTTTCTGTAACATGGCCTCTTCCCTCCCCTAACACGTGAGAACATTAGAAATGTGAATTGAACATTTTTAATTTTTTGATCTTCTCAACCACCATATAATTCTATTTAAAAATGTTATGATCCATGAAAATGATTTTTTATCATTGATTTTAGAGCCTGCATTCATTACCACACATATTTCTTATGTATTTACTAAGTTTCATGTGATTGTGCCCATCTAAGTAGCCACAGTGAGATGTTAGATGATATGTACTCCTCTGGGGGATGCCCGGTATATAGAGGGATGCCCGGTATATTTGAGAAGGTGTTTGTCTCAGGCCAAGTGAGGTGATATTTAGTCAAGGATTGACTTGAACTTAGATCAATTGTGTACCAAATATATGCTGTTCATGTACTTGCTAGGTTTAAAGTGGTTTTGTCCCCTTTTTTAGCCACAGTGAGAGGTCAAAAATAAGGTACTTTACTGGGGGATGCCCGGTATCATATGTAAAGGGATGCCCGGTATCAAAGATGGCTTCCTATTACCAATTTTCTCAGGAAAACTGAATATGATAAATAAGTTATAAGTTGCTATATACATGGTTATGGATTGGTATACTTGTAAAGGAACATTCAATCCTTATAAGGAATTATATTTCATTTGGAAATTGAATCATTCTGTCCTGATTATTGAGGATTTAAGGAGCTGCCACTTAATCTGATACCGGGTATACCCTAAAAAAAGAATACCTTGTTTTAACTACAATAAAAACTGACATATTGAAATTTGATCAGTATAATTGGTGTTTTTAGGTGGTGGGGACATCTATGATACCAGTCAGAAGGAATATGAGTTCATATTTATTAATTTTTTTTTCAATCTTCCTAAACCTCACAAAATCGCAATTGTACATTCTAAAAAACTTTGACCCATATATATACATATATACATACCATATACCATATATACATACCATATACCATATATACATACCATATCCCATTTATACATACCATATATACATACCATGTGTACCATATATATACATACCATATACATACATTAATGGCTTATACATACCGCATACCATATATATGCATACCACATACCATATACTTAACATATAGTATACATACATGTATACAGTATACAAAACATGCGGTATATATACACATATATACATAACAAGTCTCTGTTTCTGTCTGTCTCTGTCTCTGTGTCTCTCTCCATGTTGGGAAACTGTTAATTTCACTCCATGTTGGTTGGTTGGTGCCCCTGGTGTTATGTAACATTACGTAACATTGTGTAACCTCATTATATTTATATTATTATCAATTATCACCTATTATCACATTACTTAAAATCGCTAATTATACTTAACTAGCTAGGACTGTGCAAGTCTACTTATACATGCTATGCCATGGATATTACGTAAGGGCTCCGCCCACTCATGATTATGCATGTAACCTCCTGGAGGAGCCTGTATCTGAGATTACCATTAAACAGTTGCTTCATTCTTCTCATGAAGATCAGACGTTCGTTAGTCTTCTATTAGATCATTACACTGCCGGACAACCCGCTTGATCTTGGACATAGAGATTTCTCTCACAAAAGCAAGTTCATTTGCAATTTAAAACATGTTTTTGAGCTATGGAAGAGGATGCGAATACGCCTGAGTTGGCCTTGTTCGACAAGATAAAATGATCTGTTGAGCGTTTAGCAGCAATACCACAGGCAATAGTCACAAGAGGACAAAGAAGAGAAAATCGAGGAAAAATATTGAACCAGCAGCCGAGGCAATTGGACTTTAACGAAGACCTGGGTAAGACCATAAAGTGCCTTTCTGTCTCTTTTCTCTGTATCTCTCCCTTCTTCTCTATCTCTATTTCCTGGGTATGATCATGAACTGCCTCCCTCTCAGCTCTCCCGCCCTTGATATAACCATCTTAAATGTGTTGATAAGGGCGTAAAGCCACCAATCTCACTCACTCACCTAACCAAACACATTGCTAGAATCAATGCAATGCCGAATATACTTAAATTCACCTGGTATTGACCAAATTGCAGCTTAATTTAGCAGAATTTACTAAATGTGTACAGCGGCCAATTGTACATTTTCTGAAAATCTGACCCATATGCAGCTGAAATTTATATGTAGTGGGTCCGCCACCCGGAATACAGCGAGGCTGTCGACTATCGCCGAACACCAACCAGGCTACGACAGCGGGGGCACTTCTACCAGCGCCGGAGACGACTACCACCAGTTCCGGCCAGTTCCGTCAGGGGGCGACATTCACCACCGTGCAGACACCCTCCGACGGACGGTAGGCGGAGGATACTACTACCTCCGCAAGGGGATCCAGGCTTCGCTTAACACTACGGACTCGAGCCGCGCCGCGGACCGAGATACTTCTGTTGTTCAATTTAAGTCGGACAAATAGTCGGACTAGATTCAGCTTGGACAATTTTCAGTCTGATGATATGTACTGTTTGGTGGTCAGTTGTACAAAAAGGCTTGAAAATCGAGCGAAACGGCCAATTACGAGTCTGGGAATACAAAACATACAGCTAGGCCTACATACAAATAGTCAGAGGGAGGGAGTTGGTCGCTATTCCAGTTAATGGCCACCTCCCACGCAGCTGTCAGTGAAACACAAGGTAACAGCATAGCACAAGGAGGTGGAGGGAATGTGATAGTTGGAATAGCCTACTGTATGTTTCAAAGGCATGTAGAGGCAGGAAAACGAGAATCCGAAAGTAGTGCACAAAAATGTCTGGATGAAAGGTAGGCTGGAAAGACTAATAATATGAATTCAGGAACATATCTTATATCAAATGAAAGCTTGGACAATTTCCTGTCCAATGATGTGTACTGTCAGGCGAAAAGTCTTGTACATCGAGCAAAGCGGCCGATGCTGCGAAATCTGGGAATAGGCCTACAGAAGTAGGCCCGGGAAAAACGAGAATCCGAAAGTAGTGCACATATCCTTACATGAGTGTTGTTCGGACAGAGAGTAGTTCTGTGTTTGAAGCGCAATTAAGCAATAAAAACCTGTTTTATTATTGATAAATGTACATTTGCATTGGTCCTTACATAACAAACATTGACTCCCTCCTAATAAATATCATATTAATCCACTTCTTCATGAAAAACGGCGTTATTAATATTTTTATGACGATTATATATACAGTTAGTAAATTACAAGTTTGAACCGCACTAACTGTACATATGCACATAGGCCTAGTCCATTGAAGAAGAAAAAGTGGAAAAAGAGTGCATGGCCCATATTTTGTTTCAGAGCTCCTAACCCCTGCACACAAACCGCTGGCATTAGTTAGGCCAAACCACCCCTTGATAATATTTGTATGACAAAGGATTTCACCTTCCACTTAAAATACAAATTCAGGAATATTTTGTATATCAAACGAAAGTATGAACAATAATCCTGTCCAATAATGTGTGCTCTTTTGTGGTCAGTCAACTTTACAAGGCTTGCAGCCACACACAAAACTCGTTGGTAAAATCGTCAATCTTCCCCCATTAATTCCCCGTTAATTGTGAGATCGGCCGGGACTGAGATCGGCGGGGGGGAAGAGATTGGCGAGCGGGTGTGTGAGATCGGTGGTGGAGAGATCGGCGGGGGGGGGGGGGGGTGATCAAAGGCGGGGGGACTGGATCCTGGGGATGGAAATAGATAGGGTTGATATTGAAAATAAACTGTTTTTTATGGCCATAAAAAGTGTTCTTATAGTCCGAGTACAAAATTGATGTAATTGATGTTTATGCCATGGTCTAATCTGGCCATGTTTTTGTGGATACGCACAGCTATCATGGCATAATTTCTTATAGCCTATATTGTTGCTATCAAGATTAATTTTATTTTGTTCATTTCTATCGATTTATGTATAAATGTATGTGGCACATATTACAAATGTATGTGGCTTTTTACTGAATATTTCGATTTGTGTGTGGTTTGCTGGACCCTGACTTAGGTGAATAGTTTGGCATTAATTTGTACATTTATTTTTTATCATTTATTTTTATCATTTTATCATTTTATTTTTTATCATTTATTTTTATCATTTTATCATTTATAATTATTCATTGGTATTTTTGGGTGATTATTGCTACTATTTCGACTTAAAAAGTCTCCCAATGGACCTCTCTGAACTTACATGTCTGTTCATGAAGTACCGTATACAGTCTGCTAATGAGTTATCATTACATAAATTGTCATTTATTCTTGCCTGTAAACTCATTTCTGAAAACACTTGTTAGGTGAATCAGACGGTAATTTAAATGAGCGATTCCTTCTGTTGTCCTCCATCTGGTGCCAATCTCGTTTCTGTCCTCATTGAAATAAATATCTTGAAATTTAGTACATGTATGCATGCTATGAAAAAAAGCCGTAAGCACCCCAAAAATGAAAACATTGAGGCAAAGACATCTCGGGACAAAGCACTTTGAAAAGCAGCAGGAGGGGCCTCCCCTCCCGCACCCTCCCCCACGCTGTGCAAAGCGCAGCGTTGTGAGGCCCAGAGAGCCTCAAAACAGAAATGCCATCCCCCCTACTCCAAATTCCCCCTACTCCAAACCTTAACAAAAACCCTGCCGTATAAGGTGGTCATTTTTAGACAGAGTAGAAAGATTTCCCTCCGTTGGAGGCGAAAACAACAGCCTTAAAATATTATAAATCTCAAATGGCCTCAAATGAATGAAAAAAAGAAGAGAGAGACCAGAGTGAGAGAGAGACAGAGAGGGAGAGACAGATGAGAGGAATAAAGAGAGAGAGGGAGACGGGGGTGGGGGCTAGGAGGCGGGACAGAGGGGAGGGAGGAGATTGGGAAAGGATATATAAAATAAGCAGAGTAGCCACTAGAAGGGTCTGGATGAAAGTCCTACTGCTCGACGGTAAAATCTGGCATATAATAATGGACGTGCAAGTAGATACCGGGGACCGTCCAGCGCCACCGTCCGCTGTGGCCACTGTCGGACAGTGGCCATGGGTGGACGGTCGACGGTCGTACCAATTGGACGTTTAAGTGGATATGCTATTTAATGATGATTTATAAGACCACCCATGGACTATGGAGATATTTTCTACCAGAGTGCTCCACAGAGCTACCTCGATAGGATTCAATCATTACAAAACTTAGCTATAAAAATAGCTTTGAAACTACCTAAATATACAAGTACTAGAGATATACATATATTATGGTACAAATGCCTTCATTGTTAACCAGAAGGAATAGCCATTTATTGGAGTTAGCATTTAGACGGTCATTAAGACAAGAGTACATTGATGATAGAAATTTAAATCTTTGCCTCTGGAATAATCTCACAAGAGGTACCAGAGAGATAGTTACAAGGGAAGGTTTCAGGAACTACTTGAAGAATACCTACCCTCAGGAATTTGTTATGTACATTTAAATATTCATACAACTTAAAAATCAAGCATGTTGGGAACTTAATGTAACCTTCTCGATCTTTGACTTTGACTCAATTAACACAAACAAGAAAATGTTTCTCTACAAGGAAAAGTCACATTGACTATGACTTGGAAACCAAGTCCTAAAATAGAGAACACTCTTACTTGGAATCAAGTAATCAAATTAAAGAACTATTTGAACAATATGTTATAAATTAATGATAAATATGGATATTACGGAAGATCTGCTTTGCAGAGTTCTCTTCCAGTTCAGTACAAGATTGAAGTATGAAATGTAAGCTGTACTGAATAAAAGTTGTTATAAATATATATATCGGCAGGGGAGTGGAGGGGCAGCGTTTGGGGGAGGGGTATTTTCAGTATGCCTAACCTATGGAGACATTGTTTAGGCAATAAATAAAGGTAATAACACACCCATTAAACCTTGGGTAATAGCTGAAATTATAGCACTCTAAAATTGAGCCTGTATTATCTTCTAATAAGTAAAATATCTTTTTATATATGAATTTTTACGACCCATTTCCGGTCATTTTTCTTCAAATGGTTTGAATTTTAGACATCATTTCTTCTACTACCAATGTCTAGCCTACTATTTTCCACATTTTGGGCCATTCCATTATTCATATCTTTTACTTAGTCTTCATGTAAAGATTTTTTTAAAGATTTTATTTATACTTGGTTATGGTTATTGGTTATGGTTATCAAATCATAGATGTCTTTCAATGTTCTGGTATGCATAGGTTAACAGATTACCTATCAGAAAATATCTTGAAATAGATGATATACACATTTCAGCTACATTTGTTAGTGAAATATGTTCAATTTGATTGGATATCATTGATAATTGTTTATTTATAATGACTAAATATGGTATCAGCCAGTATATGGTCACACAGGAATGTTTACATGGCTAACGGTAGTACCCCCAATGAAATGAGGCTGTAATTAACATGAAATTATCATATTTCTACCCAATTCTTTAATCAAATCCTTTAATCAAATTAGATTTGTATAGATGAGCATTTGATAAAATGACTACCAAAAAAGAAACTTACAAGTGTACTGGTTCTCATGGGATCAGAAAGTTAATTTGGGCACATGTAATGATAGCACCCCCTCAACTAAATCAAACTGAGGCAGTAACAGAATAAATAATTCTCATGATATTAGTCTAATCTTTTGCTGAAATCATTTTGATCAGATTAGATATTATAGGTTGTTGTTCACATGAAATGATCTAACAAGATTTCGACCTGCATTTATTTATATATGTGGTCTCAAAGTTAATTCTGGAATGGCTAACAATAGCACCTCCTCAATGAAATCAAACTGAGGCACTAAGAGAATAGATAGTTCACATAATATTAGCCAATTCTTTTGTCAAAATCATTTTGATCAGATTAGATGTTATAGATTGTTGCTTACATGAAATGATCTAACAAGATTTCAACCTGCATTTATTTATATATGTTGTCTAAAGGCCAATTTTGAAATGGCATATAGCAACGATAGCAGCTAAATTGAGATTGCAACAAAATAGTTCTTTTTGTATATTTCAGCACATTTTATGAAGAAAATGTTTTGAATCAGCTGAGATTAGTGCTGATGGTAAATGATGTGACATGATAAAGCCATTGTATGTTCACATGGCACCACAAAGTCAATGTTGGAATTGCTAACAACAGCACCCCTTCACAGAAAAGAGGGATTCAGGCAATACATATTATGCATATTTCAATTGAATTTTTCTAAGGGATCTTTGCAAGCAAATTGAATATATGAGATAATTGTTGATGTTCAGTTTTCCAACATGATTTAGGCGGTTCACATGCTGTCACTAGGTCAATATCAAAAATGGCTAACAACAGCACACCCTCCCCTGCCATCCTCCCCCCACCCCCCACCCCCCACCCCCACCCGCACCCACCAACTGAAGCAAGCAGGCAGCAATGAAAAAGTATATTCAGCAAATTCTAGCCCTTTTTATTGTAAAACTGCCTCTAGCAAATTGCATGTAACACATGGATGTTGATTTTTAATAAAGACCCATGATTTGAGAATATATGTTCAATGTGACCAAAAACTAAATGATAAATAACTAACGATAGCACCCCTGCAGTAAAGGGTAAGGTAATCAAACTATATAATAAATGTTTTTTTCTGTGAAAATTGTAATGATCATGGACAAGCACATGCAGTTATATTCAATCATGTGGGATGAAATAGTTTTGTGTGAAATTGACAAGAATATGATGCAAATAAAGCAAAATTAATCTACAGGGCTAACGATAGCAACCCCTAGTCAACTGGTATCTTTCAGCTAGTGAAATGCAGCCACATCATCAATTTAAATGATTTCTTTTGATATAAATCATAAGTAATATCAGTGATGAAATGAAACTATTTAATCAGCAACATATTTTTCAGATTTTTAGACTTTCTTCATCTATGAACAAATGATGTGCCTATTTTGTGTCATGGAAAAGATTTTCCAGAATTCTTAATTGGTGGAAACACAAACAGGCATGAACAAATCTACAAGGAAATGAAATAGTCAACCTAAGATGGGCAAAACTTTCATTCAGTTCCTGTTTATTTAGGAGGGTGATATCGTTAGCATGCTGGCTAAATGATCTCTACGGCCTGTTATGGTGGGAATATTAAGAAAAATTATAACTTTGTGAGATGTAATACGGAATACGGAATTGGGTAGTATTATGCAATGATATAAATATAATGCCAAACTCTTTTTTTTAAAATTTCAGACACATTTCATTAGAATAGCACCCCCTCAGAGTTGAAAAAAGGGTAATTGATAATAAATTTCACAGAAAGGTTGGAAATAAGTTTTGTTTCAAAATGATTGATAATGGAGTGATTGGGGAGGTGTTGGTAAGTAGTCTGGTAGGTTGTAGGAAAAGAAAGGAATTAAAATGGCAAAGATTTTGGAGCTATAAAAAAGATGCTATCGTTAGTGCTGGTTTGGGGAAAATGTAAAAAGACATAATAAAATGAAATAAAATATATTACAATTGTAGGCCTAGGACTTACCCAATTTTTTAGGTAAAATGTGACTGGAGATATAGAAAAGTATACATACGGAATGAAAGGTCTCTTTGAGAGAAATACAGGGATATAGCGGAAATAAGTTCTTTCAATAATTAAAGACGATTGTACTTGGGAAAACATGTAATGAAGGCAAAATAGCACAATTGAAAAATATGTCTCCCATGTTTTTTTCAAATTCCATATCATGACCCTGGCTACAGAATAAATTGAAAAAAAAAATATATTTCTAGTAATCCATTGTTTGATCTGCAATAAAAAGATGTTTGGGGAAGTCTGTATGTCACCATAATGTTCCTATTTAAACCTAGAATAAAAATGAATTTTAAACACTAAGATGGATCAAATGGAAATGTTTTAAAAAGTTGTCAATGTATTCTCCTGTATAGTAATGAATGTAGTTTAATATTGTAGTTTACTTCAGAATTAGAGCATAATATATATTTGGGAAGTTTCTATGTCACCATAATGTGTCAGACATTTTAGTCAATCAAAAATTAAATATTTAGAGCTAAATGAATAAAAGTATGGCTGAATGTAAATCATCATGTAAGTGTAATATAAGTGTCCCTAGGCCATCATGATAGTAGATGCTCTTTGTAAGTGTCCCCAGGCCATCCATATACTAGATGCTATATGTAAGTGTCCCTAGGCCATCCTTATACTAGATGCTATATGTGAGTGTCCCCAGGCCATCCTTATACTAGATGCTGTATCTAAGTGTCCATGAGCCATCATGATACTAGATCCTATCTTCAACTCTCTGTAAAACTAGCTTAAGAATACTACATTGGCGACGAGGATTGCCTTCATATTTGGAGGAGGAGAACCTTACAACCTAAGGAAACTGGACCAAGCAGATCGGACTTGTGACAGTGAGTGAAATGTACTTAATGGTGTGGTGAAAGTGAGTGAATTCAGTCACCATTGTTTGTCACTGTCTACACAAGGCCTGTGGCAAGTGTTAAAACTAAAAAGATTGAGTGCAGTGACAGTTCTGATTTTGTTTTGGTCCATATTCCTGTTAGTTACTGAACTATTGTGTCTCCTATATGTCACCATGGCAGCTGCTAAAGGCCCAAAACTCAAAATTCAACCCTTTGATATCACAGGGGATAGACTCTCTCTAGGACAGGCATGGTCAAGGTGGATTGAGAGATTTGAGATGGACCTACTCTACAATGGTGTGGAAGCAAGTGATGCAGCAAACAGTGCTGTTTGTCAGATGGCACTTCTGATTTACGCTGGGACGGCAGTTGAGGACATACATGACACCCTGGCTGATGTGTAAAAACCAGCAGGGGTACCAAATGCTAACTGGACTGCTGATGCAAAATCTAAAGCTAAACTAAATGCACGATTCTTGCCAAAGAAATCAAACGATTTTGCGTTATGTGAGTTAGTGACCCAGAAGCCACAAAAAGATGAGAGCATGGTAGATTTCGCAGCCAGACTACGGAGATCGGCGGTAAAATGTGACTTCAATAACTGGTCAGCAGACAAAATGATAAAGTGTCTCATCATCGGTCACATGAAAGATGAGGAACTGCGCCTAAGCCTGCTTCAAGAAGAGTTGGAACTAGACCGAGTGCTGGACAAAATCAAACTGAAGGAGGATACGACTGCCATGAGCAAGCGGATGGGAGCATCTGAAGGTTTTGCCAGTGGAGGGAGTGTGCAACATGTACAAGGGAAGAAGAAACAGCAGTGGTCCAAAACAAAGAAAGATGACTTTAAAGACAGAAAAAGCATGTGTTTTACTTGTGGGGGTAAACGGCATGGGAGTGATGAAGAGTGCCCTGCCAAGAAAAGGAGGTGCAATAAATGTTCAAAAATAGGTCATTATGGGAGAGTATGCAAAAGCAAACTTAGAAGTGTACAATACCTTGATGAAGGTAATGGTGAGTAACTGACCAAGGTCAAACCGGTGAGGATGAAAGTGTTTTTGTCTTACATGATTCTATCAATGCCATAAATGAGCCCAAAGGTAAATTATGTGTCAAAATGGCAAAATGTAAAGGTCGAAACAATTATTGACACAGGGTCAAGTGTTAATGTTATTGACAGGGCAACATATGAGAAACTGGGAAAACCCAAGTTATCAAGACATCAACATATCCGTTTGGCACTAACGATAAGATCAAGGTTGGAGGGGTTTTTACAACTGATGCTGAAACTAAAGACAAGGTGGTGCTTGCAGAAATTCTGGTTGTAAAAGGTCGGCGAGTTTGCAATATTTTGTCTGAAGATTTATCCCTGAAATTAGGTGTTGTGAAGTATGTCAGATCAATTCGTGATGTTGTAGAAAGTAAGTACCCTGAGGTGTTTAAAGGGTTTGGTAAGCTAACCAGTTTTAAAGCAAAGGTGCATATCGACAATAGTGTCAAACCAGTTGTTCAGAAGTCCCGTAAAATACCATTCGCATTAAGAGATAAAGTAGAGAAGAAACTGGAAGAGCTAGAAATGCTAGATATAATTGAGCCTGTTCAAGAATCACCAACCGAGTGGGTTGATACCCACTCGGTTGGTGTTTCTTGAACAGGCTCAATTATATCTGCCCAATGGTTATTGTCCCAAAACCAAATGGAGATGTAAGAATATGTGTTGACATGAGGAGGGCCAATTGTAAGCAGTTGTAAGAGTAAGGTATCCAATACCTACCATAGATGAGATAATGGTTGATCTAAACCAGAGTGCTGTATTTTCCAAGATAGATCTGAGAATGGGGTATCAGCAGATTGAACTCGACGAACAGTCAAAGGGTATCACTACGTTCAACACACACAAAGGGTTGTTCAGGTACAAACGGTTAATGTTTGGTATATCAGCTGCTCCGGAAATCTATCAGAATGCAATAAGCCAGGTACTTAGTGGTTGTGACGGTGCTGTAAACATATCAGATGATATTCTAGTATATGGTCGCACCACAGGGGAGCATGATGCAAGGCTAGAGAAAGTACTCCAGGTCCTCTCTGAAAGGAAGCTAACGGTAAATAAGGAAAAATGCCAGTTCCGAATGAATAAGCTCACATTCATGGGTCATGTGCTTAGTGGTCACGGCATTGAGGCAGAACAAGCAAAAGTGGAAGCTATCAATGAAGCAAAAACTCCAAAAGATGCATCAGAAATCAGTTGCCAGTTGTTCAGGAGTTTCCTGGGACTAGCAACATACTGCTCAAGGTACATCCCTGATTTCGAAACAGCTGCAGAGCCGCTGCGACGCCTTACAAGGAAAAACACACCTTTCACATGGACTGAAGAGCAGGAAAAAGCATTCACGAAACTCAAGAGCTGTTTGAGCTCGTCAACTGTGCTGGCCTACTTCAACAAAGAGGCTTCACCGGTAGGATTAGGTGCAGTGTTGGTGCAGCAGCAGAAAGATAAGAACTATCGGCCGGTGTACTATGCCGCGAAGGCGTTGACAGCCACTGAACGGAGGTATTCTCAGACAGAGAAAGAGGCCCTGTGCTTAGTATGGGCATGTGAGAGATTCCGCATCTATTTAATGGGCTTGGAATTTGAACTTCTCACCGATCATAAGCCGCTAGAGGTTATCTATGGCCCCAATTCTAGACCTTCAGCACGCATTGAAAGGTGGGTCCTGCGACTCCAACCATTTACATTCAAGGTGAGACACATCCCGGGAAAGCAGAACATTGCAGATGTGCTATCAAGACTGTCAAACTTTAGGAAAATTGGGAAAGGAGAAGACTTCATTGAAGACTATGTTAAAAACATTACCCAAGAGTCTGCGCCACGAACGATGACTGCACGCGAAGTGGAAGCAGCATCAAAGAATGATGAAGAATTGGTATCAGTTCAGGGGATTTCTCAAAATGTGACATTTCTTATAGAGCAGTGAAAGATGAGCTGACATCAATAGGCTATGTAGTGCTTCGGCAAACTCGAATAGTGCTGCCTCAAGCACTGCGAGACCGAGTTCTAGAGTTAGCCCACCAAGGCCATCAAGGAATAGTCAAGACGAAGGCAAGACTCCGGGAGAAGGTCTGGTGGCCAGGGATCGATCGCCAAGCCGAGAAGTACTGCAAGGAGTGTCATGGTTGCCAAGTGGTATCTCAACCAAGCAGGCCTGAACCGATAGAGATGACACAGCTACCCGAAGGACCATGGCAAGAGTTGGCTCTAGACTTTGTGGGTCCATTCCCCACAGGTGAGCAAATACTAGTGATAGTAGACTACTACTCAAGATATTTTTTCATCAAAGTTATGAAAACAACCACCACTGACAAGCTTATAGCAGCGCTTGATGAAACGATTGACATATGTGGCATTCCTTACTCATTAACTACAGACAATGGACCACAATTTGTGTCGAAAGAGTTTGAGGATTATCTTGCCTGCCTAGATGTGCGTCACAGGAGAACAACCCCCAGATGGCGGCAAGCCAACGGCGAGGTGGAACGTCAGAATCGGACTATACTAAAGGCCATGCGGATAGCGCATACAGAAGGGAAAGACTGGAGGAAAGAGCTCAGGTACTTTCTAAGGGCCTATCGCACAACTCCACACACAGTCACAGGTAAGAGCCCTGCAGAATTGATGTTTGGGAGAAAGTTACGTACCAATCTACCCACACTGAGGTTCCCTGAACAAGATGGGGAGCTCAGAGACCAGGACAGAGAGAACAAATTGAAGATCAAGGATTATGCTAACACAGGAAGACAGGAATCCGAGGTCATAGCTGTAGGAGATATGGTGCTCCTCAGGAAGGAAAGAGAGAATAAGCTGACACCCAATTTCTGCACAACACCTGCTCGAGTCATAGGTAGGAAGGGCACACAAGTATCTGTAGAGACACCAGATGGCGTGACCTATAAGAGAAACTTGAGCCATGTGAAGAAGTACAACCGCAAAGAAACACAGAGGAAGATAAACTTAGATACAACTACACTGGAAGGCTATCAGCAGAGAAAAGCACGAGAAAGAATAAGTGATCGTGAGACAGAATACCTTGAGAAATTTCCTGAGCAGAATCGTGAATTCAGAGCCACTCCAGAACTTGCCGTACAACCACAAGCCATCCCGGACCTTCCGCAAGCCGAACCTATTGTGCCTCCAAAACAGACCAACATACAAAGATCGCCTGGAAAGCCAAGCAGTCTGTTAACTGGGAGTAGGCCTAACTCTCCCACATGCCTAAGACCTAAGCGCATGACAAAACCCCCCAACTATTTAAAAGATTATGTGATGAAGTGAAAGTTCATCATCGTCTTTCGTCATGCTCTCTCAGGTGCTACTATAACATAATGTTACAAGTTTAAGGTTGAAAGTAATAAGCATTGACTTGCTAGAAAAATAAGGTGTTAACTTGAAACTGATGAATGATATGGTGCTGATGTATGGAACAAAGAATCAATCAATCTAGTCCGTGATCTAAGTCATGTTTATCCATCATTATTACATAATCTTATATGGAGTTTGAATCAAGGAAAAAGAGAGATGTAGTGTTGACCATTTCGGTGAATCCCGTAATCGCCATGTATTGTAATACAAACCGGAAATAAAGGTTCCTGATTAACAACAATGGCTGTGTCTGACAAGTTCCTTCAACTCTCTGTCAAACTAGCTTAAGAATACTACAATATGTGAGTGTCCCCAGGCCATCATGATACTAGATCCTATATGTGAGTGTCCCCAGGCCATCATGATACTAGACGAGCTGCCCCCTACCGCTATCCGTAAGGATGCTATATATAGGTACGCATGTATAATTAAAACCTATTTTTGTAGTATAGTCCCCCTTCTTATTATCTTGGGTAGTATCCCCCCTACTATTTGAGATATGCTAACCAGCGCATGCGCGCTAGGTCGCGTGGGACACGCCCACGCTCACGTACTAAATAAATCAGTTAACATCAACAAGCCGCCGTGTTCACTTGCTTTTCCCCTACATTATATTCAATAATATAACAAGGATATAGTTTATATTTATATATAACAAGGATATAGTTTATATTCAATAATATAACAAGGATATAGTTTGGTTATATTTCTACTCTATCTAGTATCATGATGTCCTGGGGACACTCACATACAGCATCTAGTATATGGATGGCCTGGGGACACTCACATATAGCATCTAGTATATGGATGGCCTCGGGACACTTACATATAGCCTCTAGTATCATGATGGCCTAAGGACACTTACATAAAGCATCTACTATCATGATGGCCTCGGGACACTTTCATATAGCATCTAGTATATGGATGGCCTGGGGACACTTACATATAGCCTCTAGTATCATGATGGCCTAAGGACACCTACATATAGCATCTAGTATCATGATGGCCTGGGGACACTTACATATAGCCTCTAGTATCATGATGGCCTGGGGACAGTCACATATAGTATCTAGTATAAGGATGTCCTGGGGACACTTACATATAGTATCTAGTATAAGGATGTCCTGGGGACACTTACATATAGCATCTAGTAACATGATGGCCTGTGGACACTCACATACAAGATCTAGTATCATGATGGCCTGGGGACACTTACATATAGCATCTAGTATCATGATATCCTGGGGACACTCACATACAGCATCTAGTATATGGATGGCCTTGGGACACTTACATATAGCATCTACTATCATGATGGCCTGGGGACACTTACATATAGCATATAGTATAAGGATAGCCTGGGGACACTCACATATAGGATTTAATATTATGATGGCCTGGGAACATTCACATATGGGTGGGGCTCCTGAAAATGTCCATTTTGCAAAAATCACCCATTCTAATTCCATTATTTATTCGAATTTCATCCCACATTGCCGATTTTTCAGTATTTTGTACCTTACCAAGTGTATAATAAGGGCACATTTAGAAATATTCATAAAACTTCCTTTTCATGCAAAAAAAATCATATTTTTACGTTACAAAATGTCTCCAAATGCATGTCCCTGGCGTAAATTCTTTGTTTCAATGAAAAGTTTTATAAAACTTACTAATTTGTTATTTGTCTTTAATTGTACCTAAACTAAAGCATATTATGTAAAAACCTCCTTGTGAGTTTTTTTTAAATTTAATTCTGTTTCATTTATTTTAACATTTTCTGTCTTTTCATTCACAACTCTCCAACTAGCTTATGAAAATTATTGATAAAATTATTGTCTAGATTAAACGTTCTACCTAGGAAATATTTTGCTTTTGGTCTCTTGTTATTGATAAAGTCCCATATCACATTGAACTTTTTTTTTTCCCAATTTTTACCATACTCAAGGTTTTAATAAAGTTGAAACATTCCAAGTTTGACCACCTTTTCTTCTCACAGTGATAGAGAGCATTTTTATTCAAATATTCATGAAAATACATCTGTGATTAAGCACATTTATTTAACCATCTTATATGATGACTTTGAATATGTATTAGCAGAAAATCTACCTTTTGAGTAAGTGTTGTGTTCAGGGAGAGGGGTGTTTTGTTTGGGGAGAGGGGTGTTGTGTTTGGGAACACAGAGATTCTGACAGTAACAAAATAACACAATTGGAAAATTGGAAAATGATGGAAAAATCGACGAAACCCTTCATTTATGCATGCAATTTTGTATATAACCAATTGGTTAAACTTACATTAACAGTTTAACTTCCCTTAGATTAAGGAGGTGTTATGTTCGGGGATAGGAGGGGGTGTTATGTTCGGGGACAGCGGTCTGGGAATAGGGAAAATGATAATAATAGAATTCAAATTAAGTATTTAAGTAAGATATCCCCATGCGTATAAATGAATACAGACAGATATGGAAAAGGGTTAAATGATATATTTGTATGATTTTTTGCAATATTTGTGTGCGTTAGGTTCGGGGCCAACTCAGTGTTATGTTCGGGCAGAGGGTGTTTGTATGATTTTTTGCAATATTTGTGTGCGCTATGTTCAGTGACAACTCAGTGTTATGTTCAGGCAGAGGGTGTTATGTTCAGGCAGAGGGTGTTATGTTTGGGGAGGAGGTGTTATGTTTGGGTACAAAAATGATATGACGAAAAAATGATAAAATTGAAAACTAAAGACTTCTATTATGAACATAAATAATTAATTATATTCCAAATAACTTCTTACTTTCCCTTAAATTAAGGGGATGTTATGTTCGGGGACAGGGCAGGATTTTGTGTTCGGGGGCAGGGCGGGTGTTGTGTTCGGGTACAAATATGTGGTAACAGGAACTTTCAAGCCCTGGTCTTTTCCCACCTGGAACTTTCAACCCCTAGTCTTTTCAAGCCCAATCCGTTCCCCGTACATAATTTGCCAATAATCATTCAAGGAATATATACAGCACCAGAAACTTGCATCCGTAAAACCAGGGTATTTGCCTCTGTACTTAACTAGATACTTCAACAAACATTCTGAACAACGACTGTTGGTTAATTGTTGGTTGTTGAGTAGTTCATGACATTCAAATTGCAGGGCAAATTATGGAATAGACAATAATTAATTTCCCTCCTTACTTTACTAGACGCCCGGCCCCCCGACCGCTATCTGTAAGGATAGCTTTGCTATGCTTATCAAAACACGTGACCGGGGCGCTTTCCGAAGCCTGGAACGGTTTTGTACCAAGACTGTCTTCCGAAGAGCTTTACTCAGGCATTTTTTATGGAACTTTCTAACCGATCCCAGAAGCTAGAGTGAGTCAAGGGTAGCAAGGTCCAAACCGGAACATGTGTCATTTACTGATAAAATACAAAGTAATCGCTTACCGAATATTTGAAGCGAGTGCAGTCAACCATAACAAAATAAGAAAATAAGTACAGGGGAAGCCATGAGGTTCATGGAAGAGCCGCAGGGCAGGCCGCAGGGAACAGCATGGAAGAGCCGCTTAGTTACATTAATTGACACAAGCAGCGCTGTTCACTGACTTGAGTCATGAACAGCGCCGAGGCCCGGGTGGGGTGGGGTGGAGAACGAGACGGCTGGGTGGAGGTGGAGGGGAGTTGGTATATATAAAAACAATATTAGGCATTCAGATCTGCTGAAATAGGTCTAAAATCAATACAATTCTAGGCGGTACACTTTCTGGATACTTCAACAAACGTCATTTGTATAATATCATTCATTTTCTCATACTTTATTCTTATTACCTGTAGTTCCAGATTACCATCGCTTTGGTTATATTTCTCACAACTTTCATAATCTGTATTTTTATTAATATAGGATACTATCCCTCCCCCTCTCTTATTCACCTTTCGGTCCCATCTTACGTGATTAAAACCTTCTACCGCTATCATTGAGTCTTCAATGTCCTTATTAAGCCAGGATTCTGTACATACTATCGATTCTAAGTCACTATTTGCAAAGTCAGCTTGTATTAGGTGTATCTTATTCATAAGCGATCTAATATTCATATGAATAAATTTTTTTCCTTTAGTTTCGAGTAATTTGTTCAGTTTAATCTCAGTCATGTTGTTTTGAACTTCTTATCTCTATACACATGTTCAGTTCTACTTGGGTGAATGGCCTTTGCCACTTGTATACATACTCATCCATCAAAACATAAATATAACGATACGAGAAAAGTGTTGTTGATATCACTGTTTTATATACACAAATACTACAACATTGTCGTGGGTAGGCCTTTGCCTTATATCCCAGTAGAAAAAGTTTTAATGAAATAGCTCTAGGTCTTGTTTCTTGTATGCTTTGATGAGTTCTCTTATTACAGTTGGCCTTTGCCATTCTGTTTATTCGAACCATCTCCATTCTATAGAATAATAATGTTTCTTTCACAGAAACGAGCAATATTGTGTGCCCATTCATGTAATAATCTCTCTCCTGGATGAAGACCATCTGTAAAATATGTGTAGAAAGCCTTGACTTTGTTCCTAGTTCTCCGATGTACCCGGCTGGTTATGGTCGGGAAAATAATACCTTTGTGAACATGCCACGATAGTAATTGCATATTTATCATGTTTACTATCTGATCCAGATTGGACTGCCACAAGTATCTGTTAAAGTCTCTGTTATATCTAGCGACATTCATCCCACAAATCCCAGCAAAAGAGAAGAGGATATCTGGAAATTGGGTTTCAGCCTCCAACCATACATTTCTAATTGTGTTTAGTACTGAGTTAGCCGTACGCGCAACACCTATATCTCTAAGTACAACCTTCCTATCGTCGAATCGCTTTTTAGTTATGTCGCATATTCCTCCCATTATGAGGATCATTCTGGGATACACCCTTTCGTTCATGAGAGTTAGTTTTACTTGGAGATAGAGATCTATTATTCTGGCTCCGGGGAATGCATATACAAGTACATTGTTCATTTGCAAATATCGATCTAGGTTTCTTCCCCTAGAGTCAGTAAAAATTAAAAGATCGATCTTATCTGTGTTTCTTTCAGACATCTTCAGTTGAATCGTCGGATCTATGATTGTCCTCTCTATGCAATTCGTCTCTATCTTTTCTATCCAGACCGATCTCATTCATGTATTCTTCGTCAGGGAACTGAATCGGTTCGTTACCATACATCGAATACACACCTCTGCCTCTTCCTCTGCCCCAGGCACCTGCACCTGCACCTGCAAATGGGGTGCCTCGACGTCCCTTGCCTCTAGTATTGGCAATCATGTTAGTAAGCTTGGGAGGGGGGATTGGGTCTGCAAATCTAGTTACTATATTTGGATTGGGTTGAATAGTATTCTCTCTAATGATTTCGGTTCTCACTTGAGCAAGGATTATCGCCGTTACCCCATAATTAATAGAGATAAAGAGATCCTATTATATTAGCACAGTTATTGTATAGAAATAAAACGGATATTTTGACAGAAAACTAGTCAAACTTCTGGTTACAACCAGGTCTTATTTTGGCGATCAACATCGATTCCTAGCTGTGACTTTGTTATTTTATTTTGCTGGCATAATTATTGTGCAGTTCACCTCAGACTTACACACCATTATTATTTATTTTTTTTTTTACAAAAACTAATCTTTATTCAATATATCAACAAAGCACCCTGACCCAGCGATTTCATCTAGATATTACAATACGCTGTTGTGGCCCACCTCTCATCTGTGTAGTTTTCTGCATTCTTTCTGAAATAAAACATCTTAACAACTTACATTACACTTATATATATATACCTATAACTCTACTCTCTCGAACATTTCAATCACAGTTTCTCTAGCTTAACATCTACCTTTTGATCCCTTTACAACTCATTATATAAACCCTCCCAGTAAACTCCCTCACAACATTATTTTACAAATCTGCATGAATATGGCCGAAATAAGGAAAAAAATGGGCAAAAATAGAGGTATCTGAAGCATAGGTGTAGGAATAGAAATATTTGCCACAGCCTTCCCATACTTGGTCTGCATAATGCTGATATTCCCTGCTATATGTACGTCAATTGGCAAAGATTGTAGAGATTGAACGAACTTTATTTTTTCTAAAAAAAATGCTGCCCGTTTGGGAGAATTACTCATATCTAGTAATAGATCGATGCTTTGCTAATATATATATGTCTGAAATATGACCAGAAATGTCCATACAGTAATAAATCAAATGTCTGGTGGTCCCTTTGCTTGAATCAGAGAACTCATACAAATACTTAGGAATTGAGCTTGACCGCCAATTGAACTTCAAACAATTTCTTGACCGGAAAATAAATATAATAAAAGTGAAGATTAAGGCAATGTCTAAGCTGTATAATGTATGTGAGAAAATATTACTACGATATTACCACATATTGATTACGGAGATGTATTTTATAACTCTGCTAGTTAAACATTTTTTGAAAAGGCTACAATCTCTTCAGAATTCATCATTAAAGTTCATCCTGGGGCTTCCCAAACTATCCAGTACGACTCAGATACATAAAGATCTAAATATGCCATCCCTACAATCTAAGAGGGAGAACCATCTTTTGGAACTAGCATATTTGAGGTCTAGGAGAGAGGAAAATATGGATAACAGAGCCCTTAATTTGAGAAATCTTGCCAAAGGGAAGAAAATGCTTGAAATGAAATAAATGAATGAAATATGAATGAATGAATAAATGAATGAAATATTTAAGAAATTATATATCTACTCTATGCCAACCCTATGGAATAGTCTGCCACCAGAAACACAATTGTTGAAGACAAGGAAAGACTTTAGGTCTTATCTGCGTCAGCAATATTATATTAATAACGACTGAATGAATGAATTCGTTGTTAAAAAAGGCGTATAATACCTACATTAAGATCGAGATATCGATATCCAGTCAAAAGAATTAACAAATTGTACTGATCCGCATTTCGTTAGATTTTACTGGGGTGACTTTTGTTCAAAAGTCTTCTATATTAATTGTATAAATTATAAATTATTGTTGATGTTCATAATCTTTATTGGTCAATACTGTACTGTATTGATAAAACGATGTAATTCAAATAAACTTGGTACTGTACCGTCCCAAGATATTGACCGGAGTTACATATTGAAGGCAGGGAAATTTAGCACTTGAAGAAAGTTATTGTATAAAATACATATAGTCCAGCAGCCAAATGGGGATTTTTGGGTGAACCCGGCTCTGGAGGTCCCACAATGGTTTTTTACTGATTATATACCTTTGGACCCTGGAGAATCCAAATCCGAAGAGTGCCAAGCTGTAACCCTTGAGGGTTTTGAGAAATTCAAGATGGCCGCCATGACCACACCCAAAAAGTACCAATTTCACTTTTCAGCTCATAATCCAATAAATAATAGGAGTAGAAAGACAATTCTTGCACCAAAATGTTCCATTTATGATGGGGAATCATAATCAAAAGGCCTTGAGTAAACAACTATATCCTATTTTTTCATATTATAATATACCTGTAAATTTCTCAAGATTTTTGATACCATTTTCTAGCATTTTGTGGTTATTTTCTATCAGATTAAAAATTATGTTAGTTAGTATCATACACCTGTCCAAGGGAATCATAAATGGATTTCCTTGGTATCTAGAAGCATCTACAACCACAGGTGTCCAGTTCAAAGTGCCCCCCTCCCCTCCCTCGAAAAGGCACTGATCCAACAATTATACAAATTTGGAGTACTATGTTCCTATGATGAGGTGAGGAGGTTTCGCATATCTGCTGCCTGTGCAGCAAGGCATGTCACTGACAGATAAGAGGGCTGGTACATACGTCAATGGAAGGTGCTGGGCTAGTACAGGTTATCGCTGATAACTTTGATGCAAACATATCCAGCCAAAATGGGTTACAGTCAACTCATGCCCTTGCAATGCTTTTGACACAGACTAATGCAAGTATGGAAAGAAATGCCACAATGGAAGAGATGATACGTATCAAAAAAGAAGAAATGGCCAAAGGGTTTGATGACTGTATTATTGTGCAACGATACCAGGGCCCCCAAAAACCAGACATGCCAGATATAAAGGCGACAAAAGTGGACCCCACTCTGAAAGTTCTTGCAATGCAAGCAGTATCAAGTCAGAGGGCTTATGAAAGGGATTTTGATTTTCTCAGGATGGTTACCATGGAGGAAGGTTGTCCAGAGTGGAATGGATTTAATAGTTCATTAAATGGAGATGAGGGGCATGCTGCCAAGTGCCCGACCAGCTGTGTCTACACTCCATTGCTCAATATGAAGCCCTCAGACCCAGATACAATGCTCACTGCCATGGTAGAAGCTGAGAAACTAACTAAGGAGACTGGGCAGGATATTGTTGTACTGACATGTGACCAACAGCTATATAAAGTAGCAGTAAATGTAGTATGGGTATATCCAGATCCTTATGAATTTCATAGGCTGTGTTGGAACCCTCATGGCTGAGACAGGATTATCTGACGTACTGGATGCAGCTTTCGGTGGAGTATCCCAGATGCTTTTGGGGAAGAAATATCTTCAAAACTATTGTGCATTACGTATGGTAACAGAGGAACTATTGTGCAAATTCATGCCACAGCACACAGATCCTCAAAGTTTAATGAACCACTTAGAGTGCCTAGCAAATAGGAGCAGGACAACTAAACTTTGGGTTGATTCCCTGATAAAAAATGTGTTGCTAATGATGCTGTTTAGCAGAGCAGAAAAGGAAGGTGATTGGCCTCTCCACTTGATGGCGGTAAAAGAAATAATTCCATATTTTTTCGCTGCTGGTCACCACAATTATGCGCGATATGGACTGTATTATCTTCGATCAATCCAAGCACTGCCAAATGATGTACTTGACAGATTCCTCAAGGGAGAACATGTGACACGTCATAATCCAGGTACATGGAATGGAATATGGACAGACATGATGATTGAGACTACATTCATGAGATATGGAAAGGGACCAAGTGGAATGATTGGTATTACACTTAAGCCAAAAACTTGGGCATTAAGCCTACATATTTGCAGTGTATTAGCAAATGATATCCAACACATGACCACCGAACAGAAAGGTATATCCCCTCAACACAAGGAAGAACTCAAAGGCCGCATCAAAGCTGATGCAAATGATCGTCTCCAAATCAAAGAGAAATTGGAAATAGCAATTGATCCTCTTGATCCCTCCAGCCATCCAAAGGACAGTTTAATTTAAATTGTGAATGGCAGAATTGGAAATCAAGAAGTGAATGTCGACAAAGCTGTGTCTATTGGCCAGAAACTGATGAAAAGATATGAGGACTCATGGCCAGGTGGCTTCCATGATGCCATTTCCAAAGAGGTGCAAACAATGACCATCATGAAAAAACACATCCAAGTTGGTTCAGTGAAGGTGTATGACACAAATCTGATATACTCAAGAATCATAGGTCTGCAAGCCTCAGGACAGGAAATAGATCTAGAAGATGTTTTCAAGTATGAACTAGCACCAATGCCCACATCAATGTTCACAGATTCAGGTGAGATGAGAATTGCAAAGAACAAATCAGCACTAAAAAGAGCCCTACAGGTGAAAGTTCCAATAAGGAACTCGCACAGATTACAAAATAATAGATGGCTCAGCAATTCTGTGGGTGGTTCATTGGCCTACAAATGGAAATGTTCAGGACCTGATAGAAAACGCCCTGAACTACATCTCTCATCATGTTAAAGACTCCAATGTATACTTCATCTTCGATAGGTACATAGAATATAGTACCAAGTGTAGCACCAGATCAGCAAGAGGAAAGGAAGCAAGTCGACAGCATAGACTTTCCAATCAAATGCCATTGCCACCACAAAAAGTGATCCTCACTAATGCATATAATAAAAGCCAGCTGATAGAGCTCATCATAGAAGCCATCAAGTCAAGAAAAGACACCATTACACATGGGAAAAATAAGCTCATTATAACTGGTCCCAGGCCAGTCCCCATTGAAATATGTGGTGGCATTCTCATCTACAGGCAAGATCTCAAGACCCTACAAGAGGAAGCAGATGTCATTATTATTCAACAGATGTTGTCCATAATAGAGGAAACACCAACATCACAGCCAACCATAAAGGTCCTCTCTGATGACACAGATGTTTTTGTCCTATTGTTGCACTTCTTTTTTGAAAAAAGGCTGACTTCACAGCTAATAATGGAAGGGACTGCAAAGGAGAGGAAAGCTATCAACATAGGTACAACTGCAATGAAGCATAATAAGATCATTCCTCACCTTCTTGCTGCCCATGCCCTGTCAGGTTGTGATACAGTTGCCCAATGCTGGGGCATTGGAAAAGGGAAAGTGGTCAAAGTACTTCAGAAAGGCAAAGGATTGCCAAGTCTTGGACATGAAACATGAAAATTTCCCCCCAAAATCATTTTTTTGGCCATTATTGTCAAATAAATGAATTTATTATTAATTTAGCTTGTTTAATTGATTAATGAAACTATGCATGTAGTTTGTACATACTTCAGGGAGCATTTTGGTGCAAGAATTGTCTTTCTACTCCTATTATTTATTGAATTATGAGCTGAAATATGATAATGGTTCTTTTGGGGATAGGTCATGGCGGCCATCTTGAATTTCTCAAAACCCTCAAGGGTTACAGCTTGGCACTCTTCGGATTTGGATTCTCCAGGGTCCAAAGGTATAAAATCAGTAAAAAACCATTGTGGGACCTTCAGAGCCGGGTTCACCCCCTTGGCTGCTGGACTAATAACAGAAAACAACTGTTTGCTATTTGTTGGATAAAGAACAATATATTAATACTGATATAATGATGTAGTTACCGGAATGACTGTGACAGTATTGTAATTTTAGTGACAGTAGTCACATAGTTGAAATAATGACAGTGCAACTGTAACGGTAATGGTAATGGGGATAATCACTATCTAAGAGTGTGACCCCAGTTGAAGAATTAAGTCTCACACTTTGTTTATGCAATAATTATACTGTTCGCGCAGGATTTATTTTCATGCACAAAGGCGGGTGCGTGAAAATAAATACTGTGCGAACATTAGTACGTTTGCAGTATATCCTTATCACTAATGGCTGTATAAATATGTTAAATAAAATATTAAAAAAAAAGTTTTATATTTTCGACTCCCAGATCTGATTTTTCTCGGCATGAAATAAACAAAATACTGTTTAATCATTAGTTTGCCTTATTTGCTGTTTCCTATGCCGAAAATCGATATAAACTCAAACCTAACACAAGGGCCTAAAGAATATTAATTCCTGGACTACTAAACACGTTTAAAACCATGAAAAGACCTAGCGATTCGAAACGATTAACAAATGGGAATCAATTTCGAAAGGTGTTTATAGCTCTATGATGTCACATATCGAAATATGAGGAGAGAGTCTAAATTGATTAATTTGTGTTGATATTATTGATTGTTAGAAGTAGAAGGTGCACAGATGTGTAGGGTCATGAGTCAGAGTTGCTAAAAGATAACCAGAACAAATGGGATTCATTTGCACCGAGTTTTATTTAACTCAGAATCGCAGGGTCAAAGCAACAGGTTACAGCTTGATTTGAACAGAGGTATCTCGGTCTGAGGGTGGCACAAGTCTGTAGTTTCAAGCGAAGACAGGACATTCTTGCGGGGCAGCTGTATGCCCCACCTACCGTCTGCAGGAGGGTGTCGTCGCGTTGGGTTGTGTAATGTCGCCTCCTATCAGAACTGGGTATTACGTCCGGCCCTTCGCTGCCGTTGTAGAGAGATGGCGTTTGGTCCCCACATCAACACCTAAATACAATATCAGACATGGCAATATTTTATTTGAGAACATTAAGTTTGAAAAGAAGAGGGGCTCAATTTTTGATGGAGTGGGTCACTGTTACGATACTTGCATGTACTAGAATATCGTCGCAAACATATATATTCAGTAATATTATTTCCGTTTTCTTTAAGCGTACAATTACAAGAAAATGGACATTTGACGCGATTTTGCACACAATTCATCCAGAACGCCTCCTAGCTTCTTCAACAAGCTACAAACTACAAACATTAAATGGATCATCCTGTTACAATATATTAGGGGGTAAGTTTATGCAGGTGAATACGGTAGAAGGGAAGGTGTGGGGCGACAAGCGTAACAAAGGTTTAGCATTCATCCATACACTGCAGGAATGAAGGGGACACAACCTCCCTATATGTCATGTGCCACCGATAAAATGAGTCACAAGTTGCAAAAATGTTTTCAAATGTTTGTTCTTTAAATTAGATTTTAGGGTCCCATGAGGGCACACATGACCCTCCTCCACCATGGATGGTGCGCACTATACCGCCCTCCGTGTCCTGAAAGTTCAAAGGGGATATGCTTGACCCACTCGGCCCTAGATTCACCACGATATCCTCTGTTTCAGTCCTTGTAACCTCAAAGGGGGATACAGTTACAAGTACCACCAGAGTATTTAAGATTTAAGAAACATTTTATTCCAATCAGACAAATATGCGAATACAAAACTTGAGTGAGGTCTCAGGTTGCGAGCGATATTACATCGCTCGCAACCTGAGACCTCACTCAAGTTTTCTTAGAAGTAATATAATTTTATTACTCCAAGGTTACATATTCTGTCATACATGATGGATACATATGGTATCATCTTGTACATTTACCATCGGACATTGACCCTCCATTGCAATGATATTCTGTCAACCTTAGTTGCATCTGATAAATTTGCATGATACATCCCCCCCCCCCCCCCCCACACACACACACCTTCATCATACAACATTTCGTCTTCTTTTTTTTCTTTGTTCGGAGATGGGGGATTTTTTTCTATCAATTAACCTGTATCTGCTTGGCAAATTAGTCTCTCGATATATGTTATTGTTTGTCCATTTTGCTGCTGATTGTATGGCATTAATGTGGACCTACTTTTGTTGTTTCAGCTTCACCACATTGGTACATACACATTTACATTCGCTCGGTAGACAATTAAACATTTTTGTGCTTTTATTGGACAGTAGCCAAACCATACTGCACGGTATAAAGGTGGTGTAGTATTATCAGAGGAGTTACGTGTGAAAAGCAGTTCCACATTGTGGATAAGAACACATTTAAACAATATGCGCAAATAGAATAGAAAGTCTTTTATTTGTCGAAGTTGATATTTGTTGAAGTTGATATTTAAACAACAAACAACAAAGCGCAACAAAGTCTGTGAGTAGTAAAGGTGACATTTTAAATGGCGACACTACTACATGTATAAGATTTCATTTTTTAAACAATAAAAATCAAAGAATAGCATCAGATATAAAAACTAATGACGGTGAAGGCAGTGTGGCCACCTGCTAAGTTATAAATACCGTTAGAGTTTAAGCCTGAAGCGGCTGTGCATCAGAGGCCGGGGGCATTTGGAGTATTTGGAGTATTCAAATGTTTATCTGTGTAGTTGCCTCCTCCTCCTGCGTCCCATTAGCTAGCGCACTCAATAAGAGAGAACTAACAAACTTTACTGGCTTAATTTGTGTATTTCTATATGTTTACCTTTTAAATTTCCTTTCAGACCGCCATTCGAGCTGTTTCTGACAATTTTTATTTATTTTTCCTGTGAATATGTTCCAGGATAAGAACAAAAATCCGTGATTATTAGGTCGAGAAAGCATTATTTTCTCTACCAACGGTGATGGTTTCTTCCAAATATATTTAGTGATCATTTTCCATTATTTCATTATGTATTATTACGTATATTTCCTCCCATTAAGGCCTTTTACCATAACCTATAATTTCCCCCAAACCCAAAATCACTAGATATATTTCATTTCTATGTTATAGAATAGCGGGCGCCAACAGATATAAGTATAAACAGAAGCTCCGAGATGTTAGCGCTCCCAGTCATTGCACTAACAACCCCCATCGAAAAGTGACCCATGGGAGGATTTTTTCATAACTGTAATAGAACGACAACTTTGTATTGTAACTATGTAATTGAAACGAAATATGTGAACATGTAAGCTTGACTGTATTCATCATTTTCTATTGTTTAGGGCTCGTCGGAAGATCTATTTTTAGAGGCTTCCAGTTCTGTATATCATTATGGAATAAAAATTCAATATATATTATATATATATATTCGGCAATAGAAAAGTGACCCACCCCATCGACAATTAATCCGCTCTTCTTTTCAAACTTAATCTTCTCAAATAATATATTGCCATGTCTGATATTCTGTCATACATGATGGATACATATGGTATCATCTTGTACATTTACCATCGGACATTGACCCTCAATTGCAATGATATTCTGTCATACATAATGTATACGGTATCATATTTTATGCATACCATCGAAAATTGATCCCTACTTGTCGGGCATCATTGAATCATACCCTTGATATAATAGTATCCTATAGTAGAGTAAAATAGTTACATAACTACACAACTTTAGGACAGTGAGATAGACATGTCGGGATATTTAATGCTTTTGCATTTTTGCAGAAATCTCAAATAGCCACCGAGATAGAAGCATAAAAGTTCACTGCATTCAATACAACAATATTATTTCGCAGAAAAGTCAAAAGCCAAGTATAAAGTGGTCTGGCCACTGTCGACAAAACCAAGTCGATGCAAAGACGATGCAAAGTTGATGTAATTGCCGGCGATGCACGTCGATGAAGAGGCTTAAGCGGTCCGGCCACTGTCGACAAAATTGTTGGCGATGCGTTGGCGATGAGGTAGTCGATAAGATGTTTGTGAAATGTATTGCATCGACTTGTTATCGCTATGCCTTCGGCACGATAAGCGATGACCAGCGATGAGTGGGCGATGTGAAAATTAGGGTAGCTATGAACATATGGGTCAGATTTTCAGAAAATGCACAATCTACAGCTCTACACATCTGTCAATATCTGCTAAATTAGAGTGAAAACTGTTAAACACTGAGCATATCTGAATGTATTCTGTATTTTATCCTTTCAATAAGTCTGTCTCGTTATGTTTATGTCGTTAACTTGATTTTCGTCTTGAATGTGGCTTATTTGAGAGGATTGGTGAAGGCTAATTGTAATTTTCTGACGATCTGACCCATATTTGATATTTCCCGGCGCTGTGATTTTACATGAGTTAACTTTTCTCATATTGCTGAATACGTCGATGCGGGAGAGGCGAAGACATACCATGCAGACCGGCAGAATTAAGGAACAAATCTGTTATTTTCACTTCTAAAAACAGAAAGACTGCGAAGTCCCCCGCACATACCACGACCAAGAACGATTCTGAGTTATAAATGTGATGTGTTTCAGGAAAATGAGTCATAAGTCGCAACAAAGATATTTTTCAAAGTGTAGCGCAAATTGAGTGTATGTTGGTATGTTGGTATTAGAGTGTATCCAGATCACTTAATTTGAATGTTCTGAATTTTGGGGAGCTTATCACTTATAGTTATATCGATCGATGTATCAAATTTCAGGATATTGTATGGAATATATCCTTTCGTTTCAAAGGTCCTCATATGGAATATATTATTACTTTACTGGTTATTGCCCCCCAGAAATATTGCAAACTTTTTCAAAAATAAAAATATCAAACTTAAAATCTGGAAACACTCATGAGATTAATAGACTGTTTACTCGTTGGAATCGGCTTGATCTCATATTTTCAAACATGATAATATCTCAAAATCCATTTTTTCGACTTGTGACTCATTTTCCTAAAATACATCACCAATAAGTCATGTATGATTGGGTTTGTTTGCCTTTAATGATTGATGTGATCATCCTGTCCTGAAAATATTCATGCTGCATGTATGGAAATGTTGTAGACCTGAATAAAATATTTTCTAAATCTAGATCTATTCATTTTAATAAATTTTCCTATAAGGGCCTTGGCGCTCAGGGTACTTCTGAAAGATATCTGTGGAGGGAGAAGAAGATGATTTTGAAGTAATTTTGGACATGTGTTGAACTTAAAAGTCTGTGTCAGTAGTTCAGTATGTAATTTGAATTAATTAACAGGAGAGAATAAATATGTGAGGTTAGTATATATTTATATGTTGGTATATCTATCAGTAATTTGTAGTTGAGAATAGATTTAATCTTGTACGACGGAAGCAACATTGGAATGTATCAACATTGTTTGATGTGCGTGCCTTTAGCATATAATATCAACATCTATCACATATTTTTTACAGTAGAGTTAATGTACTAGCTTCTTTTTTTACTGTTAAATGAATCAGGCTGTCCTGAAAATATTCATGCTGCATGTATGGAAATGTTGTAGACCTGAATAAAATATTTTCTAAATCTAGATCTAAAATCTTTGATATGTATGTGAAATGATGGCCATAATATCAATAAAAAAAACGATACAAGGTCCAAGGATTTGGAATAAATTGCCTATCCAAGAGAAGACTGATTTGTGGCTGACACACCAACAAATTTCAAAGGGCATGCTGTACCTTCACGCTGCCACTACATGGGTAAGATTTTCAGAAAATGTACAATTCACCTTCACCAATCCTCTCAAATAACCCAAATTTCAGACAAAATAAAGTTCAAAATACAGGTCAACATAACCAGACAAATGCAGTGAGCAGTGCTGAGTGAATGTAGGTCAGCATGCCCCAGTACTAACCTACAAATAGCCTAGTACCCTATGTGTGTTGTGTGCACTGACCATGCAGTGACCATTCACTGACCATTCACTATTGATTTCAATGGGGAAAACGCATCGTGATACAAGTTCAGCTGAATAACTTTTTTTTTAGTTCAACGACCCCTTATTTTGTTTAATTGGGAGGGTAGAATAACGTAATCGTCTGCTATCGGTGCCATATGGTCTTATATGGGCCTTTTGGGGTTCCCACAACCATGTTCTTTTTACTTCCAAATTTAAAAAGAAATTCCATGATTCATTCATTTTGTATTAAACACTGGCATTTGTGATCCGTTTTAGGAAAATGAGTCATCTGTCGCAAAATATGGATTTTGAGATATCACCATATTTGAAAAGAGGTTATCAAGGCGATTCCAATGATAGTAAACAGTAAACATTTCTATATTTTAAGTTTGATATTTTCATTTTTGAAAAATAAGTTTGCAATGTTTCTGGATGGGTGATTACCAGTATAGTAACTAATGTTTCTGGATGGGTGATTACCAGTATAGTAACTAAATATACTCCATACGAAGGCCTTCAAAATGCAGGGATATATTTAATACAATAATTAGGCATATGTAGTAGGCTAGCAACACTAGGTAACACGGGGTTTTCTTTAAATCCTTTTTTATTTCTTTATTTCGGAAGATCTTTGGAGCTGACAGCCTGAAAAATGTGGTCTTCAGGAGCTGACCCTCGGGAGCTTGGTGCCTGAAAAGAGGGGACCTTCAGGAGCTGATTCAGGCAAAAGGTAGGGGCCTTTGGGAGCGGCTGGGGCTGAAAAAGGGGGGCCTTTACCGCGGCACATACCTGTATACACTATGAACTCTATTGATTCTATATCTCACCTATTTCCCCCCTAATTGTTTATTGTTTTACCCCTAGAACTTGAACGGTTACCCTATCCGTTTACTATATATAGATACCAAGCTAATAGTGTAGACGAATGTGATTCGCATCTTTTATCTTATCGATTCGATGCAGCTGGTAATTTAGCCATTGTTACAGTTTGAGTTTCACGAGAGGGTCTTTAACCTTGACTAAATTAAGTTAAATTTGTCCTTGGCAATTCGAAGCGTGGAAGTGTTCGCCATCTAAATGGCCTTGTGTCCTTCACACAGGGCGCCACATACATACGAGCAATTGACAGCCCATTGACTTACTGATTGGTTGAGATTCACTAGAATTGATTGCTGCCCAGGAAGCACACCTCAATAACATGTCTGATTTGCGGCTACTCAAATTGCCATGAACAATATTGACGAAAAGATCTCCTCTTGGTCCGCCGTTCTACTCCAAGCATAGCATTGACCAGTAACATTTATTTGTCATGAATGATGTGGTCCCGCCGCATTTTCGTTGATAAACATCTTAGTTAATGTTAATGCATTGCATTTCAGGACACTGGTCAATATTGCTTCTGTACCTCCAACCAATCACAGGCAGGACAACACTAATTATTGACCCGTATAAGTATGAGGTCCGAAAAGGTCCAAATCTTTTCTAACTATATATATGCCTTGGTTGATAATGTCCGCAGAGGTATTTTGTTCGACCCTACACAGTAGTAGTGTGCATTTGCTGTTAGGTTTGGAGTTCTTTTGTTTTAACTCTTCACTCTTCGATCCTTACCACCATACATATAATACACCCGTTTCTGCAGGTTGTCCTCTGTTTTTGATGTTTTTCAACACAGACATAATTATCGAAATCAACTGCAGTAAAAGATAATACTAATAATTATGTAGACATTCCGAGTTTTCCACGAATTTTACGCTCTTCACTTTGTATATTATGTTGATCTGTCGTTCTTTGCCGATATCCTCAGAGACTACGCCCACCTTATCACAGTTATTTAATAACTTCTCCCTGGCGGTCAAACTGTTATCCGAGGTTGCTTGTAAGCCCCCCCCCCCCTCCCACCTTAAGGGCCCTCGAGAAGAAGCAGTGTTCCATTCCAGAGAGGGTTTTGAGATGAAAGTATATTTCATTATTATCCTATTGTGAGTCATGAAGCTATGACATCAAAAGATTGATGATCGGTTACTCTTTCTTGCAATGGGAGCAATTGAACCTTAAATATGTGCAAATGGGTCAGGTCGTCATTCTGCCTGTATCCGAGTACATTTGGTATTACGTTGATTAAACTATGTTGAACTATGTTTTAAACCTCATTTTTGTTTTAAATCTGAGTTATTTGAGAGGATTGATGAAGGCCAATTGTACATTGTCTAGAGACTTCACCCAAATATTGTTACATTAGGTTTTGGGCTGATTTTCTTACGGTAATCCGCTCGCGTGGTACCGGTGCCTGGATCAGTTTGACGGGCGGGGTAATGAATACCTGACAATGGGTCAGTCAGGGAGACTCAACCTCTACGTTTTATTTCCTTCACAGGGACATGAAATGGATATAGTTTATATCGACTGGATACTTCTTCAGGTGAATGCCTTTGTATACATAGGCAGAAGTTATTCCATGGAGGTAACATTAGTTTCCAATACGCTATGGCAGATCTGTAGGTGCGATGCTCGGTGATAATCCATCAGAATCGATCGGTTAAGAAAGAGGTAAAAGAAATACGGCAAAGGCTTTTCGCCGACCTACAGGAAATAATTGACTAAGTCAAGATAACTATGGAAAGCGGTTTGAAAGTACCGCTTTATCGCTTATCGCTTTATACTCCATAGACTTACAGAAATGTCGGAGAAATGAGCGGAAAAATTTGCGACGTACCAGCCGAGGTTTTTAAAACGTCGGCCGATCTTTTTTTACTTCGTGCTAATTGTCGGTCAAGATTTTCAGTTGGCGGTAACGTTTCGAACATGTCGGTGAGCTTGGCGGCCGACGGTCCAAGGATGTCGGAAATTTTGCCGCATTGGTGTCCGCCATGTCGGGGTGTATGTCGCAATTTTCACCGTTAATGTCGGCCGACATTTATAAGCAAGACATGTCGTTGATTTGTACATTTATTTTTTATCATTTCTATTGAGTTATGCAATAATAATGTCTATATCATTGCCTATATCAAATAAGTTTTCAACGTGACAGTAATATACTACCGGGTATAGCTCTGATCAAACAGACTAAATATGTGATCTATTCGGATTTGTAATGATTTAACTAATTATCATGGCGAAGGTAAATATCAATATTAAATAATATGGAGATCAATATTCAGACACTCTTTAGGGTTATTTCTACCAAGAAATATTTTAACAATATCCATATTGTGAAATCTTTCTTAAATATTAAGGAATCTAGGGCCCAAGACGTGTGGTAGGTCTCATCCCCTACAAAGGTATGTACAGTTTAAATTAACGACGGAAGACATTTATATTAAAAAACTCTCTAGTCGTTTACATAAGGATATAAGGAAGAAGGTTTTTCCAGTTATCTAGCTCTAAGTACAACATTTTTTTTGTGATATAGGCCCTTCATTAAAAAGAATGAATATACACAGTAGTTTCGCTTTTAGGATAAAAAAACGTTTGTTAATTATATCATACACCGATTTTTTCAGTCATACTACAATCATTTCGAAACATATCAGCTTATTAGCCTGAATAGACAGTGTACTTTCCTGTACATCAGGAAAAAATCATGCGACATACATGAAGAAACATTACATCCTCCAATTTTCATCAGCCTTAAGATGTTTTTTTTAAAAGTAGACCAAGTCATGTTTTTGGCCAGCAATGGAAGCTGATTCCATAACCTTGGGCCCTGGAAATGTGGCGATTTTTTTTATTTTTTCAGTTTTTGGAATTTTGATTACCAGGTTTACACCTTCCGCTAGCCTTGTAGCTCGAGGCATGTCCTGGATCAACATCTTATTTTCTTCTAAGTTAAACATTAAATTCATAATTGCAATATTGCTTTTCTTTCGCAATTTTAACAGTAGCACATTTCATCCAGGGTTCGATCATTGTCATTTACTTAGCCTGACTGCTCTATTCAATACACTCTGAATCTTGTTAATATGGTCTCTCACCATTAATACATACACATTCAATTATTGTACATAAATGTATGTATAATGCATATGTGAATGTATACATGAATAAATACATGGCCGATTTCAGCCTACATAGGCTGAAATCGGCCATGTATTTTCAAAAATGTCCAGCGGTGCACATTTATCGGCCGACTTCTTTACCAAATTTTACTTTCCGATGTCCGCCTACTGGTCCGAGGTATCGGGGGAGTGATCGGTATTTCCCGACGCTTAGTTTTCCTCTTACCGATGATGTCGGTGTACTAAAGTAAAGATCGGACAATTGCCGAAATAATCGGCCGACTAGGTTTACTTTGTGATGAATATACCAACTTTTATGGATAATCAGCCGATAATATCATCACTAAGGCGGTACTTTCAAACCGCTTTCCATAGATAACCACCAAAACTTGGAAAGAAGTTCATTGTACGTTAAATTCCAGATGTGGAGAAACAGGTATACTGTAAACATATTTATTTTCGCGTAGATAAATTTTCGCACACTAAATAAATTTGACAACTTTTCGTGCGGATTTAAATTCGCGCAACAGCTCAAACCTTGTTCATGCAATAATTATACTTTTCGCACAGGATTAATTTTCGAGCAGAAATGTGGGTGCAGGAAAATAGCGAAAATAAATACCGAAATATCAGATTGACAGTGGATTTCTACCTAAAGAAACCTTCTCACACATAAGGGTCAGATGTCGAATTAAGGCCTCAAGACCCTTAAGCATACCTTGGAATTGTTGCGTTTCATGCCCATGTTCTTTCCAGTGATCGACCATCGGATTTGCCAGCGGTGCACTTTCTGTGTATCGATTCTGGATCTCTTCCAGGCTTAAATACTATCGATATATGATAATATATTCGTGATCGTATAGGATACTTCTACGCGTAAATATTAACTATATCTCTAGTAAGAGTAGTGGAGAAAAAAATCAATGTCCGTGTCCAAGGCCTAGGGCGGATAATATTCTGTTTTAAAGCGCTTCTCCGGGAAGAATAAATATAGAGAAAATACTTTGTAAATCCAGTTTTATTCCTGATCAATCCTTGAGGTCAGGTTGAGGTCCTTGTTTCCCACCCAACAATACATCAAGCTCCTCAAAGAGGTCATGAATATTAACAAGTATCAAAAGGTGTTCATAATATAAATCAGGAATATATGAATACAACGAGCAAATAAGTATAAACGTCGTCATAAATTAGAGTAATATATAACAAAAGAGATGGTTGAAGTCTGGAAGCTCTAACATTAACCAATAATTAGTTATAACCTAATAGTTGGTGGGCTTAGCGACTTTATACTTCAGGTCATGATGCAAAAGTCCCCTTTGGTATGGTAGCACCTTAGAGCAACTCTCATTTTAAAAAGAATATTAGAGATGAAATCTGAAAAAAAAATCAAATAGAAATCACTGATTTTGAATAATCACTGACTCGACCACAGCTTTTTAATTAGTTATGTTTTATTCATATCGAAACGCATCCACCGCGCCCCCCTACCGGCTCATTGGCCTAACCATCCTTCTTCTCACCAGACTGCCGACCCTAAATTTATTAACAGAATAAAGGAATGATTCACACGGACTGGACTAGTCATTCAAAATGATTACAAGACAACCAGATATGGATGAATTCGTTGAGAACACATTAAACCCCTAGTGTTCCAGTGCACACTCTAGTTGAACACATTAAACACCTAGTGTTCCAGTGCACACTCTAGTTGAACACATTAAACACCTAGTGTTCCAGTGCACACTCTATTTGAACACATTAAACACCCAGTGCACTCTAGTTGAACACATTAAACACCCAATGTTCCAGTGCACACTCTAGTTGAACACATTAAACACCCAATGTTCCAGTGCACACTCTATTTGAACACATTAAACACCCAATGTTCCAGTGCACACTCTAGTTGAACACATTAAACACCTAATGTTCCAGTGCACACTCTATTTGAACACATTAAACACCCAGTGCACTCTAGTTGAACACATTAAACACCCAATGTTCCAGTGCACACTCTATTTGAACACATTAAACACCCAGTGCACTCTAGTTGAACACATTAAACACCCAATGTTCCAGTGCACACTCTATTTGAACACATTAAACACCCAGTGCACTCTAGTTGAACACATTAAACACCCAATGTTCCAGTGTACACTCTATTTGAACACATTAAACATCCAATGTTCCAGTGCACACTCTAGGTGAACACATCAAACACTCAATGTTCCAGTGCACACTCTAGTTGAACACATTAAACACCTAATGTTCCAGTGCACACTCTATTTGAACACATTAAACACCCAGTGCACACTCTAGTTGAACACATTAAACACCCAATGTTCCAGTGCACACTCTATTTGAACACATTAAACACCCAATGTTCCAGTGTACACTCTAGTTGAACACATCAAACACCCAGTGCACTCTAGTTGAACACATTAAACATCCAATGTTCGAGTGCACACTCTATTTGAACACATTAAACACCCAATGTTCCAGTGCACACTCTATTTGAACACATTAAACACCCAATGTTCCAGTGCACACTCTATTTGAACACATTAAACACCCAATGTTCCAGTGCACACTCTAGTTGAACACATTAAACACCTAATGTTCCAGTGCACACTCTATTTGAACACATTAAACACCCAGTGCACTCTAGTTGAACACATCAAACACCCAATGTTCCAGTGCACACTCTATTTGAACACATCAAACACCCAGTGCACTCTAGTTGAACACATTAAACACCCAATGTTCCAGTGCACACTCTATTTGAACACATTAAACACCCAATGTTCCAGTGCACACTCTATTTGAACACATTAAACACCCAATGTTCCAGTGCACACTCTAGTTGAACACATTAAACACCCAATGTTCCAGTGCACACTCTATTTGAACACATTAAACACCCAATGTTCCAGTGCACACTCTAGTTGAACACATTAAACACGACTTCCGGTTACCACGAAAGAGAGAACACGTCGCGGGCTCTTGCCCAACCTAATTTCTTCTTTTTTTCAGAACATCGGAAGCAGAGACATTGGATCTTTACACAGAAAGACCAATAAACCAAACAAGAACAACCATCAGCAATGAAAAAAACACCATTTCGCTCAAAAAGACCAATAACAGGACATTTACTCTTCCCGCCGACTGGGAAGAAGACCCATAACGGCTACTGGGATTATCGCTCAGGCCACCTAGGAAACAGAAAGAACTGTAACTCGTGAGCAGCTCTCCTCAGAGACCTGCAAACTGGATTACGGAGGTTAAAAATCACATATATGTGGAAGTGCACCTAATAATAAGAGTTAATACGAGCAATAGGATTACACAAAAATTCAAAACGCCCGGGACCACGCTGGAGGAAAAACGGCAGCGGCCATCTTAACCCTCACCCACCTGATACAGTGGATGAAGGAGTGATCGCCCCAACCTACGGCACCTGCTAGTGAATAAGCTAAAACAATACGGTAAGCAGTTAACCTCAAAGCACAAGGAAAAGTAATCAAGACAATAAAAAGTCTACGATAAGACAAAACAGTGATGTTCCAAAACATGTGCCTACTAAAATACTTCATAAACTGAGCAATCTAGGTGACCCACTTCTAGGCCCCAGCCTAGACGCTACTGAATAGACACCACCCCATCGCACGTGCTGATCGCGTTGCACGGAGGGACGCTCCCCACCGCGCAAATAGGTCAGCAAGTGCAAGCTGTGTTTACATTTGGACGCTCGCTTAAACATACAATTTAGAGGCGTGCTCAAGTTATAAAAACTCTTTAGATTCTAAATATCGCATCAATGAGTCAAAGCGCCAAATTGATGGAAAATTTCCTTGGTAAAAGCAGAAAGAGAATTAGAGAAGACGACGAGGATAAAAACGAGTGTGACACAGATAACAAACTTGCCAGAAAGATCAAAAAGGCTAGCAAAAAACACAAACTAAGCATGTCAACAACACAAAAGAAGGAAGAGACGGAGGCTCTCCCTCTTCAACCTCCGGCAGGTCAATCGGACCCAGCGGTCATGGCAATGCTATCCTCTATCTTGAATAAAATTGACACGTTTAACAAGTCAACAGAAACTGCCAACACCAGAATGGCTAACACGGAAAAGAAAGTGGAAGGAATTGACGGACGTCTAGACAAGTTAGAGCAACAAGTCGCCGACATCCAGCACGCGAACCCTCCCCCACAGATGCTGCCTCAGACCCACCCATGGCCTAAGGATCAGGGTGGCAATGGTGCTCCAGCTGCGGCAGCAACTACCGCATCTGAGAGGGAGAAGGAAAAAGTAGATGGCAAGGAAAACAAACCGTCTACCTCAAATGATGACAAAATAAGGAAGAAAACCCCCCTTGAAAAAGGAAGAGACAAGCTAGCATCCAACCTAGTCGTAGATGGCTTTGACAGGGAGGACGCTGAGACGAGACAAACGCTCCAAGAAAAAGTGGAGGAGTTATTCACAGAAACCTTTGGGATCCAGGAGCCCAAAATAGCCAATGCCAAGAGAATTGGAAGGCCCGAATCTAAAGCGATTCATATCACGTTTGAAAACGCTGAAGCGGCAAAGCTAGTCTGGAACAAAAGATCCAGACTACAGAAAATCAATGCCCAGGAGGACAAGTCCACACACAGGTGGCTGAGAAAAGATCAACCAAAAATAATAAGAGATAGGATCAACAGGGCAATGCCCATTATAAGAGCAGCGAAACAAAGCGGGGCATACAAAATAGTAAGAAATGAGGAGGGCAATGTAAGGCTCGGTAGACGCTACTTTAGACACGACCAGCTAGACAGAGTCCCAACGCAATATTCTCTAATAACACTATCAAGAAGAGAATCTGAGTTCACCTTTGCATTCTTTGGCAGGGAATCCCCCCTGTCAAACCACTACATACATCAATTCCAATACCAGAACAGGCGCTTTGACTCCACAGAGCAATTTCTCGCATACAGAAGATTGAAGTTCGCAGGAGAGCCAATTAGAGCTGCCTCCTATCTCCTCTACGTAGACCCGAGAGTAGCTAAAGAGCTGCTCGATGAAATGAGGCAAAACAAAGACCAGGAGGCCTGGATCAAACAAGTCCCCAACATGCTCTACCCCGCTTTGATGACAAAGCTGCAGCAGGTAGAAAAAATAAAAGATTACCTACTAGCCACAGGAGCAAAGAGGCTGGCTGAGGCAAACCCAAAGGACTCAATATGGGGAATCGGGCTTGACCTTGACCACGATGATGTCCTCAACGACGCAGCATGGCCTAAAGAAGGCAACATGATGGGCACCATCTGGGAATCAGTGAGAGAGAGCCTCGCGAAAGCTCAAGCTCTTAAAGATCAACAAGATGAGCCTTTCGGCCACGAAGAGGAAATGGAGAATGAGCCAGAAAAGGCATAAATAGTGTTAAAATAATAGTGCCAAGTGTAGTGCGTTAACACCCCAATGGAGAACCAACAGGGGAGTATATTGAAGTTACTATCCTTCAACGTTAATGGCATCAGGGAGATAAAAAAGAGAAAATCTATTTTTTCCAATCTAGCTAATCTAAAAAATTCAATTATAGCCCTACAGGAAGTGCACTCAACAGCTGACCAAGAGGGCATATGGAGGGCCCAATGGCCCGGCAACATGTTCTTTAATCATGGTGCGTCAAACTCCAAAGGGGTTATCATTATGTTTACAAAAGACTGTTCATGCAAAGTGGAAAAGATCATGTCTGTATATGAGGGTAGAGTACTAGCTCTCATTGTGGATACAGACATGGGTAAAATGCTAATTTGCAATGTATACCAATTCACGGCGGACCATGAAAAGCAGCAGCTACATCTACTAAGACCTGTGAAAAACATCATAGAGAAGCATCGCGAATACCCCTGCATAATGCTGGGGGACTTCAACATTAAATTGGACAAAGCAAAAGATCTAAGAGACAGTGCGACAACAAATCCTAGCTCAGCAAAAGCAGTAAACGCCCTAAATGACCTGAAAAACAATTTTAATCTCATAGACTCTTTCAGGAATCTCAACCCTAAAGACCTATCGCCCACATGGATAAGAAAAGGGCAAAGATCCAGGCTGGACTACATCTTCATTGAGGAATGTATTTTTGGTAAGGTCCTGCATGCAAAGCACAAGGTCACTGTCTGGTCAGACCACGCAAAAGTGTTGGTTAAAATTAAACAAAATAATATTAGTAAAGGTAAAGGTGTATGGAAACTAAACACTGAGATTATTAAGAATGAAAATTTCAAAGAAAGCGTAAAGCTAAATGTGGAAAATGTGGCGAACTGTAATATCACCGAAAGCGCCTTGGAAAAATGGGACATATTTAAATATATGGTAAGAACCGAAGCCTCCGTGCACGGTAAGCAAAAAAAGAAACAAGAACTAAAGCACGAGCTAGAGCTAGAGCAAAGGTTTGAGCAGCTCAGCAATGTAATATCTAAAAGTATAGGTGAAGAGATGGAATATGAAACCATCAGAGAAGAAATAAAAATCACTCAAAGGCAGAGAGCCACAGGTGCCATGGTCAGAGCGAGAGTTAAATGGCTTATGGAGGGCGAAAAGCCCTCAAGGTACTTTCTGGGGCTGGAGAAAAAAAGATCTAGCAGCAAAACCATGTCACAAATTCTAGACAAGGGTAAAATTATCACTGATCAAGATGCAATAGCAAATGCTCAAAAAGAATTCTATGAAACCTTATATAAGGAGGTGAAAGTAAGAGAGTGTGTAAGGAGTGACCTGAACATAAAACCATGTAATAGAATACCAGAGAACAATGTGAACGCGTTGAGCAGGGAGATTTCGGAGGCCGAAATCAAATTAGCAATTAGTGCGATGAAAAACAATAAGTCCCCAGGTCCCGATGGTATCCCCGTAGAATTCTACAAGGAATTCTGGGAGGATATCAAACCAATATTCACCAGTATGATCAAAGAAGTATATCAAAAAGGAGAGAAAACAGACTCGCAAAAAAAATCAATTATAACACTCATTCCAAAAAAGAACAACGACAAAAGAGTAATAGCCAACTGGAGACCGATCTCCCTGCTCAACGTGGACTACAAGATAGTATCCAAGGTCATATCGAATAGAATGGTTACCTTTCTAGATAAAATTATAAATGAAGACCAACATGGGTATGTACCCGGTAGATATATAGGCTGTGCAACGAGAAGAATAGCAGATGTTATCACGAAATGTCAGGAAGGTGGTGAGGACGCGTTTATAATCTCATTTGACTTCCAGAAGGCATATGATTCGGTAGCATGGAGCTTCCTATATAAGGTGTTAGAAGAATACAATCTTGGAGAGCACACGGTCAACTGGGTAAAAACGCTTCTCAGTGACTCAAAAGCTAAAGTCCTAAATAATGGTAATTTATCGAGCGAGTTTAGAATTGCTAGGGGCCTAAAGCAAGGGGACCCCCTATCGTCCACTTTGTACATTCTAGTGGCTGAGATTCTAGCCAACAACATAAGGGACAATAACAAAATCAGGGGAATACGGATGGGGCAAGACGAACACAAACTTGTACAGTTCGCAGATGACCTTACGGTTACCGTAAGGGACGAAGCCTCCGTAAAAGAAGTCATAAAAGAAATAGAAAAATTCGGGGAAATATCCGGCCTAAAACTAAATGAAAGAAAAACAAAAGGGTTCAACATAGGCAGCCAAAAAATAAAATCTAAAAGAATTCAAGACCTGGCCTGGGAGAATGAAATAGAAATCCTGGGGGTTTTCCATACATACCCAATAGATAATAAGAAAGCAGAGACAAGCAACCTAAAGAAAATAAAAGAAAAAATATTCCAAGTTAAGAGGGAATGGAGCAAAAGAAACATCTCTATGAAGGGAAAGGTTGTAGTGGCCAACACACTAATATCATCAATTGCAACTTACATAACCTCCAACATATACATATCCCAAGAAGCAGTAAAAGAAATAAATAACAGCATAGATGAATTTATCTGGAAGAATAGGCGCCCCAAAATTGCCAGAAAATATCTGATAAAAACAACAGAAACAGGAGGACTAAAACTCAGAGGCCTGGAAGTTGCAATAAAAACTAACAGGTTAAAATGGGCAAAAAACCTAATCGAAGGGCAGGATAAGAAATGGGCTGCCTTCATAAAAACAAAGCTAAACAACAAAATAGAAGAAGAGTTAACAAGAAGAACTGCTAGTCCCCTAACGATTGGGGTCCCGTTCTATGATGAAATTCTTAAGACTTGGTATCAAGCATATGGTAGCCAATCCCCAGAGACAGTAGAAGAGATAGCGATTGAAAAACTGTGGAGAAATCATCTTATTCCCACAGGGCTCAGTCAGAGGTTGATAAACCAATTCAAAAGAGTAAATGTATACGAAGTAAAAGACCTTATACGACAAGGCAGGTTAATGACCGAGCAAGAGATAAAAGATATATATAATATAACCCTATCTTATCTAGAAAGATTCCAAATCACACAAGCTATCCCTAGAAGATGGATTGTTAGATTAAGAGAAGAGTGCGTAGTCACAAGGGGGAAGCCCATATACATAGCGCTAGGAAATAAAACAATAAATATTAAGAACCCAGGCAAACACTTTAACTGGTACCACTTCGTCCTGGAAGGCACAGAAAGTGCAGGTAATAGAAACACAAGGTGGAATATGATTCTCGGAAGAGAAAACGAGCTAACAGAACAACAGTGGCAGGAAATATATACCCTCCCCTACAAGTATACTGAAAATGTTATCTTACAATCACTACAATACAGAATTATAAATAGAATAATTACTTGCAATGCATACTTAAAGAGAATTAAAATAAAAGATTCGCCAGAATGCGACTCTTGCGGTGAGCACGACAGCATAGCGCATTTCTTCTATAACTGTGAGATAGTCAGAAACTTGTGGCAGAGCATAGCGATCTGGCTGGCGGCATCCGGCGACAGCCAGATGGCTACTGTCAGAGATTTCTCAAAACAAGACGTTCTATTAGGTATATTGGGGGAAGGGGCTAAGAAAAACAAAATAAATTTCGTCATTATGACAGTTAAAAATTACATCCACAGAACGAGGTTGTTCGGAAAGGGCAAGATAGAGTTTATTGAAGCGTTAAGGGAGGTGCGAAAACACCTGAGAGATAAAAGATTGTATGCTCTCAAAAAGGATGAATACAAGAAAATGTTTACAAAATGGGAGCTTATTTGGCAATATCTAGGTTAAAATTTCGAATCATCTGCATGTAAAATAGTTTAATTAGACCTCACCGCAAATTACAAATGCGAAGCAAAAAATATACCACCTGTTATGACAAAAATCAGAAAAAGAAATTCTCCCAAGCGCGAATTTATCTTATTCAAAGCCAATGTGAAACACTAAATACCAGAGAAAAATATGTCATTGTTATTGTTTAAACTGTATGTTATTTAGATTGTAGAAGCCAAGAAGGCAGGAACAGAAAATAAAGAATTTGCAACAAAAAAAAAACACATTAAACACCCAATGTTCCAGTGTACACTCTAGTTGAACACATTAAAAACCCAATGTTCGAGTGCACACTCTATTTGAACACATTAAACACCCAATGTTCCAGTGTACACTCTAGTTGAACACATTAAAAACCCAATGTTCCAGTGCACACTCTATTTGAACACATTAAACACCCAATGTTCCAGTGCACACTCTAGTTGAACACATTAAACACCCAATGTTCCAGTGCACACTCTATTTGAACACATTAAACACCCAATGTTCCAGTGCACACTCTAGTTGAACACATTAAACACCTAATGTTCCAGTGCACACTCTATTTGAACACATTAAGCACCCAGTGCACTCTAGTTGAACACATTAAACACCCAATGTTCCAGTGCACACTCTATTTGAACACATTAAACACCCAGTGCACTCTAGTTGAACACATTAAACACCCAATGTTCCAGTGTACACTCTATTTGAACACATTAAACACCCAATGTTCCAGTGCACACTCTATTTCAACACATTAAACACCCAGTGCACTCTAGTTGAACACATTAAACATCCAATGTTCCAGTGCACACTCTAGTTGAACACATCAAACACCCAATGTTCCAGTGCACACTCTAGTTGAACACATTAAACACCTAATGTTCCAGTGCACACTCTATTTGAACACATTAAACACCCAGTGCACACTCTAGTTGAACACATTAAACACCCAATGTTCCAGTGCACACTCTATTTGAACACATTAAACACCCAGTGCACACCCTAGTTGAACACATTAAACACCTAATGTTCCAGTGCACACTCTATTTGAACCCATTAAACACCCAATGTTCCAGTGTACACTCTAGTTGAACACATCAAACACCCAGTGCACTCTAGTTGAACGCATTAAACACCCAATGTTCCAGTGCACACTCTAGTTGAACACATTAAACACCTAATGTTCCAGTGCACACTCTATTTGAACACATTAAACACCCAATGTTCCAGTGCACACTCTAGTTGAACACATTAAACACCTAATGTTCCAGTGCACACTCTATTTGAACACATTAAACACCCAATGTTCCAGTGCACACTCTAGTTGAACACATTAAACACCTAATGTTCCAGTGCACACTCTATTTGAACACATTAAACACCCAATGTTCCAGTGCACTCTAGTTGAACACATTAAACACCTAATGTTCCAGTGCACACTCTATTTGAACACATTAAACACCCAGTGTTCCAGTGTACACTCTAGTTGAACACATCAAACACCCAGTGCACTCTAGTTGAACACATTAAACACCCAATGTTCCAGTGTACACTCTAGTTGAACACATTAAACACCCAGTGCATTCTAGTTGAACACATTAAACACCCAATGTTCCAGTGCACACTCTATTTGAACACATTAAACACCCAATGTTCCAGTGCACACTCTAGTTGAACACATTAAACACCCAATGTTCCAGTGCACACTCTATTTGAACACATTAAACACCCAATGTTCCAGTGCACACTCTATTTGAACACATTAAACACCCAATGTTCCAGTGTACACTCTAGTTTAACACATCAAACACCCAGTGCATTCTAGTTGAACACATTAAACACCCAATGTTCCAGTGCACACTCTAGTTGAACACATTAAACACCCAATGTTCCAGTGCACACTCTAGTTGAACACATCAAACACCCAGTGCATTCTAGTTGAACACATTAAACACCCAATGTTCCAGTGCACACTCTATTTGAACACATTAAACACCCAATGTTCCAGTGCACACTCTAGTTGAACACATTAAACACCCAATGTTCCAGTGCACACTCTATTTGAACACATTAAACACCCAATGTTCCAGTGCACACTCTAGTTGAACACATCAAACACCCAATGTTCCAGTGCACACTCTATTTGAACACATCAAACACCCAGTGCACTCTAGTTGAACACATCAAACACCCAATGTTCCAGTGTACACTCTAGTTGAACACATCAAACACCCAGTGCACTCTAGTTGAACAGATTAAACACCCAATGTTCCAGTGCACACTCTATTTGAACACATCAAACACCCAGTGTTCCAGTGCACACTCTATTTGAACACATTAAACATCCAATGTTCCAGTGCACACTCTAGTTGAACACATCAAACACCCAATGTTCCAGTGCACACAGTAGTTGAGCACATTAAACACCCAATGTTCCAGTGCATGCTCTGGAGTAATAATTGTTCTAAATTGCACACTGTGGCACGACCAGAAACTTGCTGAGAAACTTGCTGAGAATCATGTTGAATGTTATCATTAGCCTGATCAATTAGTGAGGTGTTGATGAGTTAGCCTTATAATATAGTTAGTAATGTTATCATTAGTTAGTAATATTATCATTAGTCTTGATATATTGTTGTGTTGTTGTTGATGAGTTTAGTCTTATGAGTTAGTAACATGTTGACATAAAATTCTCATCTATTAAAACATGTAGCACCTTTGCATGTTTGTATTTCTTTAATCAATTGTATTTGCAGAATTTCACAGCTGTGATATGTCTCATCGCCAACATAAACAATTTACAGATTTAAATGTTTAACAAATTGATATATAGATAGAACCTGATGAGAATGTGGTACAAGGAACACTATTGCACTGACCGAGATGCGAGTGGGTTATGAACAAATCAAAACATCGAGCACAGTGCAGTAGTGTCCCGAGTTCCACATTTGAATTTAGGTCCTATATTTACTCCCACATTGCTATGCTTACCTTATATGGCTATGTGTATACTGGGGGAGGAAGAGGGAATGGAAATGTCATACCACACGCGTAGGATTGGAGCAAATTACCACACTACTCCCGCCCATACAAATAGCATGTGGTACATACATCAATGTCGAGTAAAAATTACTTTTACCTTTCAATCAAGATAACATAGCTCTCAGATTGCTTGCTAATTTAGTCGATCCATCTGATCATACACAAATACAACATATTCTCACTAGGTTGAAACAGTACACTTATATATGTTTTTTTTGTATTTGGCCTCATCTAACAAGGGAACATATACACTCTTATAAACAATTTGTTTGCGTAATAATAAAAACATCGACAAGTAATCATGCAACACCGATTTTTGGCCGCATTGTGACCATACACTTTCTCATAACTTGCTAAGGATTTTTATACGCAATAAATAGCGGTTCTTTCACATGAATAATTCGTAATATTAGTCCATCCAGTTGTCAGTTGATTTAAATGTTTATTTTTAATTTTGGCCATAATTTAAAAAAAGATTTAAAATTAACTGACATCACATTCTATTAACATGAAGTACATGGTCTGAATTAAAACAAGGCCCATATGCATGTGTGTCAATCCTCATAGCCGAGAAAATATTGCCCTTAATTAAACCTAGCAGGACTTATCGCACATGGCAACCATACTCTGTGTATAATAATGAACGGCGGACTGTCCAGCATCAAAGGCAAATTAGAGACTGAAATAACACATCACAAAGCAAGTTACCTTCGGGTGAAGTCGTCAGAAAACGTACAATCCGCCTTCAGCAATCCTCTCAAATAATGCGAATTTATGACAAAAACGAAGTTCAAAATTCAGTTCAATATAGCCAAAGCGATTGTCTGAATCAAGGCAATATCGAATATATATTCAGATATACCAAGTATTAGCCATTTTCCAGCCTAATCTAGCAGCATTTCCTGAATGTGTAGAGCTGCCGATACTAATTTTCTGAAGATCTGACCGTTTCACTCTTCAACTTCGTCAAGTGCAGCAGCTGGAGCGGGAGGCTGCAGTGTATAACCGGTGCGATTCTCTATGACAGGCTCAACCTCTGCGACCAGTTGGGCGACCTGTGGTGGTGCCATGGGGATAATAACGTCGGCTGAAATTAATAAGTTCATACTCAGATAAGCTAGATATTCACAGCAGGGCTCACTACACACTGACGAGGTATGGAGACACGTTATTAAGACAAATGGATGCTTTGGCAATAAGCGCAATGATATACATGTAACTGGGTGAAGTCGCCAGCAAATTTACAATTCACCTTCACCAATCCCCTTAAATAACCTAAATTTAAGACAAAAATGACTTTCAAAATGCTGTTTAACATAATCAAACAGATTGTTTGAATCAAAGCATTTAATATCAAATATACTCGGATATACCAAGCATTGGCCCTATTTCAGTTTAATTTAGCAGAACTTACTAAATGTGTAGAGCTGCCAATTGTACATTTTCTGACGATCTAACCCAACTACATAGACTGCACAATTTACAATTGAACGAACTCTTATAGGAAGCAGCAGTAATTATAGAGTAAATTAGGCCCAGAAAAGTCTCCGTCGTACGTACAGATGCTGCGTCTAGGAAAATCTTGCCCAGCCGGCGCGACACCACTTCACACTCATACTACACGTCCAGGCTACGGGAGGAAACACCATATTGTATCATACTAAATTAAAAATTTGTTTTCATATAAAACAACACATCACGCACATTGTAGGAACACGGGTCAATGACCCAGGCGAGATTGACTCCCTACATGAAACGATTGTGAGAGGAACATTAAGGGGCTTAAAACCTCCCATTCGCAGGAGTGAGTGAGTGAGTGAGTGAGTGAGATTGGTTGCTTTACGCCCTTATCAACACATTAAAGGTTATATCAAGGGTGGGAGAGCTTCATGAGAGGGAGGCAGTTTATGATCTTATCCAGGAAAAAGAGATAGAGAAGAAGGGCGATAGAGACACAGAAAAAGAGACAGAAGGGCATTTTATGGTCTTACCCGGGACCATTACCATTCGCAGGAGAGATCCCCTTCTACAGCATTCATTGAATGAATAAAGATGTTTTTCAAATTCAAATTTAATTCAAATTCAAACATCCACACTCAGCGCCAGCACTGAGATACACACTCCTTCACACAGCTGCCTAAAGGCCCATTCACATTACAAGGGGCGATTGGTGTACGGCCGCCGCACGGCTAAAAACACAATGTTAAAGTATTACAGCCGGCAAGTATCGGCCGGCTGGTTGTGGTAATGGGAATGGACCTTAATGTAGGCCAGTCTGCCGTTATGCTGCAATGTTTTACAATTGTGTTTTATACCTAAGCTAGATCAGCTTTTATGTGATGCGTTACAGGAAAATTAGTTACAAGTCGCAAAAAGGATATTTTCTAAAGTATTTTATTCTATAGATCTCTTCATTGGAATGTTCTGACTTTTGGAGGATTTAGCCCTGTTGATCATATCAATATATGTACCACATTTCAGGACATTGTATTAAAGAGATCCTTGCGTATCAAAGGTCATCCTATCAAATATCAAACTTAAAATATAGAAATACTTCTTAGATGTCCATTTAGCTTAATGTTTACTATCATTAGAATTGGCTTCATCTCATCTTTTCAAATATGATGATAACTCAAAACCTATTTTTAGCGACTTGTGACTCATTTTCCTGCAACACAAAACATAATCTTCATTTACTTCATGCCAATTTTTAAGCTCCATCCCCAGCTAATTTTGAATTTTGTATTTTTTCCCTACCAATGAACATCATCTACGATCCTCTACCTTCAATTTGAATTTGTTTCTTATAGAAATGGCAATGAAGTATTCTTTTAGTACAACGCTTGAATTGGCTTTCAAGTAAAACTTGTTAGATAAATTTATCCCATTTTATAACTATTTGATCTGACATGGGGTTAACCCAATTGATTTAATTAATCATAAAAACCTTGGTATTCTTTGGACCCGTACTGTTGTTGTCATTTTTTTAAAAAATATTTTTTTTTTTTAAATAAATTTTTATTGACAAAAGTTTCACAATGTGATAGTTCTCATTTGTCATAAAAAAGTTATGATACATAGGTGGTCATTTTTACGTAGTAATTACACTTCAGTACAGTTACTCCTATAATTTTTAAATTTCTTTAACTACTTTAACCTTACATATATATATCTAGATTTCCTTATACACACATCTCACATTTGTTTTCTACATTTTTTGTGCCAGAATAAAAACAGATACATACACATTCCGCTTTGTCTAAGTAAAATTATACATCAATCATGGTTCCCGGGGTCCTGTCCACTCTTTCCTCCTCCACCTGGTTCTTGGCATCCCGGCGTCTTAGCACCTAAATAATACATTACATCATATTTATACTTTATTTAATTGTTATTCATTGAATGCAATATCATATTTAATTTGCATCAAAAGAAAAAAAACGCACTATCCAGCATGGATGTTTTCAGACGTCGCCATTAAGTTAAAAGTAAATAGTATAAAAAATTATCCACAAAAAGAAAGATTTCATAAGCTAATGTAACATCAAGTCAAGTTAGGTAACTTCTAATTGAACAAGACAACATACTACTGCCCAATTGCTATAGTATCTTTCGATACTAGGAGGGTAGCCCAGCTGATTTGCCTAACTGCTATTTTCTTTTGCTTCTAATTTTTAGTATATAGTTCTTTTTTTGTATTTCTTTTTTTCATTTGATTGCATAGGCAACCATCACTCACTTCCAAACCTGGCCTCCTCCACTCTGGGCCACAATCAGCAGGAGGCATTTCACAGTGATGTTACACTTCAGTTACATAACTTATCTGATGATCTCCTCAGATATTTCCTCTCACTGAAATCAGTTTACACAGATGTACAGATGACAGTCTACAGATCCAAAGATAAAGATCTTACAGGATGTAGCTTGTCAGATCACACTTGTAGGCCTGGCCTAGTAGGAATGCCTAGTAGCCAACCCCCTGCCTAGTAACTATTCACAAGCTTTCAGGGTTGTTCACTTATCCTCAAGCACCATCCTAGTAGCCAACCCCCTGCCTAGTACCCAACCCCCTGTCAATCACAGCCAGTCTGTACACCTCCCTCCCTGTCCTCCCTCCTCCCTCCCTGTCACTCACAGCAAACAGGCCAAGCCAATACACTCCTCTACTTAACAGCACCAGCCAACACAGTCAAAACAGACCCATGTGGCCACTGACAGGCCACCCCTCCAATTTAGACTTAGCCAGGGGTGCGACAGAGGCTCCTGTATAAGTATACCTTTCCTATAGTGATACTAAAAGGAGGCTGCGCCCATTCAATCGAAATACAACTTAAAACAGAAAAACACAGAGGCTACCCTCCTAATAAACACAGCTACGTATAAACATTACATATCCATTTTAACCTCAGTCTGGGTATAATTTTGCTGCAACATTGGAATCAGCTTGATCTTATTTTTTCAAATATAATATCTCAAAATCCATTTTTGCGACTTGTGACATTTTCCTGAAACACATGTCAAATATGCAATTAAACCATGGGTATACAATACCTACCGTGGGTATACAAATTATTGTGGTCCCAATTATGAAGACTGGAAGCTGGATGTGAGGGCATATTGAAGTTGCACCTGGCGGTCAAGTACAAACCCGGGGCTCTAACGTCCAAGGCCAGCGGGGCCCCGACGTCCAAGGCCGGCGGGGCTCTAACGTCCAAACCGGGGGCCCTAACGTCCAAGCACGGGGCCCTAACGTCCAAGGCCGGCGGGGTTCTAACGTCCAAGCACGGGGCCCTAACGTCCAGGCCGGGGCCCTACCGCCTGGGGCCCTAATAGCCAGGGCCCCTAACATCCAGGGGCCCTAACGTCCAGGCATCAGACGAATATAATGGCGAGGATGGTGATTACGGCCACGTTGTAGATGCCTACTGGGAGTCATTCAGGGCAGGAATGTTAACCTGAGGAAGGGGAAATTGTATGATTATAACGTAACAGAAGTTCAGAAGGTGACCAACAACCTCCGACATAAATATCTCTAATTGAAAGGTATTATAACTGTCAGGTAAAATTGTCATAGCAAGGTGGTTAGATTAAAAACCCCGAAAGAAACAAATCCGGTGAAAACAATAGTGTCGCTGCCTATCGATTCCTCTAACAATGATTGAAAACTTGTATTCTTCTAGATCTTATTAATTGTCACCCTTATTATTATTATTATTATTATTATTATTATTATTATCTATTATTACAAGTTGAACCGCACTAACTGTACACATAATTGTTACAATAATGACAAGAAAACAGAGGGCATGGTCCATATGTATTAAAGCTAGCGTTTCGTTTTTTATACAGTTTTAGGGCTCATAGGCCTGCATGTAGTCTGCTATATATAAAACTAATATCTCAACGCATGACCCCTTATCTCTCAGGTACCGTAATAATCAACAGACTTATAGGTAATAATCAATAATCTACGCGGGAAAAAGTGTTGCGAAGGACTCATTGCTAACGTAGCGTAAATTACAGGACGTTACGTCCTAAAATATTGCGTCCTGATCGGCATAGTTGTTGACAAAATTGTCTGGATCAAAGGCCGGGATGAAAGGTAGGCCAGAAAGACTAATAATACGAATTCAGGAACATATCTTATATCAAATGAAAGCTTGGACGATTTCCTGTCCATTTATGTGTACTGTTTGGTGGTCAGTCGTACATCAAGATCTATACAGCGAGCGTAACCGCGGATACAACTGATGCGAAATCTGGATAGAGTTAGACTAGCGCTAACTAATGATGTCCGCTGGGTATATTAACCGGCTCAATATTTCCAGATTTCGCGTCAGTTTTAGGCCTTAATTTGATTTGAAGCCTTCATTCAGTAGATGTATAAAAATGCCAGCCAAGGATTGGGATGACGTAGGCCAGAGCTGTAGCCTATAGGCCTACATAATATGCATATTATGCAATGGCGGGAAAAACGAGAATCAGAAAGTAGTACTCGTATCTATACGCGAGCGTTGTTAGGCAAGAAAGTAGTTCTGTGTTCGAAGGGTAATTAAACAATAAAAACCTATTTTATTCTTGATAAATGTACCTTTGCATTAAACTCAACCTAACAACGATTCACTCCTTCTAAATTAATATGATATTAATCCACTTTATCATGAAAAACGGCATATTAATATTTTTATGATGATTATATATACAGTTAGTAAATTATTATTATTATTGGTATGAAACTTTTATTCAGCGAAACATATACATAAATATAAATCAAGAAGAGGACAAATTCGTTCTCCACTGGAGATCTTCCAAGCAGCCCTTTAAATTAAACATCAGTAATAAGATATAGATCTGTAAATAAATGTTCAGTAGAACAATGTGGTGTTGACACCATTGAACTTTGTTGTCGATGTTGATAAAGTCTTTTTATAATATAGCCATGATTGTAGTAATCTTGATGGAGACTCATAGCCTCTACCTGAACTGGTAGTAAGTAAGGTAGAATATAGCCTCTACCCGAACTGGTAGAATGAGTATGGTGGAATTTAAAGTACCTCTTCCTATACTGGTAGAGAGAATATCAAATAATATTATACACTACAACAGGGGAAATAACTCTTCGAGGAGTTCTTAATGGGCTAACATAATAGTGGCTGAAGTTTTCTAAGAAGTATCGGCCTTTACATCATAAGTCTTACATACCTATTTGCTCCCCCCCCCCCCCCCCCGTTCCCCCCGTTCCCCAATCCCTACGGTTTCTAACATGAGATACTGGTTTTATATACTCTGTAATGTGTGTAGTTGGTCATATTTTCAGAAAATGTACTCTTGGCAGATCTACAGATTCAGTAAATTCTGCTAAATTAGGCTGAAAAATGATGAATACCGGGTATATCTGAGTATATTTGGTATATCATTGATTTAAAGTATCTGTTTTGTTACGTTAAACTGCATTTTGAAGCTCATTTCTGTCTTTAATATGGGTTATTTGAGAGAATTAATGAAGGCGAATCGTACATTTTCAGAAGATCTGACCCATATATGATATTTATAGTGTGTGAGATGCAGACACCTACATGCACACACACACTTAAGAATGTCTCAGATGCTCAAATGTGCTGAACCAGTCAACATTACAGGAAAATGAGTCACCAGTCGCAAAAATGATATTTTTCAGTGAGTGTTTTATTCACACTCTTTTGTTGTAATGTTCTGAATTTTTTTGATTTTTTGTTGTTGTTCCTTTATTTAACCAGGTGTTATAAACTGGGTTAGGCATGTGCCTGCCCATTTATCTTTGGGGATCAAGCTATTTGCCTGATTTACAGCCCAACCCTGGCATTTTTACGTGCACAAGGGTGTTTAGCGCTTTGAGTCGTATCAATGCTTGTACCAAATCTCAAGACAGTATTAGATATATTCATGCGATTAGAAAAATAATCCTATGGAGTATATGGGCCAAAGTAAAAAAGAATGTACAAATGGCCTCTTTTGACATGAAATTTTGACATTTTTTCAAACGCATCTTAGAATATCATTTTTTGTTATTCTGAATAGTCCATAGCTTCCTGAATTTGGGGGCAAAATTGCCTGTTGATAACTTGAACAGCTAAATAATGAGAACAATTCGAATTTTGACCCCTTTAAACCATTATTTTGAAGCTCACTACTGGAAAATTCCAGTGGAAAAATAATAAATAAATAAGATTTTATGGCCCAATATTTACCCTTTTGACTTACATTACAATTGACAATAGGATATAAACTGCTCTTAAATGTTTGATATCCTTTAAACATGATCGGTCTGCATTATGGAAATAATTCGTTACGGAAATTATGCGTTACGGAAGTTATGCAAAACATTTAGGCCCTTTGAAGACAAATGACATGAGACAACAATGTATATTTTCTCATGTGTATAGAAGATCTTAATATGCATGTATGTGTGAAAGGATTTTGATGTATGAGTTTAATCATGCATGCCATTGGCAATAAATTGCCGTTACGGAAATTATTCGTTACGGAAATTATTTGCCCTATTGAGGATTGGGGACAGCAGATGATATGAGCAAATGTCATATATTTTCTCATGTGTATAGACCATGATTACGTGCATATATGTGCAAAAGTATTTTGATGTAGGTCGATTATTAGGTGTGTTATTGGAAATAAACCAAAAAGTAATTTCCGTAACGAAAAATGACAAAATCAACTATCAAACTTTGTGCATTCATTGTGTCTTTGTGTAACTTCTAATTCCTTAACTTGTTTTTCTCAGATACAGGGGATTATGTGAACAATTGAATGCCCTAGTAGTTATATCATATCACATGTTTTCAGGGATGCCAGTCAGAGGTTGAAAAAATAATGGAACTATGACCTATAGACCCAGTGAGTCGGGAGAACGGGTCTACTTGGATTACCTCCCAGCTGTGGAGAGGGGTGCACCGTAGCTTTCTCAGGGACAAACCAGCGGTCTAATCTTCCATTGAAGAATACTCATGGAACACAGCTGGGGGAGGACCCCGGCCTTTAATGGAACAAGGCCTGCCGCCTATACCCCACTGCTGATGGGGACAGGTTTGCCTAAAATCCTCGGCACATGCCCCCTGTTTCTGGCCTTACTTGGGCTAGGTAGACATTCAACAATGCTAAAATACATATGTATTATGGTATGAAAATGAAAATATGGGATTTAATGGAGAAGAAAGCGGGTTAATGTCATGGAGATTCTGAATATTTTTGGATGTATGGACATTATGGAAATTCATTAATTCATGGAAGACTGGCATCCCTGTGTTTTAAACAATTACAAGGGGGGTCTAAAAATCGTTACGGAAATTACCGCCCAAATGGCCAAAAATCAACACACTGGGATAAAATAGAAATATCCATAATGCAGTTGTCAAAATTTTAGGAATAGCACTTTAAGACATTTTCTCTTCATTCATTTTATTTTTATGAGAATCTAAGTCATATTTTTTCAACAGTGTCCATTTCCCTTTTAAAAAAATAAAGAATTTTTAGCACTTTTTGCCCCAAATTTACCTTATTTCGGCTTCTAGCTTGGATTTTTCTGTTAATAGATAGGCAAAACTATATATGGCCCTTTAGCTTTCATCGAGCCCCATACACTAAAACCGAAAATGAGAAGAAAAACTAAAGATTAAAAAAATTATGGCCTGGCAAAAGCAAAAAACCTGATTTGTACATTTTTTTTTTACTTTGGCCCATATGTAGTTACTTTACTGGTAATTGCACCTGGAAATATTGCAAACTTTTTATCAAACATAAATATCCCAAACATAAATAATATAGAAACACTATTTAGAATGCTTACTATCATAAAAATCCGCTTGATCTCATCTTTTCAAATAATTATGATTATATCTGAACATTTATTTTTCTGCAACTTGTGACTCATCTCTCTGTAACATCACAAATAATGTAAGAATAATCTGTTACCTTCGCGATAGCAGTCATGTCTCCATTCTCTGTGTGGGAGCGAAGTATTGCTGCGTTGGGTTAGAGTCTGTAAGTCCTGCAAGCAAAAATTATCATGTTCACTTAGCTATATTCTAGTCTAGAGTAGATATAGGAATATAGATAGATATAGAAGGGTGACATTTTCAGAAAATGCACAATTCACCTTCACCAATCTTTCAAAATAACCCAAATTTAAGTGAAAAGTGACGTTTAAAATGCAGTTTAACACAATGAAAGAGATATTTCTAATCAACACAATGCCAAAGATACTCTGATATACCCATTATTTATAATTTTTGTCTAATTTAACAGAAGTTACAAAATTTGAAGAGTTTCCAATTGTGCATTTTTTGAAAATCTGACCCACGAAGCAGGGGTGAAAGTGGGGTCACAGCAAAAAAAGCTGAAACGTTTCTGCAAAAGGAAAAGCATCCATAGGGGCAGAGCTATACATATACAACATTATGTACAGTATACATTTTTCATAAAGAGTTGTAGAAGTCATATATTATTATTAACTTGTCAGACCATCTAGTACAGGATGGTATAATTAAGTTATATTGTCTTGAGAGTTGTGAGGCCGCCAAATGCATGATACTGAAGCGACGTCAGTATCCATAGAGGACGGCCAAGCATGGTCCCATCCTCTCGGTCTCTGGACACCACTGAATTCGTTGAACCAAATTTCATGAAACGTTTGAGAATTTTAATTCTAATTTTAGGGATAAAAGTGATGCAATTCGGAGGAAATTGGACAATGATTAGAATTTAAAAAATACTGATTTCAGTAGAAATACTGGAGACTTATCATTTCTGAGGGTAGGACATGTCAGAGGCAGCAGTACACACTCACCACTATAGGTGACGAGCCGTAGTGGTCCGTTCATAAGCCAGGGCTTTTAATTCTTTCAAGATCCCTTTTGTCCCGGCTTGTATTTGAGATAGGCTTCTATTCGAAATAGGCTTTTATTATTTGTTGCGTCTCTGTAAAACGAAGAAACCTTTATTATTTTTTAAAATCACAGCACTGAAAGGTAACAAGATGAGAGGACCAAAAGTGATTTTCAATTTCAAAAATACTTTCTTCCCTGGACAAACGTACAATATGAACTAAAACACTGCAGTTGCACGTTATGAATCATTACTAACTATACCTCCAGACTCTGAATGAATAAGACTCAATAATTCTGCCAGTTAATAGTTTAAAAGCATGACGGTATTGGATCAGGGGCACATATGAATAATCTTAGTGTAAATAATATTAGGCATCTCTCATCAACAAACCATGATTCTGTTTCCCAGTGACCTTTGAAAATGTGAATGTCACTGGCAGACCTTATAATTATGTGATCCGTTTCAGGAAAAGGAGTCGTAAGTCGCAAAATATGGATTTTGAGATATCATCATGTTCTAAAAGAGGAGATCAAGCCGATTCCAATGATAGTAAACACTAGGACACCTAATAAGTATTTCTATATTTTAAGTTTATATTTTTAATTTTGAAAAAAAAAGTTTGCAATGTTTCTGGATGGGTAATTGCCAATAAACTAACTAAATACACTCCATACGAAGGCCTTCAAAACGCAAGGATATATTTAATACAATGTTCTGAAATTTGGAACATAGGCCTAGATTTATATGACTTTAAGTGCTAAACCCCAGACATCAGAACATTTCAATAAGAGATCTTGTGAAAGAAACACTTTGAAAAATACCAATTCTGCGACTTGTGACTCATTTTCCTGAAACACATCACATATTACGTCATAATATTGACTGCATGCCACCCACTGCAGACCAATGTTCAAAAACCCTCAGTAGCATGTCAGCACCAGAGGAGGAAGGCCACTTCTTGTTCAGTCTATAGTGAAAATATTCTTCTTGTTTAAAGTTGCCCTCCCAGATATCTCCTATAGAAATCTCAAATTTCAGTTATTTAGAGGGCAAATACCCAGCCCCACCTTGTTCTAAGGGCAGGTGTCTCATTCATGACGTTGAAGGTAAATATTCGCATTTAAGTCGTCGGTATTCACAAAAACGTACACCGATACGGTGGGATCAGCCATCTTTGCTCTGACATTATAACTAGAATCCATTAGATGGCAGCCTGGATGGTCACATGACTCACCCATCCACACCAGAATCAACAGCATGTTATACAAACTCACGTTAATGGGTCTAAACAGTGCTGCCAGCTGCCATCTAAAAAAGGCATTTACAAGCTAGGAAAAAACCATACGCTTATCCCGCCATTTGTCTATGATTGAAAATTAGGGAATTTAGACATTTATTGAACTTTTCATTGATTAAGACATCGATAATATTGAGTTTGGGAACTAATCTGAATGTAAATTCAACAGAAGCATTCAATATTATTACAAGGGAAAGCAGCTTTAAAGCGATATAAAGTGCCCCAATTATAGTGCCATTGAAAAAGTCAACTTTTCATATACTACTTACAGACTTGTGTATCATGGGTACATGTGTGCACTTGTATTGTTAAAGCTGCCCTCCTAGCTATTTCCTATACAAACCTCAAATCTCAAATCTCAAATGGTTTGACTATTAATAACTCTAAGACCAAATTGCAAACCTTTTACGGCACAAGGAAAAAAAACCATGATGATTATATCATATATAATAATGGGGTCCAGATTGATAATGTCCAAAGTTTTAGGTATCTCGGATATCTCCTTGATAGTGGATTAACGATGTCTTGTCACATTAACAATGTCTGTGTAAGAACTAACTTATTGTACAAAAGGCTTGCGAGAATAAGACACTATATTAGTAGATATATTGCACTCCTAATATTTAAGACATATATCCTTCCAGTGCTAGAATCAAGTACTCTAACTATGGATTTAGGTAGTCAAAAGGACCTAAAAAGACTCCAGGTAGCTCAAAATAATTGTCTTCGGTTGTGCATTGGTGTTAAAACGAGAAGAGGGGCTTATAGGGTTAATAACGTAGAATTACATAACAGTCTAGGAATTATTCCGTTATGTTACAGAAGACTACAAAAATTCTTTGGAGTTTTCTGGAATTGTCATAACTTTGCGGAGAATTTTCCACAACATGACTATAACATGAGGGAAAATAGAGTGATATTAGTGTAACTCCCTGGCACAAAGAAAGGATTCGTAAGAGTCTTTTTGGTAAAATCCTAAGTTTCTGGAACTCACTTCCTAGAGAAGTAAAGGTGAATAATGATCTTACCTTCTTTAAAAATCAAATAAAGAACATATGTAAAAATGCCTTCTCAAACACCCAAAATGTATGGGAGATTCCAAATCCTGATGGCTTGATATGAATGACTACAAATTAGTGTCCAAAACTGGTTGAATTATTAGTACGTTGTCGAAGGTTTATGCCTGTATGAAATCGCCCTTTCAGTCCTGATGGCTAATATCAGATTATTACTTGAAACTTATTTTGCTCCTTTGTATTTTGATTGATATTTGAGGGTGAAACGATGTTCCTAGGAATGTTGTTAAAGGATGCTGCCCTAGGTGATGGTTTTTATTACTTTTTTTTTTTGACCTTCTATTTTCTTTTGTATAATTTAGCTATTTTCGCATGATAATCATGCCTAATCGGCTCTACTTGTCAAGCTGTCGCTGTGCCGACTGAATAATTTTTTGTAACATTTTTCTAATATCAGCTCGGAATGAGAATAGTGTACATACTACATAATCTTTGCTTTGCTGAATAAACATCTTAAAACAAAAAAACTTATTTAGAGCACAATACCCTACCCAACTTGTCCCAAGAGTTTGGATCTCTTTCTTAATGTTAAAGAGAAATATTTGAGTCTAAAGTGGGTATTTGAGTATTGATGTCCACCAAATACATATATATAGTTGTCACCATTTCTAAAACCCTGTCCTGCCCTCTTTAGTCATAGCCCCACATAACACATGACTTGACTTGAGAATACAGGAGCAGGCTCAAGTCTGATGACCCATTTACAGGCTACAGGCCGCACCACCCTGCCACCTATTGTTAACTATTGGCAATTCCGAAACCAAAAAATAGGGTGGCTTTTACTTGACCATGATCTGGTCAGTTCTTAAATCACCAAATTTAGATATTTATTGAACTTTTCATTAAGTAAGAGATCGATAATAGTGAATTTGGGAACTAATCTCAATGTAAATTTGAAAGAACCATCAAATATTAATACTAGGAAAAGCAACTTTAACTTCCACATATACAGCATGCTCAGACAGTTATATTATATTTATTATTTGTAGGCAAACAATACAAAGAGTAAATATCAATTTACCTGCAGATGCTAATGGTGGTGAGCATCTATATCCACTCATCCTGGTTGATAGTGACAGGATGAGAAACTGCCTATTGACCATGATTTGGAAATTTCCTTTGGAGACGGTACATTGGAATCTTCTGGTTTATCTATTGCCTCCCAGGACAATGAGGTCACAGTTGTGCCAGACATAGGTGCCCTGCAGAGGAACCAAATGGTACCCAGGGATCCTGCGGCCCAGCCCCGGGCCCCCCACTCAGGAGTCAAAAGTTTACGCTTTTTTGTTCCAGCCTTTAAAAAGTACCCCCATTCCGTGAATTTTCAAGGCATTTTACCCCTCACTTTTTGTGGCAAAACACAGAAAATCTGATGCTAAAAAAGACCCCTTTTTATGATTTCAAGGAGTGTTGTATAACTGTCAACGGTAATATGTACCTCCGACTGGCAACATCTGAGATCATCCTTGAAGGATAGTGCTTTTTTTATGGGGCCTAAATATGATATCGACCTAAATAAAATAAGATAAAAAAAACAAAAGAGAGCCCATTTCTGTCATAATTATAGTGAGTAAAAAATACCCCCTTAATCAGCATTTCGCGGAAATCAGTTGCAAATTGCTACCCTTATTTCTGATTTCGCACTCCGCATTTCTGAGTGAAAAATGACCCCTTTCTCTGCGAAATTGGGAACAAAAAAGCATACACTTTTTACCCTTGAGTGGGGGGCCCAGCTAACATCAAAATTACCGATTTTTTACTAACATCAAAATTACTGACTAATAAGCTCAATTTCTACTGACAAAATGAATTTGTTCGCAGGCCCCCAAAAAGTCTTTAAATTCCCAAGAGTTCTCCATTTTAAGGAATAGGTTAGTAAAATTTGAGTAAAATTAAAGTTTTGAACAATTTTAGCTTGGAAAAATTTATAAGTTTGGTCAAATTTGGAAGCTTGGTCAAATTTGGAAGTTTGGTCAAATTTGGAAGTTTTGTATAATTTGGAAGTTTTTGTATAATTTGGAAGTTTTTGTATAATTTGGAAGTTTGGTATAATTTGGAAGTTTGGTATAATTTGGACGAATTTGGTAAATCCTGAAAGTTTGGTCAAATTTGAAAGTTGTACAAAACTTTGGAAGTTTTGTAAAATTTGTAAGTCTTTGAAGGTTGCATCAAAATTTGAGTTCCGAGAATCATTTGTGACTACTAATCTATTGAAATGCTTTGTCAATTTGTGGCCAGGCACTAGGCCCATACACCACTCTGTGTAGATTCATGTAGGATCCACCCCATGCCATGTACAGTTCACTGGTCTCTTTTAGTCTAACCCAGTGCTTGTATATGAGCATGAGGTATGGCAACTTAAATGAGACTTATATTGGCTTTCAGAAACTTTTGTAAAATTAGAAAGTTTACTAAGATTGGAGTCATGTAGAGTCCACCCCAGCCATACCATGTACAGTTCACTAGTCACAGTCTAACCCACTGCTTGTATATGAGCATGAGGTATGGCTTATTCAATGAGACTTACTTTTAGTTTCTAGAACATTTGTAAAATTTAAAAATTTACTTAAATTTGAGCTCCGAACTATTTCGAACTGCGTTTCCTCAAATTTGAGTTTTTTAAAGTTGATCAAAATTTGAAAGTTCCTTAAAATAAGTTTTGTAAAATTTGTACATTTTGTTAAAATTTGAGCTTCTTGGGGGTTTCCGGTTCCGGTGTCTGTTCAAGTTCACTGGAGGAAAGCTCCGTTTTTTTTCAGGTCCAAGTAAAGTTGTACTTTGATCTAGTCGGAAAGAAAACAGTAGAAAGTCGTATGAATATACATAGACCAAGTGGAAAACCTCATTTCGCCACACAGAATAGGATTAACTTGTTGAGAGACATTTTCTTCTCGGCGTAACGGCCCCACGCTTCAGGCGCCATCTTGTCACCCCTCCAGGGCGACTGACACGGGAAGAGAAGCCACCTCCAAATCCCTCCTAGGCGGATCGGAATCCAAAGGACAATCTATCAAATACAGAGGCGCTAAGGACAAAACTAAAATACTATTGTTTATACACTACATATTCGAGTGCTCGGAGGCGCTCTTACAAAGAATATCTCCATACTCAAAAAGACTAAATAAGCACGGCAACGTGTACGAACAGTTACGAGGATCGCCCTCCAGGAGAGAGCCCTCAGGCTGGTACATCTGTGATAAACAGGAAAACGATAGGGAGCAAATATAAAAGGAAATAGAAGGTTTGGGCAAAGTACCGGAGCCATAACTTTTTCTTGACAAACTTTATTCTCGCAAAAATAACTTTAAATTTGAGCGGCAAGAGCCGGCCGGAAGTTGGACCACGGCGCATGCGCAACAGCGCTGAACCACCAAAACATCCGCCCAAAGCTAAGCCAGACGTGTATGGTCGATTCTAATGAACTGTCCGCTTTGCATGTTCAAGGCTATAACTTGGTTAATATGATAGATATAGATAAGCAACTAATGTCAGCGGATCCGCCTCGTCGAGACCTATCGGGGGATACCCATATTTGTATACCTGTGATGGGAACTTTAATTTCTACAGGCCAAAAACATGTCATTTTTCGCCATTTTTTAAAAAACTTTCCTCAGTTATTTAGGATAACTTGCTGTTTAAAAATCGGAGAAGCTCCCACGAATGATATTTATATCTATATATATTACCAACGATCTACCTTTTGCTAGGATTTCTTTTTAAAAATTCACTTTTCATTTTTAAATATTCTGTGAATTATTTTGTCATTGTGTAATTATGTGTCACCGTGATTATGACAAAATTAATGGTCCTATACCTTCCTTTTAATATCATCAGGTGAATAATTTGTTATATTCAAAACTATCACCAAACCCTTTATTAATCATTGCAATAAAAGAAATTGCAGTCAGATATCTGACATCGTCCCTTTTCTATCATTCTGTAAAATAAACCAGTTTTTGTGTAGTTTTTAGGTCACCGTGATTATGGGATTCTCTCAAGTGTTACATAAAAACAAAAAAAGAATAAGGCATTCCCTTTTATACATTAAAACCTTCATGTTTCCTCTAAAGTTATGCATAGTCTTAGCTTTACTAGTATCATTGTCTGGAAGCTATATCATATTTGATAAATATGTCACCGTGATTATGGTGTCACCGTGATTATGACATAAATCCAGCAGGTTCCATCAAATCAGTGAAGCCTACATGTGTATTAGACATGCAAACAACAGATATCATTACATTCGCAGGAGACTGCAGTACTGACCAGTGTAGTTTGAGAACTTTTGTGTGACTTTAGAGCATTTTTTGTTTCACATTTTCATTTAACACCAAATATGAACAGTATCTTGAATATTAAAGAACACTCAGCAAATATTCCTAATTATGAAATAAGCCTCTAATAACTTTGTCTAGCCTAAACAACAAACCATTGAACAGGATAGACCCACCCCTGATACCCAAGTATATCTTGTTAATTTATAAATGCCAGATGTAATCATGGTGCTTGCAAAAGCATAATCACGGTGACATAGGTCACCGTGATTATACTTTGATATTGAGACTTCTTTTAGGCCCAGTAACATGATTTTGATTTTTTTTTTTAACTGTTATGCACACAGAGTGTGTTTCTCCACATTTTAAGAGCATTAATATTAACTATTATTGGGAATATTTGCAATTGTGTGAGCTTGAAAAATATTAAAAAATTGAAATATTGCCAGATCAGGACTTGCATGAATAGGGACAATATTAAAGGAGCTATTTTGCCCTTAATATCAACCAAATTATATCTACTGTATACACCAGAGCCGGAAATGCTTTAAATTTAATTAAAAAATAATTATAGGGCAAATTGCAAACTGTATGCAAAATGTGAATATATGTCACCGTGACTATGCATTGCTAAAACATATCTTCTGGCTCACTGAATGTATTTTGATATGATTTTTCTAACTGTATTGGGTTGGATTATATTCCCAGTCGTTTATACTCCCTCACACCCTCCTCCCTCACACCCTTCTCCCGTACACCCTCTTCCTTCACACCCTTCTCCCTTACACCCTCTTCCCTCACACCCTTCTCCCTTAGACCCTCTTCCCTCACACCCTTCTCCCTTAGACCCTCTTCCCTCATGCTCTTCTCCCTCACACCCTCCTCCCTCATACCCTAATCCCTCACACCCTGCTCCCCCAGACCCTTCTCCCTCTACCCTCAGACCCTCCTCCCTGACAACCTTCTCCCTTACAACCTCTTCCCTCAGACCCTCCTTCCTCAAACCCTCCTTCCTCCTACCCTTCTCCCCGGCCCTTCTTCTTCATATTCTTCTCCCTCACATCCCCCTCCCTCAGACCCTCTTGTTCACACCTTCCCCCTCAAACCCTCCTCTCTCAGACCCTCCTCTCTCAGACCCTCCACCATCAGACCCTCCTCCCTCAGACCCTCCTCCCTCAGACCCTCCACCATCAGACCCTCCACCATCAGACCCTCCACCATCAGGCCCTCCACCATCAGACCCTCCTCCCTCAGACCCTTTTCCCTCAGACCCTCCTCCCTCAGACCATCCATCATCAGACCCTCCTCCCTCAGACCTTCCACCATCAGACCCTCCTCCCTCAGACCCTCCACCATCAGACCCTTCACCATCAGACCCTCCACCATCAGACCCTCCACCATCAGACCCTCCTCCCTCAGACCCTCTCCTTCACACCTTCTCCCTCAGACCCTCCACCATCAGACCTTCCACCATCTGACCCTCCTCCCTCAGACCCTCCTCCCTCAGACCCTCTTCCCTCAGACCCTTCACCATCAGACCCTCCACCATCAGACCCTTCACCATCAGACCCTCCACCATCAGACCCTCCACCATCAGACCCTCCACCATCAGACCCTCCTCCCTCAGACCCTCTCCTTCACACCTTCTCCCTCAGACCCTCCACCATCAGACCTTCCACCATCTGACCCTCCTCCCTCAGACCCTCCTCCCTCAGACCCTCCTCCCTCAGACCTTCCACCATCTGACCCTCTACCATCAGACCCTCCTCCCTCAGACCCTTCACGATCAGACCCTCCACCATCAGCCCTCTCCTTCACACCTTCCCCCTCAGACCCTCCTCCCTCAGATCTTCCACCATCAGACCCTCCTCCCTCAGACCCTCTTCCCTCAGACCTTCCACCATCAGACCCTCCTCCCTCAGACCCTCCACCATCAGACCCTCCTCCCTCAGACCCTCCTCCCTCAGACCCTCCTCCCTCAGACCATCCTCCCTCAGACCATCCTCCCTCAGACCTTCCACCATCAGACCATCCTCCCTCAGACCCTCCACCTTCAGACCCCCCTCCCTCAGACCCTCTCCTTCACACCTTCTCCCTCAGATCCTCCTTCTTCAGACTCTTCTTCTCCCCCACAACCTCCTGCGTCAAACCCTCCTCCCTTACAAAATTTTCCCTCAGACCTTCACTCCTAATACTCTCCTCCCTCAGTCTCTCCTCCCCCCACCTCACAACCCCTACCTCAAATCCTCCACCCTTAGACTCTCCTCCCTCAGACCTTTTATCCTTAAACCCTCCTCCCTCAGATATCATTTGTAATTACATATTAGACAATCACTCTTTATTCTTGGGGTGGGATTACATTCATTCACAACGATATCCACCAAGGGCCATGTTTCAAGTAGACATCAAGGTAAAGAAAGCTATCAAATTTGTAAAATCAATGGAATTTTTTTAAAACATCAATCTTTATTTCCTTTTCCTACCTTGATGTTTTGATGGGAAATAGAGTGCAACATAGTTACCACAAATAGTGATTCTGCTTTTTGGGGATTACCCTTTAAAAATGTACTTGTGGTTTAGCAATATCCTTGAAACAGGATTAATTCTGTGGGTTGCATGTCACCGTGACTATGCATGTCACCGTGACTATGAACAGGGCTATACAATAGTTATAATTAGAAGTTAACTATATCAATTGGTATAGGTATTAGGAACAATGGGCAGTGTACTGTGGTGGATTTAGTAACTTATTAAGAATACTGTGGGTGGGGGTGGGGGACCTTTGGGGAAAACCAAAAATTAGAGCCAAATTTGTCCTTAAGCATAACTCTAGTATCAAGATGATACAGTGGAAGAAATCACGTTATGAGCATCTACAACACTAGCACAAAACAGTAAATGGGATCACCAAACTAATAGGAACATTTTATACCCAGTAATAGGACTAGACATGTTTAATACTAAATAAGGTATTTTGGGGGAATATGTCACCGTGATTATGCAATTTTTGTTTGGGCTCCTGCTCAGATGATTAAAAAACAACTTATTATGCTGAATACCATTTGAAAGAGTGTAATTCCTACCAGCAGAATCAGTAATATCCAAGAGTAGGAACTTCAACTAAAGGAATTACAATAGTTGATATGGAGTCATGTCTAAAATAATAAGGGGCCTCAATATACTCATTAAGATTCAATCACATAAAAACTTACATTTACACAATGGTAAAATGATCTTTTGTAGTTGTAGCTTTTAGAACAAGTGTTTTCTCTATGAAAACAGGATTGTTTCATAGAAATATTGTTCCCAATATATTCTAAACCACCAAACCCAAACTTACATACAGTGCATAATCACGGTGACAGGTATAAGACACTTTAATTTTCAATTATGCACCACAGGGTGAGTTTTAGAGATTAGTGTTCCCAACTTTCAGTAATAGTAGCTCAAAGTGTTTAGTTTAACATATTAATAGGATTAGAATATAAATTCATTCTGAAATTAGACCTAAAAAAAACCCCAAAGCGGACAGTTCATTAGAAACGACCGTATACGTGTATGAACTGTTCCTACATTCCTAGGAGTTAAAAACCATAGCCAAAGTGACATTTAATCAAAAACTAGACAGATCCTACAATATAACCCATTCAGGGGAAGTTGGAGCTGTAAATAAAGACCAACGCTTAGACACGAACCCATAATTTTAAGCCGGCAGTCGCCATCTTAGAAAAAGGTGAAAGTTAGAGGCGCTGCAAACGCCCAGCCACTTGTTTAGTACTGCGTCGCAACGGGTAGTAGCAATGGCAGCGGCACCAGCCACTACTAGCGGACTGCAAGGCCCAAGTAGGAAGAAAATTAAAAAAGCTACTATAAAACAAAGCAAAGAAGCTGAGGACGAGTTCCCCGAGGAAATCGAAATGGAGACAGCTACCAATATAAGTGAGGAAGCGGAGGTAAGCTCAGAATCCGACTCCTCATCAGAGGAAGAAGGGCCAGATCTGACCGACGCACCACAATATATGATAAACTTGTTCGCAAGCCTGTCATCTCAGATCGGCAAGGGCTCGAAGAAGGCCAAAAAGTTAAAAGTAAAACATGCAGCTCTAGCCACAAAAGTGGAAACCCTGGCGCAAGATAACGTAGTAAGGGACAACCACACGGGAATGATAAGAAAAAAAGTTGTAAAATTGGAAGCGGAAGTCAAAACTGTTAAGGACGCGGCGGTCCTCAGAACAGATAAAGACTTCCAGACCTTGGTGCAGGGAGCCGAGGCAAAACTAGAGGAGAAAATAGACGCAGAAGTAGAACTCAATGCTCACAAGTTGATACTAGAGGGTATCAAGGGAGAGAAAGATGAAACTGAGGATATACTAAAAAGAAATGTGGAAAATGTATTCCAAGGTATCATGGGCGCAAAGTGTGAGGGAATAGTAGAAGTTTTCCGTATGGGAACCGAAGCTAACGCCCCCATAAAAGTGATTTTCGAGTCTAGTGAGAACGCCGAGGAGGTGTGGAAAAATAGAGCCAACCTCAAAAACCAAGACCCAGTCAACGGGAAAAAGCCATTGTACATTAAACAAGACCTTCCTTTTGAGTTAAGAGTTCGGATGCAGCGTGCCAATATTGTGGTCAAGGCCGCAAGGAAGGCTGGCAAAAAGGCTTTTAACAATAACGGAAATGTAAAGATTGGTAACATCACGTACGATCATAATAAGTTGGAAACACTTCCAACCAAGTTTACTCTTAGCAACCTGTCTAAGAAGGAATCACTTCATACTTTTGTGTTTTTCACCAAGGAGAACCCTCTCTCCAACCAATTCCCATCCCCCTTCTACATTGACAAAAGAACCTTTCAACACGTTGAGCAGTTCTTAGCATATTGGAGGGCGCGCATTGGCAAAGATCCGTTAAAGGCGGATTATGTGATGAAGCAGACGGACCCCGCAGCGGCGAAAAGAGTACTCAACGAGTACAAAAGAGGAGAAATCGACCCAACCTGGGAGAAAAGACGTGCAGAGCTACTTACCAGGGCTCTAAGGGCGAAAGCCACCCAAAATGAAGTAATCAAACAGTACTTAATGGACACTGAAGACAAGCAGTTGGGTGAGGCTTCGAAAAACGAGGTATGGGGGATCGGGATGTCACTAAGCCATCCCGATGTACTCAAAGCGGATAAGTGGACCGCCGAGGGCAACCTTCTAGGAAAAACCTGGGAGACCATTCGAGCGACATTTGCCAAACAAGAAGACGTCCAGAAAATGTACCAGAAACCTGGAGACGATTAAAAGAATGACAATTAAATTGACAATATTTTTCCATTTGAATACCATCATACATCTTCACCATGGATAAAAACGAGCAAATAAATTTTATAACTCTTAATGTGAACGGTCTGAACAATATAGAAAGAAGAAAAGCTATGTTTGCTATTTTAAAGAAGAAAGGTAAATGCATCATAGGGTTACAAGAAACCCACAGTATAGCTAAAGATGTAGAAATTTGGAAATCTCAATGGAAACACAAAATGTTTCTATGTCATGGTAGATCCAATAGTAGAGGTGTGGCCATTCTTTTCACCCAAGGTATAAAATTCTCGGATTGTACCGAGGGTAGGGATATGAATGGTAGAATAGTTTATGTCAAAGCTTCGATTGACGAAGAGAGGTTTTTAATAATCAATGTGTATATGCCTACCAACGGCGATCCTGATGAACAGGTTAAGGTCCTTCAGCAGGTAGGCGACATAATCAATGAGAGTGAATTTGACCGCTTGGTAATACTAGGGGATTTCAATACTGATCTCGAAAAAGGTGACAAGTTCAAAAACAAAGAAATTTTGGAAGATATGATTGAAAGTTTTGATCTATCAGACATAGTAAAATTAAGAAATGAAGGTAGCCCATTACACACCTGGAGAAGGAAAAACACCACCTCCAGACTGGATTACATCCTTATAGATGAAGGTATGAGAAATAGAGTGACTAACACACAAACTGAAATATGTAAATTGTCAGATCACAAACTAGTATGTATCACTGTAAACACTCTCACCCGCAAAAGAGGACGAGGGATGTGGAAGCTCAATGAAAACATCCTTGAGAACCCAGAATATATTACTATGGTCGAAAAAACAATTGTTGAAGTAAACACTGAGTACGGCGACGCTAACGCCAGGGAAAGGTGGGATCTGTTTAAATATATTATAAAATTGAATTCGATTGCTATTTGTCAGGCCAAGGCCAAAAATCACAATTTTGAAGAAAGAGAATGTATAAATAGGCTGGAGACATTAGATTCCCAGCAAAACATGAATGATAATGAATTAGATGAATTCAAATACCTCAAGAGTAAATTGGAGAATATAGAAAAGTATAAAGCCAAGGGAGCCCTTATTAGATCTAGGGCGAACTGGCTCGTACAAGGTGAACGTCCTTCCAAGTATTTCCTTAATTTGGAGAAATGGGGGGCGGAAAAAAGAGTCATTAAACAACTTGTGCATGAAGACAAGTGTGTCACCAACCATATTGAAATCTTAGAGGTAGGAAAAGGCTTTTATAAAGCCCTATATTCTGAAAGGTCTCTGGAACACCCAGACTCCTACGGTTTTACAGCCCCAAATAATGGAAAAAAATTAAGTGAACAAGATAAAAATCATCTCGACAGAGTTATCTCTGAGCGAGAAATAGTAACAGCCCTGAAAGAAACCAAGTCAGGTAAATCGCCCGGGTCGGATGGACTCGGTGCAGCCTTCTACAAGGCTTGCTGGCCAGCGATAAAAACTTTATTCATGGAAATGGTTTGTGAATGTTTTAGCGAGGGAGAGATATCCGAAGAACAGTCCAAGGGGATAATCAGTGTTATACCTAAGAAAGGAGTAGATTCTCGTTATATATCTAACTGGCGGCCCATAACGCTGCTAAATTCAGACTATAAGTTGATATCCAAGGCAGTGGCGAACAGATTGAACCTTATGTTGTCAAACCTAATAGACCAAGACCAATACGGTTTTGTCAAGGGGAGATTCATAGGGGATGCAATTAGACGCCTGGATGACACTCTGTGGTGGCTGCAGGAGAAGAACGAGGAGGGACTAGTTCTCTCTCTGGACTTCTCCAAAGCTTACGACTCCATTGACTGGAATTTTCTATTCCAGTGTCTGGAGTCGTATAACATAGGAGATAACACGACAAAATGGATAAAAACTCTTCTTAAAAACTCCAAAGCATGCTTCTCGAATAATGGGTTAGCCTCAGCCTGGTTTGATATCGAGCGAGGTATGAAGCAGGGGGATCCCCTCTCTTCAACCTTGTTTACTCTAGTAGTCGAAAAACTGGCGGAGAAGATAAGGCAAGACAACGAAATTATAGGTATAAACATAGGGGAGCAGTCAAGCAATTGGTCCAATTTGCGGATGATATTTCCCTCACCCTAAAAAATGAAAATTCCCTTATTAAGGCGCTAGAAACCATTAAAAATTTTTCTAAGGTCTCTGGGTTACATTTGAATATACGTAAAACCAAAGGGTTTAACGTAGGTAACATGGAACTCTTCAGTGAGGTGACTAAAGATATTAAATGGGTCGAGGAAATGAATGTCTTGGGAATAACTCTAGTTTACCCAAGGAACCACGATCTGTTAGTGGAAAAAAATTGTACGGCGATCTCTGAAAGCATCAAAGAAACAGCAAATGCATGGGGCAACAAAAGCCTATCGCTAAAAGGAAAAATCACAATTTGTAACTCCCTACTAATGTCAAAAATACAATATGTGTTATCATGCATTAAGATCAATGAGAGTACGGTTAAGGCCTTAGAAAAAAACATGCTTGACTTTATATGGAACAACGGTTCCAATAAGATCGGGACAAAATGGTTAACTCAGACATATGAAAGAGGAGGCCTAGGCCTCAGATCTCTAAAAGATATCATCAAGGTTAATCGTGTAAGATGGGTGCAAAGAGCACTACTCAACCCTGATAGCAAGTGTCTCAATACTCTAAAAGTGATAGAGGGTAGAAATATTCATGACATTTTCCTCTCGAGAGAAAAACTGAAAAAAAATCACAATGAGTTCTACTTAGAGGTGCTAGACGTATGGGAAAAAATCTTTTATGTTCAAAAACCAGAAACGTCGGTAGAGGTTGTAAACGAGCGTATATGGCTCAACACACACATTAGAAGCTACAACAAATCTTTCTATTTCGCCAGCTGGATTGCAGCTGGGATAAAATTTGTTAAAGATGTGTACGATAACAACTTAAAATTCCTTACAACGCAACAGTTGGAAACGAGGTATAATTTAAGGGTTAAACAACTGGAAAAACAACAGTTGATGCACGCTATCCCTAGGGCATGGATAGGCCTAATAAACCCAGCTGAGCTGAATGTAATAAATAAGAAAGTCATGGTAAAAATAGGTGACAGTAGAGTTAACGTGTTAGAAACAAACGCAAAAACTTTGTACAACTTATTTATTAAGAGCGTAAAAATCGACATTCCTAAGCTCGCTAAATGGGCGACAATTCTCAATGTACAGGGAAACCTGGAAGATGAAGAAGAATGGAAAAAAATCTTTATGTTACCATATAGTATCACCAAGGACGTAAGATTGCAGAGTCTGCAGTACAAAATTTTACATAGAAACGTATGCTCCAACACATATTTAAAACGCATAGGCGTTAAACTCTATGAGGACTGTGAATACTGCGGGCTACGAGATACCCTGCTCCACTTCCTTATCGAATGTAAAAAAGTAAGAGATTTATGGAATGATGTGCAGGAATGGATATCAAACCTGCCTGGTTTTAGTACAACTATAAGAAATCCTTTCTCGAACAAACAAATATTGTTTGGCCTAGAAGGCCGAGGTGTGAAGTTTCGCCAAATCAACTTTATTGTGCTGGTTTGTAAATCCTACATTCACAGACAAAGACTCTTTGGGAATAATCATATATTGTTCGATGGTCTAATACTGGAAATGAAAAAAAGACTAGTAGCGCTAAAAGTAGCAGCAGAGAATAACTTGTCGGCTGAAAAACAATTCAAGCCATGGAAAGAAATCCTTAAAAATTTGTGATTCAAAACCCCAGAACGACTGGGAGTGTTACATGTTATGATAGTGATTTAAAACGGTGAAAGAAAAAAGTAAAAAATCCTGAAGGAAAACAAAAAAAATACAAAATGAAGAAACACCTTCAAGAAAAGGTCCTAAAAGTAACAAGTTCCAATTGTAAACTCCACAAGTGGAGTACAAAAATCGCTCTATATTTTATCTTTAATGCTGAGTCAAAAAAAACAAAAAAAACAAAACAAAATGGATAGAAGAAAATTTTGCAAACCATGTATAAAGAGGCGTCATAAAGACAGCCTAGCACCAAAAAAGAAAAACCAATCATTTCGATGTCTCAACCTTCGCAATATGCCTCTTATGTAATTGTCTTCTAATGAATAAAGATCCGATGTTGGACAAAAAAAAAAAAAAATTTGAGCTTCTTATTTCTTGAGGGAGAAGAGACGGAGAGTGAAAGAGGGAGGGAGATAGGGAGGGAGGGAGAGAGAGAGGGAGGGAGAGAGGGAGAGGGGGAGAGAGGGAGAGGGGGAGAGAGAGAGAGGGGGGAGAGAGAGATGGAGAGAGAGGGAGGGAGAGATGGAGTGAGAGAGAGGGAGAGAGAGAGGGAGAGAGAGGGGGAGTGAGAGAGACGGAGTGAGAGAGAGGGAGAGAGAGGGAGAGAGAGGGAGAGAGAGGGAGAGAGAGGGAGTGAGAGAGAGGGAGTGAGAGAGAGGGAGAGAGAGGGAGAGGGAGAGGTAGGGAGAGAGAGGCCAACAGTCAAACCAACATTCATGACTACTAGCAGACAGACAATAGTGTAGCTCCTGGTGTCTGTCCTTCCTTATGGTCATGCCCTAGCATAAGAACTTCATTCATTCCCCTGCTCTTCCCCTAACTTATTATATATATATATATATATATATATATATATATATATATATATATATATATGCATTTTACATGAAGCACCATGATTAATAAACGCATATATAATAAATCTAATTCGTAACAACCCACCCTCCCTCTCCTTCCCCCTGTCCCCTCCATCCCAGTTCCCTCCACCCCATGTCCCACCTTGGCCCCCAACCCGACCCCTGTTGCCTCAACCCCTATTATATCCCCCCCTGTTCCCCCCCCCGCCCATCCCATACCCCAGTTCCCTCCACCCAGTATGCCACCCCTGCCCCTGTTGCCTCAACCCCTGTAAATAAGTAATGCCCCTCCCCACATTACCCTCACTCCCACCCTGTTCCCTGGCCCTCTGTCAAATCCTCACTACCTCCCCTGTTCCCCCTACCCCACCCTAACCTGCCCATCCCCCCCATGCCCTGACTCTCCCCCCCGCCCGTTTCCTCCTGCATGTCCCCTGCCCTACTGTCCACCCCCCCCCTCCCCCACCCTGTTGTCTGTTTCTCGCCCTACTGTTCCCCGCACCAAATCCCACACCCCCACCCTTGTTCCCCAGCCCTTGTCCAACCCTTTTTTTTTTTCTTTTTTTCTTGGTAATAAGACAGGATTTTAAAATATTACCAATATCTTTCTGGGCCCTGTTTCATGAGTGTTACTTTAGAGATCGCCTATCTTGGGAGTCTCTCCTTAATACTGCAGAAATGCACTGTCCTAGGAAATTGGATAAGAGTTCCACTATCCCACTGCAATTCCAGCAGAGTATGCTCAGTCATGCTCTTTTCACCTAGCTGTCCCACTTTTGTAACTCATTTACTTAAGTCACAGTTTAAGACCAGTTTGAGACCATGGCATTGTTGTCTTACTCCACCACATGCCTGCTACTCCACCATGAGCTACCCCTATACTAGCTAATTCATTGTATCCTAGACAAACTTTACTTAATCATGGACTTATATAACACACCCGCAAAGCCTCATTTTTTGCATTTGACTCACTAAATGGGAGGGTAATACTTTCTTTTTAAAAAAAATAAAGCTGGGTCAACCAACGACAAACTTTCAAAATTTTTGGTCCCCTATCAGGGCAAGAAAGGAAACACGCTAACAGGAAAAGATGTTCTTTTCTTATATTAGCAATGGTTCTTTTACATGCATATAACCATAGGCAGCTATACACATGGCCGATCTTTGGTAACCCACTCGGCGTGCACTGTTAAGTCGCCTGTCCCCCCTAGTGTTTCTAAATAGTTCTATTTTATGGGCACAAATCCAGGACTCTACTAAAGATTCAAGTCCAACGCCTTAACCACTACACCACTCCGACCCCGCTATTTATTGGAATGAACCAACCAACTTTCCTCTTTTTGTCCTTACATTTAGTGATTAGGTCAATTGTGTTTGTGATTCTATCTACGTTGCTCCAACTCTGGTGTTTCTTCAGAACTTTTTTTGCTGTTTTTTTCTCATTTTGTGTATCAGGTTTTTTTTTAGGGTGGAATGAATATTAGGGCCATTCCTTGGCTCATTTGTTTGTGACCCAAGGAATAAATTTTTTGTCCACTCATATTTGATAGGAATATCATAAATACATGTGCATGATGCAGTATATATGCAGTGGTTTATGTGTTCCACAGAATTCTTTCCTGGCGTAATTGTTCTTATGCTCTTCGGTGCTCTTGAGTATACAATTGACAGATTCAGATCCTGATGAAAGTAAACACCCTTTACAGTCATCAGGTCTGGACATCTATTCTTGTAGTGGGGTGACTCTTATTGAGTTAATTGCTATCTCTAACAGAATCTGTATCACTATATATATTTTTACCATTGTTTGATTTGAACAGGGAAGTATATAATAATATACCTCCCTGATTTGATATATCATGTTTCCTCATTGAGGAGGGTGGAATGAATATTAGGGCCATTCTGAAGTAAAATGAGATTAGGAAGAGCCTCAGTGCAACCCATTCACCCCACTACAAGAATAGATGTCCAGACCTGATGACTGTAAAGGGTGTTTACTTTCATCAGGATCTGAATCTGTCAATTGTATACTCAAGAGCACCGAAGAGCACCTAACTACTTGCTCTTGAGATAAACAGTTGAGCTGATTATATACACTTACTTGGAAGGGGAGATAGAGTGAGCAGGTGGTGTCATGGCTCACCTGGAAAATAAACAGACAGAAATTTACTTCATTGAAACAAATTCTGATTCAAACTGTATACAATGTTCCCATGGCTTAGTAAAAACAACAACGGTCAACTTCCCAATCTCTCTAGAACTTTCTATCAAACTATTTCATTTATTCTCTTATTGAGTTAATTGCTATCTCTAACAGAATCTGTATCACTGAAAATAACATCCCTATTGACTTAGTCTTGCAGAATGAACTATTTAAATAAACATGAATATGTATTTGTCTTACATCCCAATAATCATTGATGTTTAAATCAAATAGTACATTTATTATCAATAATTTCCAAAGAACAAGACTAAAACCTACACAAAGTACTTAAGAACAATATAAGCTATTAAAAAGATGCATTGCCCTCACCTCTATTGATGTAGAACAGCACAGATGGCCTGCCAACCTCATCTCCATCAGTGTAGCCCACGATAGTCCAACGCAGCAATCAGGCACATACATGACATGACATAGGGATGAAAGTCAGGACTTGGCAAAAATACTGGAAAATTTATGTCAAGGGGTAAAAATTTGTGAATTTTGAGTGAAATTCTACAACTTTTTATGTTTCGAAAATTACTGGAGACTTTCATCCCTAACAATAACATAACAATGCAAACATGACATAACATAGCAATGCAAACCCCCTATTCTAGTTTTCAATCACAACAACGCTTCGCTTCGCTTCGTTACGCTTCGCTTCGCTTCGTTACGCTTCGTTACGCTCTTGCCCCAGCTGAAAAATCAACAAGCAGATTAATACTCACCTTTTCCTTTTGTTCTTGTCTTGTTCTTGTCTTGAGTTGCAAGGGCCTAGCTTACCTTGTTGTAGACTGCATTGGCTGCTGGTTGACTTCAAGATCTGCATGGCTCTAAACAATGCTACCAGTTGATCAGTATCTGCAAGTATTTGGCACCATGATTAAACAAGGAGTCTGGCCATAGTGGATACTGTACTCAGCATGTTAAGGTCAATGTCAAATAAGAGTCAATCCTGTACTGGATCTATGTCAAATAAGAGTGTCAATTCTGTACTAGGTCAATGTCAAATAAGAGTCTCAATTCTGTACTGGATCTGTCAAATAAGAGTCTCAATTCTGTACTAGGTCAATGTCAAATAAGAGTCTGTAGTTTGTAATTATCTGTAATGAGTTTGGATATTAAATAAAGTATTCATGATAATTAGAACTGCCTCATTAGTGCAATATTATTTTAACACAATAGTGATGCAATAAGTCTAAGACTGAGGCTGTTATACTAATTTTAATTATATTAATTATAATTGTTATGATTAAACTTATTGCAGAATTGATTATCTACCCTGCTCTCCCATGAATATGTTATAAAGCAGACTTGGGTGTTATCTTTGTCCTCCTCTGGAGGTGTGGTAGTCAAGGCTTCAACTGGAATTTAACAGCAGATATTAGGAGGAGTGCCTGGGATACATAATTCAATTAGGCAAATACATGTAGATGTTAAAGCTGCATTCTCAACTATTAGAACTAACGATATCTCATAAAATTGACTCATTTAACGACTTAAAGGACTGCTGCAATTATATGTTTGTACAGGAATTTGAAGTAGAGACAGTTAGCAAGAGAAAAGAGCTGTCAGTGAGCCATAAGTGAAGTCATCATAAGATAACGGGTGGGTCCTCTGAATACAAATAAGGATGTTTTAGAAGCCCTGTAATAAAATCAACCTAACAGAATCCTCCAAATTTTTGGTCAGATGAATTTTAGATGGGTTGGATACAAATGGAAGAAAATGTAGAAAATACTTTTACTGATGTTAACTGAGAGTGCAGCCTTAAGTACTACAGCTGTCCAGATACCAATTTAGAACCGACAGCCAACTATTTGATCAAATCCTTTGACTTTAAGAAGCTTTAATTGATTTTAGTAGTCATTCCAAAGTTTTTTGCTCTTATGAACTGCCCCAGCTGAAAAATCAACCAGCAGATATTAAGAGAATGTTTGGCATAAACAGTGTGCAACATAGTAAGGAGACTGACACCTAGGTCCAGAGAAAATTTGACTCAGTATATGATATTGACATTAGGCATGGTCGAACAGTCCACTGTGAAAAGAACAAGTTATATAGAAAAAAATAGTAAGGTATGGTAAAAAAAACCAGGTATGGCCAGACACATTTTTAGGTAGGGGAAGGTTTTTCTAGGTAGGGGGGGGGGGGGGTTAAATCGGAAACACACCTTTTTTTTGAGGGGGTGGGGCTGATGAAAATAGCTGCGTAAATGTATATCATCCATCTGAGACTTTGCCTGTGGTTACGTTACAAGTACAACTACATAGCAAGCTAAATCTGATGAAGTTTTCCGAGATTTCAGTTGCCTGGTAGCCTATCCGTTCCGGCGTTTTCTAAATGTAGCTGAGGCCTAATAGGCTATTTGTGGTTTTGAAAAGGCAGAAACGGCTCTGTATATACAATTGCAAATGCCGTTATTCGTTAAAACTCATCTGCACGGGGCCATTCATTGAAGAACGTATCCCACCAATCAATCAAATTAAAAATATGAACAGGTCTGGCGGCCCGAAAACGCAGCTGGGTATATAAAACGGATGTCTCTCTTTGGTGCATTTCATATATGTTTACTCTTGAATTAGTTACTCTTGTGTGTGAGGATTTTCAAATCCCCCCAACCCCGGAGAAAAGCAGCTTTTTAAGGGTTTAAATGCGGAGGCGGGAGAGTTGGCAGCCGTGGGTAGTATAGAGAAATGGGGCTTGTTACAGTGCGTGCAGGTATATGTGCCACACCCGACCACGTGTGCCGTTCCGTTACGTGAAATCTTTTGCGGCAAATCTCTGATATTATCCAAATGTGTCACAGAAAAGCACCAGAATCCGTGAGCTATAGCCGTCAGAACGCCAGTCTGGGTGTAAAATATGCATGTCATTCAGTATAAAGAGTAAAATAGATCGCTGAACGTTGGAGTATAAAAATTGCAAAGCCACTCACCTGTGGACGTCAGTAGAAGACCAGTCAGTAGAAACTCTCAGAGGCGAGGCGAGGGTCTGAGTGAGACCTCTCCACGAGCAGGGCTATGCTCCGCCCACTGTCTCACAGGGCTCCACGCGGTGCCACCTCAGAGAGAGAGTAATTATAGAGAAATCAACAAACCCACGACGGCCACTGTATATCAGTAACACTGCCTATATAGAGGCGTGTTTTATTCTTAATTTGGACCCAGATATTATATTTCTCTGATATTTTCTCAACATTCAACATATAGATACTTACACTAAGGATACAATTACATACTATGTCATATGGGCAACGAAAAATATGTTTGATAGAGAAAGAGGCAAAGGTTTTACCTTGGAGAAAGGTATGAGATTAGTTTGATGTTAGAAGTAAGGTTTGATAACTAAGATTAGTACTGGTATGACTAGGGCATATTGATAATTGAAATGAACATCCATTGTGGATGTTCATATGTTGAGTCAGTATTCAAGCATATATATGGTATTATTTTGTTTAAAATGGTATGATGGATGTTAAATACTTTCATATAAAAAGTTACTTCTGTACTTAATAAATTAATACTAGAAGATTGATATCAAGGCAACTTATAAAGAACTGTTTAACTTTAATGTAAATTGTTTGAATGTTTGGCCTGAATTGAAATTAAAAAGATTTCTACATTGTATTCTATAGACCAAGAGCAATGCTTTCAGTTTGAAACTGGGTGCCACTTCAAACTATAGATATATATATAGTGCCAGTGTAAAGGTGACTTTATCAATTCCCAGCTAGTTCAGGGGCTATGGCTTGAGACTTTGAAACCAAGGGTCTGGAGTTCAAACCCACAAGAAAACTTTTTCATGGACTATTTTATGGCCTGTGTAAGAGCTCTAAACAGGAGGATTCCCAGCATGCATTGTCAGGTTTATATTTTAATTTTATTTTTTTCTACATTGTATTCTATAGACCAAGAGCAATGCTTTCAGTTTGAAACTGGGTGACACTTCAAACTATAGATATATATAAAGTGCCAATGTAAAGGTGACTTTATCAATTCCCAGCTAGTTCAGGGGCTATGGCCTGAGACTTTGAAACCAAGGGTCTGGAGTTCAAACCAACCAGAAACCTTTTTCATGGACTATTTTATGGCCTGTCTGTAAGAGCTCTAAACAGGAGGATTCCCAGCATGCATTGTCAGGTTTATATTTTAATTTTATTTTTTTCTACATTGTATTCTATAGACCAAGAGCAATGCTTTCAGTTTGAAACTGGGTGCCACTTCAAACTATAGATATAATTATAGTCCTGTTTCTAGACTAAATAAACTAAATCCTTTTGTTTGTCTATATTTATATTAATCATCACGTGACCATAAGGTCCATTGCGCACGCGCATTAATTAATACCCTTAGTATTAATGGTGGAATAACCGCACCCAACGCCAACATGGAGGTTAGTATGGTTCATTTACATATGAATCATTTCATGTTTCTCAAGGTTTCGGTCGGTACGACCTTCGTCAAGAGAATGCAAGAGAGAGATCGGGGTTGTTGTATACCGTATGGGACAGATTTTCAGAAAACATACAATTGGCAGATCTACACATTCAGTAAACAATCCTGCTAAATTAGGCTGAAAATGAAGAATACCGAGTATATCTGAGTATATTTGGTACCACATTGATTTAAAGTATCTGTTTTGTTATGTTAAACTGCATTTTGAGACTCATTTCTGTCTTAAATGGGGATTATTTGAGCAATGCTTTAACATTCAAACTGGGGGCCACTTCAAACTATAGACACTATATCAAGGTTCAAGTCCAGTTTTGCCAGCCAAATTTTTTCTAGCTTAGTTCCAAGGGCAGTCATGTGCATAAACCCAGCATGGACTGTTCTGTTCATAATTTATTTTCTTTTTTTTTAATATCATTCTAATCACCAAAAGCAATGCTTTAACATATAAACTGGGGGCCACTTCAAACTATAGACACTATATCAAGTGCCAATGGCTTACCTCCATTGTCTGTTCCTCAATAGAGTAGTGGTTAACATGCCAGATTCTAAAGGCAGAGGTCCCTGGTTCAAGTCCAGTTGTGCCAGCCAAATTTTTTTCTAGCTTAGTTCCAAGGGCAGTCATGTGCATAAACCCAGCATGGACTGTTCTGTTCATAATTTATTTTCTTTTTTTTAAATATCATTCTAATCACCAAAAGCAATGCTTTAACATTTAAACTGGGGGCCACTTCAAACTATAGACACTATATCAAGTGCCAATGGCTTACCTCCATTGTCCGTTCCTCAATAGAGTAGTGGTTAACATGCCAGATTCTAAAGGCAGAGGCATGGGAGATATCTTAAAGAATCCTATCCAAGCAATACGTTTAATCTGCATAAAAACGATCGGGTATCTAGCCCGAGGGCAAAATGCCAGCTCCCAATATTTTTGCTTAACCGTCCAAAAATGCAATTAAACTCTATGTACTTGGGGTGTTGAATACAACTTACGTCGCTAAGTAGCAGAATAACATATATCTTGGTAGCTAAAGTGACATTGTCAAGGTCGCTTGAGGCAAATGCGTGAACGATTTCCACAATAGCTCCAACTGTGGCTTCAATGTGGGTAAGACCTAAATAAAGAATAACGACGTTACACATTAGATAAACTCTTAGCTTTCGACCGAGTCTCAGATCCAGGTTAGACAATAAGAAGTCAACGTTACCTGGGACAATATCAACAACATGAAATCCTTGCCATGAGATAAAAAGAAACTATGACTCGGTTTGCGCCAAGTACAATCACTTGTATGAAGCATTTTCAATATTTATTATTCAATGAAATGAAATTTCTGGGAGACACAGAGAGTTCTTTTCTTAAATTGTTATCCAATATACATAATTAACAGTGTATCTCACTTTATTAACTGCGTAAGAGCCGGAATGAAATACTTAAACCATATCAACAATATCGATCCAGAAGAAACCTTACCCGGCAGACAGACAGGTGCGAGCATTGGGTTGGCGGCTCGTGATGCATGAAGTTTCCAGAAAGCGTCCAATAATTTGACTGTAAAATGTCCCATTTCACAGCTATCTAGACGTTCAAGTTGGACTGAAGGGGGTACCGTTAATGGGCTCTCAACAGGCGTTTCTTCAGTCTCTAGGTCCGTAACCTCCAGAACTGGAATATACACAAAACACGATAAAATTATATAGACTATCTGAATTATACACCTAGAGACACCTAGAGGCCACCTAGAGACAAACAGTATTTATACCATGATCAACTTGCATTTGTGTGCTAGTGATGCATGTCTTCTGTGATTAGTAAGACTCGGCTATCCAAAAATAATCGAATATCCTTCAACAAAAACAGTAAACGAATGAAAAATAAAGAGGCAGTCTTACTAGAGGTGTCGGATTGCTCCGAAGTCGAGGTTGAATCTTTCTCGGCGAACTTGACAAGATTTCCAGGACGAGACAGGGCTACAGATGGAGCTGTTATGACAAGACGGTGGAATGCCTCAGTGGCTGTCCTGGCCTTGATGCATTCAAGCACTGAACGACGTGATTCAGCTGGGCTTGATCCTGCAAAATAGATAGGAGAACATATTTTTTAAATAAATTTTATTGGCAAAGTTTCACAATGTGATAGTTCTCATAGGTACTAAGTACAGACAAAATAGAGACACAGGCAATTTCAATGTATTTTCATTCATTTTAATGAAGGTGTAGTAAGTTAGTAAGCGTGATTATAATTCAGAACCTGACAGGACATACATGTACTAAGAAAATTTGGGGGGGGGGGGCATTCTTCATCAAACAAATTCTAACATCGCAGCAAACCTATAAAAGCACCTCGCACTATCTAGGCACCAAATTGCTTCAAATGAGATTTTCAGGTCTGAGTAGGCTAAATACCCCAAAGAATACTTTACCTTATGGTTGTGGTAATTAGATCTATTTGAGAACAGTGCAGCCAAGAGCGATTTGGTATGCATCTGTATGCTAGACGGTGTAGGTAGCGTCAAGAGCTGGGTGGCAATATCTAATGCTTTCTCCTTGGCAGGGTCCTTCTCTTCCAAACCTGACAACGTGGCAAAACACCCATCGAGAACTTCCAGTGAATTAGCCAAGAGCCTGAAATAGGAAACATTTACAACGACTGAGGCCTAAGTTAATGTGGGAATGGTTTGTTCGACCTGAACGCACTAGGAAACACCTTGAGGTGGAACTCACCTTCTCATATCAACGAGCTCTTGTAGCGTTAAGATGGACAGTGCGGCCGAAGATCTCAATATAGGTGGGACTCCTTTCCATTGCCTGACTGCCTACCAGAAGTCTCAGTCCCACCATCACAGTATTAAGGTTGTTGACGATTTCTATACTAAACCCATTCGGCTGTAAAGTAATAAAATACGTCACATTAACAATAGAGAGGAAATAAGAAAGTCCTTTGATAAGTCAAGATGAATTCATGATGAATGTATAAGATCGTTTATTCCAGTGTTCCAGATACATGATACTAAAATTGACTAATAATATTAGAAAATATTATATTCCTACTAACCTTTGTACTGGCAATGTATAGACCAGCTGTATTGAGTAGGTGTTTCACTTGAGCGCTATTGTACACTTGCAGAACATCGTTCCCTCCATACTGAAGCAAAATAAAATATAAATAACATAATTATGTGGTGTAAATAATATTTAAAACTGAGATTGAATTACAAATGGAACTTAGTAATCTCCATACTAAAAGCTTTTCATGTCGCTTAGTACATAGCAAATGATAACATTAACAGAACACAAATCGTTCCTCTTTTCTCTTACAATAGAATATCTTGTTAAACGATGTTAATTTTGATGAAAATGTGAAATTTCCGCAAGATGTAACAGTACTGGCACAGACATGTACAGGAAGACATGGATCTCATTATTCCGATGAACACACTCTTTTTGACTAATATCAAATAAAGAATACAATTAACCAAAACAATTATCTAACTAGCTTACTAGAAAACTATTGGATCGATACTGAAAAGATCAGATCGTAAATCTACCCAGTCTAATGATGACTAACCTCAACATCATTGGTGTGTTGGCTATGCTCAAAGTAGTCGATGGGGAATGACACTTGTCCAGCGCAGGACGACCCGTCTTGGCAACCTTCTTCTTCACAGGTTTGAGGACAGAGATGGCAAACTGCGGCTGGAGAGTGGGCGACAACCAGAATCTAGTGTTGTCGACATTAGCCATGTATATTCTCAGACTGCCATCCTCACACAGCAGGATTAGAGTAGTCCTCTTCAAAAGGAAACCAATTTATTATTAGTTACACAAAACCTCGAAATTGGGGTAATTGCAAACTGTGCTAATTTTACTTATAACAAAAGTAAAGGGAATCATAAAATATTCTAATCGTATATGTTTACAAACTAATATTCATTACTTACTCTTCCACTAAGTTCAGAACTTTCCGATGTAAATTATCTTATATTTTTATCATGTACTGTTTTCGGAAATAAACAATATACATATGTAGTGGGTCCGCCACCCGGAATACATCGACGCTGCCGACCATTGCCAACTACAACCAGGCTATGACAGCGGGGGACACTTCTACTGGAGCCGGAGACGACCACCAGTTTCGGCCGTTCCCGTCAGAGGGCGACACACATCATCGTGCCAACAGCACTGCAGACACCCTCCAATGGGCGGTTAACACTACGGACTTGAGCGGCACCACGGACTGAGATACTTCGGTTGTTCAAATTAAGCACCCTTGTTCAGAGACAATACCTTGGTAACTGTATACCTTTGGGTAATAAAACACGGTTCAAACGAATTTCCTTGTATTCATGATTCTTTCACCGAATTTCGTAAACTCGTGCCCACGAATCTGTGGTTCACTACATTGGTGCCATGAGCCTAGGGCCGAGTAGGGAAATTCCCGAAAGGATCCCGTTTCGGACATGGTGAGGCAATGACCCTGTCCGCAGAGGAACAAGCCGAGGCGGACGCCAAGGCTAAAGCTGCGCAGGTTGCATGCGGGGCCATCGCCCCGATGTTGACTCAACATCAAGGCGATATGCAAGATTTTGCGGACAAGGCTTTTGCCCAATTGGAGGAAGTCGTAACCCACGTGGAAAAGATGCGTGCGGATGAGTTGGTCGTCGACTCGAAAACACAGGACTTGGTTAGCAAACTAGTTGCCACAGTTTTCGGGTTACGCTCGTACTACGAGGACGAGAACCTCCGCCTGCTTTCAGAATGTGCGGGATACTCTATCACAACCGGTGAGCATGAGGAAACACAGGATTCCACGGCAATCAAACCCGGAGACGATAAGGAAGCACATGAGGCTAAAACTGCGGTTCTTACGAAACAGCAGTCAGATGTCGCGGGGGCCAAAGTCATGTTTGATTTTATGACCAACACACTTTGTGCACTTGATAAATCGGGCAAGCTACCTGATGACGTCTCCAGGGGAGAGGTTCATACCTGGTCCTGCTAACACCTGATAGCCCAGATTTACGGTCCCCAACACACGATCAGATGCGCACCGGAAGACAGAATACGCGGTTACCCAGCACTCCAGCAGGGTTCAAAACAGCAGGTAGACGGGTTGATTTTATCGACTGTTCTCCATCCGATAATGGTTTCAACTACTCGTTGGCTAATATATCCATTCCATTATTGGACAATGATGTACGACCCAAAGCGGAGCGTGAACTCGTATGCCGAAAATTGGCCGGGGCAAGGTCCACTGCTGATCGGTGCTCAATGATGCCAGAAATGGAATCAAGCGTCGTGTACAACGAGGATCATCCGGCAGACATTCGTCTATGCGGATCTACGGGTAACGGCGAAAGCCCAAAACCGAAGAATCTCAAACCATTCCATAAAGGGGAGGATGGGGAAGAGTTCCTAGCATCGTCAATTAACTATGTGGAACTATGTGGATGGAACGAAGACACGCTGATGCGAGAGCTCATAATGGCCACGTCTTGACATGTTAATCAGTCGACTTGGGGAAACTTGCGGTCCCTGACATTGTGTGACGTAGTCACACGACTTTGAGACATTCTTGACACGAAGACGGAGGAGCAGCGCCTTGACGAATATCGCGGTTGTATTCAACAACCAGGCAAATCACTCCATCATTATGGAGAAACATTGCTTATTCTGTGCAAACAGGCTTATGAGGGTCAATACCTCGAGCACATGAAGAAGGAGTCAATCCGTGTCTTCTGCACGGGTCTGGAGGATAAGTTCCTCGGCATGTGGGTACAAACTAACCGCCCTAAGTCTATGCAGGAATGTGTGGATCTCGCTACAGATTTTTTATGCGCAGGTGGCCCAGCTGCTTATCAGAGAGTATTGGGTACCACGCCGGGACAATCCACAAAGTTTAAGACTCGGGGATATAAGTTCTACTTGTTGGCAGAAGAAGGACAAGGAGTGTAAAGTTGCTTACGCCGCGACGGAAGTTGAGGCACCTTCTGAGGTAGATTCGTCGGAGGACGAAACCTCGGAATCGACCACGGTTCCAGAGGATTCTGATTCTGAGTCGGAGCTAGCTGCCGATTTCGCGGCCTTCCAAGCAATGAGGAAGGATGTGCAAAAGGGAGACAAAAAGTCTACCCATAGTACGAAAAAGTTGTGGGATAAAACCAAGACTTCATCCAAATCTTCTAAGAAGACTGTTGCAGCGGCAGCTCCGCAAGCCACTAAAACAGATTATAGGAGAAAGGATGGTAAGGCGAGGGGGGCAGGGGAAACCTTCCCGTAGCCCGCTGGGGTGAAAATGACACTCCAAAAAGGTTGTACTATCAGGGTAGGTCAGATAGGCAAGTGAAACGGAACAGGGTGGAAACTGTTGAGGCGGAGGGCAGTGGCCTGAGGAAACCGACAGAGGATACAAAACCTTGGTCAAATAGTTCAGTAAACAATGTTCGGGCCGTTCCGCGTGACTGTGGAAGGGGTTTGGGCGATTGCGAGGCTGACACTGGCACAGCGCTACTGGTGGGTGGAGAACGTTGTGTTAGAAATTTGACTCGTTCTACGGCCGGTCGTGACCTCTCTATTCCTATCGACGTGGTAGCGATAGTGGATAGATGGTATGTACCAGTCAATGTGGATGCTAAGCGCGGAGAATTTTTGTATGACACGGGTGCTACTACCTCACTAGTGTCTGAGAAGTTCTATGAATCGCTCGCTCGCAAGCCTGACCTGCTCGATTCGTGGGTACGGGTGAAACCACTTGCGGATGGCACTCCGAAGACAATGGGGTATGCGGTCTTTGACTTTGAGATCGCAGGGCATTTGTATCCAAATGCCTGTCTGGTAGTCAGAGGTCTGGGCGGCGGGGAAGAGGCTGTCCTGGGCCAAGACTTCATATGGCGCTACGATACTAGTGAAGAATTGCGGGTCATTCTCCGAATGAATATTTTAGGGTCGGTACTTGAGCGAGAAATTAATCAATGCAACACACAGAGATGTATGTCTGAGCCAGACCGAACCAGTTAAAAGAGGACTGGTTATAATCAAGGTTTTATTTTTATACCCTAGACAGATTACAACCATAGATACAAGGCCTGGACGGATTGGCTTATCCTGGCTGGACCAATTAATTACCAGGTTAGATAAGAGGGCCAATCAGCCACAGGTTAATAAAGAACATAAAAGATGAATGCGAGGTCATAGTGACCATTGTCCTCTCTGACCAATCCCTTGGGCCGTGACCCGGTCAGGTGGTTATCTCCCCTCCCTTCTCCCTCCCGGTCAGTCCCTCCCGCCCCTCCCATGTGATCAACTTTGAGATAACAATTAGACCTGGACACTGACCCCTATCTTGACCTTGGGAATTGATACACGAGTGTGTGGCAGGAAAAAAGTTAATTTGCCTCCGTGTCGGTAGGGGGCGTGGCCGATGCATGTCTAGAATGAGACCGATTTAACAAAATCTTCTAACTAAAGATCTAGATTTTACACTAGCATGACGGGGCCTGGGAAGATGCTCCTGGAAGGAGGCAAGAATCACGTATTCTGTCGACGGAAGGGTGCGATATCGACCGCGTTCGAGGTGAAGGTTGCGTCAGTGGACGTATCACTACCCGAGAACAACTTTGGCTATATCATGGAGCTGGATGAAGGGTAACAGATGGATGGTTTTGTGGATGGATGTATTGTCTGCTCACTGTCACGACCTTCCTATCATGAACTCTACAGGACTTCCAATAGTCATGCCACGTGGGACGCCAGTGGCATCCGCATACAAGGTTGCGGCGAATTTCACAGGAGACTACTCTCACTTGGCAAAAGTGGAGTGCGAACCAGTGAACAAAACAGGCCGGGGAGGAGTTGGGTCGTCCAACACTCACGGCTGTACGAATACTAGCATCCCTGAGTTGGAATCTATCATTGAGGGCGCTGATATTGCAGATACTGAAACCCTGAGGAGGGTGCGCGAGTTGGTATATGCAGGGTGAACAATTGGGGTATACGAACAAGGTTCTGCACTCCATCGACACGGGTGACACTAAGCCTATAAAGTTACCATTCCGTCGAGTTCCCCTCTCAAAACAGGAGGCTCTGGACTCTCAAGTCAGTAAAATGTTAGAAGAGGATAAGATCGAGGAGGGAAATGGCCCGTGGGCTTTCCCGACCATTCTAGTCCCGAAGCCAGATGGCTCGACTAGAGTGTGTGTTGATTTCAGGAGACTGAATAAGGTCACATGAAAGGACTCGTATCCGCTTCCGCGAATAGACGATTGTCTGGACGCGCTGGGTGGTAATGCGTGGTTCTGTACTCTAGATCTGGAGAATGGCTATTGGCAAATAGCTATGGACCCGGACAGTGGGTCTTTGAGGGGGCATCGATTGAGGGGGAAAGGGTTTGTGTACAACAAACTTACTCAATGGGCCTCTTTCGAAATGGAATTGGTCGTTGACATTAAATCTCGATTCTTAAACGATGCACGGGGGGAGAAAGTGGTGAAGTAACTCCACTGAGCTGTCCTGTATATAAGAATTTACAAGTCATTGCTAAAATTCATCGGTTTCGATAGTCGGCTTTGAAGCTGCCCGCCATGTGCGAGGAGGTGACCTTAATGCACCGCCGGTGGTTTCGTTGCTGAATCTATCGACACCAGGTGGGGTGTATCTGGCCTGGTTTTGTGTCCTTAGAGTGGCCCAGTGCGTTGTACTGAATAAAAGAGCTGGACACGATTGGGGACACAAATGCTACCGGATAACTGGCTTTGCGAGTGGTGTCTACCACGGGGTCGGGTCGGCTGTTCACGAACGGCCGTCACGACGGGCGAACATTTCGCGAGTAGTGTCAACTGCAGGGTTGGGGCGGTTGTTCGCAACCGCCTGCCATGGCACGCGAAAGTATGTGAGCGATGTCAACACCTTGGGTGTGATTGAGTATTCTACTTACTTTGATGATAAAATTCCCAGCCTCAAGAGAAGGATGAAGAACCAAGTGGTCATGCACAGAACCAGAGCTGGTTAGAGTAAGCATGTGGCAGTCCTTGAGACCACAGACTGCGAGGAAATCTTCAATACAGGGGTTACAGGGGTTCCCAGTAATGCTCAGCACGGTGAATGGTATTGGAGCTGATGCAAGACGCTATTGAGGACATAAGAATGACAATTTTAGAATAATTCACAATAATCGTATAATAATAGGATGTAACTTCACTGATATGTAGCATCGAAATATCAGCGACTATGTGACAAGGCATCCATCCCAATGAAGACCCAGATATGGATAGGACAACTATAGTCATATATAAGTAAATGGATATATATAGAATAGAATAGAATAATTTTTTATTTGTCTAAGCGGTACATGAAGTATAGACAAACAGGTCGACAGGCCTCTGGGAGAGTCCCAGCTCTTCCGACCGTTACCTTATCAATATATAAATAATTACACACATTAACTATTAACTATAAATTTCGATATGGATACACAAGGTAAATAAAACTGCTCTGTTAATTGAAGGCCTTAAAAATGGTATTTACCGTGAGAGTGAGTTTCCTCTTGCTTGAATCAGCTTGTTTGAGAAAGGCTGAGAGTTGTAGGATGGTAATTTGGTCTGTTTCATGGCTAACGTGAGATGAGGATAAACAACACATGGCCACTCGGCGTAGGACGTGCGAGGTGATGAACTGACGGATTGTCTGTCCCTGGTCACCGCTATAATTCATACGCACATTCTCACAGGCGCCTTCTTTAGATCCTAGCGTGGCCGTCTGCAAGAATTGAATTTTTAAAAAGTGCATACATCAGCGTTAATCATTTTGATATAATCTAGACTAGTAACCCCTGATATTTCTTTTATGAAAGAAAAAGCAACCATAGATAATCTGGTTATACATAGTATTCACTGACGTCACGGCGCTCGCCGCGGCTTGCCATAATGTGGGTCAACTTTAGCTGGACATGAGTGCTGCAAGCCCCAAAATTAAAATGCTGTTTTTCGGCAGTTTTCACCTCCGAAAGTTTTAGAGAATGTTATATAAAGTATGCTGATAGGTTATATGGTCATTTTTTAGTGTGTCTTGATGGAATAATGAGTATAATTGCCGAATGTTACTTTTTACAATTTCTTAGAGCTTTGTTGAAAGGGTTGAAAGCCTGATCAAGGATGGACACAAGTTGGTATCACGTTTCTTAGAGGAACATTCTTATACAAAAGGAATTATTTATTCTTCATAACACCCAAAATAAGGCTAAACATGTTAGATGGGAGCAGAAAATAGAAAGGTTTAGATCAATAGGGTATTTGCATGTGCTACTGCGCATGTCTGTTACACTTACTTACAGTGCATGCTGGGATGGATTCTGATAAAATCTGACATACAAATATTTGGCAACATTTTTACCGAAAATTGCAAAAATGTTTTCACCAATGTCATAACTTTTGTAAATGATCTATGACAACCAAATGCATGATGGGAAAGATGGAGGTTTGTGTTATTAAAACATGTATAACACATGGATATTGACATTACAGCATTGAGCAATAGTTCATGCTGAACATGACATGTTTTCTATAGATTTTATATTGTACCAATAGTCCCATAATTCAATGCGAATCAAGATTCAAAATGGCGGCAATGCAAACCCCCTATTACCGAATCTTCTGCAGCTGAATCATCATCTTCAGGGGCAGTATCTTCTGCCCAGTCACTATCGACCTCCTAAACAAACAAAAGTTCTTCATCATACACAACCAACAATGTCAAGTAACACAGCAGCACCTTATATATCGTTAATATTCATAACAAACAGCATTCAACAACTCAGATTGAAATTTCCTTGTACAAACATAGAAGAGATAGTACTAAAGTTAGGCGCTTTGTTTAATTCAAATAGCTAGGCATAATTCCAGTCTTTGAATCAGAGGGTATATATCTTTCGTTCGTTTTTCTTTTAAGTCATATTGTTAGTTCAGGAATCGAGTGGAGCGAGAAGAAAACACAACAGCGAGTAAGGAGCGGCTTTTTCTTCCTAGCCAGGTTTGGAACTTAAAGCCCCTTTTATTAAGCAACAAACAAAAGAACAGAAAAAAAAAATTTTCACATCGATTTTCTCTGCTGTCCAATGCTTTTCTGCATTCAAATTGACCGCGGTTGCCAGTTGTTCGTTTTTCTTTTAAGTCATATTGTTAGTTCAGGAATCGAGTGGAGCGAGAAGAAAACACAACAGCGAGTAAGGAGCGGCTTTTTCTTCCTAGCCAGGTTCGGAACTTAAAGCCCAGCCAATATATGTGATATAATAAAGATGTGACGAAGCGCGGCGTAGAAATTTAAAGGGGGCGTGGCACCGAGGAAGAGAACCCTATAGAACACACAAGGCTGCCGCCACCCTCTTTTCCACGGCGATCTTATAATCCATGGATGTTGTCAGGTAATCTAAAACCGCCATTGACGCCCAATCACCAGCCGATTTAATATCAGACAGTGGCACACCATTCACATGCATAAATGTAGCAGCACCCCGGCGAAGACTATGCATTCCGATATCCTTGGTCATCCCAGCCAGCCCCGCCCACTTTTTTAGCCTCTTCAAGGCTATCGAATAAGATATAGCACCACCATTCTTCAAACACACAAGCGGCCATGACTTAGGCCCAGGACACTTTGCTATATATAATGTTAAGGTATGATGGAAGAATAGCAAACGAACGTGTGGTCTTCGTGAGAAGAACTAAGCAACTGATTTAATGATCTAGCATCTGTACATATGTTCTTCAGGATGTGGGTAAAGAGTAGGGGGCGGAGCCCTTACGTAATACCTATGGCTTAGCATGAATAAGTAGAGTTGCACAGTACTGGGTAGCTAAGTATAATTAGCGATTTTAGTAATGAGATAATATAATTAATGGGTGATAATTGATAGTTAATGAGGTTACACAATGTTACGTAATGTTACATAACACTGCCCCCCCCCGCCCTCAATCAGATACGAAGTATCGAATGAGGGTGTACCCTAAAAGAAATATTTTAGGAATTTTTGAAAAAATGAAAATAATAATTTTGGAATAGCTGTGCTGTTACCTAGTTATCCAAGCCAAGTCATATGCGCGGTTACAATGTGCACATAAAGGCATACAAAAAAATACACAAATTAATATTTTAAAAACATGTTCAATAATTCCTTAAAATTAACGTCGTTATGAACATGTAACACACATTAATCAAAGCAAAATACTCTTTAAAATAAAAGAGAATTATCCTGTCTGTACCAACATCTTTAAATGAATACATAAACACAGGGTTGTCCGCCAGTGTTAAGGTATTTTTTTTTTTTTTTTTATTAGAAAAATTTTATTTGCGATCATTGTCAGGTTTACCCAATAATTTCATGGTACACAAATGGCAAAACATATTCATATGTACAGGATTTAACATTAACAACATTAGTGATAATCATTACTTTAGGGTATACAACAAGAACCCTGCATGATGGCGAGGCCATATTTTATATTTCACTCATTAGACAATCCAATATTTATACAGAAAATACAACCCAGTTGGGGGAAAAAAATCTTTTTTTTGTGATTTTTTGCCTTCGATGCAATAAAAACAAATATTAAGAATACATACGAGTATAAAAGGATGATTGTACATTTGCGCAGTTTTGACCACAAGTAGATTCAATGTATGTAGATATTCTTGACAAAATAAAGATCTATGTGTATATTCGTGTGTTTGATAAGGACATCGTTCCTCGTTAACGACCCTTGTGGGATATAATTCCCATTTAGACAGATATTATAGCCATTAATTAACCCCAGTTGACGTCATTTTTCAGCGTCTTTTTAATATGAGCCCATTCAGAGTTCCTTAGGTTGGCAGGCAATTTATTCCAAAGAGATGGTCCTTCGAAATGGGGAGTATTTTTGTATTTTTCTCTATTAGGTTTTATTGTTTTCATTACATAACTGTCTGCCAGCCGGGTTTCTCTATTCATTGGTTTAATGAATAATGGGTCTTCTTTTTTCTTATACATAAGACCAAGTATGGCAATTTTACTGCACTTAGATAAATTGTCAACCTTACAATCAAGTCTTAATGATAAGATGTTTCTAGGATCATTTAGATAGGCGATTTTGATTGCTCGTGTGAGTAAGCGTTCTAGTTTATTCTTAACATTGGCATTTGCCATACCTAGGAAAACTATACCATATTCTAGTATGGAAAGAATATGGGTCTTTAGTATAGTGATCGCCATTTGTCTTGAAATATACGCACGAATACGTCTGAATTGGTAAATCTTATGCTGTACAGAGGCCTTCAAGTGATTTAAATGGTCATTCATGGAGACATGTCTGTCTACTTTAAAACCAAGATATCTAACTGTTCTACACATTTGAATGGGGATCCCTTTAATATAGATTTTTCCAAGATCTTGAAATTTAATCTTCTTAAGTTTTGACTTAGCGCCAATTATCTGAAGCTGTGATTTTTTACCATTCAACAAGAGACCATTTTTAGACATCCAATCATTAATACATGTAGCGAAATCTTGTGTTAGTATCATACAGTTAGTTAAATCAGGGCCAGTTACCGTCAAAGCGGTGTTATCGGCATATAGGGTTACATTCATCGTGACATCGCGAGTATTTATATTTCTTAAACTGTTTGGTAGATCATTAATATATATTAAAAAAATCAGGGGCCCTAGATGACTGCCTTGGGGTACACCTCTATTTATAGTCACCGAATCAGAAGTTATTCCATTCAGGATAGTACATTGAGTCCTGTTCAGGAGATAATTTTCAATAATTCGTACCAGGTGGGGGTGAACTTTATAATATTGGAGCTTCATCTTTAAAATGGTATGATCAATGCTATTAAATGCCTTGGCTATGTCATAATATGTGGCTATGGAGATGTTACCCTTGTCGATACCCTCCACTACAGGTGTAAGGAAGTCAAATAAACTTAAACTAGTTGAATGGTTAGATCTGAACCCTCCTTGAGATTTGGTGAACAAGTTATTACCCTCCATGTGAGTATTAAGGGCTGTACATACAATTTTCTCAAGCAGTTTTGACATGATGGAGACTATTGCGATCGGTCTTAAGTTATTAAATATTCTAAGGTCACCGTCTTTTGGAATCGGCTTTATATAGTAATTCTTCCATTCAACTGGCATAACTCCAACTTTGATACATTGTTTCAAGAGAAGAGTAACTTCACGATATAATTTGATAAGAAACATCTTCAATATACGGGCGTCAATCCAATTTAAACCACAGTCTTTACTAGTGTCGATTTGTTTAATATGACTCATTACAATTTCGTCTGTTATAAGGATATTACTGGTTAAGATCGTGTTCGGTTCCTCATTAAGATACTCATGAAACCCTTGATAGTCATCAATAGCTGTAGTGCCCAGTTTGCTATAGAAGATGTTAAGGGCGTTACAGGCATCACAACCAGATTTTTCCGATCTATTGACCAAGAAGGAGGTAGGTAGAGGCTTAGAAATTTTTCCGAAAAGATTATTGATGTTTCGCCAAAACTTCTTACTGTTTTTTGGGCAACTAGTAAGCTGGTTTTTAATTTCAGTTCGTTTAAGGGACAGGATGTCTTTTTGAATTTCCTTACGTAGATTAGCAGCATTTCGATAGTCCTCTACCAGACCCGATCTAGAGGCCTTGCGGAATAGCTTATCTCTGTCTTTAATTTTTCTGTATAGTACCAGAGTTAGTTTAAATTTGCCTCTTCTGGTTGATGTAATTTCTTCTTGGGGGCATTTTTTTTCAATCAGGGACTTGAAACAAGTTCTCATGTTTGACCACATATCCTCAGGATTTCTCAGATTACCATTAAAGATTTGGTTGATTACAGCATGAGGTTGGAGGTGATTTTGTATATCAGCCTCCTTTATCTTATGGTACCGTCTACCTAATCTTGTTTCACGAATTTGTGGTTCTTTTTCTTTTTTTATAATTAGGAAAGTACATAAGTGGTCAGAGATGTTGAAATTGATTGTTCCTGATTTGCTAACATGGGGGTGATCGGAGCATATGATATCCAACTGGGTGCTAGTGTTATGAGCCAGTCTTGTGTCAGACGTTATGTGCTTTATTAGCCCGAAGTCGTCAAGTAGGGTATGAAACTCCTGACTTATGTCTTCCCCTGGGACTGCAAGATTAATGTTAGTGTCACCGCAAACAATGATAACACATTTAGGCTTACTTGATCTGATAGAAGTAAGAGCAGCTCTAAGTTCATTGATAAAGGTTCTCTTATTTCCAGTCGGGGGCCTATACAGGTTTAGACATATACATACTCTCCTGTTGCCAGGTTTTATTAGTAGGCAGTGAAGTTCGATATCAGTATTACAAAGATTTTGGGCATTGAGCGTCCATGGATCTACTTTATAACTGTTATGAACATAACAACATAACCCTCCTCCTTTACTTTTAACCTCCCTACCAGTCCTATCATACCGATAGATGTTAAATTCAGGGGCTATTTTTAGTTGCGTGTCATGGTCACTCTCATTCAGCCATGTCTCTTGTAAGAACGCTAACTTAATACACCCTTTTAATAGTAGATTGGACATTTCGATAACCTTATTTCTGAGTGATCTGACGTTCAAAGAGAGAAGTCCAAGACCCTTGCTCATAATGACATTTTTTAACTCAACCGATACCATTTCGTGCAAATGACAGTGTAAGTGTATTATCTCGGTAAACTCTCAAAATCTCTACAGGCGGCACATAAGATTCTTGCATGTTTGAACAGTCGTACATATAGTTATGAATACAATTATAATGAACAAGTGAAGGCGAGTGTAATAAAATATGCAGTTGCCTTATCAGGCTGGGCGGCATGGTCGGGGTATAGATAGTAGCTGGGGCTCGTAACAAAAGTTAATTGTACAGCCTTCGTGAGCAATGTCAGATTCAACCAGGTGCATACACAGGTACAGAAGCATATATAATACATGTGTAACATTTATAAAACAGTTTGTGGACCATAACGACTTTTATAAGGAGGAATCTCAAAACATCTTACCCTGTGAACTCGAGATTTGACATGATGACGGCCATTTTGGGAAGTTATGACTGTCCCGCACAACAAACTTACATTGATTGTAATTCTGAATCATTTCGTATTATACCTATAGGGTGTATTCTCGTTGAAAAACATTTATAGAACCAGTATGTATTTTTTTTTATAGCACATTGGATGGATACAGTGTTTCAGTTAAATAGCAGGTATCGTAAGTGCGCTGATGATTCCGGTTTGTAACTTCCGGCATGTTTGCACGTGTTTTAAGCTATATGTAAACAATGAGCGCGTGGAGTTATAACGTTACACAAATGAGGTTAGGTGTAATCTTAAATGGAATGTCAATGGTCGGTACGTGTGCATTGTCAGTTTAAGTTGGTTCATACCGTATTTTTGGCAGTTTCCAGGCCTCTCATCGATTCATTAAGCGACTTGCGTAGGCTAGGGTTTAACTTGCGAAGTATCTTTCTGCCGGAGGCGGGTGTGTCACGCGGCGTACTAGAAATGGAAAAGTTCAGTTTACTCGGTCGTAAAATGGTCGAGGTCTTTAACTTCGTGTCAAGGGTAGTTGGGGGATGTTTGTTGGACATAGTTGAGGCGAATATGTCATCTCCTTTTAGGCCGGTCAGAGCAGTATCTATCTCCATCATCATTTCGTCGCGTTGGTCATCTTTTGGTAGGTTATGCTGGCGAGGGTGACGGTTTGGGGAGTATCTGCCTTTTACCTTTGATTGGGAAGCAGGTGATAATTTGTCGTAGTCCATAGGCGGGGGTGGTGGGGACATGATGGTGATGTTTGGCAACTCATCTTTAAATTTTTCTTTCAGTTCTTCGCGGGAGGCCATGAGTAATTTGCCTTGCTTATTCTCTCCATCCCAGGTGTGTGTGCGGAGATTGACGTTTCCCAGGAAAACTCCGGTACCCCATTTCAAGTCTCCGGTAGCTTCTACAAGCTCGATGTTGCCAGTAGAGAATAGGAGTGAGCGAAGGTCAGTGTTTTGTTCAAACTTGGCTTTTATTATAGCCCTCATGTACGCCTCATGTTGCTTTTCCCAGTCGTTATCCGTCTTTAACTTATCACCGTATTCTTTGATTTCATATGGATCTTTCATCCTGGCTAGGCGTCTGCTTGCGGTTGAGTTCCCTGTCTTCAGTGCCTTGTAGTAAAAGTAGGCATGCTCTACTGAGGTGAAGGGGATGTTCTCAAGTCTTATCGGGCATTCGTATAGGTTGGAGGGCCATGCGTGATGTCCCTGGTAGGCTATCGTGCCTCCCACCTTCATGACTTTGATGGCTCCAGGTTGGATTTTAGCTGGCAACAGATCGAATTGGCTTTGTGAGTACTTTTTACCACCGAATAATATTTGGTCACCTTTTGGTCTAGCATTACAATCCAGATTTGATTGGACCGCCTTCTTGGCCATTTGCTTGATGACTGCACGATTTCTTCTTACCTCTGGATTCACATCGTCATCGAATGACCAATATTTGATGGAGGGGTGACGTTCTGGAGGGAAGGATCGTGGGTCGAATAAGATAGCTTTGTTAGACATAAAGTCCTTTTTATCCTTCAGGAACTTAAATCTGACAAGTATGGGGTCAGGCCGTTTATTCTGGGCAGACTTTTTATGCGAGGTAATCCTGTAGATATCGTCAAATGAGTCCTGTTCAAAGTGGGGTAGGACCATTTGTATAATATCTGTACATATAGCTTCAAGATTGTCTCTACCTCTTGGGAGAATACCGTTGAAGATCACACTTTTCTCACGTAATTTGGTATCTATTTCGTTGTTTATTAGTTTTTGCTTACTGAGTTCAAATGTGATGTGATCAAACTTATGCTCGAGGTCGTTTACTTTTCTTTCCAGCTTCCTGGTATATTCGTGCAGCTCACGGTTACGTAGGATTTCTTCTGTCAAGGTATCCGATATATCAACGCACCTTTTTTTGTTGTCATCGAGTTCGTCAACCACATTGTTGTGTTCAGCGACAAGCTCGTCGACTGTGTCCGCTATGGTGGCCTCTTCCATTTCGTCTGAGTCGTTATCTCCAGGTAACGAAGCCGAAGGAGTTTTCGCCAACGGTTCAGGGGAGGACATATCCGTGGATTTCCAAGTGGTTTTCTTCTCAGGAGGAGAGATGCCTGATTTATCTTCGGCCTGTCTCTTTTGACTGACAGAGGTAGTTGACATTGGTGTGTTTACGATTGACAGCACTGAGGTGGAATGTTGACAGTCAGATCCAGCGAGTGTTGTTTTTTTGGCGGCAAGTGGGCGATATTGGAGTGATCAACTTTCGTCCACCACAAGATATAAAACATAGACAGATCAAATTAAGGAGGAGCGTAATAGTCCTAGCAAACGATTGTACCAGATCTCCAATGATCATGAATTTGATTGTCACATAAAAAACAGTCCTGTGTGTAAATAAACACCATATAGCGGTTGATAAGACCAGGAGCTCTATCCAACGTGACTTACAGGTAGGTCCGCCATTTTATTCATCTCCAAGGTATGATGGAAGAATAGCAAACGAACGTGTGGTCTTCGTGAGAAGAACTAAGCAACTGATTTAATGATCTAGCATCTGTACATATGTTCTTCAGGATGTGGGTAAAGAGTAGGGGGCGGAGCCCTTACGTAATACCTATGGCTTAGCATGAATAAGTAGACTTGCACAGTACTGGGTAGCTAAGTATAATTAGCGATTTTAGTAATGAGATAATATAACTAATGGGTGATAATTGATAGTTAATGAGGTTACACAATGTTACGTAATGTTACATAACAATAACTCGAGCAAACTCACAGCACACAGGGGTGAATCCACTGGCACAATTGGACATTGATGTACTCTTTCCAAATACTGATTAGTTTTAGATGAATCTACTTCCAGTGCAATCCCCCAGGCAAATCTCTTCACACAGCTTCTTAGTAAGAGATGAGAGCCCTCCTGTTCTGTAGAACCAAAGATGTGGCATTTTCGCAGCAGGCTTCTGAATAGAATCAGCACTCCCAACCAAATTGCCAAATGCGTTTCATCCTCCAGATTAACCACTGTGGCGATTTTCATTAGGTCACTAGGCAGGAGAGGCTCCTTTTGCTTGACTTTGTTGCCCAATCTCCTTTTGACTCCAGCCATAATCAGAGACAAACCGAAGTCCTTCCTGATGTCATCCTCACCATGAGCCTGAGCGAGAAAATTGATAGCCGAGACCAGATTATTGATGGACGAATACGACAGCTTCTGCGGCCATCTTGCTATGAAGAACCACCGGCCACTTCCGGTTGTGTGTCGGGCGACTTTTCCTTTTTGATCGAAGCGTTTCAACAAGATTCTGCAGTATGATTCTTTTGACAAAGGCCGCAGATGTGCTTCATATAGTAAGGAGTAAATTTACAACTCCTATTCATATTCCAACACCAACACACTCCGCGTGGCCACTCATCCCAATCGAACAATGGATGTTTCGGCCCGTCATCTTTTCCTCGCACACCTTTCTTGCCATCCGCCCTAAAATGGCGTCGATCTTGTTGTTGAAGTCGCTGAAATAACTTGGAGTATTCAGCCACGAAGAACTGGCCCTCAAGGTCGGGCTCACGAGCCAACCAGTCATCCAGTTTCCCCTCGATCACCATGGATGTAACCCCCTGTTCGTATAAGATGAGAGCCAGGCGAACATATTGCTTCTTTGACGCCTTGTACGAAACAAAAGCTAGGTGGGCCAAATAGCCGTCAACATCAAGGCCTTCACTCGATATAAACTGAGCAACTTTGTTACATCCATACAGAAACTCCCGAACAGATAAACGATCGAAAGCTTTCTTTGGAGTGATATAATATTCAGGCCTAAATTTGGAAAAGTCCCCTTTAAACCCACCTAGCACATGTCCTCCACTCGCCTGCAAGGGAGAGTCTGGCGACCGAGGAGATTTTGAAGAACCACTCATGTAAAAGCCTTGACCGGAGGAGGACTGAATAAGTTGGCGTGGACTACCTTCCTTTAGGACATCACCCAATCGAACAGATATTTCCACCAACTCGTCTTCGATTTTCCTCGTCTCCAGTTCCTTGGCTTTCTCTTCCTCCGCCGTTACCAGTGCTTGTTTTTGATCGTCAATGGCCTTCTTCAAGGAGTCGACGATGAACGGTCAGGAACCTCTTCCTGCTTTATGTGCATCAAACTAGCCAACAAATCCGTTGGGGGTCCGCCTTGGGCACCCATGGCCTCAGACGAATGTTCAGACTGATCACATGGGACAACAGCCGGTAAGGTAACGATCACCGATTTCTCCTTGGATTTCTTCACTTTCTCAGGTTTAACTTTTAACTTCTTGATTTTCTGCACTTTCTGATCGCTCACCACTGAACAACTTGGTCTCTTGTGACGAAACTTGCAGATAGTACACAAGATCGTCTCTCTCAAAGACATGAGAATAATCTATCTTTTTGTCGACAGCTCAAACCGACCAAACAAATTTTTCACGTCGATTCTCTCTGCTGTCCAATGCTTTTCTGCATTCAAATTGACCGCGGTTGCCAGTGGCGATCCTTGCTAGCCATCACGTGCGAGTCTTTAGCCAATCAGCGTGCTTCACTAGATCTATACGGACATGTCCCGTTCGGGAAATATCCACCATACACTGTGATTCAGAGACTGGAATTGGAGTAGCTGCTGCCTCAAACAGTGCCACGTGTCCCAGTTCCTGCCCCAGCGAGTGTGCATGCCATCACCACCATCAGTTCCGCAAAACCTATTCCTTCAGAGGTTATAGGTGAGAGGACCTGCGAGCCCATGGGTATCAGGGCATTCAGGCCTTGGATACCTCTTCCCTGATATGGCTGTGACGAAGAGAAAAAACATGAACACTTTTAATCGTATAATATATATTAAAATTATTCCGAGCTGCTTCAACTTAGTATTCTACAACACGCTATAAATTCTTAAATATGATGAGTATAATAAATGTATTCCTCTACAAGTTATCACCTCCATTCTTAAATCTGCTGAAGACAATACAATTATTTCTTACTGAAAGAAGAACTGTGATTACTTAGAGTACCATATGAGGAAACATGCCTCCCAATTACAGTCATGAATCACTGTAAGAGCAGGCAAAAGAAACGTAAGAATCACTCACCTATTTTCTTTAACGATATAGGTTGTTAGTGACTGGAGCATAAGCCTGTTCTCATGCATTTTTCCCCCCTCATCAAGACCCTGGAGAGGTCCCATTATCATGCATCCTAGCCAGCCCTGGAGGATTGACGGGTCCAGTCTAGCGAGCTTGTGAAGAGATGTAACTTTCGTAACTCTTATCAGTAGGGTTCTTCACGGCTGCAAAAACAATAAATTATTTTACAATTACATTGTATTTTGGCAAGCTCATTAGATTCTAGTAAAAAATACGAATGGCTGCCGTTATAATAAACTACTTTAAAGAAACACTAACCTATCCGCTCCAGAATGGTTGGTAAGTAGGTTGTAGCATCTGGAAATGATGTGACGGTAGGTCTTGGCAGTGAACTCATCCCCGTCCACTGCTCCTAGTATACGCTCCAGAGAGAGTGTCAACTAAGAAGGGAAAAGTTATAGGTCAAAATTTCCTCAGGTTTGAAGTACCAAATATATCGAAATTGAACTACCATATACTGACATACCCTATACCTTGCTACTGTGTACGCGTGAATAGTCATTGGAATGGGTTGTATGTACAGCTAATCCTGACACAGCAAATGATATCGAAACTTCAGATGATATCAAACAAAAACACTTGTAACAGCATGCATAAAAACTTACATAATCAGCAATGTACTCCGTATTGGCATCAAATATAAGCGGGAATAGGACCTTGACCATTTTCTTGCAGCGACTATCATCCGGACACCATCTAAAAGATTACAAATTGATTGATGAACATTTCTTTTATTGATACAATGAAAATGTACAGATTATACCAGAAATGACTCTTATAGTATAGGCTTGCCAGTCTCCTCCGTTACTTTGCAGTGTACAAAATATTTTACTTTCGAAGAAAGCTCTCCAAACTACCATGTATATGGGTATTTAGATCGAATGAATGCATAAACCCTTTAAATGGACTTCCCGTTAAGCAATAACCATAACCTTTATATATATAATTTATCACCAATGGTCGAATTTTCAAATTAAACGAGACTTACCTTGGGAAGGTGAAGTTTAGTTTTAATTTAGTTGTGGACACCACAAGGGGTGTGGAGAATAAACGAGATGCGCGGTCACGTGACTGGCATACTTCAACGAGCTAAGTAGCGAGCTGAAAAACTAAATAACTATATAAAAGACAAATTAAATTACCTGGGAAAAAAGAAGAGTCAAGGAACACCTACAAAAGGGAGGGAATGGGAGGGCGTTTATTCTCCACACGTTTATTCTCCACACCCCACGAGAGTGTGTGGTTGAGAATAAACAAGACTTTAAAGCTTATCAGAACGCTACTTAGCCAATCCATTCTTAATTCTTTTAATCAAAACTTAGCGCGACCATAACCGCTGGACCAAATACCAGCAGGTCGTGCGAAATACTTCTTTACATTAAAACATTTAAATAATCAGAAATTTTTTTATGAATTCCTTTTTATTTGATCTAGGCTGACATAAACAGTGTGAAACTTCCTTATACACAGACTGATGTTAATATATGACAAATCATTTTTTCCTGTTGTTCAAGACTACATGCGCAACCGATTCGGTAGGGTCATCAATATTCTTGTTGTAAAACTTGGCAAACGTTTTTCCATTCTTCCAAGAGGCTTGTCTTAAGAGAACATTGATATTTATACCTAAGGCTGTTGCCTTAGAAGCAACTGCACCCCTAGTACTGTGCCCGCCATATTTGGCTGTGTTAATACCTGCCGCACCTAACATTTGTTTTACGTATCTTGATACTGTATCCCTGGATATCTTTTTGTGTGGTTTGAAGGCGCTAATTAACAATTGTGTTTCACCTAGTCTTAACTCTTCGGTCCTATTCATCCCTCAGACATATTACAACACACAATCTCCTGGTTTCATTATAATAATAAAGATTAACCGTGTCTAGGGGGTCCCCTAGGGGGTCCCCTAGTCGGTTATGTTTCAGAAGAGTGTCCAGTTTGAAAGCTACTTGGTCCTTGTGCCAAACAAGTTTGTCTGTCTTGAGAGCTAACAACGTCTGCCCTCTATGTGCCGTTGTGAGAAGGATCAGAATAATCAGTTTCAACGTGAGAAAATTTAAAGACAATTTTGAATTTGGACCCCACTTAATGAGGGTGTTGAACACTTTCTGAACGTCCCACATTTGTTCGTATCTGGGTTTAGGAGGATTTAGGTTGTAAGACGCCTTCACAAGATTGCATACAATTTCGTCTTTACCTATATTCGATTCACCCCAAGGAATGCACACCTTCGAAAGAGCCGACCTTGCACTGTTAATTGCTGTATAGCCAGCACCTTTCTCTGCTAATGTTCTTAGAAAATCCGTAACCTGTCTACGTGAAGGGCTCAGTTGACTACAATTGTGTTGAATACAAAAAACCTGCCATTTCTTAATGTAAGTCGTATAGCATTTCTTCGTCCCCGGACGCCATGCATTCACGATAAATTCAATGCTCTTTTGAGAAATTCCTGATCTTTCTAGTTTCTGTTGTAAAAGAGGCATGCCAAGAGACTTGTTTTGGTAATTTCTTCGCAAGATTTTTCTACTGTGGGGTGGACTAGATTCCTTTTCTGAGACCTTAGAGACACTACTGTGGTTGCTTTTTATCGCAACAACGGATACCACGGTTGACCCGGCCAGTTTGGGGCGATGAGGATTGCCCACTCTGTATGATCCGCTTCCAACTTTTGGAGGCAGCGTGCCACTAGACTGAAAGGGGGGAAAGATAGAATTTTTTACCTGACCATTTAAAAGAGAAAGCATCAGTGATAAGAGCTCCTGGGTCCAGGTGCCAACTGCAATATGTCTTACATTTAGAATTTGCCCGGGTTGCGAAAAGGTCAAAATTTGGTGTTCCTAACTTTGAGGAAATAAGAGAAAACAATTTCGGGTTTAATTCCCACTCTAAGTTATCCGCAAACTTCCAAGATGCAGTGTCTGCTTTTGTGTTAAGTACTCCTGGTATGTGCGCCGCTAATAACTAGTTATTGTTTTCCTCAGCCCAATTCCAGATCATGCTGGCAATAACATTACACATAATGGACCTAGTACCGCCTTGGTTATTAATATAAGCCACAGCTGTAGTGTTGTCTGAAAGCACCTTAATAACTGAGTCTCTTACTCTGCACAGGCTTTGTAAAGAGAAAAGAATAGCTAATAGCTCTAACACATTTATGTGAAGATCACTCTCTTTGTCGTTCATTGACCATCTACCCCCACACACAGACTGGTCTCTTGACCTGCCCCAACCAGCATAGGAAGCGTCTGTGGTGATAACAATATCTGGGTTTGCTAACCGAATTTTCCTATTTCTCCAAGTTACCGCTTTTTCCCACCAATGAAGGTCTAGCCAAGCTTGGTCAGACAGAGACATAAAAGCATCAAAATTTCCTTTGTTATCGGCTAAACCCTTAATCTTCTCTTGTTCTAAACATTTAGTATGAACCATGCCATAGTCAATGGCTACTTCGTAAGCAATTAAAAGTCCTATAACTCTTGCTACATCTCTGACACTGAAAAAGTTTCTGTTTCTTAAATCTCGAATAGCTTCTGTGACTTTTACAATTTTATCCCCAGGAAGGGACACTGTCATTTCTACTGAATCAATGATGAAACCCAAGAATTGGATCTTTTGTGTTGGCTTGAAAACAGACTTATCTGGGTGAACGTAGAAGCCCAGATTTTGCAACGTGTCCACCAAAGCAAGAGTAGAGGCAGCACACTGTTGAAGGTTGGAAGCCATGATCAAGGAATCGTCTAAAAATGCAAAGCACATATGACCATCTTTTCTCAGATTTGCAAAAGGAGGAGTTAAAATTTTTGTGAAGAATCTCGGGGCACACGCTAAACCCATAGGCATTCCTACATATTGATACAAATTATCTTTCCAAAAGAAACGACAACATTTTCTTACTTCTGGTGCTAAAGGTATCGAATAATAAGTGTCTTTCAGATCAATTGAAGCAAACCAGGACCCAGGAGAAATGGTATTTATAGCGGTTTGTAATGAAAACATCTTGAAATGTTCATAAAACACCAGTTTGTTTAACCAGGTTAAATCTAGAATCACCCTGAAAGATCCGTCCGGTTTAGGTCTAGTGAAAACATTCGAAATGATCTGATCTGGAGTGTCGATGGCCGGTTCAATAGCTCCTTTTTCTAGTAACTTAGTTACTTCTGCATCCACTGTGGCGAATTCCGCCATGTTCAGTTTAAACGGTCTAGGTTTAGAGAATTGGAAAGGGATGTTAACAAAAGGAATGTTTATTCCCTGAATTGCGTTTATAACCCACGGATCTTTTGTTGTGTTTAACCAATTTACAACATGAAACGCTGTGGCACCAGCTTTAAACATAGATACCTTATTTAGGAGCGGCCTTACCTCAGGAACTACTGTTTCTGTCCGCCCCTTCCCCGAAAACCCGAGTTCTGGGCTCTAGGTTGGTTTTGTTGAAACAGGACATTTGGCTGGAAGGATTGTTGTGGGACTTGCCAATTCGGTTGTTGCCATTGGGAGTATTGCTGTTGCTGGTAAGGTTGTTGGTATTGAAAGTTATTCTGATTTGGCTGCCCAAACCTGGGGTTCCACTGACCACCTCTGCCTTGACCTAGACCTTTGCCTCGTCGGTTGTTGTACCTCTTTACCTTGTTGTTTCTGTTGTATGGAGTGTGTCGAGCTATCTTTGCCATAGCAGCCGATTTTTCATCACACTCTTTTGTCAAATCTACAAACTTGTCGCCCATAAGGAGTGAAATATCTTCCTCCTGCTTCTTACACATCCTGTGGTACTTCGGGTGAACCCAAGATTTTAACGCTTCTCTTCTACGTTGGGCAATTCTTGATGGACAAACGACATAAATCTCAGTCCCTGAATGACATGGGCCCCTTTTTGCCCTAGATGTTTATCCACACTTTCTCTTGCTTTGATAGCTTCCGCTGCTGGTGCGATGAGTGATATAGCTGCGTCCAAGTAGCATTGCATTGACTGGCATTTCTGGTCAAAGACTCTGTGATATCTTTTCACATTTTGCCAAATGGGCTTGTTTAGAATAGGAGGATTAAGAAATTTCAAATTTTCTACCCTTTTTTCGTTTATCGCTATCTTGTGCAATTCATTATCTTTATCAGGTTGTTGGGCTGCGTCTTTCACCACCCTAGCGAGAGACTCCGAGATGGGGGGAGCTTCCCCTTTTCCCTCAATCTTATCCATGAGTTCGCGGAGCTTTTGTTCTGTATATAGGGCCCGCTTCTTCAAATTGGTCATCTTCCATATACCCATCGTCATCGAACTGAGTATCGTCCTCTGAACCTGAGACATGATGGTCGTCTTGTTGATGAATAATTGCTTTGACCACTTTTTTACTTCCTTTCGGTGGGTCTGACGAGGTCTGGCTCTCAGAACTCGAGGCTTTGTTAGCTGAGCCTTCTGCCGCACTAGGTTTGCTTTGAGCTTTATCTTTGTTCGCTTCTTGCGATTTCAACCAGTTTAAAAACCAGGATGGGGGTTCATCAACAGGTGTACTGTCCTTTCCTGTGTCATCTGACGGCTTCTCTCGGTCGTCACCCTTATTTTCGCCCGACTGGTCCGCCATCTTGGACGATCTACCTCTACGGTTTTGTTCGGGGTTTGGATGAGACAGAATGTTGGCAATTAATTCTGACTGTTCTTCGAGTGTTTTTGCTGATTTCTTCTTGGTAGTGACCTTTTTTACCATGACTCAGCTTGCCGTATTTGTAGCAACGAAGCAACACGGCTCCCGTAACGGAATGAGGTCTTGATTCAAGAGTTAACACGTGGGAAGCCCTGCAAGCAGAACCGTAAGATTAAATGAAATTCCCCGTGAAAACAAAGTGCAAAAGCTACGCGGCTAATGCTGTACCTCTCACAATCAATAAATTTAAGTACAAAACTTAATTAAAATCGACCAAATGGTCTTAAAACGAAGTTTACTTACCAACTCGCTGAAGCCACCTCTTTAGTCAATCGATAATCCCGCTGAAGTGCCAGTCACGTGACCCCGCATCTCGTTTATTCTTGACCACACACTCTTGTGGTGGCCAAGACTTAATTAATATCAAGAGTGCCACCTGAAAAAGCTAAATTCTCTTGTATTTCTATAATACTAATTCACAAGTTGTAAACTCACATAACAAGATCCCAACAGAAGCGAAGAAGGGCATGAAGTAGATGTTTTAGAGACGCGTTCAAGGCAAACGATCCCTGTCCAGACAAAGTGCTCAAGTGAGCGGAGAGGATAGCATCGATGTAGTTTTCCACTGGCAAAAGCAAAAGCATTCCTCTGAAAAACAAGGTTAAAATCCATTAATATAGACTTTCCATGGCAATTCATGAGTGATTTGTGTCCTATAAAGTTAAGCTTCAAATATGTCTTCGAAAGGTAAAATAGAGGCGTTAGAAACCAATACTTAAGAAATTCACCGTTATTTTTAACAATAAACGAATAGACGAAATCCACAAGTAGGGTTCAGTAGATACAATTTGTGATGAATAAGAATCCCTCAAGCTTCATGGGACAAAGGGAAATTAAAGAAACAAGAAATTAAATCATATTTCTTACAATAAGGAGTTGAAACCTAGAAAAAAATCCCACTTATTTTTCTAGTGAGGGAATTCATGGAATTCCTAGGCATTGGACGGGAGCGCCGCCTAGCTGTTCACCCTGGAGAACCATAAGGCACCACTTCCCTCTCTACCCACAGCCCTCGCCCTCTCTCCACTCCGGGCAGCTGAACTAGTCACACATGCTCAACTTTTTCAAATTTTTCTCCCACCCACTGCCCTATCACATTACAATTAATTATAACATTCGTCATAATAGGGCTTAATTCTATCTTACATACAACAATGGACTCCGGAGAAGATATATTATAATTCGACCATCTCTGTTGTCAAATTGCCAAATGTTTATATATATATGTCATCGCTGTGATGAGACTAACTATGTACCGAAATATCATGTCACTCCTTCGACTGTTATATCTCATCATGTCTTGTCCCATATCGAGTAAATAAAAGTTTTGAACAGTTAGTGCAGCCTTCTTGTCTAATGTCTAAAAATAGAAACATACCCATGCTCCAACTGTTGGGAATTCATTGGCTGAGCTTCCATTTCATTTCTCAATGACGTTGCTAACTGGTGTAGGCAGCCAACCCATTACACTCATCCCAAGGACGGACACTTTAGATGCACGGTAAGACCCAATCCCTATCACTGCAGCATATAAGCCTTTAGAGCCTGGAGCTTGACAGAGCACGTAGCATCTGATCCAGGATCCACCTGGTTCAGGAGGCAGGATCTAATATAAGAAAATATGATCAATTACAGTTAGTAGTCTTGAATTTGCAGTAAGAGATTGTCAGTGGATATACAACACTCGTCCACCAAATTGAAAGTAAAATATATTCAACATACCCAAACGTGGCGGCCAAAAGACATTAAATATCAACATTTGTGAGATATATAACACATAAATATGTGGTAACACTTTGGCAAACTTTGATATGAGAACAAACATTACCTTATATACAGCGTGTAGGTTTTGATCAACAACACGGTTGCCGGCTGTAAATCCTGGGCTATTTCCATAGCTTTGTTGGGGTCACTATCAGCCGGCCTGCAAAGATTTATTACAATATTTACCTGACATGGATATAGTATTATTGATATCACAACATGGGTAGAATATGGAATCACTGTATTAAGTCAATTCAATCCAGTAAACAAAATCTTGGATAAGTATACCATAGATTTGGTGAAGTAATCATCCAATGCAACTTGAACTTTAAATTGGCAAGTACAGCATCCAACATATACACAGACGCCAGAGATGGAAGTTCGCTAGATGGGAGAACGTCGCCCTCGCCAGCCATGGGCATGGAAACTGATATCTACAATGATAAAACCATTAATAGGATGATGACATAATAGATAATACATAATAGAATACATTCAAATTTTTAGATTAGAGGAGATGAGTTCATGTTATCTAAAATCTAATTCTTCCTTCCTTGACGAGTCATTTAGTGAATATTTAATACCAATCATCAGGTAGTTAGAATTTAAAAGGAACTAACTTGGTCCTGAATGAACTGTTGGGCAAGTTTCACGTCGAAGTTGACATTATCTGTCATCTTGGCAACATTGGACAGCAAAGCTTCAGCTTTTTGGGTCGTCATTCCTTGTTTCACTAGACAGTCCTTAAAAAGTACACGAATAGCATTGAAGGACGTGTTAACACTGAGAGTAAAATATTGTTACGTATATGTCAGCATCTATGAGCCGGTAAAGTTTGTTTCAATTTGTAATGCACCCAGGGTTCTAAATATGACCGAGCAAAAGACACCAAATCACAATATTATTTCCATTACTCGAGTTCGCGCTTTTCACTAAACAGGCCTTTATGAACATAATTGTCAGGAACTGTCAGGATAAGTATAACTCGAGGAAAGAGTACATACATACACAAATAAAAACAATAAAAATGGAACCATATAGATATAGAGGACAACTAGATATAACTACCGGCAGCTTACAGACATTAGAATTGATGTGAGTACATAGCTTACCTTGATCCATCCACTAAAGGCTTTATGTGGCACTCGCGGCACCCAGCCTAGAGTATGCATTATTTGTGTGGCCTTCATTTGCAGCGTCCCCTTTTCCAGGGTGTGGAGGTAACTTGCAGATGGCGGGAGACAACCCAGAAGCCGCCAGGTGATGAGGAAGTGGTAGTGGACACTACTGGCAGCCTACATATATGTACAAGCCATCAACATTATTTATTCATAAATTTATTTATTCATTTATGCCAAATCTTTCTCAATACATCATTAAATACTCTTCGAACTGTGCCATTGTTTAATGAAATGGAAAGTAAACGCGCTTTTCGGATAAATTGAACTTCTTCAATCAAAGATAAATAATATGAATAAATCCAAAAATACGATATAAAATATTGTAGTTTTACGGCAACAAATATTATATTTCAAATCTAAGATGTCATCATCCACTTTAAAATATTGGCGTAGATTCCAAAATTTAGGTATAGATAGTAAGGTACGTCCAAAAATACCTGTTACAGTAACTTGTTTTAAAACAAAGGGAAAACAAAGGGACATTACTCACCAGAAGAGTGAATTTTTCATTCATAGCCCGATCACACCGACAGCCAGCAGCAAGAAGGGTTATGCAGGCATCGTACAAGGAATGGTAATCAAGCTGATCCGGATTCCCGAGAATGAAACTACAGGCAAGACCATCGTTCCTCGGTGTTTCTTGGTTAGTGTAGTCCGTTGGTCCAATATTATAGAACCGCGGTTTCATGGTGTTGTCTGAAAATACAACTCACAAAATATAAAATACTATATTTATTTTTTGTTTTTACAACAGACTTTATTACTGACACCTGCCAAATACTATATTTATCCCTCATGTTCCAATATTCTACCAGCTTAGTTCGCTCTTACAGACAGGCCTATTGACAGGTTTCCAAGCCTCAACCACCTGAAATATATCATAGGTTTCCAAGCCTCCACCACCTGAAATATATCATTACTTCCAACTTAGGGGCTGACCCGTATAAGATATATGTCTATCAAAAGCACTTTACCCTTCGCCTCCTGTGAGCTTAGATGGCGCAAATAGTTCTCCTCAACTTCTCTACAGGAGAAATGAGTCTTGTTTAGGGTATCAGATTTATCCTCCGTGACATGATGGTGAGTGTGTGCCCCAAACAGGTTCCATTGAACTTGATCCATGAGCTGTGGTGGCGGATCGTAGAAGTAGTGTAGGAGATAGTCAAAGACGAGCATTAGCCGGGCCAGAGGCTGCGGTATCAGCTCCAACAGTCTCTGGTGATATGGGCCGGACAGTAACCACAAAAATATATGGTAAGACACTAACATAAACATAAAGGTTTGATAATAGACATATGTGATCTGGATTTAATCGATCGAAAAGCCCGAAGATAAAAAGGTGCCCCACGGTTAGACATCAAATCTAATGATCATATTTTTCAATAATGTGGTAGCAGAAAAGACAGAGTGAATGTATTTGCATCGTCCGATAAAAAAAACAAGGTGTTTGTGCCATCGTCCACATAAATATCATAATTCTATTTTATCCAATATTAAAATTATTTAATGGTTCTTAGGTTTATATTCCTATTCATTCTAGGGGAATACAAAGACTATACCCTTTTTTCAAGATGGTGGTGACGTTAACGATGCACTGTCCCAGCTGAAGCAGCAGGAGTTTCTTCTGCATGAGAGGCAGAGAATGGAATAGGAAGAGCAGCAGCTCCACGTTAAAATCTAGGAAAAAATAACCAATATCGTAATAACTCTGTTGTTTCTATCATATAATTTTTTTATGTGGTATAAACTGTTTATAAAGCAATCGTCAGACAATACAAGAGATATTACAGTAAGGCATGTACGTTGTACATGGTCAGTTATAATGGTGTAATGGTGTATATTCATTGTGTAAATATAGGTATAATTTGTCAACCTACCTTGGGCCTCCATATTAAAGGCTATTGTATTTGCTGCGGACAGCCAGTCCGTATGCGTTCCTAGGTTGCTAGGGGTTATTCCCGCGAATTTATGTGTTAGTACGCGTTGCTTGTGTGGTGTCGATTTGGACAGACGTTGACATTTTTGTTTCGTCCTGACCGTGAGACTATCAAAAAAATCCATAGGAATAATATTAGCATATATGTCTCAACTTATCAACTGCTGAAGTTGATAATTTTTTTTTTTTATAAAAATTTTATTTGCGATCATTGTCAGGTTTACCCAATAATTTCATGGTACACAAATGGCAAAACATATTCATATGTACAGGATTTAACATTAACAACATTAGTGATAATCATTACTTTAGGGTATACAACAAGAACCCTGCATGATGGCGAGGCCATATTTTATATTTCACTCATTAGACAATCCAATATTTATACAGAAAATACAACCCAGTTGGGGGAAAAAAAATCTTTTTTTTTTGGTGATTTTTTGCCTTCGATGCAATAAAAACAAATATTAAGAATACATACGAGTATAAAAGGATGATTGTACATTTGCGCAGTTTTGACCACAAGTAGATTCAATGTATGTAGATATTCTTGACAAAATAAAGATCTATGTGTATATTCGTGTGTTTGATAAGGACATCGTTCCTCGTTAACGACCCTTGTGGGATTTAATTCCCATTTAGACAGATATTATAGCCATTAATTAACCCCAGTTGACGTAATTTTTCAGCGTCTTTTTAATATGAGCCCATTCAGAGTTCCTTAGGTTGGCAGGCAATTTATTCCAAAGAGATGGTCCTTCGAAATGGGGGGTATTTTTGTATTTTTCTCTATTAGGTTTTATTGTTTTCATTACATAACTGTCTGCCAGCCGGGTTTCTCTATTCATTGGTTTAATGAATAATGGGTCTTCTTTTTTCTTATACATAAGACCAAGTACGGCAATTTTACTGCGCTTAGACAAACAATGCAATGTGTTTTACATTTAAGTCTTCCCCACCATTTTAAATGCTCCGTTGCTAAGGGCAACCATATTCATTCTCTCCTGCTGGTCTGAACTCATTGCAACTTCGAGAAATACATGTTCAAAGAATTTGTATAATAGAAGAATTAACACATGCTTGAACAAATGAATTTTACGCCTAAAGTGATATCTCAGTCACAATAACCGAAAGTCATTGATAATTTTTTGTTATGTTTTTTGGAAGAAATTACGTGGCAATTGGTGATCAAATCTTAATGATGTTTATAAGATCACTGATATTATTACTTATTATTATTTTTCGTAAATATAAATACAGCGGTTTTTAGAACTTTTAAACTGCTGTTCTTTTCCCGCCAGAAAATTCCAACCCGGGGGGGGGGGGAGGGTGGCACTCAGAACCAAAGTGGGTTCCCGTGCTCGTTCCCCAACTAAAAAAAGTACCCCTTTTCAAGGACTTTTCCCTCAGATTTTTTTCTAATGAAACGAGGAGATTTTACCAGGCTAAGAGAACCCGGCCCTTTTAGACAAATCAAGGAGAATATATAGGGGATATAAGAATGAAAACCAATATATGATACATCTTATTGCCTAAAAAATGTACGTAATTAAATATGTGATGTGTTTCAGGAAAATAATGAGACGAGGCGACGGGTCTACTCCCTAAGAATGCTACCATGCAACTGGACGTTAGGAACGTCTTCAGCTGAGAGGTAACCAATACCTCACGGGACTCTTAACGACGTCTTAAAGAGGTGCACTTATTACCTGGATAGGTGTCCAGGTGAAATTAGTTGATACAAATAAAAGCTGTCAACTAATGAGTGTAATTCTGTCAATATGATATCTCAGCATTAATGGTTCAATGGGAAGATCTCTTATATATAATCTGGTACACTCCTTCCATTGCCTGGGGGCAATGTTTGGCACAACATGGTTTCGCTAATGTAGCTCTTCACGCATTTTAATTAAACCTCTGGGGGAGGAATAACAAAGGATATAGATGTGTTTTGAGGCAGGTTTCTCAACAGGGTGAATTCAGAGATAGAGAGAAAGGGGTTTCCCTGGTATCTCCAAAAACTGTATAGTAAGAAAGTGATGTGTCAATAATTGATGTGAATAAATAAGAGTTTTATTTATTTGATCACAAGAGATAGAAACACAGTAGATTTCTTACTGCTGACAGGTGTCAGAGTTTTGGTACCATGTTACATAGGTGTTGGCATGGGGGGAGAGAACGGGGAGGGGTTTGTAGGGAAGCCCTCTTCGTATTGGGACAAGGTGTCTGAGTATGCACCTTTAAATTACAGTGTATGTTTGTAATATTGATATGTATGTTAATGTGTCATACAACAAAGGCACGATACTGGAGTGTGTATCGGCCACAGATGTGTCGTTGGAGGGGCCCTTTTTAGACACGTTCACTAAGAGTATGCAGACAGCCATCGGTGGAATGAAAAAAAAAAGTGTTTCAGGAAAATGAGTCATAAGTCGCAAAATGGATATTTTTCAAAGTTATTTATTCATAAGATATCGCTGTGGAATATTCTAATTTTTGGGGTGCTTAATGCCGCTAGTGACATATATACGTGTACGAAATTTCAAGCAATGTATTAAATATATCTATGCATTTCTAAGGTCATCTTATGGAGTATATTTAGGTACTTTATTAGTAATTATCCACCCAAAAATATTAATAACTTTTTTTTAAAGATAAAAATATCAAACTTAAAATATAGAAACACTGCTTAGATCTATTGTTTACTACCATTGGAATCGGCCTGATCACATCTTTTCAAATATGATATCTCAAAATCCATTTTTTGCGACTTGTGACTCATTTCCCTGTAACACATCACATATACAGCATAAATATAGAAAGTCATTTACATACCTCACCATCAGAATGAACAGTAACAATTTCCAACATCGAGAATGTCATCTTTGAGAGTAATTGTTTATCATCATTGGATTTGAATGTTCACTGAATGTTCATGGTAAATTGTCCATCTCAGAATAAGATTTTATTGAAACTTGTAAGGAAAGGAAAGGCAAGGAAAATCCTCCTTGGATTTGAGATAGCATTCGGGTACCAAGGCTGAGAGGTAAATAAAATATTCTGAAAAATATTGATAACACATGAAGTGGACATGTTACATAATTGTACTTTTAAATGTTAACCGTTCAAGATTGTTTTGTTGTCAGACTGAATAAAATTTGGATTTGGAAAAAAGAATATTGATAAAATTATGTGCCAGAACGTTCACGGATTCCGCCTTCTCCTGCTACAGCACCAATATCTGCTGTTTGGCTTTTTTTGAAGTTTTCTTTGAAGTACGAGTTAAAAACTCATCCAGCCCTTTTCGATGATTTCTGAGCAGGAATATATTTTTCTCTTGATGTTGAAGGCATCATTTTCACCGTGTTGCTGTTGATTTAGCTTCATCATTTTTGCTTTTTCACGCGTATTCGCCATCAGATCAGATCAGATATCATATGGTGAGACGACGGAATAAATTTTTTTCAAGCATACATGTGTGAAGCCTTCGGCGTCCTAGTACAGAAAGAGGACGAGGAGGGTGAGTGAGTGAGTGAGCGAGATTGGTTACTTTACGCCCTTATCAACACATTAATTATGATTATATCAAGGAGGGGGATGGGGGTATATGGGATTGTGGGCGTTTGTAGATGGGTCCCTCCAGGGTGACCAGCTAGGTGGCGTGCCTGTTCAATGCCCAGGAATTCATAGAATTCCTTAGCAAAAAGAATTCAGATGTTACATTTGTGTAGATGAACTTGCTTCCATCTCTTTCATACAGGCAAACCAAAACTGTCTACTCTGAATATTTCACCATCTCATTCAAGTTTATTGGTTTCCTAAGATCTTATCCTGGTAATGCGAGCCAGTTTCTATTGGGCCTTTCTTCCAGGATCCTTGATGTGCAGCCCGACATCATCCTACTTCATTTTCTGATTCATGATCAGGCATGGCATTCAGGGACCTATTTTGTTTTGCCCAAGACATTACACGAGAAACTCTGTCCCATGAAAGAGAATCTGTGTTTTCAAGCATTCTGGCAATGAGAGAGCGTTTGTGCATGCAGCCTTGACCTGGAACATTTATGATGTTGTTCACTTCAATATGCATGTCGTCTAGCAGCTCATCACTCTGCTAGGTTGGTAAGGATTTGTTAGATTATGGTAGTCGTGACGGTCTTCCTCATCTGTCAGTATTTCCTGAAGCCTATAATAAAAAGAGAAAACATTCAGAGAAATAAAAAAATAGATCAATCATGCAATCACACTGAAGCAATAAAAAGATTAAGTGAGTATGAGCTTGTATTGCACACCCTGATAAAGTAACACCAGTTATGAGAACAATATAATGCTATACTAGTAATGCTATGTTAGAACAAATTCAGACTATTTATTCCACTGATGCGCTTTGTATGAATTAAGATAAAGTAAAACACAACATATGAACTGTATATATAGGGTTTACACAACTAGGCAACATACTGTTGGAGTGGGTATTTTTGTTATTCGTTATATGACCGCTAGGAGGAAGAAGGGGAGATGATTGGTTACTTGGGGCCGGTTCGTCCCAAAGTTGCTTTAAGCTAGGTTCAATTACATAGTCCTTTCTAATGGTCAGCTATCAGGGGTAGCGCGGCAGCTAACGCAGAAGAGGGCTAGGTAACTTAAATGGTAAAGGTGCTCTTGACCGACCGGCGACAATGGCATAATTAATTAATTATGCTTGCATAAAAACCCAAGCAAGAAGCATCGCCACATTCCACCATCGGCGATGCATTAGCACTGTACAACTTCCTCTATGATCGGGGAACCCACTCTATTTCTCATTGTCCAACACCCAAAAGTTACATGACTGCCTAAGTTAGAGCCTTAGGGAGAGATTGGACCAAGATTTTTTAGCTCTTACTGGTATAATTAGTGCATAACAGACCTCTCACATTCACCCTTTATCTGCATGAGGACGTCGAAATCAGACATTGTTGTGGTCCTTACACCTTGTGGCAATGTGGTAAACTAACAGCAAGTGCCAGGAATGGTTTCTCACCCTCCCATGAGGTAGCGCCACCGTATGATGTGTAAAACAGTGCCGCGTCGGCGATTGTTTTTCACGTTGACTTAACATTAAAATTACACGATTTTGGAGGAGGGTGGGCGGGACAGTAAGGAGAATGGTGGGCGGGATGGTGGGCAATGTCTGCCTACAAAAACAAAAACGTAAATAGCCCAAGACTTCCCCTCAAACTCTGACGATAGGCCTCGATCTGGTGCCATCACACTCTCTGGACGAGAGGCGACCAATAACCGCCTTAAGAAGGCGGTGCGCAAGCAGGCATATTTCGAACCCTTCTGTCGCCCTGGGCCTTCACAGCCATAACTCAATACCTTCCACAACTCAACCTGGCCGTGTCGTTTTCCTATTAAACATACCGATAGCTGACAACCTTACACAGAAATCGCAACGATATGACTTCCTCTGCAAGTTCTGTCCGAAGAACTAATTAATCTAGGCTGTAAAATAGATTTTTGATATTTCTATACTAATCCTATGGGGATGCGTTGGGACTGCCGACCGCCATTTGCACCACCCCGTTGGAGCCCTAAGGGCACCCAGGCCAGGCTTATAGCATTGAGCGTGCTCCCCGCACACACGGTGGTGTGTGCGGGGACGGGGCAGGAGAGGTGGGGGGGGGGGGGGATCATTCAACAATCTGTAAGGTAAACGTCAGTCACAAGCACCTCATTTATCACAGGAAAAAACATATTATGGGCAGTTTGATACTTCTGGACTACGTTTCCTTTGGAAATGCCAAGTAGTTACATTAAGTTCACACTAATTGTAAAGTTGAATAAATCAACTGTTTACTTAATACTTGTTCAGATATTGCATCGCACAAATGATTATTTCAATGTTACTTGATTTTGACTTGATTTATAAAATATCTTTTGAATAAAGATCTGATGTTGGACAAAAAAAAAAGAAAGATTGACACTCCCTTGAATTTACCTTTTAAATTGAAGTCAATATAGTTTTCAAAAAATTAATAGGTTGATGATTTTCTTCTGTTTATGCAAGACATACGTGGTGGATTGGGTTTTAACAACATCAATCCTTTTTACTTTGCAATGGTACAATAAGTGAATTCACTACTGAGGAAAACTAAACACCACACAATGCTATTTCTGTACCAGGCATTAGGACAAAAAAAACCCCTGACTTTGCCACTCTGTGAAAACTGAACCACTGAACGGATCATAGTATAATTATGTTTATCCTGAAGCTGGGGACTTGTACTGAAGCTGGGGACTTGTACATTATATAGATATCAGATCAGTTTTGAAGAAATTTTCTTTGATTTTTAAAATCACCTCAGTGAGAGGTAAAGTTGCACTTTTAGAAATCCTCATCCAGAAAATTGTCTATTTCATAAAACGTAACATATGCCTTTTATACCGGTTCCTGGCAAAAAAACCCCTTTTTCTCTGAGGTAGGAAGTAGAATCTAACATTATTAATCCTTAAACTGGACGCAGGACTCACCCCCCCCCCCCCCCTCTCTTAAACTGGACGCAGGACTCACCCCCCTCTCTTAAACTGGACGCAGGATGCAGGGGGAGGGGGGGGGGGGAGTGCACACCCACCTACTAGCTTCACTATAGAATCGGTAAAAGCACCTCCCATTGCGTTTAGGGAATAGGGAACTATATCCGCCTCAACAATGAAAAACGTTCTCAGTTTTGCATTTCAGGATTAGAAATCAAAGGAATAAATCCAAGGTTTGGGTTTAAAAATTAGCAGAATTATAGAATTATAGTGCTTTCCAATTGCTGACCAATTGCTAAGCTAAGGGCCTCACGCTATGCCTATTCAATGACATAATTAGAAATTATTTTATTGATAGGGTCTTCATGTTTTCCCAGTTTATTTATACTTTTGATACCGTACATGATTAAATCTTAGTGACACAAAGCTGTCCGAAGCAAACAGGGGCCCTAGGTTTCAAAAGTGACTAGCTACCAAGCCAAACACCAAGTCCCCAGTGCTGCCCTCTGTAGGCTAACTGTATGTACTACTCCTACTCTGAGGGGCCCTACCGTCCAAGCCGGGGGCCCTACCGTCCAAGGCGGGGGCCCTAACGTCCAAGGCCTGGGCCCTACCGGCGGGGCCCTACCGGCGGGGCCCTAACGTCCAAGGCGGGGGCCCTAACGTCCAAGGCCTGGGCCCTAACGTCGGGGCCCTGGGCCCTAACGTCTGGGACCTAACGGTTTGGGTCCCTAACGTGCCGGGTGCACGAGAGTATTATTCACACCGGTCAGCGCCCGCAGGTCGACACCGCATCACGCCTCACGCATGTAAACAGTATCCCATCGCCGCAGTATAGTTCTTCAATGCGTTGTGAGTTTAACAAGTAATTATCGGCTCGTCAAGACATAATTAATTTTGCAAACTCCTTTTATTAGTTCTAAAAGTATTGTGAGGTATTTAAATAATCCCAACTACCTCGAAATTTGTGTCCGATTCCGCTAAGGCCGTAGTGTGCGGATTCTACTAAAGAGTCTGTCAAGTACTGTAACTAAAAGGCGCATGTCCCACATGCTCCCGCATGCTCCCACATGCACCCGCATGCTCCCGCATGCCCCACGTAAGATAGTAGAATAAAGTAAAACACATGCTTGAAGTCTGCAATTTGCTGTATCAAGTAAGGTAAACTATTATAACCTCAAATAACATATGGTCAACAACACCTTTTTATAAATGTAAACATTATTATTACATAAATAGGCCTAACCCAAAGTTAAATAAAGAACAGACAAATCCGCTATATATTACTCTAACATTATACACAATTTAAAGAACATGCATGGAAATATATTAAAACCTATATTCAGTATATTTGATAAAAGGAATATTAAGAAAAATAAGTAGGCTATGTTACAACATGGTGTACATACTGTACGATTGGGAGACTTTTGTAGTCAAAATAACCACCAAAAAATGCCAATAAATAATTATAAATCAATAGAAACGATAATAAATAAAATGTACACATTAACTCCAAACTATTCACTATTCTGTCTTCTCAACTGAAATTGGCCATTACTGTGAGGAATTTTACCCTCACTAATTGATAATGTTGTATTAGACCTGGCATTGTATGTTTCTGTTGATATTAATTCTATATATTTGTGGGTTATGAATATAACTTTGAATCACATAATCAAATATATGACTCTCGTAAATAGCTGTAGTTTATGACTAATAGACAGGCGTCATCATCTTCTCATTCTTCATCTTTTTTTAAATATTCTATATGTAATCTTGGTTCAAATTAAAAAAGAATCTCTCTTAAATATGCCTGTATTTGTACTAAAGGTATTGATTTGAGTATTGAACGAAAATAGAATCTTTTACTGCTTAGAAATACTTGTTATCTAGGTCAGGACACAACGAAAATCACAATTATAATTAATTTTTTGTGAGAGTGTATCTGTCTGATTAATCCTGAATAAAATGTTGTCCATTACAACTGTGTATGCCCTCAGGGAATCATCACAACTGTGTATGCCCTCTGGGAATCAATATTACTTTGTATGCCCTCAGGGAATCATTACAACTGTGTATGCCCTGAGGGAATCATTACAACTGTGTATGCCCTGAGGGAATCATTACAACTTTGTATTCTCTCAGAAAATTAATACAACTGTGTATGCCCTGAGGGAATCATCACAACTGTGTATGCCCTGAGGGAATCATCACAACTTTGTATTCTCTTAGAGAATTAATACAACTGTGTATGCCCCGAGGGAATCATCACAACTGTCTATGCCCTCAGGGAATCACCACAACTGTGTATGCCCTCAGGGAATCAGTTCAACTGTGTATGCCATGAGGGAATCATTACAACTGTGTATGCCCTGAGGGAATCATTACAACAGTGTATATGCCCTCAGGGAAACACCACAACTGTGTATGCCCTGAGGGAATCATTCCAACTTTGTATGCCCCGAGGGAATCATCACAACTGTCTATGCCCTCAGGGAATCACCACAACTGTGTATGCCCTCAGGGAATCACCACAACTGTGTATGCCCTCAGGGAATCATTACAAAGTTCTGTGTATGCCCTGAGGGAAACATTACAACTGTGTATGCCCTGAGGGAATCATTACAACTGTGTATGCCCTGAGGGAATCATTACAACTGTGTATGCCCTGAGGGAATCATTACAACTGTGTATGCCCTGAGGGAATCATTACAACTCTCTATGCCCAGAGGGAATCATTACAACTCTTTATGCCCAGATGGTATTATTACAACTCTGTATGCCCAGAGGGAATCATTACAACTAAGTCTGCCCTCAGGGAAACATTACAACTGTGTATGCCGTCAGGGAATCATTACAACTGTATATGCCCAGAGGGAATCATTACAACTATGTATGCATACAGAATCAGAATGATGCCCTCAGGGCATACAGAACCAGAATGATGCCCTCAGGGCATACATAATCAGAATGATGCCCTCAGGGCGTACAGGTCATACAGAATCAGAATGATGCCCTCAGGGCATACAACGTTGTAATGATTCCCTCAGGGCATACACAGTAGTTGTAATGATTCTGGTAAATTACTAAGCATCGCGATATCTAGTTAAATCAATTAACTAATATTAAGTATAAGGATCCACCTGGAAGACCTCCTAGGAGAGGTAGGCATCCTCTTCTGAAATGATGTAATGTGATGATTCAGAATAAAAATATGATATATATATATGATTCTCTCAGGGCATACAAAGTCATAGTGATTCCCTCAGGGCATACAAAGTTGTAATGACTGAGTAGATTCTCTCTGGGCATAAAAAGTCAGAGTGATTCCCTGAGGGCATACAGAGTTGTAATGATTCCCTGAGGGCATACACAGTTTTAGTGAGGGCATACACAGTTCTAGTGATTCCCTGAGGGCATACAAAGTAATAATGATTTCCTCAGGGCATCGAAAGTAATAATGGTTCCCTCTGGGCATACAAAGTTGTAATGCTTCCCTCAGGGCATACACAGTTGTACACAGGGCATACAGAATCAGAATGATGCCCTCAGGGCATACAGAATCAGAATGATGCCCTCAGGGCATACAGAATCTGAACGATGCCCTCAGGGCATGCAGAATCCTGATGATGCCCTCAGGGCATACCGAATCAGAATGATGCCCTCAGGGCATACAAAATCACAATAATTCCCTATGGGCATACAGAATCACAATCATGCCCTCAGGGCATACAGAATCAAAATGATGCCCTCAAGGCATACAGAATCAAAATGATTCTGTCAGGGCATACAGAAACACAAACACAGGGCAAACACAGTAGTTGTAATGATTCTCTCAGGGCATACACAGCTGTAATGATTTCCTGAGGGCATACACAGTAATAATGATTCCCTCAGGGCATACACAGTTGTAATGATTCCCTCAGGGCATACAACGTTGATTCCCTCAGGGCATACACAGTAGTTGTAATGATTCCCTCAGGGCGTACAACGTTGTAATGATTCCCTCAGGGCATACACAGTTGTGATGATTCCCTCAGGGCATACACAGTTGTATTAATTCTCTGAGAGAATACAAAGTTGTAATGATTCCCTCAGGGCATACACAGTTGTAATGATTCCCTGAGGGCATACAAAGTAATAATGATTCCCAGAGGGCATACACAGTTGTGATGATTCCCTGAGGGCGTACAACGTTGTAATGATTCCCTCAGGGCATACACAGTTGTGATGATTCCCTCAGGGCATACACAGTTGTATTAATTCTCTGAGAGAATACAAAGTTGTAATGATTCCCTCAGGGCATACACAGTTGTAATGATTCCCTGAGGGCATACAAAGTAATAATGATTCCCAGAGGGCATACACAGTTGTGATGATTCCCTCAGGGCATACACAGTTGTATTAATTTTCTGAGAGAATACAAAGTTGTAATGATTCCCTCAGGGCATACACAGTTGTAATGATTCCCTCAGGGCATACACAGTTGTATTAATTCTCTGAGAGAATACAAAGTTGTAATGATTCCCTGAGGGCATACAAAGTAATAATGATTCCCAGAGGGCATACACAGTTGTGATGATTCCCTCAGGGCATACACAGTTGTATTAATTTTCTGAGAGAATACAAAGTTGTAATGATTCCCTCAGGGCATACACAGTTGTATTACTTTTCTGAGAGAATACAAAGTTGTGATGATTCCCTCAGGGCATACACAGTTGTAATGATTCCCTCAGGGCATACAAAGTTGTAATGATTCCCTGAGGGCATACACAGTTGTAATGATTCCCTGAGGGCATACACAGTTGTAATATGTAGTATTATGAAACAACACAATATTAATGTACTATCTAATTTAAACTCATCTAGCTAGAGATTGGAAATATCATTTTGGAATACTTGAGTCGTGTTACAACGTCGATCAGCTTCAAAATAATGAAATACCCCAAGACTAAACATTGATATTATATTGCATCTAGTATTTGTGGATGAAAGATGCACATATATGTATATATGTTTTGATAAAAATAAATATCACTAGCCCACAATGTTTCTGAAACCTTTAATTCCCTTACATGAAATTCCTTGAACAATTGAACAGGTATGGGAATATTTTATGTAACGACATGTGATATATCTTCAATATTTTTTCAAAAAATCATTTATATGTAATTTCAACCTTCCTAATAATTGTTTAGGCTGCCTTGAATTTGGTAAAAAATATTAATATAATTAAATATTGATGTAGTTAAACTGAAGCGAGCTTGTGCAGTAATGTAATTAATTAATATAATATTTGTACAGATGAAGAGACCCCCAATAGCTTTAGCCCCCCCCCCCCCTTACCTCCGCCCCCCCCCCCCCCCCCCCACTCCCCCCTCCCCCCCCCCCCCCCCCCAATCCGCCCCCCCCCCTAAACTGCGGCCCCAGCCCCTCACAGCACGCTACAAGGCACAGGCCTGAAACTGTGATGCCCAGAGGGCATACACTGACTGAAGCCCGAAAGTAGTGCACTATTCCTGCGCCCAGAGCTGGCAGTTCACTGCGCCCTGCGGGCGCTGACCGGTGCGATTATTACTCTCGTGCGTCCCGCGTCCAGGCCGACGCAACATCCTCACTCCCAGCCCCGTCCTAGCCCTCAGTAGGCTACTGTAGGCTACACATGGCCCTATAGTGGTCAAATCCGTCTCACTGATCTAGAATGAGACTGATATAAGGGTTATGCCATTCTTTACTTGAAGGTCTTATTCATATACCTCATGAATTATATTTTTGAACAAAAACTTACTTACTTTTGACCCCACTTTGGACTGGATGGGTATCCTCGTAGTGACAGCACCGAAACTAGAGGAAACCCCTCGGGGAAATCCCCTTATTTGGAACTCTCCACTACAGAGGGGCGAAATCACATACGGTAGCTGAATCTCCCGCGCCCGTCTAGCTATGCGATATATGTGTGTGTACAAATTCGTGCAAAAGTTTCATTCTTGGTATCAAATGAAAGCTTGATCCGAGTGGACAACGATCATCCCACAACGGGTGCCGTGGGGGGGGGGGCGCTATGACAGTAAGGGGCTGACCCCCCTTTCAATATTTTAGTAAAAAATGCTATAACTTTTGAAATAATAGTCCGATTTGAACATAGTTGGTGTCATAGGCGTTGCAATGAAGGGACAAATCCATTAAAGTCAACATATTGTTTAGCTAGGGAGGACCGAGGGGGCCTTAATCAATATAGAATTATTCACAGAACCATAGGATGTAATAGCCTACCTACAACAGATTCAATTTAAAAAATCAGCAAGCTGTGAACATTGTGGAGAGGAAGACACGATTTGTCATTTTTTTGTGAAGTGTGAAGATCAAAATTTCCTATGGAAACAGATTGTAAGGGTGGGAGGCTAGTTAGGAGAGGAGAGTAGACGCCTCTACCTGTATTAATTACCATATAACCTTTTAATTAGAAGACATTTATTAGTAGCACTAATTACTCATGATTGATTATCACTTATGACTCTCTTAATTACTGAGTAATTAATAGAGTGTGGTGCCGGCTAGAGTCAGGCTGGTTCTGACTCTGTCCGGTACCATGTTCCGGGGTTCCGGATGCTCTCCCGTTAGGCTCCGGACGAGAGGCCAGGGGCTGTAGTTCTGATATGTTCCGACAGAGGTCGTAATTACTTATTGATACGCATTTATAACTTATTTTTATGATTTGCTCTTATGCTGTTCTGTATGTCCTTACAAACACCTTTTACTATTGAGATGCTTATCATTCATATATCTTACTGCCACAAGTTGTAAGGGTTGGCATAGGCTCTCCGAGCTCCAACCGCGGCAGGTGTGTTTGGTATAATAAAGGACTTGGCTGGCGAGGACCGTTAGAACCTGGTTGTGTTGTTATTTGCACTAGTTCCATAGCCACTAGGGTACGGGGAAATAACGAGACACTACAATTTGGTGCCGTGACCAAGCGGTCCGCTAGTTGGCCAGGAGGGAAGAGACGCGCCTATCGGAGGGGGATCCTAGCGCTGGGACCCCCCAATGGCCGATAGGGTGGCCGCAGTTGCCGCAAGACCGGACTGGTTAGCTGAACATGTTCAGCTATTACAATTCGGGGACGATTTCAGGGTTGAACCGGAACGAGAATTGTCGCCTACTAGGGTGGATTCGGAGAATAATGCGCCTGGAAGCGAGGTTGGTGAGTTTAAGGGAAAGGATCAACGGACAGCGCCACGGCGCCCGGAGGAGAGGATAGGCAGACGACTGCCGGAAATGGTAGATTTAGGGACGGGAAGTGACTGGAGCATGTCTGATGGTGGTCGGGCATTACGCCCCGAAGCGCCACCGGATTTATTCCAGCCACAACCGGAACCGAAACGGAAGGTGCAACAAGTCGGACAGTTTCCCATTCTGGAACCAGCCCCACCTTTGCCGCCGCCCCCGAGAAGGGTGGAAAGACCTCAAGAAAGAAGGAAGGAGGGGAGGGAAGGAAATGCATGGGACTCTCCAGTGATTCCGGCTCGAGCCAGGTTGGAGGGTCACTCCCCGCTGGTGCCAGCCCCGGCCGGAAGGGCGTTGAACGAATCCGTGGCCTCTGAACCGTGGGAACCGATGACCCCAGGTAATAGCCCGATGCGGCGGGTGGGCGTACGGAAACGTAACCGTTACTTACCGGAACAGGGAGATGTGGCACAAGAGAATAGGATGCAGACGAAATTAAGTGAAGAATGGGAGATGGATCTGACAAGAGGGAATAATAGGCGGATGACCGTCGAGAAAATGGACGCTCTGCTGGGATTACAGCGGCGGCAAGCTGCGCGTATGGATGTAGATATCAGCGCCACTGCCAGGCGCGGGCGTGAAGCCCTGCGCGCGGCGGCGGCCACAGCTGAGGACCTAGCAAGGGCAAGAGACGAAGAGGAATTTTTGCGGAACCGGTTGTTAGTACAGGAGGATGAGATGACTAGGCTGCATAAGGAGTTGGATGCAGAGCGGACAAAAAGGGAGAAAGAACGCAGTGACGCTCAAGCTAGGGAAGATGCGGTGAGGACCGATCTCCTGAGGCAATTCGGAAAGGCAAGAGCGGAGACTGCTCCTGAGTATGTGCAGAGCACACCTATGCGACCGAAGCCAGATGCCCTGTCGGACGCCTCCTACGTTAGGCTGATGCATGAGCTGCCGGAGTTTGGCAAAGCCAGGAGGGGGGGAACTCGGAATGTAGTAATTCGATCTCCGCCTCAAGCCCGGGAAAGGTCACGGGACCCGGAACTCCAAGAAGCCATTGATACGGCTAGGTTTATGTGCGGTGGCGAGGAGGACCATCAACCGGCGAAACAAGAGAAACGGGTCACGATAGTCGCGGACACGCCCATTCGAATGAACCGGCGTTCGATGGTTCCGGCCGCAGACTATGAACCGGACGATGAACCGGAGGGCTTTGTGGTGCCAGAACACAGTGAAGCCAAACCAATGCGGAACCCGAAGCCGCTAACCTTCCCTGAGTGGGATGGGAAGCAGGATTCGAGGGAATATCAAAAACGGACCGCGTCAGTATCAGCCGCAGACTTATAAGGTCCAGTTGCTGGCGGCGGTGGGTAGTCATATGCCGTTCGCATCTGGTCTAAAAGCAAGCAACTATACGGTACGGGAGTTATTGAAAATTATGGAAAATGATTACCGGTCGGAGAAATCGGTGAATACCCGCCGGGATTCGTTGTTTGCACTAAAACAGACGCCGGGTCAGAGCCCCGCTAGCTTCGCAACATTGGTCTCTGAGAAAGCGCTCCATGCGTTTGGGAAATGGGATACAACGCTGCATGTGTTGGCGGTGCGGGTATTTCTGACTGGGTTAATAGATCCGGAAATGACCCGATATGTGGCCTTACAGGAGCCAAAGAATGTGGTAACTGCAGGGGCTTGTGCGACACGATACCGGGATGTATGTGGGGGAGTTGGGATGGCCGCGAAGGTTATGTCCATCAGCACCGCGGACATCCCCCTCTCCCATGGAAACGAACGGAATGAAGAGCATGGTGCTGGCAAAACGTGCGGATCGCTAGGAGGTGACTCGGCTGAGCTGCAGGCGTTCCGGGCATGGCAGGGAAAGCCACGAACAGGTGAAGATAGGAAAATGGATAAGACAACTACTGGGGGGAAGGGAGAAGAAAAACCCAACTTCCGGAGAGGCCCTCCACGAGCAATACGTTGTTATTATTGTTTAGAGGAAGGCCATATGGTGGCCGATTGCCAACGGAAGGTTAAACACCTGAAGGCGTTAGATGAATATGTCCGGGAAAGTGAACGTCGGCAGCAGGAAAGGGGAAACAGCCCAGGGCCCTCTTAGACGGTGATAGGAGGAGCCCGGAGGAAAAGACACACACCGCGGAATGTCGAAGGACTGGGGTCCAGCCGGATCGGGAAGGGCAGGAGGTGTCCTCTGCTTGGCTAGGGGACGCCCGTGGAAGTAGCAAGGGGAGGAGGAACGACACAGATCGTCCAAGTACTGGTTCGGTGAAAGCCACGTGCTCCGTGATGACAGTGCGCATGGGAGCACCGGAACACGCTTGCTCCGGTGGACAGATACTGAAGGTAGAGTATCGGGGTTATACCTCTAAAGTGAGCAAGATAATGGTCTGTGATCTCCAGAATTTTGACATAAGGGTATCCGACCGGAACGGTCCGCTTCTGGCAGATCGAATGTACGCGGATGTAAGACTGGTAAACGTGACCGGACAGTTCTTGGTAGACTGGGGGGCGCAGTGTACGCTGCTCAAAAAGTGGGTCTATGAGAGCTTGACTGTAAAACCGTTTTTAACACCGTGCCGTGTGACGTGTTTCGCAGGCACCGGTCATCATTTGCAGACACATGGGTGTGTACGAATCGCTCTGGGAATGGGAGGCGTTTGGTACGCCATAAATTGTCTGGTAGTAAGCGGGTTAAAGGGAGAGGAAGCAGGTATACTGGGGATGGATTTTATCCATATACACCGGTGTAATTCCGATTGGTCCGGGAAGTTCACCTTAGAGGATGGTGAGCAGACGGTGTGGTGCCGGACACTGCAAAGCGGGTCTCTTACAAGCAATAGGAGTGAGGGCATCTTTGTGGATGCATTTGCTCATGTCTGTAGCGGCATAGACCTGGTGACGGCAGCAGAAGATCTATTCTTCGAACCGGGCGAGTTGGAATTAGGGAAGTACGTGGTTGGGGACCACCTGTTGATTGCCGACCGACCGGGTGGGGCTGTGTCCCTGTACAACCCTACTGGATCTCCTCTCATTTTATGTCTGACCGCCGGGCAAACCTGGGAGGAGAATAGTTCTCCAATCGTGGACATGGACTTACTAGAGCCGGAGGTGCCGATGCCCCCGAGCGAAGTTTGCCCATTGGAAAGATTGGTAAGGGAATCAGACCTGGAAGTAGCGGTCCAGCGTTCTGATCTCCTGCAGCTATTACGGAATTATAAGGAGTGCTTCCGGTTGCCAGGCGAGATGTTGGGACAGACAACTAAGGTCCTACATAGCATCGATACTGGTGATGCGGTTCCGATTAAAACGGGGTATAGGCGTCTGCCTCATGCGAAGCGGGAATCGGCTGAAAGACAGATTAAGGAGATGCTTGAAAAGGGAGTGATAGAGCCCAGCATTAGCCCCTGGGGAGCGGGAATAGTGATTGTAGGAAAGAAAGAGGGAACGGATCGGTTTTGTTCCGATTACCGTCCGCTGAATTCAGTCACGAAAAAGGATTCCTTTCCGCTTCCCCGGATCGATGAATGTTTGGAAGCGTTGGGAGGAAATAAATGGTTTATTGCGTTGGACTTAGAGAGTGGGTACTGGCAAATAGCCCTGGATGAGCAAAGCAAGGAAAAGACAGCTTTTGTCTCTACCCTGGGGTTGTTCCATTATCGCGTTATGCCTTTCGGGTTTTGCAACGCTCCGGCCACGTTCGAAAGAATGATGGAGCAGATGCTCCAGGGGCTGCGTTGCAAGTGTTGCTTGGTTTACCTGGACGACGTAATTATCTTCGGACCAACGTTTGAGAAGACCATGGGAAATTTGGAATTGGTTCTTAGCCGCCTCCGGGATTACGGTTTGAAGTTGAAGCCTAAAAAATGCGAGTTGTTTAAGTCACAGGTTCAATACCTGGGCCGGATTGTGTCCGAGGCCGGGGTGCGTCTGGACCCGGAAAAGATAAGAAAAGTACAGTCTTGGCCGACACCGCGGACGGTCAAGGAGGTGCGGCAGTTTTTAGGGTTCGCATCATATTACCGCGAATTCATGCCGGACTTTGCGGAGGTAGCGGAACCGATCCAGAATTTAGTGGTCGGAGGGGATCAGAGGAGTAGCCGGACAGTTGTCTTTGATGAGGTGTGCAGGGCCGCGTTTGATCGGTTGAAAGACTTGTTGACTAGGGCACCAGTTCTGGGATACCCTCAACCAGTCGGCACCATTATTTTAGACACGGATGCCAGTGGATTCGGTATGGCTGGGGTATTATCTCAACTACAAAGCGGTAAGGAGGTGGTTCTGAGTTACGCTAGCAACACTCTAACCCGGCCGCAGCGGAACTACTGCGCAACCAAAAGGGAATTGTTGGCGGTGCTGACCTATTTATGCAAGTTTCAGCATTATATAATCGGACAAGCGGACTTTACGTTGCGGACGGACCATGCGTCCCTCAGGTGGCTAATGCATTTTAAGGATCCCACTAACATGCTGGCTCGGTGGTTGACCACCTTGCAGCATTATGGGATCCAGGAATCGCAGGTGGTGCACCGGCCAGGGAAACGACATATCAACGCGGATGCGTTGTCGCGTTTACCTGTAAGGAAATGCCCTAGGGAGGACTGCCCGGACTGCGGAGTCCACGATGCTGTCATGGCTGAGTTGACAATGGAGTATCAGCTGTTCTCCAGTTTAACAGGGGATCGGCTACGGGTGGCCCAGGAGGCGGACGATGTGCTTACAAGAGTCATAGGGATAGTCCAGAGGGGAGACCCTTGCCCGGACGCCGTGGCTCTGCGAGCGGAGGGGAATGAGTTCTGTTTTTACATGAAATTACTCTCTTCTCTGAAGGTGACGGATGGGTTACTAAGTATGGACTGGGAAAGCGAGAATGGAGTGATATACGAACGAGTGGCAGTCCCTGCTGGTTTACGTCATGAGCTGTTCCTGACTTTGCATGGAACGAAACTCGCGGCCCACTTCGGGGAATTCAAAACGTATCAAGCTGCGTTACAGAAGTTTATATGGCCCCGGATGCGCGGCGATATCTCCGACTGGGTTCGGGGCTGTGATGTGTGTGCCTCGTGCAAAAGCCGAGAGGGGAGGGGCATTGCTCCATTAAAGAAAGAAATACATGGCGTGCGTTGGAGCCGTGTAGCGCTGGATATAATCGGACCATTCAGAAAGACTCCGAGAGGGAATGTTTGCGTAATGGTAGTGACGGACTATTTTTCAAAATGGGCCGAGGCCTATCCACTCCCGGACCATACGGCGGTTACTTGTGCAATGGCGCTCTTCACGGAGTGGATCCTACGTTATGGGCCACCGATCTCTTTGCAAACGGACGGTGCCCCGGAGTTCCGGTCGGCGCTGTTAAAGAATCTTTTAGAAATGTTAGAAATCGAGAAACTAATGACCTTGCCGTACAGACCGCAGTCAAACGGGCAGGTAGAACGGTTTAACAGGGTCTTGGTGGAGCAACTCTCATGTCTGACGGAGTACGAAGATATTAACTGGGATCTACTGGTGCCATGTATCGCGCATGCATACCGGGGGGCCGTGCACAAGAGTACTCATTGTACGCCCAATATGGTAGTGTTTGGAACGGAAGTGACTGTTCCGGCGGACATCATCTACGGAACGATGGATGGGGAAGTGGATTTTCCATGCCCTACGGTATTCGTGGAAGAGATCCGTAGTCTCTTGTCTAAAGGACATCGCTTTGTAAGGGAAAGGCTGGGGTGTGCAGCCGTGTATCAAAAACGGTACTTTGACCGGAGGGCTCGCCCGAAGGTTTTTAAGGAAGGAGATGTGGTATGGAGATATTCCACTCCTCTGGCACAGAAGAAGTACGGTCCCAAATGGGACGGGCCTTTCGAAGTGCTAAGAAGGGTGCAGGGATCCACTTATGAGCTAAGGACAATGGCTGGTATACTCAGATGGAATGGGAACCTGTTAAAGCTAGCATTTGATGCAAAAGGGCAGCCGCTGCAGGTTGTAAATCTGCACCGTGCGGAGGAGTATCAAAAGCAGCAGATGGCCGGGCACGAAATATTGAGGGAGGACGGAAGGGGTAAAACTGTCCCAGGGAAAAATGCCCCAATGGTGAAGCCCGGCCCTGTAATAGTAAAACATACAAAGAGGCGTGGAAGGCCCCCGAAATCGGTCAAGAAGGATCTTGCCCAACCGCTAGCAAATCCGGATGAATCAGCGGGGAGCCTGCCATCGGACAGTGATTCTGAGTGTACCCCGGACGCTGCGGAACAGGGTGGTGACTTGCGAATGGACACGGTAATGGATAGAATATCGAAATCCGGATACCTGGCGGGGCGCCCACGCCGGCAGGTACAACCCCCGGATAGATATGGCTATGCGTGAGGAGAACAGGAAAGAAAAAAATGACACAACGAGAAGTACTAAGAATCGGACGTTCCGGGCACGGGCTCCGAAAGGGAGTAGGGAACGGCTCGATAAGGGTTGAAATGGATAACCTACCACTGTGCGAGGAAAGACCAGGCTGAGAGGTGATCCGGGGAGGGAGTTGGCCGAAGAAAGATATATTCCTGGATGGTGGAGCCAAAAGGGTGGAAACGAAGGAATAATCCCAAGTCCGGGTGGCTCAGCTGGTCACATGGAAGAAGAAGGAAAACGCCCAGCTCGGGGACGTTACTAGTGTCACGTAGGCAGGGAGGGTATACCCTAATTGAGCAATTGGGGACCTAGGTATTGAGGTGACGCGACGGGCGTGAAACCGCTCGGAGACAGCTAAAAATAGATTTGTGGAGAGTGGTGATTGGCTAAGACGCGAGGGCAGGGTCACGTGATCAGGGGAGGAGCGGATGTGTGGCAGAAGCATCTCAGAACTCACACCACGCGGTTGTGTGTCCTGCCGAGCTAGACTTTGAGCGAAACTTTTTTGAGAGAAGCCTTGAGTTGTGAGAGTTGGAGATTGGCGTTGACCTGTAGACACTAACTGGATTGACTTACTCATTGTGCGTGAGCCTATGAGTAAGGAGGAGAAAATGGAGACTGGGGATGGGGCAGTAGCCCCTGAACCGAACAAGGAGGAAACCGGTGGAGACCAGGAGGGAGCCGTGGGCGAGGCAAAAGCCCCACCTGAGTTGAAACTGGTATTGAAGAAGAGAAAGAAACGGAGTACCACTAAGGCTAAGGACAAGGAGGAAGACATGGAATACGAGCAGGTGGAGGACCAAGGAAGTCCGGCCAAGGTGGTTAAATCCTCAGCCGGAGCTAGGCCTAAGGTTGGTGTTGGAAGTGGGTCATCGGTTGGGATAGACCGCTCCCGGTCGTGGGGCCGTGAAACAAACCCTCGCCGGAGATACGACCGGAGCACTAGTTCTAGTGCCACAGCGGAGACACTGGCTGATGTGCACGAGCAACACAAACGGACTCGGTATCATGGAAGGCAAAAAATGTTTGAGGACCCCAACATTGGAATCCGGAGTACCACCCGGTGGCGGGACAAGGACATAGTGGAGGGTGTCCGGCTGAAAATGAACATGTTGGCCCCCATGGAACCAAAAGCCGGTGACGGGATTACGAGGGCTGAGGAATCGGAGGATGAGGATGAGGCTTTGGGAGAGTTCACGGCGGAACGACCCCTTATGGCTCAGTATGAACGGTTGTTTCATTTTTTGAAAGGCAGGACGGGCAGGGAAGCTAATCCGCATATGGTGCTGCCCGTGAACCTGAAAAAGAAACTGGATGGTGCTCCTAAGATCTGGCAGGAGGGAAATCGGTGCCCTTTTACATACTGCCGGTTGATTAGTGATGACTGGAACCCGGGAGGCATTAGGTGCTTTGCAACGAGGGAGAGGTTTTTCAGGCACATGTGTGAGGAACACTGTCCATCGGTGCAGGTGTACACGTGCCCGCACCCGATCTCGTGCCTGGTAAAACTGGACCGCAAGTCTGACATGATTCGGCATCTAAAGGTGGCTCATAGGAATGGGGAACCGTTGGCAAAGTCACTGGTGGCCGGATTTAAGTGTTTGACTAAGGAAATACCCAACTATGGGTACCAGCGGTTCACCCGGATGGGGCAAAATGAATGGGAACAGATAGTGGCCTTGGAGTCCGGAGCGGCGCAACCCCGCTTCAAAAGGATGGTGCGGTGTCCGCCAGCTCCGGCTCCAGAGAGGAATGCATGGGGGAGAGCAGGACCTGTGCTTGCCCCACCCCCTCCCCTCGCACCTATACCAGCACCACGGAGGATTCCGGCCGCTGCTGCCTTTGGTAGTGCACAGCAGATGGAGACAGCTGCTAAACTGTCAGCTGCTGTGGCCCCGCAGGAGGTAGTCGCGGCAACGGTGGAGCCTCTGCAGGAGCAGGAGCCAGTGGCCAACCCGGTGGAAAATGATCCGGAGGCAAACATAGGTCAGGGTGCACATGGGTTACCCCCGGAGCAGGAAGTAGCCCGTGCACTGGATATGATCGATGGCGCTATGAAACAGGGAATACAGAACACGGAACAAGCAGTGATTGTGGCAATGGACGCTGTACGGAACAACGTGGGTGCAGCTCTCATGTTGTTCGGTGATCTCGGGTATGTACGAGATACAGCGGCTCGGGTGCCCGGACTGGAGGCCCGGGTCAATGAACTGGAAAACCAACTAGAGTTTTTCCAGCAAAAGGATAGGGCGAATCGGGACCTGATCCTGGGCTTGGAGTTTAAGTTACACCAGGCCAGGAACGGGGCTCCGTCGCCGAAAAGGAAACGGTCTGACCAGAGGGAGGAGGAGGAGTCGGACACCAGGAGAAAGGAGGTGGAGAGGCAGAGAGCGAATCTGGACTGTATGAAAGAGGAGATCTGCCAAACGATTAAGGCTGCATTTGAGACGGCAATAGTGCCCAGGCAGCAGATGGTGATGCCGCCAGGGATATACCCCACTCCGGGCCGGACACCTACTGCGGAGGCCTGGGGGCCATCTCTTATGGAGGGGCCTCCGGGATTGCTCTCGCCAATGGGAGGACAGGGGGCAGACCAGAATCCCCCCCGACCTAGGAGAAGTTACCTGGATGATAGTGGTCTGGAGATGCAACCAGGGCCTGTGATGCCAACAAAACCGTTGACCCCGGTACGTGTTAAAGAAAGGGAAGCAAAACAGGAGGAAAAGGTAGCTCCTGTGGAGCAAATGGATACTACAGCGGTGAGGCCGGTTTATGAACCCGTCTCCCTACCGGGTAGCCCAACCCCGGAGCAGCACATGAGGACTCTAGTGCTGAGGAGTCCGGTGCCTAAGCGTCCGGTGGCAGCCGGGGTGGTGGGTGTGACACCAGTGACACCGAGAACGGCCGCAAAAAGGACAGTGTAGCTCAGGCAGAGGTGGGAGAACTCCCCTCTGGCAGCTCTTGGAGTGGTTCCGTGCTCTGTGGACCTGGGTGCCCGGTTGGATGAACAAAAGGATTTGTTGGAAGAGGCAAAGGATGTCCCGCTGCCAGACGACGGGGACATCGACCTGGATTTTGCGTTTGTGGACTTAACAAACACAGACGCAGACGCGGAGGATCCACCGGACCCCGCGAATGTAATGGTGCCTTCCATTTCAAAGGCAGAGGAAGACCGGTTGTTGAAAACAGGGAACTTGAGTGATGATGAGGTGGGAGACTTCTAGGCGGAGTGCCCGGTAAGAGAAGTAAATAAAAACTGATAGTGCAATGGAAGTATACGACTGGGTTTGAATGAAACCAGTTTTGTGTGACTGCAGCGTGGGAGCGTCAGTATCCCAGCGACTGACTACGCCGATTGACGACCCGGACGGAGGCAGATCTGGAGAAGCCTCGCCAGCCATGGGAAAGGATGAAGTTCCTTCTTCCTTATGTTTTATGTGCAAGAGTATGCTGTTTGGTGCAGTTATTATGATTTTTTTCTTACCTCTTCAAAAAGTTGGACTTACCTCTTCAAAAAGTTGGACTTACCTCTTCAAAAAGTTGGACTTACCTCTTCAAAAAGTTGGACTTACCTCTTCAAAAAGTTGGACTTACCTCTTCAAAAAGTTGGACTTACCTCTTCAAAAAGTTGGACTTACCTCTTCAAAAAGTGGGACTAATCTCTTCAAAAACTGGATTTACCACTGTGAGAAGTAAGCTTGTTATACTGTGTTTTTCATAAACAATACAATCCAAGAGTGGGTTTTAATAGGAACAAAATGACTTGGTGAACAATATAACTAGTGCCTGGACTAATATTGGACGCTTGGGATCATACCTCTAGTCTGTGATAGTGCCAGTATCGAACTGTGTGTTCCGGACCAAGAATATTTACTAGTTAAAACCAAGAACATTTCTACAGGTATTGATGCTGGTCAGATGAGTTGTATTATTTGATCATTATTTGCATTGAACATGTACTTCCATTGTTTCCTATTTTTTTTCCTTCAATTATTTCCAACTTTTGTTGCTGAAACCGATATGTTTTAGGCAACCTTATGGTCCAGTCGCTTTGGGTCTGGTACGGTTGCCAACCTCCAAAAATAAAGAGGGAGGGGGGCATTGTGGTGCCGGCTAGAGTCAGGCTGGTTCTGACTCTGTCCGGTACCATGTTCCGGGGTTCCGGATGCTCTCCCGTTAGGCTCCGGACGAGAGGCCAGGGGCTGTAGTTCTGATATGTTCCGACAGAGGTCGTAATTACTTATTGATACGCATTTATAACTTATTTTTATGATTTGCTCTTATGCTGTTCTGTATGTCCTTACAAACACCTTTTACTATTGAGATGCTTATCATTCATATATCTTACTGCCACAAGTTGTAAGGGTTGGCATAGGCTCTCCGAGCTCCAACCGCGGCAGGTGTGTTTGGTATAATAAAGGACTTGGCTGGCGAGGACCGTTAGAACCTGGTTGTGTTGTTATTTGCACTAGTTCCATAGCCACTAGGGTACGGGGAAATAACGAGACACTACAAGAGTCCTAGTTATTTAGGATTGATTATCAATTATAACTCTTAAGTATCTGTAGTCTTTAAGTCACTATTTTACTGGTAGTTAACTATCTATCACAAAGGGATGTTAAGTAGGCCCCTCTGGCTATTTAATGGGTTTAGTCCTCTTTCATTATAATTCATCATAGTTACTTGTGTCCCTATCAAACAAACAAAGTGGACAAGCGACAGTGTTTGTTAATCAATATTTTATTTGACTTGAATTATGGTCATTTTCAACAGTTGTCCTCACTAGGAGAAACAAAATGATATGTTTAAATGCCCAACTGGCTTGCAGGTTTCTTTTTTTAATCAATTGGGCAGAAGCACCAGCGTCACTAAGCAACGGAGGCTTCTGCCTGGTGAGGTCAAGGTCGCTCAGAGACTGCGGGCTCTGAGATCACCAAAGAGGCACTGATATTTCCGTCAGAAAATGTCTGTTGTCGTCGTCAATGGGCTAAACTTACTACTCACTATTCACTACTTTTCAAAAATTATTTTAGATTCTGAAACGGAAGAGTTGAATCTATAATTAGTGCAAATTGTGTAATTATGTTACGGTTGGTTCCTTTTTATTTAGTTGATCTAAAACGGCAAAAGTTACGGCGACGTTAGCGGAATGCCCCAAAGGCACCCCGCTAAATAAGCTCCGATAACAGAGCTTAGCGGAGCGGGGGCGACTGGTGCAACAGTAACATGTTAACGGAAGCTTAGCGGAACAGAATTTATTTAGCGATACCTCATGCAACAGACTTCTGGCACACCTGGATGGACTTGGAAAATAAAATATTTCTTGAAAGCCAGCTAAGAGTGAGGTTGTGTTTCTGTTCACTGCTGAGATTCTTATATTTGATTAACTTTAAAAGTAGTCTCAAACTTACAATGGCGACCCGGACGAGACATACTTTATGTAAGTTAACATAATTATGACTCGTGATAAGCAGGATTTACTGTGATTACCTGGAATACTGTGATTACCTGGAATACTGTGCCTTTAGAGGGGAGTGCGAATTGGTAAGTAGGCATCTATCTCTAGGAATGAGGCATAGGCGGGGGACTCATGACGAAACACTGAACTAGTGCGTGGTAACTTGCGGGAGATACTATTTTTGACTACGATTAGGTACAGAGCGGCGAGATCCATTCCAAATTTAAAATTTAACTAACTAATTGAACATGGAGGGCAACCATCATGTTGAGGACGGCCAAGAGCCACCCCCACCCCCGGTAGTTCCAGCAGATGAAAGGATAGTGAACATGGCCGAAATCAAAGAGACCCGGAGGCGCCTTGAGAGGCACGGGAATATGATTGGGGCCAATGATGGTTCAGATAAAGGCAGCTTGAGAGAGTGGCTGGATGGATTAGATAGAGCCATCTGCTACTGCGCTGCCAATGATATTTTAACGCTGGAACTAGTTGGAGTGTTGGCTACATGGGCCCTTGCCCGGTGTGTCTCCCATTTTCTGGAAATAAATGAGGCAGGGCGCCACACCTGGGCGAATGTCCGGGCGGAGATAGTGCGGTTGTTTATGAATGAAGAAGAACAACAACAGTTGCGGGCGCAGCTCGCTGACATTTATCAGCGCAGCTACGACGATGCGAAGTTGTACGGGCGTACCTTTATGCTGGCTGCCCAGCGGGCTTATGGGGATCAACATCTTGCCAACCCCATGGTCCAAGAGACGCTAGTAAGGATGTTCACTACGGGCTTGAGTGAGGAGGCGGTGAGGAGAGAGGTGTTCCAGGCCAGAGCTCCGACCCTGGCCGCAGCCGTTAATGCTGCTAGTGCTGCCGCACACACCGCCGCCCTTACCGCTATACCCTCCAGGGTGTTGAGGAGGGAAGAGCCCATGGACATCGGCACCCTGCCACAGCCGCCCCCGGCCTTCTTACAAGAAGTGCAGCTGGGGAAGCTGGAAAAGATGGTGGCCGAATTAAAACTGGAAGTTTCGGGGTTGAAAAGCGCAAATGTTCAATATTCTATTTCATGGGTTCCTATAGCCTCAATCCACCATTAAGGAACCCCATCATTTTGCCACGTCCAACTTGTACCCCTGACCCCGAAACCCTTTGTTTTATTTCCTTAGTACAGAAAATGGTTATGGATGAGTATGCTACAGGCAGGAAACTACAGCTAACCCGGTTTCTTAGTCCTTAAACCTAGGTTAAAACATAACTTAAACCCTAGTTTAAACCCGGGTTTAGTGTCAATAAATAACCCAGTTTAAAACCGTTTCTTAGTCATTTTGGGTTTGGGTTTAAGTTCATGAATTGGGGTTAAGCTAAACCCTAGCTGGTCGGTAGCAGGGTTTAGACTGGGTTTAGCCTGGAAATTAAGTTTGCTAATACGGGTAACCTTGTGAGAGAGTAGGTATAATGAATATATGATGTATAAAGTACTATCTCACCTTTATTGCAGAAAATAAATTAAGTTATCATGGAATCAAACATATGGCGTATTTCTACGTTGCCCCGACCTTGACCTTGTGTCACTAACCCAATCTTTCAGCTACTCTAAAGCTGGGTTATGGCACTAATAAACCTGGGTTAATAAACCCGACCCGAAAAGTGACTGTGAAACAGGGGTTTATTATGGAAGACCTTTTACCCATCAACCGATGTCAAATGTCCGAATCAGATGCCGAAATCTGATGCCCGAACGGAACTGAACTGAACCTCGAACCCATACCGAACCCCGTATGACAATACGCCATTATAAAGCATAGCAAACAACTCTCGCCGAAAAAGAAACAATTCGGAAAAATTGTCTTTATCAGATGTTTATCAGATGTTTATCATTTTCAACCTTTTCTTGAGCAGCAACATGATGAAGTTTCCCGACATATATATACAACTACTATGCTTTTCCATCATAGAGCAGTATTGTCGCAATAAATAAATCTGATATTTCCTTGGCTTGTGGAGAAATAACTTTTAAAAATGTGATACGTTTTAGGAAAATGACTCATAAGCCGCAAAATATGGATTTTGAGATATCATTATATTTGAAAAGAGGAGTTCAGGCTGATTCGAATGAAAGTAAACATTATAGGTCACCTAATAAGTATTTCTATATTTTAAATTTGATAATGTTATTTTGAAAAAGTATGTTTGCAATATTTCTGGATGGGTAATTACCAGTAAAGTTACCAAATATACTCCATACGAAGGCCTTCAAAATGCAAGGATATATCTAATAAAATTTTACGAAATTTGTCACATGGATTTATATGACTATAAGTGCTACACCCCCTAAAAATCAGAACATTCCAATGAAGAGATCTTATGAAAAAAACACTTTGAAAAACTTTGCGACTTGTGACTCATTTCCCTGAAACACATCACATATAAAAGCCCAGGGTGGTGGGGATACACTACAAGTCAACTCATTTGTACTAAAATGCAACACGTTGTAAAATTGACAAGCCCAAATTGTCTAATTTTAAGTTAAAGTTGTCTCATTCAGCCAGACATTTTTGTAATTTAGAATTGTGAACCAATCCATACATAAACAGCCATTTATATTGGCAAAATATATATATAATCGACACATCGATGACGATATTCCAGTGAGCCTTTTCCACGCCCATCATGGCCACGCCCACTATGACGTCATACAGGTTGTGCGACTAGTATATTCTATATCTATTGTGACGTCGCCACTCCCACCTTCATATAATGAAGGTGGGACCCATTACCACCCATTACCGCACTGTGCGGATGTGTATTTCCTTGTGGAATTTTTTCTTATATTTTATTATCATAATTATTGTACATGTTTATGGTGAATAAAACCTTGCTTCTCGCTAGGTTTCTGGCCAAAAAAAAAAAAAAAAAAAAAAATTGTCTTGTAAGAGCTCCAAACAGGAGGATTCCCAGCATGCATTGTCAGGTTTATATTTTAATTTTATTTTTTTCTACATTGTATTCTATAGACCAAGAGCAATGCTTTCAGTTTGAAACTGGGTGCCACTTCAAACTATAGATATATATAAAGTGCCAATGTAAAGGTGACTTTATCAATTCCCAGCTAGTTCAGGGGCTATGGCCTGAGACTTTGAAACCAAGGGTCTGGAGTTCAAACCCACAAGAAACCTTTTTGATGGACTATTTAATGGCCTGTTTGTATAAGCTCCAAACAGGAGGATTCCCAGCATGCATTGTCAGGTTTATATTTTAATTTTATTTTTTTCTACATTGTATTCTATAGACCAAGAGCAATCCTTTCAGTTTGAAACTGGATGCCACTTCAAACTATAGACATATATATAGTGCCAATGTAAAGGTGACTTTATCAATTCCCAGCTAGTTCAGGGGCTATGGCCTGAGACTTTGAAACCAAGGGTCTGGAGTTCAAACCCACAAGAAACCTTTTTCATGGACTATTTTATGGCCTGTCTGTAAGAGCTATAAACAGGAGGACTCCCAGCATGCATTGTCAGGTTTATATTTTAATTTTATTTTTTTCTACATTGTATTCTATAGACCAAGAGCAATGCTTTCAGTTTGAAACTGGGTGCCACTTCAAACTATAGATATATATAAAGTGCCAATGTAAAGGTGACTTTATCAATTCCCAGCTAGTTCAGGGGCTATGGCCTGAGACTTTGAAACCAAGGGTCTGGAGTTCAAACCCACAAGAAACCTTTTTGATGGACTATTTAATGGCCTGTTTGTATAAGCTCCAAACAGGAGGATTCCCAGCATGCATTGTCAGGTTTATATTTTAATTTTATTTTTTTCTACATTGTATTCTATAGACCAAGAGCAATCCTTTCAGTTTGAAACTGGATGCCACTTCAAACTATAGATATATATATAGTGCCAATGTAAAGGTGACTTTATCAATTCCCAGCTAGTTCAGGGGCTATGGCCTGAGACTTTGAAACCAAGGGTCTGGAGTTCAAACCCACAAGAAACCTTTTTGATGGACTATTTTATGGCCTGTCTGTAAGAGCTATAAACAGGAGGACTCCCAGCATGCATTGTCAGGTTTATATTTTAATTTTATTTTTTTCTACATTGTATTCTATAGACCAAGAGCAATGCTTTCAGTTTGAAACTGGGTGCCACTTCAAACTATAGATATATATAAAGTGCCAATGTAAAGGTGACTTTATCAATTCCCATCTAGTTCAGGGGCTATGGCCTGAGACTTTGAAACCAAGGGTCTGGAGTTCAAACCCGCAAGAAACCTTTTTCATGGACTATTTTATGGCCTGTTTGTATAAGCTCCAAACAGGAGGATTCCTAGCATGCATTGTCAGGTTTATATGGTATGCGGTATATATACATGTATGTATGGATGATATGTATATTATGGTGTATGTGGCCAATTCCACCAATTTCACAACATTTGGTCTCCTACTGTCATAATCATTTTAGTCAGGTGTGTAAGTCAGGTGTGTATGTCAGGTATGTATGTATGTGTATGTATGTATGTATGTATGTATGTATGTATGTATATGTATGTATATGTATGTTATATAAGCATAAATGATTGCCTAATGCCGAGTTTTCCGAATTTCGGCCGAATTGCATCAATTCGGCCAAAGCTCGGCCAAAACTCGGCCGAAACCCGGCCGAGTTTTGGCCGAGCTTTGGCCGAATTGATGCAATTCGGATAACCGAAGTTCGGTATATGGGTAAATTATGGAAGACCTTTTACCCATCAACCGATGTCAAATCTCCGAATCGGATGCTGAAATCCGATGCCCGAACCGAACCCCGAACCGATACCGAACCCCGAATTACAATATGCCATCTAATAGCATAGGGAACAACTCTCACCGAAAACAAAATAATCAGAAATATTTTCTTTTGTGCGGCCTCTTTTCGGCCTCATATCGGTAATAACCAACCTTCATAATTTGCCGAATGATCCGATATCCGAACCGAGCCGAACCGATATTTAATAAATTCGGGAGAAATTCGGTAAAACTCTCTTTTATTCGGCCAAAATTCGGCCTAACTTCGGACTAAATTCGGACATCACATTCGGACATCCCGGTTCTTTGGTATACAATACAAGTTCATAGTCTTAATGAACGTGCCTGTACAGACGTTAATTAATAATTTAATATATCTTTTTCATATTGTAAAATATTCACCTTATATAATACAGTACTAGCAATGATTGCCAAATGAGGTACATATAATGATTCAATAATTATATGATTTTAGGACAGTCAAATAGATATGTTCAGGTATTTAATACATTTTTAATTTTGGAAAAGGCTCAAATAGTTTTCGAGTAATGAGCATAAGTATTCGGACATATTTTGCTGTAACGTTTCTTCTAGTTGGAATATTTTCACAAACTAAAGAGTGTTATGACCCTTATATAAAGACTTATCAGGTACACACAGAATTACAAATATTACCATTGACTATAATTTTAGACATTATTTAGGCAAATGAGTTATATCTGAGTATAATGAGTAATGAGCGGCACTATGTGTAGAAAGACACAGAGAGAGAGAGAGAGAGAGAGAGAGAGGAAAACAGAGACTTGTTATGTATATGTTATGTATACTGTATGTTATGTATACTGTATATTATGTATACTATATGTTAGTTATATATGGTATGGTTTTTTTTTTTTTTTTTTTATTCAATTACAGGCCAAAACATTTAACAAAGTAGCACTCAAATGTAAAAACGTAGTGTCCACCATGGACGTGCTTCATACGGTGCCCTGGGCTATAAATCTGCCTCTTAGGGAGAACTTCTAGCACAATTACATCACTACACATTACTGCCTATCATAAGGCTAACACAGTCTGGAAAAATTAGAGTTGGCATAATCTTTCGACAAAAAAAACACAAAAAAAACATGTAACAACCGTTGCCAAAGGTCTGGAGTTGCATATACACAAAAAAACACAAATAAAATTATATCAAAAGGCCAGTGGCCTGTTCCTTCGAAGAGGACCCAAAGTTACAAATATCCTCTGATTTAAACAAAATAAGAATAATAAGAAAAATACACATCACAAAATTATAACTAGCATATCAACGGTCACAAAGAAGCTATCTTACTAATAACATTTTTAGAGCCTTTCATAGACAAGATAAGTTATTCAAAATTTACCTATTTACATTCAGAAGGAAACGTACAGCAGTTTAGTGGTTTTCAAAATGCAGCGACCATTCTTTCTTTAGTGTGTTAATAAATTTATCCCTGGTGGTATATACATGTATGTATGGATGATATATTGTATGTATATGGTGTATGTGGCCAATTCCACCAATTTGACAACATTTGGTCTCCTACTGTCATAATCATTTTATATCATTTTCTGAGTCTTTATCTATACATAATTATATAATATGATGGCAAATAAAATACAAATATTGGGGGCCCAAATGTTGTCAAATTGGTGGAAATGGCCATGTATATCATTTATGCATATCTTCACGTGTATCTTTATGATATATGGTATGTACACAGGTATGTATGTATGTATTATATGTATGTTATATAAGCATAAAAGATTGCCGAATGCTGAGTTTTCCTAATTTCAGCCGAATTCGGCCAAGTTTCGGCCAAAACTCGGCCGAGTTCGGCCGAGTTTTCAGCCGAATTGATCCAATTCGGATAACCGAAGTTCGGTATATGGGTAAATGGTCTTCCATAGTAAATGGTCTTCCATAGTTTATTGGTTGGGTTAGTAAACACCGGTTTCCTGGTTAGGGTTAAGCATAAACACCGTACCACTGACTAAGATAGTTATATACCCAACCGTTCATTGTCACGCCACGCTTTAAAGGCACACCGCTTGGAGTTTATTTTATAACTCCTTTATTTTCCCCTAAAGAAAGTGCCAGGCTTTAAGAGACATTATTATTATTCGAGTGTCTGTAATTTTCTTTTCGAACACATGTAAAAGTTTATCAGATTATACTTAGTGAACTTCTTTTTGTAATTATATCAGCATGTTCTGTGAAAATTGTAATTGTTACAAAATGTTCCATGGCTGAATACAGGGGCGTAGGAGCCAGGGGGCAGAGGGGGCAGCAGCCCCCCCCCCCAATATAAATGTTGGGGGGGGGGGGGGGGGCAGAAGTATGTCTCTGCCCCCCCCCCGCAAATTCTGCCCTCCGAAACATTCTTAGTCTGTGTATTTCAAACATGACAGATGTCCAGCGACATCACAGACTCAGAGTGATCTGAAAACTTTGTACCATGTTTATGCTATAATAAGAGGTCTGCATAGACAATTACAAAGGCGCTCGTTGGTCATTTGTTTTGTTAGGACTCATGAAATGGTATCAAGTTATGTCTGCCGGACTGGCATTACCATCTCTTAAACTGACACAGTTAAATCATGTTCATATTGGTATTGTGTCCAATAGTAGTAATAGTCACCACCGGCGAAATGACCTTTTGTGAGTAATGGTAGGAAATGGTAGAGATTTTGGCCGATTTGATTGACAGGTTACTCATTTTTACTCATTTTCTCGCGCGGCGCGCGGCACGGCAGGCTGCGTGCGGTAGACGCGGTGAGACGGCGCGCGGTAGACGCAGTAGAGACGCGTGGGCGTGCGTAGCGCGATGGTAGGGGGATATGGGTGGGGGAGAGGGTGGTGGTGGTGGTGGTGGTGTGGAGAGGAGAGGGGAGAGATTGGTGTCTTTGCCTATGTATATGTACTTGGGGATTAAGTGTGTATAAGGGTGGGGAAGAGGGGGTGTTTGGATGGGTGATTGTATGCTTTTGTTGGGCTGTTACATGGATGGAGGTGAGCGGGTACACGAGAGATGGTGTGTAACAAGAGATGGTGTGTAACAAGAGATGAAGTGTATAGAAATCCTTTATTTGAACATGGTTTATCCATTTGAATTGGGTATATAGCATAAAGCACATCTAATGTATAAAGTCCTATGTTAATCTCGGGCCCTTTCTGGGTGCATGCTTTGCGCTTTTTAGTTAGTGTCATTTGACGTGGATGGGTATGGGGTGGATATTGGTAGATATAAATTACTTTTGCTATTTGATTCGGAACAACAATGGCAACGTGCACAAATTGTGTAAGGGTAGAATGGCGTTTCAAATGCTAGAAATATGTGGTTTAGATTAAGATCGTCACAGCAGTTGTCATCCCATATATCCATATCGTCTAATGGGAGTTGTTTTCCGCAGTAACAGGACACATGGCTTTTTCCCTGCCTTATGAGTTGTATTTTCCAATCGTGCGGGTATTGGTGTGAAATGAGTGTATCTGGGTATTGTTCCTTTCTTTGACTGAACATTAGCATTAATCGGCTGTGTGAGCATGTATTTCCTGTCGAGAGGACGGGGAGAACTTCAGCTGCGTTGAAATTATTCAATCTTTTGGTCTTTAATGTGTCGATGAATATGATTGCTGAGTTGAATGGGCACTCATTGGTAAATCCTGTATATTCCAAAAAGGTTCCAGGAGGAATAAAGAACTCTTTGGTTTGTTTGAATAATTTTTGCACTAGCACAAGTTTATAGTGTGTTGCGAAGTCGTGGAAGGCTCTATGTGAGATGAAATTGGTATCCTTTTTAATGAATAGAATTTTGAGTCCTGCGCTTTTAACAGGGCGCCACTCTTCCCCGTTTGATAGGCAAGCATTTGCTATAGCATTTGCTTTATCTCCACTGCAGATGTTGAATTGAACCCCTGCGTTATCGCGTATGAATTCTTGCAGAATTTGTAGTGTTCTACGTGGGTTTTCCATGGCTTTTTTTTTTCTGCGCATTTCGAATGCGATTGAGATATCTATATCTGTATGGACCCATTGCGTTGAGGAGACTGTTTGTTTTGAGTCGGGCGACGCTCGATCTTTCTTTAAATAAACCCAGCGAAATGTATTGCCTCATTACCTCACCAGGTGGAGTTGGTCATATGTTACATTGTACATATATATGGTGGAAAAAGAGCGCGTGATTAATTTGAAAAAACATTTGACCATGGAAGAAGTTACGTATGAGGAAGTTACTCAATTTTCCGATGCAGTGCATTTATACTTTTGGGCTCTTGAGCGAGGAATAGAGCGGCATAAGTATGTTCAAGGACAAATGGCTTATTTACGACAAGTGAGTGCCCCTGGAGTTTGGAATTACGACTTTGGAATTATGCCTTTTGGGAATACTGTTGTGATTTTATTTTTACTATGTCTATGTTATGATATTGTAGATGGAAGCAGCTAATAGGGAGAGGAGTACTTTTTGTATGGTGAGCTATTTTTATATTTTATATTGACTGCATTAGTGAAAAGTGAAGAACTGATTAGAGTGAGTTGATTAGAGTGAATTTTTTTTTTTTTTTTCTCTATAGCTTCCAACGACTACTCATGAATTGAGTGCAATTGCTGCTCCTGCTGCTCCTGCTGCTCCTGCTCCCTTACCGGCTCATTTGCCTGTGAGTGTACCTGAGGAGGGGGATTTGTCACCGTTAGATTTGTCTATTCCGCTGGATATATCAGAGATTGATTTCCACACTACAGAGATTGAGGCTCCCACACTACAGTCCATTATTGAGGAGTATGGAATAGATAAAAAGGACAATGTACCAAGCGATTTGGATATATTGAATGCCTTGGCACAGCAGGTAACTTCGGGCTTTATTAGGCTTTAGTAGAATATTCTGTTTAAAAAATATAACTAAGAGATGAGAATTACAATGTATATTTTTATTTAATAGTTAGCCGAACAAACTACATTTTCTGGGGGAGAAGGTACAGGGAAGAAACCACTTGAAGTGAACGCGGAGAAGAACAAGAAGAAGGGGGTGGTTCAAGTGCCCCTGGCTGGTTCAGTGCTTTACAGTCCCATTTCATCATGTGACGAGGGTTCAAGAGAGTCTGTTGTACTTCCGCCGCTGGCGCCGCAGGAGGGCGTTGTGGAGGAGGTGGCGGAGGAGGAGGAGGAGGAGGCTGTGAAGGCTGATGAGACATTCCAGTCGCGAGCTCAGGTAAAATTCCTGTCTTGATTTTTTTCTGAAAAATACAAAAAATGTTGAAAGTGGCTCTACAATTTATTTTTTATATTTTAGGAGCTTTGTGACAAATGCGGATTAATGGTTGAATCTAATTCCAAGACTTCTGCCATGCATAATTTGGGGAAGTGCTTTTCCCTTTCCTTTGCTCCTGAGGAAGAAATGGATTATGGCAATGATGATGATGAAGTGGTGATGGTTGATGATAAGGCTTCTAAAATCTTACATGAGGAGGATCATGAGGAGGAGGAGGAGGAGGAGGAGGATCATGAGGAGGAGGAGGAGGAGGAGGATAAGGAAAACATACATATGGGAAAAGTAAATACTTTACTTAAGAAAATAAAAGTCATACGTTATTGAGAAATTGATTTTTTATTTTATAATCTTTCTTTTTTTCCTTACAGAAACCACCCCGTTTTATTTTGTGTCAGTATTGCGAAAAGCCATTTAAGCGCAAGTATAATTGTCAACGGCATGAGGTGACTTGCAAACTTCGCCTAAAGCCTTGTGGAGATTGCGGCTACAAGCCCTTGTCCAAAGCCGATGCCATTCATCACGCACGTCTTCACAACAGGACCTATAGGTGTCGTACGATGAAAAATTTGCAAATAGACGTGCTCTTTACTTACACCGAGGTCGACTGCATGGAAGAGGCGGCGAACTTCAACCAGAGCCTTGGGATCCTGAAAACTCGCCCTTTGATGATCCCGCTATGGAAGAGGTGTTTAATGCAAATAGAGGCCATGTGTTACGGAATCACGCAAGAGGTGATTTATCCATTGTGTTTAACTTTCCAGTGGATGATTTGACTCCGGCTGTGTTTGAAAGTCAAGTGGATAGCATGTCTACTGAATTAGACCAGACTTGTAAAATTGATGTGTCTTAAGGTATTTTATTGAGGCATAGCGAGACGGGAGAATATCGTTATTTTGTCCCTTTTTCGAACGCGTCTTTATTTGATGAACCAATGTACATATCCAAACACAAGGACTTTGATAAGTTGAAAGAGCGATTAATTAACTTGGACGTTGATGAGCTCATTAGGCAAATGAGGCCTAATTCCAAATGGAAGCCTGTGATGGTTTTGAATGTAAACTACTTTGTAACACTAACCAATTGGCCGTTAGGTCGCGGTCTTTGCCCGGATTATCTCCGCCGAAAGACAAGTGTGATTACTTTGGATACCAAACCCAATTCCAGACATCCGATTAAAGACAAACTTTGTGCCTTTCGAGCCTTGGCCTTGCATATGGGCTGCGAATTTGAACATTTAGACACCTTTGCAGAGAGGTTGTATAGAGAATGGCGGCAATACAATGAAAGTGTTTTGAATGTAGCCTTGGACGAAGACCCGGCTTTATACAAAGGCTTGCTCATGGAGGAGTTTTCCGATTTTGAGCAGTGTTTTAGTGTTTGTTTACAGGTATATGATTTACAACCCAATGGCGCCGTGCTTGTGAGGTATTTATCGCATGAAAAGTTTAATTCTGTGTTGTATTTGAACCTTTATGAGGATCACTTGAGCTATATTTCGGATTTTAAAAGCTTTGCCAAAAAGTTTGAGTGTGAAACATGTCAGCGGATATTTAAACACAAAACCGACTTGACAAGGCATCGGTTGGTTTGCTTAGCGCAGACGAAATTCCAGCTTTGTGGGGGAGTTTACTGCCCGAGCAAGACCGTTTTCGAAGACCTGGAAGACGTTGGGATATGCAGCGATGATGTTACATTCTCTTGGTTTGCTGCATTTGATTTTGAGTCGATATTGGCCACGACACACGAACAGAATTCAGAAAAGTTAGTTTGGGTGCAAAACCACAAACCTATTTCTGTGAGTGTGTGTTCGAATATTGAGGGCTACACAGAGCCTTTGTGTTTTGTGGAGGAAAACCTTGATGAGCTGCTAGGGAGCATGTTTTCTTACTTGCATTTATTGCAAGAAACATCGTTTGCCCTTGCTAAACAAAAATGGCAAAAGGTGACTTTGGAGTTGGAACGACAGTTGGCATTTTGGCAGGTACCTGAAACTATGGATGATGCTAGCAATGATGATGATGATGATGATGATCATGAGGGGGATAAGGAGGAGGAGGAGGAGGAGGAGGAGGAGGATGGAGAATTAGAAGAAGCTCGGTTTGTTGAAACCGAAGTGGACGAGAACCGCTCAAAGAAAGTAATGCACCAATACCTTGTGAGGCTGAAGGAGAAATTTGAGGATTACATGAGTGTGTTGCCTGTGTTTGGGTTCAATTCATCGAATTACGACATTAATTTGGTGAAGGAACTATTCTTTAAGCACATGAATTTCAACGATAGGAAAAATTTCGTAGCCAAGCGAAATAACAGCTATCTTGTGGTTCAGAACGAGCGCTTGAAATCTATGGACATTGCCAATTTTTTAGCGCCTGGCTGTTCCTATGCCCAGTTTCTCACAGCGTTTGGGGTGGACGGCGAGCTGTCAAAGAAATACTTTCCATACGAATACCTTACCAGTGCTGATAAATTGAATGACACTCAACTACCGCCGCATGAGGCTTTTTATTCCACCTTGAAAAACTCCAATATTTCCAAAGAAGAATATGAGGAGATGCAACAGGTTTGGAGGGAGAAAGGAATGAAAACACTACGGGATTACCTTGTGTATTATAATAACAACGATACGTTGCCATTTTGTCTGGCCACCTCCAAACTGCAGGATTTTTACCATAGTCGTGGTATTGATGTGTTCAAGAATTCAATCAGTTGTCCTGGAAGCGCACGAAAGATGCTTTACCAATCGGGGAATGAGCATGGAAGCTTTTTCTGCAAGATTTCTCCCGAGCATAGAGACCTGTATGCGGTGATTAGCAGAAATATCATTGGCGGGCCCTCCATTATTTTCAACCGCCGACTGATAGCCGGCGAGACTTTCTTGAGACCCGGCTCGGAATTGAAAGTGGAAAAGATCATGGGGTATGATTGCAATGCCCTGTATTTGTACGCCATCGGACAGGAGATGCCTACGGGATTTTACATTAGACGGGAGAGGGATCGCGACTTTAAGCCTGAGAAGATCCAGAGACATATGTTGATGTATGCCTGGATGGATTGGTTGAATTTTCAGGATCCTTCCTTGGAAATTAAGCACGCGTGCAACTACGGCAAGGAAGTGAGGATAGGGAGCTTTTTAGTGGATGGCATTTCGCGCAACAAACTGGAGAATGGCAAGAACCTTATCATAGAAGTATCGGGGTGCTACTTTCACGGTTGCCCTTGCATGAGCGGTAAGATGGGTGAGAGAGCGAGATTGAAAAAGCTGAAACGGACCATAGAAAGAGAAGAACTCTTGAAAGAATGGGGCTACGAAGTGAGAAACTACTGGGAGTGTCGGATTCGCAAAGAAGTGAAGACAAATCCTAAGTGGAAAGCTTTTTTGAAAAGCTACCTTCCATTGTTTTATTCCAAGCACCCGTCAAAAGTATCCGAAGAGGAGATTTTGAATGCAGTGCAATCCGAGGGGATATTTGGAATGGTAGAGGTCGATATTTCGGTCGATGACTCTGATGAAGCCAGGGCATACTTTGGTGAGATGTGTCCTTTATTTTGCACGACGAAAGTGCCTTACGAAGCGTTTGGCGAGCACATGCAAGCACACTGCGAGCGCTTTGATATTTCAAAGAAACCGCGAAAGTTACTGGTCTCTGGCATTCACACCAAGCGACTATTGCTAGCCACTCCTTTGCTGAAGTGGTACTTGGATATGGGGTTGAAAGTGACGCATATTTACCAAGTGGTGGAGTTTTGCAAGGCCGCGTGCTTTAGCACGTTTGTGAACGAAGTGACGGAGGCTAGATTAAAAGGAGACAGTGACCCTTCTCAAGCCATTATTGCAGACACAATGAAATTGCTCGGGAATTCCGCCTATGGGGGCTGCATTCTCAACAAGGAGAAACACAAATCTGTGATATATTCCAACAACAAAAACACAGTGATGATGAAAGCGAACAGCCCCCTTTACCGTAAAATGACAGAACTTGGAGAAAATTACTTTGAGATCGAGATGGCGAAACGGCGAATTGTGCTAGATCTTCCCATTTACTTGGGCTTTTTCATTTTGCAATACGCCAAGAAAAGAATGCTGGAATTTTACTACGGCTGTATTGATCATTACCTTGGGAGAGGTAACTTTTCTTTGGGAGAGACAGACACTGACAGTCTCTATTTTGCGATAAGCACCAAAACATTGCAAGAATCTGTTCGCCCAGAGGTAAAAAAACAATTTTTGGATGAAATATACGATCGATGCTCCGATGATTTGGATCCCGTATGGTTTCCTCGAGAATGTTGCGATACTCACAGGAAAAGAGACAAGAGAAAACCAGGCGCCTTTAAACTGGAAGCTGAGGGTCAGGAGCTTCTTTGCTTATCGAGTAAAACCTACATTTTGAAAAATGAAGACAAGGTCAAGTTTAGCTCGAAGGGGATTAGTAAAAGAGGATTAGGTAATGTCTTTGATCTGTACGCTTCGGTGTTACAAACTGGCAAATCGAGATCAGCGGTGAATCGCAGTTTCAGAGCGAGGAATAACACCATTTACACCTACGAGCAAGCCCGCAATGGCTTTAGCTACTTTTACTGTAAACGTGAAGTTTTGCCCGATGGTGTATCGACACGGTGTTTGGACATGGTGCTGTGTCCCTGGGAGGAGGACGGAACTTGCTGGTTTGACGAGTCAGATCCTTTATCTTTGGAGTACCCATGCACCTTGAGGTGGGGGGAGTACATGTTCGCCAACGCAGAGCAGCTGTATTCCTACCTTCTTTGTTTGTTTCACGGCGAAGAGCAAAAATTAAGAAAGGTTCTTTATTACTCCGACGCCGAGTACCTTCGCGCTGTGTTGAAAGACATTAGAGTAAAAAGTGAGTGGTATGAGGAAATGGGGAAAGTAATGCGCCAGATCTGCTTACTTAAACTGAAAACAAACAGGCAAGTAAGAGAATTTCTCCAAAGCACTCAAAAGGCGCCTTTGGTTTACTGCTTGTCAAATGAGCGTATATGGTCATGCGGTTTGACTAAAAAAGTTGCCTCTTTCGTTGAGTCGAAACACCATGTCGGGAACAACTTTCTCGGAGCGATGTGGGAGGCTATAAGAAAAGATTACAACCACTTGCTGAAAATAGATTTGCCGTGATGAAGACTGTAGTGGATGTTCCGCAGGCCTTTTTCCAGACCCCAACAACTGTTTGTTTGAGTGGGTGCACTGGGTGTGGAAAATCCTTTTTTGTTAAAAGACTTTTAAAGAACAGATCGACCATGTTTAGCCAACCGCCTGAAAGAGTGCTTTACTTTTACGGCATTTGGCAAGAGGGGTTTAATGATATGGCCTCCTCCTCCGACGTGGAATTTATTCAGGGTCTGCCCAATGACCTAATGAGCTATGCGGGTGGAAAGCCTGCTGTTTGGGTGATAGATGATTTGATGCATGACGTAGTGAACAACAAGGAGGCAGAGCGATTGTTTACTCAAGGGAGCCACCACAAAAACCTGACTGTGATTTACTTGAGTCAAAATGTATTCTGCCAAGGAAAATCGAGCAGAACTATCAATCTAAACACGCATTACAACGTGCTGTTTAAAAACCCTAGAGATGTATTACAAATATCGCGACTGGATGCTCAAATGGGTATGGGAGGACTTCTCCGCCAAGCGTACAAAGACGCGACCAGCAAGCCTTGGGGCTATTTAATCGTTGATCTGTCACCACGAAATCATTCCGACTTGAAACTTTGGACTAGCGTGTTCCCTGAAGAGAACCCTGTGGTTTACATTGAATAATAATAATAATAATAATAATAATAATAATTAGCGCAACATGGCTCCCTTACACCCATCCATGGCTGACTATGAGAGCCGATTGGATAGTTTTAGGCATTGGATTCATCCTTTCCTATCCAAGTTTGCCTGTTGCAGGAACGGGTTCTTTTACACAGGCGTTGGAGATTGGGTGCAGTGCTTTCATTGCGGGATCAAAATACACTCTTGGCGTGAGGATGAGATCCCTGCCGTAGAGCATGCCTTCCATTCACCTAAATGCGACCTGGCTAAAAGAAAACTTTTGGACGTTACTTACTCAGTGGAGACCATACTAAAGCTTGTTGGAAAAGTGAGCGAGTACAAGGCTCAAGTATCCCAACTTACGTCACGTGTAGAGGGCCTACAAAGAAGCGTAAACTTATCCCGACGCCATCACATTCACTGGGCGCGTGAACCAAACAGCTTTGCTGCCTTTTCGCTAGATGAGTGTGACGGACCTGGTGGGAGGAAAATAGACGACGACAACGACGACGACGACGACGAGCTGGGCTTTAACTTGAGTCATGTCACTATCTAAGGAAGGAGCATTTTTATCATTGTTTCTTTCGACTCCAAGCAAAATTCAGGCTGAGACATTACTTTCCACCGCCACAAATGAGCAAGTAAAAATGATAAGTGAAATAGCATGGAACCTACTCCATTTACCCTTGAGTCCAAAAGCTAAAAGGGAAGTACAAAAAAACAAAAGGCTACTCCAAAAAATTGGTGATAAAAATAAAAGCGTAAAGGTGAGAGCCCAATTGATCGACAAGAACCAAGGAAGGATAATTGACACTTTTCACTTGGTAAAAGAGCAACTTTTAAGCCTTACTACATGATGAGGAAAATGGTCCTTATCCCATTTGAGCGTTACACTTCCATTCAGAATGGTATGGGGGAAGGAGCTGCTGCTGCCGCTGCTGCGACACTTACCCCTTCCGGCAGTGATCATGGCGCCTTTCCTAGTTTCAACGCTTCTGAGCCCGGCAATGATGCTCCTGCTCCTGCTCTTGCTGCTCCTTCTTCTAAGCCTGATGATGCTCCTTTTCCTAAGCCTGCTCCTTCTCCTAAGCCGACTACCCCCGCTCCTTCTCCCGAGACTACAAATGCACGAGCTGCGCCTAAAACCTCACCTAAAAAAAACAAAAAAAGACTTGAACGCAGTGGGAGCAAGCGAGTTCCACCACCACCAGGCATTCCTGTCCAAGGTCAAAAGAGAAAAATCGAGCCTGATTGGAAAGCATTATGGCAACCGAGAGGTTTCTGAAAAAGATTTACTATGATCCTTCTCACCCAGCTGGATTTGGAACGGCGCGGCAATTGTACAAAGAAGCCAAAACTAAAGGAATAAAGTTTGATGATGTGGAAAAATTTTTGGAGGGTGAGGAAACGTATACTATATACAACGAATCCCCTGCACCCAAGCGCAAATTACGCGTTGTAGCAGCCAAAAAAAAATATCAGTTCGATGCTGATAGCGCCCATTTGGTCAAACTGCGTGATAGCAACGATTCCTACCGATATTTTCTTGTAGCCATTGATGTCTTTACAAGGTATGGCTACACTCACCCTTTAAAAACCCTAAAGGGGGTGGAAATGGTCGCAGCATTGAGAACCATATTTAGAAAAGGAAAACCTGATGTGTTTCGCTCCGATGGAGGCCCGGAATTTGACAATAAATGGGTGCACAATTACTTTAAGGAAGTGGGTGTAAAACAGGTGATTACTCGCAACAAGACCCAAGCATCGCTAGCAGAAAGGCTTATAGCTACGATTAAGCACAAATTGACAAAATATATGTATCACAAGCAAACCCACCGTTGGATCGACGTATTACCTCTAGCCACGAAAGCTTACAATCTATCGAGACACCGGATAATTAAGCGCTCTCCCAGCGATGCCTTAACAAGCTCAAACGTTGATTTATGGGATGCTCAGTACGGTCCGAGAAAGAAAAAGAGAAGGAAAGTGAGTAAATACGCGCCTCCGTTTAAATCCATATTTAAATTTGAGGTGGGGGACACGGTGAGAATTTCAAAATGGAGGCACGCCTTTAGTCGAAAATACGACGAAAAATACACCCATGAGCTCTTTATAATCACATCCCGTCAAGCAAAGCAGGCCATTCCTCAATACACCTTAAAGGATTGGAACAACAAGGAAATAGACGGGCGTTTTTTCGAGCACGAGCTTCAGAAAGTCCGTGTGAGTCAAGACACACTCTATAAAGTGGAGAAGGTCATTCAAAAGAAGAAACTCAAGGGAAAGGCAGGTTTCATAGTGAAGTGGCATCACTGGCCGTCCTCCTTCAATAGCTGGGTGTCTGAAAAGGACTTGAAAAATATCAACGAGGCGCAATAATGTATTTATTTTTGTCCTCAAACGACTCAAAAAATGAAGTTCCAGGTAACTCGATCTGGGACTTTACAGTAGAACTTAGGAGTACAACCAATTTCCAGGAGAAAGCATGGGAGTGTGCGTTGATGGAATTGTACATAAAGGGAGTGGAAACATTAAAAGAAGAGCTATTTGTATACTGCAGCCTGTTGGAGTACAGCTCATTGTCTCAGGACCGCTTTCGAAACCTGCTCAAAATCGTTAATACCCCCGGTGAAATAGCTTTACCCTTTTACATGCCCGTTAAACCTGAGAGCACGTGCGATAAGATTCGGATATATATAAAAACAGCAAGTGGAGCAGTTCCCTCATTTGATACGGATGAAGTGAGGTGCACGCTTGAATTGAAAGTGTTAGAATGAGCTTTGTGAGCTACCTACCCGAAAAAGACAAGTGGGAAAATATTAGCAAAACAAAAAAGTCATTTGGAAAAGGAGCAGGAGGCATTGTAGAGGTTAATTCATCGGAGCAGGAAGTTTTGGAGCGAGCCAAAGCGGCTTTATTAGAGGAGAAGAAAAACATGAAGCCTCATTCATCACATAGAAGGGGTACTGTTCGCAAGACGAAAAAGCAACCTCGTAAAAGAACGAAGGGCGTCCAAAAAAAGAGAAAAAAGATCCCGAAAAAACGAGTAACCAAAAAAAGAGCAACCAAAAAAACTTCTGGGAAACGAAAATTTAGACGATAATATTAATAATAATATTAATAATAATAATAATGTCGGCCTCCACATACATATTGAGCAATGCTGATGAGGGAATGACTAAGCGCATGGATATTTTTAATCTGCCTGAGGTCGACACTTCTGTTAGAGGGGTGGACATAGTTGAATTTAAACCCACGAGCGTCATATCGGGAGACTCACCCATTTCCTTCCATGTTCCAAACACCTCTGGTGACTCAATAGACCTACAAAAAATAAGGATAGCTGCAACGTTGGAAATTCACGACTCCGCAGGCAATGTCATAAAACCAACCGTTGACGATGTTACCTTGGTCAACAATGCTTCGGTGTCCATGTTTTCTAGACTGGACATTGCTCTCCAGCAAACTCAAGTCAACTCATCCCTTTCGACTAACTGGGCCTATAAATCTTACATTGACAGGCTTTTGAGCTATGGCCTTTCGGATACTATGAACTGGTTCTCGGCCACTGGCTTCACAAAAGATTTAGCAGGGAGCTTGGATGAGCATGTATCATTAGAAGCTTTGAATTCGGGTTTGACCGAGCGCCACTCTTGGACGGCCGGGGGAAAATCGGTTCAATTGCTCACGTCCCTATGCAGTGACATTACTGAGCAGGAAAGATTGCTCGTCAACGGTGTTCCTATCAATATTACTCTGTATCAATCGACAGACGCCTTTAGGTTGCTTTACGATCCCAGCGCTCAAACGTATTCACTGACTCCTAAAAAGGCTCCTGCTCAAAAGTCAAAAAAGACCAAGACGGGTGAGAGTGGAGGAGGAGGAGGGGATGGTTCTACTTCTCCCACAACACCTCCCACAACACCTCCACCCCCAGCAAAACCCAAAAGCTATTCGCTTCACATCAAGGACATTACTCTCCTTGTGCCTTTTGTTAAAGTCAACGAGGGTCTATTGCAAGTCCAAAGTAAGCGCATTGAAAAGTCACCTGCTCTCTACCCCATCAATCGCTCCGAGATCCGAACATTCAACATCCCAGCTGGTAACCTGTCCTTTTCTGAAAGTCACTTGTTTGGTGATTTGGTACCCGGAGAGTTGATTGTGGGATTTGTGTCTGGAAAGGCATTTTACGGAGACCCAACACGAAACCCGTTTAATTTCCAATCATTTAATTTATCTCGCATCAGTTTCGAGGTGAATGGTAAATCGGTGCCGGGACAGCCACTGGAGTTGGACTTTAAGAACAAACAAGTGACACGGGCCTACGCGCAAATTTTTGAGAGTCGCGATCCCTCTCAACACGAGAAGCCTAATCTGACCTTGTCTGATTTCTTAGGAGGCTATACTCTTTATGTGTTTAATATAAAACACTTTAGAGGAGAGCCTCTCCTTTCCACAATTAACCGTGGCAACACACGCTTGGTGGTGTCCTTCTCGGAGAAGCTAACAGAACCAGTCTCGTGCATTGTCTATGGAAAGTCGCCAGCTCTGGTCAAAATCGACTCGACTCGACAGGTCTATTACGAAAGCTAAAACATGGACCAAAGCAAGGGAATGAGTTCTTTAGACATAGATCAATGTTTAAAATCAGTCAAAGGCTACCAAGGCGCAATGTCTTTTGAGGAGTTACCATTTGGAAAAATGCTAACCGGAGAAAGGTTTTATGTTGTTAATACAGCTAGACTGTCATTGTCACAAAATGTTATTGGACACTGGACTGTTATATATATTTCAAAGAATAATACTTTTGTAGAGTTTTTTGACTCGATGGGTAAAGATCCGGGTTATTACCACCGGGAAATGTTACAATTCTGTATAGACAATGGCGAGAAATACAAGTACAGCTCTAAAAAGCTTCAATGTAGTGATTCTGCCCTTTGTGGACAGTTTTCGACGGTGTACTGCTTTTTAAAAAGCAAAGAAAATATGTCAATTGAAAACTTTATCGCGTTGTTTACTGAAGACTGTAAACAGAATGAAAAAAAGATTGAATTTTGGAATAAATGCAGTTAAAACATATAACCTTTTGTTTTCGTTGTTACTTACCCTTGTTACAAAGACGTTTCGTTGTCTTTTTCATACAAGACAACCTCCTCGGAAGGGGAGTATCGGACATTAAAAAGGGGGGTGGAAGGGATATTGCTATTTATAGATCTTCTTTTTTTCCTCCAAATTAAAACGCCTGCGATAATTATAATGATAATGATAATGATTAAAATAGAGCCAGAGGTCATTCCCACAATAAAATTGGTATTATTAGGTAATGGTTTGTCGTGAGGGAGTGGAGTTGTAATATTTTCTGAGGAATTGGTGGGTGTTGATGAAGGGAAAATGGAGGAGGAGGAGGAGGAGGAGGAGGAGGAGGATTGCTCAGCTGTGGTTGATGGTCTTGTCCATGGTGGCGTGGTTAATGGACTGGTTGTAGAAGGTTCAGTGGGCGGAAGGCTGGTGGTAGTTGTTGTTGTTGCCCTTGACGTTGCCCTTGTTGTTGTTGTTGTTGTTGCCCTTGTTGTTGTTGCCCTTGTCGTTGTTGTTGCCCTTGTCGTTGTTGTCGTTGCAGGCACGGAAGAAGAAGAAGAAGAAGAAGAAGAAGAAGAGGAGGAGGAGGAGGAGGATGACGAAGGAGGAGGAGGAGGAGAAGAAGGAGATATAATAATACAATCAGTTATAATTTCATAATCCGTCGGTGGTGGTGGGAGAGAAGAACAATTAAAGTCTATTGTAGACTCGCTGAGATCCAAAATTCTTATATTTTTGTAATCACTGGCAAATTTCTCTTCAAAATTTATAATGCAGCATTTGCGGAATATAAACTCCTCCATCCCACCTGCAAATTTACATTCTGCGAGTGGGTTTATATCCCTACTACACTCAACTCTCCTTTCTTCGTTGAAACACTTGCAAAAGCGCCCAAGTTGACAGCGCTCAGTGACACCACAATAATAGAATGTGTCAACGCAATGGAGAAATAAAAACAGATATATGATGCAACGTGCCGTCTTCATGGTTATTTTTCTGATTTGATGTTGTTGTTCGTGTTGTTCTTATTATTCAATAGACTTTCAAAACACTCCTACTAACATTTTATATGGCAATGCAGACCTACACAATCCACTTATCGATCGATAGTTTAAACTTGCCCTTACATCAGCTAAGAACTACTTCATCAAACCCATTTTGAATCTTTCTATTGTCTAAGACATTTAACGTCAATCAATCCTAATCAATCCTAATCAATCCTAATCAATGAAACAAAGCAAAAATACTTGACCGATATCAAAAGGTTCCTTCTACGCTGGGCAAAGGTTAGTCGTCACGACCGCTGCCATTTTGCATAAGCCGCCGCCATTTTGTTAGACCCCGCACGGTAGTCCACATCGAGTCCTTTGTCGCGGTGAAAATAAGCTTAAGCCGACATCCTTTCCCTCTCCTTTGAAGGCTATTTGCTGTGATATTGACTCACAAGAGATAATCTGTGCTCTTGTTTAACTTTGGGGGAAAGCAACAAACAAAATTCCTTGTTACAACGTCCCACATGCTGTAATGGCCGCCGAGATGAAAGCTGATACGGGGCGAAAGGTGTTTATAAATGGCTATTTTCATATTTAGACCCCTCATCGGAGGGAAAAGACGCGGACAAATACATATTGATTTTATAAGACGGCATAAAGCCCTTATTTAATACGTATTAAGTCTTTAGTTAAATCAAATCTATTTGGTCGTTACTGCGTAGCAGCTCCCCTGTTGTTCCCTGGTGGCGCTTTTTGTAACAACTATCCCTCCCGCGCTACACTGTGGCTTTTCATTTCTACCGTTGCGTAGGGTCATAGACTGTCTATACAAGCAAAATACATGTCTGAAATGCACCCTTTTATAAAGCAAATTGGTAGAAAATAGGTATTGATAAATGAAAAGCATTTCAAAGAGATAAATAAAGACGCAATGGACTTTGTTATCCGTCTCGGTATAAATCCGGTAATCAGCCATGACCTCGTATGGTGCGATTTGCTTGAATGCAAGTTTAAACGTCTTGAGATAAAAAATCACGATAGCATTATGAAAAATCAATAAGGTTGTCAATCAAATAGATTTAGGCTCAAACGTAAAATTATGACTACAATTTTAATGTAAGGTCTAATGTTTACATATCGAGGTCAGTGTTGTGCAGGACTGCATTCCTCCCTTAGCGCCAAAATACCATATCGCACCATCGCCATATACCACCCTCGCCTCATCATCACCATAGATCACCACCATTTTTCGCCATTATTCTTTTTCTTGGCTCATCAGCTCATCAGCTTGAGGAATGAGGATCATCCTCCTTCTCCCCATCACGATCATCATCATCAACATCATTATCCTTCATCTTCCCCTTTCGTTGGCAACTAACATATGCTCGCCCTGCACTTGCCACCTGTTGAGGAGCGAAGTTAGATGCGACAAAGTGAATGTCGGAACGATAGTCAGAGAAAGCACCGACCTTTTGTGGGTAAAAAGCCTTATAATAGGAAGAGTTACTGGAGCTACCTTAGACAGAGAAACCTTTAGGGACATAAACATCAAATTCCCTAACCTGTCTAAGGTAGCTTTTACCCACATTAGGTCGGTGGTTTGCTCTGACTTGGGCTACATCAGATCACGACGTATTATTTCTTCATGCCCTAAGGTAATCATAATTTAATTATTTTATTTATCGATATTGATATTGTACATAAAATATCAATGGGGGGAAACTACATTAAACTAGGGGTATGTAGCTACATGTTGACATAGTATCAGTTGCTCCTGCAGCAGCAGCAGCAGGAGGTATATTTGTGTCTGTGTGTGTGTGTGTGTGTCTGTGTGTGTGTGTGTGTGTGTGTGTGTGTGTGTGTGGCTATCAACATGCTTTTGTACAGGGGGAGAGTTATTTATTTATTTATTTATTTATTTATTTATTTATTTATTTTTTAACAGATCGCACCAACTCCCACTACTACCACCACTACCTCTACCACTACCACCATCACCACCACCACCACCACCACCACCACCACCACCACCTCCCAGGACGAACAGCTAACAACGTCGACCCCCACCCCCACCGACCAAGCTCCAGACACTACCACCACCGCCCAGGAAACTACATTAGAAGAAGAGACCTCTACAACGTCCATCTCCACCCCCGCCGACCAATCTCCAGACACCACCTCCACCTCTCTCACCACCCAGGAGGAGGAGGAGGAGGACGACGAACAGGAAAACAGGACCCAGGACGAACAGCTGACAACGACGACCCCCACCCCCGCCGACCAATCTCCAGACACCACCACCACCACCACCACCACCACCACCACCACCAACGAGGGCGACTATATTGACGAATCGACGACCACAAAAGATGGAGGGAACAATAACGATGGAGGAACAGGCGCCATTCCTGAGGATAGACATCAACATTCACTTTCCTCAGGAATGTCATCTGTTCCTCCGGACGGACTTTCGGGGGGAAGTGATGAGGGAAGTAAGGCAAGGGACGATGGGGGCCTTCGTCGATCAGAGGGGAGGGGTGCTGCGCCTCATCATAGCGGGGGGAGGGCAGCACCTCTTTCTCCAGTGGACAAGATTAGAAAATTGGTGAGAAAAAAAAAAAACAAAAAAACTTATTTTTAATTTTTTCCAACATTATTTGCAATTTTCATGCTGTTTTTTGTATTCATTCCAAATAAACTTGTATATAAACTCGTATTTTAAGTCATGTATTATATATATATATATATGGATTATTTTTTTATTTTTTCAGACCAAGAAAGTGGACCGTTTCGTCCTAAGCGGCAAAAAGATCGCCGCGAAAACAGCCAATGTTTTAACTAAGGTAAGCTATTCTCCACAGTCATGCTTTAGTGCACACGACCCCCCAACATAAAAGGACCACTTTTCACTATGTATAAGCGGGAGATATTCGTGGCCGAGTTGGTTTGGGCGCTGGGTAAAAGCTTAGGAAAACACTTAGTCCCAGGGTCGGCGGTTCGCAGCCCCCATCTTCCCCCTTCAAAAGCGGGGTTGCTTGCTCCGTCGGGAGGTATCGCATGAGTTGGTAACGAATTCTGCTTATAACTGAAGGGACAGAGTTCACACTGGAATTTCCCCCCACCCTCAGTGAGGTTGGCTCACATTGGAACCAGCGACCACCAGAGGTATTATCTGGATGCTCGCATTGGAACCGACGATCAGAGGTATTATAGGGGCAGTTACCACTACCAGAGGTATTATCTGGCTTGATGCAATTGGCTGTTCTGTAGTTTGTAAGAATTCTCCCCCATCAGCTCACCTCATTGGGACTGTATCGAAAAATTAGTGTGGCTTACCGCCAAATTCCATATACAGCATTGAAATTAATAGACTTTGTCAATGCGCTGGTTGTGGGTTCGTCTAGTGTGAGGATACCACAGTTGATAAAACTTCATAAAGTTCATAGAAGTTCATAGTTAAGAAAAGGATCCAGATTCCTAACAATTCCTACCCCAAAACAACTAGGTCACGAAAATCTCCTTTTGAGTTTGTTTAAACAAGGCTTAGTATAAAGCCAACTTTTAACGCGGACTAAGAAGGGAGAATTGTATGGCTTAGTCGGTAAGGCGTAGCGCCTAGGTTAGGTAGGCACGAGAAAGTCCTCCTCATCGTCCTCATCCTCCTCCTCCTCACCGTCGTGGGGTCGCGCCGCACAAACCACTGCATTCGCATTGTGTTGATAAGGGCGTAAAGGAACTAAGGTCACTCACCGCTGCATTCACCTTCGCCCACTATCAGATTGAAAGATAGAAATGGGGAGTCGGTGATTGTTAGAGCGGTGGTGGAGGACGAGACCCTTAATGTGCTTCATCAGTGATTATAATAAAGAGTGACTCTCTCTCTCTCTCTCTCTCTCTCCTGTATGAATTGCACTGTGATACAAGCACTTCGAATCAATCAAAGCCAATCAATCTTATTAATTGATGCAATTAAAAAAATTGTTCACTTGTTCACTTGGCAATATGTGCAACGTTCTACCATCAAGTCTTAATTAATTAGCCATAGAGTAGGCCAAAAAATTGACCACTTCATTGCTTCATTGCAAACAAAATTCGGTATGATGAGTCCCTTTGGTGGCTTCCTCGACTTGCCTTGGCAAAGAAGCATCAGAAATAATACTAAGCCATACAAATCTCCCTTTTATTTAACGCTGACCTATTCTTATATTCTATAATTTCAGAAAGACGGACCTAGCCTCACGGACATTAAAGACTTACTGGGCGAAGTGAAGGGCGAAATAGAAGACGTCAAGGACGAGGTCGAGGAAGTAAAAGAGGAGGTCGAAGAGGAGGACTCCTCATGGTCTCTCTTCACTTCTACCGGATCCTTTCTTACTTCTCTTTTTGGTATATTTTTTTACTTTTTCGGCGTTTTTCTATACTACAAAAAAAAACTTCAAAAAGCTAAAAAACAAAAAGAATCTAAAACAATAGAAATGGAAAATTACGTTCATTCTAATTTACGGCGCACCCTTTCGGACCCAACCCTCTGCTCTCCCTTATTGAATGAACAAAATGAAAATATTTTTAAAGAATTAGCCTATTCGACCATTCGTAAAAGTATTCATAATAAAATGTTTCCCGGTGGACGCACCTCATTAACCACCCCTTATAATCCTAAAGTCGCCCGCTCTCGCCCTATTTTAGACCACGGTGCGTCCTTCATCGACACATTTACAAACTCGCGAACAGACCTTTATGAACACCCCATGCCATCCTTCTCCGCTCCCCGTTTAGACCAAAAGCAGCTTAGAAAAATGATCCCCAAATTGACCGATTTGACGCCCTCACCACCACACGAGCAAGAAACATCCTTTATCACCACCCCCGAAATTCACTCCACCGCGCACCTATATGATGACGTTGCTGCTCCCCTAACATACGTTACCCCCCCTCCTCCTCCTACAACTCCTGTCCCTTCCACCTCAACCCCTTTTGGACAAAATTATAAAAAAACAAAAGTTCCTCCCCCCAAAAAATATTATCCCCCCGGTGAGGATACGCCCAAAACATGTATAAACAAATTTGTATCCTCAGCCTCTTTCCAAATTTCACCCCCAAAATAAAAGGTCTGTTCTCGAGTTTGTGCGCAATATACACATAACGCAATAATTCTTTTTTCAAAATTTTATTCAACAAGCATAAGCATTCCAACAGGATTCTTTTTGTTCCTTAGCTTTTTGTCATATTACAAAATTCAAAATTATCATAAGTTATCACTCGACCTCGTCCTTCTACTGTTCTACAATTCAATTTTTCAATTTTTCACGGAGTGCCGACCTCCCAGGTCAATTATAGTTAGACTCAGCATATAACTAGCATAAGATATTTATTCTTACAGTTTTACAACTTGTATTTTGCAGTACATATATTTATTCTGCAGCAGTATATATATATATATATATATATATATATATATATATATATATATATATATTATTCTAAGTATTCTAAGTATTCTAAGTATTCTAAGTATTCTAAGTATTATCAATGTTATTCATGTGATATTTTGTTACTTGTTGCGCATACAGTGTTATAGCCAACTTATTAGTCTACTTACACATTTATATATATTATATGTAGGAGTGACAACCTCCCAGGTTATAAAAATATACAATTTCTTTTACGTATAGAGTGCTATACAGTGCTTATACCAACTTTTTAGTCTACAGTCTTACAGTTTTACAGTCTATAGTAAGGTAGCTATGGCAGTATATATTTATGCCATTTTGGAGTGACGACCTCCCAGGTCATGGATAGTTTAACAAGCAGGACTTTGTCTCAAGCTCTCCATCTCATAAATAAAAGTTCATTATCAAAATATATATATATATTGGTGTTTAATTCCGCTTATTTCAAGTCACTTTTTACTTCTTCTGGAATAGCACTAATATCCGAAAAGGATGCCATGTCTGGTATTTCAGCCCATTTTACCTTGAGCACATGCTCCACAGCACTCAAAGTAATGTCGTCTAAGGCGTGTAATCCGTAGTGAGAGTAGGTAGTAATAATCTTTTGTGTGGTCTCTATCAAGTCATTTGAATCTAATGCCAAATGAGCGCAAGATATATCTCGCTTGCTCACACTTCCCAAAAGCACTCCCATACACCCCCCTTCATGAGCTGCTTGTCCGCCGCTGCCTTGCACGCATCCGATACAATTTGCTGCACGAATTTGATTGTAGTCCCTCCTTAGCATAAAGTCATACACAATTCCAATAAGCTCTTCACAGGAGGGGTAAGAAAATTCCTCTGATTTTGTCTTTGTCCATGCGTCGGGAAAGTAAGGCTTAACACCCCGCAAAAAATCCTCAGAAGCGTTAATGCAGTTTTGCTCACTCAAATATTTGCTATTGTCAGATGAGTTTAAAATGTCTTTCTCACCATCGTACATATCCCAACTAAAGAGGCGAAATGTTTTAACTCCTCCTGCTGCTGCTGCTGCTGCTGTGGCTGTTGGCTCCCAAATATTTTTCTTTTTGCTAGGGGGTGAAAATGAAAATGTACTCCCCCCTCTCTTAGGTGCGCAGGCTGCTCCAAATATCCCCCCTGATGTACCCGCAACTCGCCTAGGAGAGGATGGAGCGGGAGAGGCAGAAAAAGCCTTAAATGATCTCGCCAGCTCTCTTGCTTCGTCCAAAGACAAGTTAAACCATGACCAGCCATAAAAGCAATCGCCTTGTTCTTTTTTCTTAGAAATGGTCAGGTAATCTTTTCCTTGAAAGTCCTTTTTAATGCACGTCCAGCCATTTCCACAGTCCGCTTCTTCCCCACCTAGGATTTGAGTCATAAAGCCAACAATAAGTTCCACTACCGCGAAAGGCATAAATAAATTCCGCGTGGAGCCATCAGCTTTGGTTCTGGAAAGTTTAACGTTTTTGGTGCTCTCCCTTTTAAGGGTAACTTTCTCGCTTAGTAAAAGCTCCATGTTTGACGTGTGTTGCGTTCCAAGGTTGATAGTAAACTAATCCTTTTTGATAAAGGTAACACCTATTTATAGGCAACTATATAGGGTCTGAAACAAACTTAACTGCTCGACCAAATCCCGGCGTTTTATGAGACCCAATGCAAGGTTTAATTCTTCCATCATTTGCTCGCATGATTTTAACTCAAAAAAACACTTGGAGCACCATGCTTGGAGTAATTCATTCGCAGGGCATGCAGACATTGCTCTTATCGATATTTCTTGCTGAATCTCCTCCATTTTATAAAATGGCACTCCCAAATGTATACCCACAATTTTCCAGTTGCCGTAAATTCTGGAGGCGATTTGACTCATAATGTCCGGGCACACGGATCCTTTGACTGCGTAATGAGCCATCAAAATCTCACACAGATCATGGCGTTCGCTCTTCTTAAGTGCAAAGTAAAGCTGCTCATATGCTTGCCTTTCAATATTGACGCCTTGGCGCCACAATAAAATCATTCTCAATGGCGCATCATTTTTAAACATTCCACGTATAATTTCATTACACCTCAAAAAGGGTGCCAAAGTAAGCCAGTCAGCGCCCAACTGGTCGAATATAAACTTTAATTCAGTCTCAAAAGTTAAATTAGAACTATCTGCTCGATCGAATGCTTCAACCACACATTGCGATTCAGTACTTGAACTAGAAGTTGAACTAGCCATTTTTTCTTCTTTTAAAAGTCCAAAAACCGAGCTACAGGTTTTCCGTAACAGCAGAAACACCGGCTACAGCGAACTGAATTAGGAGGTGTCAAACGATTAGTTAATTCAGCTTTAATGGCAAACAGGTGATGAAGACCACGGTTATTACAGCAGCGCGAGGGGTAGGAGGAAAAAACACCTTTCGCAGACTTCAGCATGGACCCACACAAGCATTCGATCCACTGTCTGTCGGGCTCACCAGGTACCAAAGTTAAGTCTTTTCTCCAACTAGCATTGAACCAATCAGTCTCATTCCACGATGAGTAATTATTCAAATAGATAGCCAAGCTTGTGTGTCTGCATTGAAGACCGGTCTCATCAAAAATAAGAAGCGGAGCTAATTTCATATAGCTCCCTGCTATTACAGATTCCTTGGGTATGTCTTCATTAAAATAGAAAAATGCTCTGTAGCAAATTTCTTCATTTGAAAAGTTCATACACTCAAAAATATATCCCGAGGGTAAATCCACGACGCCGGCAGTTTTTTCAATAATTCTCTCAGCAAACTGATGAGCCAAATGCGTTTTTACCCTGTGTCTAACATTCACAGGAAAAGCCTGCTTAAACAAAAGGTTTACGCCAAGCCAGGGATAAGGAAAAATCCATCGAGTCGAATCAGGTCTTTGTTCAGCTTTTTCCTTGCTCATGGAAGAAATAGAAATATAAAATTTCTTAAATCGAGCCACATTCAGAAAGTTGCTAACCCCTTCAGAAGGCTTTTCAACGACTTTGCGCGATGACAAATAGGGTTTGTCGCCCGCCGAAACTTGAGTGGCCATGTCTTTGCCCATGCCTAGGTCTTTCGGTCAGAGTTTAAGTGCGGAATTTCTTATGTCACGGCCGGACAGCGCACAGACAATGTCAATGAACAAAATTCTTAACTGTCGGCTATGGTATTTATACGTACCCTAAGACCACACCCTAGCTCGACATTTTGTCAAGGGTTCTGTCAACAAAAAACGTCTCTTCATTCTCCCCATCGTCATTAGCATATTCAGCCAAAAGGGTGAAACCGTCTAAAAGTAATTCACTTTGAATTAGCCTTCGTCTGCTGTCAGTTCGTGAGGTATTTAGTCCGAAAATTTTATATCCATATCGTGGCATTATGTGTTTCTTCGAGCGGATTCTATATATAGAGGATTTATCACCAGTTCCATTTCCACTGCGCCTCATTGTTAATATTCAAATGGATTATATTTATTCTTTGCATTTTATATACTTGCCGTGAGGCTTGCCGTGAGGCTTGCCGTGAGGCTTGCCGTGTGGGGATTTGGGGATTTTAATTTGTGTTACATTACGCTCAGCACTTTGGATTACGCTCTGGGCTTTGGACTAAGTTTGGATTGTGGACTGTGTTTCATGGACTGTACCCTTACTGTGGATTACGCTCAGCACCAAATTGAATTTGTTTGTTGTTTTTTCATTTTTCAGATTATTCAAAGCCTTTATCCATCCATCCATCCAACCAACCAACCAACCAACCAACCAACCAACCAACCAACCAACCACTCACTCACTCACTCACTCACTCACTCACTCACTCACTCACTCACTCACTCACTCACTCACTCACTCACTCCCTCAGTCACTCAACCAGCACCACCACCACCACCACCACCACCAATTACCCACCACCACCACCACCAATAACAACAAGAATTATGGCTGCCAACCATCACGTTTCCGTTAATATAAGTGTGTCTGAGGGAGCACAAATGCTCCTGAGCCTCAGGGGGGAGGAGTATGTGGAGACCCCCGCCTCCCCCGACTCCACCGATCGCCACATGCCTCCTTTGGAGGCTGCCAACTCCCCAACTCCCCAACTCAGGTGGGACGAGGAGGAGGAGCGGGAGTGGCAAAGGTGGGAGGAGAGGCAGGAGCAGGAGCAGGAAAAGGAAAAGGAAAAGGAAAAGGAGGAGGGGGAGATAACAGACGAAGAGGAGCAGGAGCAAGGAGATCGGAACGAGGAGGAGGAAAACGTGCAAAGGCAAAAAGAGCAGGAGGAAACATCGGAGTCATCGGAGGGGGAAATGGAGGTTGAAAGCTTCTTACCCCCCTCACCTGCTAGCGAACGACGCAACCCAAGCCCCAGACCATCTACATCTTTTAGCCCCCCACCTCTCGACTGCACCCGTGACCCAACTGATCCATTTATGATTATCCTTTCGACCCTAACAATGAAGAAATTATCCGCGAATTGCTTGGGCATACGGGTGCTGGAAGTGAGGAAGCTAGGTCTGGGGCTGAAGGGGAAGCCCCAGCTTCAGCAGCTAGGGCTGAACAAGACGAAACTAGAAATGGAGCTGGGGCTGAACCTAACATCCCCCCAATCAACTTCGTTCGAGAAGTCACCATGCACGATGAGGCTGGGCCCCTGGTAAAGGCAAGGCCAGGCTATTTCGTAAAGATGCATGTGTTCCCCACCGGTGAGCTAAACAAGTTCACCATGACCTTCGAAATAACACCCGAGGCGTCCTTCCAAATTACAGCCTCACCGGTGGGAAATTCAATTTGCATCATTACTAAGCCTGGCAGTCACATCACACAAACCAGGAAAATCTCAGCAACAGAGTGGCGAATGTGGATGAGGGCTCCCTTCTTCCAAACGGAAGACAGGAATAGGGAGTTGGGGGTGTTTTACATGCACATCCCCCCGATCAAATTTACCTGGTATCCAGAAAGCAAAATGTGGTGTATCGCTGACAAAAGTCCAATGTCAGAACGCAAGTTTGTCCTGGATACCTGTACACGTAAGTTCGGCTCGTGCTTCGAGTGGAAGAAGGGGGCCATGGACCTCATCATGGAAAAACGGTGGCCGTAAGTTTTTGTTTTACTCATTTTATTTTTTACTTTATTATCTACTCATTTACACGTCCCGCTCATATCAATTTTACGCAACATATTTTAATAAATATAAATTATAAATAGTTATACGTAGCTAATTCACATCCTTTTTTTTCTAGGGAAATCATCCGATATTTTCACCGGTAAATGGTCCCCTTCCTCCACTGGAAGATCTTCATTCGCCTCTCTCTCTTGCAGCATGGTGACTTTTTCGTATTTCATATTTCATACACATTTTCGTATCATATCATTCCATATCATTCCATATCATTCCACTAAAATAAATAAACAAATTAAACAACAGGTAAAGTTAAAAGTTTATGTTTTATTATTATTACGTGTTTAAGTTATTGAGTTTTCTATTAGACTTATCGCCATATATAATATGACGAGCGAGCAATATGTACATATATGCCATATATAATATGACAAAAGGTTATATAGCACCACAAAAGCAACAAGGCATGATAATAATAATAATAATAATAATAATAATAATCAAGGTATAATCAGGATATAATAATCATATAAGTAGAAGGTATATAGGTGCGTGGTATAGTATATAGGGTATATAGTCCGGTAACCATCTTCCGTATAGTCCGGTAACCATCTTCCGTATAGTCCGGTTTGACATAGTCTATCACATCTAAGCACATTTTTACAGCAAGTAGTGGCATCCTAGCGAGGGAATCCCCAGGACATCCTCAGCGCCATAGTCCGGTTTGACATAGTCTATCACATCTAAGCACATTTTTACAGCAAGTAGTGGCATCCTAGCGAGGGAATCCTCAGCGCCATCCTAGTGGCATCCGATCCTCAGCCATCCGATCCTCAGCATCCTTACCCTGTTAAAAAAATTTTTTTTGTGTAAAATACACCACAAACTTTTTTCATAAATACTTTATGGTGTTATGTGTTATGTCAATGCAATCTTAAGTCAAGTGTAATAACGATACAATATGAAGTGACAAAGACTCAAGTCAAGTGTAATAACAATACAAGATGAAGTGACAAAGTCTCAACTCACACTCCGGCCTCAGGAGAAGTCTGTACTTGAGATCGCCCTCCTCCCTCCTTTCACAGTAAATGACTGTGCCCCCGGCCAAAAAACCAAATAACCAATGAACTGCTCCGTGATAAAGCGTATAGGTCCACCCTGCTGTCACGTAGGGGACATCAGTTTCCCCTATCAGCACACCCTGATGAAACACTCTAACAACAACATCCATACCATCGAACGCCGCGTTCATGTCATGGTGAATGTCAATCCGGTAACCATCTTCCGTTACGTACGACAGGTATACCATTCTGCAAAAAAATAAATTCAATAGGCATCAATAGGTATCAACCAGCGACCAACGCTATCTCACCGAGCCTGCCCCCCGCCGGCGGCCATAGCTCGATTTCAAAACCATATCTCACGCGAATCTCACAAATATTTCACATGAATCTCAGCTCAAATCAAGCGCATACAAGCCACTAAAGCAACTCCCTTAGTATTCTTGGTATATTCATAAACATGTATCAACACAAATTAAACATGCTAATCAACACTTACTTGAGTTTCTTCGGTTATGAATCTGGGAGTAAAGTAAAGGCTATCCTCGGCTGTTGTTAAAAAAAGTCTCAAGATGGCGAACCTAAGCTATTTTTAGCTTTCAAATGCAGCAATATCTGCCTCCAAGTTAATTTCCTCTCTCAATCGCACCCCGAAAGATAAGGCTCGAGCCGGCAAAGGTAGCGCCCAAGCGCCCTCGGACGGTGTCAACGCGAGCAACGACTCCAACACGGGAGAACAGGCCAACACCTCATCAGGTCAAGGCAGTGGAAATGAAACACCTGGATCACCCCAGCGCACCGACCTAGGAACTTTCCCACACCACCCCAGTCCATCTTTTCTCCTCCCCCTCTATCCCATATAAATAATCCCCCTCTAAAATTATTCTTCATGCTTTTTTTCAAACCATCTCTCCGATCCCCCTCATATCATCGCGACTCAAGATACTGTAAGTAGTATAGGGAAATGGGGAACCAGCGGATAACCGCTATACACAGCTCTATACACAGCTCTATACACAGCTCTATACACAGCTCTATACAGCACAACTCACTCCTCTCTCCCTCTCTCTCCTCACCCTCTCTTTCCCCACCCCTCTCCTCTCCACACCCCCACCACCACCACCACCACCACCACCACCCTCTCCCCCACCCATATCCCCCTACCATCGCGCTACGCGCGCCCACGCGTCTCTACTGCGTCTACCGCGCGCCGTCTCACCGCGTCTACCGCACGCTGCCTGCCGCGCCGCGCGCCGCGCGAGAAAATGAGTAAAAATGAGTAACCTGTCAATCAAATCGGCCAAAATCTCTACCATTTCCTACCGCGGCGAACCGCGCGAGAAAATGAGTAAAAATGAGTAACCTGTCAATCAAATCGGCCAAAATCTCTACCATTTCCTACCATTACTCACAAAAGGTCATTTCGCCGGTGGTGACTATTACTACTTCCAATAAGTGTATTGGCATGGAACAGGGCTTCACTGTCATGAATGCCATGTACACGCTGAGCTGTTATAGTTACATACTGGTATTGCATGGCTTCATGTCGCATAGGATTCGCACAGGGTTTAAGTTCGCGCAGAAAGATTTTCTACACTGAGGCGCATCAAAACATACCTTAGAGCCACCATGTCTCAGCAAAGATTGAATAATTGTGTCATACTCCATGGACACCAGAGGGAATATGATAATCTGGATATGGTTGAAATTGCTAAAGAGTTTATAAAGTGCAACACAACAAGAGAGGCTTATTTTGGGAATTACTAAAACTGTTGTATTGTGAGACTTTTTTTACACAGGTTATATTCACATTATGCAATAAGTAAATTTTCTCAATGTAAGCTCCACCCACAGTGAATCTAATTCTGAAGTGCAACAGTATGAGAATAATGTTTTTATACACAAGAAAAATCCAAAAATATGGTTATTCTATTCTGAAGCCTTGGTGAATACATTGTATATACATATATACACAACCTACATCTAGTGTTTTACCCATCTTATATATTGTCATTATTTTTATATCAATGAAACGGTGCCTGTACTATAGTATCAAAAATCTTATATACTGTCATTATTTGTATATCAACGAAATGGTGCTGCTGGTATCAAAAATGATAGAATAAAATATGCTGCAATATAGTTTTCGATGTTTTTTCACTTTTCCTGACAGAGCCCAGTTATTAACTAATGATGTTTTAGGAGTAAACAAAATGATCTTCACCCAATTTCCCTGTGAGAGTGCTTTCAGATTTCTAGAAAATGATATTAGTAGTTGTTAGATGACATTCTGAAACGTACCTTAGGTCGAGGCTGAACCCGACCCTGACCCCTAGAAGATCTAAGGGGATCAAAGGGAACCCAATACCCTGCCGCACCTGTCTAATGGGTTTTGACTTCTGGGACTAGACTGTCTGGCGCCATTATGACATATGGAAACATATAAATTATTATTAAGTACCTTAATGGGTTAAATCCCACCATAACCTTTAACCTGATAGGTATTATAATGGTAAAAACCCTAACCCTTAACCCCAGAACCCTGACCCCAACCCTGACCTTTATCTCTTAATCCTGATCCCGACCCTGACCTTTAACACCAGGCACCTGCACATCTGGATGTAACACATTAGACCCTGACCTTAGACCTTAGAGATTTACATGAACTTAAGACATATGTTGGATTGATTGATTGATTGATTGATTGATGGACTGATACGATTATCCTTGTTAGACACATGCAAGCCTGACCTTAGACCTTAACAGATTTACATGTATCGGTACATATGTTTGATTGATTGATGGAGTGATCCTTGTTAGACACATGCATTATGTATATGTAATATATCCAATCCTGACCTTAGACCTTAACAGATTTACATGTGTCGGTACTTTGAGCTACTAAGGGATTATACACCTTAGGGGGTGGAGTTATATGTCAAAGGTGAGCTTATCGGTGATTCTTTAGATCTAACATGGTGCAGTATATATAGAGTGGATGCAGGGGCGTTACTCAGTCACTTGATTGTTTCACTGCTTGACAGTCAGACAGTCAGACAAACGTTGGATAGTGAATATTGCTTGTTATTATGAATGTGAATTCATCATGACTTGGCAATACGTTACAGGTGATTTGTGTGTTAGAAAGGTTGGGGCGGATACCATTAGACTGTGTCGACTTAAAGATCCAGGAGTTAAAGATCGCACGGTGAATGTTCCATTAAGGATACTAAGAGCGGCTATTACAAAGAAACATGCATTGGACAGTGATCAAGAAGTTACACGAAAGTGCACGGAGACGGATGGCATGTGGCGACTAAAGAAGCAGACCTTTAAAGAGAAGGACTACTACGGGTTTTGTTTCTATGATACATACCACAACCGAGTAGGGTAAGTTATTGATTCATTGAATAAATATTAATGTTAAGTTGTTTTAATCATGAAAGCCGATATTTCTGTAGTCCTTTTGGTTCTCTCATTGATGTCGCCATTGATGATATTGTTCCATTTGTCCTGCTGCTGCTGCTGCTGTTGATAAGTTTTATTTATCCTGCTGCTATTGATATGTTCTATTTGTTCTGATGTTGTTGTTGTTGATATGATCTATGATTAGCGCCTTGTCATGATATTCATATAGATAGAACATATGGCATAATTTGATAATTGATTTATTTTTAATTATAAACAGCTAAACTGTATATCACTTAAATACTGATTAAATTAGATATGATAACAGCTGTAATATTAAACATGATTTGTAGATTGGTATATATATATATATATAGAGGGAGAGAGACAGATAGATAGATAGATAGATAGATAGATAGATAGATAGATAGCATGCGCGAGAAGACGTCTACGCGTGACTCAGCGACATGTGATATGATAATGTTGAGCATGTGTTGAGTAAGTGTTGACATAGTTTGTATATAATCATGGTTATTTCTGATGCTGGTATCATAAGGAGATGAGAGTGAGAGATAAGGACCTATAAAATAGATACTGTCATTAACATTTGCGCATACACTAAAACGCTGTTTATTGTTTTAATTGTAGATGGAGATCATTTAACCTATCTTCAGCTGAGATTCATAAGATTTCAAACTGGATGAAGATTTCATTTCCATTCGACAAGGAAGATGGCACCCTTGAGAATGCAAATAGCGACACTAGTAGTGCTAACAAGGAAGATACTCGGGCATCTGTGCTGCCGGAAAGAAATGAAAAGAAGAGGAAGGCTGAGCATAGCGCTGCTATGGCATCGGCTACAAAAGCTTCTAAGGAGATAGATGAGCCGTTAGATTTGAGTAAGCGAAGCCAAGATATTCACGAGGTTAGAACGGCCACAATGGACTTCATAAATGATTTAAGTTCATCACCAGAAGACGCATCGGAACCTTGCTTTAAGAGACAGAAAATGGAAAGGATGCAAGAGGAGAAGGAAGAGAGGGACGAGGAGGAGACGGATACTGATAATGATATGCAGGAGATTAAGGAAGACAAGGAGGAAAAGAAGGAAGAAAAGGAAGGAGATGTATTAAGTACTCCATTGAATGAGAAGGAATACAATACACCAAAAGCTCCCACAAAGAGGAAGTTAACAGCTCAGGAGATGAGATACCTGTTTTACCACCATGCTAAACAACTGAACCACCATGCTAATCAACTAAATGAAGCTACACAACAGCTAAATCCCAAAAAGAAGATTGCATTTGCCTTATCACCCAACCAGGCTCATGTTCATTGTCATATTCATTCTCATCCTCCTCCTAAGACTCATGCTGTTGATGTTGCGCTCACTAATCCGGTCAATAGTCTACCTCCTGATTGTGCTCCAGCTCCAACTCTGGCTCCAGCTTCAACTGCGGCTCCAGTTTCAACTCCGGCTCTGCCTTCACATTCACCTTCAGCTGGTGCTTTGCTTGATATAACACCCACGAATCAAGGCTCACAATTACCCTCTACATCGATACCTAATGCAAACGAATCCGCTCTCACTCCCCTCATTACGAAGGCGCCGCCACCGCAAATACCATTAGAGCCGCCTTCTAAGTGTTACATTAGCAGGTATAGATATACAATCTATGACATGAGGACCTGCAAATCCGGCGAGGAGGATGTTACGGAAATGAGTGATGGATGCTCAGATATTGATGAAAAGGAAAATAGGCCTCCTATTAGAACACCAGAAAAAGTAGCACTTTCTGGGTATTTCTTCGACAAAGGTGCATGTGTCGAAGAAAAAGATAAGCAAATAGGACTAACAAAGGGAGTCCTTAAGGATTGTGACGCTTTTGGTGAGGTATCCCTAAGCACGGAGGAACAGCCTAGTATGGAGGAATTCATACTTAAGTGTTATATGTTTTTGGTTAAAAAAGAGGTTATTCAAATCAAAGAAAAAGTCTGCAAGGCATGCATTAACCATGTTGTTACTCAGGACGGGCACGAGCGAGAAACATGCCCAGATCGTATACCCAGACGAGAGTCTACTCAGCGCAAATTTATCGCAATGGCTCAGAAACGGATTACGGCAGAACGTCTGAACGAGGCAAGCATTATCATGGCTCCTTACTACGGATATGGAAAGTCTGTGGGCATTGATACAAACCCTTCATGCTACTCATGGGTTTGCATTCTACAAGTTTTGACAAGCTTTGTAACGGCCAAAGATTTGTATAAAGTGAAGTTTGAAAATGAGTTTAAACTTCTTGAAAACATGTAGAAGAAGAAGAAGACAGAAAGACAGAAAGACAGAAAGAAAGAAAGAACAATAACATTATTCATATATTGCGCCAATAGCGATTATATTTTGATTTATTAAATTTTAAAACACTTACAATTTGAACTGATTAGTGTCACACGAATGTACTTTATAATCTGAAATGAGATAAAAATAAAACAGACAATTAGAAATATGGTATTTCTTGTGTTTAATATATTATTATTATTATTATGAATCACGATCAAGTTTTTACAATTAAATGTAATGTAATGTAATTTAGAGCTGTAGTTTTTAGAAAATGTATCTTCCAAAGGGATTGAACGTACATCATTTTTATGCAGAATTTACTAATGTATACAGCTAATAATTGTACATTTCCTAAGATTTAATAGTATACTTACATTTTTTAACACTCATTGAAGTTCAGAGTTCTTCTCGAGTAAAATCCGATTCTCTCAGGACTTCGCTTTACAAACTCAATTGAGCTTGTTGGTGTCGTACTAGGACATGTAGCGACAGATGAAGATGTTGATGCAGAGAATGCATTATGGGGAATATAAACACTATTATCCGGTAAGGGGAAAAAAGTTATTATATCTGGCGAGTCCAGGGTAAAGTCAGTAATATCCGAGTACACAGGGGAATTCACAGGTAATGAGAGAGGCATATCAGACAAAAAGTCCTCTAAATCCGCATTTGTATATCCTATTGTAGATCCAGGCGATGATACGTAATGAATCCCACTATTGCCGGCAGTGGCAATGTTACTATCACCTACACTAGAGATAGGACTGTTGGAAACAGTGGAGATACCAGAGGCGCTGTTACTGGCGTTATCACAGTCTTTTTCGTTGGTAGTAGCATCGGGGCTAGGATTGATACCGACATCAGCGTTAGCATCTTTCTATAAATATTAACAATGTTTAATTAGTAACGTAAACAAACAAACAAACAATATTTAACAATTTTATATAATGAATAATTTAAATATTAACAAGATTAAGTTAAAGTAATTAACAGAAACATACCCTTATGTCGTTCTCCACTAAGGTAGTCAGCAGGAGATTTGTCCTGGCCTGTTTCGATTCAATAGCCACCATTCGTTCCTCGACTCTTTCCAGCAGCAAGATAATCGAAGCAATTGTACTAAATAATAATAATAAAAAACAAATATGAAGTAAAACATTACGTAATAATAATAATACACATCTATCTATCTATCTATCTATCTATCTATCTACTATCTATCTATCTATCTATATTGATTAGTAATATAAAAAGGTGTTACCTTATTTCCATTTTGAAAGTACAGAGAGATGTTAGGTAGCTATGTGCAAAGATCGATATGCGTCCTTAGGGTTTTCTTGAAGATACAAGACTAACTCAAAATACCAAGACCTGACTATATATATAGAGGATGTGATATCCAATTAGCTTAATAACATTTCTTTGATATTCATATTTGAAATAAGACGAGATCAATATACCTTTGATATTTCCTATTAGAAATAAGATATGTCATGAATATAGCCTTGATCCTTAATTTATGATTAATAGATTTAACATTTATAATCTCAGCAACGATGTCATAGAGAGAGAGAAAGAAAGAAAGAGACAGAAAGATGAAACATGTGTGATTCTCATTAAAATATTTAACACTTTACATTCAAGTGCACATCTGTTAGTACATAGAACACAGGTCTGAGAACATAAACTAAACTAAACATAATAAGCTATTTCTAACTTTGTTAGTTTATGTTCATGTTTTGAATAAGGTTAACATATTTTAAACGTCGTTAGAATTTTTAAATTACAAAACAAGAATAAAATTAAAACGCTGCATCCATTGATGTTCAGTCAGCTCTCAGAGGGTGATCGCTTAGAATGACATTTTACACTTACCTGATAAGGCACAAACTGTTGTCTGACAACTTTATATGGTGATAAATGGTGTATGTTGACATGTTAAGGTATTGAAAAACAACACCCGTAGCGATAGAGACGTTTAACATGTGTCTTCTATAATGGTGATGATCACATGACAAATATGTACATATACTAGTATCTTAGAACTTGAAAGTTACTTACGCTCCAGCATTTGGAGTGAACAGTTGTGCGATTAGGAAAGGAGTACGAAAAACAAATGAACAACCAGCAGGACGAGGACCCTGTCGCATGTCAGCACCATCTTGTGTTTCAAAAAAACACAGTTGGAATTGTTGTTGCGATGGAGTTGGGTTTGTTCTTTGGAACATTTACCTTAAACCTATACGCTGAAATGCAAACCAACGGAAGCACAGAAAGAGTATTTGATCTGTTCCAGGAACCTGAAAATGAAGGCGATTTAAGCCTTAATTTCAATCTGAGTCGTGAAGAAATTGTTCGCTTAGCAAGAATTCTCTGTATGCAGTATCCGCATGTTGTGATTGAGAAAAATGATCGCATAGACATAGGACCGAATGCCCAACTGTACTGTGATCAGTACAGAGATCTATACATTGTCACAACGACAGGATTTTGTATTATTGTCAAAACGGCTGCAATAATAAGAATGAGGCGATTTATGACAATCATTAAAACATGGGCGTCTCCAGCCGAACAACTGGAAAATCACCTATTTTCATATTTGTAAGTATATTTGTATGTCACCAAAAATCAGTTATTTTATTAGATTATAAATGAAACTAAGAAATACTTAATATACATATGAGTTTTATTAATGATTTTGATCAATTTTCCTGCCGAACATGAATCAATTTATCGTTAATGATGATCACTACTCAATATACATACATGTTTTATTACAGGTTTCGCTCTACATTGATGGCAAATTTAAGTCAATGCATGCCGAACGGTGACTTCCTCTGCATACAGAGCAAAGTAAGTATATCAATGATAATTTGCAATACAGTTAAAAATGGATATGTATGTCTAGCAATATATATAATAAAAGCACACGTTTAATCTTAATTTATCATAAGCAGTTACCTAATATCCCCATATAATAAATGTATTCCATTCTTTAATAGGCTATCATTGAGGATGACGATGACGAGTCTGTATCATCAGATTCAGGAGTGGAAGCAGAGGCTGAGCTAATCGGTATGTATATATATATATATGCATGTATGTATGTATTTAAGTATCAACTCCGTAAAACACCGTATTATATCTTTCCCTTGCGGAGCGGCGCAACTCAAATAATGAGTCGTCCACATCGTCCACATTGTCCACATTGTCCACATCATTTAGTTGTTTCTTCCCAATCTTGATCTTCTTCTGGTCGTCGGCTGCAGCAACAGACCCAGAACCCATTTCAGATACACATTTATCTTTGTCCTTGGATGCATTTTCCTTACCAACATTAGAGTCAGATGCATTTTCCTTACCAACATTAGAGTCAGATGTAGCCATTGAATGTTTAATAGGACTGGTCTTCTTCTTCTTCTTAGAAGGACTAGATGGATTACTTTAATAGAGAGAAGAGAGAGAGAGAGAGAGAGAGACTTTTAGTTGTAATTTAAAGTTATTAATAAATATCATGTTTATGAGTGAAATCACATGTTGAATTTTTATCTGACGTAGACAGTTGATCAATAATTCAAACAGATAAAAACGTATATTTTATTTTTTATAAAGGATAGATAGATAGATAGATAGATAGATAGATAGATAGATAATTTATATAACTTACAGATGGATGTCAGCTGTAGTTGTTATCTCGTCCATCTCAACGTCATCATGATCATCCGAAAGGGGGACCTTTTCAAACTTGTGCTCATCCTTCTTTCTTAGTTTCTCTTGTTTGAGTCCAGCATCGATTCTCGCTTGTTCTTCCTTGCGTTTCCGCTTCTCTTCACGTTTCTTGATCTTTGCTGCTTTCATCATTTCTTCCCTATGCTTTGGATTTATGAGGCCATATCCATCCCATGTAAATCCCTCGTCATCTGGGGTAGTACTAGTACTAGGAGTTGCTTTTTTCTGATTCATTTTTGCAGCATCACGTTCTTCCTTTCTTTTTTGGGCTTCAATTGCTTCCTCATCATCATTAAGATTGCCATATCGTGTATATGAGATGTCACCATTCTGCCTTCTTATTTTCTCAATTAAAATTGCTCGAGCGATATAGGCAACATAGCATAGCGCACAGACTCCTCCAAACCCCAGTACAGACAAACAACCGATGATAAGGGATCTTGTTGATACTCCCTTAATGTCGCTAGATACTGACGATGATGTTACAGTTTTGTTCGAAGTAATTTGAGTGGCTCTGGTCGTTGTTTCCATGGTTGTCGTCGTTGTTTGACTAGTCTTCAAAGTGTCTATAGGAGTAGAATGATATCGATTGTTTAAATTAAGTAAGCTCATTGATGTCATTGATACATCCGTAGAATACAGAACATCCAATATTATGGAATGTGCAATGCTCATAGAATCGTTTGGAACATCAGTAGAATCAGAAAGAAAATACTCAATGCTCATAGAATCAGAAGGAGAATGCGCAATACTCATAGAATCAGTTGGAACATCAGTAGAATCAGAAGGAGAATGCGCAATACTCATAGAATCAGTTGGAACATCAGTAGAATCAGAAGGAGAATGCGCAATACTCATAGAATCAGTTGGAACATTAGTAGAATCAGAAGGAAAATGCTCAATGCTCATAGAATCAGAAGGAATCCTTATAGAATCAGTTGGAATATCAGATGAATACAAGTAATGCTGAGTGTTTGTAGAATACACATTAGCGGAAATAAAAACAGAATCAAAATCAGAATTAGAGGACTTACGAGATGTATACGATATTTCTGACGTTGCTTCTACAACCTGAGAACTTGTTGTCACGATCGAGGTTGTAGATCTGATCTTTTTCACAGCACTAGTAGTACGCACAGTTGAACTTGATGTTCTGGCTAGTATTATTCGTTCTGCAACGCACGAACCTTCCAACGTAATGCTTTTCTTTTCTGTTTCACTGAGCATGTGATATTGGCTGCAGATTTTGGCATCCTTAAAATATCCTTTCGCGTTTATAATAATCAGCTTGGAAAGTGCAGGGAATAGTTCACAAATATCATTTAGTCCAATGTCAGCGTTAAATCGTGTGTTTTCCAGGGTAAGTTGTGTCGTTTCGGGAAATACATATCCCTTTCCAAAAGGTAGCTGGGTAATGTAGATTGAACTACAGTACGTTGACGACTCTTCACAATCACATAGTATGCAATGTGATACTCCTGTTATACCCGTAATGTACATAAGAAGCAGAGCAAAACTGCGGAGAAGGAAAGCCATGTTGACTGTCCGATGTCCAAACTTCTTGTGACTCTTTTTGATTATAATTGCTTCCCAAATTAACCTCAGCTGACCCGTTAAGAAGATTTACGCGGCAAAGTTGCTAAGAGCGGCTTACCCCATTACAAATTATTAACGTCTATGATGTTAGAACCACATGTTTTAAGATAGACCTAATTGGTTGTATCTTATCGTACATTACACTTATCGTTTCCTGCGCGTCAGTTGACTCGTTAAGATCTGGAAAATGAACTAGTAAAGTGTATACTAAGTCAAAATATAAAGTACAACGAGAATTCTTGACATTTTTCTATTTTATTTCTATAGGTTAAACCAGACAAATACAGAAAGCAGAAGAAAGGAACAAAGATGGATGGATGGATGGATGGATGGATGGATGGATGGATCTTTAATGTTCTACCCAAACAGACACACACACATGTCGACAGACTTAACAAGAAGAACACCGACAAATATATATATTGATTTTACAATTTGATATAAATAAATACATACATAAAACATGCGTATAAATAATGTTGTTTTATTTTAGAAATATACAAGGGTATCATTTTTATGTAGTTCGTCTCCAAACATGTTAACAAAGTATTGAAATGATTTTTTATCATGTATTCGCATATATACATACAACAAACAAAATTGCCCGCAAACAATGCTATCTGAAGATTGAATTTGTCTTGAGTTGTACTTATATTTTGAATAACTTTTAAATATAAATTCTTCTATGGCTACATTATATTCATTGGCTCTTCGCCCTAAGCTATCAAAGAACTCAGGAACAGATTCATTCTTAGGAGTTGGAAATAAAGCAACTGTCCAATGCAAACCGCTAGACCATGAGGGTCCAGTATTAATTATGTACACAGCTGGACAAACTGGATACATTGGTAAAAGATCATAGGGTAAAACATATATTTTATAATTCAGACGCAACACATCAATATTCAAAAGAGCTTTATGAATTTCAAATTCATTCATTATGATCAAAGATGCAAGATTATATTTCTCGCTGAATCTATATTCATGACAGAGTCAAATGTTCCATAACAGATCACAGTGACCGGTTCTGGAAGTGGTTCTTTAAACTTTAACGAAAGTCTTGTATTTCCAGACTTCTTTGGGTTTTGATAAAACTGCGATTTAGTATGCTCTAAATTTAACGTTATTAATAGATATCCTTTCCCATATTCCGCATAGTCAATATTTGGTATGCTTGATTGTCCGATCCCTCTGGACTCTATCATAGAGCTGTAGGCAGAAATATACTTCCCCTCTTCAAAATCTAACTCATAAGGTCTTCCAGGAACGCTTATCCCTCCAACTTCAAACGACACGTGACGTAACGAATAATGTCTGAAGTTAAATGGATTTAAATTACACCGTCCACTGAAGGCAGATGAAGAAACAAGACCCAATACAAGCTTCTTGGGAATATTGCTTTGAAATAGGTTTTCAGTTGAAAAGTCATAACTGTTTACTGGGATGTTGAATGACTTTATATCCGAACGAGTAAATGGGTATATAGCCGGTTCCTTTTCAAGTTTTTTCCCATGAGATAAAAGTAATCCAGGGTGAACCTTTACAAATGGGACTTTTAAAACGGCCTGTTTTATCTGTAATGAGTAATGCCTGCTCGTTCTAACAGGTGTCTGGGATTCAGAGTCAGACTCGCCGCCGCTATCGGTGGCGGCTGATTTAGGGGTTTCAGATGGCGGGGGTGTATAGGGAGCATACATTAGCCTGAAATCATCCGTACAGGGGAAAAACTTGATATTTATTGGGACGCCATTTATAATGCACTTATCAACTTGGGCGATATCCATAAGAAGAGGGGTAGATACTGTCATTATTTTCCCTTCTTCTGTTTGGACAGCTCTCTTAGTTGCTCCGATGTTGCCCGACCTTGGTAAAGTATCCATATAACCGGGTTCATCTTTTGTGAATCCACTAACAAACAGTTCAGTGTTCTGTTCAAAATAACCACTATTTAATAAAACGTCAAAAAGAACTTTATAAGGAAAATGAGATCCAACGGTTGTCGTAATTGTAGTCTGTTGCAAATTTATCTCCATCTGGTTAAAGATCGTACATGAAGGAACGTTGATTAATCCTACGTTGTCTACTTTTTTAATCGGTAGTCCATCATCCCCTACTATTTGTAATGATAAATAGAGTTTGGCTTCTTTTAAATATATGTATTCACTAGAATTATTAGGAATATCAAATTCAAGAACGTTTTTACCAGCAAGTTGTCCAACTGGGTAATAATCGCGGTAATTCATTTCCAAAATCCCCGTTTCCACAGGAGGCACTGAAAAAAGCGCTAGCCTCTCTTCATATCCCTCTACGGCTTCATTAAGGATCATAGACATTTTATTTTAGTTTCGCCTGTATTTCCTAATTGAATCGTTGGACTTTTTCTTTTTTGGAATATTTGGCTTCCTTTTGGTCTGGGTAGTTTTCTTTTTCTTTTTGCTAGTAGTTGTGCTTCTCGGCCGCGCAACTTGCTTCCTTCTTCTCTTGACGGGAACTGACGGCTTACTCACAGGGTTTGAATTAAATATTGTCTGAGGAGAAGCATCCTCAGCGATGCTGCGCTTAAGATTAGACTTGGCTCTATCTAAGGCCTGCTGCGACGATGTCACCATTTTAACAGGCGGTCCGTCACTGTCTGTTCCTCCTCCTTTCTGAATAGGATAAAATATCCTTCTTTGCTTCTCATTTATGTGTTGAAATGATAAAGTACTAGGAACATAGTGTATATAGCCAGTCATTTTACTTTCTTTATATGAAGCGTACACCTCACTGCCTCTGTGTCAATGCTAGGAATGGCGTTCTGAGCTGTTCTTATATATATCCTAACTTGTCTCAGATACTCACTCGATACATTCATATAGTATGAGCAAATATATGGAACCCTATAGTCACGCAGTTCGGCAGCATCTACAGCGCCCGATGATTCAATTGAATGTTTATTTATGTCAACAATTCTTAGGATTGGTTGGTTTGAATTCAACACATATGATTCGTGCTCTATAATATTGCTATATATGTAAATGTCATCATTTTTAGCAATTTTAGTGCAAGAAATAAGTTTAAAATCAATTAGTGCAACTTTCCACTTGCCTTCATTTAAAGGAATCGGTAATGGAAGATCAACTGTAAAATCCCAAGGAGTATTAAACTGTTGACTGTTTTGAGAGTCAGATGAATTTAAGAAAAGATACATATCAAGTATTTTTCTCTACGTATTCACCCATTTGTTCTGTTGTTTTATTAACACTAGAATGTAATGTATATTTCCACGTGTGTCTCTTTATATGGCTCTGATATCTTTAATCTCGCGATCACTCACCCAACTGTCATAAATACGAGGCCAACCCCGCCAAGAGACGATCCGACCTGGAATGCCATTTCGTCTGATAGTTTTCTTTCCTACTTTGGATATTTTATATACAGTATCATCGTCGACAATTGTCTTTACCAATTCCTCATTGTAAAATATTCCATCAATTGGTTGATTTGCCCAGCTTTTTATTCTGTAATGAGCAATTCCTGCCTTATTAAATGCTTCTGTTACAACAAACAGCTCATAGCTATTTTGAACATCATATTGTCTAGAAAATGCTCTTTTCATCCAAACTACTCTAACAACGTCATTGACTTTAAATTTGAAAATTGATCTGGGGCGAGATGCTTTGTTTTTCGTTACAGATGTGTATTTCGTTCTCTTACTAATTGCTAATTTTTTCTTAGTTTCTTTGTCATCTAACTTTGGTGTATATTGTATATTCCATAATTTAACTTTGTCAGCTTTCAATGCTTCGAATGGGGTCATGCGTATTGATCTATGGAAAGAAGTATTATACGCTCTATTAACTTTATCAAGGATGTCTATCCATCTAAGAGAATCATTGTGATGTAATATTTTCACAATTCGTGTTTTTAATGTTTTAATTAATCTTTCTGCATAATTAGCTTTTATAAGAGTATTTCTAGTTACCCAATGTCTAATTCCTTCATCGATAAATAGCTGCTTTACCAAGGAATTATTAAATTCTGTCCCACCGTCTGTTCTTGCTACTTTAGGTTTTGATATTTGAAATTGTTTTTCTAGTACATCCTTTATTTCTTTACCACCTAATGTGTACAAAGGATACACATATGACACCCTACTAAAAATATCAATAATTACAAGAACAAATGCAAATTTATCATTATATTTGGACCACTTTTTCATATTCATAGTATCCATATCATATTCATAGTGCTTGTCTGACACTATGACATTTGTTGACTTAGGTCTTAGTCGAGAACGTTTAAATAATGTATATGTTTCCTGTTCATCTAACCAATTTTCTACATCTTTAATTCTCCATTGATAACCATCTTTTTTAGCTCTTTTGTAAAGTTTATATGGTCCTCCGAATGAATCGGGGTCGGATGGATTATAGAATACATTTGTTAGATATTGATTCATTGTGAAATGATTTACAAAAAAATACGTTTGTTAAATACTTAATTCATTTATTTATTGCCATATATTCTTCCAGGTTTTACCACTTTTCGCACTGTCAGTTTGTTTAGATTTCTTTTTCTTGGTCAATGGTATTCCCGGTGGAGGTGGAATAGACCTTAAAGGTTGACTTGTGCCTTTCTTTTTTCTTTGCTTTTTAATTGGAATTTTTGATCCATAACCAACCAATGTTTCCTGTAGAAGCTCTAAAAGCTGTCTCTTCTTTTCCTCCGAAGACAGCTTGTTAGTGAGCATAGGAAGTACATCTTCACATTCTTCTGTATCCTTTGAGTTCTTTTGAATTTCTCTCAAATCATAAGCAGATAGTTCTTCTTCGTATCTTCCATGATCTTGTTCAATTGATTTTGCTATAGAATCTGTATTATTTGGTGTGCTGTTTAAATCAGGTTGACTTCCATCTCCTTTACCAGTAATCCTACTTTTTTGAGAAGAGGCTTGTTTTAAAAATAGTTGATATCTCTCATACGGAATCAATATCATTCGCCTCATTATCAATAGTTAAACTTTTACTCGTATTTGGTCTTACTTCGCCTTTGTTTTCCTTCTTGTGCTTGGCTTCGTCCTCGCCACTCTCTTCCTGGTCGTCGTCGTCGTTGTCCTCTGATGATGATGATTCGGTTTCAGATGTTCTTAGTAATCTATCCTGATATTCTTCTCGTTCCCAAAGATACAATAGTTTCAATATAGGCTTTTCAACTGCTGATAATACCTCAAGTATAAGTCTATAATGTTTACTTATAAGGGCGGCTTTTGACTTCTTTGATAGTTTAGACTTTGGAGATAACTTCTCTAATAAAGATTTCCTTTTCACAACAACGATCCTAGATTTAGGAGGTAGTGGTAAACTTAACAAGTTCATAAAAATATTTCCCAAGGCTTCAATTTGTCCATTTGTGCATGTATCCAACAAAGCAACTGTTTGACATCTACTTGAACAACTAAATAGAAGTCTCAAGTAATCTTTGTGTTTCATAAGTATTTTAGACATTGTCTATTGTCTGTTTCTCTCCATCAAATATTCCCATCTTATGCACTCTGTGGTCGTTACAGCTATGACACACATTCCAACAAATACTCAGTTTTCACATAGGCACGTATGCGCCCTCTCGATGCGTCGCTCATATGTATACAATAATAGCTGGCTCACGATCGTTCGTCATTTCAGCTTCATGTTTGTCTTTATCGTCAGCCATTTGCAATTTATTTTCCTTTGGTAGTACATTGCTCTTTAACTTATATTGAGTGCTGTTATGAGGTGACAAATCCACAAGTAAACAACCAAATTGTTCTGATGTGGAGCTTTTATAAGACTCAACTAAAAGCTTTCCTAAACCTAGCTGTTTTCCTAGCGTTGCAATTTGATGAATATCTTTGGGATTTCTAAACAAAACCAAATGGTGGCAATTCAAACTTATTGTTCGAGCATATCGACCTTGACAAAACATATTTTGATTCAAATATATAACCGTAATATTTCTATGATGAGATCCTCGAATGAATAGTTGTTGAACTTTAGGATCTTCCACAACTAATTGCATTAAATCATCTAATATCAACAGTGTATGATTATGTCCATCTCCTATGCTATCTATATCATCAGGTAAACCATTTTGAAACGTAACCCCTGGCATATCTTCAAACATTTTTTGCCATGCGCCATAGCAATATATCACTTCTGTAGGAGGTATTTGAAAAGCTGTACTTTTGTGTTCAATCAGTCGTTTAGTCCACCAGGATTTACCTGAGCTTGTACACCCTGTGATATTTATTGTAGCTGGAGAATAGAATATGAAGCTGGGAATTTCAACTTCCATGACAGTATTTATATTTCCTCTGTTTTCAATTCCTAAATGTCTTGTTGAGCATCAACATAAAGTAGCATTCGAATTTCCTCCCATATTTTACCTAGTTGGTTTCTCCCTTTTAGCTCTGACTCTGTAGTAAGCAATAGCACCCTGCTACATACTCCAGCTCCCCAGTATCTTTCTCTTTTGCAAGCATAGACTAGAGGTCTATTGGCTGAAGCATTTAGGGTATCTGATACGTCCGCGCATGATTCTATTTTTAGAATAGCTATGTCCTCCATCACATCATCCATCACAGCATTCCACTTTGTGCTTTTCTTAATTCTCTTGTGAATAGCTTGTATATCGCACAATGATATAAACTGTTTGGTTAACTCTTGAGATGCATCTGTAAATATATGGCTTTTCTAAAAACATACAAATGTTCTGCTGATGAGAATGTAAAGCCTCTATATATCAGATCGCATGGATATTCAGGAGAGAGTGGATTTGATTTGCCAGAGAATGCATACCAGTCTGGAACTAAAGACCAAGGACATAAATCTATCATGAGCGGAGTAGTAGATATTCCATCTTGACTAACAATACGCTTGCAATAAAAATATGAAAATGCATTTCGTTGTTGCGTATACGTAAAAACTGTGTTATTCACAGCTCTAAAACCTCTAATACTTCCTTCTCTAATCAATTGATGATCCAGTACCGATTTGTAAAGGTCGATTGGATTTAATACACGACATTTGTTCACACCCTTACAACTCAGTTTTGTATCACATCCATTGCTTATCACATATGTTTTGCTTCCTAATGCTACTATCTCATCACCTGTAGCTTCTTCTTTCATTATTCCGGGAGCTCTACGATCATAATTCTTGTGTTTCTCACAGCACTGTCGTATAAACCATTTTGCATTCATACTATCTGAGCATCGATTGTATATTGCCTCCAAATATTCAGCTTTTCTACTGGGTATGACTGCTGATTCAAAGTTTGATTTAGACAGGGTTAAGTATGCACTGTCTGTATCCATGGTATTATATTGGAACGTATTTCTGTGTAAATAAACATCCACACAATCATAATAAAATTGCAACATTTTAAGCTTGGCATACTGTAATATTGTAAAACCTAGATATATGGGGAGATCTAAAACGATCCTCTTCTTTGCAGACTCAATCTCCCAGAAATCAGGCGCTAGTTCTGTTAGTTTTCTAAACTGCGGAGCGTTAACCTTTTTGGAAACTTTCATTATATCCTTGAAATATGAAACATTTTTATGGTTTTGGCGGTCGAGAATGACCCCTCCATAGGCACTGTTCCCTACGAGCTTAAATAATTCTGCTATAACTGCCTGAGATTCATCCCTATCTCCTTTTCGTCTTGCGTTTGTTATTTCCTTTTCAAACGAAGCAAAACAATTCTGAGGAACAAACTCAACAACTTGATAAATGCGAGTTACAACAAGCCCAATATCGAGATACCATTTGAGCAATGGTGTGCAGATAAGAATTTTTGTAGCTGACAAACCACCTACAAGTAATCTTCTAGATTTAGTAGATAAATTGTTTTCATTCATGTATTGAATCATGTGTTCTCCTATTTCGTCCATAGGAATGTCAGTTGTGCAAAATAATGGAGACATCTCCCCAAAGTATTCCATAGGAGGTAAATGTTTCTCCTTATTTCTTGCCCATTCCGAAGGAATACGAATATCCACTTCCACCGAAGCAAATAGTTCCTCATTTTGTACAGCTTCTAGAATTTCATTAGTGGATACTTCCTTAGGATGATTTCGATAAAACAGAGGGAATAATCTGTTCGAAAATTCCTTTATTTCCGAGTTGGATTTCATATCAAGTCTAAATTCACATTCCCACATTTCTACTACCTTTATGCCTTGACTTTGAATGTACTCTCTCCGAGTTTTAGTTCTATTAAAACTTTTTACTCTGCGAGCTTCATCCATTTGACCCTTCATACAATCATGGCCATGGTAATAACACCCATAAAACTCATACGCAATTCTATCTCCATTTGATAAGTTTGAAAAACCGTCTAAAAGATATGCATTAACTCTTACTTCATTGGAATTGTTCAATGCATGATGTATTTTAACCCCAGATATGTACTGCATCCACTCCAACCAAACATACATTATAGTATTTGTAGAATGCTTTTCTGGTTTAAAGTCTTTTTCTGCATCTCTACGCACAAAAAATCCTGTAGGCATTTTCTGAGCTATGCACCATAAATACAGTGCATTGCTGTCATATCCAATAACTTTTTGAGCTAGCTCTTGTCCTCCTCTTATGTATGTTTCATTTGCTTTGTGATGTCTCTGAAACACAATAGAAGGTCCTCCAACTATGTTCTTCTTATATGTCATGTATAAATCTTCATTGGCATTACCCATTCTTGGGAAATATGCCCCGTCATTCAAAGCTGATTGAAATAGAAGCCTTCTGGCTATTCCAGGGACAGATAATGATATCTTAAACATATCAATGTTGCGATCGAAATAAAATTTCTGCATTCTAATAACAGCAGTCACAAATGGACGAACGTCTGTAAGATTATAATGCACAAGTAAATCTCTAACAGTTAGCATTCCTTCGTCGATCCAAAGCTCTTTCACCTGTTTATATTCATCTTCAGAAATGTTTTTCCCTTTCAACTCTGAGTAAAATGCTTCATAAGGTGGTAGTTCTGTTTCATCTAATTTCATCGGATCATCTAGATATTCATAAGGAAAAAAACCTTTCTTTTCTTCGACATGATATGCAGCTAGAAACTTTGAATAACTAGTACCAGGTGCAAGATATTGACAGATATCTAAGAACCTAAGTTTTTCATTACATATTGACATGTAAGCATTGTTTCGTTTTACAACAAACGAGTTCTTATTATCTCCCAAGTTCAGACTTTCAAAAATTTCAGACTTGAATAAGTTTATATCATAGTTTGAAGAGTTAAATCCTAACACAGGAAGAACGGAAATATACTCTGTAAATCTCTGATAAAGACAATTAACAGCTCGTGACATTATTTTAGAACAATCGCTTTGAATCGGTATTTTCAATGTTTCAATGCTGTTCTCTTTCTCTTTCTCTTTCTCTTTCTCTTTCTCTTTCTCTTGCTCTTTCTCTTCATCCTCCTCCTCCTCCTCCTCCTCCTCCTCCTCCTCCCCTTCCTCCTCCCCTTCCCCCTCCTCATCCTCCTGCACTTGATCTTCCTCTTTTCCTTCCTCCTTTTTCTTGCCATTCTCCTCCTCCTCCTCTCCTTCCTCCTTATCTTTATCTGTCTCTTTATCTATAGTCCATTTGTTTTTCAAATCTTCCAACTGAATAAGGACATTATGCCATTTCTGTTTACATAGTTCCTGAGATTTCGATTGAATTTCATATAAATAATCTATCAAAGAGTTGGTTAGCATTTTAAGATCTGGATTAACAAAGCAAGCTCTGTGAGCTTGCTTCCATTTTAATTTGTCAGCGCATCCTTCGTCAATTTTCTCAAGAACCGCTTCTGCATCAAAGACCGAAAAATATTCAAATATCCTATCATTAGGCGGAACAACAATACCATACTCTTCCATCTGTTCGAAAATGGTCTTTGGATTTGTATGAAACCCATTCTTGTAGTGTAACTGAGTAATGTTTCCACATACTTTGGAATGCTTCTTGTAGTACTCATTCTTTTTAAACAATCGATTGCATGTTAAACATTGAAATTTATGAGCGTACACTTCAAATTTAATAACATAAGACAGGTGGTGTTCATGTACATTCAAATACATCACAGATTCATATTCAGAGGTGGATAGATATGTAACAATAACAGACTTGTCAGGTTGCTTGTCATAGATGTTTATCGAGACACTAAAGCATCTTTCTAACTCTGGAAGAAATGTGAAATCTAAACCTTTGTATGCCTTGGGATCATTAGGAATTGATATGTCCAGTCGTTCCCCTAAATATCTCCGCCAGTCATGATAATAGTTAACAGATGTCTCTTCCATAGATCTATCATCCTTCCCAGCATGAGCGGATAAACATCTAAAGATACATAGGTTATCTTTGATAGAAGTTCCGCTTCTATGGATGTCTAGTCCCCTAATTGATGGGTCATTTCTTATGTGATCAGGAAGGTTGCCTTTCCCTAAGGGATAGTATGTATTGGTAACATAAATTAAGATATTTGTTACCATGTACAATTCCCATTTTGTATTCGGTCTATTGACTGCATAATAGTTCATCCAATCCATCTGACGTAATGTCTCAATAACATTCTGTAAATCTCTTCTTGATGAGACTTGGATTGGTTCATTAAAAAATGTATTATTATTATGACCAACAAAGTATCTGAACTCATCCCTTTCTCTGTGCCTTAATACCAATCCTAAAGATAGGTTTATCTTAAACGTATTTGTTTGTTGTTCAAATACTGTTTCTAAATGTCTAATTAATTCTTCAATTCCTCCGGAAATATCATCTGTTGGGAAATTATAAATCGATGCTAAGTTACCGCGTCTGTGATTTGCTAGAATATGACCTCTGTTTGCTCTAAAAATATAATCCAAATCATCGTTTATTCTATTCTCTTCATCAATCCAGGGTTGTCTAGCCCAAGGTTCATCTTGTAATGCCTGACCATTGTCTGCTCCTCCATGCATAACTGATCGGTGATATATCAAATCTCTCCTGTTTGCAAATTTTTGGAAGCATTTCCTACATGTAAATCTAGCTCTTTCCTTAGCATGTTGCCTGTCGTGTGCAATTCTATCTTTAGCGGTCTTGCTTTTATGACCGCAAACGCTACAGGGAGTCCGAGCAGGACATTTTCCTTCATGAAGTGTTGCAGCCTTCTCAGACTTAAACGTTTTACGATTGCAGTATTTACATTGAATTTTCTTCAAACATGTTTTCATGTGAATATTTAACGCTTGAGAACAATTAAACAGTTTGTTGCATGTCGTGCATTTATGAGATGGAGAATTGTTTTGCTTATTAAGACAGCTTTTCATGTGATTGTTCAAGCTTTGAGAAGAATTAAACAGTCGGTTGCATTTTTTACACTTATGAAAACCTTTATCCGAACGACAATGTCTTCTGTGTAATCTCAGTGCTACATTAGATGCAAATGTTCTCTTGCAGTTATCACATGTGTAATTACTATCTAACGTATTCTGTCTTCTTTTTGAACATGTAGTCTGATGATTTTCACAATCATTCCTAGTTCTAAACTGAACATTACAAAATGGGCAGTTGTAGATCCGTACTTCACACCCATTAGCACCTCTGTTATTGTTATTATAGCCTGAAGATGAGGGACGCGGATGTTTCCCTATATCGCCCTTATCTCTACGTCTTGCTGTGTTGTCATTTATGGAGGTGTCAGGTGTTGCACCAGTAAAGTACTGACATGTCGTACGCCTGTGGTGTTCACCGAATAAACCAAAGTGGTGTGAGTTATGTTGTTGATTCACGTCGCGTGTGTGTATCGTGTTAAAGCAATTAGTTGAAGGTTGCCCTCTCGCTTGCACCTATCATAAATAGATAAAATAAGACTTGTTTACATACGCGGGTCAATCTTTACTCATATAGTTAGTTAGTTAGTCGCTAATCCACTCACTCGCTCACTCACTCACTCACTCACTCATTCACTCAGTCATTCACTCAGTCACTCATATACTCATTCATTTGTTAATTTTATAAATAGATTAAATAAAACTTGTTTACATACGCGGTTAATCTTGACTCATATATTTAGTCGCTAATCCAGTCACTCGCTCACTCACTCACTCGCTCACTCACTCATTCACTCATTCACTCATTCATTTGTTAATTTTGATTAATCTTAATGTGTATACTAGTGTATTGTAATTTAAAACAATTATTAAACTTACCTGTTCTGGTGTAGATTCTAAGGTCCTAAGTCTTTCTTGTACAATGCGATGAGAAAGAACACAGTTCTCCAAAGCCCATATCACCAATGATAGTCGATCGTAAAATCCTCGAGTAATTAATTGCAATTCCCAATCCGAAAATGCCATATTCATTCAATTATGTATGTATATCCTTTTTGCATATCACAAATGTATTTATATTGCAACTAAATATCACACTATCAATATATCACAATATCAGCATATCACAATGTTGTCAATCAATTAAAAGTAATTCCAATTCTAATTGATTATAGGTGAATGTTCATGTATCCCTTACTGCTCTCTCAAAATATCACGGTCGTAATGAAAATAAGACCTGCTCTATTCCTCTATATATACCTATAAACCTCCCACCTTCAATCTCGCTGACTCCTTCCTATGTATGTGTATTAAATATCTCAAAGTTATGATTAACGATCAAAATTTACACAACTCAATGTCTTAGGTGAATGTCTAAGGTCTAAGGTCTAAGGTCTAAGGTCATATGCGAGGGGGTAGGTTTTTATCCATTATAATAAGGTATATGCTTACAGCTCACTTCAAAGCTAAAACCGATATCTGCAGCTAACTGTTATCTACTGATTTCTTTCTTTCATCCTTTAATAGTTCCACCAATCTCCACTTCATGACACCTGTAACCTATCATCTCTCATGTCTCATCTCCCCTGTGCATCAATCCATCATATCTCCTGACTTCATGTAAATCTCTAAGGTCTAAGGTCAGGGTCTAATGTGTTACATCCAGATGTGCAGGTGCCTGGAGTTAAAGGTCAGGGTCGGGATCAGGATTAAGAGTTAAAGGTCAGGGTTGGGGTCAGGGTTGGGGTCAGGGTTCTGGGGTTAAGGGTTAGGGTTTTTACCATTATAATACCTATCAGGTTAAAGGTTATGGTGGGATTTAACCCATTAAGGTACTTAATAATAATTTATATGTTTCCATATGTCATAATGGCGCCAGACAGTCTAGTCCCAGAAGTCAAAACCCATTAGACAGGTGCGGCAGGGTATTGGGTTCCCTTTGATCCCCTTAGATCTTCTAGGGGTCAGGGTCGGGTTCAGCCTCGACCTAAGGTACGTTTCAGAATGTCATCTAACAACTACTGATATTGAAATGTCACCAGAAGGCACCATTTCATGGCTCGTTTTTAAAAAAAATCCCGGGGGGGGCATGCCCCCCGACCCCCCTAGTGTTTATTAATCGCGCCTACGGCGCTCGCTTGACACTCAACACAATATTCTCTGCCCCCCCAATATTTTTTTCCTTCCTACACCCCTGGAATAAGGAATCTTTTAAATACAAATACAAATGATACAACGATCCTAGTGAAGATGAGACTATAAGGCCATGACTCAATATTCCATAAGCTGCCCAGGTAATATATTTCAACAGGCAGACAGATAGATGATCGAGGCGGGCCCTGACTCTGGGTTTAGGAGAACATTCGTACCTGCCTTCTACTGCTAGAACCTTGGAGTAGCCGGGTCAGATTCCCAGAAAATGTACAATTGGCAGATCTACACCTTTAGTAAATTCTGCTGAAAAATTATAAACACCGGGTATATCTGGGTATATTTGGTGTCCCATTGATTCAAAGTATCATTTCTGTTTTGTTAAACTGCATTTTGAAACTCATTTCCGTTTTAGGGCTTTTCTGGAAGATCTATCCGTAGATGTACTTGTCCAATTCTGTAAACGTTTTATTTACTGAATAAAAATTCTATATATATATATATATTTCTGTCTTAAATGGGGGTTATTAGAGAGGATTGGTGAAGGGGAATTGTACGTTTTCTGAAAACCTGACCCAGCCATGGAACCATGGAGTTCTCTGTAGTAGTGACGGTCGAACAGGAGCGGTCGCAGCTGGCAGCGAATTCGCCCGAGCGGTCGCAGCTGGCAGCGAATTCGCCCCGGTTCTTCTAGTGGGAATGCAATATGTGATGTGTTTCAGGAATGTCAAATGTCGCAAAATGGATATTTCTCAAGGTCTTTGTTTTCAATGGCTTTGTTGGAATATTTCCACTTTTGGGGTACTTAGCGCTGAATACATGTACACAATTCCTAGACAGTGTAATAAATAGCCTACAGGATAAGTCACTAGTGGGTCTGAAGGAGCGGGAATAGCGCACAAGTTGTAACCGCGCAACACACGAAGCCAACGGCTGAGTGTGTTGCTCGGTTTTAGACGCGATTTGATCAGATTCTGGGAGGTTTTTTTTGCCTATAGACCACGTATGTATCGACCGGTACAAAGCTCCCGGTACAAAGAATGAGCACTCAATACCTGTTTCGCAGGGCATATTTGATTGATATGAATAATTGTACAGCTTGGTAAACCCTCTATTCTGGTATTAATAAGTTGATCTGATCAACGAGACTATATTAATATAGCGAGTTAATATAGTCTCGTTGATCTGATCAAATCGCGTCTAAAAGCACTTTTACCCTCGGTTTGGTGGTTCGTTGTTGTCTGTCCGGTCATTTTCCTCGAGTTTCCATGACCACACAGACCACAACGAACCTCTATATCTGTTCAAAATAAAACAATGCTTTGACAAAGGGTCGGCATTGATAAACACGAACAAATTTTAGATTATAAATTCATTTGAAAGATATGATATTACACCTCAACCTGCGTTGAAAGTTACGACGATCTGCAGATCATTTTGTTGTCATTTTTTTAAATATAAAATCGCTTACATTTTCGAATCAATTTCCAACGTTTTCGAAGCTTTAAATGGTAGTTTTAACACTTTTACAGGATAAACCCAACGCAACTGTAGTTGCACCAGGTAAATATAAGTTTATTTCAAGAAGATTTCTAGGCAATGTCTCCCCAATAGGAGGATTTATAGGAGAACGAGAGTGAGAGAAAGGCGGGGGGGGGGGGGGGGGGAGAGAAAGGAGCGGGGAGTGAGAGATAGGCGGGGGAGGGGGGAGAGAAAGGTGCGGGGAGTGAGGCGGGGGGGGGGGGGGGGGGGGGGGGGAGAAAGGCAGGGCGGGGGAGAGTGAGAGAAAGGCCCAGGTAGAGGACCGACCATCTAACCTGAATGCTGAGGTGAGAGAGAAAGACAATGTTTTTTTAAAATGTTGTTTCTCGGTGAGCTATATACTGTTATATAATATATACATATGGGAGGAGACGCAGACCCCGTCATCAGTACTATAACAATACGCATCTCCCAAGCCAGAAACATTTCGGTCTGAACATATAACAAAACTTGAAGGAAATTATCAGTGAATATCATTTCGGGTTCTTGGCATATTCTTCTTCCCTTTTGTAGGGATGTCTGCCTTTTGTCAGATAAACTTCTAGACGAACGGCTGCCAAACCGCTTATTTCAATAAGCGAATGCGATTTACCGAAACACAGCGAACGCAGCGCCATAACTGTACAACGATTATAAGAGAGGGGCCCCTGGGTCTGCAAAAGGTTTCTCGCACTTATTTTCCTACAAACTTAGGCATCCACTACAATGAATCGCCAGCATATTAATACACCTAGCTATTAGTAAAGTCGATTTAACCGAAATGCGCACAGATAAATTACAATCTTGGTGTAAACTTACATTAACACTAGCGTGAATGGGGACTGCATATCGGCCGATCGACCGACCTGAAAGTTGGGCCACATGACTGAAATGCATGGGAAATGATACGTAAGGCTTCTCATAGTGTATTGAGCAAGGCCGCGGCGCTCCTTCCGGTCAGACACTTCCGTCTTTGCACTTGCACAATCAAAACAACTAGCCTAGGATTATCACGTGCATGTATTGCTGTCATATTCCATGTAGAAACTCCGCGATTATTCCATTAAAAAGGTAACGAAATATAGATTCTTCTCCTGAAGTCTAAAATCTGCAGGGGTTTTATGGCATTGCCATAAAGACGCCTGCAGACCAAGCAAAACACTGAGTCAACTCGTTCCCAGTGGCCAAGTTTAGCCGGGTCCCCCGGCTCTGCAGTCGCCGAAACCATAATTTTAAAAGCTTTGATCAACGATACCAACAACGATATAACAAATACAGCGGCCGGAAAATATTCTACTAAACTAACCAGCCAAGCAGTTACCATACACCTACACAACACAAATTCTCGCGCGGATACTTTCTAGATGTATATCTCTCCCTCTCCGCCTCCATGAGTCCACCCCCCCACTCTCTCTCTCTCTTTCTTTTTCTCTCTCCCTCTCTCTCTCTCTCTCTCGCTGCCTCTCCCTCTCCCCCGCCTATCCATCCTCACTAGGCAGGGCCCTATACTCCGCAACTATAGCTTCTACGCACTAGGCCCTGTGAAGTGGAGAGTAACGTAGCGACCACAACACCTACCCCCGCCCCGCTCTCTCCCTCTCTCTCTCTCTCTCTAGACTGTAGTAGGCCTACGTGTGGTTCCCACTATAGGTTAAACAGGGATATTTGCACTTCGAGGGGCGGACCACTGGCAACGCCTAGCGCCCCCCCCCCCTCCCACACACACACAAATGTACAATCGGCAGATCTAGACATTTAGTAAATTCTGCTAAATTAGACTTAAACATGGCCAATACTAGTATATGGGTCAGATTTTCAGAAAATGTACAATTCAACTTCGCCAATCTTCTCACATAACAAAATTTTAGACGAAAATAAAGATCAAAACACAGTTCAACCTAACCAAACATATTGCTAGAATCAATGCAATGCCGAATATACTCGAATTGACCAAATTGCAGCCTAATTTAGCAGAAATTACTAAATGTATAAAGCTGCCAATTGTACATTTTCTGCAAATCTGACCCATATATGGAATATTTGACATTGCATTGATTCAAGCGGTGTGTCTGGTTATGTTGAACTAAACTTTTAACTTTTCTGACGATTTCACCCATATTTATGCGAGGGGACAAATATTAGTGTGGCTACAGGCCCACTTAAACCGGGAATCCACGAGGCGTTTTAAAAGCCCTATCGCCCTAACAAAGGCCAAAAGATCGCCCAAATTGGACGCCCAGTGGATTCCGACGGGGTCTTCTGCTTTGGCGACCAAGATAATTACTCTGGCGTCTGTAAACAGCAATCCTATATGGGTACGTGCAGACCTAAAAGTCCTGCATTCGCATATTATAGAAATAGATGCAAGATATATTTTCATGATTAATTTGAATCATTAAATCGCCTGCGGCGGACACACAGACCTTCAAAATTTCCCCATTCTCCTCAATCAGCCTGAGGAGAATGGGGGGGGGGGGGGGTAAAGTAAACATTACATTACATTACGTAGTACATTGTGAATTTTAACCCCAGTGTAGGCAGCCTTTTTACATTTGTCTCAATTTGGGGTTATTTTTCTTTTAAATTTCGCTAATATCTCCACTTTTCTGGGATAATAATATCTGGGTCCTGCGATAATTTGTATATTGAGATTAAAAGCATTTTGAGGGAGCTATGAGCTATCTAGTGGAAAGCAATATTTTTGAGTTTTTACAAGTGGTCATGATTGCGGCGATCACGCGCCATCGTCGATCACACTCTATATCATATGGGTTGCATAGCCACCTTCGTCTCAACCTATGCTTCTTTTTGATAGTAAACACTTTATATTCAGACAATTCTGTAGAGAGGAGTTAGTACTTTAATCCTGCTAGTTTTAGTAGAACGGCAGTGTAGCTAATGGTATGCAATGTTTTCACACCTATAGCTTTCTCAATTAGAAGCTTGTGCTAAGGCGGTGCGCCATATATACCCAAAGTGGGGGTGACACAAAGCCAAGGCGAATTACATTTATTTTACTTATAAATAATTCTATGCTTTTTCGGGACAGTGTGGGCATACTATGGCGCTCCCGACCTTTGCTATATGGGTGGCGGAAATGAGCTTGTAGACTATAGGCTCTTGAAATCAACACTATTGGAGACATATGGAGAAAACCTCTTGGTAGACTATAGCGGGGGAGCAATTTCAAAGAATCGTGCACTTCACGACACCTTTTTTAAATTTTGCATGTTGATAGTATAGACCATGAGGTATTCAAAAACCACTGGCTACACGTTGGCAACCCCCCCTGGTGGCCAGTAGCTACAAAATTAAAAATGGCTGACCAAAATAGCAAATGTACCATATCTCCGCTTTTACTGACTGTATCGTCAAGTGTAATACCAATTTATAGATGTTTTTGACTATGAGGAATCCATTTCCGAAGGTCATTTTTAGATTCAAGGTCATTTTCAAGGTCAAAATCCAAAATGGCTGCTGCTGTGGAACAAAAATCTCAGATCTCCACTACTGCCAGCACCATACACTTGTATAATACCATATTTCTATGTTATATGTTGTCAGCAATCTATTTTAGAAATCATTGATCTGTTTGTAGGTCACTTTAAAGGTCAAATTCAAGGTCAAAATGCAATACGGCCGCTATTCAAAACAATAGGACCCTATTTCAGCCCTTACAATCACTATATCTATGTATGATACCAGTTTGATTTAAGGTGTGTGATTTAAATTTTGCATGTTGATATTATAGACCATGAGGTATTCAAAAACCACTGGCTTCATGCTGGCAACCCCGCTGGTGGCTGGTAGCTGCAAAATTCAAAATGGCCGACCAAAATAGCAAATGTACCATATCTCCGCTTCTATTGACTGTATTGTCAAGTGTAATACCAATTTATAGATGTTTTTGACTATGAGGAAACCATTTCCAAAGGTTATTTTTAGATTCAAGGTCATTTTCAAGGTCAAAATCCAATATGGCTGCAGCTGTGGAACAAGAATCTCATATCTCCACTACTGCCAGCACCATACACTTGTACAATACCATATTTCTATGTTATATGTTGCTAGCAATCTATTTTTGAAATCATTGATCTGTTTGAAGGTCAAAATGCAAAATGGCAGCCATTCAAAACAATAGGACCTCAGCACCTACAATCACTATATCTATGTATGATACCGGTTAGTCTATGATTTAAGGTGTAAGGAATCCAATTCTGGGGCCCTTTTTGCATTTCAAGGTCATTTCTAAGGTCCAAAGCTATTACTCTTTATTTTTTTTAGTTCAATATTAAGGATAAAAAAGTTTAAATTCTGCAAAATTCTTGTAGCATCCACCCTGACATTTGCACGATGGTGGGCACCTCAATCCATCTTTGAAACATTCACACCTCCGTTTACATGCTTTCATGCAAGTGCAGTGAAGCATTAGTGAACAGGTTGCACTAGCGTCTCCTAAGTCAGTCCAATATGGGACCCATGTCTCGAGGCATCAATTCCATTCCCAAGCATACTTTGCAGGATCTGGCAGACATAATTGCTTCTCCAAGGCTGGATGCCAAATGAAAGCGGACACCAAAATTGTTCTTTTAACATGCTGGTACAAGGCTGCACTAGGGGTATGCTCTCTAGGGACCTAAGACAGTGAGTGAACAGAAATCTTCGTGCAGCATTTACTGTTACCCAGCAACAGTTCTGACAGTATATGAGCACTGTAAGTTGCTCCATGCACTACATATGGAGGGAATCCTCTGTCAGCTCTTGCAGATTTTCAATTAAGCCAACCATTGTTCCAGTTACTTCAGTAAAAGTTCATCCAAGCATTCTGTCCAGATTTCTTCCCAATGCCTAACATGCTAGATGTTATGTCACAACCTGTAACGGCATGAAAAAATGGAAGGATTTACAATTATCGGGGCCTAGCTGCATAGAAAGTTCATGAACTGGTATATCAGTGTATGCCTGTCAGCTTCCAAAGTCAACCCACAACTCAATAAGCCCCAGGCTTTGAACTGTTGTAAAGCGGTGGACAGACAGTACAATGACATCAGAATCAACAGTCCAGAGGAAAGTTTTCGTATGGCCACCAATGGAAGCATGGCACATGTGCAGCCTCATCCGTGAGTCTACCTCCTCATGCTCACATGGAGTGATGTCAGACAATTCTAATAGCTTGTTAGACAGCACAAGTTCTCCCTTTATTGTCAAGAGCTGATAATTGGATCTGGAAGTTGCCTTCACAAGCTCATTAGATAGAAACTGGAGTTGATCTTTATTCTCACTAACTTTCAGGAAAGCCTGCCAATCTTTTCTGTTGGGAGATGGTGACCTTTTCTGAAACTCTTGTTCTTTGAGCAACTGTCTCACCAAGACGTTTCACATGTGATTGATATTTTAGATAATCCTGAGGATAGCAATCCCAGATGGCATCTATTCTTGTGGCACATGTATTGATCTGATTTTCCATGAAAGGCAGGAGATGTAAACCAGCATATTCATCAAAGACATTGGCTCACTGTGGTTTAATGATATGTATTACAACAGCCATGTGTAACATTTGTGTCACAACTGCTGCAGAAGCTTTCAATGATGCCAGTTTGTCTTTGCATTTATTTAAGTTCACTGCAGGTCATCAGAGGAAGATATAGAGATTTGCCTTGGGGATGAGATCAGAGTGGTGTGGTACACTCCTCAATCTGCTCCTCTACAAATTTTAAATACATGGCTTTTCCAATAGTTGGCAAATCCTGAAGGCAGTTCCAAAGAGTGCATGTCTGTTCATAAGGATTGATGATTAGCTCCTGATCTACAAGGTCAAGCAGAAGTTTGAGGTAATTAAGGAATTTCTGCTGCTCACATACAAAGCTTTTCAGGTGTTCAATGGAGTCAGAGGTAGTTGTATGGATGCTTGCATATTCAAATTTCTCAATCACCCCAAGACCCTCAAGAACTTCTGCCTTTGAGAGTTCAATTACAGTTTTTTCTTCAACCTGGCCATAAAGGCTTTTTGGACCACTGTTCTCTTTAAGCAACTTAATACTATGCTTTTGGCTTTGGTCAAGGCCCATGGTATGAACTCGAGTATAAAGGCAAAACAAGGGCAGTATATGCAATACAGGTTTGTGTAGCACCTATGATAGTCTTCAGTCAGAGATAGAAATACAAGTTCTCTTTCCCCAACTCTGGAGTACTAAAGAATGACAGGTGGTGGTTGTGCTGGCTATTTATAAGTGAGTGACTTAATCACCCCAACCTCATGTGTCATATCTGTATATTGATCCTTATATTAGGGCTGAGATCAAAAAAAGTGCAAAAAAGAAACATAGACTTCATTATGTACAACACCATATAGATGCAATGCAAACAGGACCAGAGATATGACATTTGTTGTACCCTGTAGTGGCCATATTGGATTGTGACCTTGGAAATACAGTTGGAACAGAATAATGAGTTAGCAAAATGGATTCCTTGCAACCAAAAACATAGGCAAGCTGGTCTATGTTTATGGTGTAAAGTGGAGCTGAAATATGACATTTTGGTTTATCAGTGGTGGTTATATTGAGGTTTGACCTTGAAAATGATCTTGAAAGTTAAAATAACTTGTAGAAATGAATTCCTCATACTCAAAAACATCTGTAAAGTAGTATTATACTTGACGATACAGTCAATAGAAGCGGAGATATGGTACAAATGCTATTTTGGTCAGCCATTTTCAATTTTGCAGCTACCGGCCACCAGGGTGGTTGTCAGCATGTAGCCAGTGGTTTTTGAATACCCCATGGTCTATAATATCAACATGCAAAATTTAAATCACACACCTTAAATCAAACTGGCATCACACATAGATATAATGATTGTAAGTGCTGAGATAGGGTCCTATTGTTTTGAATAGTGGCCGTATTGCATTTTGACCTTGAATTTGACCTTAAAAGTGACCTACAAACAGATCAATGATTTCTAAAATAGATTGCTGACAACATATAACATAGAAATATGGTATTATACAAGTGTATGTTGCTGGTTGTAGTGGAGATATGAGATTCTTGTTCTACAGCGGCAGCCATTTTGGATTTTGACCTTGAAAATGACCTTGAATCTAAAAATGATCTTTGGAAATGGATTCCTCATAGTCAAAAACATCTATAAATTGGTATTACACTTGACGATACAGTCAGTAAAAGCGAAGATATTGTACATTTGATATTTTGGTCAGCCATTTTGAATTTTGTAGCTACTGGCCACCAGGGGGGGGTTGCCAGCGTGTAGCCGGTGGTTTTTGAATACCTCATGGTCTATACTATCAACATGCAAAATTTAAAAAAGGTGTCGTGATTTGCACGATTCTTATGATATTCACCAATTTCCTCCCCCACTACTAGCGAGAAATCGTTTTTAGTTGACCTCATGTTTTTAATCTGTACGCGGTGTAATTGATTGGCTTACGTCCATCGACAATGTATTTACCAGTGTCAGCGATTGATCTGGCAGGATAGAGACTAGTATTATATAATGACTTGAGCCATTCATATGTATTGGTGTACTGGAAGCTGTATTTGCAATTCGTGTATATTATCCATTCGTATAGTTATGCTATGAATTGGGAATATAAGGTCTAATTTGACATTTTGTTAATCGTATACCATCCTTGTATCCTTCATTAAACTCTGTGTGTATGGGCAACGCATGAAATATAGCTGCGTGGACTCCCGGGGGGGGGGGGGTACTTGAGTTGAAAGTCGACGGGGGTGTGCCGCGGCAGGTAAAAATTGGGGACCTTCGGGAGCTGGTTAATGTCCAGATACTACAGGACCGCCACGACACCTAGCGTCTTAGTTCAGTACTGTATTAGGAACTCTTCAATAAAGAGACTCTCTTGAGTCACTCTGTAACCTACGCTTGCCTTGAGTAGTTCATAAATAGACACAACACATGGTACCAGGAGTGAATAGGAAGAAATAAGCGGAATCAAGAGTCAAAATGAATGGAATAGATCCACCACGAGGGCTAGACCTTCTTACGGGGAATATAGCCAACAATTGGGTGCTTTTCAAAGAGCAGTTGGAGTTGTATTTCAACGCGGTGGAAATCGAAGAAGACAAGGACAAGCGGCGGATCGGCGTGTTACTGAACACGATAGGACCGGACGCGTACAAGGTCTACAAAACATTCGTGTACGAAGCTGCTGAAGACAAGACAAAGTACACTACAGTAATGGCGAAGTTCGAAGCTCATTGTTCACCACAAAAGAACTTATGTTATGAGAGACACAGGTTTCTGGAGAGAAAACAGGCGGTAGGAGAGACTTTTGAACATTTCTATACCGACCTACGGTACCTAGCCAACTCTTGCGAGTGGGCTGGGATGGAAGATGTATTGCTGTGTCAGAAAGTGGTGAGTGGAATACTAAACATCAAACTCAGGGAGAAGATGTTAAGAGAGGTCGATTTAAAGCTCAAAGATGCGGTAAAGATGTGCAGGGCAGCGAGTGTTAGTCACATTGAGGTGAGAGCCATGGAGACGGAGGGACTGCAGTCACCGACAGTGAATGCTGTCAACAGGACGGACACGAGGTCCAGTCACACGGACACGCGGTCGAGTCACAAGCCACGCGCCGCCACCATGAGGCAGGGCCCACCGATCGATTGTAGGAGATGTGGAAACAAGCATCAGAAACTAGCGTGTCCAGCATGGAACCACAGATGCACTAAGTGCAACTCCAGAGGACATTTCGCTTCACAGTGCTTCTCAAAGGTGGCAGAAGTGACTGCCGAAGTAGATGAATACGACCAAGAAGTGAATGCAGTCAACACGCTGTACATCGGAGCAGTCAACAAGCAAACAGAGCCAAGAGAAATAAGACTGAGTAAGTCAGAAACGTCTAAGTGGGTACATCCATTACATGTAAATGAAGCATTAATAATGGTAAAATTAGACACAGGCGCTGAGGCTAATTTAATGAACATAGAAGACTATGCAGGGTTAAGAAATCCGCCTCCGCTCAGGAAAGTAAATGTACGATTGACTGACTATAATAAAGAAATTGCTGTAAGAGGTGGTGTAGTACTGAGAGTTAAGGTTTTCAACAAAACTGTACCAGTGGTTTTTGTGGTGTGTGAAGGCTCCAGCCTATTAGGAGGTGATACATGTGAAAACTTGGGATTGATTAAACGTATGTATGAAACCAAAACAGTTAATGGCGTCACCAGTACAGGTGTGGAAGTGCAAAACATTCAGGAGGAGAAACAGGTATATGAAATGGAAAATTGTTTTGTCCCCGATCACGTAAAAGGGGAATTGACCGCAATACCGGTAGTGTACGATATCAAACTTGTCGACGGGGCTAGGTCTGTTGTAAATCCGCCCAGAAGGGTGCCCTTGGCGATAAAAGATGAATTAAAAGCTGAATTGGTAAGAATGGAGGATCTAGGGGTTATAGAAAGAGTCACCGAGCCTACCGAGTGGGTGAATTCAATGGTCATAGTCAAAAAACCAAACGGGTCGCTAAGAGTGTGTTTAGACCCTAAAGATCTAAATAAGTCCATTAAAAGGGAGCACTTTCAGTTGCCAACACGAGACGAAATATTTGGAGAACTGAGAGGGGCAAAGGTGTTCAGTAAACTGGACGCCACACAAGCGTTCTGGCAGATTAAACTTAGCCCAGAGTCGCAAGAGTATACTACATTCTCAACACCTTTTGGCAGGTACAAATACAAGAGGTTACCGTATGGGTTATGCAGCGCTCCGGAGATATTTCATAGAAGCATGGCGCATATATTTGAAGACTGTGTAGGGGTGCGAACATATATTGATGATATACTGGTTTGGGGTTCTACCCAAGAGGAACATGATCAAAGACTAGAGGTGGTAAAACAAAAAATTGTCAGCCATAACATCATTATGAATTGGAAGAAATGTGAATTAAGCAAATCACGTGTAACATTCTTAGGTGAATCACTGGATGGTGAAGGGGTCAGACCGTCGGAGGACAAAATAGAAGCGATTCTGAAAATGGCGGACCCAGTGTGTAAAGAGGATGTTCAAAGAATTTTGGGTTGTGTAAATTTTGTCGGTAGGTTTGTACCGCATTTGTCTGCAAATTGTACACATATCAGAAAATTATTGTGCAAACAAGCTGGTTGGATGTGGACAGAACAACACCAGAAAGAGTGGGATAATATAAAGCAAGTGTTATCGACAAAGCCTGTACTGGCATATTTTGATGTTAATAAACCCACAAAGGTATCAACTGACTCGTCCCGTGACGGCATAGGGGCTGTATTATTACAATTGCATGGGGACAGCTGGAAGCCGGTAGCATATGGTGCCAGGTCTTTAACGCAAAGCGAGTGTAGATATGCTCAAATAGAGAAGGAGGCATTAGGCCTGGTATATGGATGCAACAAATTTCATAATTTTGTATACGGTTTGAGAAATGTAATACTAGAAACAGACCATAAACCGTTGGTTCCCTTGTCGAAAAAAGCAATGCATGACATGTCGCCCAGACTCCAGCGATTAATGTTGAAGATACAGATGTATGATGTAGAACTAATATGGTCACCTGGAAAATTTTTATACTTAGCAGATACTTTGTCAAGGGCTAAGGTCCAAGAAGTCAGTAAACAAGGTGGCATGGAGGAATTGGTACAAGCCCAGGTGAACCTAATATATTCAAGTGTACCTGCATCACGAACGCAACTGGAAAAGATAGCAATAGAAACTGAGAAGGATGAAATGTTATGTGCGGTCAAACGATGTATCTTAGAGGGGTGGAAGACTGGGGCATGCCCAGCATATGCAACTTTCAAAGACCAGTTAGCCATTATTAATGGAGTTATATTTAAGGGTGATCGAATTGTCATACCTGCCAGCATGCGACGAGAAATGTTAAACAGGCTCCATGTGGGGCATATGGGTTTGGAAAAACAACGTCGACTGGCTAGAGAGGTCCTGTACTGGCCACGCATGAATGCAGACTTAGAAAGTCAGGTGTTGAATTGTCCGACGTGCCTTAAGCACAGAGTTAGTCAACAAAAAGAGACATATAAAAAGGACGAGGTACAATGGGGTCCGTGGCAAAAAGTAGCCGCAGATTTGTTTTATTGGGACCGCCAGAATTATTTGATAATGGTAGATTACTATAGTAATTACCCGGAGGTGGCCAGGTTGAAGGGAGTTGGTACAAATGAAGTGATGGAACACATCAAATCTATTTTTTCACGCCATGGGGTGCCAGAAATACTGGTCACGGACAACGGTCCACAGTTCAGTGGTCGTGAATTTGAGTCGTTTGCCGCAAATTATCAATTCAATCATAGAACGTCCTCTCCTAGGTTCCCCCAATCTAACGGTAAAGCGGAGAGAGGGGTAGGCATAATAAAGAATCTCTTAAGTAGATCTAAGGATCAAAATGAGGATCCATACAGAGCAATTTTAAACTATAGAGCGGCTCCCATGGAAAATGGAAAATCACCAGCGGAGTGGTTGATGGGACGTAAAATAAGATCAATGTTTCCGAATGTACAGGTGTTAAAAGACAGAAGGGGAGCAGCTAAAACTCCTGAGGTAAAAGATCACGTACAGAAGTATAATGAAACGGCCAAAGATCTGATACCCCTAAACCAAGATGATACGGTTAGGTTAAAAGACAAAGTATGGGATACAAAAGCCAAGGTTTGTAAAAGGCTAAGTGACAGGTCGTATATGGTACAAACTGAAGCTGGTGGTATGTTACGGAGAAACAGAAGACAGTTATTAAGAACAAATGAAACTTACGAACCGCAAGAAGGTCAGGGTGTAGATGAAGATGGAATCAATGTAACCGAATATAGGGAAAAGGGTGATGGAGTAACACCACTAGAACAGGTACAAGAAAACAATGAAATAGGTATACCAGAAGGTAATAATACAGAGCCGGTGGTTAGAAGGAGCACCCGTACTTCTGTGGCTCCTACCAGGTTAATTGAGGAATGTTAGAAAATAATTATGTATAATAAATATCACATGTAAATTGACATAATCTATCATTATGCATTTGTATGCATTCCAGGTTGAGAAGAGAGATGTCCAGATACTACAGGACCGCCACGACACCTAGCGTCTTAGTTCAGTACTGTATTAGGAACTCTTCAATAAAGAGACTCTCTTGAGTCACTCTGTAACCTACGCTTGCTTTGAGTAGTTCATAAATGGACACGACACAGTTAACATGAAAATATAGGGGTCCTTCGGGAGCTGATTATCAGTAAAATGGGGACCTTCGGGAGCTGATCATTGTCATTGGTCAAAAGGGGAGGGGGTTGTTTAGAAGGCATATTTTAAAATTACAGCATGCAAATATAAAGTAAAACATTGATTAGTTATAAAAGATAAACATTTATTTCGGTTACCTCTGTATGGAACACATAATTGTAGAGAACAGCTACAAGCTAGCTCAGAAACAATACCAGCTGATGAACCAGCATGAAGCATGGAGAATGTGTTCTATAATATGCCACCAATTTAAGCTTGGGAAAGTTATGATAGAGATAATCAGGGAAGCAAATTCGCTCTACTGTGTGGGTCATTTGATCTTGTCCACAGGGGATTAAATCCCATAGTCATAGGGGATTAAATCGCTCTTAAAACAGGAAACTCAGAGCATCTATTACATGTGGGTTGGTCACTTCTGTTTTAAGTCTTGTTTCTGGAAAAGCGAATGTTAATGAATGGGCACAGGAGCTGACATTCGGGAGCTTGCATGTTGCCTGAAATGAGGGGACCTTCAGGAGCTGATTCAGGCAAAAAGTAGGGGCCTTTGGGAGTGGCTGGGGCTGAAAAAGGGGGGCCTTTACCGCGGCACATACCTGTATACACTATGAACTCAAGTACCCCCCCCCCCCCCCCCCCGGGCGTGGACTGCTCAGAGTGCCATGTGTATTTGATTCGTGTTTATGAGACTATAACTGTTAAATGTGATCCGTTTTAGGAAAATAGGTCATAAATCGCAAAATATGGATTTTGAGATATCACCATATTTGAAAAGATGAGACCGACCCAATTCCAATGAATGTGAACATTAAGGATATCTAAAAAGTAATCTTATCTTTTTAGTTAGATATTTTTATTTTTGAAAAAAAAAACGTTTGCAATATTTCTGGTGAATAGTAAATATAGAACATAATATGAAGAGAAAGGAAAGGTGGCCTGGACCTGAAGGGTGGCTGTCTAACAGGGGCATAGTAAATATAGAACATATTATGAAGAGTAAGGAAAGGTTACCAAGACCTGAAGGGAGGCTATCTAACAGGTGCATAGTAAATATAGAACTTAATATAAAGAGAAAGGAAAGGTTACCAAGACCTGAAGGGCGGCTGTCTAACAGGGGCATAGTAAATACATAACATAATATGAAGAGAAAGGAAAGGTTACCAAGACCTGAAGGGAGGCTGTCTAACAGGTGCATAGTAAATATAGAACTTAATATAAAGAGAAAGGAAAGGTTACCAAGACCTGAAGGCTAGCTGTCTACTAGGTGCATAGTAAATATAGAACTTAATATAAAGAGAAAGGAAAGGTTACCAAGACCTGAAGGGAGGCTGTCTAACAGGGGCATAGTAAATATAGAACATAATATAAAGAGAAAGGAAAGGTTACCAAGACCTGAAGGGAGGCTGTCTAACAGGTGCATAGTAAATACATAACATAATATGAAGAGAAAGGAAAGGTTACCAAGACCTGAAGGGAGGCTGTCTAACAGGTGCGTAGTAAATATAGAACATAATATAAAGAGAAAGGAAAGGTTACCAAGACCTGAAGGGAGGCTGTCTAACAAGGACATAGTAAATATAGAACATAATTTAAAGAGAAAGAAGGGTTACCAAGACCTGAAGGAAGGCGGTCTCAAAGGTGCATAGAGAACCAATCATGCCGGAATAGAGACGGAAAGCTTGGTGGAGATCTGGGTCAGATTTGATACTGAATATATTCTCCGATATTTTCAGCCAAATTTAGCACAATTTACTGAATGTGTAGATCTGCCAATAGGGGATTTGCATAGCCACTACCATTTTGAATCTTGATTCGCATGGAATTATGGGACAAATGGTACAGTATCAAATCAATAGAAAATATGCCATGTTCAGCTTGGAATATTTATCAATGCTCTAATGTTAATATCCATGTGTTATCCCTATTTCCCATCATGCATTTGGTTTTCATAGATCATCTATGAAAGCTATGATATTGGTGTAAACATTCTTGCAATTTTCGATAAAAATGTTGCCAACTAATTGTATGTCAGATTTGAACAGAACCTATCCCAGCATGCACTGCAGTAGACATGCGCGGTGATACATGCAAATCCCCTATTGGACACTTTCTGAAATCTGACATTAGCGGCGCGCTTTTTGGGCCTGCTGCAGGGCAGTCCCCACTGCGACCCGGACACACCGCCCAGTTATCGCCCTGCCATAGCGCGTCCCTCAGGGCGCCGTCCCGCCCCGTTTTGTTGTTTTTTTAAAGATTTTATTTTTAGATTTTATACTATAACAGAGTGTGAACATAAACAGTTGGGAATAGTACAATTAGGTAGTTACGTCATTGAGATCTTTGTAATATTTGATGTTTAGCTATGGCTAATAGTGTCATTTTCTTGAACTGTATCTAAAATCAGTTCCCATATAGACTATGTTATGTGCCCTTATTATTCTTATATAGATTGACATCTGCTCTTAGAAAAATCACAAGTGAAATTTGATTAATAATCATCTTCCATATGTAGGAAGACTTGGAAGACCTGGAATTCCAGATAATTAGGTTACACAATATTGTATAACTTTATTCCTTTTTCCGAGGAATGTCTACATCTATATTAACGGAAATAAAAATAGTACATACATACATGACTGGATGTAGGGGTTGGAGCCCAGTACAAAATACAGGAAAACATACAAAGTAAGGTATATAGCATGGTGGTAATCACTGTCGGAGAGTGTGGACCATGAGCAATTAAGAATAGTATAAGCGGGTATAGTTTAGTCATTGAGATGCTAGCTAGGGTCAGGCTCCCAGCACTCTTACCACTCACACACACGTGGGTCAGATTTTGAGAAAATGCACAATCGGCAGCTCTACAAATTTGATAACTTCTGTTGAATTAGACAGAAAAAATATAAATAATGGGTTTATCAGAGTATCTTTGGCATCTTGTTGATTAGAAATATATCTTTCATTGAGTTAAACTGCATTTTGAACGTCACTTTTCGCTTAAATTTGGGTTATTTGAAAGTATTGGGGAAGGTAAATTGTACATTTTCTGAAAATCTGATCAATATAGAGTCTAGGTACAAACCCTCGGATCAGATAAGAATGGTATGTCAGTGATTAGACGCCTACTTCGCTAATCGTGTCATGGCCTAGCACGCGGCGTTCGGGATAATAATGACATTTGTCCTCAGGTAATATATCTTTTTCTAGGAAGCGTGTCATCGCTGCTATATACTATAGTCAGTTTTTGCTTGTTCCTTTTTAGATTTGTTAAAGTGAAACAATTTTCTGGCATTTTCCCCAGAATATCTGCTATCTCTGTGAATTCTCTAGCAGCTTGTTGCTTCAAATCCGGGCCAGAATCTGTACTGAGATTTGATTTCCCTCGAGTTGTACTCGAGGGAAATCTGGTCTGTTATCTGTTCTGGCTCATTTGGGATGGCGTTTTTAACATTGCGCTCTATGGCGGCGCCATTATTCTTTGGGATAGGCTTTTTAACCTTGGTTCCTATGGCGTCCCAATCAAACGTTCGCTCTGGTCGCGCTATAGCGTTGTTTTCTAAAGCGTCCAGTTTTGAAACTCTTTGCCTAGTCTCTATGGCGCCCGAATTTGGGATAAATTCAGGAGCTGTCGGATCTAAATTGTAAGGCGTATTTCTTCTGATTTGATCGTAGTTGGCCATTTCCACCAATTTGACAACATTTGGGCCCCTAGACACCCCCAGAATACCAAAAAATAATTTTTACTTTCATCACTTGATTTGTTATTTTCTATCAACCTCATATATATGCACATTAAACTGTCAAGTTTGGAACCATTCTGATTATTAGTAATTTTTCTACAGGGGGTCGAAAAATAGATCCCAAATATGCCAAAAAATGCCAAAAATAGCATGTCGAATAATGGTACATATTTCTACATAAATGAGGATTTAAATTAGAAATAGATAAAACAAATATGCACATAATGCATTGAACTATTTTGTACTTGATAGGTCTCGACATAAGGATCATAACACCTTTTATTTGGTGAAAATATTCTAACTAGAAGAAAAGTTACAGCCAAATAACCATTCTGTAATGGTAATGATAATGGCAGCGGCAAGGGTGACAGGTCATTGACCCTCTGCCCACATTATTATGCATGTATACACATTATATAACTCATTATATTTAGAATATACATAACATTCATTACCCTCGTTTACTTTTTTAAGTTAACTTGAATACTTGAATTGATTGTTCCCGTCCTGTTTAAGTATTTAGAGACAATTTCTTTTAGGATAAATGTTCTAATATTATATGTAATGTCCGATCGACAGCCTTAAGCGACTATGGGAACTTAATCTATCTAATCAAGAACAACGACAACGACAGGATCTAATGGACCTCGCCAGCACTCAACGTTTATATTCTTCTATCCACACCCGGGTTGCCAAATATCACAGCTTGTGACGACAACAACCGACATACATAAAGGAAGCAGTACATGACAATGACATGTAAATACAAAAGGGTGTATAATATGTAAGTGTGAGACATACATAAGATAAGTACAACATACAGCAATAAAAAGTTTGAAAATACAGATACATTACACAGCACAACCTCTGTTGGTGACTAAAACCATAACCACGACCCGCGCGGCCAGCACCAATACACATCTTACAAAACCAAGGGTCTCCAAGCGACACCCGCTTGAGACGCGCGCGGGCGCGGCTCTGGTTCAGCAAAGCTAATCCATAGCCGCGCACCACAATGCCCCTCCCCCTTTTTTGAAAGGAGGGCACAACCGCTTTAGGCTTTCATCAAGAAAAGACTAAACCATAAGGTTAATACATAAGTAAGAAGGTAAAATAAGTAAGAATCAACAATACATCCGCCATCAAACATTATAAAAATCACAGAATAAATATATAAAACATAGGAATCCATACCGGGTTTGTAGGAATCACACGAACAATGGAGAGAACAAACACACAAATACATTGAAGTCTGTTGATCAAGTAACTCTGTCCATTTTGAAACGTTTAGTCCGTGTATAAAGAATCCGAGTGTCCTGGTTATTTTAGAAACACACACAAATGTCCGGTAACATCCTAATTCTGGAAACTGTCCGTTTGAGGCACACATATAGTAGGTCGATGTATAGCTGTGGTAAAAAATTGATCGTATCCGATATAGCTGTATCCTGAGAGTTGAGTTGGCCAGCGCTAGAGACTATCAAGGGACATCTATCCAATATCGCTCATCTCGTCTCGTCACCGCTGGGCTCATCACAGCTGGGCTAACCACTGCTGCATCCGGCTCGACTCCATTCCATGTTCATATCCAAAGTCTAAACAATTACTATCCAAAAAGACCAAAGTCATACAAAGACTACAGACGCATCAAACTAGATCGTATCGTAAGTGCCTCTAACATCACTTTCTTCATCTTTTAACAGTTCCTCCTCGTCAATGTCCATATTTTTATCTTCCTCAGTCAAGCTCCTCTCGCCAGAAACATGAGATGAACCAGACACATCCAATCCATCTTCGTGCGCTGAACGGTCTGGGTCCGACTGAGGAACATAACCAGAAGTATCGAAAGCCGCTGGCTGCTCCTCGCCGACAGAGGTATTCATCAGTCTATTGAACAACCCGCTCATCTTTCTCACGGGAGAAGAGAAGAGCGGAGGCACCATCGACAGAGACACAGCGCTACCACCAGGCACCGGTGTAACACCCACAAAACCTGGAGGAGCGATAGGAGCATTACCCGCAGCTCGACCAAGCACTCCGGGAGAGCCCTGTGCCGCAGCTGGGTTTTCCCCTAACAAGGCCGAAGCTCGTCGCTGAGCCTCAGACTCTCTGCTTGTTGACAGTGGCGTAAACCCTGTCATCGCATATGGACTGTACATAGGCAGAGGCCCCGCTCGACTGGACTGCTGCTGCTGCAAAGCTTGCTGCTGCAACTTCAGTGAACGCTGCAACTGCCGCTGTTGCTCCAAGGACTGTTGCAACTGTTGTTGCTCCTGCAACTGTTGCTGCTGCAACTGTTGTTGCTGCAACAATTGTTGTTGTTCCAATTGCTCATCCAACTGCTGCTGGTGTAACTGCTGAGCGGGCAACTGGGACAGAGTCTGTAGCATCATAGGGTTGAATCGCCTAGGCGAAACAACGTTCATTTGTACATTAGGATTCATTACTGAATCCCAATTATCAAAGCCAGGAGTTGGCTGTACACACTCCTTTACCACTACCGCTTTAAGTGGAGTAGCTTCCTTGACTGCAGCAGCTGCTGGCGCAGTTGAAATAATCTGCGGCAACGTCCGCGGCAACTGCTGCTGTGGCAACTGCTGTTGCGGCAACTGCTGTTGCAACTGCTGTTGCGGCAACTTCTTAGGGGACGACTGAACCAAAGCCACAATAACCTCCTCCTTCGTAGGTTCTTCCTGTACAGCCTGAGTGGTCACGGCTTGCGACCTCACAAGAGAAGCAGTATGCTGTTGGAGCAGATCAGACATTTTTTTCGCCAAATCTGATTTCCGCACAACATCAGACTCAACGTCCTCCTTCACTTTCTCAGTTTTCTTTCGTTTCTTCTCAGGCTCTCCGTCACCGCTTTCATAAGCGGTCAAGCGACACCTTAGATCAAGGATTGTCTCCCTTGATATCTTATCCTCCCTCTTATAGTAATCCAGCTGCCTGGTAAGATCCTCAATGCCGGCACGCATAGCGGGGATCTCTGCAGCCGCGGCTCTGATTTCCACAATGTCAGCCACAGGTGCCAAAGCAGTTATCACAGCCAACCTACCCGCTTCTACCGAAATATTAACGGCCTGACTAATAGAATCGGAGACATTTTTTAAGCTCCTATCTACATCCATGGCGGCTGTGGCTAAATTCTCGTCTGTTGGCAGATAAGGCAAAACAGGCGCAGGAACATTGTCCGTCACACCCGCTCCATCCAACATACACCGATCAGTGGCTATTTCACCAGGGGCTCCGGCAGCAGCAGCTGGCTGATTTAGCGCCGCTACTGTAGAACTGTCCTTCGGCCGTGCACCAGTCAAGACAGCCGCAATGGTAGCTTGAGAGGGTCCAGGCTTTGACCAAGCATTTCTAGAAGGAGCAGGGGCATCGATTACCTTCTTAGCAGAAGCCCTCCTTGCTTCAGAGGCACTGGCTCTCATCTCCAGTTGCGCGCGATGTCGACCAATGGTCATCACACAATCCAAGTCATATCTACCCATCCGCGCAAAACGTACACAACCTAAGTTTGCAGTCTCCTGCTCCAAGACTCTAAAACTCCCTGCCATATCCTTTGCCCACTCTAGTCCATTCCTATGGCCAGTGTTGCGCTTGACCAAATGGCGCACAAGATCAGAACGCCTGTCCAATCTCACACTGCAGGAGTGAGCGTGTGGACACGTGTAAAGTTGCACCGCCGGGCAATGCTCCTCACACAAGTGGCGATAAAACCTCTCCCGGGTGCGGTAGACCTTAATCCCATTAGGATTAATTTCCTTACCCAGGTATCTACACCAAGTAAATGGGCACCTATAGCCAGGTTTCCACAGCAAAGGGGCTCCATTCAACTTGTCCATAATAAGATCTATAATTTCTTGATGGCCATCTGCTTTCCCGGTATGGGACTTGAGGTAGTGGAACTTATCCTCATACCGGGGCATTATTGGAGGATTTTTCCAATAATTACCTAGAACCTCATCCTCATCATCCGATTCAGGGTTCACAAGGACTCCATCACCCTGCTTCGGAACAATGTTCGCCATGTTAGCAGGGCTTAACTCCACCTCCAACTTATCCTTCAACCGCCAGCGCGCCTGGTGACGAACTGGGTTCGCACTATCTGATGTCTTCTTTGGGGTGTTTTTCCAAGCCGGCTTAGCCAAAGCCCGTCTCACATCCTCCACAGAGTTAAGTCCAGGGCCGCCTGAGTGGGAAGCGCGTGACTGGTCACTATACTCAGTAGAAGAGCCGCGAGAGCTAGCACTCCCGTCCCTACTGCCACTCTCCTTGACCACAGTCTTGCTCTTCTCCCGCCCTCTCTTAACTTCTTGCTTTGGTTTTCCCTTGGGGGAATTAAATTCTTTTTTCGACCTTGTCTTGCCGCCATCAGGTTTTGCTTCATCACCTTGTTTTGCTGACTTGGCATTACCCGATGCAGACGCAGTCTTAGCCTTTCCAACATCCAAACTTTCGTCATTCTTTACAGTCTGTTTGTCTGATTTCTCAGACTCAGGGGCAACTACTGGTTCAGAACCAGTTTTCTTTGAAGTCTTTCTCTTAGGCCTGGAAGCAGCAGCGCCTTTGGAAGGCAACTGCTCTTCCCCCTCACTCTCGTCTGATTCCACGATCTTGGCAGACTTGACAGGCTTAGACTTCCTTCGCCTAGTCTTTTGAAGCTGCCATTCTGCTGCATCTTGACGATCTTGCGCCTTCTGTAGCTCCATCCTCTTTTTCTCAACTCTCTCATAGTCAGCCTCAATCTCTGCGGTCATCTCCTGATACCAGTCTTCCTTCAGGGAATGTTCCTCAGTGCGGGTCTCAGCGCGGGTCTCAGAAGTCACAGCCGCCGCGTCCGTGGCTGTGGACTCCTGTTCACCACCTGTACAAGGTCTATCTTCAGGTACCTTCTCCACGCCAGCCGTTGACGAGTCAACTTCCATGGCCGTCGCCTCCTCCCTATCAGACATCCTGACTTGATCACTCAAACCAGAGTATCCAAGCCAGGTTACAAGTTCTCTTGAAACACCTAGTCAACCAACCGAACAACAATCTGGGAATACAATGCTTTATCGGGGGGATAAACCAAGCAATCTAGATCACATACAACTGGCAGTGAAAACACGTCTGGCGTGTCCACTAACCGAGCGTACTCTGCAGACCCACGCTCTCGCCAGCTCCCGTGACCTAGTCCCCCGACGCCCCATCCAATCAGAGGTCTTTCTTCCGTCTAAATATAGCATCGCCACCCTGTCGCCGAGTGGTACACACTAGAGTGCACGTGCCACGAGTAGTGTTGTCCCTGCCTGCCCCGTTACCTAGCAGGCATACACACACACCATCCAGGCACCTGGGCTCCCGAGCAGAACCCAATACACTACCAATAATAGCATAAAATATCATCAGAAAACACAACTAAGCAGTTTCTCCCTACTTTCCGTGGGGTGTATTGCTTCGGCCCAGTCACATATCCCAGTAGGTGTAAGGACAATGAGAGGCTACATGCCCTACCAGTCAGTCAATTTTCCAAGTCAATTTCAATGCCAAAACCACGTATAGTAAGCTTGAAACTGTTGTTATTATTTCACACAAGAATCACACCAGAGAGGAATAAATCCCCTCACCATGTTTGATGTGAGATATCATTCTACCAGTACTTCTCGTTGTTTCATTTTTTGTTTTCCTCTGCACCTCATACAACTGATTCACTCACTCGTAGCCAAGTCGATCAGGGGCTTGCCTATGACGCTTAGGCCTTTCTTCCAAATACCCTGATCTTAACAGATTACCCATAGTCTTAGCTAATGGTGAGCCCTCTTCCTCTTCCTCGTCACCTGAATCACTAGAACTCTCAGATTCCACAGCCGCTTCGCCCTCACCCACTCCCGCGGCCACACCCGACGGTGGGTCTGCCACAGGAGATGGTTTCTTAGGTGGGCGGCCGCGCTTCTTCACGTGTCTCACAATCTTATCTGCAGGAAGCACTGTCGGAGCGTGCCGGCCGGGTATGACACGTCCCTGAGGATTAATCCTCAAGTAGTCTTTCCCCGCTACCTGCTGCTTTTGATATTCAGGAGCTCTATGCAAGTTTACCGCCTGGACGGGAGTACCGTCTGCATCAAAAGCCGATTTGAGTAAATCTCCATTCCATCTGAGAATCCCTTCTTCGGTTCTGAGTTCATAGGTAGAGCCTTGCACGCGCCTTACAACTTCAAAAGGACCATCCCATTTGGGACCATATTTCTTTTGAGCCATAGGCGTCGCATATCTCCAAACTACATCTCCAGTTCTAAATACTTTTGGTCGGGCCCGTCTATCGAAATACCTCTTCTGGTATACAGCCGAATGCCCCAGGCGTTCTCTGACAAACTTATGCCCTCTTAACAACAAGGACCTGATCTCCTCCACAAACACACTGCGGCAGGGAAAATCAACATCTCCTGTCAGAGTACCATAAATAATGTCAGCTGGAACGGTTAATTCGGTGCCAAATACTACCAGATTAGGAGTACACATAGTGCTTTTATGCACAGCGCCCCTATATGCGTGCGCAATACAAGGCACCAACAAATCCCAATTCAGATCTTCAAACTGTGTCATGCAGGAGAGCTGCTCTACAAGGACTCAATTCCAACGCTCTACCTGTCCATTTGCCTGAGGTCTATAGGGTAGAGACATCAATTGCTCGATATCCAACAGAAGCAACAATTCCTTCAACAGTGCTGAACGAAATTCAGGCGCCCCATCTGTCTGGAGAGAGACTGGTGGACCATATCTCAATATCCATTCAGTAAACAAAGCCATCGCACAGGTAGCGGCTGTGTGATCAGGAAGCGGATAAGCTTCAGCCCACTTAGAAAAATAGTCTGTGACAACCATCACACAGCTATTTCCTCTAGGGGTTCTCCTAAATGGACCAATAATATCCAAAGCAATGCGGCTCCAGCGCACACCATGGATTTCTTTCTTCAACGGGGTTATACCTTTACCACCTCTGCTCTTACAAGAAGCGCAAACTTCACAGCCGCGCACCCAGTCGGCGATATCTCTCTTCATCCGGGGCCAAACAAACTTTTGTCTCGCCGCCTGATAAGTTTTAAACTCGCCAAAGTGAGCTGCAAGCTTACTCCCATGCAAAGTACGGAATAACTCTCTTCTCAGAGACAAAGGTACCAATACGCGTGTATATACAACTCCGTTGTCGCTTTCCCAATCTAAGCAAAGCAATTCTTTATCCACCTTTAGAAATTCTATTCTATTCATATAGTAACAGAACTCTCCCCCCTCAGCCAACAAAGCTTTATTGTCTGGCTTCGGAGTCAAACCCTGTACTATAGACTTAATCCTTGACAAAACATCATCTTCCTCCTGCGCTACCTTCAATCTATCACCCGCCAATGACGAGAAGATATGATAATTGACAGTCATTGTGGCTACCACTGCATCATGCGCGCCACAGTCTAAGCAATCGTCACGAGGACATCTTCTTACTGGCAGTCTTGAAAGCGCATCCGCATTTATGTGTTTGCGGCCTGGCCGATGAACAATTTGATCCTCACGCAACCCATAATGCTGCAAGGTGGTTAACCATCTTGCAAGCATACCCGACGGATCACGGAAATTCATCAGCCACCGAAGTGAAGCATGGTCAGTTCTCAGTTTAAAATCTTGCTGGCCAATGATATAGTGTTGAAACTTAGATAAATAAGTTAAAACAGCTAACAGTTCTCTTTTCGTGGCACAATAATTCTGCTGTGCTTTGGACAATGAATTACTGGCGTAACTCAAAACCACTTCCCTAGAATTCTGAATCTGAGATAGGACGCCAGACATTCCATACCCACTAGCGTCCGTATCCAAGATGATAGTTCCAGTCGGCTGTGGGTAACCTAGCACAGGCGGTGATGTTAACAAGTCTTTCAAATCCGAAAAAGCCTTATGACAGTTCCCGTCGAACGTCACCCGCCGATTATTTTTCAATTCTGCTCCGGACACCAATGCTTGAATAGGAGCCGCAACTTCAGAAAAGTTAGGCATGAATTCTCTGTAATAAGAGGCAAACCCCAGAAACTGTCGGACTTGCTTAATAGTAGTCGGCACTGGCCACGAATGAACCTTCTCCAACTTGCCCGGATCAGCGCGAACCCCCTTCTGAGAGACTATTCTACCCAGATACTTAACATTAAGTTTGAAGAATTCGCATTTCTTCGGTTTCAATTTCAAGCCATAATCAGCTAGTCGTTGCAAGACTTTTTCCGCATTAGACAATGCTTCATCAAAGCTGGAGCCAAAGATGATTACATCATCCAAATATACTAAACAGCATTTCCATCTTAAACCAGCCAACATTTGTTCCATCATTCGTTCAAATGTGGCCGGCGCATTACATAGACCAAAGCTCATCACCTTGAATTGGAACAGCCCCATAGTCGAGACGAAAGCAGTTTTTTCTTTACTTGCTTCATCCATGGCAATTTGCCAATAGTCGCTCTCCAAATCCAATGTAATGAACCATAGGTTACCACCCAATGCTTCAATACTTTCATCTATCCTTGGTAGCGGGAAAGAATCTTTCTTAGTCACCGCATTCACTGGACGATAGTCGACACAAAAACGGTCAGTACCGTCACTCTTTTTCACAATCACCACTGCAGATCCCCATGGGCTATTACTAGGTTCTATAACACCTTTATCAAGCATATCCTGAATTTGTTTTTCAGCAGCCTCACGACGTGCTCGAGGCAGGCGCCTATACACACTTTTAATCGGTACAGCATCCCCTGTATCGACCACATGACGCACTTTATTAGTGTGTCCCAGCGTTTCACCTGGCAACCTGAAGCAATGCTTATATTGTGTCAACAGGTGTCTAAGTCTGACTATATCTTCCGTCTTAGACAAATCAGACCCTTTCACCAACTTTTCCAGTGGACATTCTGCAGCCGGAGGCATTGGAACCTCAGGCTCCAGTAATTCCACATCAACAATAGGGGAGTCACCATTCATGAGATCCCCCCCTCCAGCAGTCTGAAGTTCCATCAGTACAGGAGAGCTGGTAGGATTGTATACAGACAGCGTGCAATTATATCGGTCGCCAGCAACCAATAAACTCCCTGCAACATAGCATCCCAACCCTGCTCCATCTGGTTCAAAAAGCATGTCTTCATTGGGGGACATTGGACCAAAGCCGCTGCAAATGGCAGAAAAAGCATCTATAAAAACACTCTCACAGCCGCTCCGCGTCACCGGTCCACTTTGCAATGCCCGACACATGATCGACTGTTCACCTGCCTCGAGGGTGAATAAACCAGACCAATCAGAGTTACATTTATGGAGATATTTACCACGCGCCTCCCAACCCCAGCGCCAGACGCACACACCCATGTGTCTTTAGATCATGTCCAGTTCCTGCATAGCACGTCACCCCACATGGCATGAGAGAAGGCCTGACTGAGAGTTCATCATACATGCGCTTCTTTATTAGCGTGCATTGGGCTCCCCAGTCAATCAAGAATTGTCCAGTTACATTCACTAAAGTCACATCCGCATACATGCGCTCAGCCACAAGCGGGCGATTGCGGTCTGAGACACAAATTTCAAAATCGCACAAGTCACACACCATAACCTTACTCACCACCCTAGCATCTTCTCCCCATGATACTTTTAGAATCTGCCCGGGTGAGCATACATACTCAGGATTTCCCTCATTCACCATCATCACTGAGCATGTGGCGCGCCCAATTGCGCCACTGCCGCTGCTCTCGCGCACTTCACCTCCAAGATCACCTTCTCCACGGGCGTCCCCAGGCTGATCTAGGGGCACAAGAACATCGGATCCAATTGGTTTACAAGTCCGATTTATCGACAATGCGGTGTGTATGCTGTTTGTCGCGATCTCCTGTTCACCGCCTAAGAAGATCCGACCTTGTTTAACAGCAGAGCCAACTGTTCTTTAATTGCCGCAGCCTGAGCTGTAAAGTCATCAAAAGACTTAACATGTGTTTTTTGTTTAGCGCAATCTGCCCACATGTGTCCTTCCTGCTGACAATAGTAGCATTTTCGAGGCATACCAGGTCTTCTCCTATAATTTCCTTCAGAAGAAACCTTTCTACCCCCCTCACCCGACTCGGGCGGTGGTGGTCGTGGTAAAGCCTCTAGTTGCGGTTTTGGTCTTTTCTGCCACACCCGAAAAGCTTGAAACTCTGCCATTTTGTTATCATCCCACTCACGTTCTGATTTGGTCACAGTAGTTACCGTTGACACACCCGCCCCGCTTTTAATCGAGTGTAAATGCGAAGACGTGTGTGAAACTCCACTGGTTCCAAATACATCCCTATATCTAGTAGCGGCTGCCGCAGCCGAAACTATATCGGTCGGCTCCTGCATTGCAACATATTGCGACATGCCTTTATCCACCAGCCCATCCAGAAATGTTTTTACCGCCATATCATGCAACGTGCCATCCCATTCACCGAAAGCATGTACTGCCTTCAAACTTAAGTTCTGGCTGAAAGCAGCCGGACTCTGCCCAGGATCTTGCCTGCATTCGAAAAATTCCCGCTTCCGCGTCTTATCAGACTTTTCAGCTTGATAGTCATATTCGAGCATCTGTAGCAGCTGATCGACTGAAAAATCATCCGGCTCCAGCATCATAGCTTGCGGCAGCTGTTTACCTACTCCGGTTAGCAGTTGTATTTTATAAGTCTCGTCATCCCAATTATTTGAACGTGCTATCATTACTGTGCGTCTTTGATAGTCACGCCAATCCTCTCGACCATCCCATTCAGGGAAGTTCACAGTTCTAGGGTTGCGCATTGGCTTAGTTGGTTTAAACTTAGGCATGCCAAATGCAGGTCCCTTGCCTTCAGGCAAGTAACCCGCGGCTGGATCTATTGACCACCTAACTCCACTCATATTGGCCGGCAATGATCGCCTAACCGCGCCCATAATCCCATAACCGACTGGACTAGGACTAGAAGGGCGCAAACCACGCGCAGCTTCTAAAGCACTCCTCCTGTCACCTTTAAACGCCCGCCCGCCAGTTGGTGCGTCCGGCATGACTGACGTATAATGTGGTGGGAATGGTGCTACATTATCTGGACTTCCTCTCTTTTGATCAAAGTCAGGTAAATCATTCATGATTCGGGTGTATGATTCATTAGTTATACCACCCGGATTTTCATGAATAGGAGTGCTAACCTTTTCCACTTCGTCAGCAAAAGCAATACCCCTAGGTCTGTGCTGTGGGACTTGAAAGTCAAAGCGGCTATTCAATTCTTCCAAATTCATTCTCATACGCTCATTATTCTTACGTTCCCAAGCGCGCTTAGCCTCTAGTGAAGTCAATTTCTCACTTTGATCTTTCACTACAGATCTTAAACGAGCTTCTTCTTTCTTAGACAAAGTCAACTCCGATTCAGTATAAGCCGCTTTCTCCAGGGCCTCCTTCCCCTTCCTTGCAGACTCCAATACTGAATCATTCATCAAATTCAAAGTACTCATTTGCGTAGAGATGAGTTTATCCATTCTATCATAGGTCATGCGCCTATTCCTAGTACGGTCCTGAGTCCATTCGGATTGTAACTGACCAATATCCGCATGAATCACTGGAGTCATGGGAGGCAGTTTACCATGCAAAAACTCATCCTCGTCCGAGCCAATATCTACAATCTCTGGTGCCTTCTTCAAAGCACTACGAGGAAGCTTTGACAACTTCCTCCTCATGGTCACTTTCAAGTCGGGCGGTTGTACATGTTCATCGCCGCTACTCGAATTAGCTTCTATGCTCGCTTTCACCCGCACATTAGCATTAACATGAGGTTCCAGCGAGCGATTCAAATTCAGTTTAGACTGGGCCAACTGATTTTCCAAGTTCTGAATAGTCTGATTCGTTTGCTGCAGAAATTCATCCACAGCCATCAGGTCATCCGGTGCTCCAGTGGAGAGCCGGACATCTCGCCCCTTGTCACCCATCGGCACTCCTCGCTAGAGGCTACCGACAGCTGACACAGGTCTCACCCGCTAGCGAGCAAAAATCCAAAATGGTCACGGCACCAAATTGTAATGTCCGATCGACAGCCTTAAGCGACTATGGGAACTTAATCTATCTAATCAAGAACAACGACAACGGCAGGATCTAATGGACCTCGCCAGCACTCAACGTTTATATTCTTCTATCCACACCCGGGTTGCCAAATATCACAGCTTGTGACGACAACAACCGACATACATAAAGGAAGCAGTACATGACAATGACATGTAAATACAAAAGGGTGTATAATATGTAAGTGTGAGACATACATAAGATAAGTACAACATACAGCAATAAAAAGTTTGAAAATACAGATACATTACACAGCACGACCTCTGTTGGTGACTAAAACCATAACCACGACCCGCGCGGCCAGCACCAATACACATCTTACAAAACCAAGGGTCTCCAAGCGACACCCGCTTGAGACGCGCGCGGGCGCGGCTCTGGTTCAGCAAAGCTAATCCATAGCCGCGCACCACAATATATATATGTTAGGGATATAATTTCTGACATTTTGTGACGGCAGACGTGACGTAGACGACGTGACGAAGACGACAAAAGCGTGACGAAGACGACAAAAGCAATTTGCAGTAAAAATCATGTAAAAACGACTTGGAAATGAGTAATTTCAGTCTACATAGATTGCTATTAAGCAAAGTTAATAATAAATGTCAAATTTAAAGTTTGTTATTAAATTCATGCCTTGTAAGGCTCTAAAAATCGTAAAATTGATGTGACGAAGACGACATGAGCTACAGTACCCACCCCCCTTTGCCCCCATGTTATTTCTCTGCTATTATTCAAGAAAAACTCAAATCAATACATCTGATGTTCTATATCTATGTAATCCCATGCACTCTATCATTATTCATCAAAATTTGATATTTTCTTTTTTTTTTTAATTCATTTTTTCCACCTTAGGCACACAGCGTGACGAAGACGACATGGGGGGGTACCCACAATATTTTTTTTTTGATTTTTGATGCATTTTGGCCAAAAAATATTTTTTTTTGCATTTCTTTTTACACAGATCATATTCACGTAGAGACAACATATAAAAAAAAAATGTTCAATTTTGAAGATTATTTAGAAATTTAGCAATTCCACGGACTAATGGCTGTTAAAAAAAACGATTTTTGCCTCCAAAATGGGATTTTGAAATTTAAAAAAAAAAAAAATTTGGCAAAAAAATGCAAAAAATGTTGTTCCACAGGTTGGTAGAACCATCCAATCAAAAAAAAATATCAAAATAATGATAATAAACTTGATTTAAGCCCATTTTACCCCTTTCCACGGTTGGGGGCCAAATGTTGTCAAATTGGTGGAATTGGCCAGTTATCGATAATTGTTGGTGTAAAAGTAGTATAATCTAGTAATCTTAGATTCTTCTGTACCAGAAATTGTCTCTCTGATGTTGCAGGAATTGTCATTTCTGTATCCTTATCGAGTAACGCCCACTTTGCTATTTGTGACAACTGTATAGGTTCCATCGCTTCTCGCCTTTCTCACATACCGCTGACCCGACCCAAGGTGTCTCTATCAAAATTGAATATAAGGTTAAGATTTTCAGAAAATGTACAATTGGCAGCAATACTAGGTAAATTCGAGTAAATTCGGCATTGCATTTATTCTAGCAATCTGTTTGGTTAGGTTGAACTATATTTTGAACTTTATTTTTGTCATAAATCTGGGTTATTTGAGAGGATTGGTGTAGGTGAATTGTACATTTTCTGACGATGATAGACTGGCCCCCCGCCATGGACAGCCATGCTCCATGAGCCATGCTCCATCGCGCTGCTCAGCGACCCCGTCCAAGCTATTAACGCTTTAGGGACTGTTCATAATTAACCATTGGGGGGGGGGCAGAATTCGTGTACAAAATTTCATGACCCCCCCCTACAGGATTGTAGTTCTGAGTCTGCGCAAAAAAATATGGACTCCCCACACTTTTAGAGTATGGTGCCCCTCCCCATCAGAGTCTGCACGGAATCTGTGATTCACGCGGGTCAGATTTTCAGAAAATGTACAATCGGCAGCTTTACACATTTAGGAAATTCTGCTAAATTAGGCTGAAAAATGATGATTCATTCTGGGTATATCTGAGTATATTCAGTGTCGCATTTATTTATAGTATCTGTTTTGCTGAGTTAAACTGTAATTTGAAGCTCATTTCTGTCTTAAATATGTGTTATTTTAGAATGAAGGCGAATTGTACATTTTCAAAAACGCTGACCCATGTGCCCTGTGGTTGCGTGGTTATACGTACAATAACCACACGCTGGGTAAACCCCTCCACAACGTGCAAAACCAAGACGAATCTGGTAAAATAATATATTAGCTTCGGCTCATCTAATGTGAATTCATTAGTTCGGGTATAGGGAAATCTAATATGGCTGTTCCTTGATATATACATTGCTATTGCCTCGCTATATGCGATTCCATATCAGAGCAACGGGCCGTTCAGATTTAACATTAATATTTGGATCATTATATCAGTTTAATAAATACAGGTTAACTAACGAGTTGGTTGAAGGAGCGTGAATATTGCATGAGTTGTGTAGCAACGAGTGCAATATTCTAAGCGACTGAAACCAACAGATTTATTATGTATGCTTTCAATCATGAAAATAGAAAAAAAAATCGAGTCATGAATTTGAATTTTACCGGTAATCTTGGTAAAGATCAAACAGATTGGTTGCTATGACAACCCCACGTAAATCATTAGTGAAATACGCACTATGCGTAAATCACTCTAGATACGTGGTTTTCAGAACATACGTGGTTTTACGTGGTTTAATTGTAAGCAGCAGAAAAGCATATTTCACTGCAAAACTCAAATTTTCTGGTCACTAATACAGAAATTTCGTCCAATAATTATACAACTTTGGCGAAAACATTGATACTGATATTAGACACTCTTCATTCTAAGCAAGCTACAATTATACTCGATAAAGTATATTATCGATAATATGTCGATTAGTACCTGTGTTCAATAAAGTATATTATTGGATAAATGTTGATATTTCATAAAAGTACTACCTGTTGATATCTCATTATTTTAAATGTTGTACATTCATATTGTTGTCATTCTTATTAATGTACTAGATACAAATTCCAGCCTTAAGCGATATAAATCTATCTAAATTAAAGGTAACTGTCGGTAGAAATGGAACAAAACTCGTTTCATATAGACATGTCAACCTATTTGTCATCTTCTCCTTATGTATTCAGCTAATTCCTTAGACAAATAAAAGATTATCTTATCTTATCTTATCTTATCTTATCTTATCTTATCTTTCATATAACCCTAGCCGTTCGCAACGACCCCCCCCCCGCTATAGACCTGTCATGCACCCATTTTCATGATCAGAGAGTAACTAGTAACTTGCCAAATCCCATTTCATTTTCTACGGTCAACTTACCCATCGTCCACACCTAAGGTATAGCAATTCCTTTATTCATATATAATATGTTTGATCTAGAATGATCTGCTCAGAGAGTTACGATTGATCGAGGTTTTCCGATGACTTTAAAATGTCGGCCATGAGACACTTAGATATAATCTGAATTGAATATATGGTTCAGATTTTCAGAAAATGTACAATCGGCAGATCTACAAATTTAGTAAATTCTGCTAAATTAGGCTGAAAAATGATGAATACCAGGTATATCTGAATATATTTGGTATCGCATTGATTTAAAGTATCCGTTCTGTAATGTTAAACTGCATTTTGAAGCTCATTTTTGTCTTGCATGTGGGTTATTTGAAAGGATTGGTGAAGTTGAATTGTACATTTTCTGAAAGTCTGACCCATATATCAGTTAGCAATTTGATATATAACATGTGAAATGCTCTAGTTCTCGTATAAGCGGTATGTCTATGTAGTATAAGGTTTGGAATAACATGTTCTAAGGTGACATATTTTTTTATAGTTTTTTTTACACGAATTTTATTTAGGAAGATAAGTAGCATATCCCAAAGCTTTTAAGCGGCTCGGGTAATCCCGGTCTTCCTCCGTAACCTGAACTTTCGCATGTTTCTTGATATATAAAATTATAGCTTTAATTAGCTATGAAGTAACATCTAGTCAAATTCATGGAGAGAAGTAGTCGAAAATTGTAATTGTCTTCCACTCTCTTTAAAATTTGCCTAGTGGACGCGCCCTCCCGAGAGAAATAAACCACTACTTGAATAAAAAAGAAATTCCAATTATGGGCTGAGTTATGAAAAAAAAACTTAATTCATTTTCAATAGAATAGGACCAGAAAGTGAAGAGAAACTAGATCAAGAAGAAGAGTTTTATGTCGGATAGCAAACGATTCGGCATGATATAACAATTCCAAAAAGAATTATTGAATGAAAATCTACGCATAATTCACTGCTCTGTGAGCATTTTCATATGAACGGGTGGGTTCCTTGCACTGGGTTAGCTTGTACAGTGCGCGACCTGAGCCGTGCGCATTGCTACTTGAAGTATGTGAAGGATAATAATGAGATAAGATGAATATGGGTTGGTGGTTGATGAGGATGGTAATGTTGGGTATATAGTGTTACCTTGCGAGTCATTGGATGACAGTATGTTTCATTAATCAATTATTAAGATACCATTTTTTAATCTGTACTTGAATCCGCAGAGTGATTCAATACTTTTTATATCTTCTTCTAATGCATTCCATTGCAAGATACCTGCGTATGCTTGCGATTTTTGATATGAATTACAGAGAGGTCTGTGTCACATGGGATGTCTTGGTATTTCTGTTATCATTTGACTTGATTTGTTCATTTGTCCATTTGTGGTGTGTTCCAGGAAAATGAGTCACAAGTCGCAAAATGGATATATGGTTTAGCAGTCATGGTCATATAAATCTGTGTAACAAATTTCGGGACATTGTATTAAATATATCCTTGCGTTCTGAAGGCCTTTGTACGGAGTATATTTAGTTACTTTTTGTTTCTCAGCTATTTATAGCTGAGAAACAAGTAAGTTACTATGAAATGTGCCAATCACTGATACTGGATCACATCTGATAATATTCTTTAGCTGTCTGTGAGGTGTTTAAGCATGCCTTATCTAATCCTTTCGATCAGGTCCTATATTTCACACTCCGTCATTATTGTTACACTGATAGCTACTGATTGACAGCTTTTCTATAGCCAAGGGAGCTCAGCCAAGGGAGCTGATTGGCTCTTAGCTGATTGGCTGTTAGTAAGGCTTAGTAAGCCCATCTGCTCCACACTCCCCGAGTCAAGTAGTAAAGGTTGTTGGTCTCTGGTTGTGTTTGTATACCAGCACTTGCTGAAGGACATTCAATAATTTGTTTCCCTCCTTATTTTAACATTTTATCAATAGAAACTAGAAGGGAACATGTCTGACATTGAATTCAAGATCAAACAAATTGATGTTGCCAGAAAAATAACGATATTTAAAATTAAGAACTTAGCATCTGCTGAACTCACATGCAGTTCCAAACACAACCAATAGTTTTTGGAAGCACACACACACACCAGTCAGCGTGAGCGTGAGTGACAGTGGTGGAGCAAGCCATCAAGTGGGGTTTGTTTACATCCACACACACTCTCCACTGTAAGTAAATGTACAATTGGCAGATCTACACATTCACTTAATTCTGCTAAATTAGGCTGGAAAATGATGAAGAATGGGTATATCTGAGTATATTTGGTATCAGATTGGTTTAAAGTATCAGTTCTGTTACGTTAAACTGCATTTTGAAGCTCATTTCTGTCTTAAATGGGGGTTATTTGAGAGGATTGGTGAAGGCGAATTGTACATTTTCTGAAAATCTGACCCATATGCACCCCTCACACAACCAAAGTCTCCCGCCAACAGATCGACTGGGGATCGGCGGGAGTGGGGGTAGGGGGTTCAGCTGGAGTGGGTGGGGTGGGGGAGGTCGGCGGGAGTGCGGGGGGGGGGGGGGGCGGGAGTGGGGGAGAGGTTGGCGGGAGTGGGGGGAGAGGTCGGCAGGAGTGGGGGGAGAGGTCGGCAGGAGTGGGGGGAGGGGGGTTGGAATTGCATATAATTGCGATATAATCTCATATGGTACTGTGCCCTGAGGGAACAGTGTTATGTTTTTTGTGCAATATTTGTACTTTGAAATGTTCGGATATAAGTTAAAATGTAAACTTTGTAGGTAAATATTTTGCATTTTCAGTCTAAACATGCCTAAAGTGCAATAACTATAAGTTGACATCAGGCACAAATGATTGTGGCTGAGAAAATCGTTTCCAGTGGAAACGCCAAGTATATGAATTAAGTTGACACTGATTACAAAGTTAAATATGTTAACAGTTGATCAAATTGGTGCATAACTTGATAATTAGTTAACTTAGTACTTGTTTTTGGAACAGAGTTTATTGCAGGGTAGTCTCGGTGACGATATTCCTACTGCCTGCCTTATAACAGTTACAGTAATACATCATTCAATACTTTACTGGTAATTACCAATCCAGAAACACATATTAGATGTCCTAGTGTTTACTATCATTGGAATGGGCTTGATCTCCTCTTTTTAAATATGGTGGTATCTCAAAGACCATATTTTGCGACGTATGACTCATTTTCCTAAAAACGGATAACATTTGTTTACCTTTATGATGACTGTGGTTTTGTGATAATTGTCAATATGATCGGTTATATGTTAATGTAAAAGCCATGCCTAAATAAAGAACTTTACACACACAAAATACACTTTGTTGAAGGAGAATCGCCAAGATGACGTTCAAACGGAGGGAAAGCCTCTCGCCTCAAAGCGCAAAGTGACTTCGCACCTCTGATTGGCTGTTGTAGCTGGAGCCGGCTGCTGTGTCCAGAAGTATCAAAACCGCTAGGAGGCCCTTCGGGATGATTTATTTTTGTGGCATACTTAGTGTAGGCCTAGGCCTACTACCGTATCCGTATTGCTTTTATTTGGTTGTTTTGATTCGGAAATAGAACCCATCCACCCACCCTAGCTCTCTCTATCCCTCCTACCTACAATATCCATTTGATTTAGTGTTAAATACCGTAGACGTACTGTGTACGTCTACGCTACCCACCCTATAAATATATCAACACTACAGCTATCCATTTCGAATATATCCCATTTGCCGGTTACGTTTATTAGCGTAAACGTGACTTCCGGGAACGGGTGCAGTAAGCACAGTGGTTCCCTTAGGGCTCCAACGTGGTGGCGCAAACGTGCCAACGCATCCCCATAGGATTAGTATAGAAATATCGAAAATCTATTTTACAGCCTAGATTGATTAGTTCTTCGGACAGAACTTGCAGAGGAAGTCATATCATTGCGATTTCTGTGTAAGGTTGTCAGCTATCGGTATGTTTAATAGGAAAACGACACGGCCAGGTTGAGTTGTGGAAGGTATTGAGCCATGGCTGTGAAGGCCCGGGGCGACAGAAGGGTTCGAAATATGCCTGCTTGCGCACCGCCTTCTTAAGGCGGTTATTGGTCGCCTCTCGTCCAGAAAGTAACCGCTTGAAAGATGTATTTATATTAGTAGTTTGGTTATATTTCTCAAGATCTGTATGCCTATTATTGTTTTTATATTTAGCTGAATCCCAGCTGTCCCGTTCCCCCCACCCCCCCACCCTCAGCGCTGTTTGCTTCAGCAGCAAACAGCGCTTCTAAGATCGTTATAATATGCAGGGGCGCTTGCGGCGGTATTGGGAGACACCATTTCGGCGCTTGTTGATATATTTCGCGGCAATGGCCGTCGATTCGAATCTTATCACAGGCCTTGCTGGTGGTAAATGGGCTTATATCTTCTTTTCTAGACAATATTGTTCCAGTAATCACTAGCTAATATCGTTGCTTACTAATATAAGGTAGGAGTGAGAATGGACAATAAGCTCAATAAGCATGTATTTGGTGGGCAGAGACAGCAGCAATTCCCTTTTCTTCTACTATGTGCGTAGGACCGTGATAACCGGTACAACTGCTCTAATTTTTGTGACTAGCCGGTGGCGGCTTTTTTCAAAAGCGGTAGTTGCGGGAGAGTCAAGATCAAAAGAAAATATGAACGAACACAAATCCATACCTTAACTAACCCTAAACCTAACCTTAAATTGGTTGTCCTAAGTCAATAAAGGTAGTATTGGACTGTCCCTACTAAAAACTCACTAATAAAAGTAATTACTTGACTGGTAAAAGCGTGACCGGCCCAGCTAGGCCCCGCCCACTGAGCGTGGCTTCGCCGGTGCTAGCTCGCAAGTTTTCCACTAAAGCCCTAACACTAACCCTACAATCGGTGGTCCCCCGGGGGTGGCCCTAAGTCAATGAAATGACCCTGGGCCGAGCTGGCCTTGGGTGTGGGCCGAACTGGTCTTTTAGTGTGGGCCAAGCTGGCGCACAAGACAAGTGGGCCGACATGGCAAGGATTGACTCGGTTTTGGGCTGACTTGACCAGGTTGACATCGGCAAGAACAATGACACCACAGTGGCTCGACACTCGAGCTCTATCCTATCCCTGATACAGCCAGCATCACAGCCAGGTATTGTAGGAGCTCAGAGGGGAGAACAGATGTGGGTCAGATTTTCAGAAAATGTACAGTTGGCACGTCTACACAGTAAATCCTGCTAAATTAGACTGCAATTTGGTCAATACTCAGTAAATTCGAGTACATTCGGCATTGCATTGATTCTAGCAATCTGTCTGGTTAGGTTGAACTGTATTTTGAACTTTATTTTGTTCTAAAATCTGGGTTATTTGAGAGGATTGGTGAAGGTGAAGTGTACATTTTCTGAGGACTTCACCCCTGTATAGCCAGACTACAGACGATGGTACCCAGGGGACTAAACATTTTGGACTGATTTCCTTTCGAGCATTTTCAACCCTACGTTTACAAAATCGCTAAGTTTAAAGGGTCAGTCAACGGGTTCATGGTCACATTTAGGACAAAAAACTTCATGGAGGCATAAATACAACACCCAAGTCTCGATTTTTTTACTTCCATTTATGTCTAACTTATAGTCACTTACAGGCATAAATTGAGAAATCCTAGTTGAAAAAGTCTGTTTAGCACAAGAGGGCACTGAGAGTGCTGTGTGACATCATAAAGCTGCGCCAGAAATGAACATAATATCTCTACCTTCCCCCTCCAATCTCCCAGCAATTGAAACAGTTTGTTTTGGTATGCACACCTGTGTTGTTCAATGTCCTTCTGCCCACCCCACACTCCTTCTTTCTAGCAGCAATTATGAGAGTTGTTTATTATGTTCATTGCATGTACATTTCTAGATTGGTGCACCTTTATGACGTAGGCAAACAGTGGTGCCTTGAATGGAGTGTTAAACTGTGGAACTACGTTTTCACTCATTTAAATGGGTAAAACTCACTAAATAATAACTTGGATTAAGTAAAACCGGGGTGGTTATATTTCAATAATAGCAAGGAAATGGATTTGCTCATAATATTTGGGGGTTTACTGACACTTTAATGCGACTTACGATTCTAAGTGAGTCCAGGTTAAACTGCGATTATACGATCCTCATTGCGACAGGATGCGACGCCGCACAGAGGTGGAGGGGCACCTTTAAGGAAATGGTTTTAAAAGTTTATTAAATATGAATATGAAAGGAATGTCGGTATATGTGTTACATGTGACGTGTTGTAGGAACATGGGTCACAAACCGGAAAAAATGGATTTTGAGTTACTTGAAAAGATAAGATAAAGCGGATTCCAATAAGAAGTAAAAAGTATTTCTATATTTTATGTGGGTTTTTTTAAAAAATGTTATTGAGTCCAGTTTCATACAATGATAATCTCATGGAACCCAGTCAAGACATAGTAATCAATTAGAAATTTTAGAATATTTTACGATTTAATTTTATACGGCGAGTACAAAAAAATGAATAAACAGTTCTTACTATCTAACTTATACGTCAAGACTTTAATATGGTGATCGAGCTAGTACAATTATTATACATCACATTTTTTTCATTTTTTTTTATACCTCCGGACAAGAAAAATTTGCTACATGTTAAAATAACATTCAGGGAATAATGAAGAATAAGAGTTGAAGTCGTATGAAGTTTCTTGTATCAAACCGTAGGTACATATACAGGGTAGATAATGTAATTAAAAGTTCAAACTTGACTAATTCAGAAGTTACAGACTAATTGACTAATACATCGAAAACAGCTGTATTTACATGGTCTAGCATCCTGGTACTCTCAAGAAACCAAGGAGTAACCAAGGAGAATTCCTTAAAGCTAATCCATGATTGGAGAGAAAGAGTACAGGGGTCGCATAATCATTGAACAAGCTAAACAGAGAAATATACACAGGGGTAGCTGTGAGGCTATTACAGTGCTAAAGGTACTTCCAAATATCACATTATACCAAATAAAGTTCCAATATATATATCCGTAATTCAAATATAACTTTTACATACACGAGTAATACAAATCTGACCCATTAGCATGGAAGGTTCTGCGACGGTTATGCTGCATAAACTTTACACACATAGACAATTAAGCCGCTTCAGTAGCTTGTAGAAAATAGACTATTAGGCTGCGTTTCCACTGGGTCGCTCTTTTGGACCGCTCATGGCCCGCTCTTTTTATTTCCCAGAGCACTTAACAAGCGAACTTAGAGCGAAACCAGAGCGGTCTAATAGAATTGGTAAGTGCGCTTTCTATACGCTCATAAAAAATGCTATGTGCGCTTCTTTAGAAGAGCGCAGGACGTTGCGCTTATATCTGACGTGTTTGATTTGAGCGCAACTACACAGCGCTCTTTCTACCTGTTAAAGTAGCGGACAAAGAGCGCAGTAAGAGCGCACAAACCCATTTGCTATTGATTACATATAGGAAACAAGTGGACCAGTAGAATCGCTCTGCGCTTGTATTGCGCTAAAAATAAAAGCGGACCTAGAGCGAATGACAAGCACCCTTTAAACAAGCGCAGCAAGAGCGATCCATGAGCAAATATACAAGCGAGCCAGTGGAATCGTACCTTTAGGCTGCGTTTCCACTGGCTCGCTCTTTTGGCTCGCTCATGGCCTGCTCTTTTTTATTGTCTTGAGCGCATAACAAGCGAAGGTTGAGCGAAACCAGAGCGGTCTAATGGAATTGGTTACTACGCTCTCTGTACGCTCTAAAAAGTGGCTATGTGCGCTTCTTTAGAAGAGCGCAGGACATTGCGCTAATATTTGACATGTTTGATTTGAGCGCAACTATACAGCGCTCTTTCTACCTGTTAAAGTAGCGGACCAAGAGCGCAGTAAGAGCGCACAAACGCATTTACCATTGATTTAATATAGGAAACAAGTGCAACAGTAGAATCTCAGTAGAATCACTCTGCGCTTGTATTGCGCTAAAAATATTAGCGGACGAAGAGCGACTGACAAGCACCCCATAAACAAGCGCAGCAAGAGCAAGCCATGAGCACATATATAAGCGAGCCAGTGGAATCGGACCTTAAATATCAAAGGTCGGAGAGGGTGGCAAGTCCAGGGGCCAAAGTTGAGAGAGTCCCTTCAAATGGAGGGAAAGCCTCTCGCCTCAAACCGCAAAGTGCCATTATACATATATATATAATTCCATTGAGACCGCAAAATGTCAAATCGATTAGCGAAGTAGGCGTCCAATCACTGACATACCATTCTTGGCTGATCGGGGGATTTTGACCTAGACTGAATATATATTCGGATTACTTCTATGCGACTGGTTAATTAATTGATTACTGAAATACGTTCGGACACAGCATATTTGAATTTTATCTCCGATATATGTATTCTTTGAAATGCCCTCCGTTCATCCGGTCACGTGACAGTGCACCCACAAGTCTAGCAATAAGCTCATTCGATCAGATTTCTCAAATATTAACTCATTAGATTCACTCACTCCGTTCCAAACGGGTAGTAATCTACCCGTAAAAATTCATATATGAAAAGAAGATGATATAATTTCAGAGTGTCATAATTACAGATCTGAGCTGTGTTCTATTATGGACTTAGAAGGTTGTGGTTTGGAGGGAAGAGACTTATGGCATGGGATAGAGGACGAGCGATAGCGAGTTCTCTATCCCATATCCATAAGTCTACGAACGAACGTATTTCAGGGAGAGAGGGAGGTACAGAGAGAGAGGGGGAGGAGAAGAGAGGGAGAGGAGAGATGAGGATGACTGATATAAGAGGGTTTCATGGAAAAAAAATGTGCACCCCCCTACATCTATCAATTTTCGTTCTCCTCCCCCATCCCCGACTACCTCCCTTGCTCTCCCTCCCCTTTTATTCCCCCTCCTTAATAATAATAATAATAATAATAATAATAATAATGAGTAATGTGTGGACAGGTACATTCTTTTGTAAAAAAAATCGTAAACAAAAGTTGGTTGAAAAAAGTTATTCGTAAAAAAATTGGTCATAAAAAAAGTTGGTTGAAAAAAGTTGGGTCGTAAAAAAGTTAGGTCGTAAAAAAAAGTTGGTCGTAAAAAAAGTTGGTCGAAAAAAAGTTGGGTCGTAATAAAAGTTGGGTCGTAAAAAAAGTTGGTCGTAAAAGTGGGTTGAAAAAAAAGTGTCGTAAAAAAGTTTGTTGTAAAAAATGTTGGTCGAAAAAAAAAGTTTGTCGTAAAAAAGTTTGTCTCCCTCCCCTTTTATCCCCCCCCCCCCGTCCTTCACCTCTCCTCTTCTTCCTCCACCGCTTTGATCCCTTCCTTCTTCCTCCTCCCATTCCTACCTTCCTGTCCACATCCTCTCCCCCCCTCCCCCCCCCCCCCACACACACACCTATACCTCTTCTTCCTCCTGCGCTCCTCATCCTCCTCCCCTTGATATAACCATATTAAATGTGTTGATAAGGGTGTTAAGCAACCAATCTTACTCACTCCTCCCCTCACTCTGGTGGAGTGGTGGAGATCGTTGAGGGGTCAGTTGTATACCCCATAGGCACAGGCCTATGGGGGAGATTGGCATTTGTGCAAGTCCCATTACATAAGCCTATGTGCGAGATCTCAACTGTGCAAGATTCGTCAGGTTGGGTGTGCGATGGCCGGTCACGTTGTAACTGGTAGCGATTTGGGTCTAGCAACCAGCACATTTTGTTATATTTTGAAATTAATATGCACAGGAAAAATATATTCTATCATGAAATCTACTCATCATAAGTATTGTCACCATTCCAGGAGAAATTCCTCTGGATAAAAGGGCTATAATGATTAGATTCAACCCATTGTTTACATCTCGACCCCCTGGACTATGAGTCTGGTGAAAACACGCCATAGCAACTCATAGGAAGCAAGCTTAAAATCGCAAAGTTCCATCCTGGATTTCATAAATTCTACAAAGTTTTAAACATTATCAACCCTCTGTGGGTATTTTCTTGGCAATAGTGTACATTTCTATGAAGATTCTAGAATTTTTTACCCAGTTTCTGACTGTTTTCTGAGCATGTGAAATTGAGCAATTCAGCATAGGTAACATAGAGATGCGGCGTTCGTGGTCACCATACAATATGGCGGCCAGTGCGGCCGATCACAGCGCCACCTGTAAAAATCGCTTCCGGCCGACCTGACGAATGGACCCTCGTTTTGGTAGCTGCCTAGCCTGCTGGTTGATGCGTAAATCTGGGCCAATTTACATTAGGGGGAATGAGTCTGCGGTAACAGGGGACCACTCCCATCGCCCGGTCTTAATTAACGACAAACAGATGTGTGGAGTGTGAGGCTCTCTATGATGGACTAGTAAGGCAACATTGAGTTTAAATAAATCCTGCCTCAGAATTTGTTGGCATTGATGTAAAACTTCAAAAAGGATTCGTGAATTATTATGAATCATTATAAATATCAATATCAAGAACATCAGTTCACATTGAATTGATATGAGGCAGTTTCTCTTACCAATTTATTAACCCAGTGAGTAGAGTAAAACTTCAAGAGCCCCATTTACTGAAATGCTACCCAAATGTGGTAGGCCCCTAATAGCTGTTACAGCGAAATCGCCGAGCAAAATCGCAGGGGGCATTGGAGATGTTATCATGGTCCTCGGATCCACCCTAGAGTGTGCATGTACAGTGGAACCTCTCTATTAAGACCACCCTTGGGACTGAACGATGTGTGGTCTCATTAGAGGGGCTAATCTAAGAAGAGGAAACCAATTCGGGACTCAGAGAAACTGGTCTTAATAGAGGGGTGGTCTTTATAATGAGGTGGTCTTTATGCGAGGTTCCACTGTATTTCTCTTCAATCCCTCTGTCCCTTCTCCGGGCTCCCCATTCTACTCGTTCCCTAGTCACTGTCCCTCCCCCATGTACCTTTCCCTAATGATCCCTTCCCCAGAAACCCCTCGCCGTCCCCCTGTCCACCTTCCTCACCCTCACCACCCCTCCCCTTTTCCAATACTATGAGATCAGTAGAGGGTAGGAAAACAGAGTGATTTTGTGATGAAGAAGAACCCTTACCCCCTGACTCCCACCCCACCCACAACCCCGCCCTTGATCCCCCGGTTCCACAGGTATAATTGAGGAGGGAGTAGAATATTGTAAAAAGCACCCCCCCCCCCGATAAAGAAAAAAGAACCCCGCACTGTAGTATGCTATGAGAATCTGGGTGAAATCCTTCAGCAATCTTCTTAAATAACCCAAATGTATGACAGAAATGAGGTTCAAAATTCAGTTCGATATTGCCAAACCGTTTGTCTGAATCAAGGCAATATCGAATGTTTTCAGATATACAAAGTATTGGCCATTTTCCAGCCTAACTTAGCAGTATTTTCTAAATGTGTAAAGCTGCGGATTGTACATTTTCTGACGATCTGACCCACCTGCCCAGCCCCCACCCCGTACACTATATGAGCATATATATCATGAGCAGCGTCCTGTCACTGCGACGCATTTTACTATCGTGGTGGGAAAGTTGGGGTTAGCTTAGGCTGCCGCAAGGTTTGTTGCAGCAAGGTTTGTTGCAGCAAGGTTTGTTGCAGCAAAGTGCGTTGCAACAAAGTGCGTTGCAGCAAGGTGCGTTGCAACAAAGTGCGTTGCAGCAAGGTGCGTTGCAGCAAGGTGCGTTCAGCGAAATTGAACTTCCTTGAAAAAACTATTTTGTAAGAACCAAATAAAATCTAGGAAACCCCCTGCAAGTTAGAGCCCTGTACATACACTCAGTAAAAACCCTTTCAAGGATTTGTGTACAGCGTTGAATGTCGTACACAGCAAATAATTAGTGTAGATACGATAATTATTTCATATCATGACATCTGTTTGTCATAAACGTCAGTGTGAGTTTCAATTGATGATTGCAATCGTCCATGTTGATTGGTATATTGGCTGATTATTCTAAAATAATTTTGGGCATATTAAACGCATTTTTTCACCCATCAAAATGCCAATATATAATTCCATTAGGATGCCTAGTCTAGGGCGGGGAAAGTCATTCCTCTCATCAATCTAGAGCAAACACCTCGACAAACGCCGTTTCTGCTCTAACTTAAAATTATATAAACGATGTGACGCAATATAGGGGAGTTGCATAGCCGCCATTTCGAATCCTAATTCACATGGCATAATTGGACTAATGGTGCAGTATAACATGTATAGAAATCATGCCATGTTCAGCATGGGATATTTATCAATGTTCTGAAGTCAATATCCATGTGTTATACATGTTTCCATAACACAAGCCTCCATCGTTTCCATCATGCATTTGGTTTTCATAGAAAATCTATAAAAGCTGTGATATTCGTGAAAACATTCTTCCCAAATATTCGTATGTCACATTTCATCAAAATCCATCCCATGATGCACTGTACCAGACATGTGCAGTGGCACATGCGACTCCCCTATTGCGTATCAAATATCAGGTCAAAATATATTTCTCTTGTTCTGAGTATTTGTTCATTGGGTTTCGTACTAAGTTTACATATTGCGTCTCCACTGGGATGTGCGTACCAACTCAATATTGCCTCTCTACTCAATATTGCCTCTCCACCCAATATTGCATCTCCACTCAATATTGCGTCTCCACTCGATATTAGTCCAAACTCAATATTGGGGTCAGAAAATGTACAATACACCTTCACCAATCCTCTCGAATAACCCCCATTTAAGACAAAAATTAGTTTTGATCAACATCCAGGATATATAGAATATACTCAACAACAATGAACACGTAACATTGACAGGGTAAAATATATTTTTAGATCATAGACATCACGCTGTCAATTGTCGTCATTTCTTGAGTCGGTACCGATGTATATATACCTGTGTACGGACTATTAACTAAAAATAGGACAATAAATAAGAACACAACAGAAAATAACGTCCCAATGTATTCAAGATCTTTGGCGTTACCAGAACATTACATCGCTACTTGTACAAGAAACCGACAGAGAGACACAAATTAACAACAATGATTGATACCACGTCATTTGTAACTTTATGAAACAGTCCATACGTCATATCACTAATCAAGTACAATAATTGATTTGTTCTTACAGCAGCCACACCACCAAATGCCACCGGAAACAAAATATTGGAACTGCCACAGCGAATAACACAGACCAGAAATTTACCCGCGAGTATTTTATTATTTTTTTCTGACCTACTTAGTACTTCCTCCGTGTGGTTTGGGCTATATTGTGTGTGGCCAACGTAGTTCTTCTCTCTTGCCCCCATTCAACTCGTTCCACTCGGTTTAATTAGGTTCTTATGTTAGCAATCAGGTCTCTGCACAAAGAACGATGCCCCACCACCCAGTCTCTCAGTGCAGTGTTCACCTTCCTATTGCCTAACCGGATACTCGGTACGTCCTGTCAGTGAACGCGGGAGAAAATTAATTATCATTTGGTGCTGCCACCTAGCGTACTGCCATCAATCAGACATGGACACCCAGTCCGACATTTCTTCTGGACCAATGTATTTATCCCCGAATCGAGGAGGTCCTTAGTGCTTTGTACTGATTCACGTGCCGGCTTTGTCTATTCCTGATGCATTGTATACGTCATTTATTCTTTTGTATTGCGTAATTTGTTTAACGCACACTTTCCAAAACAGTACGATTCCTGAGGCTCAGTGCCACCTGAATGTTAGTTCCGTACTTCGCCACCGAATTGAACTGGTAAGCTGTGGTGGTGGCGCTGATCTGTTTTGAAACGAAGCCTTGTATTGTAACGATTGTCGTTAAAAGTTGCCCGGAACTGTCGGAGCAATATCAGTCCGTGAGCAATTATAGGTGCAGTTATTTTTGGTACGATGTTTCACGCCGAGCGAGGGATTTGTTATCCGGCAGTTCGTACTGGACTGGCAAACCGTACTGCGATAATGCAATGCTAATAATTCGATTTATGCTGCTACAATAATCTGGCAGTTCATCGGAGCGAAAAGTATTAGTTCGGAAGTCAGTTTCTCACCCATATGTAGACCTGACTTATCCTTCCCTTGATCGTTCTGTTTGCGCGCGCTTTCTTATGGCAGCCGGACACTGTTCCAATCAGATTAGTCGTACAACTTGGCACTAATAATTACGTCTCCCACTATAAGGGTAGCACTATAAGCCGCATTTTACACAAATGCCGCATTTTACCGAAAAACCCGCATTTTACACCGCATTTTACACTTTTTTGTGTATTGTATGTTTTTTGTGTATTCTATCTTATATCATTTCATATTCTAAGTTGGGGAGGGCTGGGGGGGGGGGGGGGAGGGGGGCGGTTCATGTTTTCATTTTACATGTATACACTTGGCTTGTTTACTATATGTTTGTGTATTCCAACAAGTTTGTGGTCGGGGGGGGGGGGGGGTTGTGTATTGTGTATTTGGGTTGTGTATTCTATTGTTACACTCATTAATCTACCTAATAGGGGTAGCCGGATATGTGTATTCATGCTGGGTCAGTCAATACACACTAGTGAATATATATATATGTGTATTCATGCTGGGTCAGTCAATACACACTTAGTGAATATACATGTGTATTCATGCTGGCTCAGCCAATACACAATTGCAAATATATAATAAATAATAAATATATTATAGGGGGGTGGGGGGCTGGTGGTGGGGGGGGGGGTCGGCGGGTTGTGTATTCTATTGTTACACTCATTAATCTACCTAATAGAGGTAGCCGGTTATGTGTATTCATGCTGGGTCAGTCAATCAATTGGCTCAGCCAATACACAATTGCAAACAGTATATAGGGGGGGGGGGGGCTGGTGGTGTGGGGGGGGGGGTCGGCGGGTTGTGTATTGTGTATTTGGGTTGTGTATTCTATTGTTACACTCATTAATCTACCTAATAGAGGTAGCCGGTTATGTGTATTCATGCTGGGTCAGTCAATACACACTAGTGAATATATATATACATGTGTATTCATGCTGGCTCAGTCAATACACACTAGTGAATATACATGTGTATACATGCTGGGTCAGCCAATACACACTAGTGAATATACATGTGTATACATGCTGGGTCACCCAATACACACTTGTGAATATATAATATATGTGTGTATTCATGCTGGGTCAGTCAATACACACTAGTGAATATACATGTGTATACATGCTGGGTCAGCCAATACACACTAGTGAATATACATGTGTATTCATGCTGGGTCAGCCAAAACACACTAGTGAATATATTATATGTGTGTGTATTCATGCTGGGTCAGCCAATACACACTGGGTCAGCCAATACACACTATAGTGAATATACATGTGTATTCATGCTGGCTCAGCCAATACACAATTGCAAACAGTATATTGGTCTAAAACACCATGCGTTGCCCCTGATACACACCCTTATCAACGATGGGGCAATCTGCATACATAGGCATTGCAAGGAAGTTCTGCTCTTTGATAAAAATCAAGATTTATTCGGATCGAACCATATTAAGTGAGGATTTAAGGCTTTATTGTACTATTGATATAACCCATCAATATATCGAGAGGCAAAGAATTCCCCCCCCCCCCCCCACTCCCTGCCCCCCCAACCCCCACCTCCACCCGCGCCCCCCCCCCCCCCCACACACACACTCCCTGCCCCCCCAACCCGCGCCTCCACCCCAAATTGATAGAATACACAAAAAAGTGTAAAATGCGGCATTTGTGTAAAATGCGGCTTATAGTGCAACCGCACTATAATACTCGATTCGGGGGCTCCCCGGTTACAAATAGGTCACAAAAGTGTTAACCGATAGCAGAACTGGGTTTTTTTGTTACTTTGGAGTTGAAAGTCTTACGACTCTCGGAGTTCCACTTGCAACCTTTACTAGTGGCAGTCACACTGTTACGATTCCGATTCCGATTTCTCCTTTGAAACTTGCCTTTTGTGAATAACAACTGCTCTTACACAGACCTTCTAACATGAAAACTAGTTGGAAGGAGTGGTCCGGCTTAAAAATTGTCGGTGCGTCGGGTGTCAGAGTGGCAGGTTCGGCGCCTCCGGCCCAGACACCAGCAGACTTTACGCGCGCTTTCTCGGGCCCAGTCATGGGCATACTTGCTGCCTTGGCCCTATGTCTACTGTTAACTATAGTCGCATTGTGTGGAAACAAGGTTACTGTCACTTTAGCGTAACTCATTTATTATTAAACTATATTATGTTTTTTTTATTAATAATTGCCATGGACTGAATTACTATTGTTGTTAGTGCAGTCTGCCGTAGGCGGGACACTGAGTCATCGGGCTTAGAATGTTGTCAGTTAATAATTAGCATGTTCGTGCATATATTGTGTCTTAGTCAAAGGAGAAAGTTACGTGTTTTCAACAATATTATGCATCATTGTCTTTACAGAATGGGAACGAACATAGCTCAATATGTTGCCGAGGGTGACTTCGTCCGTGCCATTGAGTACGCTAGGAGAAGGGGAACTCGCATGGTCACTCTGAAGAGTACCCTAACCGACCGAGGAGATGACCAAACATATATGATTGGGCAAATCATAAAAGCCAAAAAGGGGACCTGGCGCAAAGTAGCAAGAGGGATCGACGGGAGGAAAGCGCAAAAAGACTCGTCATACGACCGTCTGTTCGTGATAAGGTATGTTACATAATTAGGTCATGTTATCTCTGTTGCCACCGATTACCGTTGCCTAAGTTGGATTAACAATGTCCGTAATATTTTGTATTATATCTTGACGCACATACAAATGGACCAGCTGATTAATTACTTGTCATTGCGTTACCATGTCCAAAACAAAAAGCAGGGTAACCGCTTAATGTTTTTTTTATTATTACTATGTTCAGTTGGTGATCAAATTCAGTTCTTTTCTTCTGTTACTTTCCTGTAGAAGCTTCAAAACTTTGAGTAATAATGAAATAGTAGGCCTTGTGTTAGGATACAAGAATGTACACTTTAAGAATTGCATTGTCCCACTTCATAAAAAATTAACATTTAATAATTATCTTTGTGTTTGCAATGTCTCAGTCGTATCAAATTCACCTATCCTAATTTTTATTTATGTTTCTCTAATCACAGGGACTTGACACATGGCGACCTCTTCTATATGAAGACCCCGTCCAACAGAGACTTCGTCTTATTAATGCGTGCCCTTGATGTGACTTGGATAGGCGAAACAGTCCTGATCTATGAGCCTACGTACAAGACACAAGATCTAATGTACGACGTCCCCATCATAAAGAGCAAGGCCCCATTCTTACCTGTGATAACGGACATAGTATCCCCACACGCTGCCTACCTGCCTGAGGGTTCTACTGAGGGGAAATTCTACCCGATATTTGGCCACATACGAGACTTGTGTCTGCTCCACGCTGAAATTGTGTACACATGTCCGGCTATGGCTTGCGATGGGAGTCCCGGGAAGAGAAAAATTGCGTGGGCCTTGAGGGAAGTGGGAGCGCGGTAATGGCACTCAGTGTTAACCTGTCCTGCCCCAGCCTCAACGTGAAGGACGCTGAAGTTGTTTCAAGACGTCTTGGCAAAGTGTTCCTCGACGACCATTATTTCGGGGTAAGGAACTCTTTTATAAGCACTGATGTAATATTTTGGATTAACTATCTGTTGCGTGTCTAAGGCGATCGCTTTACTTGTAGCCATTTTGTAACCAGAAGTACTTCAAATTTATTTATTATATGGGTCGAGTATGGCCAGTGTGGAACTTCTAACTAATAGTATCTAATGACCATTACTATACCAAGTAAATATATGGAATTTATTCATTCGTAATGCAAATACTGAGTTTTAATAACTATTGCGCTTGATAATTTCTATATTGTTTGTGTGATTTACATTGTGGTCTTTAATATGTCTTTGAAAACGATTGCAGCCACGCCTGGCAGTTCCAGTTGTTGATGTTGACGAAGTTCGTGCCCACATCCGGTTCGTTTTACTGGCCTACGAGGCGGCTGAAATCCCGTGGATCGTCGCGGGCTGGTTTAAGACGGCAGTAGCTGGGAATGACGAAGTGGCCCGGGCCCGCAAATTTCATATATCCTATGTTGCTCCCAGAGTTGTACTACCAGACATTGGTAGAATGGCTCCCCCCTTTGACCGGCCGGTTTCTCCAGCAGTAGTGCCTGCATTGAACCAGCACCGCGGCGTAGCTCGTAATCAAAACCAACATGACGAAGTTTCTGACGCTGAGGAGTAGGTTATGATACGCTGGACTTACATTGGTGCCTACACTGGTGCCTACATTGGCGTCGCTGCGGTGTAGTACGTGCTAAAGAGGTTGCTGCTGAACAATGTCCTTTCCTAACATATAATTTTGATATGTTTGTTTCTATATCTAAGAGTACCACCGTGTATTGTTGGCAGCGATAATTGCAAATTGGTAATGAGTGCTCAAGTGAAATGTTACTGACTATGAAATAACTCATTAGGCGAAGCCCTAAAACCCATGTTGTGGTCATTACTATTTGTTGCTTAATTATGCTATCCTATATGTTTTACTATGCGGTTTTACATTATGCAGGCCATATTGTATTGTCAAAAGAGCGTTAATCTTTAACATTGGATCGCTTGTTGTGATGTTTTGTGCGGATATTTTTTTTTATTTTGCAGCTGCCCGTGTCTGTCGAAAACAGTTGGCTTGATTTTTATAATGGCCCCTTTGCTATATACCTGTCTTTTAATCGTAATTTAAATTTTTACCTTCATACACCGACGCGACAGAAGGTGCTGTTTTATACATAGAGTTGGTATTGGTGTTTGTTTAATGTGGAAATTGTTCCGATACACGGGCAAGAAGGTGCTGTTTTATACATAGAGTTGGTAATGCTTGTGCCCAGTACCACGTGGGGTGCATCGCCCATATTGCAAATGAATTTGTCTTAGATTTAGGTCTCCGTCAATATTTCAAGTCATTTGTGTGCTAACATGGTTACATTTGTCATGTGTTAAACCAAGTTCCTAAGTTAGAAATGTACGAGTTAAGACTGGTGGTGGTATGAAGTGTATGAAAGTTATCGTGATTTTGAACCATTTGTGTTTTAACCAGTCAGCACAATACGGTAATAAACTGTGTTGGCCTATATTACTGTTCCAAGTATTACAGTGGTATTTGTAATTGGAGGGCAGTTGATCTCATTTATGTGATTAAGGGTGTATACCGGCACCATTATGTATTTTTCCAGAAGATATGTTAATTTGTCCCTATCTTTGTGCACTTGCATGTAGTGGAACTCGTTGTTGAATTTCTATGATTAAGGATGTATACCGGCACCAGTAGGCCGCTTCTCCATTAAGATTTCTATCTTATTATCTTTGAGAAATTGCATGTAGATTGACCACGTTGTTGAATAAAAATCAAGAATTACTTATTTCCTCCTTTGTCCATTGATCGTATTCATTGATTATTAATTGAGCGAACACTACCGCGAGGATTCCATGAGTCTGCAAATGTTACGTCCTTCTAGGAGTTGAATTCCAATGTTTAACTTGTTAAATTAATCGATCATGGTCCCCTAATGAATAGCAATCTACTACTTATTATTACGCGTTGTTATGCAGGTATATACCTGCATTATGTTGCGTCGCCGCTCCAAAAATATTCTTATACCTCGTAGACAGTGGCCTCAAACATGTTTGGCAACACGTCTTCGGCCAGTAATATATTTACATTAACATCCTACGTTTCGGTCACTTACGTACGGCAGTTCCTCGTTATGACCAATTATCGCTATAATAAATTATAAAATTAGATAGTACCCCTTTCGAGTGGTCTTCAAATTGTTATGTTCCGACAATACTAGCCAATGTTGGTTATGGCCAGCGATCATTTACTGAGGATATATTTACCAACTAAGTGTTCAGTCATTTGTACTGTTAAACTGTGGGCAAAAGTAATTACTTTCCTTTAGCATGCGTTACTACTATTACCGAAATTACTGGCAACCTATAATCACACATGAACTACTGTTTGACCTTTGTTGAGGATCACTTGTCGTGAAGACGTGCCGAAGACCGTCACACCTTTGTTTAACAACCATGGATAATGCGGTAAATACATAGGAAGCATTGAACTTGTGGTATCACACTTTTCCAGTTGATCTCATTTATGTGATTAAGGGTGTATACCGGCACCATTATGTATTTTTCCAGAAGATATGTTAATTTGTCCCTATCTTTGTGCACTTGCATGTAGTGGAACTCGTTGTTGAATTTCTATGATTAAGGATGTATACCGGCACCAGTAGGCCGCTTCTCCATTAAGATTTCTATCTTATTATCTTTGAGAAATTGCATGTAGATTGACCACGTTGTTGAATAAAAATCAAGAATTACTTATTTCCTCCTTTGTCCATTGATCGTATTCATTGATTATTAATTGAGCGAACACTACCGCGAGGATTCCATGAGTCTGCAAATGTTACGTCCTTCTAGGAGTTGAATTCCAATGTTTAACTTGTTAAATTAATCGATCATGGTCCCCTAATGAATAGCAATCTACTACTTATTATTACGCGTTGTTATGCAGGTATATACCTGCATTATGTTGCGTCGCCGCTCCAAAAATATTCTTATACCTCGTAGACAGTGGCCTCAAACATGTTTGGCAACACGTCTTCGGCCAGTAATATATTTACATTAACATCCTACGTTTCGGTCACTTACGTACGGCAGTTCCTCGTTATGACCAATTATCGCTATAATAAATTATAAAATTAGATAGTACCCCTTTCGAGTGGTCTTCAAATTGTTATGTTCCAACAATACTAGCCAATGTTGGTTATGGCCAGCGATCATTTACTGAGGATATATTTACCAACTAAGTGTTCAGTCATTTGTACTGTTAAACTGTGGGCAAAAGTAATTACTTTCCTTTAGCATGCGTTACTACTATTACCGAAATTACTGGCAACCTATAATCACACATGAACTACTGTTTGACCTTTGTTGAGGATCACTTGTCGTGAAGACGTGCCGAAGACCGTCACACCTTTGTTTAACAACCATGGATAATGCGGTAAATACATAGGAAGCATTGAACTTGTGGTATCACACTTTTCCAGTTGATCTCATTTATGTGATTAAGGGTGTATACCGGCACCATTATGTATTTTTCCAGAAGATATGTTAATTTGTCCCTATCTTTGTGCACTTGCATGTAGTGGAACTCGTTGTTGAATTTCTATGATTAAGGATGTATACCGGCACCAGTAGGCCGCTTCTCCATTAAGATTTCTATCTTATTATCTTTGAGAAATTGCATGTAGATTGACCACGTTGTTGAATAAAAATCAAGAATTACTTATTTCCTCCTTTGTCCATTGATCGTATTCATTGATTATTAATTGAGCGAACACTACCGCGAGGATTCCATGAGTCTGCAAATGTTACGTCCTTCTAGGAGTTGAATTCCAATGTTTAACTTGTTAAATTAATCGATCATGGTCCCCTAATGAATAGCAATCTACTACTTATTATTACGCGTTGTTATGCAGGTATATACCTGCATTATGTTGCGTCGCCGCTCCAAAAATATTCTTATACCTCGTAGACAGTGGCCTCAAACATGTTTGGCAACACGTCTTCGGCCAGTAATATATTTACATTAACATCCTACGTTTCGGTCACTTACGTACGGCAGTTCCTCGTTATGACCAATTATCGCTATAATAAATTATAAAATTAGATAGTACCCCTTTCGAGTGGTCTTCAAATTGTTATGTTCCAACAATACTAGCCAATGTTGGTTATGGCCAGCGATCATTTACTGAGGATATATTTACCAACTAAGTGTTCAGTCATTTGTACTGTTTCAGAATATTGTATGTCCATACAAATTTGCGCAGTGTCATTAACTTTTTACCGAGTAATCACCACATTTGGTTGTTAATTCACGGTGTAATTGTTTGCGGTATATTTCCGAAAAAGTGATAAGCGTTCGATAAATGAGGTAATGTCTACTTTAATTAATTAATATCTCACGATTTGAAGTATTTGCGTCGACGTTCTTGTGCTTATAAGCAGCATATCCATTTTCTAGAACCGACATGGACACGGATTGATTACTTGCCCCGGATAACTGATGGCCACTCCTGAAATATTGGTATTTTGGGCTAATGAAGAAGTACGGCCACTGCAGGATAAACACGTAAAATGAAATGCAATAGTAAATATATTAACTTTGTTTTGCACGTGTTTTTCTTATTCTGATGGTCACACAATGAAAGCGCACTCTGGATATGATTACAATGATGGCAAAAGAGAACACAATCATGATTTAGAGACATCAATGTTTTTTATTTAACGATAGTCAGAGTATATTGTAAAGAAGACTAAGGGTTTTTAGCCCATAGGTTCAGTAAGATGAAGAAGTGAGACAAGAAGTCCGAGGTTGTAGTTCGTCTGGATTCGGCCTAGGCGGTGGTGACTCAGCGAGTACCTAGGTCCGAGTAGTCACTTTATTTTATACTCCAAAATCATGAATAATTCATACAATCAAACCCAGGAAATATTCCACTGGCTCTTCCCCTTCCCTCTAATTGGTCGAGGGAGAGAGAATCTTCCTTGCCCACACGCCGACCTCTGCTCCCCAGGCAGAGACCATAAATGGAGTGCATGCAAGTTGGATCCCTCTCCTCAGCCTTCCCCCTCCCACCCCTTACTCATAGATCCCATGGCTCGTGCCGGCCCCCCCTCCCTCTTAGCCCTTCCCCCCTCTTGATAAACCCAGAGCAGTGTATAAGTAATTAGGTCGGGCTGGGGGAGGTGGGGTGAGCCCTGAGTGGCTCATCTCCCCCTCCCTCCTGGCCAGGCCATGTGTGGCGTGCATGCCCCGACCATGATCAGGGCTAAATAGGTCGGATCTTGGATCTAAAGATTCCAATTCTTTACATTCGTCCCATATTTTATTTTTGTTGAAAGCTTTCTTTCGAACAAAATATTTAGCCACTGATCAACCCAGTCCAACCAAACAAGAGAAATAGAAATAAGGTTACATAATTTACACACACAAAGTCATAAAAAGGGTAAAGTAAAAGTATTATAAATTATTATATCTGTAGACCTAACGGGTCAAGATAGAAAGTTTCCAAAGGGAGTGGCTCTATTAAAAGGAGTGTTCATTTATATCAGAGGCCATCACCCTGCACTAAAAAGTCTTTTAGTCGAATATTATGTAAGAGAAGTCTCTGTGTTTTTAAGTGTGCTTCTGGACACTGTTAAATGTCTTCCTTTGTACTGAGCTAGTACTCACAAAGTTCTCCAATACGGTCGTCACCGCCGTCTCCTCTGCCCGGCCGGTCAGCCGAGGCCCCCGCTGGACCTCGTCGCTGACCGACAGGACGCCCGTCTCTTTCTCTCTCCTCCTTTGGCCATGGAGAGTGAGAGCGGTTGGGTAGTCAACACTACAATATTTCCATTTTTAACCTCAAACACTACAGAACACATGTCGACTTTACTGTAGCATCACGTATAAACTCTTATTACTTGGAAAAATACCTCTTCAAAGCAGAATGGTCGGAGACAAGGTGAGGGCTTCGATTCCATGGTGCTTCCTCTCAGGCTCCTCTGTCTCGACCGATTCTGTTTGTGTAAAAACAACTTCTCACAATGAGAGTTGAAATAAAAATACCTTTTTGGGCTGGATCCTTGTCCACGGATTCCACCATTTCCTCCCGAGGAAGAAAATGGATTTCACCCAGGTATACTACTCTGCGTTCTGTGATCTCCCTCGCACCCGAGAAGAGGACAGAACAAATATTAATAGTAAATATTAAACAAGAGTAAGTTACAGACAAGTTCAAAAAGTGTTTGTTACCCCAGAGAAACCAAATAAACTTTGGTAGACTAATTATTTCATCCTGGTCAGTCCGAAATTGGCAGCGTAATATGGTGAGGCGGGGGAGGGGGCAGGGATATGCTCGAGGGAACGAGAGCCAGTCCTAGCGCCTGGAGTGGCCTCTCCCTCCTCTCGATCTAGGTCTTGGAGGGCTAGGGCTACAGGGTGGTGGGTTGGGGGTCCTATTGGGATATTCTCTCGGGGCTTAAGGTTTCTCAGACAACACAAGAGGCTGACTTTGCCTCTTGGGGCGAGGTAGATTGCCTCTTGGGGCGAGGCGGAGGTAGATTATTCCCAGGGTCATGACTCCTAGGAGAGTGGGGATGAGAGTGGCTATACCCCAGATAGAACTTTCAGACCAAGAGGTGGAGGAGATCAGGGGGGAAACGGGTTTAGGAAAATCTGTCAGGGCTAGTAAGGGTATTTCAGCTCTTGGCAGGAAAGTCAATTGCTGATCTAAATGGGGGTAAAGGGATAATTTGCCATAAGTCAGATTAAACCCAGGGAGGGGCATAATCTTGGGGATGGGGAGTGTTATATGGGACTCATGGCGTTGGATGCTACTCACACGCCAATCCTTTCCAACCAGGAGACAACCGCCTTCTAAGATCACCCTGGCATGCCGATGATACGTTTGTATCACTGGTTTTTGCCCAGGGCACCTCAAGATTGTTTCCAGAGGTTCATAAATAGCCAGAATTACAGAAGAAATGGACTCTCCCTCTCTAAACACTTGGTTTGTTAAGTTATTTCTTTTTACAATCTGCGCCTTACAAAGGTCTGGCTTTTTACCTAAAATAATATTTGTTTCGCAGGTCGGGGTTAGATGCTCTATTGCAGCTGAGCAAATCTGGGGTTCAAACCCGATACAATGCTGAGGAAGAAATGACGCGCTGGATATGCTATCTAGGGCCACCTCCTCTTCTCCTACCAACTTTCTCAGGTGGTCAGCACCATATGGGACCGGAAAATACTTTAATCTATAGTGTAAAAATTGAGTGCCGGAAACTGCCGGAATTACTGTCTGGTATATTAGCTCCTGTTCGCCGTCTAATAATAGTCGAACGTTCAGGTGTCTATAATACCAGCGGTTATCTTGTGGGGTGTAATGTTTCCCTTCTTGTAATTTAGACAATATTTCTGATAAGTAGGCCAGTGGTAAAATCTGGTCTGTTAAGAATCCCCTTTCCAGCTGAATGCGCTGGCGATAAAATAATTCGTTTTGACGGTGGTAATTTTCCACCGCCCTACTCACTCGCTGCAATAGAATATCCACTTCCCTTTTCATATGAATCCTGTGAATATCTTTACTGAAACCATTTAACTGTGTTAGAATGTCTGCCACTTGGCGGGAGATGTTACTTGCTGCAGCTTGGAGCTGCGCGATGTCCAAGCGGTTCTCTGTCATGTAGAGCCTTGTCTGATTCAACACCGACACCATCTCTTCCTGACAATGGGCCAATGCGCTCTCGCTAGCCTGAGCTTCTTGTACTGCAGACCTTAATTCGTTCACCTGTCCTACAGTAGCGGTGCCAAACAAGGCACGGCTTAGCGAGCCCACAAAATTGAATAGGCCTCTCTTCCTTCGGGTGTCTTGTTGGACTGGTGTTGGAATCTCTGCCTGGAGGAAACCCATGTGCTCCTCCCAGGCACTGACATCTCCGTCTCCCACAACCTCCGCCTGTCTGAGTTCTCCAATTCGCCTCCTTAGGACGGAGACCCAAGCACTGACAGGAGGGGGCGTGGGGGGGTGTAGAACGATCACTGTTGTCCAAGTCGCGGTCAGGGCTCTGACCTCCCCTTCCTCATACACCAACACCCCTTCCTCCTCAAACAAATCGCCATTAGCCGTCATAGCCAGGGTGATTATGAGGAGGGACTGGAAGGTGTAGGTTGAGAGAAGTCCGTCACTGGTGGTGCCCCTGGGTCGAACTCCCATGGTTGGGCTGTGGTGGGGGTGACGGTGGGGGTGGGGGTGTAGGTGGTGGTGATGGTGGTGGCGATGGTGGGGGTATACAGGGCAGCTTCCTCGGCCTCTGCACGGGTGAAGTGGGCGTGGCTGGGTTTGGTGAGGAGTCAGGCTTTTCCCTCTTAGTAGAGCCTAGAGGGTGGAACACTTTGATCCTCTTTTCAGTGCATTCAGAGGTGGTGGTCAGAGCCTTGGGCTTAGGGCACTTGGTTGGGGTCTCTATCCTCCCTCTTTTTGCCCTTGACCTTGTAACAGGACCTGGTGGTGGTGTGCGCGGGGGAGCAGTCTCCACAGCAACGGCTGGTGGCAGGGGTCGGCGCAATGTAACTGGCTTAGGTGAAGCTAGTACTAGCACCTTCTCCCTCGGCGGTCGCTGCTGGGGTGGGCGTGGCACTTGTTGTGGTTGAGGTGGGCGTGGCACTTGGTCCTCGTCCTCCACATGCATGTGCTCGTCCTCTGGTTGCTCTGCTCTCGCTTGGTCTTCCTGTTCTATCTGAATTGGAGGAGGCATGTTTGGTATGGGTAAATAAACAGTGTCGGGCACTGCCCTAGGCTGGGGTGGGGGAGGTGGTGGAACATGAACTTGTTGAGCTTTTTGGGCTTGTCTCCGAGCCTTATTTCTCTTTCCTTGACCCGCCCTCGGTTGCCTAGTTCTCAGTATATCCCATTCTATTTCCCCAGATACCATTTTTACCCTATCCCTATTTATACGCCTGCGTTCACCCTGGGGTCCCCTCATAGTTAGGGTGGTACCCCTTATCCCCGTTATTACATAACCATGATCCCACTTGGGATCCAATGGAGCGCTGGTGCCTGATAGCACCACCACATGATCCCCTATTTTTAGATCCTTTGCATTTGCTCTGGCCCTTAATCTCTCATAATTAGCCACTCTACTGGCCTCAGTGCGCTCAGCAGCTTCTCTGAACGCATCTGTTAAGGCCTGTAGGCGCTCACTGAGTACGGCATCTTCTGTTCCCTCTGGAGTGGGGAATATTTTAGAAAAGGGATATCTTGGATTGGTGCCAAAAGTTAAAAAATATGGTGTAAAACCAGTTACACAAGAAGTGGAGACTCTATGTGCCCAGAGGGTTGGACCTAAATGGCTCTCCCACTCTGCTGGTCTTGCATTGATGAATTTTCTTAGTATATTTTTAAAAGTTTTGTTAAATCTTTCAATTTTACCATTTGTCTGGGGGTGAAAAGCTGTAGAATGCCTTACTTCAGTGCCTATGGATTTAAGGTACCCTTCCACTTGCTGGTTCATAAATTCGAGTCCCCGGTCGGTGATGAGCACCTCTGGGGGGCCATACCTAGGGACATATTCATTAGCCAGATAATCAGCAATGTTTTTAGCTGCTTTGGAGGGTATGGGTTTGACTTCTACCCAGCCAGTTGCGTGATCTATTACAGTCAAGATGTATCTATTACCTTTATCAGAGACCGGGAAGGGACCACAGAGATCCATTCCCAGTATCTGACCAGGGTATTTTGCTATTGGCATCGCAGTAGAGGTACACGCGCCCTACCCACTCTGTTTACAGCACACCTAGCGCATCGGATTAAGACATTATAGGTATCTCTTCTCATGGTGGGCCATTTATAAGCCTCTTGGATCCTATCTAGGGTCTTCCTCATGCCCTGGTGGCCTACTTCAGTGTGGGCGCGCCTCACTACTCTATGCCTAGCTGAGGGTGGCAGGACCAGGCGGGGGTAGGCTGGCTTGCCTGGGGGAGGGGTGAGAGTAAAAAGCATGCCATCAATTATGGTGTAATCCCCCTCATCCTCCATCCCCTGTTGAAATTGTTCCAACTCCCTCTGTTCTAAACGTATTTTGTCTTTCTCGAGTTTATCAAATTCCCAAGGAATTTCATCTATCTCCTCCAAGGCACAGACTTCAAGAGAACTGAGAGTCGGCCCTTCCTTCTTGGGGTTTGTTTTTATTCGAGAAAGCATGTCTGCCCTGATATTGTTTGCCCCTTTTCTATATTCAATGGGAGCCCCAAATTCTGCTATTAATACCGCCCATCTTTGAATTTTGGTGTTTTTAACTTCTCCCACAAACAGAGACTTTAAAGGCTTGTGGTCAGTGTAAATTTTGAATTCGCTACCCTGTAGATAAGGTCTGAGCTTATTTAAGGCATACACGATTGCGTAAGCTTCCTTTTCAATCGTAGCCCAATTGAGTTGTGGCCCAGAGAGTTGTTTAGAGATATACTGAACTGGCCTCTCTATGCCTTCACTATCAGACTGGACCAATATGGCCCCAATTGCGTAATCACACGCATCGCTATATAGACGATAAGGCTTATCCAACTGAGGGTGCGCCATTACTCTATCTGAAGTTAGTAATTCCTTCAGAGTTTCAAATGAGCTTTGCTGCTCTTCCAACCATTCGAACCTGGCATACTTTTTGGTAAGTTTGACCAAAGGATGAGCTACCTTAGCATAATCTGGGATACATTGACGGTAATACCCAGTCATTCCTAGGAAGGAGCGAATTCCGCTCACATCCTCTGGAGGCAGCATATCCCTGATAGCGCTACATTTATCTGGGTGGGAATTAATTCCATCTTTTGAAACTTGGTAGCCGAGGAGATCTACCTTCTCTTGTTTGAAAATACATTTACTCTTTTTGACTGTAATTCCGTATTCTTCTAATTTATCAAACACCAGAGCCAAATGGTGGTCATGCTCCTCTTCCGATTTGGAATAGATTACAATATCATCTATGAAAGTCATGCAAAATTTGCCAATAAATTCCGAAAACATTTTGTTCATGGCCCATTGAAAGACGGCTGGTGCGTTAGTGAGTCCAAAAGGCATCCTACGGAATTGAAATAGGCCCCTATGACACACAAACGCTGTCTTTTCCATGCTATCCGGGTCCATTTCTACTTGCCCGTAGCCGCTTTTTAGGTCGATGGTGGAAAAGACAGTTGATCCTGCTAAACTGTCAAAAATATCTTGAATATTTGGAAGTGGATGAGCATCCTTTTTGCTTACAGAGTTTAGTTTTCTGAAGTCGACACAAGGTCTATTGCTCCCATCTTTCTTTGGGACCAACAATATCGGGCTTCCCCATGCTGAGCTGCTGGGTTCTATTACTCCCAGCTCCAGCATTTCATCTAATTCTTTATCTACAAGTTTTCTCTTGGCCAGGGGCAAACGATAGGGGCGTTGATTAATTGGGCGCGCATTTCCAGTATCTATGTGCATTTTCACATCTTTAAAGGTACCTAATTTTCCCTGCTTTCCTATGCCAAACACAGCGGGGTATTTTTCTTCCCATGCTTCTGCCTCTGTGTGGATAGAGGCGAATTCTTGATCTGCACTACCCACTTGTTGCCTTCTGTAACTTTTTCCTTCCAAAATTACCTTTCTTTTTCTGAAGCTAATTTGGGCATCTAATATAAATAAGGCATCATCCCCCAGAAGCAGTTCATGGTGAAGTCTTCTTACAATATAAACTGGAAATGAGCTACCCCCCAAGTTAACTATCGCCTGCCCTTCAGTTTTGAGATCATGACCAGAGAGTGATTTAAGAGATTCCCCCTTTGTCAATACGAGAGGCCGATGATGGGTTTTGCAAAAGGCTCTCCATACATCCTCTCGCATTAGACTCCTTGACGCGCCGGTATCAATGAGTGCACGCATCTCCATCCCCGCCACTGAGATGGAGAGGCAGAACCTCTCATCCGGCGTTTCTATTCCCCCTGGTTAACATATTTGGCTGGCTTTTGAGTGGTAGAGGCCATCTGCATGGCCGCCACCACTGCAGCCTGTACATGTGCATAGCGGTGGGAACATTCTCTTGCGAAGTGTCCCTCCTCCCCACACTCATAACAGACATTTTTACCCCTAAACCTCTTCCCTCCTCCCTGCTTATTTTTTTCCGGTCCTGGATTATCATTTCCCTTCCCCTTCCCTTTCCCTGGGTGATTTACTACCTGAGAACTGGCGATCGGGGGTGGGGGATAGGACGTGTTGAAATATGGGGGATACATAGGCAACATGGGTGTCTGAAAGGGGTACTGGGGTGCTGCACCTGATTGGGGAACGATCACTGTGGGGTTGGATGGTTTCCCCGTCTCCATCCTCTCTACTAATTTCGTAAGGTAATTCACCTTAGACTCCAAATCAGCTATCAGCTTCCAATCTGAAGCATCTGTAGGATTTGGCCCAGAGGGGGCCATTTTCTTAGGGAGGATAGCCCCAATTTCCATTGGTTCATCCTTCCTATCCCCTCTGGTAGGTTGCCCTGCCAGAGCGAAGGTGTGAGCCGCAGCTGAGGCTTGTCTTATTGCCTCAGCCAGGGTATCAGGGCGAGCAGCAAATACGTCATGACGTATTTGCTCATCCCTGAGTCCCAACACAAAATTCCTGACCAACGTCTCTTGGACTATCTCGTGGTCCAGGTTATCCACGCTGTAAGCCCTCTGAGACGCTAGCTGGAACTTGCGTCCGTATTGCTTTGCATCCTCATATGGGAGCTGATAGAGATCGGTGAGCCTTGCTCGCAGCTGCTGTTCCTCCTCTTCATTCATGAAGAGGCGGAAAATCTCAGCCCTCGCCAGATCCCATGTCCTATTGGCCGGTACCTGTAGGAATCCTGCCACGCACCTCGCTAGAGGCCCGCTGGCAAGAGTTCCCAAAAGCTCTAGAGTGAGCGTATCATTCGCTACACAGTAGGCCTTTGCCCTGCTTATCCCATCTAGCCACTCTCTCAAAGTGTCCTTATTGGACCCATCATTTACTCCTAGCATGGCGCCATGGCGTTCCATGCGCCTTCTGACCTCTTTAATAGCTGCAAACCTGGCCCTCCTTTGACCCTCGTCAAGCATGGCCAAGTCCGCGGCATTGAGATCCCAATTGATGTCCGCCATGTTTTACACTTTGTTGAGAGAGTGAGAGTAAAGAAAAAAAAAGAAAACTAGATGGCACAAGGTACAGAGTTATAACCAACAGAACCCAGAACCTAGCAAGGTTTTTACCCCGAACATTGCTCACCCACTCTCCTTGTATTATGAGTGTTTGAGTGTGATCATTCTCCCAACCCTATACAGTGGCCCAGATCCACCCTCCATACATCCCATAAGTATAATTTATAAGCTCAATCAGAGTTTTAGAGTTCCACTCACCTACTCTTCCAGCTCATCCTGCCTCTCCTAGGCTATGTCTCACTTCCAGTCAGAAGATTGGGTTGTTGCTCAACTTAGCAACAGGTCCCAGAAGTGGTTCGCCAGTGTAAAGAAGACTAAGGGTTTTTAGCCCATAGGTTCAGTAAGATGAAGAAGTGAGACAAGAAGTCCGAGGTTGTAGTTCGTCTGGATTCGGCCTAGGCGGTGGTGACTCAGCGAGTACCTAGGTCCGAGTAGTCACTTTATTTTATACTCCAAAATCATGAATAATTCATACAATCAAACCCAGGAAATATTCCACTGGCTCTTCCCCTTCCCTCTAATTGGTCGAGGGAGAGAGAATCTTCCTTGCCCACACGCCGACCTCTGCTCCCCAGGCAGAGACCATAAATGGAGTGCATGCAAGTTGGATCCCTCTCCTCAGCCTTCCCCCTCCCACCCCTTACTCATAGATCCCATGGCTCGTGCCGGCCCCCCCTCCCTCTTAGCCCTTCCCCCCTCTTGATAAACCCAGAGCAGTGTATAAGTAATTAGGTCGGGCTGGGGGAGGTGGGGTGAGCCCTGAGTGGCTCATCTCCCCCTCCCTCCTGGCCAGGCCATGTGTGGCGTGCATGCCCCGACCATGATCAGGGCTAAATAGGTCGGATCTTGGATCTAAAGATTCCAATTCTTTACAATATTGTCAATAAGTTACCAATAAAGTTGTTTAACTCAATCTTTCAACCTTTTTTTTAGGGTAGTGTACTATTCTTGAGACTCAACTTAACTAGTACTGAAGGTTTTTATCCTCACTGTCACCTCTGTACAACATGAAGCTCCAACACCGTGGTTAGTATTAATATTAAGAACCACCAGGTGGCATACTAATGTGAAACGTAATGCTTGTAGAACACCTACTGTGTTCGGACATAATGCTACCTTAGTAATATCATAAATGTCGTGTTGATATCAGACACAATCAAAGTTCAGAACAAACGCTTTTTTGAATAACATGTTCAGTCCTACATTCCTACTCGAATGTTGGTGCTCACCAAGCTGGACAAAAGTAATTACTTTCCTTTAGCATGCGTTACTACTATTACCGAAATTACTGGCAACCTATAATCACACATGAACTACTGTTTGACCTTTGTTGAGGATCACTTGTCGTGAAGACGTGCCGAAGACCATCACACCTTTGTTTAACAACCATGGATAATGCGGTAAATACATAGGAAGCATTTAACTTGTGGTATCACACTTTTCCAAAGGTCAGTTCATAGATTTAATCGTCCTAATTAATTATTTATTGAATCCTCCAAATGTGTTATTACCTTCTCGACGTTCAATACAAACTATGTAATAAATTCCGTTATTTAACATAGTTATGTTTCTTCGGAAGCATACCTAACACCAGCAGTTAACAACCGTTTTCTATGGTTTCAGTTAATAGCCCCGACTGTTGCTAGTGCATTGGTACATTCATTTAGGAAGACATATCTTTAATGCGTTGGCACTGTTACCCATCTGCAGGTCCTTGTTTGGACAGGTGTATTTTTCGCCTTAATGTAACATGAATAAACATTAAAAATGTTTCAAGACAGTGTTCAAAACACCTCTTAATCGACAATATCCAAGTAATTTTACATGCTAGGCCTCACTGGGATATAACACCAGTACATATAACAATTGTGCTAAAAATGTTTCAAGACAGTATTCAAAACACCTCTTAATCTATAATATCAAAGTAATTTTACATGCTAGGCCTCACTCGGAAGTAACACCAGTACATATAGCAATTGTGCTAGTTGTGTCCTTGTAGTCAGGGACGTACTTTTGACTGAGTAGTCTGAATGATTCACGACATAGGTGAGACCGGCTCTATTCAAGAGATTTGCACTCCACATAGTAATCACTTAATTTTTAACAAATCGCTATCTCGTCCCTCACTCATAAATACCAGTAGTACATACATTACCTATGACATATCATATTTTGTGACAGGTTCGTCCTTGTATTCATTGACGTGCTTTTAACTCAAATGAATCAATGCATGGCTCACAACACTTCCTAATCCCCAATTGCTAAATAAAGTATATCTTAGCCCTCGATCAGGAATAACTAAGTATATATAGACATGATTAAGAAGACCTGCTCGTAATAAAAAATTGTAACTAATTGATCTTGTCACCGACAGTGTGAAATGACAATAGTACATACATTGGCTATACGAGTTATCACAAATGTGCTAGTTACGATTGCAGTCATGGACGGGCTACCGACTGCCAATAGAGATTGACTAATGTATTCTAACTGTTTACACTCTTATATTATGGGCAAGGACTGGCTGACTGTTGAAGTAAGTGTTCCGTCCTCCGGCAATCAATAATGAAAGCTACTTAGAAATTGTTGCCTTTATATAACATAGAGTAGTACCTCAATTGTCTTTCACATAAAAATGTGATAATGAGTTATCGCATTTTTATGGGGGTATTTTAGCATTAATACCCGAGGTTTTGGCTGGTTTCCGGGGTCTATTGCCTTGGGGAACATTCGAGGGCGTAGCCCGAGAATTTCCCCAGGCAATAGACCACGGAAACCAGCCAAAACCGAGGGTATTAGTGCTTTTAGACGCTATTTGGTCGGATTCAATTGAGGAATGTGAGAAAATTAAATAAAAACAAAGAAAACGACAGGTTTTACTTACAAAAATTCAGACGATATATAATTTCGCTTTGCCATTGTTATTATCGGAAGTTGCCGGAAGTCAGTCTTGATTATTAATTGAGCGAACACTACCGCGAGGATTCCATGAGTCTGCAAATGTTACGTCCTTCTAGGAGTTGAATTCCAATGTTTAACTTGTTAAATTAATCGATCATGGTCCCCTAATGAATAGCAATCTACTACTTATTATTACGCGTTGTTATGCAGGTATATACCTGCATTATGTTGCGTCGCCGCTCCAAAAATATTCTTATACCTCGTAGACAGTGGCCTCAAACATGTTTGGCAACACGTCTTCGGCCAGTAATATATTTACATTAACATCCTACGTTTCGGTCACTTACGTACGGCAGTTCCTCGTTATGACCAATTATCGCTATAATAAATTATAAAATTAGATAGTACCCCTTTCGAGTGGTCTTCAAATTGTTATGTTCCGACAATACTAGCCAATGTTGGTTATGGCCAGCGATCATTTACTGAGGATATATTTACCAACTAAGTGTTCAGTCATTTGTACTGTTTCAGAATATTGTATGTCCATACAAATTTGCGCAGTGTCATTAACTTTTTACCGAGTAATCACCACATTTGGTTGTTAATTCACGGTGTAATTGTTTGCGGTATATTTCCGAAAAAGTGATAAGCGTTCGATAAATGAGGTAATGTCTACTTTAATTAATTAATATCTCACGATTTGAAGTATTTGCGTCGACGTTCTTGTGCTTATAAGCAGCATATCCATTTTCTAGAACCGACATGGACACGGATTGATTACTTGCCCCGGATAACTGATGGCCACTCCTGAAATATTGGTATTTTGGGCTAATGAAGAAGTACGGCCACTGCAGGATAAACACGTAAAATGAAATGCAATAGTAAATATATTAACTTTGTTTTGCAAGTGTTTTTCTTATTCTGATGGTCACACAATGAAAGCGCACTCTGGATATGATTACAATGATGGCAAAAGAGAACACAATCATGATTTAGAGACATCAATGTTTTTTATTTAACGATAGTCAGAGTATATTGTCAATAAGTTACCAATAAAGTTGTTTAACTCAATCTTTCAACCTTTTTTTTAGGGTAGTGTACTATTCTTGAGACTCAACTTAACTAGTACTGAAGGTTTTTATCCTCACTGTCACCTCTGTACAACATGAAGCTCCAACACCGTGGTTAGTATTAATATTAAGAACCACCAGGTGGCATACTAATGTGAAACGTAATGCTTGTAGAACACCTACTGTGTTCGGACATAATGCTACCTTAGTAATATCATAAATGTCGTGTTGATATCAGACACAATCAAAGTTCAGAACAAACGCTTTTTTGAATAACATGTTCAGTCCTACATTCCTACTCGAATGTTGGTGCTCACCAAGCTGGACAAAAGTAATTACTTTCCTTTAGCATGCGTTACTACTATTACCGAAATTACTGGCAACCTATAATCACACATGAACTACTGTTTGACCTTTGTTGAGGATCACTTGTCGTGAAGACGTGCCGAAGACCGTCACACCTTTGTTTAACAACCATGGATAATGCGGTAAATACATAGGAAGCATTTAACTTGTGGTATCACACTTTTCCAAAGGTCAGTTCATAGATTTAATCGTCCTAATTAATTATTTATTGAATCCTCCAAATGTGTTATTACCTTCTCGACGTTCAATACAAACTATGTAATAAATTCCGTTATTTAACATAGTTATGTTTCTTCGTAAGCATACCTAACACCAGCAGTTAACAACTGTTTTCTATGGTTTCAGTTAATAGCCCCGACTGTTGCTAGTGCATTGGTACATTCATTTAGGAAGACATATCTTTAATGCGTCGGCACTGTTACCCGTCTGCAGGTCCTTGTTTGGACAGGTGTATTTTTCGCCTTAATGTAACATGAATAAACATTAAAAATGTTTCAAGACAGTGTTCAAAACACCTCTTAATCGACAATATCCAAGTAATTTTACATGCTAGGCCTCACTGGGATATAACACCAGTACATATAACAATTGTGCTAAAAATGTTTCAAGACAGTGTTCAAAACACCTCTTAATCTATAATATCAAAGTAATTTTACATGCTAGGCCTCACTCGGAAGTAACACCAGTACATATAGCAATTGTGCTAGTTGTGTCCTTGTAGTCAGGGACGTACTTTTGACTGAGTAGTCTGAATGATTCACGACATAGGTGAGACCGGCTCTATTCAAGAGATTTGCACTCCACATAGTAATCACTTAATTTTTAACAAATCGCTATCTCGTCCCTCACTCATAAATACCAGTAGTACATACATTACCTATGACATATCATATTTTGTGACAGGTTCGTCCTTGTATTCATTGACGTGCTTTTAACTCAAATGAATCAATGCATGGCTCACAACACTTCCTAATCCCCAATTGCTAAATAAAGTATATCTTAGCCCTCGATCAGGAATAACTAAGTATATATAGACATGATTAAGAAGACCTGCTCGTAAACAAATGTGACTTCAAATGAATGTGAATTATTACATAAATTATAGTTATTTAATAGGTTAATTATATTGCTTTCAGAATGTCTTTGTGAGGCCCGCAATACCAAGAAAACCCGATGGAAAATCTGCAAAAGCTCCAAAAATGGTGTCCATTGTGCGAAAACGGCCTATACAGAGAGCACCTTGCATTAACCCAAAGAAGAGTGCAAGTATCGAACTTATTGAGGTAGGAACATTAAATGAGTTTAGTATCCGTCTGTCTTAATAATATATTCTTAGTTCATAAGAAGTATTGTCTTTGTAAATTATTATGGCAGTGAATCTAAATACGGATCATTTTAGCTGCTTTATAGCTTATATAAGCAGAGTTTTATACGCTGAAATGGTTAACTCATAATAAATTGTTTCTATATATAATATAAACTATTTCAGCCTGACTTGCAGTCTGCAGATGAGTTCCAGTTGCCGGCCAACAACACATCGAACACAGATTTAGGTGTTATTCCCCGCAAGGTTAGAAAGCAAGAGGAGCCGAGAAAGTTTTTGAAGAAGAGTGCTGCTGATGTAGCTGCTTTAATGGCGTTATGCTCATCCGAAAAGACTGTCAAAAATACATCTTGGGGACTCAAGGTGTTCACTGGTAATTGACATTTAATTTTAAAAAAACAAAACCACATTACTGACAATTGTTAAGGTATTATACTTGTAAGCCGTCGAATAATGCCAATCGTCTATACGTTTTAAATATTATAGAGGTTAGACGAACATTAATGTCAAGAAACAGGAGTAACTCTAATCGTGTGGAGAAGACATTAAAAGTAAATTTTTATTATATTAACCCACAAGGGTATTAAATGCAGTAAATTGTTATAAAATATACCGTAAACTAAACAGACACACAAAAATATTAATTAATTTGTCCACACTTTATTTATGTAGACTGGTTGGGACATCACGGCTACAATCAAGCCTTTGAGATGGCACCAATGGACGAACTAGCGACATATTTATCACACTTCTACGCCGAGATATGCCAGAAGACGGGTACAAACTACAGCATATCATCGTTAATGTCGATTAGATCTGCCATCAATAGGCATTTGAATGATTCGCCATTCTTACGTAATGTCAATCTGACCACTGATTCTGAGTTCATCTGTGCCAACAAGGTATTAACTGGTAGAATTCGAGCCGTGGCAGACAGTGGAGAAGATCTAGATTGGTCACATCAACCAATTTCCCAGGCACATATTCGCAGAATATATGAGAGTAATGTGTTAGATTCGACAACGCCAGATGGTCTACAGTTTCGCATCTTCTTTGAGACGATTTTACACTTTGGACGACGAGGTAGGGAGGGGCTTGATAAGCTAATGAAGTCTCATTTCGTCTTCATGCAGGATGAAAATGGAATAGAATATGCGACCCTCAATCACCGCCCTATGGAAAAGAATCACCAGCCGACAAGTAATAAAAGGAAAAAAAAACATGACCAGCGCCTCTACTCGACGGGTGGATCTGATTGTGTGATGGACAATCTTAAGTTTTATTTATCTAAGCTCCATCCCGATTGCTCAAGGTTTTACCAACGACCAAACATGAAGGCTAATCCTGACGACCCTGTCTGGTATTGTAATATGGGTGTTGGCAAAAACACCTTGGCGAATTTCATGCCACTAATCGGGGAAAGAGCTGGTCTACCAAAACGGTATACCAACCACTGTTTGCGTGCTACAACGGTGACTGTTCTTAGAGATTCCGATAAGTTTGAGGCAAACGATATTATTGCCACAACTGGACATGCTTGCACCCAGTCCATCACCTACTATTCTACCATTAAGGATGGGAAAAGACGTGACATGTCACACGCCATCTCTGAGTTTGCTGGTTACACCGTCCAGCCCATGTCTACAGATGTGACCGACCAACCAGCTGCAGGCCCTTCAAACCAGAACAATACACAGTCGACAAACGCAAATGTGACTAAGACAACGAGGGAAAGGCAAGTTACTGAAGGTCCAATCAGTGAAAATGTCAGTCCACCTGAATACAGAAATGTCAACTCGTCCTCTGACACATACGACCCAGTCCTCCACGGTGGCGTGCTACAAACCCTAAACCTCAATCTTCAGTACGATGGTGATGGCCGTCCAACTTCTATCAGCGTCCAGGAAAGAGAGGTAAACACACCTGTGCCTCAAGCTACTTTCGAATTGGACACAAGTATGGATGACCCCGAGTTAAACCTTCTTTTATCTCAGGTAGGTAAAATATTATGTTCACGTTATAAAGAAATAATTTGAAAAAAAAAATTATACATGCGATGACATACAACAAAATGATATTATTCAATTTTTAATTTATAAGTTAAAGTTTTAGACGGTTATTACATCACGCTGGAAAAATAGAGATATATTTTTCAGAATTTAATAACTGGTTGTCACATACATGTTACCTTATTTGACAAAAAATTAAAGCTAACAAACACTTGTTTCCACAGGTAACTGCGAGTCCACATGACGACAACGAGGATGACGATATTCCACTTACTCAGAGACACTCACAGGCAACACCACCACCTCTAACAGATGACTAGGTTGAGGAGCAGGAAAACCTTGACTATGAGGACCTGGCAAGAGTGAGGCAGTTGGCTAGACAGATAAGCCAGGAGGTAGTTCGTGCTAATGATGTCGGTAAGGGAAAATATTGTGCAAAGTCACGCCCAAAGGGAAAAAGGAAACACACAGAAGGTACCTCTGAAGTTCAGGTGGACGATCCACAAGCAATGATAGATAGTTTACAGGCTACTGTGAACGACCACATGGAGATAGCTCAAGATAAGAAGTCACAAGAGGAGGACGGAAACCCTAACTGGATGAGATTTTCGCTGGCAGCTCATTTAGGGACTGCCATGTGACAGTTTAAAAAATAAGGCATTAATCCCAGATGAACGTTTGTTTACACGTACACGTTTGTGCACACGTACATGAACCTGATATGCAAGTGTAGAGAACATATTGCATTTTCTGTTATCCTTAGTGATCGTTCAGATCTGTCAGGAATTATTTTTTAATTGTAAGCTCATTTAAGCACTGCCACGGGACAGTTATGTTTAAAAAATAAGGCATTAATCCCAGATGAACGTTTGTTTATACGTAAATGAACATGATATGCAAGTGTAGAGAACCTATTGCATTTTCTGTTATCCTTAGTGATCGTTCACATCTCTCAGGAATTATTTTTTCATTGGAAGGCATTAATGCCAGATGAACGTTTGTTTATACGTACATGAACCTGATATGCAAGTGTAGAGAACATATTGCATTTTCTCTTATCCTTAGTGATCGTTCACATCTCTCAGGAATTATTTTTTCATTGGAAGGCATTAATGCCAGATGAACGTTTGTTTATACGTACATGAACCTGATATGCAAGTGTAGAGAACATATTGCATTTTCTCTTATCCTTAGTGATCGTTCACATCTCTCAGGAATTATTTTTCCATTTATGCACAGAACGCCTTAATGAGGCGCTCTACAGACTTTTTCAATGTTGCACAAACATTTTCTGTTATCCTTAGTGATCGTTTACATCGCTCAGGAATTATTTTTTCTGTTAATAAAGTATTTAAATGAAAATGTTCCGTTTTGTCTTATATTACACGTTTGCGCGACTAAGGCACTTCTGATAATGACAACAAATATGATAGGATAGTATTGCCGTTCAAAATTTAAAATTTGTTAATTAATAAATTACATTAATTAAGAAAAAACATTTTTTCCCAATATGCGATTGCTATTTTAGCTCTGACTGAAACGTGGACCAACTTTCGACAGGTACCAACCTGATAACAAATGTAGACATAATGATCAAGGTTAAACATGCGGCGTTGACACCACCGACTCGATTTATATTGACACTCTTATGCTACTGAAATCTTTAGAGTCGATCAGAACGCGCTAGGTAGAACAACACAAAGGACCCGGGCATAGACACTGTTGTAGTTTGGTAAAGCGTAATAAGGTGGCGCCACACGTTAACGGTGCTTTAACACTGACACTGGTTAATAAGTAATCCGCCAGATGGACACCCAGTCAGGCATACAGAATCATAACATCGTGGCTAAGGCGATGCGCTTTAGACTACGATTATGAAGGAAGGACGTAATATCAGAGATCTGCGATTTACACAAACACTCTCAACGATAATAATATACTGTCATGTAAAAATGGCGGTGTTTGCCAGGACAGGAAGGACAAAAGTGACTCATTTTACTTTGCGATCGATGCTTAACAATGGCTACCTAGTATCCGCAAACCGGAACAGGTGCTGCGACTACGGAGAATTCCTATAGACAACCCTCAGCCGCGCAAAGACCAATCACAGGGAAGAATCCAGGTGAGGAAGTGGCGTTGGAGTGGTCTATAAGGTAAAAAATACCCCCCAGAATCAGACCAAATCGCGTCTAAAACCAAAATGTTCTATCTTTACTGTCCGGTATTCAATGTGTGTTTTGTGCCCATCGGTGTTAATAACCATTTACCGACCAATAGATTACCGACCATTAGATATCGACCACACTACAGTTATGCTTCATGTATAATGTCAGGTGGACAATGTGTGTATTGTGCCCACATGTTTGGATAATGAATTAGCGTTCGTTCCTAAACAACCTTCCACAGCGCAACCATTTCAACTCAGGTATGTCTCTGTTTCTTTTGAACTCTGCAAACACCTCAACTCCTGCTGCGTAAATAGTTTCAGTTGACCGGTTTGGTCGCTGGATCATAGCTATGGCCCTATGCCATCTGTGTTCCAACTGTCTCCTGGCATTAACATTATCGTGACTGCGTGCTGTGCCTGGAAAACCCACTACTAACGCAAAAAGACACCAAGGTCGTAATTGGGCATCTGCGGTGAACTGTGCCCCATATCCACTATTGTGTTGACAAAGTCTTCGCCTGATGTCCTCAGTCTGTCCAATGTAGGCCACTTTGCTATCTTTGGTGTTTGCCAGCATATAAACATACCCTAGACCGTGGTCGGGTATTTCTTGCGGTAGTTGAATAAAAGCCGTCTCTATGATCCTTTCTGGTTCATTCATGCAATCAAGTTGTCTTAAAGTGCGTTGTACCTGAATGAGGTAAGGCGAAGTCATTTTGACTTTTGTTTGCTCAAAGTTACCAACAAATGTGATATCATGCAAGTGCCTCACGCGGCCGATGAGGACCAGCAACATGCATTTTTCCGACACCTTATACATAGATGTCTGACTGCCCATCTGCGTAGCCAACTGAGGACACGTCTCCCCAATAATTTTGTGTATAGTTGATGCCACGTAGATGCAGTGGCCATTGCAGTCTTCTCCCTTTTGATGCCCCCTGCGCAACTACTATCGGTGGAGTGTACCGTGGTATGAGATTGAAGGTTGTCCATGTGTCGACAATAGGGTCGCCCTCGCGTAGTCTTTGTCCTGCAGGTATGAGTGTTATGCGCATCCTTTGTTCAATGGTGACATTTTGCAAATTTGCTGGTACTTGTGGAATTTGCTGAATGACGCACAACTGTCCCTGAGAAAATCTTGGTGTATTTTAATTACCCGGATTGTTGTAAGTAAGCCGCATCAGTGCCCCGTTATGCAAGAATGTATTTTGTGGTTCGCTACATGATCGATTCAGTACCTTTACTGCTGCCTGATTTGCCCTAATCCAATTTCCTGCCACTGTTTCCACCTCGTTGACTGCATGTGCAGTAATCGAACGGACATTCCTATCATTCTGTTTGTGTCGTATATGGGCATTCACCGCAGCTTCGACTGCCTGTCTGGTTGAGAGCACCCTGAGGGCGTGTTCCGGAACCCGGTCCCAGGAGTTGACAAATTGGGGTCTGCATCGTTGCGTAAAAGTATGTATGAATTCTTCTGTTTCTTCATCGGTTATTATGTCCAATCTTAATATTTCGATCAACCTTCTTAGGTCTTGATCTTGGGCGCACCTTACATAATGGTTGCACATTAAAACTTGGAAAGTTGTTAACAAATGGGAGCTGCTCCAAATGCTGAACCCTTGTACTCGTGGCAGCTGTAGGGCGTCGCCAGATGCCATTATCAAAATACCCCCGAAAGGAACTGCGGAATTCCTCAACCGGCGGAGTACTAGGTCCATAATTGCTAAAGTCTCAGCGTTGATTAGGCCCACCTCTTCTACTATCAACACTTGTATCCTACGCAATAGCTCAGTTTTTATGTTGTCGCGAGCCAGTCTGCCTAAACTCATCTCGGCTAGTGTGTTCCAATACCTGTGCACGCTCAGCCGTCAGACAGGTAAGCATTGTTCTAAATCCCTTAGAAATGGCATACGTATGGGCCATCAGCAGAAGGTATGTGCTGCTGAAGGTATGTGCTGCTGCCAGCACCTGGCGGTCCGAGCAGTAGAGGGAATTTGATGAAAACAGGACCTGGTTGCTGATTAATGCCCTCAAGGCTATTTGTTGTTCCTGATACGACAGATCCGACTGGCCTTGTGCGCGATGGATGACTGGTTGGTAGTTGATGGGTTCCCGTGCTCGCAATCGTTCCGGGTTTGGAAAATTTGGAAATCCCTGCATCATCATGACGTCGATGGCACTGTTGAGATACTGGTTTTCAATGTCCCTTAACTTTTCTGTCGCTCTGATGGATATGGCTGCGTCTGTAGCAATAGGCATAGCCTCATATAGAACGTAATCATTTTGCATGAACTCGGTAAGAGCTGCCGGTATAAATTTCAGTATTTTATGAAACTGCCTGTTGCCAATGGGGAGCCACATTAATTGGTCGAGTAAATATGTGCGTGTCAACTCAATGATCTGTTCGGTTCATCATTGGGGCATATTTTCGCAGCCACTAGTGGTTCCTTCATGTTACGGACGTTGTACAAAAACGCCCCGGGACAACAGCAAATGAACCAAGAACTGAAACGGGGTAACTGGTGGGAATACAACAATGTTGCGTTATTTAGCCGTAGCATCCACAAATCGGCCGTAGACCTGAGGCTGCGTCCCGTTCCTTAATGGTTGGAAAACTGTAGTGTATAGTTCCCCCAATTGTGGTGGTACCTGCTCTTCCAAATCTCTTATTTGATTCTCGAGAAAAGCAGCTGCTTCCCTGATGTATCAATGCCGCAAGCGTATCTGATGTCCTGTCCCGTCATACCATGGTGAGTCAATCAAGTTTGGTTCGTAGTGTGTTGTCTTTCGATTTTGGCTCCTGCCAAAGGCTCCTGCCATTTGGTATAAATTTCCAGCTTATGAAAAGCATGCAGTTCTGGTGGCCTTATTGAATATGTCCAAGTCGTGTCTAAATAATAGACGTTATCGTAGTATTGCTGAATGACTATTGCCTGCGATGGAGTGAAACAACGCCATTCAGCCAACTCAAGTCTGTCGGTGATGGTTGCTGGTAGTTCACCTGCCCCTGGAACTTCCTGCTGTCCCTGTTTGCGTTTTGTTATTGCTGCCCTATATTCTGGTGGGAATGTGGAGACATGGGTGTAGAGGTCCTCAGTCATAACAAAAGGTAAACCTAGCGAAAACCACGTCATTTCCGCTAAGCCAATCTCGCGGGCTAATGGCTTTGAATCACCTTTTTTGTTGTTCATTTTCGCTTGTGAACCTATTTTGAGATTTTTCAAGTCCTCGTATTGCACGCCAACTGTATTGGGGTCTGCTGTTTTATTAATAGCTGCGTTGTGGTGTTCTTCAATGCCGGCCGCATACTTGCAGACATACGAGACCTGGAAGCGGGTATCAACATACTGAACGTTTGTGCCAGATTGTAGTGTAGTGAATAGTACTGGGATGGTTGGAATAAATGTAATCCCTGGTCGGGCTGGATACGTCCAACGTCCACCTATAAACCTTTCATCAATGACAACTCGATTCTGACCATCTCTGTGCGTCAGACCTATTTCAGTAAATAGTTGAACCATGTCGTCATCATACATATCGGCAGTTCCAGAAAAGGCATATTCAAAAGCTGGAGGATGTTGTACACGACATATGATCTCTCCATTGTGACTTCTTTTCTTACAGCGCTCATTTGCCCTATTACAATCATGAGTGTGTAATGCTGCAGCCACGACTTCCATGATCTAAAGATCATGGAAGTCGTGCCTGTCTGAAACCACTCCATCTGCTATCAATGTGTCACAATCAGTGGGCGTGCCCTGTTCAAAGAGTCCTTCCAAGGTACATTTTATTCTGTTGAGCTTGACGCTGTCTTCTATGGCATTATGCAAACGCGGACCATTCTTCCCATAAATCTGTTCCAAGGCCAGGCGTATTGGTTGGACACCAAAAGTAAAGGGCTTTACAAGGACTTTACAAGTCAACGTAAAAAAATAGTCGAAGCCCTTTAAATCCCTCATTAGGGCCGCCAAGCGCTGGACCTGTCTTCTGGAATCTACCTCGTCAAAAAAAAGTAGGCTCTCTTTGCCTGAAAATGCTCATCCGTCGTGGGACTGTCGCAACTGTTCCAGGCCCTTCTTGACACTTTTGCAGAATTGTGATTAAGATGCAGGTTAACCAGTATGTCAAAGGCCCAATGAAGATATGCGTCTGTGTGTGAAGTGAGCAGGGAGTCATCGTACAACCTTACCATAATGTGGTCCTTCAGGGAAGCTAATGTGCCTTTTCCTCGGCGCTCTTTCGAATATGAGTAAGATGAGATTGGTAATGCACCCAGAACAGTGTTGTTTTCTTCTTTCCAGAAGATGGTCGGAAACAATAAGGCCTCTGGATAAACCAAAGGGACTGCCGTGTCTGCTGTGACAGCACACAAATGTTGTAAGATTCTCTGACACTGGACACTGGGCATTTTGACGAAAGATGCCATTGTTCTTAAATGGTCATTAAGAAGAAAGTGGCCTGCTAATGACTCGCCTCCTTCCAGCAGGTGTACTGGCGTCATATCGCAGTTTGAGGTAGTTGGAATGTCGGGTGTGTCGCTGTCGTCACCAGTCACCATTGGCCCAATAGCTACCTCTTGCACTTGTTCCTCTTCATTGTCGTAGTTTGTCTTCGATGCCTTCCCCATTCTGATGGTGTTCTATTTCTTCCTGTGCTTGCTCCTCATGGTCTCCCGCAATATCAGGTAATTGTTGTTCTTCGTTCCCCATTGCTGGTAAAGGTTGCTCTTCGTGTAGGTTGCGAGGGTTTACTCTTTGATTCACATAAACAATAGCGGGACTGGCATCTGCTTGTTTTTTGTGTCTCATGCATAAGCCGATCGTACACTGTACCCATGGAAAGCCTTGCGGACATCTCCATCGAATGGGTGTATCGCATCCAGCGTTACAGCAAGGATGTGGTGAGTTGAGTCCTTCTCTGATAAGGAAACTGTCTCGATGGTGGCTGCATCTGATTTTCGTCTGTCCCCCACACCAAGATATTGCCTGCTCCCTAGCGACTGCCTGCGGTGCATTCTTTCGGACTATGATTAAAAGACGATGTGATATTGCATGTCCTGCTTGTTGGTTGATTTGTTGCCATTGCCAGTCACAATGCCACCTAAATGAGGTTGAAACAGTGTAATGAGCTGCCAAGGGTGTGCGCACTGTCAAACCCAACATAGTGTTCCAAGTATCACCTGCTAGTGAGTGAAAATCTTGTAATGGAGGTAGACGTCTGTCCCTTAAGCACACCAGTGCTACATCAGTCTCCAAGTTTTCGACAATTGCCCCCATTTCATGAGCATAAATGTGTTGAAAGGTAATACCAGTCTGTAAGGTGGCTATGTAGCGTCCGACCACTTCTTCTACCTTTGTGCGGCGTCCATTTCTTCCTGCTATGTTTGCAATGGTATCATCGATCTCGAGTAGAGTGTTGTATGTTGTGTGTCTCGCTGCAGCCACGTCCTTCAGGAAACTTTGAATAGTCTGTAAGTAAGGAGGGCTGTTTGGCGCCCACAGTGCATCAAGGAACTGCCTCTGTGCATCTCTGGAATGGATCATGATCTGTGCAAGTGTATGAATGTTTGCTCCTGCATTGTAGTCGTCTACTGGTTGCACTTCCCCCATGTGTGGAACTTGGAATGGTGGTAGGCCAGTGCCATTTGCCTGATGTACGAGTGTGATATAGTCGTTTAACCGATTTCGTTGCTGTTGATTGTCATTAAAATTGCCTTCATTTATCATGACGGTGATTGTATATCTCACGGATGTGAATAGCATCTGCGGCAAGTATACAGGTTGCAGTCGCTGCATAAGCTGTGACCCGATTATCGACGTTGTGATTTCTAGCCACCTCCCATGATTGTATAGTGCGACGCGCGTACTGGGGTCCCAGAAAATACGAATTCATCACCCAATGAGGTATATCTGTGCGTTGCTGCAATTACAACCCTGCACTAGCAGCATCCCCATTCGTCCATATTTTGGTTGATGGCCTGACAGCTATGCGAAACGTTGATAGTCCTGCCGATGAACCGACTTGTCTAACCACATTTGTAGAGGAGTTATAGTAGGTTGTTTTTCCTGCCTGAATGTAGTTGGGACTTATTGCGATAGGTGCTTGTTGTTCAGGGTGTTGTGATGGTTTATTCCTAAGGATCGGATGTCTGGGGACGTGTATGTACTGAGAAGAAGCTGGTGAGTGTTTTGAGTTAGTGCAAGTAATGACACAGATGCCCAAATCAGCAGTTATTACTGTTGTCGGCGCGGTGGTCCACAGTAATGATGTATGCGTTGTTAGCCAGTCTGGCCTAACCCCCTTGAAAAGCGTATGATCTGCTGAAAATGCTGTGAAAGGTTGTATGTGCATAGACAAAACGTGATGTAATTAAACGTACTGAGCTCTGTTCCATAGAATGTCATCAATGAAAATGGAACAGCCTAGAGGACATTTCACCTGAGGAAAGCAGTTTGAATTTACCATTTTAATGATCGCCGTTATCTGTCCTTCCTCCCTAACCCTCTGAAAATCATTTAGAGTCCCCGTTCCATCTACCATTGTTTGTGGTCTACGCCACAAAACGCGAAATGGTAGTGCAATATCCTCTTGCGCTTCTAACCACATTGATTTCAATTCATCTGACATTATTTGCATAAATATAGTGTGTTTGATTCTAGTTTGACCTGACAATAGACTCCAGAACACTGCTGGCCAAGCACAGCTCCATGTTGACCTTTTTGTTACTTCCGTCTGCCTATTAACATATACAGCACACAAACTACATATAAACGTATTTACACCAGCATTATATTGTTGGTCGCCAAACTGTCGTCGAATGGGGTTGTCTGGTGGTTGCTGTAAATTTAGAGGGTGTATCAGCGTCCCGTTCCTGTGACACATGTCACAGATGATTGGTAAAAGTTCGTCGTCGTCGAATTCCATCCTGTCCTCTCGCCTGTTGGTTGTACTGTGAAAAGAATAATGATTTGCATTATGCATTGCATGAATAATGATATTGAGTGAACGATGTGGGTAGAATTATGTATTGAAAGCCGATGTAATATCTAAATTTGTATACTCGACTAATCCTAGCTTTGCCTTTAGTTTTAGGAAATGTTTGTTAAAGCCAATGTGGTGAGGCGTTCACACACCATAAATCACTATATTTATTAACTTGCTGTTGTTATTATTGTATAAATATGTAACCACAATGTATAACTTACTTGATAATTAATTTCTGATGTCATTTAATGTGAGCGTTGTGTGTGTGGCTGTGTGTGTGACGCACCAGCATTGTGATTGACCGATTGTGCCAGCGCCAGGGCTGTAATAAATATGACGCCAATATTTAAATTTAATGTTTAATGTTTAATTTGCTAGTATTCGGCAAGAGTTGCAACAGTTACGTGTGTATGTTTACTAATGTGCTCGGCCGTTCTTTATGAAGCATCTTCGTGGTTGAATACTTGTATCGCATAGTTATTTGTGTCCTGTCATATTATTATTAATCGAATCTATTGATGTATTTAAAAAATGTGACTATTTCATTTACCTGCTATAATATAAAACCAGGTCTTTGTAGTTGTGTCCAGGTGGTATCCCTTGTTGCATTCATGTAGGACGTAGTTTTCTTAGAGCTTCCTAATTGTTCCTTTACTTAGAACCAGGTGTATGCGAACGGCCCAACCACCATTTAGTGGCCCAACCATCAGGTGTGTGTTGATTCGGTCCACACTCGAAGTTCTGTAGTAATGGTATGAACATAAGTTAAGAAATGACAGTACGTCTGTCAGTGGCTGTTCGTTATATCATTGCATAAGTAATTGTTGTTTGTCTTAAAAAATTGTTTCAGCAAATAAGAACCAAGCCTGATATAACTTTAGCGTTACGAACGAACTTAATGTGAAACTTAATGAAAACCAAGCATTATATAACTTTATCGTTCGGAACTGTATATATGTGAAACTCCAGCGGAAAATGTCTACGGAAAATGTGTAATACTCCACTGCGCAAAAAATGTTGAGACAATTAATATTTAGTAACCAAATAATCGCCACTGACCGAGAATAACATTAGTAGGCTTGGCATAGGTGATATATTATGTTGATTCGTGTAGTTGTTTGTCTCCAGTCACGTTGCATTTTGCCTTGCTTATTATTGACTCGAGGCACTTGATTACTGCGTGCTGGGCTTATGTACGAGTATACATCTTGTTGAACTGAAATTATTTGCTACAACAATCAACACTGCGTTTTATTGTAATAAGGTAGAATGTGTGTAATAATTTAATGATAGTCTATCATTGCGATGTAAATCATTCTTACGATGTACGATTGCCAAGAGTATATTGTATGTGTGTAACCAATTCTCACTAGCGTAAAATCACCGTTACTAATGACTAAAATGTAGTTTCAACATATTAAAATATCCCCCCTTGGCCCTAGTTACATATGTGGGAATTGGCTCCTTTAATCACAATGTTTTTTACCTTAGGACTCGTGTGATATAGTAATCCTTTCGTGTCCTCTGTATATGACTTGGTCATAACGTCTCGTTCCAGCACCGAGGTAGTGGCAGGACACCGTTGGTCTTTACTATATTTCGGTCCATCATTGCGTTGCTGCCACAATAATGTCTCGTCCAATTGCATTCCTACCTCAATACTGTAGGGATCCAACTGTAAATTTCGTTCCTGCCTCCAGAATGTAGGGCTCAAACTCGAAATTGTCTGTCTGCAACGTTTCCTTGAACTTAAGTTGTCCGGCCACCAACTTTCTTCCTAGGTCTAGTCGTTGGTAGCATGTCGTTTTCTGACAAACGAAATATTCAATGATAATGAGATGGCGGTGTAATGTAAACCAATGCAATACGGCCTATTCATTGTGCAATGTTGTCTGTTAGTAGATATATCTACTTTGTGATTAAATAATATTTCTCCGTGCCCTGCTTAACTACCAATGTTCACTTACCTCTGATATGTGTGTCACGTTGTACCAATTGAGTCGATCTGTCCTTGGTTTTTTCCTGTTGATGGGTTCATTGTTTTTTCCTAAAGAAATTCCTGCCCTCTTGTGCCTCAAATAGTTGCCTTAGTCCTGTTAATATGAATATTGTCATTAGTCCGTTGAAGGTCGAGATCGTACATTGTAATAAAAAACAATATATCACTAAATAAATCTTGATATGTTAAAATCGTTGAGTTCTTGTAAGGGTCGTTATTGTAAATTTTAATTAGAAATACCTAACTTGAATAATCTGAATACTTTTAAATCACTGCTTGCAGTTTATAATAGTGCATCTGTCTTCTTTTGTCCATTTAGTGTGAAACTAGTGCTTGACTTACCATCCTTCCCTTCAGTATGCGTGTTACTATTTCGAAGAGAGCGTGCCTTGCAGTGTCATTTTGCGGACGTTATTGGCATGTATATTGTCGTCCTTAATCCATTGGAATCCACCTCTGCCTCTCTTATCTGCTACTGTCTGGAAGATTTAAATCATCGCTAGTCAATGTATAAGTCGAATATTTAATGCCTGTCTTTCCTAAAAGCACAGTGCATTCCAAAAGGGTAATTGTATGTTTATGTGACTATTTGATAAATAACGTGTGGCCTCATTAATTCCTGTCTCAAGATAACCTAAAAGACGCCATATTTGTATCGGCCTAATTGCAGTGAGGTTAATAAAACAGCGTTTAGTCCAAAAGGGCCTGTAATTACAGTAATGTGTTATAATTACATAGTGGGCCAGTATTTTGCATCGCCATAAAATCCGCTTTATGAGTAAGTATTTCGATTATTTCGTACCCTATTGTTCTAGCTATCATAACCAACTTTCAGCTTAATTTTGTTTATTATTTAGAGCACTAGTGATCCCAAACAATATCTGTTTTGACTAAAAACCGCCAAGACAATATCTTGGGTGTTAATGGCACAAGCACACAACCAACATCTCCATTTATACGGCCACGGTTATTTTTGTTGTTTTTTCTGAGAGAAATGTAAATAAAACCAGGTTCCATGCAATTTGTCATTGCTTTGCATTTTAGTCAATTTGATACAGTCCTTGGACTGATTGCATCTGAAATAGCTGTTAGGTGTGTACAGCTCCATTAAAGGCTTTCAGTTTAGAACAGTATTGTCTTGACCCAGTGTAGAGAAAACGATATCATGAACAATATTGTCTAGACCTATTTGTTTCACTCTAGTCAATATTGCGAATGCCTCCATGGGTACAAACAATGCAGTTGCTGAAAACACAATTACCAATTAATATGACAGTACTACAGCACCAACGTGTGTTGTATATGCAACAACTTACTTGAGTAATATGTAGATAAAAGTTCATTAACATTCCCAACAATAAATTAATTGGCCATAAGCAGGCAAAACTAATGGCCAAACGAAAGTGTAAAGCCTATTAGGAAAACACAATTACGAAGTAATATTATATAACCTAAAAGACGCCATATTTGTATATGTACAGTCCATACAGCACCAACTCGTGTTGTCTATTCGATCCTGTAAGTGACCCGTACTAATTGGTGTACACACAGTTCAGACGGAAACGTTAATCTGCTACAACAACTTCAGGTGTCGGCAACAGTTAATTGGCATTCCCCAAAACAAAACAATCGTGATGCGTTAAATAAACGTGATTATACAATTTGCATACACTTAATAAAGCCATATTTATTTGCCCCTCTGCGTAAATTTGAAAACCAAATACCAATTTAGTTAAATTCAGGCGAATTAACGTTAATTACCCTCAGTAGCCATTTGTATAACTTGGTTTGTGATAGTATACCAATTATCTGTTATATTGTACTTGAAAGAATGTTACGATCTGGTAAAGTAATCGCAAGTTATGATTTCGTTGTTGATACTAAGTGTAGAACTGAATCGACTGACCCCAAACGAAACCCAAGGTCCTGATCCTGTGTAACGCATATTGGAAAACAGGTCCTAGGCCAATAATTTCAGTAAACAGTTTTAGGCCAATAATTTCTCCAGGTTGTATGCCAATAATTTCAGTCAACCAATAATTTCAGTAAACAGTTTTAGGTCAATAATATCAGTAAACAGGTAATCGGAAGTAAGTATTGTTTCCATATTGTATATGTGATACCACTAATAAGGCATATAAGTACCAAGGGTAAACCATTCATCCATACCTCCTCTGTGATACCACTAATAAGGCATATAACTGGCAATTACAACGTATAAAGCATATAACTGCCAATTACACCGTATGGTAATTAGGTAAATATTGTTTCCATATTGTCAAGTGTTTCCATATTGTCAAGTGATACCACTAATAATAAGGCCTATAACTGCCAATTACAACGTATAAGGCATATAACTGCCAATTACACCGTATGGTAACTAGGTAAATATTGTTACCATGTTGTCAAGTGATACCACTAATAAGGCCAATTACACCGTATGGTAATTAGGTAATAAGGTGAAACCATTCATCCATACCTCCGCTTTGACCGAAAGGGTTATAGAGCATAGTGCTAGTGTACATCGTACATCAAGTTATACCAATGGCTACATTGTACATTGCGCCCTTTACCGACTGATTAAAAATGATTTAACTACTTTGACTCAAGGGTTATAGTAAACAGTGTTGTTTACTGACTGATTGTAAATGATTTACCTAGGCGAGGTATGTACTGTTCAATAAATGCCACAAACCTCAAGGTGCTTGTTTCATTGATGATATTACATCTCGGCCTTCACTGACTGAGTATTACTGATTGAACTCCGTGAAGTTTGTACTCTTCACTAAATACCACATACCTTTGGTTGATTGGGTAATTGATAATATTACAACGTTAAACCATACATACATACATCCTCTATGACTAAATGAGTTTTAAAAACATCATACCTGTAGGTGCTTGGTTAATTGTTCCTCCAATGCTGCCGAACGAGTGAAGTGACTCTGGCAGCCTCTGCGTGTTTGGGATGCGATTGACCTAGTTATGCCGCAAAGTTCGTGACGCCGCCCAAGTGGAAACACCAAGTTCACTGGCATCAGTTTCTTAAGTTTTGTGAAACTCCATAACACCAAAAGCGTGAAGTCCAAGCCGATGTTTTCGAGCCCGAGGTAAGTCCAAGCACTCTAGCCCATCACTCTAGCCCCCACGAAGCCAGATGCTTCACGAATTGGTTGGCACTACAAAAGTCACCGCTAAACAGCACACAATGCCATATAATAATCCATAATGCTGACTGTATAACACATATTAGTCTATCGTCACCGCTGATATATGTAGGCAAGAAATAATCCACTGTCAAAGTTGTGAACGCTAAGCAAAAGACCGAGCGAAGTGAAGAGCTGCAATGCCGTGTGGCCTGTGTGAGGAACTGAGTGGAGCGAGGCGCTGTGAGGTACCGAGGGGTGCAGTAGTAGTACCGTGTGCAAAAAGTGCCAAAACAAAGGCCTGAACCCAGGTTCGCGCCAATTTTTAGATTTAAAAGTACAAGTCAAGTTTCTCCCACAAAAAGCCATCCTACCTAACACAAGTTTCATTTGAAATGATGAGCGGATCGCCACTTACATGGGAAAACACTGAAAATTCCCGGTCGTCTGGGGAATTGACACTGATAGATGGGGCGACAGAAGGGATTTCCAAGAGGGGCTTTGCTGTTCGTCAAGCAACGTCAACGCTCGCAACAAACGCCAACCTACACTCAGGAACCTCAGGCAATCAAGTTCCCTTACATGCACAGAAACCACACACACCAACAGTAACATTATACACTGTATTATTGCCTTACAACAGACAGCCGATGACATGAACTACCAAGGGAAATGCCAAACGTGGCACGACTCCCAGGTGAACATGATCCACAACCAAACAAGCACCAGTGTACCAATGAAACAGTGAATGTACGAAAGAAAAAGAGAAATACAAGAATGGAAACTCATACACACAACAACAGCAGGGTAAGTTTGCATCCCAAATTCAGCCAAATAGCAATAGGCTAGATGTGTCACTCACAATATACGTATCATCACAAAGAAAGCATGGATATAATTAACAATATCAAATGTGGGGATAAGTGCGTCCATCGAGTTGTCACGAAGACAATCAATCACCACGCTAAGCATGTACATTAGACATAATACATGGTATATACTATTTAATTACAATACAATAACATTGTACATAGAAATAAATCAAGCAATCACCACAGTTAACCAGTACATTACTTAGAATACATCTTATACACTGTTTATTTCAAATCACAAATGAAAAAATTCAGCATTTATTCATTTTTTAGGCAGTGAAGGCAAATTGAAGAAGACACGCAAATTGAAGAAGACACTGTACCAGATACGTGACAGGGCCTACTCCCGTAATGCACCAAACCATCAAGGGAATAACAAATTATCAAGATGAAGTTAAAGAGTCACGCCACTAACATTGCACGGCCACACAACCAAAAATTAAGTGATGGCCACTTAACACTACAATGAAATCGGTAGCACTCAAAAACGACTTCAAAAACGAAACCAACGAGTAACGTAAGTGGATTTCATTACTAAATTATACAAAATGTTACATTCAAGTACCAACCAACCAGGAATTACGTAATAATGACATTGTCTGCACATTACAGGTCGGCGGAATAATTGAGCCAATTATAACATTATAGCCAATACATGTAATATTGGCTTTCATCTTACATCGGACGTACACGCAATGTTCCTTTGCCTAAATTTGTACATTCACATTATACACCAGATGTAATCAGTCAATCCTCCAACATAGTAGCGTTTAGGACATACACATAAACTGTAACAAATTCACGCATTATCTAATACAAAGTAATATTCAACTTTCAGAACAAAACACCACAACACAACTTCAATGGACGACAACAGCTAGGCCGGCCAACCAGACACAAATAAACACTTACAAACAAGACAGTACTACCACAACCGCTGTTGACCAATAATAACAGTACGTAATCTTCAATGAACAACATCAAACAACATAAGTTACACTCACATAAAGACAATCAGTACAATACATTACTAACAATGACAGCCTTTCAATTATTAGAGGAAAATATTGGTTAATACAGCAACTATTTTACCAATTACATCGTTAGTGATAAGTACATTTACAATAACAATAAGTATAATACACTGTATTATTGCCTTACAACAGACAGCCGATGACATGAACTACCAAGGGAAATGGCAAACGTGGCACGACTCCCAGGTGAACATGATCCATACGAAACAGTGTACGGCAACACATTGACACCACTGATCCCTTTTAACCACTGACAAGGTACGTTCAATTTATTTATTTGTCAAAAATAGCGTTCAAAGTAATGCAATATAAAAGACAGACACCATTAATGGAAATGTTATTCACCAACTGATTTATGCCAGACGCATTCACTAGACAATTTTTTCAGCCATTTTAATATTAAGTACTTACATTAATTGGATACCACATGGCGTAGTATTAGCAAGAAAAGATTATGTCCCCACCCTACAGTTATAATTTAAATCAATAACTGATCAAAGCAACTGTCATTTGTCAAGGCTATTTTTAAATTAATTGCAGAATCTACCGACATGGATAGTGACAACGACGACTTGTTTGTATTGACCTGTGCTGCATGCCACCGCAATGGGACAGAACAACATCCACTCCACTTCACACCACCACCCCCTGCACCAGTGCGACAACCAAACCTACTGGCAACATCCAGACCAAATGTTATGCCAACTTCGTGCATTATATGTCGACAGAAGAACTGACATTACCCGAAACGACACATGGTGTTATGCATGGCCAGCCGTTATATGGTCTTTTCTTTCAGGCACAATGAGAATAAAAGTTGACGTTTTAATGCATCTATTAACTGGTAATCTTAGGGACATGTGGGTGCACAGGACGACATAGCCTTAATATTTCGGTTAAGATGGGCAGCAGAATCAGCATTTCATGATGCTACGCAAGTTATTAACAGCTTTAAGGATAAAATGCAACAGGGTAGAATTGGTGGTATTATGTCAATGGTAGCCAAACATTCATTTCCCCAGGTCAGGTGCCCATTGGGCTGTTCTATGTATGTCGACGATGTGTTGTGGGACAGAGCACAGTATATGCAACTCCACCATTTTATAGCACTACATGTACCTTCTTTCACAGCATTTGCAGCAAATGAGAAATTATTTTTGGCCGTCAGAAACGATTGGATGACGAAGAAAACTTCACTGATCTGGGACGTGGGAACAGCTATGGTGATCCACCCGGAACTGGGACTTTGTGCTCTAGCCTGCCATACATCAAAGCATGCGTCACCATCTTCCCAGTATGTTCACATTCCCGCACAACTAGTAATGGGTAATGCACCATCACAGCATACGGAACATCAGGCACCTGTCGCCATTAGCCCCAACTATATCAGATCAGGACGCACAACCTTCTATAACACTTCTTCCAATGTGGTACGGCAAATGGGATCCGCAGCAGGATTATCGACCTTCCGTTTAGCACCAAGGCAATCAACCAGGATATTGTCAGATAGAGAAGCAGCATCAGCAGGTCTGGTACTAGAGAACCGGTCAGATATATGTCATGCCCCAATCAATGATCCTTCGCTCGGAGAAGACTATGCAAAGAAAACCTTGGCTTTTTGGGAGTCGGAAAAAACCATCTACAACAACGAGATCGTTGAAAGTGCAAGAGAAACAGGAACATTGATACTAATGGAGGATGCTGCAGAGTTAAGGAAGGTCTTCAATCACCGCAATTCAGTCCTACAGGCTGGTAATGACGCAGACAACAATCAGTACCAACGCAATACATTGGCTGATATCATTGTCGTTGTCCATCCAGCTGACCGCCGAGGCCATCAACCATTTAAAGTTACTGTCGTTCATCAACCACAACCGGTAGACGATCATGCAGCAGGTGCCGCCATACATTGCATTGCTAGCCTTCTTCTACATTCCCGACTCTTGCACAGGAAATTCTTGGACACTCTGTGGAATGCAAATAGTCCAAAGTATCTACACGACCTACAGGCTTGGTGCACTGATCTTGCTTCAGGTAAATCCCACACCATGGCAGAATCACTACAAGTTGAGCAAACTGTTATCAACTTGCTTAACGTGCTTAGACGACCAAGGCAGACAAATGTTGAAACCAAGGTAGCTCGTTTTTTGGACACACTCAACATACACATGGACATCTTGGAAATTTATGCTAACGACATTCAACAACAACTGCAAGAGATGGAAGTGGACATAGCCTTGTTCGTGATTCGTGACCGCAGACTCCCAGAATGAAATGAACAACTCGTGGAATGCAATGGTTGGACTGACGGTAAGAACACCACTGGCAGCTCAGTACTCAGTACGCACTTCGATGGCATGCTGACTGGGACTGGCACCACACCAATACTTCCGATAAGCACCCAGCCGATAATCGTAATCGACTCATTCTCATGGTCCACAAGAATGGAGGATTGGACGTCCGCAGGGAACAAGCAATATCATGGTGTGGCGGTCAGACCAAGATTTGGTGTGATCAACACAAAGACGACTTTCTAATTCGCGAGGGCATTCACTCACCACATCGCTGCTGTTACAACAACTGCAACACACCCATACGCTGGTGTTGCCCCAATGGATTTCCTCGCAGTCAGTGTCCCAACGGCCTATGCATGCGACACGAGAAAATATACCAGGCGCTCCAGAACGTCACCTATGTTACGACAAGACCAATTCAACCACAACCGCAACCACTTCCCATTCCGCCACAACTGGACTTGCCAAACGTAACAGAAGAACCGGAAAAGCCAATCGAACCAGAAGTCCAAAACATTGACTATATTGACCAACAAGATGTCATTGACCCACAAGACAATGGCAACGAACCCTATAATGTGGATGAAATGGACCGGGCTATTGGACCGCTGGTCAATGGTGAACCAGACGAAACGACAACTATACCCATCGAAACATGCTGCACCCGGACCAACATTCATACCGACTATACCATCATTTATGACAACGCTAAATTCCTGTACAAACGTGCAATATGTCGACACACGTTTTCAGGTATCATACGTCTGTAAATACGCGGCTGGACTGGAAGAACATCGCGATGCCTTTTTTGAACAAAGTCAGGACAAAGATACGGTCAATGTTACGTATGACAAACTCAACATCATAAAAATCACCAGTCAGGCAAAAATACAGAAAGAGAAAAAAGGTTAAACCGCTTGCTCGGGAAATTGGATTAGCAGAAATGACGTGGTTTGCTTTGGGACTGATCTGACTGATCTTCATTGTTAACAATGAAGACTACACCCATGTCTCTTCTTTCCCCCCCCCGAGTACCGCACAGCAATAACCAAAAAAAGGCAAGGACAGGCTGCCATACCAGGTGCAGGGATGACCCACCCCCAATCGAAGCAAGGTCCGAATTTCATGTCAGTAGGCGTTTCACAGAAAACCAGGAAATTGTGATACGCCAGTATTTCAACAATACATACTCCTTCTCCTGGACCTTCCAACACATAGAGAAGTATGCAAAATGGTTTGTTCGAAAGTCACAACGAGCGCAAGTAGACCTTGATGAGGACCTGGCCGGGTAACCATGGATCGACGGAACTGGACAAAGAATCTACCTACGCCAACGATATATCGCTGATGCAGTTGCATACTTACGCAGTGAGACGCAAATACATCGTGTTGCAAATACACCAGACATATTGACTAACATATTTGAACCGATATTGGCCCTACACAGAAATGAAGAAATGTCACCACTCTACAATCGATTTGTTGACCGCACTGCTACGAAGAGGAATATTGTTTTGTCTTCGCCCCCGTAACACCCTTCCAATTCACCCGCTTCATTATACACCTACTCATATCAAAGGGCCGATTCATAACTGAAGTTGACCTCTACAGTGCAAGGAATCTCAAACAGGCATTACTTGAGGCTACACTGGTGAAGACCATCAACCCCACAAGAGAACAAATAATGGCGTTAGTAATGGAATACCTACTGGACCAGCTCATGTGGCTTCCCATGGGCAACCGCCAATTCCAGCGCATTCTGGCATTCATACCAAACGCACTGGAATTATTCTTCAACCAGAACACCATCCTATTTGAAGCAATGCCCCTAGCCACCAACCTCGCAATTTCTCTAAGGGCCACAGAGAAATTACAAGCACTGGAAAATCAATACCGACTCAATGCAATCAAATAAGGGCTTCCCAAACTTTCCAACCGACAAGTGAACCATTACCGACCGACATTACAACGAGCCCCAGGACAGACAGACGTGTCGTTCAACGAACAACAACTCGCACTGCGCTCACTGGTAAATACAATCGATGCACTTGAACGGCCAGGGAACATGTTCTTAAAATTCCCTCTGCTCCTGGGTCCACCGGGATCGGGAAAGACTTACTTGCTTCTGATGGCATTTACTTATGCACTCGTCAAAGGTTACCGGTGCATCCTAACCGGTTTGAAAGCTGAAAGAGCCCAGGTCCTTGGTGGATTGCATATTCACACCCTATTTGCACTACCAGTCAACTACCACACAATCAACAACATTACCGAGACCAGCTTGGGAAAATTGGCCCGCGACCCCATCAAAACCGAAATTCTGCGAAGAATACAAATTCTCATTGTCGAGGAGATTGGCCTGATTTCGTCAGAGACTTTTGCAGTGATGGATTTGATTCTCAGGTGTCTCCGAGCCTCACCGGTCCCCTTTGGTGGAGTATTAGTGATGGCCATCGGAGATCCACTGCAGTTGCCACCCGTTACTGGCATGAGTATATGGAGCAGCGCTCATTTACTGACAACATTCAACATACTGCTGTGCAACCAGTATGTGCGTTGCGCACAAGATGCCGAGTTGAGACGACTGCTTGAAATTACAAGAATAAATGAGGTAACGGAAGAAGAGGTCACGGAGTTTGTGCACATCTTCAGGCAGAGATGCACAAGGAACTTTGTACAAACCTGGGAAATGGTCCCACCAGAAGCCCTACGAGTACTTTCAACAAAGCAAGCGGTTGAACGTGCTGTGCAACACCACATTATGAACAAATCGGGACACCCGACAATAGTATCGACCACCATCACCGCTTTGGACGAAGTCGAGACAGTTGAGGGGAATTGGATACCAGCAAACCAAAACGCCAAGAAATCACTAAATAAGCATGGCACCAAGCCTCTAAACCTATTCCTACATGCCCGAGCAATCATGCGCTTAACATACAATAATACTGGAAACCAAAACACACCACGCTTTTCACAAGGCCAGCTATGTGTTATACGTAACCCGCCAGAAGTCCCAATACAACAAAACGTCATATCATTGCAGCATCGTTTGCGAGTAACAATTATACCACCCGGGGAAAGAATGCGCAATGTACAACAGGTAAATGAGGATTGGCAAACCTTCAACCTCCACCCAAGGCTCACCGCATCAATAGTAGTGGGACACGGGTCAACAAAAGGTAGACGGCTGCACTTTCCTCTTCAGTACTATGTGACTCCACAATACACAAGATTATTGGAGAAACCTGCCCAAGAATTGCAACACAAATTGGGAATGATGCGTCAATTAACAAAATTTGGGACAAAAGCATGCTTTTGGTCCAGTAGAGTGCGTAACCTTCAGGACCTCACCTTCAGGACCACCCCATAGAGGACACCATCAATGCAATAACATCACTACTACGCAGTACAGATCCCAGTACATTAAATTCAAACATTACCTGTAAAACGCATGTGGTAATATAAGTAATTTCACTTAAGCAGTGGATAAAATATATAACTTTTTGGTACACCAATTGCATGTTAACTTTACAAGAGAAATGTTACTGACGGATTCTAATTAAAATGAAAGACTCCAATTCAATCAATCTTAGGTCACCAAGAATGTAATCACGACCCCATCCCAGTGGATTATCAATGTTTGTCAAAGCTAATTATGATAAAATGTATTTTAAAAGTAGTTATTTGCGTCTTGACGTTTCGCCAACGCTTCATTTATAGAACATAACTCACGGCAATACAGCCAAAGCACTAGTCAGACTAGTCAGATATTATCAAATATTAATCGAAGATTAATGCGCAGATTTTATGTGGACAGCTTAAGTTGAAGATAACATTGAAGTGTTAGTGTTAGTGTTTAATACACCGACTTAGATGAAATAATGGTACTAAGTTTTAATCGAAGTTCTATTGGTGTTGTAGGAGAAATCGCAACGATGAGAATAATTGCATAAGTTATGTTAACCAGTATGCTGAACTAACAAGAAAGACACGGGAGAATAAACGAACCACTAATAAAAGTTATTTCATTCACCGTAATTATAACTTTATTATTTTCTATTATCTATGTGCATAACTGGTAACACGGTCATCATTTACTAAAATCGAATATTCTATTCAACCTGTTTCATCACAATGTAAAACCCATTCATATGGCCCCACGGAGTCGTGCCCCCGTCACGACGGAAGTGGGCCACTAGAGATTCGCTATTGGTTATACTACATACTCCTGTGGCATAGCCCTTCATTAAATTTACCCGGTTGCAGGGTACAGTATGTGATGACATCAAAAATTTCAAAAATATCAGAATTCTGAGCTTCTTGATGAACCAAAAATATCCAGTTAAGACCTCTTACAAACAAGCAAAGTAGGACGTATCCATTCAGTAGTATTAATTCTGAATCGAGAGATCGAGTCATAAAAAGGACATTTAATATGTAACTCCTTTCGGAACGCAAAACACAACACCGGGCTTTCATCGTTTGCATACTTTATTCATAACCAACTACCAAATGGAAACACATGACTGGCACGTTCAACATGGAAAAGCATGCAACGTAATAATATATCAGTGAAGACATTTTTTAAATAAGGACACAACCAAGCTGATTATTGCCTAATATCTTAACTCGTTAGTGTTGTGATCGGACATATCCACATCAATTTCATAATAACGAGTCATCCATGAAAAAAGTCTAATGTTTAGTGCTGCAGCTTCAAAATGCAGAACTTTAGTATTGGTATTGACTCACAAAAAATTATCGTAAGTAAGGACAAAAATAGTTCTATTATAATGAATGACATATTGTTACACATAGCAAATCCAATGTACGCAACACACAGGTAACAACTAGTACTAAACTACGAAACTATCCAACGAAGTTGGGTCGCACATGTTAACATACAAAATAAGAACTAAACAACTATTAACCTACAAATCTTTTGGCCCTATTAATCTGAAAGTAGGAGTGACATTAATTATAGATATACCAACGTCACACATATGCCTTGCCTCTGAGATAAAAAACCTCCTTGTTTTCAGCTAAAATTATACATAAACGTCCTGCATATGCGGACGTCACACATAAGTGAGATCATTGTATTGCTTAACTCGATATAACAACATGTACAGACACTGCCCTGAGATTAGGTACACTGATATAATTATACAGTTACAATGGCATACTGACCCAGACCAGTACAATGAACAAAACGGAAAGTTTCATAATAACATCATAATATCACCGGTTCATTTACATGGACAAGTTTTCCAACAACCCCGGACCTGCACGGCTGTATAGCACCGAAGGGATAGTACTTTGTGGCTGTATCACTAAGAGTTGAGTGATGGACAAAAGATGGAACCAAATATTGTTCCATATAACAACTTTGTTAATACTGCTATTACTGAAATGTAATTTCAGTATTACTGAAATGTATTTTCGGTATTGTTTGAACACATATGGCTACCATAAACATACCAAAATAAGTATAATACTTTGGTTATGTTTGAACACATATGGCTACCATAACCATAACAAATTAAGTATAATAATTTGGTTATGGACGGATAGTTAAATATCAAAGGAAGACCGACAAAGGAAGGCCTACTAAATACACAGTTAAAACTATTCAGTATGAAAAATAATGAACACTACTGGCCTTCGGGACTTACGCTTACCCTATCTCAGAGTACGGATATATTATTAAATATATTACCATATGGTCGCTTCAGGACATGTGACTAAAAAGGACTCCTTTCACTTACTGATATACGAGTTAAAAATTAAATAAACACCGATGGAAACAATGAATTAATAATTAAGAAAATATTACAAATGTCTAAAATAACAATTTTGGTTATTGCTTGTTATGACTGGTATGTATGAAAGAGGACCAATGCCAACCCTACAAATGGGGAAAGACTTAGAAATAGTCCATTTACATAGGTATGCATAACAATGACGAGAATACTTTGTCAGTAAAGACAACCATGAAAAATATCATTTGTTGCTTACACAGTGGCTTACACATCCTGGCCACCCGGTTCTACAACAACAGCAAGTATTCGAGCAGGCTGACCCTTCTCCCTACCATTGTCCTGTTATGCAGCGTCACTGTCACCAGCAGGTTGTTGACAATCCAATACGTTCAGGTCATCAGCAGGTGCTCTGGGACCACCTCCGTTCAGGCCATCAGCAGCTGGTTGATGAGGAGGTACGTTCAGGACATCACCAGGTGGTTGGGGAGCCACAACATTTTGAACAACAGCACCTGGTTGGGGAGCACCACCGTTTTGACCACCAGCAGGTTGTTCGGGAGCAACTACGTTTTGACCACCAGCACTTTGTTGGGGATTTTGACCACCAGCACGTTGTTGGGGATTTAGACCACCAGCACCTTGTTGGGGATTTTGACCACCAGCACCTTGTTGGGGATTTTGACCACCAGCACCTTGTCGGGGATTTTGACCACCAGCACCTTGTCGGGGAGCAACACCGTTTGCGCGACCAGCAGGCGCTTGGCCAGCAGGAACGCCCGGGCGAGGAACTGCGTTCTCCATCCCACCATGCAAGAGGTACAACTGGCACGGGCATAGGTACAGCTGTGGATAGAATCTCCGTCGGCATGAGGTATGTCACATGGAATTTGCTTGCTCGAGCCACCTCACTTGAACCTTTGATCGCCGTTTTAAACCACCCTGAAGCGATCCATCCTATGTTGGCAGTTGTGTACGCTGCTAAGGTCGCTCTTACGTGCCGACGTAGATCTCTGATGGCCACCTTGGGTGCATTACGCCTAGGCTGTAACAGATGAAGACATAAATTACTAAAAATTGAAGCAACCACTAAGTTACATGCAGTACTTAATACAATATTTAATACAATATTCAAAATTAATTGCCGGTGAAATTATTTTAACAATCTGCCCAACTAAGTATCCGTTGTCTGGGCTACGAGCATCGACAAAGTCATCTAACACAACCGGATTACCCTCTGTCCTAGCGTAATTGATGGCAGCATCGTAGTCACCGAGAAGCACGAAGCCCGTAACTTCGCTAGCCATGACCTGCAAAATAAATAATTAACGTTAAAATATTTAAGTTTCCTGCTTACATGCACAATCCAATGAATAGGTCTTACCGGTCACAGCACTCACATACCAAAAGGATAACGTATGGGGCACGAAAGATAGCACGTTTTTTTGTTGAAAACGACCACATCACAGAAACACAACAAACCGATCAGTCCCACAGCTAATAGATACTCCCATTTTTCGGTGTTAACAGCCATTTATAATTAACCACGACCAACACAGCAAACAAAGCACAACGAATGTATCAATATCATAACTTTCAAAACATTTAATATTACCGAAAAACGTTGACTGTGGCACTAAAATCGCAATTCAATTGGTTGTTTACCATTTGGTTAGTCATGCAAGTAAAAATGAACATCGTTCCGAGACAGTTATAACACCTAGACCCATCGACCCATTCAACTCAGCACCGGATAACAAATACAATCAATTCCTTTTTGTTTTCTTATTTTATATGCATTAAAATGATCACTAATTTACACAATACGGAAGCAAGTGATTGGTACATTTAGTCGTCGGTAAAGTAAACATGACATTGTTTGTGCACAAATTAGGTGTTGAAAGAAAAAAAGGGCAACGGTCGCCTCGGCATCGTGAATCATGAAAATTCACGCCTCGTGAATCATGTGAACGCACGTTTCCACGGTAAAGCCGATTATACGTCTGTCAGTTGGAGACGGCATTTGCATTTGCTACTTTCAAAAGGCGAGAAGATATATCAAGACATGCCACAAGATATGGATAATGCAAACTTACAATTTTGGCGATCCAGTTGTAATAATTAAACAGCGACGGATGTTGATGTTGAAGTTGTGTTGATGTTCCAGGCATGGGGAATGACTCCTGGGGTCAAAATAACTAACTAACTGCACATTCAGGTGGCATGCGTTGATCAATATAATCGCCAAACACTTAAATACCACGATGGCCGAACGAACCAATTTAATGTAATATTCATACAAGACATTGATGCCAATTTTATTCGAACACTGTCAGTAACAGAAATTTGTATTTACCAAGGCTTGGTCGTTTCCTTATCCTGTGTTACATAGAGCCTTTTGCTGCGGAACCTGATACGAACACCACCGCATAACAAACTAGGTGGCGCCTTTGCTGTTGCCGCCGAAATGGGTAACATTTGTGATGTGTTTCAGGAAAATGAGTCATAAGTCGCAAAAAATAGATTTTGAGATATCATTATATTTGAAAAGATGAGATCAAGCCGATTCCAATGATAGTAAACAGTCTAATAATCTAATAAGTATTTTTAGATTTTAAGTTTGTATTTTCATTTTGAAAAAAAAGTTTCCAGTATTTCTGGGGGTCAGTAAACAGTAAAGTAACTGAATGTAGTCCATATGAGGACCTTTAAAACGAAAGGATATATTACATGGATTGTCCCGAAATTTAATACATCGGATGATATAGCTATAAGTGATACACCCTCCAAAAAGTAGTAAATTCCAATAATGTGATCTTGTGATGAAAACACTTTGAAAAATATCAATTTTGCGACTTATGACTCATTTTCCTGAAACACATCACATTTGTTTAAGGGTGGGTCGGAAGTATGTTATAAAATAGCCTTCCATCTTCTGAAACTCGGCCTGCAGTACTGACACTATGACATAATCGATTATAATGTCTATGGAACCCAATACATAAGAAATAACCGCATAACAATCAATCTAAACTACACCCAATAAAGCCCAAAAGAATTAAAATTATCTCGCGTTTACATTTCTGGATCCGGAGTGGCCATGCACGGAGGTCACTCTGGGGCAATCACTACTAGGCTTTGACAAACAGCGGTTGGGCTGTGTATTGCACCCCCCCACCCCCCACCCCCCCGATACCCCCACACCCCCACTCAGGGGTCAAAAGTGTACGCTCTGTTCCCAATTTCGCGGAGAAAGGGGTAATTTTTCACTCACAAACGCCGAACCCGAAATCAGAAATAAGGGTACTAATTTGCAGCTGAACTCCGCGAAATGCTGAATAAAGGGGTATTTTTGCAAGTGAAGTCCGCGAAATGCTGGAAAAAGGGCTATTTTTTTTTACTCACTTTGCGCACAGAATAGTGATTATGGTTCATAATAGAATATAATATTATTGTATAGAGATTGATACATAACTTAGATTGCGACCTGATTCCAACTGTATATTACTTAGTATTAGCGACCTGAGCGCTGTAAATATCACAGATTATTACTATTAGGCCTACTACCAAGTGTAATATTATGTGCGCCATTCTCAGAAAATTCTTGCATACTTTCCTCTATACAATCCTAAAAAAATGGCACTCGGGCTAAAATATTAAGGAATCTAGAGCCCAAAACGTGAGGAAAGGTCATTTTTGCAGTTTTTGCATAAGAATACCATACATAGGTATCACAAATATATATGTGATAATAATCACAATTAAATATGTAGGGGCCTAATAAAAATAAACATTTCAAATTCTACATGATGCTGACAGTTTTGCGGTTTTTTGCTATGTACACGATTATCTTGTGGCTTAAAATCCTTTTCCTCTGTCAGCGTCAACGCGACGCGTAGCATTTCCGAAAAATCCCCTCACCTCCCATTGAGGTGTAGGGTTACCAACGTTCATTAATATGTATAGCATCCTACCAGGAGCGCCCAAACTTCGTTTCTATTAAACACTCATACAAACACTACCATCGTGTGAGGGTCGTTATTCCTTATTCTCTATATCTTCATATACAATAGCTCTATAGGTCTACATAACATATTGATGGAGATACCCTATAAGATCCTATATGGAACATTGCTCATCTTTAAATAGAAAATAGAAATTTTGAACGAGATTTTTCCAGTTATTCTAATTCACATCAACAGTAGTAACCAGGGTAGTATAGCATCATAATCCTTCATGCAAACATTCCAAAAATCAAAACAAACAAAATTTATAGCATCATAATCCCCTGGCCTGAAAATGGACCCTTTTTCGCGCAGGTTGATTAAGTTGTTTGATTACACTAATGAGGTAAACACGTGCCGGTGGTATATGGCCATGTAATAGGTAGGTGTGGATTAGGCAATTAATTTTGAAAGTGACCTCAAACAGACAGCGGAAAATGAACCGTGCTACCTGCTGACACAGGATTAAGTTGTTTATTCAAGGAATGATACAATTAGTTTGAAGTGTACAGCGTGTAAGTGGGTGAAAGTAATTGATTCTAAATGAGAAACATGGTGCTTTAGCGATTAATAGGTTATTAAGGCGGTTAAGGGCGAGTATAATCGCTTGCATTAGTTGACACTTGGTTTACACAACTGGTTGACTTGATTGACAGCCTGGGAGGTGTGCGCAGGACTTGAAAAACTAGCGAGTGGATAGAATGTCCTCTGAGAGCTCTCTGAAAAACAAGGTGAAGGTTGACTGTAATGTACGGGCAAAGTGATAAGATTATGAAGTTATGGGTTTATGAGATTATATGATTATGAGTTCATGAAATTAGTTTTACCTCCATGATTTCTTGAATAGAGTGTTGATGAGGGATTTTTTTTCCTCAAAGATAGATCCAAAATGGGTAGCTTCTGTGTCAAAGACAAATGCAGGTTTTGGAGCTTCATCGCTGATAATCCATAGACTCTTTTGGGGAAACCATTTGAAGGCGAAAGGTCCCAACTCTATTACTTTAAACTTGTTTTCGGATTCCACCGATTTGAAGGGTAGATCCATCCACATGTTCCATATGTGTATAGGTACCGGAATCATTTGGACGGCATTAGGTACGGGTGTAGTGATGAACCAAAGCCTATTTTCCTGAACGCTTGATATTAGTTGAAGCATAACTTTGTTCGTAATTTCAGTAAGTGTATAACCGGTGACATTTTCATGGCAGTCCTTCTGAGTGTGTGCCATTATGGTGGAAGTTAGAAATTCACTGGGGTACTGTTACTTTTTATTATCAAAGTTATAGCTTGATTAACTCAGCGAATGAGGAAGATATGTCGCATACCGAGCGGGGAGACATGGACGGTTTTGTTTGGGGGGAAGGGGAGGGTTTCTGACACTTTGGAGTCATGAGTGACTGTTAAAGGTGGGAGGGTGGATTATGGAGGGGAACAGGACAAGAAAGGGGACGGGAGGGGGGTTTTGTATTGGGAGGTAAAGGTGGGCTGAGATGTTGATTAAGGTGGGAGGGTGAATTATGGAGGGAACGGAGGAGAAGGATGTGAAATGGACTGGGAGGTAAAAGGTGGGTTGGGAGGTGTTAGGAGGTGGGAAGGAAATGGAGAGTGGAAGGGGAGGGGGTGAAATGGATGGAGAGTGAAGGGGAAGGGGGGAAAATATGGATGGAGAGTGGAGGAGGGAGAAGTGGGAAATGGAATGAGAGTGGAAAGGTTGGGGGAGGGAGGGAATGAGTTTGGAAGGTAGAGAATTGTGGAAGGGGAAAGGGTTTGAAATGGATGTTTTTTGTTTTTTGTTTTTTGATTTTTCTTTTTATACTTTTTAATTTTATTTCATCTTTATTTTTTTTGTTTTTCCATATCATGGAGTGTTAGGTAGGCGTTCATAAGTTTTTCAAGGGCGTCCAACTGATTGGTGTTTGCGAAACAGTCTCCAACATCCATCATAAAGTATTCAGAACATACTATACTGTTACGGTATATGGCAGAAACTTTTTAATGATATGGAAACAAATATACCGGGTATAATAATGCACGAAGGACTACCCGAAACAGAATACCTAGATCAAATCGCAAGCAACGGACATCATAATATAATTGTAATTGACGACTTGATACATCAAATGGTTAAAAATCCGGAAATTGAACTATTAATGACTCAAGGGTGTCACCATAAAAATTTTAGTGTGATATATCTAACACAAAACTTGTATCAGTCGGGTAAAAATGCTAGAACAATAGCATTAAACACTTGGTATTTGGTTCTTTTTGAAAACTTAAGGGACGCATCGGAAATAACTCATTTGGGAAAGCAATTATATCCCGGTAGGGGTGAAACTTTTAAAAAAGTTTATGAAGATTGTACGAAACCAAATTTTGGATATTTAATTGTGGATAGCTCCCCGCAAGCCAATGAAAAGTACAGACTTAGGACACGTATATTTCCCAATGAGGATAGTCTTGTATATGTAATGAAGCAGTCATGAATATAATGTCAGAACAAGTGTTAACGTTTGGGTGAGTACAAGTAAAATAAGTTTGAAAAATTAAAAGTAGCTTGTAACACGTGGCTGAGTATGAGCAAACGATTACAGAAAAACTGGCCATTGGTTCAGTTTCTTATGGAAAACATACCGTCACTGCAACTGAAAAATATACTATCAACCTTAGACTGGGAACAGTTGGAAACATTAGCTGAAATAGGAATTAATGTTTTGTATGGAACAATACCCGTTCGAGCTACAGAAAAAACCAAACTAAAAAAGTACATAAACAAAATTGAAGGGTTAAGCGATCGGAAAAAATCTTGGAAAGTCAGGAAAACAATTTTACAAAAAGACCCTAAATTTGTTCAGATTTTACTTCAATCTGTAAAGTGTGTGTTGAACACTTTCCTAAAATAAAAGACATTAAAAAAATGGTTTTAATTCCTGTGGAAAAATATCGTCATTTACAAACGGAGCAACAATTGTCCAGTCAGTGCGTACAAAATGAAGGGTCTGCAATTTTGAGCATGCCAGAATTATCCCAACCACAGTTACCTAAGTTGCAACATTTGTCTACTAAAACTGCTGAAACTTTACAAGAAAGTAAAACCAAGCCAGGTCAACCTATGCCTCAGTTGTCGGTGTTAAATTCAAAAAAGAGAACCGATAGTCAATCTAACAAAAAAAAGAAAAGACCAAAGCAGTTGGTCAACTTTAAAACTTGCCAGGAGACCTAAAAATAAAGTTAAAAAACTGTCTTGGATATCGTTGTAAATTATGCAGAGGATAAAACAAACGTATAGTAACCCCTCTACACCTGGGAGTTTCCAAGGCGCTCGAAAGGTGTTGGGAAGTTTAAAAAAACGAGGGTATAACAGAGCAAATTTAAAAGATGTGCAAAAATATTTACAAAAGGAAAGTACATACACTTTAAATCGTTCTGTGACACGCAAATTTCCTAAAAATCGTGTCATAGTAAAAGGTATAGACTCACAATGGGACGTAGACTTGGCTGATATGTCCCTAATAGCCAAGGAAAATGACAAAATAAAGTATTTTTTATTGGCTGTGGATATTTTTAGCCGTTATGTTTGGGTTGGGTCACTTAAAACAAAGTATGCTAAAGAAGTGGTTTCTGTACTTAGTTCAATATTTCAAAAAGGCAAAAGAGAACCTAAATCTATAAGAACTGATGGTGGTAGGGAATTTCAAAATAATGTTGTGCAGGTTTTTTTACAAGGTAAAGGTATTAAACTGTTTAGCACATACAACGAACAGCAGGCAAATTATGCAGAAAGGGCAATTAAAACTATTAAAAATAAATTATATAGATACATGATTAAAAAAAACACCCTAAGGTACATTAATGTGTTACAAAAAATGGTGGAAAGTTACAACAACACGGTTCATAGTAGCATAGGCATAGGCATCAAAATGTATCTAAAAGAAATGAAGCACTAGTTAGAATAAATGAGTACAAAAGAAGACGTGGACCAAAAAACGATGAAGACACATGTAAGCAGAGGTTTTGGTATCAAGTTGGTGATAAATTAATTGTATGTATATATATGTGGTGCATACTGTTACACTCTGAGCATAATTATCCAGCATGGATAAGTCTAAAGTAATATATTTGCCCATGGTGCTAATTGTTGTTAACGCGATAATTTGTATCAACTGTCAAGCATGGAATATGTGTGGATCGCCTCAAATTTGTTACTGCAATTGGAAACATGAAAGTGTTTACTGCATCGGATATAACGTAAAGATAATAGCAACGTTTGATCTTGGTACATTAAGAAGAACCAACACTTTATCTTTTACAAATACTGGATTGGTTTCATTTCAACGCTTAAACTTAAGGGAATGGGTTTCTTTAACAACTTTGGTTATAAAAAACAATCCGTATTTTGTTACCTGTACATCAGATAGGGCAAAATTTGCAATGGAACGCCCCAATGTACTAATAGTAATGGATTGTCCTGAAACTTTTACATCCAGCTCAATACTTCCCAACTCAACTAGTCGAGGGTACACTTATGATAGTGAAAAACTTATTACCACTACCTTTAGTGAGTTGTATACCTCAAACCCAAACACTACTATAACTGATTATCCTATTGTTAACGTTACCTCCTGGATATTTTATGTTATACCTATAGTTGTTATTTTGGCATTGATTTCCTTAGGTGTGTCAGTTGGTCTATGTATAACGTATAACAACAGAAAAAGAGTCAAAGCATTATCGATAGCAAGTCCAATTTACATTAAATGAACGGAGCCCATTTCAAACTTTTTTTAAAACATATTTAGTAAATACCCAGTTTAAAATGTCACTTATGCAATATGACTGTTGAGTGTGTCATCCGTATGCGTCCCCCTTAGGACGGTGTTGCTGTGCAGAGGGGTACAGCTGGGAATTCCCCAGTGCACCCTTAGGACTGTGTTGATGGACAGAGGATGCGGCTGGGAATTCCCCAGTACATGTGACCGGCTGAGATGCAGCTGCAGGGTGTAAAGAGGGGTTAAATTTGATTCAACACCTGCCCTCTAAGGATTACAGAAACCTTTTTTCCTTAATTGACCTATGCCAAAACCCTATCAACTGCTCATCCTTGTTAAACCGAGAACACCTAAAGGGACTTTTACTGTCTACAACTCATTGTGTGACTAAGGGAGGTGTACCAGTTGCTGAAACAAATGCTGGCAAGAAACATGCGGACAATGGACAATTTACCTTAACTGTTGTGCTATCAACAACCTCTAGTATTCTAGGACTCATAGCTTCCATTTTTTTTTCATAGCTTTCCATTTTTATTAAGGTATACTTAAAATATTGCCACAAGCTTCCATTTTTAACTAAAGTGGATAGTGCCAGTGAAAACGGTGAAACTGAAGAAAACAACGGTTCAAGTACTAAAGAAAACAACGGTTCAAGTATTGAGGATGTTCAATCATTTCCTTCGGACATACCTCAGGACCCCGTACACCCATGCCTACCCGAAAGACCACGTGCTCCTGTGATGTCCACTCCTAGCAGTGAAGCGCCATCGAAAACACCACCCCAAACACCCCCAAGACCTAGCACTCTTCCCGTCCTACAAGGACAGTCCAACGCGCATCAGCTAGGTGTGTGTGCACTCGGTAACTCCAACACAGCCCATCATGTAACGCATGCGGTTGTTCACAAACAATTATCGGCCTCTGAAACGGCTCTCCCGTCAGACAGTAGTGACATGGACTGGGAGTCTGAAAATGACTCACAAAACAAACATGGTTTTAAACGTTCCCGTTCCAACGATGACAACAGTTGTGACTTGGCTTGATATGTGATTTGTATTTGTTTATTTTCTTAAGTTTTTCACGCTTCCAATAGTCATTACACCTTAAATTTTCATAAAGTCATTTGTTTGTATCATTCTTCACAGTTTAAAGTCATTTTAAATATTTTCATATATGGTCATATCAATTCGTAAAATTCGTTCGTAAAATTCATAAAATATTCGTAAAATATCATCTGTTTCCTTGTCAAAATCGTTGTCTGCCAATGCGCTTGGCTTTTCACATGATTCTTAACCCAAACGTACTTGCTCTAAACATGTACTGTTCGTTGAAACACCCGTTTTAAATATTCTCATATACGGTCATATCAATGGTTCGTAAAATATCATCTGTTTCCTTGTCAAATTCACTATCGATGTCTGACAATGCCCTTGGCTTTTCACGTGTTTCTTGTCCCAAACGTGCTTGCTCTAAACATGTACCGCTCCTTAAAACACCTGAAAACAAAATGTATTAGTTAGTTTAGGCATGTCATTGTCATATGGTATCTTAAAAACATGTTTGTAGAAAATATACTCTATAGCATAAACATATTCATTATCCTGTATACTCGGTTGTTTTTGTTACATGACATGCTCATAAAACATGTAAAGATATACTCGACATAACATATAGGAGAATGAGTATATATTATATACTCATTCTCCTATATATATATATATTATTTTTTTTTTAGAAAAATTTTATTTGCGATCATTGTCGGGTTTACCCAATAATTTCATGGTACACAAATGGCAAAACATATTCATATGTACAGGATTTAACATTAACAACATTAGTGATAATCATTACTTTAGGGTATACAACGAGAACCCTACATGATGGCGAGGCCATATTCACTCATTAGACAATCCAATATTTATACAGGATATACAACCCAGAGTTGGGGGAAAAAATCTTTTTTTTTTGTGATTTTTTGCCTTCGATGCAATAAAAACAAATATTAAGAATACATACGAGTATAAAAGGATGATTGTACATTTGCGCAGTTTTGACCACAAGTAGATTCAATGTATGTAGATATTCTTGACAAAATGAAGATCTATGTGTATATTTGTGTGTTTGATAAGGACATCGTTCCTCGTTAACGACCCTTGTGGGATATAAATTCCCATTTAGACAGATATTATAGCCATTAATTAACCCCAGTGGACGTCATTTTTCAGCGTCTTTTTAATATGAGCCCATTCAGAGTTCCTTAGGTTGGCAGGCAATTTATTCCAAAGAGATGGTCCTTCGAAATGGGGGGTGTTTTTGTATTTTTCTCTATTAGGTCTTATTGTTTTCATTACATAACTGTCTGCCAGCCGGGTTTCTCTATTCATTGGTTTAATGAATAATGGGTCTTCTTTTTTCTTATACATAAGACCAAGTATGGCAATTTTACTGCGCTTAGATAAATTGTCAACCTTACAATCAAGTCTTAATGATAAGATGTTTCTAGGATCATTTAGATAGGCGATTTTGATTGCTCGTGTGAGTAAGCGTTCTAGTTTATTCTTAACATTGGCATTTGCCATACCTAGGAAAACTATACCATATTCTAGTATGGAAAGAATATGGGTCTTTAGTATAGTGATCGCCATTTGTCTTGAAATATACGCACGAATACGTCTGAATTGGTAAATCTTATGCTGAACAGAGGCCTTCAAGTGATTTAAATGGTCGTTCATGGAGACATGTCTGTCTACTTTAAAACCAAGATATCTAACTGTTCTACACATTTGAATGGGGATCCCTTTAATATAGATTTTTCCAAGATCTTGAAATTTAATCTTTTTGAGTTTTGACTTAGCGCCAATTATCTGAAGCTGTGATTTTTTACCATTCAACAAGAGACCATTTTTAGACATCCAATCATTAATACATGTAGCAAAATCTTGTGTTAGTATCATACAGTTAGTTAAATCAGGGCCAGTTACCGTCAAAGCGGTGTCATCGGCATATAGGGTTACATTCATCGTGACATTGCGAGTATTTACATTTCTTAAACTGTTTGGTAGATCATTAATATATAATATATATACTCATAGTGGTTTTGCTGACACATTCCTAAAGTATGCTTATAGCTTACTTTTTTTAACCCTAAAGGTTAATTTTGCATTCTTCATAATTTTGTTATGTTGTGTCTTCATAAAACATTGTTCACCCTATACCTGCATTATTATGTTCAAAAGATATAATAAACATAATTAGCTTGTAAAACGTTGTTTTGTTTTCTTACCTTGTTCCAATTTCTCCGCGTTTCGATCCATAGCTTTCTCATCTACTGTTAAATTACACGCGCTTCGATCCATAAATCCTTGGTCCTTCACCGTTAGCGAATCATCATGTAATTTCTCCTCCTTGTCATCGTTACTTATTTCAATCACATCGCCTTTAAATATTTCTGACAAATTTTGCCACATAACATAATCCTCCACTTCTATAATAACGGGTTCTGTATGAAAATCCATTGCCGCAAGTGTCAATCTCCCTCCTAATTTTCAACTGTTGCTGCTGCTACTGCTATCAATCTTGTTTTGAAACCTACACTTTCGCCAGCCAATACATACTCCCACTCTGTGTATATACAACATTTTAACTTGGGTCAAAATTTCCCTTTCACTCACTCAGTCATTAATTCATTAGTTCATTAATATATGCCCAATCACTAGTGCCATGATTTTAATTAATTCTTCATTACTCTGCCATATAGCACCAATCATGTGTTTACCTCATTACTGTAAGCTAACAAGTTAGTCCTATGTCGGCAGGTTCCCCACTGATCACTATCAAATTAATTGCCTAATTCACACCTACCTATTACCTGGCCATATACCACCGACACGTGTTTACCTCATTAGTGTAATCAAACAACTTAATCCTAAGTCAACACGAAAAAGGGTCCATTTTCAGGCCAGGGGATTATGATGCTATAAATTTTGTTTGTTTTGATTTTTGGAATGTTTGCATAAAGGATTATGATGCTATTGTAAAGAATTGCAATTCTTGCGAGCGGAATTTACCCATAGAGTGGCCGTCCCCCCCTCCCCCTCTTCCTCCCCCTCCCCTCCGCCTGGGCCTCGACCGCCACGCGGGACCTGGGTGGAGCGGGGGAGAGCGGGGCACTGGACATCTGTTGTTATGTGTCTACCTGTTTGATTGTCTTAGCAACCGAAATAGCATCGCCAATTGTTCTCCGGCGTGACTCTCATTACGGGGTGGGGGGAAGGGACTGGGGGAGGGAGGGGACGCTACATGCTTGGGTCAGGGATAATGGGAGGGGAGGGGGGGTTGAGGGCAAGGGATCCTCCGCGCAGGCGCACAGCGCATGACCTTGGCGTGGGAGAGCGCTGGGGGTCATGATCATGTGGAGGAGGATCCCCCTCAGCCAATCATAAGGGTGGATCGCCGGGAGCGCACTTTGCTATACCCATTTGATGCTAATGAATAATTAACGTGTGACTATAAATAAAGAGGACAGAGTAAGCTTGGACACACCTTGCTGCCTGGCCGAAGACTACTATCATCCGACTTCTCTGACTTCATCATTTTACCTACCGAATCTCTGGGCAAATTGCCATTGCATTTTCACACTGGCGACCACGAAGGGACGACTTGCTAAAATAGCAAAACCCTCATCTTGAAGTCAGAGAAAAACCAGGCGAGCAAATGAAGAACAGGACTGGGTGAGTGGAAATCTGAACTCTGATTTTGCTTGTATATTATTGTGGAATGTGTGGGAAGCGGATCTGGGGACACTGTACAAAATTGGGTGCAATGATCACACTTAACCACTCATAATACTTGGAGAGTGCGTGAGAAATGCCTAGAGCTTTTAATTCGCTAGGTCCTTGGGTTCTGTATGTTTAGATCTGTACCTTGTACTGTCTAGTTACTCTCTCTAAAAACCGCAATGGAGGTTGATTGGGCGCTAGATGCAGAGGCGGTTGCTGCTCTAGATGTCAATCAAAGAAGGGCAAGGTTTGCGGCAATCAAAGAGATCCGAAGGCGTTTGGAACGCCATGGATCTATGTTGGGAGCCAATGATGGTTCCAACAAGGACACCTTGAGAGAGTGGCTGGATGGGATCAGCAGGGCAAAAGCCTATTGTGCGGCCAATGATGACCTCACTTTAGAGCTTTTGGGGACGCTTGCTAGTGGGCCTCTAGCGAGGTGTGTGGCAGCGTTCCTGCAGATAGCAGAGAACAGAACCTGGGATCTGGCAAGGGCAGAGATTTTCCGACTCTTCATGAATGAAGAGGAGGAACAACAGCTCAGGGCACGCCTCACTGATCTTTATCAACTCCCGTACGAGGATGCTAAGCAGTATGGACGCAAATTCCAGCTGGCGTCTCAAAGGGCATATAGCATTGATGATTTAAATCATGATATTGTCCAAGAGACGCTAGTAAGGAATTTTGTGGGAGGACTGAGGGACGAGCAGATACGTCATGACGTATTTGCCGCTCGTCCTCAGACTCTGGCTGAGGCTATCACTCAAGCCTCTGCTGCCACTCACACCTTCGCATTGGCAGGCCAGCCTGCCAGAGGTGAGAGAAAGGACGAGCCAATGGAGATAGGGGCCGTCCTAAATCAACTAAAACCCGAAATTCCAAAACCCCCAGCAAATTGGGTACCTTTTTCTGAATTAGAGGCTAGAATAAATATGTTGACCAAAGTAATAGAAAAATGGGAGAACATAAAAACCCCTAACCCAACTGTGATCATGCCCCAACCAAGTACAGCCACCCAGTACCCTTTTCAACCACCCATGTTGCCTATGTATCCACCTTATTACAATCCATCCTACCCACCCCCTCCGGTTGCCAGTTCTCAAGCTGTTAATAACTCAGGGAAAGGGAAGGGAAAAGGTAAAGGGGACGCAGGTCCTGAAAAGAATAAACAGGGAGGAGGGAAGAGGTTTAGGGGCAAGGGTGTTTGCTATGAATGTGGGGAAGAGGGACATTTTGCGAGAGAATGCTCTCAAAGATATGCTCATGTACAAGCGGCGGTGGTAGCGGCCATGCAGATGGCTGCCGCCACCCCCAAGATCGGGAACCAGGGGGAATAGGCAGGCCGGACAGGAGATTTTGTATTTCTATCCCAGTGGCGGGGATGGGAATGCGGGCTCTCATTGATACCGGCGCGTCTAGAAGTTTGATGAGAGAGGATATGTGGAAGGCTTTCTGTAAAGCCTATCACCGTCCACTCATACTAACAAAGGGAGAGACCTTAAAATCCCTCTCTGGTCATGAACTTGTAACAGAGGGACAGGCGATTATTAACTTGGGAGGTGGCTCATTTCCAGTTTATGTTGTTAAAAAACTCCACCATGAAATGCTTTTAGGGGACGACGCGCTAGAAATTCTAGACGCCCACATTGTATTCAAAAAGAGAAAAATCATTTTAGAAGGGAAAAGCTATAAGAGTGGGTGGGTGGGTGACTCTGATTTAGAATTTGCCTCCATCCACACTGAAGCAGAAGCTTGGGAAGTAAAATACCTGGCTGTTTTTGGAGAAGGCAAAAAGGGTAATCTTGGAAAATTTAAAGATGTGACAATGCACATAGATACTGGAAATGCGCGCCCCATTAATCAACGGCCATATCGCTTGCCCCTGATTAAAAGAAAACTAGTTGATAAGGAATTAGATGAAATGCTGGAACTGGGAGTAATTGAGCCCAGCACCTCAGCATGGGGGAGCCCAATATTGTTGGTTCCTAAGAAAGATGGGAGTAATAGACCTTGTGTAGACTTTAGAAGACTCAATTCTGTGACTAAAAAGGACGCTCACCCTCTCCCAAATATTCAGGACATATTTGATAGCTTGGCAGGATCAACTGTCTTTTCCACCATTGACCTAAAAAGCGGGTACTGGCAGGTAGAAATGGACCCAGAGAGTATTGAAAAGACTGCATTTGTGTGTCACAGAGGACTTTTTCACTTCAGGAGAATGCCTTTTGGTCTCACTAATGCACCAGCTGTCTTTCAACGGGCCATGAATAAAATGTTTTCGGAATTTATTGGAAAATTTTGCATGACTTTTATAGACGATATTGTAATCTATTCCAAATCTGAAGAGGAGCACGACCACCATTTGGCTCTGGTGTTTGATAAATTAGAAGAGTTCGGAATTACAATCAAAAAGAGTAAATGTATTTTCAAACAGGAAAAGGTAGATCTCCTCGGCTACCAGGTTTCCAAGGATGGGATTAACTCCCACCCAGATAAATGTAGTGCAATCAGGGATATGCTACCCCCAGAAGACGTGAGCGGAATTCGCTCCTTTCTAGGGATGACTGGGTATTACCGTCAATGTATTCCAGATTATGCTAAGGTAGCTTATCCGCTAGTAAAACTTACCAAAAAGTACGCTAGGTTTGAATGGTTGGAAGAACAACAAAATTCTTTTGAAATGCTGAAGGAGCTACTTACTTCAGACAGAGTAATGGCACATCCCCAGCTAAATAAGGCCTACCGCCTTTATACAGATGCCTGTGATTACGCAATAGGGGCCATATTGGTCCAGACTGATAGTCAGGGTGTGGAGAGACCTGTTCAATATATCTCTAAACAACTCTCCGGACCACAGCTAAATTGGGCTACGATTGAGAAAGAGGCATATGCTATTGTTTATGCGCTAAACAAACTTAGGCCCTATCTTCAAGGTAGCGAGTTCAAAATTTATACGGATCACAAGCCATTAAAATCGCTATTTGTAGGTGAAGTCAAAAACACAAAAATTCAGAGGTGGGCAGTACTTATAGCAGAATATGGGGCTCCCATTGAGTATAGAAAAGGGGCCAACAACATTAGGGCGGATATGCTCTCTCGAATAAAAACCAAGGGAAAAGAGCCGACTCTCAGTCAATTTGAAGTCTGCGCTTTAGAAGAAATAGATGAAATTCCTTGGGAATTTGATAAACTCGAGAAAGAGCAAATAAGGTTAGAACAGAGGGAAATGGATGAGTTCCAACAAGGGGTGGAAGAGGAGGGAGACTATACCATAATTGATGGAATGCTCTTTACTCTGATTCCTCCCCCAGGTAAGCCAGCCTACCCCCGGTTGGTATTACCACCCTCAGCCAGGTATAGAGTAGTGAGGCGCGCCCACACTGAGGTAGGCCACCAGGGTATGCGAAAAACATTGGATAGAATTCAAGAGGCCTATAAATGGCCCGCAATGCGAAGGGATACTTTCCGTGTTTTGACCAAATGCGCTAGGTGTGCAGTGAACCGAGTCGGGCAGGCGCGTGTACCTCCTACAGCTATGCCTCTGGCAAAATACCCTGGCCAGATACTAGGGATGGATCTGTGTGGTCCCTTCCCCGTTTCTGAACAAGGGAACAGGTATATAATAACTGTAATAGATCACGCTACTGGCTGGGTAGAAGTTAAACCCATACCCACCAAAGCAGCTAAGAATATAGCTGACTATTTGGCGAATGAATACGTCCCCAGGTATGGCCCTCCAGAGGTAGTCATCACCGACAGGGGGCTAGAATTCATGAACCAACAGGTAGAAGGGTATCTCAAATCAATAGGCACTGAAGTAAGGCACTCCACAAGTTTCCACCCTACCACAAACGGTAAAATAGAGAGATTCCACAAAACATTTAAAGGAATACTCAGAAAATTCATAAACGCCAGACCAGCAGAGTGGGAGAGCCATTTAGGCCCTACCCTCTGGGCACATAGAGTCTCCACCTCTTGTGTAACTGGTTTCACACCATATTTTCTAACTTTCGGCACCAAACCAAAATACCCTTTTTCTAAAATATTCCCTACTCCAGAGGGAACAGAGGATGCTGTGCTAAGTGAGCGCCTACAGGCCTTGACAAGTGCGTTCAGAGAGGCCGCTGAGCGCACTGAGGCTAGTAGGGTGGCTAATTACGAAAGATTGAGAGCCAGAGCGAACGCAAAAGATCTAAACATAGGGGATCACGTAGTGGTGTTATCGGGTACCAGCACTCCACTGGACCCGAAATGGGATCATGGTTACATGATAACTGGTATCAGGGGTACCGTCATAACTCTGAGAGGACCCCAAGGTGAACAAAAACGTATTAATAGAAATAGACTTAAGTTGGTATCAGGGGAAATAGAATGGGATGTACTGAGAACTAGGCAACCAAGGGCGGGTCAAGGTAAACGTAATAGGGCTCGGAGACAGGCCCAACAAGCTAATCGAGTCAGACCACCACCCTCACAAAGGCCCGAGCCTCAGGCAGAGCCTGACCCTGTATTCATACCCATACCTCACATGCCTCGTATAATTCAGGTAGAGCCACAGGAGGAAGACGCGCCCGCAAATCAACCAGAGGAAGAGCACATGCTAGTGGAGGACGAGGACCAAGTGCCACGCCCCCAACGACCACAACAAGTGCCACGCCCACCCCAGCAGCGACCGCCAAAGGAGAAAGTACTAGTACTGGCTACACCTAAGCCAGTCACAGTGCGCCCACTCCTACCACCCGCCGTTGCTGTGGAGATTGCCCCTCAGCGCACACCACCTCCAGGTCCAATTACAAGATCAAGGGCTAAGAGAGGGAGAGTTGAGACTCCAACTACAAACCCTCTACCCAAAGCCCTGAGCACTACATCTGAAGGCACCGAGAAGAGGATTAAGGTTTTCCACTCTTTGGGATCTACAAAGAGAGAGAGGCCTGACTCCTCCCCCAACCCAGTCTCACCTTCTTCACCTGTGCAGAGGCCTAGGAAGCTGCCCTGCATACCACCACCATCACCACCCCCATCGCCACCGCCACCACCATCACCCCCACCGTCACCCCCACCACAGCCCCAGCCATGGGAGTTCGATCCAGTGGCACCACCAGTGACGGATTTCTCTCCCACTTCACCCTAAAAACCCTCCTGATGATCGTCTTAACCACGATGGTTAGAGGCGGTCTGTTTGAGGAGGAAGGGGTGTTAGTGTATGAGGAAGGGGAGGTCAGAGCCCTGACCGCGACTTGGACGACTGTGATTGTACTGCACCCTCCCACACCCCCTCCTGTCAAAACTTGGATCTCAGTTCTTAAACGAAGGATTGCAGAGCTCAGACAGGCGGAGGTTGTGGGAGACCAAGATGTTCTCCACTGGGAGGAGCACATGGAGTTCCTCCGGACAGAGATACCAGCACAGGCCCACCTCAAAAACAGGAAGAAGAGGGGCCTATTTAATTTTGTGGGTTCGTTGAGCCGTGCCCTGTTTGGCACAGCTACGGTTGGACAGGTCGAGGAATTGCAAGCTGCAGTTCAAGCGACCCACAATAGTGAGGAAATATTAGCCCATTGTCAAGAGGAGATGGTGTCTGTGCTGAACCAAACTAGACTCTATATGAGAGAAAACCGTATGGACATTGCTGCGCTCCAAGCTGCAGCCAATAACATCTCCCGTCAGGTGGCTGATATCTTAACACATTTGAATGGTTTTAGTATAGAAATTCACCGAATCCACATGCGAAGGGAAGTGGATGTTCTATTGCAACAAGTAGGTAGAGCGGTAGAAAATTACTACCGTCAGAACGAATTGTTCTATCGCCAGCGAATTCAGCTGGAAAGGGGATTCTTAACTGACCAGATTTTACCACTGGCATATTTATCAGAAATTCTGTCTAAATTACAAGAAGGGAAGCATTATACCCCACAAGATAACCGCTGGTATTACAGGCACCTGAACGTCCAACTATTACTAGATGGCGAGCAGGAGTTGGTATATCAGACGGTAATTCCGGCTGTTTCAGGCACCCAATTTCTACATTATAGACTAAAATATTTCCCCGTCCCGTATGGTGCTGACCACCTCAGAAAGTTAATGGGAGAGGAAGAAGTGGCCCTAGACAGCGTGTCAAGTGCATCTTTCCTCCCACAGCACTGTATTGGGTTTAAACCACAAATTTGCTCAGCTGCAATTGAACATCTAACCCCAACTTGTGAGACCAATATCATCATGGGTAAAAGACCCGATCTTTGTAAGGCCCAGATTTTGAAGAGAGGTAATTTGACCAATCAAGTATTTAGAGAGGGAGAGTCCATTTCTTCTATAATTTTAACAGTATATCAACCCCTAGAAACCATCCTGAGGTGTCCTGGGCAGAAGCCAGTAATTAAAACGTATCGCCAGCATACTAGGGTAATATCAGAAGACGGTTGTCTCCTGGTTGGAAAGGATTGGCGTGTGAGTAGCATCAAACGCCATAAGTCCCATATAATTCTCCCCACCCCCACGATTATGCCCCTCCCCGGGTTTAATCTGACTTATGGAAATTTCTCCCTTTACCCCCAATTAACCCAACAATTGACCCTTTTACAGAGAGCTGAGATACCCTTACTCTCTCTCACCGATTTTCCTAAGCCCATTTCCCCCACACCTATCCCTAGCCCCTGGTCTGAAAGTTCTATCTGGGGTATAGCCACTCTCATCCCCACCCTCCTAGGAGTCATGACCCTGGGAATCCTCTACCTCCGCCGCCGAAAGGGGCTTGCCCCCAGAGGCATGGTCAACCTCCAGTGTTGCCAAAGGAACCGTAGGCCCCGAGAGAACGCCCCCGAAGAACCCCCAACCCTCACCCTGGAAATCCTACCCCCCCAAGACGAAGATCGAGAGGATGGAGAATCTGACCCTGGCGCCAGGGCTGATTCCCGCCCCTTTGAACACCTCCCCGCCCACCCCTCTGCCTCACCATATTACGCTGCCAATCTCGGACTGACCAGGATGAAGTAATAAGTTTCAGATATTTTGTTTGGTTTTCTGGGTAGTACTTTAATCACTTTATGAACTTGTCTTTTCATTGTACTCTTTTTAATATTTTACTATTAATGCTGTTTCGCCCTCTCTCGGGTGCGAGAGAGACCGCAGAGCAAAGAGTAACATACCTGGGTGAGATCCATTTCTCTCTCAGGAGAAAATGGTGGAATCCACGGACAAGGATCCAGCCCAAAGGTATTTTATCCAACTCTCGCTATGAGAAGTTGTTTTATGCAGACAGAATGGGGCGAGTAAGAGGAGTCTGAGAAGAAGCACCACAGGACCAGAGCTTCTTGTCTATCTCCAAACCATTCTGCTTTGAAGTGTATTTTTCATTGAGGAGTTTTATAAGCCAAACTGCAGGAGAAAACATGTGCTCTGCAGTTACTTTAGGGTTTTTAATAATGAAAATACGGTAGTGTTGACTACCCGACCGTTCTCGCTCTCAAAGGCCAAGAGAGAGAGAGAGAGACGGGCGCCCAGTCGGCCAGCGACGAGGTCCAGCGGGGGCCTCGGCTGGTCAGGCGGGCAGAGGAGACGTCGGTGACGACCGCACTAGAGGAATTTGTGTAGTAGAACCCCCAGAGGGAGACAGACATTTGTAGAGGTGTTCAGAAGCACACTTATATACACAAAGACTTCTCTTACCCATGTTGACTAAAAGACTTTTTAGTAATTGAATGAAGGCATCATACGATAATGAACCTTCCCCTAAGGAGACATCTCCAGAGACATTTTTTCTGACCGATTAAGGTCCCAAAGAGACATTTTTACCTTTGACTCGTATTATATCTATCTTCTTATCTTACTGCTTTAACATGTATGTTTTTAGTAATGTTACTTGTATTGATGGGGCGGACGGCTAGTATTTTGTTTGAAAGACTGTGTTTTCAATCAAAAGAAAAATATTGGACGAATGTAAAGAATTGCAATTCTTGCGAGCGGAATTTACCCATAGAGTGGCCGTCCCCCCCTCCCCCTCTTCCCCCCGCTCCCCTCCGCCTGGGCCTCGACCGCCACGCGGGACCTGGGTGGAGCGGGGGAGAGCGGGGCACTGGACATCTGTTGTTATGTGTCTACCTGTTTGATTGTCTTAGCAACCGAAATAGCATCGCCAATTGTTCTCCGGCGTGACTCTCATTACGGGGTGGGGGGAAGGGACTGGGGGAGGGAGGGGACGCTACATGCTTGGGTCAGGGATAATGGGAGGGGAGGGGGGGTTGAGGGCAAGGGATCCTCCGCGCAGGCGCACAGCGCATGACCTTGGCGTGGGAGAGCGCTGGGGGTCATGATCATGTGGAGGAGGATCCCCCTCAGCCAATCATAAGGGTGGATCGCCGGGAGCGCACTTTGCTATACCCATTTGATGCTAATGAATAATTAACGTGTGACTATAAATAAAGAGGACAGAGTAAGCTTGGACACACCTTGCTGCCTGGCCGAAGACTACTATCATCCGACTTCTCTGACTTCATCATTTTACCTACCGAATCTCTGGGCAAATTGCCATTGCATTTTCACACTATACTACCCTGGTTACTACTATCAACTGAAGTCACACTCCCCATGACAAGGACTTTATAAACAACAAGCCCTACAGGACAAATATTGGAATATACCAACAGTCAGTATAAAAGTATCAATTGGAATAGAAAAGTGAATAGGAACTCATGCTGGGCTGGAGAGAAGACCCATATATTTACTCTAAATCTATATTGATCACGACCTTGATCTTGACCTGTAAATCAATGTCGGATTTTGAAGTCTTTTGATCGCATATTAATCATATCTAATCCCATTTGAAATATGCTATATGCTCAGTGACAGTAGACAATTTCTTATTTAATTGCATATCCATATTTTGGTTGTATTCTAACTACATCACCAGGAGGATTGTGAAAAAGACCCTAAATTATGTATAAATGAACTTTTTGGACAGACCCAGGAAGAGGATGCTGTGCTGACATTGACGCCGGGTAAGGGAGATCCCATTTCTATTGGTTTAAATAAGGGTTGTATTGTGTTGGAACTGAGTCTTTACAATTACCAGAGATTTCTGGGGAAGGATGTGACAAGAATTTAAATTAACAAACTGAATTTTTATCGTTTTGACCCGTACCAAGGGGGAGAGGAATATATAAGCTATTATTCCAGTTACACTAAATATTCATTGCTTTTGTGTGGGGAAAAGCTTGGTCATCGAGGGCTGAATCACATGGATTGTCATGATTTGTAATCAATAGGGAAAATGGGTGGTCCACGCACTCAGAATAAAATCAGGCAACAGGTGGGGACAGTGACAACTCGAGAAATCCACACATATGGGGGTGCCATTTGACTTTAATTAATATTGATGAGCCCAGGGAAGGACATCACCGGCTATGAAATTTCTTGGGAAAGTCAGAATAATGGTCACTGTATAAGAGCCCTTTCTCTCAACTCAGTTACTAAGCTTTCAGGCTTCAGGGGGAAGGGACCAACCCGTGGAAACTATTGAGAATTGACACTGTCTCGCGCAAACCCACCTATACCTTGCCTAGGATAAGCTGGACCTCCCGCCATGCCTAAGACCATTTTAATATGGTAGGTTATTTTCTCTGATTTTTGCTCGCCTGAGTTTGGTATTTATTGCTATTTATTCAGGTTACCAAGCTATCCCTATTTGTTATATTATATTTGAGGCTTGATGTTGTGTGAATTGGTTAGCAAATGTTTATTTTTATATTTTTTCTCTCTTACCCAATAGGGCGGCGATTGTTTTCATGTATATGCCCTGGCATGCAGAGTAGAATTATACGTTTAGACAGAATTATGCATGTGTTAAGATATTCCTATTGAGGTTTACAGGATCCTGGTGGGGAATAATAAGGAGACATGTAAGTACTGTTCCAGGTTTATTGAAGATGATGTCCAAAGATCTATATGTAATACACTGACACTGAGGGTACTCCAGGGTACTGTGGTACTTAATTCCAAACCAAGACTACCTCAAGAGTCTATCATGAGTCCAACAAGAGTCCCCCAATCCCTACCCAAGCTAGGTTTAAATACCCCAGGCTGATTAACATATTAATTAACCCCAAGCTTTCAACACAAAGGAGAGTAAGTTTAGGTATGGCTGTGACTGCCCTGGAAAAGGTCCACACACATGCAGCTTGCCCCCTCCTCCAGGGTTACCCCCACCAAACCCCCTACTCTCCCCCTAGCTCATTAGTATTTAAGATCAGGCCTGTTTCAGTTCCAATCTTGTTAACCCCTAAGTACCACCTGTACCTCAACCTCTATCCCTTCCCACACTACCATGTGAAACTACAAAACATGTAACACATGGGATCGTTTTCAAAACGGATGCCAGGGAGGCTTCATACTAGAGGGGGCACCCCCCCCCCCCTGAAGCCATGGAATTTGATATAACCGGGCCAGGCAGCCATGATTGGAAACGTGAGGAGCCCTACGATTTGTTAATTCAACAAATATAGAGGTTACTGGGTTCCATAATTTGCTTTTGGGATCAGATTTGGACCCAAGATATGTGCCCTTGCTAGTGTTTGGGAACGGGGAAAGGCTGCAGATACCTTGGATAAGTGACAGTACAGACGCTGATAGGTTTATGTCCATTTTTCTACGAATTTTTTACTTATTTTTAAGTTTTAAATGATTTTAAAAAGCAACCAGCTCTGCTGGCAAAGCTGGGTTGCTATGTACAAGTCGAGAGACCGACCGGCCGCCCGGCGACGTACCGTGCACGGCACGTGGCCGCGCAAGGCCGGGGAAGCCTCCACGGGGGCGAATAGCCTAAAGTTAGCAGTACCATTGTAGTCATGATATATTTTCCCGACGCAAGGTATTGAAATTCACCACCTGTTGCCACCCCTCCATAGAAAATACACTGCGCGACTCATACAGTGCTCCCTCTGACGTCCGCGCTCTGCGCTTAATTATAGCTTGGTTTGGTTGATCTAGCATCGCCCCAGTGGGAGAAACTGCTCCCATGCTAGACGAGGCAAATCGCCCACTCTAGCATTTGCCATCTGCCTGAACTTGGCTGCTCATGTTTGATAATATTTTATTTTATTCTTGGTCTGTGAAGAAAACAGGCCTATTCTGAAGCGTTTTTCACCATTTATTTATTTATTTCATTTGTTTTCTGAAACTTGTTCGCCTGCAAAGACATGCAAAGCTTTTGCAGTTTAGCCTTGCCAGCTGCAAAGCGGCAGATAGGTTGGCAGCTAGTTGCCATCTTTGCAGCCAGCAATTTAGAATTCTATAAATAGAAATGAGAATCGTCAGCCATAAAATTATAGTCAGGCACGGGGTAGATGGGAGATTTTTTTTTTGAGATTTTGAAATATTTTTATTAAGGTATTTGACTCAGTTCTGCTTCACAATTCTTGCCCGGAGACCAATGGGATCTTCCTGCTGTTGTTAATATGTGGGTTCCGTGTATTTTCATTATTTCCACATGCATGCCTTAAAATGCAATAATATCATTGGAACTGCGGTGAGGAATTGCCTGAGGAACTGGATGGCCTGAATATAACGGAAAGCCTAGACTGAGGAAATGACCAAGCATTATGCCATATCAACGACATGGACAGTCTTCTGCCTACATGGGGAGGGCACCAGTGCTTATTATATTCAACCTTTTGGACACATGGACATTATAATTATGAACATTTTGTTCCTTTAATATTGCATTATTATAGCATCGTTTGACATTTAGTCAGAAGTGCCTCACAGGTCATTTACACAGTAGGCTAGTGTAATTTTTATACCATGAAAGATGGAGAAGGGACAATTTATAATTTTCCACATATTATTATTCATAAATATAATCCGCTTTATTTGTATTTAGACTGATTTTCTGCTGTATAACATGATGAGGCGACAGCTATTACCCATATTACTCTAGTAGTGTGACTAAATATACGTTTGCAACGAGTGGCACCACCTGGTGAATATCGCCGACATTTCCGCCCCTCGTGGAACGGTAGCGCCACCTGACAATTTTAATAGCGAATCTGTCTACATGCAGGTTCATATACGTTGCCTTGGGCGGCATATTTAAAAATGTACATTTTTATAACCTACTCTATGTACAAGCGTTGGACATTGCCAAGAAATAATTTGAATATTGTTAATGTTAATCCCTTGATGGTTCATGAAAGCTGTTTAAAATTCATCCTTGCTTGAAGTGAGATATGTGTATTGTGATATACTGTCCATTTAAAGGATAGCTAAAGTGTTCCATTTATTACTTGAAAATCGAAAAATACTTGATGATGTATTGTATTGACATTGATATTTCTTTCTTTTCACCTTTATTCGTATTTTGCGATTATTTCAGGGGGGAGGAGATTATGTTATATAGGCATATAGCCTCCCCACACCTCCCATTGAGGTGTATAGGGTTACCAACGTTCGTTAATATGTATAGCATCCTACCAGGAGCGCCCAAGCTTCGTTTCTATTAAACACTCATACAAACACTGCCATCGTGTGAGGGTCGTTATTCCTTATTCTCTGTATCTTCATATACAATAGCTCTTTAGGTCTACATAACAATGTTGCCAGTGCATAAGTACCGTTGATAGGTGTTGGAAATCCATAGAAGCATGAATAAATGCATGGTATTCGCCGGATATTTCTCTGAATCTTAATGATTCTTATAATATTATCGTTAAAAAGGAGTGTTGAGTTTACATGGATTTTTTTTCATGTTTGTGAACATGGTATCATGTTATAGGCTACAAGACTCCCTGAAATCATAAAAAGTGCCTTGAAAATTCGCGGAAAGGGGGTACTTTTCAAAGGATGGAACACAAAAGCGTACACTTTTGACCCCTGGGTGTGTGTGTGTGGGCGGGGGGGGGGGGGGGGGGGGCACCAACCACGGCAGCCATCATACTTCACTTGACTCATATATACGCGTGGTGGTAGCAGTGGAGACCGGTGGCCTTCCTCGAGCGCTGGCTGGATGTGGACGAGTACGCGCGGCCGGGATGTGGAGTCGGTTGGCGGTGTGTCTAGTGAGCGGGCTTTTGTTGGAGGTGTTGGGTTCAAACATAAGTGGGTCAGATTTTCAGAAAATGTGCAATTCAACACCAATCGTCTCAAATAACCCAAATTTTGGACAAAATTAAAGTTCAAAATACAGTTCAACCTAACCAAACAGATTTCTAGAATTAATGCAATGCTGAATATACTCGAATTTACCTAGTATTGGCCAAATTGCAGCTTAATTAGCAGAATTTACTAAATGCGTACAGCTGCCAATTGTACATTTTCTCAAAATCTGACCCAAGTTGTGTAAAGCAGCCAAGTTAGTTGCAGAATAGTTGGTTTAAATTAAACAGCGGCAGGCCCTTTATTCTTGTAGTGGTATGGCTTTGAACTGATGTAAGGAACTGTCTTGAGTAGTTTCACAAGCACAGGATATGGGTCACATTTTCAGAAATTTTACAATTGGCAGCTGTACACATATGGGTCAAATTTTCAGAAAATGTACAATTCGCCGTCACCAATCCTCTCAAATAACCCAAATTTCAGACGAAAATAAAGTTCAAATTACAGTTCAACCTAACCAAAGAGAATCAATGCAATGTCGAATGTACTCGAATTTACCTAGTATTGACCAAATTGCAGCGTAATTTACTAAATGTGTACAGCTGACAATTCTACATTTTCTGAAAATCTGACCCATATATTGCAGTCAGTAATTCCCCCTGTCTCCATTCTCCTCTCTCCACGGATGCACCAACATGTGTATGTGTACCCTGCCACCGGCCCCCATACATAATTGTTCGTGGAGTTCAACATCTACAAACCCATGCAAACTTATACAGGACTTTTCAGTAACTCCATGTACAGAGCTGTACCTTTTGAGGGAGCTTACTATTGACTCGAGTGAAGTTACCTGCGTATTGGTATTGGTATTGGTATTCGAGGGAGGGAACGCGGAATGGGGGCATGATGGGAGATTGTAATAGATATCGTCTTGTTCCTTTGTATATTTAGATCTTATAGTCTTAGAATTGGAGATGCAGTAGCATATAATGTATAGGCTTATCCCTATAAATGGAGCGGTACTATACCAGTAGGCACATATACCAATATCCAGAGCTCCTATATTCTATAGCAATAACACTCAACACTCAAGTATATTTCGTACTAGCTGTTTGCTAGTTGCAAGCTACAAGCGGACTGATTACTTCTTTATTTTCAATATATGACATATTCTTGGTTTCCAGGGAGGACCATGGGACCTCCCCTTTTACATACATTATATATGGCATGGATCCAATGATCCAAGCTCCACCTTAGTCGATAACTTGGCACACCTCTTTACCATATACATTGGCATGATGGCCTCATTATGACATTACCCCCCTTCCAGCGGATGAGAGTTGAATTCGCGGATAAAAAAAAATTTTTTCCACATGTGACTTCGGTTGTTAACATTCATGTGACTTCGGTTGTTAATGTACATGTTATGACTCCACTATAGTTGATACATGTGTGCTTTAGATTCCGTGGAATGACTTCGTTTAACACCATTGACTCCATGACTTCTGTTAACGCTATCGATCTTATGACTTCTGTTAACGCTATTGATCTTATGACTTCTGTTAACGCTATTGATCTTATGACGTCTGTCAATTCCATAATACATCATGCGACTATAACTTCCCTTCTCACATCAATTTATCGCCATCATAGTTCATAAAACTTCTTGTAAAGCACTCTGCACATTCGTCGGCTGGTCTTCCCTCGGCTATCACTCCGTGGCTTGGTTGTTGACACACATACCACGACCTTCTGACCTCAATGTAGCGCGAGGCATATATCACGCCTCCGCCGTGGGCCTCGTTTACATATAACCACGCTGACGTCATATAACCATCACTTGCGCCTCCTTCCTTGCTAGCTCGGGTCCCGCGATGCGAGCTCCTTGCCTTGTGTACTGTGTTCCGTTCATGAGTTTCAGCCTTACCCTTTTATCTCTATCTTACTTTTACCATACATGGATACGTAACACAATCCTGTCTTCTACATTGAATTGTTCAGTTGTACTGTTTAGAGTTACTATTTTACAATTTCTCTGCATACCAATTAAGTAAAACAAATCATGACTTCTGTTAACAATCAAACATGTATGTCCATGCGACCTCTGTTAATGACCTACTTCTTTACATCATAATTACTGACACGCGGCCATCCAACCTCTGATCAATCTGACTCGCTCTCTCGGTCCCGTATGTGCACCAGACGCTTGTGACTTCTGTCACTTACATAAACTTCCTGATACGGTTATTAACGTACTGACTTCTGGAAAAGGACATGATACCACTATGCAAATACGCGTGACATCCGTCAAATAACATAATCTTTACCTTACAATTTATAACGTGTATAGCCGACTGACTTCTGAAAAATACTTTTGTTTCTATTATTTAACATGTAAATCTATGTGACTTCCGTCAAAGAGCATAATCTTTACATCATAATCTCCAACGTGTATAGCCGACTGACTTCTGAAAAACACTTTTGTTTCTATTATTTAACATGTAAATCTATGTGACTTCCATCAAAAACCATAAATTTTACACCATAATTCTTAAACAAGACTCTAGTATTTAGTCGACTGACTTCTGAAAAATTCCTTTGATCTCATCATTAAACATGCACATCCGTGTGACTTCCGTCAAAACTCATAAACTTCATATTCTAACTCTTAAGTAAAACTCTTATCGTATGTAGTCGACTGACTTCTGAAAAATACTTTTGTTCTTATCTTAAGTAAAACTCTTATATAGTCGACTGACTTCTAAAAAATACTTTTGTTTTTATTATTTAACCTGTAAAATCCGGTGACTTCCGTCAAAGCTCATAAACTTCATATTCTAACTCTTAAGTAAAACTCTTATATAGTCGACTGACTTCTGAAAAATTCCTTTCGTTCTTCTCATTTATTCGCTCCGTCAAATTCTAACTGATAAATTCTTCTCACATCCTGTTAAAATTTTTCCTGACACTTTATTACCCTAAACCTTACACCCTGCCTGCGGATGAGCACCTTGTTTCACCAATCTATGAGTGCAGAACTTCGTTAATTTTGTGGCTTGTCGCTTTATTCTTAAAACCCTATCTGTGGTATCAAGGCTTACCACTCAGTAATGTCCATTACATTCTGTAGTTAATTGACTCCCTGATTCTTATCTCCGCCACTGATCTCTGCTCTCCCCGTCTTCGTCCGTTACTCGGGCTGTTAAATTGGAGCCGCGATCGGAGGGCCTCTCCCTTGGCACTCCGCCCTGAGTCAAGTTCTCGCGCGGTCCCGTGATGCTATTTGAGCGCTTGTGCGTGTTATTTTCCCCCTCCCCCCCATGACTGAGAAAGCATCTATTTTATTTTAAAAAGCTAAAACATAAATTCTTATTTGTGTTTATTACTCAAATATCTCGATTCTCTTTACCACGTGTTTTCAATTAGCTGGCCTGGACCTGATCGTCAAACCTTATCTGTTGGTTTGTATTTTTAAAAAGGTTCACGTCCCTCGATCTATTTCTCTCTATGTATTTTTATATATATTACGCCAGTTCCTCTCTTTAATCATATCGCGCCTTGCATTATTACCGCGCTAGCATTTGATTACCACTGCTATGTTCTCACCCTGCGCCGGGCGCTTATCTACTAGCCGCATACCTTGTGATTATATATCTGGCCGCCGCGACATTTCTACTTCCCCTAATTACTCAAATTAAGGTAATTCTTTTTTGTTTCAGAACTGCTTGTTCCTGTTCATTGTTTTTGAGCAGCCAGATTGCATACGTGTTCACCTAAGCCTTATCTGTTTCACATCCGGTCCATCATGATTGCTTTTTTTTTTTCGGGGAGCAGTACCATTCTGGGGCTCACCTCGGCTTATATACGTTTCCATTTCATTATATATATCTAGAACCACACACGCTGGACTAAGCGCTCCCCTATTTAGCTTTATATTATTATAAATAGAGTATTCACTGTATCTGGATCTCCCAACACCAGCGCCCTCATGATAGATGCCTTTTGAACATAAAGATAAAATTTTTAGTTCACTCTTAGAAATTATGACTGGTGTGTGGATTTACATGGATCTTGAGGACTACTAGGTCTTTTCATAGATATATTAGCGCTTGAGTCCCGTACCAGTACCTCTGCTCTCCTATATAGAGACTTCTGACCGCAACCTTGGACCAAGTTGAACCATTTACCTTCCCCCGGTTTGAGAGTAGTTTTTTACTTACTAGACGGTCCCTGGGTATATTTTAATAGGTGTATATGATGGAGCGGGGCCGTTCTTACGTTAGGCCCTTATTGGAAGCTTTTTATATTTACCCGATCGAGGGTGGTTTTTACGCTCTAGGAGGTTCCTGGTTAGACTGAGAGAAAAAGGTGCATATAAAATAGCTGAGCCATTTTTACGTTAGGCTCTTTTGCACTGAGAGTTTTTTTTGTTTTTTTTGTACACTTCTAGATGGCTCATGGTTATTCAGGAGAAGGTGTATATAAAAATAGCCGAACCATTTTTACGTTAGGTTCTTTTGCACTGAGAGTCTTTTACCTCCACCCCGATTTGAGGGTAGTTCTTATTTTCTAGACGGTCCCTTGGGTATATTTAAATGGGTGTCAGTGGACTAGCTGACTGGCCAGTCTCCTTATACTAGGAACCCGCCCTGGAAATTTTTCCTTCAAGAGATCCCTCCTGTTGTTAAATTAACCTTACATCACTTTCTGGGTGTGACCCACATCCTCGACCCCCACCCCGGGGTCGTGGAGCTGATTCTAGCTTGCTCGCTACTGCGGCCCTTGCCTGCCCTGGTGGCGACGCGGGTGAGCGATTCCTCCGTCACTCAGTTCAGATCCAGCAATATGAGCGAGATCACACAGGTGTATGTTCAGGAACGCCCGATCCCCACCCTGGTACTTCATGTGAAGTACAGGTGTGCGGGGGGTCGGGTGCACCGTGAGGTGGTTCATCAACCTCTGGGTGAGTATCATACCAATAACATTGAGAATTTCGGCTGTTCATCTTACATCACTTTGCTTGATTCGATGCTTACTTCCCTGGCACTAAAAATGGCCATCTCTTTCCCTTTTCAGACTGGGTGATCCATGGAGCCCCGGGTCCTGATGAGGCCTTGCCTCCGGCGCACCTCATTCGGTGGTGAGTTTCTCTTTTGGATCTTTTACCTGATGTGACTATACTATGTGGTGTCTACACCTGGATTATCTTACCCCGGAGTAACCTACTGTGGATCATAGTTCACCACAGCTTGGACCAACGGATACCTACATGGTGGTGTTTACCCTCCCCCGGGAGGTGGGCCAAGGCCCACCGCCCGTGCTCTGGCTCATTGTCCCTTCTACTCCCATCTACCCCGTCTTGATTACTATAAGTTTAGATTGGTTTTTAATAAAAGTATTCGGTGGAGGGTTTTTCATTCCCCCTTAGCTCCCTCCCCCCTGTTTTCTTCCCTTTTTACTCTTGTATACTTAAGTGGCGTTGCTCATGTGCTATGTGGGTCGGCTCTGGAGCCGGCCCTTTAAGCACATGTAGCAATATTGCGTCACGTTGCGCTACCAGAGACCTGTCCCCGGGCTTGACCTTCTTGTTGTTATTATGCTACCTGTGACCGCATTCCAGACGCGATTACCCCAGTCACCGATTCCCTACCATAATTTCATGTAAGCCTTTTGGCCTCGAGACATGTTTACATTGATTGTGGCCGTCTGGCCACGAGCGTGCGGCCTGGTGTAATCACTTGACCCAGTCCCCCGAGGGGCTGATCAGCTGATGCCCTCGCCCGCCCTGTCCTAGCTAGACCTTGCTTATGTTAGTTTCTCCTTCTTAGCGTTCTTTCGTTGCCTGTTACTATAAGTAAACAAATTCTTATTAAACAATTTCACGCAGATTATTTATTATATTATAGCTCACACTACTCAGGACATATATCCCTCGTTTTAGACAAACAAGCACACATAGATTATTATCGCAAGCTTATAGAGTCACTAGTTTCACACATGATCTGGAGAATATGTACAAAGTTCTTTTCTAATAAGAGTTTCTTAAAGTTCTATAAGGCCTACTCGGCGAGTATGTACAGGTGTGTTTTAGAGACATGTTCCTTGAGCTCTCAAAGGGATCAGGTGTTTACTTTGATCTCTTCTAGCTCATACCCCTTCCTTTTTACTTTCTCCTGGCGACATTGGCGGGCAAAGCCCACCCCACACTCCTCGCCACTGGCACTTGTTGCGATTAGGTGTTTTGATGCCTTGTCGTGGTTTAGGAGATCGATCACTTTTTGTGGCCTCAGGGCATAGATGGTGGCTGATGTAGGTAGGTCAGCGCCCTCCATCCTGGCGTTCACTTTTACCACTAGAGGGCCTGACCATTGGATCTCCACGGAGATCTTGGGAGAGAAGCAGCTTCTCTCCGCCCTGAGGCCTACCACGCGTGGGGTAGTAGAGAATCGCAGCATTTCTACTGGGTACAGCATCTTTCCCAGAGAAACCTCCTCTAGCTTCAGTTTATGCTGGACTCGTAGCACCAAGCTGGTGCTGCCATTTTGTTGAAGCTTGGTGCGGCCTCCACTGCACTTTTGGGTGCAGTAGTAATTGAGGAGTTTCGCTAGGCCCCAGACCAAGAACACAAGGGCAGCAAGATGCACGTATTCAAACTGCATCCCCGCCTCCCCCTTGGTCAGTGGCTGGTAGGCCGGCGTTACCCCCTCTGCATCCTTCTCCGGAGGGAAAAGCATAACTTTCTTAAAGCCCTCCAGGACTTTCTCCTCACCCTCGCCGCTCCAGTCGGCGTAGAGGGGTCTTGCGATGGCTGCAAAGGCCCCGAGTCTCCAAACCCTATAACAGAGGATCAATGTGATTAGAAGGTGTACCGCCTGTAGGATCCAACTACCTACTGTAAAATGTGGCACCTGTGTGGCGGTCTCCATCCATTCCCATGCAGATCTCAGAGCCGAATTGTCCACTTGATTTCTATGTTCTATCATGCCTACCAGATGCTTCAATTTAATTCCTTTCTTCACTAGTTCATGCGGTATGCTGTCTAGTTTGGCCACTAGCTCTTCTCCTGTTGGCACATGCAATTGTATTAAATAGTTTGTTAGGCTACGTCCACTAAAATTGTGAACTGGGACATTAAACTCCAATGCATACGGCAAGTTTAAACCATTGGCGACATGCACTACTGATTTCTCAGAATCCCTACAGGATCCCTCATCTGAGTATAGCCTATATTTCTTTAGGTACAGAACACATCCACAGTCCACCTGAAATACCGTTAGAGCAGCCAAGTATATAGTTGAGTTAGTCTGATTACATGTTAGTTTGCCCATCCCTCCCACATTAATTATTAAATACAAAGAGCCCATGATATTTGATACAAATTCCTCGGCCCTTCCATCTGGAAAGACCTGGAACTCACAGCTCTTGTTTACCTTTTCTACGTCATCCTCATAAAGTGCCATCATGCATTGATCAAATTGGTTGTCAGAGGGCATAAGTTGGAAATCACACAAGCACTCCCCCTCCCCCTGACAGTGTCTCACGCTGTTCCATTCTACCCCCCTCATGTTCCCCTCGTGGTCTCGAGCCAAATACCTGTCTTGTGTCACCAATCGAGTGTACCCCATGCCATCGGGAGAATGTACATGGAGCGGCACTCCCAGCGCCTCAACATGGTATAACTGATAGAGTACAGACCCTCTTCCCAATATAATTTCTATATCTATTTCCAACTGATCATTGCTTCCGCTTACCCCCACTGCTTTTTCCCAATTAATAGCTGATTCCATAATTTCGACCTCGCTTCTCCCTCCTAGATCCCTTTAGACCTGATCTTTCCAATTACTTGCTTTAAAAACCCTCCCCATTGATATTGGTACTTTTCCTTTTAATAGTTCAATAAGATTTTCTTCCATTACATTTCTAAATAGGTCCCTGCTGAGACATAGTTCAAAATAGCCTGATGCATAAAGTCATTCACCACCGACGCTGCCTGCATGTTGATATGAAATTCGTCTGACGCCGCTGCTGTGGCATTGGCGAAATTTCGCCATTTTTGCTGCATTGTGTCAATTACATTCACACTAGCTGTAGTGTGAATCTCCATGGCATTAAGCAAGACATTGGTGTTGTTGGCTAATGTACGCAGCGCCGTAATTGTGCCGGACCATAGGTCCGTCCTCTGCGGTGCGTGCAGTAGCGGTCCCCCATGCCAAGACCATCCTATAAACAATTCAGGCCTTTCATTAGTAAAATTCCATCATGCAACAATTATTCTATCTATTGCTTAAGCATTCTTATGAACTTCAGTGGTATTACTATAGCGTGCAGCATTCAATTTTAATGTAAGACAAATGGATCCACCAACTCCAAGGCGCACAGTACAGCAGGGCCAGTGTTTTAATTCCTGACCCTATCTACAAATAATATTGGGTTATGCAGGGAGCGAGGGTCGTTTCTTGTTGTACTGCCTAAGATCAAAACACCTGACTCAGCGCCAGCACCCCAGACTCCCCCAAAATATCATTTTGTCTTAAGACCATTCACTACTAAATTTCTCAAAGAATAATCAACCAACGACCCACCATTGACGTAGGTATCAGTCATGCAAACTTGGATTAATAACGTATAATATCCTAACCATGAATATTGTCAATCAATTTAGAGACATACTGGTTCCCTCCATGTAAGTTTGGGCCAAGTATGCTATAAGCATGTGGGTGTGCTAACCCCTCAATTCCTCTTATGCACAAACAATAGTAGAAGCACCTTTATCCGGGTATTTCAAGGTGTCTATAAATAAAATATATATAGGTGAAACTTACCATAGAGCAAGGAAGTTCATTGTGGCTGCGACGTTGCAAAGACCCAAACGATGTCTAAGTCCCCTGAGTGTCTTGTCCTGAAAGCTTTATTTGAGGCCACAAATACTTTACTCGTTGCCACTCTCCGTCGACTAACCAGAATGTCCCTCCTGCACTACCTCCTAGACGGTTATAGGTGTATGCTTATTAATATTCATGCACCCTCCCCCGGTCTCCCTGGTAGCGTTTCTATTGGTGACATGACGTCACGTTCCACTAACACCCAACAGGGGGTTGCTGCTACTTTGTGACATTGTCATATTCCAAAGGTCCTCCCTCCAAGCCATATAAGGCTACCGTCTTCCTCCATTTCCTATTATAGCTGCATGCCTAACAAGGTCAGTTTATTGGTTGCGTCCAACCCACTGCCATTCATGAATAGTTTGGGGCGGGCCTACAGGGGCTCCTTCCAGCTGACCCCTGCTAGCAGGTCAAGTACTGGGCCCTCCTTCTTCCATGCGCGACATATATCATGCTATCGTTACCCCGGCCACGCCCCTCCCTCTCCCATCGGTCATGCTCATACAAGAAATGTCACCTTTGTGGCTCTGAATTACACAAGTCCTTTCTCAGCTCCCCCCCAGCCCCCATGATACGGCCTTGCATGACGACTAATGTACTTGCGCACCACCCAAAATGTATCTACACATGTGGCTCCCATAAATATCTATTTTTCTACAAAGTGAGCCTCAAATAACTCGCCATACACCTTTAAATCAACCCCTAAGTTGTAATCAGTTCTTAAGCTCACTTAGAGTTAGTTCTTGTGTTTTTGAGCTGCTTGCAACCCTCATCAACCTTAACCTAAGTTAGTTCATTTCTAGATTATTTCACTCATTTTTAGTAAATCGTACATGTGATTAATATTGTTTCACTCCAGGACTGTTCTAATTTTCCTCTCCCTTGATTTTATTTTCCAGCCCCCATACCGTCCCTGGCCGCGCCGAGGTTGGCGAAGGACAGTAGATATACCTACTGCGAAAGACGCTAGGAGTACAGCATTCCAAACTAGTCATATATATATATAATACTAGTCAATAATTTATTTGAGAGTTTTTGTAAAATAAAAATCGAAAGAAACTCTCTTTCTGCCTTGCGTTCTTAATTCTGTACACCCTCGAGCGAGCCCTTGTGCTGATGTTGCCAAGATACAAAACACAACCCCTCCGTCGACTGCTCCATCAAAGGAACATTACTATAGAATTGTATTTAAAACCTTTCCCATGTACTGCTGGTTGTCACAGCATTTTTAATTCAGAAGTTTCATTTAACGCTCACCCAACCGGCTTCCTAGACTTCCCTCTTTTCTCATTCGATTCATTCACCCACGCGGGAGTTTCCCTTATATTAAGCTTATCCTTTCAAGTATCTTAATTACTTAGTTCACACCAGGTCCCTCTCTCACCACCCTTCCAGTAATCTCTGATTCTCTACTTTATTCTGCTATACGCGCCCCGACCACTCGTGTCTGTTTATTCTATAAGCACATTAACGCTTCCATGCCACGCCGCCGCTGGTGCTTCCACCTGTTGTCGGCCGCGAGCACCGATCATTATGTCACTTCACGTCCAAATATCCGCCTATTACACGCTACTGCAATCAAGTGCAACCACTTGCTCGCTTTAAAGTGCACGCTCTGGCATTCTTGTTCAGTTTAAATCACCCACTTACCTGTTATTCTCCTGATGCATCAGCCGCTGGGGACAAATAACCCTTACACGCAGAATCTTTATGCCCCAAGCCGGCCCTACTTATTTCTCAACGACTGGATTTTAACACCAGATACCAACCTGCTGTTACTCACTTGTCCATTCACCTCCTCCTGTTGCTTGCTGCAATTCAATTAATTAGTATCCTACCTTACGACTAATCATGGGTTCAAACTTTATACCAGTATCTTACGTTTGCGACTGGGATTACTCACGCTGCTCTCTTTTAAAAGAAACAAGTATTCCAAATGAGTTTTAGTGCCTCAAATGCGACTACACTTTTCCAAGCTCTACCAGAGAATTGAGGACCATATTCCGGACATAAGACTGACGTTGATTATTTTATTCTTACGTTCTTATAATAACAGAGGGATGTATATTCATCCTAATAGTAAATACACGTCCCAAGGATTTACTCGCACTTATTTTTCCCTAAAGCAAGTGTCTTTAAAGATTATTAGTGTCTCGTGTGCGACTGGGATTCTAAGGTTTTTATCAGAGCATTAAGGACCATATCTCTGACAAATAAGAATGACGTTTTTAATTTTCTTCTTGAATACACGTCCTACAAAATTTTACTTATATAATTAGGAAATGCAGATTAATGACCTTTAGTGTCTTCAATGTCAGTTCAATATATCATTAAAGTCTGATTCTAATCTCGCCAGTGGGTCTCCCTCTGCACCTGAGGCGGTCTTTTTTTTAGATTAGCTTAAATCTTCGAGAGTCCTTCAACAAGTCACAATCCTCATTCAAGTTTTTCAGAACAAATGAGTTTCTCCCCCGGCTGGACACTTCTTCCTCCCAGTCCTCCTCTGCTACCTTATTTAGCCATTTTGGTTCCGGGGTTGACTCATAAGTCCAACAATCCCTGCACTCACCCACACGTGCACGCTATCTCCAGCCCAGCTGCTGGCGTCCGATTTCTCCTTGCCTTTCTGGCTTTGTTACCCGCTCGCCGTTGTCGCTCCCGGATAACTTGCTCTCTCAAGGCAGGATTTCTCAAGGCTTCCACCCTGGCTTGATGTGCCGCTGTGACAGCCTTGGAGATCATGCTCCATACTGGGTTATAGTAGATATAGCTTTCCCCGTTAGTTGCCATTTTTTTCACTTTCTTTTTACTACAATCACGCTGATATAAGTCTCTTTCTTTTACTTAGCAGTAGCGGTATGTATACTCCTGCCCACCTAACTGCCTTACACCTCTCTGTTGGTTACTCCCCTCTTACTCCTTTCAAACGTACTCCCCCCCTCCCCCTTTCCGACGTTTTTATTTTTACTTAATCTCCAAGGTGGCCGCCAGACTGACCCCTTCATGGCCCCTGTCTGAGTGTATATTGATCCCAAGTCATGAGGTCTTAATCAAAGGATTTAAATTTCTGGGCTTAAACCTCTGCTGTTTACCTCGGGTCTAGCCATTTCTCGGCCCCCCTGGTTTTTGTTTGGTCATTACTCTTTGCGTCTCGGCTTTCATCGCCTTGGATCTCCCCTCCCCTTAACCCTTGGGTGACCCCGGCCCTGCTGTAACAGCGCTCAACACATTACACCGGTTTCTAATACGTGTCGCAGCCGCCTCTGACCGCTGTGCAGGCCCATTACAGCCTGCAATACCGGTGGTTTGGCCTACGCCTACGCCCCTATGTGTGTTGGTGGCAGGTCCTTGTTTGTGACCTTGTTTGCTCCATGCGTGGCTCAGGTCCCTCCCCTCCCCCCTCAGGTGACGCTATGAGCTGTTGCGTCACCCCTTATGCCGGCCCTCTCGTGAACTTCTCACCCCTGGCGTGTCCATGTTTACATCATGCATGCATACATACCTTATACCAGACGCTAGACCCCCCCCCCCCTCTTGGTCATTTTTACATACTCTTGGTCCACCTCCAGCCAAGCAAATTATATTAACTGTCCCAAATCTCTGCTATTTCATTGTTTTAACTAACTTTATTATCACCCTGGTTTTTTTTGTTTTTTTTATTTTTACAAAAACAACTGAATTTCTTCCTTATAAATCATAAATTTTCCCCACAGATATTATGGCTTATGCCAATCTATAACTTATTAACAACGTTACTTAGCCATTACTTCTGCCACTAGCAATAGCAGTTGGTACCTTGGTCCATTTGGTATATAGGATAACAAGGTTATCACCGTCAGAATTTACACCAGTTTTTATCGCGACTATATTTGATCTAGCCGTGGCTATCAAGCCAGTCTTCAAGCTCATTAATTTATTTATATTAGTTGCTCTTCACCCCTCTTCCAGCGGATGAGAGTTGAATTCGCGGAATGTTATTTTTATTCGCGTTTCCACAGTACTTACTCTTATTTCATACACTGGTCAGACTCCCCAAACTAGTAAGCATAACGATTACTCATCGGCGATCCTCCCCGATGTTCTTCTATCTCTATCTCGGGTGGCGCCACCTAAGGTGTCGAGTGGTGACTATCTTCTGAGCCAGACCAAGCCTGACCCCTGCACTCCTGCCCTCTGGCGAATATGATGCATACCCACTGCTAGAGGGATACGCTCGGTAACCTAACCGATCGTGTGCTTTTTAAGATATTTAGTATATATTAAGTGTATATTCTGAATGGCGAGCTACTTGGGTGACCTTATTCTGGCATCTTTAGGTAAAAAACCCCCTTATTCGTTCTTTTACTTATTTGAAACTAAAGCACTCACTAGAAACGAAAAGATACGGTGTCTCTTTTTACCCCTGGTTCCCCTCCCCCCATTCCCTTCTAATAAATATTTAGCAAGTGGCTTTTTCCCCCTTATTTCATGTATTCTACGCCCTGCGCCTTCCTATGCAGGCCCCATGTTCTCGTGGGTCATACATCTGTCCCCCCTCCCCTCCCCGCGCTCCCTCCTTCCTCGCTCACTCCTTCCGCTCGCGCTCTCTTTCATGTTCTATTTATAGCACCATCGCTCTACCATACGTTCCAACCGGCTTGATACACGCGCTCTTTCTACAGTTTGAGTCTCACTATTTGGTTGGAGATTCCCCCACCAGCTTATAGGGCTACTAAGCTTCTTAGGTCGATGCTACTTACCTTCTACGCTGATCAGGCGCCTTTGTTATTACGTCAGGTATATAGTTTTTCTTACCTCATGCCGGGTCTATGGATTTCCTTACCTTATGCCCGGTATATAGCTATTCCTACCCTATGACGGGTAAATAGATTATCACACCTTATGCCAGGTGTATACATTTTCTTATCCCCTGAACTGTGGGGCCCTTCGGCAGTATATTCTTGATTTTTTTTTTTTTTTTTTTTTTTTTTTTTAAAGCAGCCTACTCGCTGGAGGTTTTTTTTTTTTTTTTTTTTTGTCTGTTGTTTCTCGCACCGTTACTGCGGTTCATTTTTCCCTTTCTTTCATCCTTCATTGCCAGCTGTCATACTACTTGCACCGTCTGAATTCCCCCTGTCGTGCTCTGGGGCCAATATTTTTCGGAATTCATTATCCCCATGAAGAGATTAATTTACCCCGGCCCCCCCCCCCCTCCCCTGATGTGCCGTCGACGGTTTTTGAGGTCATTAATTACTCTACACCTCCTCTTCTTCGTCTGACGCCCACTCCTCCTCGGACTCGTCTGCTTTGCTGTCCACGTCAGCCCATTGCTCTTCTGGCGCGGTCTCCAGGCGTGCATATTCCGAGACTGGTATCAGTTCCGGGCTCAGCAGCCTTTTTATGAATCCGGACCCGTACCCGACTGTCACGGGCTTCAGGTGCATCACATGAACCGGCCTTGGCAACGTGGCCCCAGTGTCCACTCGTCTCAACTTCACAGTATAGGGTGACGGCAGGCCTACCACCAGATACGGTCCGCTATAAAGCGGCTGAAGTTTGACCGAGGTCCCCTTCTCCAAGAGTCTCTGTATCCGAAGATACACTAACGACCCCACTGCCAAGCTATGCGCTTTCGCTTTCTCATCATGTCTGGATTTCATTTTCAGCTTACTCTCCTCCAACTGCTTTTGCGCCACCTCCCCGTAGAACTCTTGCTTTTCCAACACGGTGCCCAAGTGCTCGATCACTGGCTTGAGTTCCGCGGGATAATCTTCCAAACGGTTCTCTGCGGGCATACGGGGTACCCTGCCATAGATTAATAGAAATGGACAGTACCCCAGTGACTCTGAGTCCGTGGAATTCATAGCGAAGACGATAGGAGCTAGGTATTTGTCCCAGTCGTTTTGTCGTTTGGCCGTGAAACTACGCAGCGCTTGCACGATCACGCTGTTCCGGCGTTCCACCAATCCGTTCGTGGTCGGTTTATACGGAGACGAGAAGATCTGTCGTATCCCCATCGTGGTGCAGAATCTCCTGAACACCGCCGAGGTAAACGAGCTTCCGTTGTCGCTGAAGAGCTCCGCCGGAGTCCCCATGACCGAGATAACATGCGAGAAGAATTCCTCGATCAAGGTCTCTGACCGAATGTTATTCGTCGACCAAGCCACACAAAATCGGGAGTACACGTCTATCACCACCTGGACGTACTTATGCTGGTTGTCCGTCTGAGGTAGCGGACCCAAAGTGTCGATCATTACAGACGCCCATGGTCCCGGAGAGGCTTGTCGGACAGTCATTGGTAGCTTAAACGGACGCTTGTTAGGCTTATTGGCAAGGCATGATCTGTAGGTCCCTATGTATTGGGCTATGTCTCGCGACATGGTAGGCCAATAAAACCTTGGGCCCACGCTTCCCAGAACCTTACGCATTCCCAAGTGTCCTGCTAGGGGAGCGTCGTGGACTTGTTCCAACAGTTTCGTTACCAACGCCTCCGGTATGACCAGCTGCGCCTTTTCGCCATGATCTCCTTTCCTGGTCCTAGGCGGTATCCTATACAGGATCCCTTCACTACTCAGGAAGCAGTCATGCTGCAGCAGAATGCGCCTGGCGGCAAAGTTGCCCCTAGGTAATCGGTCTGACTGAATGTACGCCGTCATTGTACTGCAGAAGTCGTCTACCTCTTGTGCCTTTCTCAAGGCCTCCTGGTTACCCAATGCCCCGTAATGTCCTTCTATTTTCTTATAGAATTCGATTACGGGTGGTGGATCTACGGCTCTGGCTCCCTTGCGCCTTCTCTCCTTGGTGTACTTCCCCAAGACTCCTCGTACCCGGACCGGCGGTCTCTTCCGGACTTTCGCTGTATTCCCGCCCTGCTTTGGTGTGTTTGGTGGTGGCGTTCTTTGTAGAGCTTTGTCCTTTGTCGCCCCCTTCGTCGTGGCTACCGCTGGTTCTTTTGCCGTTTCTTTCGGGCTGTGTGCCCGTTGTCTTGGTTTTCGCGGCTCACGCTTCCTCTGTGGCTTCGGACTCTCGCTGAGTATTTCCTCCCTCAGCGCCCTGTCCTTTGCCCTCTGATCCCTGTCAGCAGTATATTCTTTCATCTTAGATGTCTGCCTTCGTACTTTTCTTGTGGACATGGATGCCATCACTTCTGCTACGAGTTCCTCTCCTCGGCTCTTCCCATCCTCGCCATCGTCCGACGTCTCGTCATCAGAAGGTTGTGCCTTGGTGTCGTCATTATTGCTCTTGGTCAGCCGTGGGTTGATTGCGAGGTTCGCTTCCTCATCGCGCCTTTTATTTCTTCTCTTTCCGTTCTTTAATATGGACGCACGCCTATACTTACGAATCGGGGTCGCCCCCACCACTTCATCATCCGGGAAGTATCTCATGGTGACTACCTCTCGAAACCTGACCGTTCGCTTTAGCATGATCAGTGGTTCCTTTTCCCCTTCCCCCATGGGGTAGGGTCTCCTCGACAATGCGTCGGGCACGATGTTTGCCGACCCCTTGACGTGGCGTAATTCGAAGTTGAAGGCCCCGAACCAATCAAGCCATCTTGCCATTCTTCCGGACAGATCTAGCTTGGAATTTATGGCTAATAAAGCCGCGTGATCCGTGTATACCACAAACTTACTACCCATCACGTAGTGTTGGAACTTTTCTATGGCGTAGCGAACCGCTAGCAATTCCCTTTCCGTCGCACTGTAGGCTTTTTCCGTTTCCGTCAGGCTCCTTCCCGCGAAGGCCACTGGTTTCTCGAAACCCTTGCCATCGCCTTGCATCAGACTGGCTCCTAGGCCCACACGGCTAGCGTCGCACCATATGGTGAAAGGCTTTTCATAGTTGGGGTATCGTAGGAGGGCCTCTTCACACAGGGCCTTTTTGACCCCTCTGAAGGCGGACTCCTCTTCCTCGCCCCATTCAATCTTCGTCCTCGACTTCTTGCCTGCCCCCTTTGTCAGCTGATATAGGGGATGCATCCGCCCCGCGAAGTTTGGTATAAACGTCCTGTAGTAATTGGCCAGGCCGTTGAAGGCTCTTAATTCTTTTAGGGTCGTCGGCCTGGGGTAGGTCTTGATGGACTCTACCTTCTCAGGGTCGGGCTTGAGACCATCCTTAGTGATCACGAACCCCAAGAATTGGATTACCTCATACCCAAATGCACACTTTTCCGCTTTAAAGCGTATCCTGGCCTGTGTAAATGCGGCCAAAACCGCCCGTACGTCGTCTAGATGGCCCTCCCACGTGGGTGAGGCTATCACGATGTCGTCGCAGTATGGTAGGGCATTGGGCACGTGCTTCAGGACGCCTTCGATGACTGCATGGAATGCTTTGGGCGCCGTTTTCAGGCCCATGGGTATGACCTTGTACTGGAACACTCCCCGTGGTGTTGAAAAAGCGGTTTTTTCACGATCTTGATCCCGAATTCCGACTTGGTGGAATCCTGACAGACAGTCCAGCTTTGAAAAGAACCGTCCGCCCAGCCGACCGACGTTTTCCAACGTCTCGTCTGCCCTCGGAAAGATCTGGGCCTGTTCGACCACCATTTTATTTAAATGCCTGTAGTCGACAACGAGTCTATACTGTTGAATGCCGTCTGCCCCTGGCTTTGATTTTTCCACCAGGAAACACGGTGACGCGAACTCGGACTCGCCGCTCGCACGTTCGATAATACCCAGCCGGATTTGCTCGTCCAGGATCTCATCCAAGACTTTGGCCATTTGTGGGTTGGTCCGGTAAGGATTTCTGTTGATGGGCACGTAGCCCTCTTTGAGGTCGATGCGATGTTTATACACGTCAGTTTGTACGATCGGCGTATCTTTGGACGCGAACGCGTTCGGAAACTGTGCAAGTATCTTGGTCAACTGCTCCTTCTGTTCACCACTCAGACCTCCCCCCAGGGTGTAACTTCCCCACTTCTTGGGACTCGGGTCGGGCTCGATTGTCCCTCCCTCGTCCATCTCCTTCTCATGATCCGTACTACCTGGCCACTCTAGTGGCTGGAAATCTTCCTCGTTCTTAATGCTATACACGCCCACTATGTAGCCTGGGTCTAACTCTATGGGCTCAGTCCCGGTGTTAAATATTGTGACTGGGATCTCACCGTCCGTGGTCGGTCTTACTAGAGATGCTTTTACTGCGAATGGGACCAAAACGGTTCTCCAAAGATTACCCATGGTCCCCACCCCCGAAGACAGGTCCCTATGGCTCGTGATGACTGCCATCATTGTATGCTCGCTATTGGGGGCTATGACCTGATGTTCGCGTACCCTGACCGTATGTTGTTCGTCGACCGGCCCGAACTCCAAGCTCGCCCTTTGTTCTTTCAGGAAATCCACCCCTACCACACATGGTAAAGATAGTCCTGGGACTACCAAAAACACGGCGCTTAAGTCGTGCCCCCTCACTTCAAGCCGCAATCGAACCCGCGTTCTTGCCTGGTGGCAGGACCCGTCCGCCATGTACACGAACTTCTTTATTGACATCCTATCCAATACCACCACCGGACTGTCTTTTAGCTGTCGCCACAGCTTCCCCGATATACACGTCATTGACGCCCCCGTATCTATTAGTATTGGGACTCGGACGCTTCCCACACGCCCTTCGATCTTGCAATCGTCCAACAACGTGATCGTACCGGCTTGGCTGGCGCTACCTCTCAGTGTCAATTGAATTGCTGCCAGCGAAATTCCCTTCCCCTTTTTCGTTACACTATTTACACACACTCCCTCCCCGTTGGCCATTCGTTTCAGCCACAATGCTCTCGCTTTCTCTCGGCGCCTTTTCTTTTGACTCGCCCGTTTCATATAGCCGCGGTGCGAGCGTCTTTCCTCAAGTATCCTCTCTTGCCATTTTACATTGTCTGTTCTTGCCGGCGCCAGCGAGGACCCCTGACCCGGATCTAAGATAAAAAATCATCCCCCTTTGCACCTTTTGCGCCGCGACCACGACCCCGCTCCGACCCGTTGGTTCCCTGCGACCGTTTCATCATCTCCCTGTCTCCTCGTGCGGTAGTCGTTCTGCATCTCTTCGAACGACATCTCCCCGTACTCGGCCAGGAACTTCTCTTTTATCCCATCATATGACAGTTCCGGCATGTTAGGAGCAGTCAACTCCCGATAGTAGGCCAGGGGGGTGGCGTCCAGTCGCCCCATCAGCCCCATCATCAAGAAGTCTCTATGTACTCCTACCCCATTGGCGTAATTCTCATATAAGTCGAAAAACTCCTGAGTTGATCGTAGTGATGTAGGTCCCACAAACTTCTCCGGTGGTATCAGGAAGTGACGTAGGCTAGCGCTGCCTGCTCGTTTAGGCTGTACCGCCGCCACCTGGGCGACCTGTTCTTTCTTTTCGATGACGGCCGGCATCATGGGCTCGTCATCATCGTCGCATTCCTCCTCCTGTGAATCTTCTTCAAGCTCTTGAACGACTACTTGCGCCGTCGATGCTCCGCGTCTTCTAGTGGGCTCCTGAATGTTGGGTTTCAGTGACGCTTGCCGTGTGTATCCAATTGGATCCTTTCGCGATTGTCGTTGTGACCTAATCGCTCCCGCCCCGTGCTTCTCGTTCGGTTTCTGATCCCACTGCAGGCGTCGTTTACAGGCTGGCGTTGGTCCATGGCCGTTGGTCCGGCATTCCGCCGTCTCCTCCTCCTGTGCGTGCCATAGGGGACGGGGTGTGTCTGTCCATCTGGAGCACACTTCCTTGTTGTCTACATAATTTGCTCTTCTCGGGACTGGAGTGTGTGATGACCGGTGGATGTGTGCGCTGCAGCACGAGCACACCGGAGTGTTTACCTGTCCGTTTTCTTCGGCGTCCGACTCGCAGCGCATTTCCTCGAACGTCGGTGTCTGCTGCAAGTATCCCACTCCTAACTCCGTCAGTCGTGAGAGAGGTCGCTGATGCCTGCTGTAGCGTGAAGGTGGGGTGTTAGGAATGCAGCTTTGTGCATAAGCCTGTCTTATTCCCGTGTCACTGGATCTTACAGACCGCGAGGTTCTGGTGGCACCATTTAACTCCCAGTACCCCTGTTGATCCCGTTCGGGTGTTTGGTACCCACCCCTTCTTGCGTTTATGTTTCTCACATCCTGGGGTTCTCTGAAGGTGTCATTCAACCCCACGCATTCATCCTCTTCACGCTCCGGCGTCTGACACCTAAATCCTCCCGGGCTTGACTCATTCGCTGTTCCAGAAATGTTCATTTCTGTCCGGTCCCTCTGGCTGCTGATGGGTCTTGGTGTGTTCCACTCCGAGCCTATCACACCCCCCCGGCATTCAGGTTATGTGCCCCCCTCGAACCCTGTGCTGATATGTTGTTCTCGGCACCTCTGAGGCTCCTTGAAGCTGGCCTTGGTCTCGGCGTGTTCTCCTGGCTTGGCGCCAATACAGGCGTCTGGTGACCTGCGGCTGACCCAGTCACTGGATCAGGCTGTCTGACAAAGGCAAATGGGGGGGAACCTGCCCCAGACATAGGTCCCCCATTCGTGAGGGTTTGATCTGTAAAACGCGCCGCCCCACCAAGTGAGTGTGCGCCATTTAGGAATCCAACATTGTCTGTTAAAACATCTTGAAAAAACACGTCAGGCCTTATTGGACTCGGGGATTTGCCATTACCTGAAATGTCTCTAAGTAACATGTTATCAGTCCCCCGTTCTAATGAGTTATTGTGTGTGTCACTTTCTCCCTCTGACACCATTTACCCGTTGCAATGCTTGTTTCGCAGGTCTAATAATCTCATTTCTACCTCCAACTTATCTTGTTTGTATCTTTCCATTGCACCTGTGAATTTATGCTTCTGCCTAATCAGTTCTTGTTCCAGGAATCTCTGTTTGTCTTCCTGCTCCTCCCTTTCTTTAGATATAGCATGATCCCTCCTTTTATTCCCTTCTGTGAGATCCTCTCTCAATTGCTCCATTTGACGCTGGCGCTCCCTTTCTCTTTCTCTTTCCATATCATCTCTCACCCACAGTTCATTTTCTCGTGCTTTGAGTTCAGAATAAAGGTGCCTGCTTTCGGCCGTTCGTGAATCACGCTCCCTTTCTGCATCTAACAAGGCCTGTCTTAACTCCCTGTTCTCCCTGCATTTCTCTCCCAGCCCCACATAATCTATATTAAAGTCTTTGTGCGGTTCTTGCTTGTAACCTGGGCCAAAGGGATTGGTGCTGCGATACAGATTATCATCAAAGGGCGGGGCACACGGTTTTACTTCATCGGATATATCTGGATACCCCGACCCTTGCTCCTCTTTAGGTCTATGGTCAACCTTCAATGTAAAGTCGTGTAAACTTGAAATATCGGACATGGAGGTCCCGTCCATATCCGACACATCCCTTACATAAATTCCCGATTTCTTTTTCTTACTTTTATTCATATTCGTAGCCGCGTCTGTTATTCTTTTAGAAATAGTACTCACGAGTTTGTTGAATTTCTTTGAGTGTTTTAAAGCAGGGTTGGTGGTGCGCGCCCTGTTCGCCGTTGCTATCAGCTCCGATGTCATGCGCGCCGTGCGCCGCTCTATCTCCGAGAGCTCCAGCTCCAAGGAATCCTCTGACATTTATAGTTGCTTCTACATCCAAACCAGACTCCGGGCTTCTCCACCAGATAATAGATATCGTCTTGTTCCTTTGTATATGTAGATCTTATAGTCTTAGAATTGGAGATGCAGTAGCATATAATGTATAGGCTTATCCCTATAAATGGAGCGGTACTATACCAGTAGGCACATATACCAATATCCAGAGCTCCTATATTCTATAGCAATAACACTCAACACTCAAGTATATTTCATACTAGCTGTTTGCTAGTTGCAAGCTACAAGCGGACTGATTACTTCTTTATTTTCAATATATGACATATTCTTGGTTTCCAGGGAGGACCATGGGACCTCCCCTTTTACATACATTATATATGGCATGGATCCAATGATCCAAGCTCCACCTTAGTCGATAACTTGGCACACCTCTTTACCGTATACATTGGCATGATGGCCTCATTATGACAATTGGTTGCTTTACGCCCTGTTTTGACACCATACTTTTCGTATATGGGTCAGATTTTCAGCAAAATGTACAATTCAACTTCACCAATCCTCTCAAATAACCCAAATTTAAGACGAAAATAAAGTTCAAAATACAGTTCAACCTAACCAAACCGATTGCTTGAATCAATGCAATGACGAATATACTCGAATTTACCTAGTATTGACCAAATTGCAGCCTAATTAAGCAGAATTTACTAAATGTGTAGAGCTGCCCATTGGACATTTTCTGAAAATCCGACCCATATGTCCTATCAGGGCTTATGGGATGTGATACGCTGCCCTTTTCCATAGACGTTTTACGGTCTATGCCTTTTCCAATATTAGCAATGGTTCTTGAACATGCGTATTGCCATATAGACAGCTATACACATGGCCGGCCTTTGATAACCCATATAATAAGATTGGTATGTCAGTGATTGGACGCCTACTGCGTTAATTGGCTTTTCTGGAAGGGATGAAAGAATTGAAAATGGGTAGAAAGATGGATGGAGGAATTGTTCTCTATAAGCCAGAGGCGATGTGGTGAGGAGAGAGTGTGTGGTGCGGGTCTCGCTGCCCGCATGATGTGGCTACGCGATTAACAGGGTCAGATTTTCAGAAAATGTACAATTGGCAGCTGTACACATTTAGTAAGTTCTGCTAAATATTGTACATTTTCTGAAAATCTGACCCAACACCAGTTAAGCCCAGCGTGGCTAACTGAAGGAATCCTTATAGCTCCTTATGAGCAGTCCCTCCCCCCCCCCCCCCCCCAGTTTAGGGCAGGGGCAGAGCCCATCCCAATACATTCACCACCAGGGAATGGCATTATTCCGGATCAGCAACAAGGAATGGTGTTGAATGAACTATTAGTGAACGATGAAATGAGAGAAATTTGTTCGTAATAAAAAAAAAAGATGTGTGCAGCAGCAGCTGACTGGCATTAATGATGGAGCGGACCAATATCCCGATATTCAATATCCCGATATTTTTTTATTTTTTTTAACTTTTTTTTAAAATTTTTTTAAAAAAGGTTTCCTGCCATCGAGGCTCGTACATTTCTAATAGCAAAATCTCCGCGTCCCTTTGTATTTTTTTTTTTTGTTTTTTTTTTTTTTGATTTTCATATTTTTCTACCACTCACTTCTTGGCACTTGGACATAATACGTATACATCAACTCATGTGTACAGGTCAATAATGAAGGTTTATATGTTAACCGCTCTACACCCCTTCTATTTCTTTGATGACTAATTCTCCCGATCTCCCGATTTGGGAGGGACATCTCCCGATGTGTGAGAGAAATCTGTAAATATTCAACAAGCATTTGCCAGGATTCCCAGTGCCAGTATATAAAGTCATTATAGGGTTCCCCCATATATAGGCCTATAAGAGTCAGATTTTCAGAAAATGTAGAACAACACATTTAGTAAATTCTGCTAAATTAGACTGGAAAATTGTCAACATTAGGTATATCTGGGGTATATTTGGTATTGGCTTGAATCAAACAGTTTGTTTGGTTATGTTGAACTATATTTTGAACCTGATTTGTGTCTTAAATTTAGGTTATTTGAGAGGATTGGTGAAGGTGAATTGTACATTTGTGAATGTGTACACCTCGCTATGAGACTACAAATCGTTCAGCGCCAAGTGTGGTCTCAATAGAGAGGTTCCACTGTATATAGGTGAGCCTGTAGGCGTGGGGTAGGCAGTACTTAACATGGGACGAACAACAGAAGGACGAAATCGCCCAACCTCTGAATGTCCCAGCCGATTGAGCCGATTGACGCACGTCCAACCACCTCCTTAACCTGGTTTAAATTTTCACTAAAATTCTCACTGAAAGTACCATTACACTTGGAGATTGAATATTTCACTTTCAAATCAGTGAAATGATAGGTCTCTCGAAGACATTATGTCGGGGAAAGGTGTCAAAACCTTTGGCCATAGCGACCCGGCAGCTTTTGTCCATAGAGCTTTTTGGCCATTCAGTCCCGACACCCTCTGAATCACTGTCAGCGAAGCACATGGGTCAGTTTTTGTGAAAATGTACAATTTACCTTCCCCCATTCCTCTCAAATAATCTAAATCTAAGAGAAAAATTATGCAGTTTAACACGAAGGAAGCGATAGTTTTGATCATCACGATGCCAACATTACTCAGATATACATAGCATTTATTGTATAACAGCCTAATTTAGCAGAAGTTACCAAATTTATAGAGCTGACAATTGTACATTTTCTGAAAATCTGACCCCACAGGCAGGCTGTGTGTTCTGCTACCGCTAGTTTGGAGAGGCGGGGGGGGGGGGGGGGGGGGGGGGGAGAGATTGATTTATTTTATTCAGGACAATGAACATTTTCATACGCAGGTGCAAATATTCTCAGAGCAGCCTGAATTACGAAATAATTTTTAACGATAAAGAATTTAATACAACTATAAATACCGTCTAACATATATAATGAAATAAATCGAGGGATTTTCGGTTCGATGATACGAGAAATATGAATAAGTTGGACAACTCAGCTACAACAATTAAATGCAACACGATTAGAATAAATCTCACCGCCCAGTCAAACACAACTACTATAATAGCATATTAAGACCATAAGTGAATTTAAAGACTAGATGGAAATGTGTTAGCTAAAAAATTTATACTGTCCAGGAAAGTTGTCGATGAAGTTGTCGATGAAGGAAAGTGAAGAGATAATGTTAAAACCAACATTAAACAATAGTATCCGTCCATGAATGAATGTAGATAAAACCCGAAAGGTTAACAAATGCCGTCTGTAGTTTTGAAATGAACTTTATTTTGAATATGTAATGGGATTGTAAACCCATCTAACAAGTGAAGGTCGATATAACGACAGGGAAGGGGAAGGGCAGGGGAAGTATCACTTTGTTATGCTATATTGGAGATATGTCAATTAGCAGTTGGGAGGGGAGGGGGTTCATGATTTACATTTATGGAAGTAGGGGGTTGAGTGAAAATTATCGATAAAATTCAACTTACTCAATGTATTAACAAGAGCGATAAGCCATGAAGTAGATCATAACGCTCTGTTATAAATATAATGAAAGAAGCTGACTTATTACGTTTACTTAATATTTCAACCGCGAGATAGAATATAAGGTAAACCTAAAACGAATTGTTAGCGTTAAGAATTGTAACCGTGATTGATGTTCTGTTATATTATATTATTATTTAATGGGAGGTCGTTTGGAAGACCTGCATTAACGCAGATGTCCTTACCCACTTCCTGGATATTAGAATTGATGTTATTAAGTGATAATACTATAATGAACAAGTCAAATGTAACTGTATATTAATCCTGAATAAAAGTATTATATATATATATATATATATTAGGATAATTAGGGAGCAAGGTAAAACACATACCACCACCGACACATTCACATTGTCCATTCTTAATACATCAGGGGTCGGTTCAAACACGTTAATTTAAAATCTGACCGAGTGGATGGGTGGCGGGGGGGGGGGGGGGGTCCCGGAATCATTCGGGAAATAAAATATATTTGAATGTTTAACAAATATTTAAGAAATCATTTATTCATGTCTAGGAGTTCATTCTGTGAATAGTGTAAATTAATGGTCAAGACATGTTGATACAATCACCAAATAAATACTATAATAGTATTGTACTTGCCTTGAAATAAAAAGCTACATGTAGAAAAAACATCTGATATTTCATATACATTCAACCTGGGGAATAAATACACAAACTGTTTATCTAGCAGAGGTGGCACTGGGAGGAGGAACACATCGTCTAGTCAACTCTCTTATCATTGCAAATAATAACACAGTCTAGGCCCAAACTTGTGCGAGTCCCTTCAAAGGAAGGGAAAGCCTCTCGCCTCAAACCGCTAAGAGCCATCAATATTCCAGTAAGACCGCAAAATGTCATTATATTCCCATTAAAGCGCCTAGTCCTAGGCCAGGAAACCGATTGGCGAAGTAGGCGTCCAATCACTGACATACTATTCTGATCTAATGTGAGGGTTTGGACCTAGAGTGAGCCTTAAAAACATCCAATTAATAAAACATAATCATTGCGTAACATGATGTAACACCTTTCCAGTGTGAATGCAGGTTATGTGTAAAATGTGTCTAATATTGCTACCCCCACTGTACCATACATGTGGGTCAGATCTTCAGAAAATGTACAATTCACCTTCACCAATACTCTCAAATAGCCCACATTTTATGACAAAATTGAGCTTCAAAATGCAGTTTAATAGCGGAACTCGACTATAGGTAAAAAACGGTGCCAACAGGCAAAATTCGTCGCCGACATTTCTAAAAATTCGGAAAATTCGACATGACTAAAAATTCTAGTGGATGAGGGGGTAAAATAGGTTGTTGGCAACACATTTATTTGTTGCCAACAATTGCAAAATATCTAACTTGACTAGATATTTCGTTGTAAAAAATTCGTCGCAGCCATTTTTGCCTGTGGGCGCCGTTTTTTTACCTATAGTGGAGTTCCGCTATAACATAACAGAACTGATACTTTAAATCAATTGGATACCACATATACTCAGATATATACCTGGTATTCTTCATTTTTCAGCCAAATTTAGCAGAATTTACTGAATGTGTAGAGCTGCCAATTGTACATTTTCTGAAAATCTGACCCGCGTATGCCCTGTCTACGCCAGATTGGCACCAGTTTTTGAATTGGCCGTCCCTTGGCTAAGTCCCTCTTCTGTGCTAAGCTGCTGCGCTACCCCTGATAGCTGACCATTGGAATGGACTATGTAATTGAGCCTAACTTAGAACAACTTTGGGACGAATCGGCCCCCAGTAACCAATCATCTCCCCCTCTTCCTCCTAGCGGTCAAATAACGAATACCATTAATTCCCACTCCAACAATATGGGTCAGATTTTCAGAAAATGTACAATCAGCAGCTCTACAAATTCGGTAACTTTTGCTAAATTAGACTAAAAAAACTATGAATAATGTGTATATCAGAGTGTCTCTGGCGTTGTGTTGATTGCTTTAAACTGTATTTTGAACGCCACTTTTCTCTTAAATTAGGGTCATTTGTAATGTTTGGTCAATTGTACATTATACATTATATATTATATATATATTATATATTATACATTATACATTATACATTACTACAATGTCAATTGTACATTTTCTGAAAATCTGACCCATATAAGCTACTATCCCGGTGCAAGGAACCCACCCGTTCATATGAACATGCTTACAGAGCGGCGACTTATGCTTGGATTTCCATGCAATAAAATTCATTGGGATCGTTATATCATGCCAAATCGTGTGATATCTGATCTAAAACTCTTCTCCTTGATCTTGGTATTTACATAATAGCGACGCCATTTCGTATTGAAAAATGACATTTATATATAGAATAAAATGCACAAATAACTTTAACGGGGGAAAGTTATAGTACAAAATGCCTGGTAAGTTACCAAGCATTTTGTACTTGAATATACTTATAAGTATATTCAAGTGAGTTTTATATTATTCTGCTGTTTGCTGAGCGTTACTTCTGACCATTTGGAGTCGTGGACATTATTAACACCTCTCATTGATTATCATTAATAAGAATAGATCAAAATCAGAGTTGGTTTTGCTAGAGGAGTAGCGAGACGTATGTATATCCGAATATACTCGAATTGACCGTGTATTGACCAAACTGCAGCCTGATTTAGCAGAATTAACTAAAATTGTGTACAGCTACCAATTGTACATTTTCTGAAAATCTGACCCTTGTATCTTCTGAATTGTGTAACATGAGATTATCAGGTTCGCCTGAAAATGTTTCTCAATAAAATTTATTAAAAAAAATAGTGACCAATATTTTACCATTTATCGAGGTAAGAATTATTGATTGTATATCGATAATTCCCGTTGTATAAGCTTCATTTCCGACATCTATCAGTCATAGTCATAAACTTCGCTCAATAAAAAAAATATTTAAAAAAAAATCTATCAGTCATAGTCATTCGTCGGGAAAATGTTCCATGTTAACCTATATTCATTATATATATTTTGAATTCATTAGATGGGTCAGATTTTCAGAAAATGTACAATTGGTAGCTGTACATATTTAGTAAATTCTGCTAAATTAGGCTGTAATTTGGTCAATACTAGGTAAATTCGAGTATATTTGGTATTGCATTGATTCTAGCAATCTGTTTGGTTAGGTTGAACTGTATTTTGAACTTTATTTCTGCCATAAATCTGGGTTATTTCAGAGGATCGGTGAAGGCGAATTGTACATTTTCTGACGATTTCACCCATTTAATCAATCAAGTTGACCACTATAGGCTCTACTAACATATTTTTATCATTTAAATTGCAATAGTCTCCATCATGTCATTGCAATAGTCTCCATCATGTCAAAACTGCTTGAGAAAATTGTATGTACAGCCCTTAATACTCACATGGAGGGTAATAACTTGTTCACCAAATCTCAAGGAGGGTTCAGATCCAACCATTCGACTAGTTTAAGTTTATTTGACTTCCTTACACCTGTAGTGGAGGGTATCGACAAGGGTAACATCTCAATAGCCACATATTATGACATAGCCAAGGCATTTAATAGCATTGATCATACCATTTTAAAGATGAAGCTCCAATATTATAAAGTTCACCCCCACCTGGTACGAATTATTGAAAATTATCTCCTGAACAGGACTCAATGTACTATCCTGAATGGAATAACTTCTGATTCGGTGACTATAAATAGAGGTGTACCCCAAGGCAGTCATCTAGGGCCCCTGATTTTTTTAATATATATTAATGATCTACCAAACAGTTTAAGAAATATAAATACTTGCAATGTCACAATGAATGTAACCCTATATGCCGATGACACCGCTCTGACGGTAACTGGCCCTGATTTAACTAACTGTATGATACTAACACAAGATTTCGCTACATGTATTAATGATTGGATGTCTAAAAATGGTCTCTTGTTGAATGGTAAAAAATCACAGCTTCAGATAATTGGCGCTAAGTCAAAACTCAAAAAGATTAAATTTCAAGATCTTGGAAAAATCTATATTAAAGGGATCCCCATTCAAATGTGTAGAACAGTTAGATATCTTGGTTTTAAAGTAGACAGACATGTCTCCATGAACGACCATTTAAATCACTTGAAGGCCTCTGTACAGCATAAGATTTACCAATTCAGACATATTCGTGCGTATATTTCAAGACAAATGGCGATCACTATACTAAAGACCCATATTCTTTCCATACTAGAATATGGTATAGTTTTCCTAGGTATGGCAAATGCCAATGTTAAGAATAAACTAGAACGCTTACTCACACGAGCAATCAAAATCGCCTATCTAAATGATCCTAGAAACATCTTATCATTAAGACTTGATTGTAAGGTTGACAATTTATCTAAGCGCAGTAAAATTGCCATACTTGGTCTTATGTATAAGAAAAAAGAAGACCCATTATTCATTAAACCAATGAATAGAGAAACCCGGCTGGCAGACAGTTATGTAATGAAAACAATAAGACCTAATAGAGAAAAATACAAAAACACCCCCCATTTCGAAGGACCATCTCTTTGGAATAAATTGCCTGCCAACCTAAGGAACTCTGAATGGGCTCATATTAAAAAGACGCTGAAAAATGACGTCCACTGGGGTTAATTAATGGCTATAATATCTGTCTAAATGGGAATTATATCCCACAAGGGTCGTTAACGAGGAACGATGTCCTTATCAAACACACGAATATACACATAGATCTTTATTTTGTCAAGAATATCTACATACATTGAATCTACTTGTGGTCAAAACTGCGCAAATGTACAATCATCCTTTTATACTCGTATGTATTCTTAATATTTGTTTTTATTGCATCGAAGGCAAAAAATCACAAAAAAATAGATTTTTTCCCCCAACTCTGGGTTGTATATCCTGTATAAATATTGGATTGTCTAATGAGTGAAATATAGAATATGGCCTCGCCATCATGTAGGGTTCTCATTGTATACCCTAAAGTAATGATTATCACTAATGTTGTTAATGTTAAATCCTGTACATATGAATATGTTTTGCCATTTGTGTACCATGAAATTATTGGGTAAACCCGACAATGATCGCAAATAAAATTTTTATAAAAAAAAATTTAAAGAGATTAATTTATAAGTCTTATACAATCGTTACAGAAAGGTAATCAAACGTTGGTCAAAGTGGCTATGGAATTTCTGGTGATATTTTATTATGAATTTGTTTCGACAATGACCGACCACCCAGGGACCCACAGGAAGACTTGGAACCAAGGTTTCAAAACCGGGCCTCCCTTTTTTATTCACTAGTCAGGCAAATAAAGAATGTTTTGAATTGAATTGAAAGTGGATAGCGTGAATGGAGGCCACCAAGGTGTCAGCTAGCTTCACCTTAATCCACACACGTCTTCGCTAATTTTACAGTAGCGTTCTCCGCCGGACAGCTTTCACACATAGGGTCCCATATAATAAGACCGACCCCCAAAACCTGGTCCTGTGAGTCCTTTGGGACGGTCCACTCTAGGCCCAAAGTTGGGAAAGTCCCTTCAAATGAAGGGAAAGCCTCTCGCCTCAAACCGCAAAGAGCCATTATAATTCCATTAAGACCGCAAAATGTCACTATATTCCAATTGAAACGCCGAGTTCTAGGCAGGGATACCGATTAGCAATGTAGGCTGACATACGAATCTTATCTGATCTGAGGGTTTGGACCTAGACTTGGTCGGTGTTAATAGGGAGTTTCGACAGACGCTCCTCAGGAGCAAACCCGTACCTATCGGGTGGAATTAGGTCACTATGTCAGGTTGTGCATAGGTAATGAGGGTCAATACCGGCCTCTGCTGAGGAGTATACGTAAGAAAGGGACCTGTTGCGGGGATTATACCTAAGTATATGACAAACTATCTAGCCATTTTACATTTAAAAAAAAGGTTTGGGAACAATATTAAACATGTTGTTGATGTCCTTACCTAGCAAGTTTGGTGATAGTTAACACTTTTATCACAGAAAGCATGGTTAAAAAAACACTACTATAGCGTTGGAGACCCAGTCAGAGACCGCCACCTTGGGTGCTGACCTGACCACGCATCCCTAAAGTAATAAGGATACGGATACGGTTGCGGATAGGTGAGCGGTGTCGAAACTCCCTAATGCTAATAATTCCCTACCCGGCATACAGCCTTAATGATGAATGTACAGTATGAGTCCGTTCCGTTATTCAGTACCCCAAAATGGGGGGCAATTAAAACTGGTGCCATATATGACCACAGCGCAGGCTGCTCCAGTCACTCCAGGCGACGGTCCTAAACCACAGGCATGCACATGCTGCGTGAGGCTCTCTATGAGGGACTAGACAGGCAAAATACCTAATTTGAATAAATGATGGGACTTATTAGTCTGAGATTGATATATAACTTCTGGGACTGGCTTAATACTTCAAAGAGGATAAGATTATCTTTTGTATTTTACACACTTATACACAGTATTGAAATGAAAGTTGTGTCTGTTATTTTGCATCCTTGCAAAGGCCCTGCAAGTATAGTGAAACTTCAGTAGGCCCAGTCACTATTACTCTACCCTCTTGTGGTATGTTTTATGATGTTACTGACAGATACACGGCGATCAAGCGCAACCAAGTTGTGCATGGGACATGCAGATGTTATCTATACACAACGGAACAGACTCTCACTGTGTAACTTATGTGTAACATTTTTTTTTATCAATCAGAGGCGGATCCAAATTTTTTTGAGAAGAATTTTGAGGTATCAATATATTTTAAAAGATGGGATAAACCGATTCCAATCGTAGTACAGTAGGAGATGAACAATTATTTTTATATTGATTTTACTTTTGATACTTTTATTTTGGAAAAATAAGTTTGCAATATTTCTGGGGGGCAATTACCAGTATAGTAATTAAATATACTCCATACAAATACCTTCGAAACACAAAGATAATATTAACTACAATGTCCTGAAATTTGGTACATGCATTTATACATGAAGCACAAAACACCACAACATTTTTAAAAAATTCAACAAAGATATCTTGTGAATAAATCACTTTGAAAAGTATGATTTTTGCGAATTGTGACTCATTTTCCTAGAACACATCACAAATATGATTGTAACAGGGTCTGATTATGTGCATGGATGGTACGATCCCGGTTGTTATAATAATAAAATTACCACAGTGTCAAGTACGAGGTGGATTATATTCGCCTCGTAAGCCCAGAAGTAACTCGGCCTATGGCCTCTTTGCTTCTGGGCTTACAAGGGGAATATTGTCCACCGAGGACTTGACACTGTGGTCATCTTAATTTTATTCCCAGATTTCATGTAAAATTACTGAAGAAATCTACATTTTTTGCTACTTTCGATACTATGCTAATGTTGCCCCCAATTATATGGGTCAGATTTTCAGAAAATGCACAGTCGGCAGCTCTACACATTTGGTAATTTCTGTTAAATTAGACAGAAAAATTATAAATAATGGATATATGAAAATACCTTGCTTTGGCATTGTGTTGATTAGAAAAATCTCTTTCATTGTGTTAAACTGCATTTCGAACGTCATTTTTCACTTAAATTTAGGTTATTTGAAAGGATTGGTGAAGGTGAATTGTACATTTTCTGAAAATTTCACCCATATTCGTCAGTCTGTGAGCGGCAGGTATTGTCATTAGTCTGCTCACAACCAAATCAGGGAATAAATATAATGGGTGAGATCGTCAGAAAATGTACAATTCACCTTCACCGACCCTCTCAAATAACCCAGATTTATGACAAATATAAAGTTCAAACCTAACCAAACATATTGCTAGAATCAATGCAATGCCGAATATACGCGAATTTACCTAGTATTGACCAAATTGCCGCCTAATTTAGCGGAAATTACTAAAATGTGTACAGCTGCCAATTGTGAATTTTCTGAAAATCTGACCCATACATTACCCTGTATCATTCTGGGTATTAGCCATCGGTATTACCCAATAGATTCAGTCTTGGTACGCCAACATTTAGTCTATGGACTGTACGTATTGGTAAATGTAGCAATCAGGTAACGTTAATTGATTATCATGTATCACTTGTAAACATGTTCTAAGATGGAATGATGACTACTGAATTAAGGCATTATGTCTGAATTAACCTCCATGCAAATCTTATAAATGCCTAACCAGTGGCACAATCCCCCTCCTCCCCCAATCTAACAGAAGTTACCAAATGTGTAGAGCTGCCGATTGTGCATTTTCTGAAAATCTCACCCTCGAATAGCTTTGAATTCTTCATTTAATTTTGCCAGAGGTATAGCTCTGATTTTGCTGACCGAATTACTGGGCAAATCACCTCAATCATAATCGGGTTTAATATGGCCGAAATAATAGGCATAAATGGAGGTATCTGTAGGTAACTCATTTGGGTAAATGTTTTAATTAATTGGAAATTAGAGGTGATATCATTATGTAGTCATCGCATAAGTGATGATGTGGTATTGCGGCGCCACCTGGACTCAAGCACACAACCCATATCCCTCAATAATACACTCATGCGCCCCTAACGGCTCTACACCCTCACCCCTCACTTTCTCCTTCTCCTCGCTCCCCTCACCACCTATATATATTTCTCTCTTCTCTCTCAGAGGTCTCTTCGCCTTAATAACCCACTTTTTGGCAATACAATATACCTCCAACGTCAGAGAATACCTGAGCGAAGCCTGGATATCAGTGAAGCCTGCTTCGCCCCTGGAAATCCTCAAGACACCTGGAATTTCAAACTAAAAGTCAAGATCGACAATGCCACGAACACGAGGAGCTAAAGCCAAAGAAACGGGCCAACAGGAGGAAAGACAGACAACTAAACCACCAACTTGCAAAAGCCTACAAGCTGAGATATCGGAGCTAACAACTCAAGTATCTCAAATCACTGAGCTGCTCAATAACGTATTCAATAATAGGCAAGAAAACGAGGAGGATGAGGAAGAACAATCACAGCAATCTCAACGGTCACAATCCGCACACGGGAGCCACAAGGGCTCAAGTAGGTCAAAGGCCGAGTCTGGCGCGGCGTCCTCTTCCAGCTCACGCAGATCTAGGTCGTCTAGACGCTCCAGATCTAGTACCAGGTCTAGCCATAGCAGCAAGAGGAAGAGGGACCCCTCACCCGAGTCATCCAGGGAAATATTCTTTAAAAACCCGCAACAATCAGGATCTGGCCACAGGATCAATAGCTGGGTCAAGGCGGCTAGATACCGCACAGCATCTACACCAAACGTGATACGAGTTAGCAGATGACTTCATCGAGCGGGAGATCGATCGTGAGAGGTTTGCACACGGCCTGCACGGTAGGGTTGACATACTATCTAATATTCATAGGGCTGGTCTCCAATCAAAGCCATACATGTACGTTTACAGGGAGGGATCACAGACAATTAAACAAAAATTGGACGCCCGCTCCTCCCTTAATAGTAATGAATATATTGACGGCTTTCTGGCACTGTTGGACGACCCCGATGCATATGACTCTGACGACTACCACCACATGATGCACCATCTTCGACAAGTCACCAAGGATAGCTTGGAGAGGCCCTGGCCAGCGGTAAGGCGCTGGTCACAATATGTCTTCGATATGATCGAGGCTGGAAAGGTCACTTGGTCGGATAAAAGTATGATACAGGATGAGAGGGTCCGTATATGCCTCACTGGAGGAGGGCATACCTCGGGCAACACATCAGCGGATAACAAAACATCTAAGAAGGATTCAAAATCACTGGAAGTGCTATGCAGACCATTTAATACAAGGAATGGCTGCACACACAGCGGCGATCATAGAGAGGGGGCAATACTGCTCCTCCACTCGTGCTCATACTGTGACTCCATCGGCCGCAGAACGCACCACAGTGTTAGGGAGTGCGAGAGGCGCGTTAAACACAGTCAACAACAGAATGATGGGACATACACACCAAAGCCCAACAGGACCCAATCAGGCAACCAACAGGTGAGTGCCAAATCTAGGCACAATAATGATGAGAGGTCAGTACAGTCCTCAAAAAACGAATAGCGGGCGTGGATGGCAATGTGCATGTGCCACGCCCAACATTGGCACCATTCCCTGACCCACATGGGGAAACTGGGTCAGCTGCATACATTAACAAGCCTGGTCTCGCGCGCCACGAGAGCTTGCACGAGATCCATCATGGAGGCAGCTATCCCAAAACAAACCACCGTCAGGGAACGATATCTGGTGTTACACTAAATCCTATGGCCCCAGCATTCATCCCGTCGAAACAGAATGACAATATAGTTAGGCCATACACCCAGCCTACGCTAATCATCAACAGTGACTATTTTGATGCGGTGGCTGCCATATGTGCCGGCAAAGCAGACCCAGCTTCAGTCGACACAAGACCTGCGGCTCTACAACAACACCGAGTAATGCACTGGCCCCAGACCGACCACAACATAGTCTGGGGAAAGTTCGCCGAAATATACAGCAAGGTAAGGGACACTGGATTGCCTAATGCCCTACAAGCTAAAATATTGATACCTAGCTCCCTCAACATAGATCAGTGGGACAGGCACCTCTCCTCCAGCAATGAAGATAGGGAGATACTTGAATTCATTAAGTATGGTTTCCCCATGGGCTATCTAGGCCCAGTCACCAACAATGGCAACAATAATAACCACCCTAGTGCCACCAAGTTCTCCAGCAAAATTGACGATTTCATTCAGAAAGAACTCGACCTTAGTGGCCTGGTTGGCCCGTTCGAGTCAACCCCGTTCGACCCATGGGCCCACGTGTCACCCATGATGTCTAGAGCCAAGAAGGAGACTGAGGCCCGTCGCGTCATCATTGACCTAACCTTCCCAGAGGAGAACTCTGTTAACAAGTTTATAATAAAGAACTCGGTATGGGGAGAACAGCGACCACACTCACTCCCTACAGTAGAAGACTTGGTAGTACATCTTAAAGGCCTGGGGAGCAAGGCCCACATTGCTGTCATAGACATCTCTCGTGCCTACAAAAACATGTACAGTGACCCTCTCGACTGGCCCCTGCTGTGTCTGCAGTGGCGTGATAGTTGGTTCTGCGACCTAACAATGCCCTTCGGCAGTCATGGATCCAGCGCGCATATGCAAAGGTTGGCCAACTCCATTGTCCGCATGCTCGAGAGGGAAGGGTTCACATCATTCATGTACCTGGATGATCTAGCACTACTCGGCCCTGATAAGGAATCAACAACAAGAGCCTACGACTATGCCAGAAATCTACTGACGGAGCTAGGGCTCCCTGAGGCCTCTGGAAAGCTACAACAACCTGGCAGCAAAGCCACCTGGCTAGGAATACTCATTGATGCAGAGGAGATGTCACTATCAATTCCTCCCCTCAAGATCAAGGAGACCATCGCCCTAGTTAATAAATATATAAAGAAGCGCACCATCACCAAGCGCGAGCTCCAATCTATCATTGGATCGCTGATACACGTAGGTAAGTGCGTCCCACCTGCACGCCTATTTGTATCAAGGCTCCTGGACAGCCTGAGAGGATTCAAGGGACCACATATGAATGTAAACAGCCACATAAAAGAAGATCTACGGTGGTTCAGAGATTTCTGCGGGGAATGGAATGGAAGATCCATTATACCCGAAATAGAACCAACAAAGACTTACCTCGTGGATGCCTGCCTCAGTGGCATAGGGGGCACTGATGGCCAGTTCGCATATGAATATCAGATATGCTGGCTGGAATTGGAGGCATGTAACATCTCTGAGATAGAAGCCATCAATGTCGCCGTAGCACTGCATACATTCATCTCGGAGAGTGACAGAGGTAGTCACATCTTAGTACTATGCGACAACATGTCAAGTGTATCAGTCTTTCAGAATGGAAAAGGAAAGAACCATGTCATGCTGGCCGCAGCAAGGCTTGCCTGGATGGTGCAGGCCAGGTTTGACGTCAAACTGTCATATGCCCATATACAGGGATCGTCCAACTCAGTCGCCGATGCACTTAGCCGATCACACCTGGGCAAACCACAAAAACAATTAAGGGACACATGGGTTGATCATTATGCACTTAAGGTTGTACCACCATGCCTATATGCATTGCAATTTGTTAATGACATACTATTTTTCAGGCACCCCAATGCAGACCCTGGCCGCACAAGTGGAGCAGACACAGGAGGCGGCGTGGTCTGCTGGAACAAGTCGCAATAGGAAGTCGGCTGTCACTGCATTCCTGAAATTCGCTCAGCAGATGCAGATCGATCCGCAAAGTGCCCGAGTCGACCATATCTGTGTATATCTCCAACACCTATCATCCTACATAAAATCACCTAAGACCATTGCTAATCACCTATCTCATATAAAGACATATCTCAAGAGGTGTGATGCCAGTACGGCCAATTATGAGCACCATCGAGTAAAATGGACGCTCGAGGGACTACTAAGGAACAAGGAATATATTCCAAGCCCTAAGGCCCCTATCGACGTCAGCACGCTAAGGCACATGATAATACTGTTACCAGGTGATTACGAAGGGACAGCGCTAGCCACAGCCGTCCTCATGATGTACCAAGGTGCCATGCGACAGTCGGAAGTCGTGCCACCAACCATCAAGAGATTTGACCCAGCACAACACCTCACGAGGGCGGATGTCAAAGTCTCAAATGAGGAGGTCACCATTCAAGTAAAAGGGGCCAAGAATATGCAGACAGCCTACCAGCGTAGGATCATCAGGCTAGCGAGAGGCCCTGACCAGTGTATCTGCGTTGTCAGCAGAGTCAGGCAGCTTCTCCTCTTACAGCCCACATCGTCCGATAAGGAACCATTCCTCACATTCAGACACTCCACCAGACCAATCCCCGCAACATTTGTCGCCCGCAAGTGGAAAGAACATCTCAAGCGACATGGGGTTGAAACAAAGTCCCTATCACTACATAGCCTGAGAAAAGCAGCTGCAACCACAGCCTACGCAGCAGGCGCATCAGAGCTTCAAGTCAAGGAACTGGGAGGGTGGTCTTCAGATGCGTATAAACGCTATGTATCCACCTCACAGCCTAAAACCAGTGCTATCCTAGCAAACGCAATAGCACGATAGCCAGCCACTATGTGGGTAGCTGCCTGGGGACAAGGGCACTGGCTTATAATCATAATCAACTGTGCTCGCCTGACATTATACTAAATACACGAGGCATCTATTACCAATCACACTTGAATCAATGACACTCACATAATGCCTGACATTCACACAGCCATATATTACTGTGTCCTCACATATCTAACTCATATCAAATAATTATACTCACCTCCTCGGCCCCGAGGACCCAATACAATTCTTTAACCCTCCCTCCACTTCCCCTAATTACAAAATCCTGGCTCTTTTGGGCCTTTATTATATCATTATATAATTAATTATAATTATCTCTCCTAATTATACTACAATATCACATCAATAGTTACCTTACATGTAACTCACCTGATTGTTTTTTATGTAAATAAAACTCAATTTCCCATAACCTCTCTCCACTTGTGTGTTCGGGGTTAGGGTGGCGCTCCCGTAATAATGTAGTCATCGCATAAGTGATGATGTGGTATTGCGGCGCCACCTGGACTCAAGCACACAACCCATATCCCTCAATAATACACTCATGCGCCCCTAACGGCTCTACACCCTCACCCCTCACTTTCTCCTTCTCCTCGCTCCCCTCACCACCTATATATATTTCTCTTCCCTCCCACCCTCACCTATCAACATATATCCAAGGGGCCATTTATTATATCATTATATAATTAATTATAATTATCTCTCCTAATTATACTACAATATCACATCAATAGTTACCTTACATGTAACTCACCTGATTGTTTTTTATGTAAATAAAACTCAATTTCCCATAACCTCTCTCCACTTGTGTGTTCGGGGTTAGGGTGGCGCTCCCGTAATACAAACAGAATTTTTCTATCAAGAAAATATCAGCTTAGAGGTTCCAACAATCAAGAAAACCGCCGCTTTACAGTATTTAGTATCGTGTTTCAGTATTTATATACCTCTGACGTGCATGAACGTAATCATCAGAGATCATAATCAATATTAGATCATAAGGATTTTATCATTATCATCGTCATGACAGTAGTTTTTGGATAAAACAAGTTTCCAAATCTGATAGTGATGAGGCAAAGCCAAGGTGATGATGAGTGTAAAGCGGCTGAATGATTTCTGTACCACACAAACACGTTATGGGCTTTAGAATCAATGCAATGCCGAATAAACTCAAATTTACCTAGCATTGGCCAAATTGCAGCCTAATTTAGCAGAATTTACTAAAAAAAAATGTGTACAGCTGCCAAACGAACCTGTCCTCTTCTTGAATTATATTACTATACATGTATATGTTTCGCTGAATAAAAGTTCCATAATAATAATAATTGAGCATTTCATGAAAATCTGACCCATATACCGTATACTTAAAATGGTGTACATATTACTTGATAGATAGTGATTATCCCCTGGAGCGCTGTTTTCAACTATGTATCAAATTCCAATCTGATTGTTCATAATTGTTCGAAGTGTACATCTTCATACCTCATTTACGCAATGCTATACCTAGCCATCAATTCCAATTTAACTATCTGTAATTAGCAAATATGTTTTATGGTTCTTTCGCTCTCAATTACTCATTGTTACCCCAAGCTGGGCGCATTGGAAAAACTCGGATAACTGGGAAATGTTTCCCCAGTGGAAATAAAATCTTCAATTTAAAAAAAAAAAAAAACGGGTTTGCGTGCCAAAGCATTACTAATAAAGACTAAAGAGGGTCCTGGGTATGACCATAAAGTGCCTTTCTGTCTCTTTTTCTCTGTCTCTCTCTCCCTTCTTCTCTATCTCAATTTCCTGGGTAAGATCATAAACTGCCTCCCTCTCAGCTCCCCCGCCCTTGATATAACCATATTAAATGTGTTGATAAGGGCGTAAAGTATGGAAAGCGGTTTGAAAGTACCGACATAGTGACGTATTTGTCGGCCGATAATCCGATAAAGTCGGTAAATGTAATGAAAATGTGAAAGAATTTAGTTAGATCGGCCGATAATGTCGGTAATCGGCCGATTTCTCATAGTCTACACCGACATGATCGGAACCTCACAAAATTAGCTTTAGATTTCTCCGACATTACTCCGATATGTCGGACCTGCTGGCGGTCATCGGCCGACAAATTTTCGATGTTGTCTTAGTTCTGTAAAACTATTGACCGACAAATCGGCCGATAAAAACTGGATATAAAAATTGACCGACAAATCTGGAGACAGAAAAAATTTACTGATTATCGGCAGTACCTTGTGCTGCCCCCCATTGGCGGATACTGGCCTTAATTCAGTATTCTGAATTTTGATATACATCATAAAAACTGGATATCAAAATTGACCGACAAATCGGGAGACAGAAAAAATTTACTGATTAATTATCGGCAGTACCTTGTGCTGCCCCCCATTGGCGGATACTGGCCTTAATTCAGTATTCTGAATTTTGATATACATCATAAAAACTGGATATCAAAATTGACCGACAAATCGGGAGACAGATAAAAAATTTACTGATTATCGGCAGTATCTTGTGCTGCCCCCTATTGGCGGATACTGGCCTTAATTCAGTATTTGCTATAGGTTAGTGCTGCCCTCTAGTGACAACCATATCATACACAATATTTATTTGTGCTGCTATTGTGATGGTCGCTAGTGCCGAGTTTAGGTATTTGGCAAGTTGTACACTTATAAGCCAATGCTCTGCTAGTAAATGATCAATATTTTGATTAATTTGTGTCCGATATTATTAACTCAGAGGGAAGAAAAAGTACCACAAGGACCAATTAATTATTGGCAATGAATACTTTATTACTTAAAAACAACATTTTTTACTCACGCAATCTACACACAACCCTCTACTGAACCGAACCGAAGTGCATATTCAACTACGTTTGACGCGCTAAATATTTTACTCAACTTATTGCATAGGTACACTAGACTAATATACACTCACTTTAATACACACAAACAATTTCTAATGGGCTTAAATTGCCTTGTAAATATGTCTGCTTTGTTAAGAAGTACAAATCATACAAATGATTGTTATAATATCCTTAGAGAGGAACTCATACATACTCCTAACATACCATCAATTGTCCCTCAGCAATAATATAATTCGCAGCTATACAATATAGCTATACTGAAAAATCTTGCGGCATACATACAGCCACGGTCTCGCTAACTAATACACAACATAAATACGAACAATACTATTCTACGCGTTGTAAGAAAATTGGCCTGATCCGGCGGTAGAGCTCTTTTGCCTCACGCCAACTGGGTGGCCATGGATTAAGCTGTAACTCTCGGCAAATTTGCAATGCCAGTCCGTGTTTCACTGGGTCAATGTGTCTGTTTGCTGTCAGGCGACGGCGTAATGCCTGTACTTCGGCCACATCGACTTCAAGTTTACATTCAACATGATCTGCAAGATAACAACAACTATATTATGTTCCCGAATGTAATAGAGTGTGGGCATACAAGTGGCTCTAATAAGGCATTGTTAGTGTGACTGTACATTTCTGGACATTGTATGACTGTTTATTGCAATCAATGTACTTTACTTGATGGAAAATAATACTTGAACTTATAATGTCGCTAACGTGCTACATATACCAACCATGCATTTCTGGGCAGCGGTACATCATAATTGGCCGGCCAGTTGGAATTTGACCGTTTCTCTGCTTGCGAATCAGTGATGCATTATGTGATTTCCGCACATACGCCAAATTTTCCTGTAGTCTCTCCAAGAAACAGAACGCGACTAGGAATCTGAAAGTAACAAGTATTAAAATATGTTTGTATTGTCATTCGTTGGCGCCAAACTCTAGCATGTAAAAAGTACTATATTATTTGGGTATTACGGCAGTCAAAATCCACATGAATTTTGAATTAACACTGAATAATACATTACAGTGGAAATGATACATTACAGTCCAGACGCGTAAATACAGCGAATGGTTACGCCTTTTCTTTTACCAATTAACCAATTCACATGATTCCTTACACAAATTAATTATTAGAGATGAATGAAACATACTATTTGAGCATATAAAACCAGGGTTCACGAAACACGGTCACCCGCTCACCCCAGGCGACCAGAATTTGGTAAGGACTAGTAGATCCTACCTGGCCACTCATCCTGTGGGCGAGTGGAAGTTTTTGGGGAATATAGACCCTTTTTACCTACTCTAAATTCCTGCCGAAATATTGCATACATAAGGTTTGAAATTAATGCTCTGGTCATGCTCTGGTCATGCTTTTTTCTCAGAAAATTTTCAACCTATAAATAGCCACAAATACTTATCAATATATCAATTCCAGGTGAATTTTGGTCTAATTTCTTGTCATTTCTAACAACAAATACACCTACTACAGGTGTGTTTTGGAGTCGAAATAAGCCTTGAGTTGGTACTCTTATTGTGGACGAGTTTCCCAATTTCACTTGGGTTCAGACGCTGTTATTGTTAATGATGGAAAATGGATATACTATTGTATTGTGGGGACAGGTAAACGTTTCTAGAAGTAAAATGAATAATTGTAAATGAAATATTGTTAGACAGAGGAGGTGATGTACTTTTGGTTCGACCATATACAGCAAGTATATTCAGGCCAAGCTGCAAATTGGAAGATTTTTTGTAGGATTTTTTGTAGGATTTTTCGAAAATTTCGAAACTTTTTCGGGCTATTTCTGGTCATTTCCCAGATATGGGAAAACAGATTCCCTCTGCCAAAAGCCTACTCTTAGATTGGGTCATATCTGGAAATGGGAGGCAGGAGATTCCATGTGCCAAATGTGACTTCTGCTAAAGAAAATTGTACTTTTGATTTGACCAATATGAAACCTTGTAAAAGCATCTTTAAATTTGCCCTGTGTAGACCTATTCATTTCATTTATTTTTTAATTTTTGACGAGATAAAGGTAACGTTTGTCTATAATATTTAACATGAATAAATAGATTCTCTATTCTTTGGTTACTATCAATTATGAGGTATTTTAAATGATATTCGATACATTAGTCAGCCCCCTCTCCCTGCCTCTCTACCTTGCAACAAAAGATGCTGAAAAATGCCGAGGATACTGTAAGGACTACCAGATTTCTATAAGGACTAGTGGTTTTTATACTCTACTAGTCCCTTGGGCGAGTGCTTGATGACCACGTTTTGTGAACCCTGAAAACGCACTGGCCTTTGTGTTTTTTGGACCTGCATTTAAGAGGATAGTGTAGAATGTCTTTTTGTGTATAAAGAATACAGAATTTGGTAAATACTATAAATACTTGCCTGTCGTTGTTGTCCCAGCATGTGAGTTGGCCTTGTGCGACAAGGCGAAGGAAATACTTCTGCCAGCGCTCGACATGAAGTAGACGTAGTGTCCCCCAGTACCTTTCAATACGCTGCGTCGATCCATAAGGGAATATAACAGTCATAATTCTGAATAACTAATTATTGGAACCACTAAAGCACATATTTCCTTTCAAATATTTTCCATACTAACAGATAGCGAGACAATCCAAATTTTCCATTATAATTGAATGCTACTCATTGTGTTCAGACAGTTAAACCACGGCGATTAATTTCGTACCCTTAAATTTCTAGTAATTACCTTGTTGTGGTTGCTGCTCCCTTGAATGACTGCTGGCAGTTCGTTCCTCCTTTCCCTACCATTCCATAAGAAGTTCTGTGCAATACATAGGTTACGATTTTCCGTCCCCATATCGGTTCTCAGCGAAAACGGTGCGCCATAAGTCTGCACTGCTTGGCAGTAGAATACTGCAGTTTGCCTAGGGTCGTGATTTGTGACACACGCCTCCAGCCACATGATGTGACGTGAAAATCCGTCCACGGCGCCGTGTATGGGTAATCCAAACGGCGCAAGCTGGATTAAAAGTAGTTAACATAATTATAATTATAACATAAATTACAATAAAAAAGACATAGGCAATGCACAGGAGTCTCTTCCCCCTGTAATGTTGGAGTGGCGAAGGCACTGCTGCGATCGCCAAAGGCGAGGTAAGCAGTTTATGATCATACCCAGGCAATAGAGATAGAGAAGAAGGGAGAGAGTGACACAGAGTGACACAGAGAAAAGAGAACAAAAGGCCTTTTAATGTCTTACCCACGTCCCATGTTATGATTTCCGATGAAAAGAGGCAAAGTGACATCAATGATAATAAACAACAAACCCTAACAACAAAATCCTGGTAAAACCAATTTTCTTATTGGTTGGGTTTTACTCCACAGGTGGTAAGTGCTGATAGAAACACAGTATATCAATCATTTACTTTCTGATATGTATCCTGAATTCACACCAACTCACAGCGGGCCGTTATTGGGAGCAAAAGTAACATTTGAAAGACAAATGAAAGACAAATGAAAGACAATATTCTACTTTTGCGAAATAATACGGTGTGCTATCTGAATAGTGATTGAAGTTTTCTATACTCTGTGTCTTAGGGCCTGAATCAAATTTAATTTGGTCCGGCATATAACATATGCATATGTAATGCTTATCTAAACTAGGACTTGTCAGTTAAGGGGAGCCGGGATCCTTGTAAGTCTAAATTTATTTAACATGGTGCACAGACTTAGGAGCTCAATGATCTACCACAGGCGCAATAGGTACCTTGTCGTAGCCGTCCACATGCCATATGTAGTTTGGGCCCTGCAAATACAAATAAAAAACGTAATTATACACACAAATAAACATGTATAATCTATGCAGTTAATTGTATAATATATAATCACGGCAGTCAATGGTTACCACTTCGAAATAAGGTACAGTAAAAGTCTATTTATTCCAATGTACGATTTACATCGGAAGCTTAAATATTGAAGCCTAATTGACCATCAGCCGGACAACAGATAAAACATTCACATGTGACGTACCAGACTGAAGTAAACGCGCCTGTCTAGACGCCCGCGACGTCTATTCTCTACATATTGTGGCTCAAAGTGACGGTTGAGTAGCTCTATGTGTCGCCTTAGGAGAAATGGCACAGATTACATTTGTAGCCAAAAATTCTTAGCAATGTTCGAATTCATTTATTTCAGCACTAGCATGTAACATTGTTTACATGATAGTAATTTCCTATAGCAGCTTAATTACTAATTACAAACGGTAGACTATGGTGCACTACCTATTAAAGTACTTACCTTGACAAGTTTAGGTGATGCACATTGCGTAGCCTTTGCACGAGCTGTCTCGCTGACATATGTACGAAATCCTGCGCCCTCACCTCAGCCTGTCAACCAAGTGCGCGTCATTTAAAAAAAAAGTGAAGTGGAGGAATATATCACAAACTATATGTACATATTTAATGTTGGACTGTACTGCCTCATTTGTACTGTAATCAGTTTCTGAAAGTGTGATAACACATCGGCGCAGGCAGGCCATATAAAGTTAAGCAAAGGCGTCGCAAATAGCACTGGCTGTCAACCAATATATCCTATGTGGTGGTAGCTGACGTCAGCAACAGCCAAAAAGATTATGAACATGTTACCTGATATGCAGCTAGTATTTCTGCTGGTGTAGATAACTGCCGTCCTCTACGACATAACCCCAAACGTTGAAACACCTGGACACGTAGATAGTTGTAGCTGCAGTGAAATAGGCAAATCTGCATTAGTGAATATCAATTAATGGCGCGTCAATCAGTCCATCAAGCAAACGGTTCTTACTTTCATTATCTTCCTGCTGTTAGTTAGTTCAAACAGAAATGATGGTCACTTAGGCTTCAATCTTTAAGCGTATGTAAATCGTGCATTTGAATAAACACACTTTTACTGTACCTTATCTCGAAGTTCAATTCCGCTGCTAGTAGTGGCCGAATGTCTTTGGCGTTCAATCCCTCTCTGTGGCGAATGCGGATGTATTCTTCTACTTCTGCAGTACATGAAGATATATAATTTGATAGCACTAACGTCGACAAGCTTGTTTACATTGTTAAAAGACGTTGTCCGACAAGTGGCGCTAGTTTGCCTTGGCCTACAGCACACATCCGAGCGACCAGTGAAACATCACATGTTGGGCGATAATTGGGTTATGAGGGACTTTACGGTGTCGGTCGTCCTCCACCCCCGTACGAAATGATATGAACGGTATGGGAATTCATTAAGACCTATTACTACCTGTAGCTTACACTAAATTGAGGGTAACAATGACATAAAAGATGGACTAAACTTGTACATACCCGGTGTTATTCGCCGAGGTGGCATTCTTCCGGAGTCTCAAATCTGGTGTAGTCATTCAACGCCAGGCGCCGGACAAACGAAAACTGCTGCAGTCAGACGTCAGATGGCAGCACATGTTTTCCTTGTAGGAAATGTATGGGCTTATCGATGTCGGTAGTCGATTTGTCTTTGACTTAGATGTAATATGTCTTTACATAAGGTCACTTTTTTTTTCACTTCTGGATATGTGATTGGTAGCCATACTGAATTTCAACAACTCATAGTAGCCACTTATTTTTAGCACTGCAAAACTCAATGGGTCTACACTAATTGTCAATGAGTCCTGAGTTTAGAAACTCTTTGGAAAAATATAATAATAATATACTAATGTTATGTAGAAACATCTTAATACCGAGATGTGTTGGTATGACCTGACATTAAAGACTGAAGCCCTTGGCATGTGGCCATTTGCAAAAACATTCGGTAAAATAGTCTGCGAACAGAATATCACACCATAAAATCATAATAATCACAGAACTGCGAGCTGTACATAAATGCAAGTTAAAAAAGAGCATGACAATCTCGACTACTATCAACATAAATAACTGGATATTAAATACGTTGTAACAAAGAATAGAATCGGTTCACAATAATGCAGGTGCTTAATTGAACATCAGCCGGCCTGACCTTCTTAGGACCAACTTTGATGTTGACGATCGACGAATTATGTATCACTGATAACTTTTTTTTGGGGGGGAGAAGTTAATTAGGCCGCTTTGTTCTTATCTCGTAGTGCATCCTGTTTCCTGTTTGAAAACGCACTGGCAAACTGAGGTCTATAACACTGGGACACTGGGATGTTATTTTTTTGCTATTTATGTTCGAATGTGCAACAATGCCTACACACTTTTACATATCATACCTACGATGACCATTTGGCCTGTATCGGATCCATTAACATGCTTAAAGTCAACTCTACATGTTGACGTATGTAATTGCTTAGACATTTCTGAGCAATTCCTGTTGCATTTTTGGCTGTAACATTGTACACAAGTACACATTGTTGTCTGGAAAGGGCGGAAATCAACTCATTTGGTAGAGCTATAACTGTACCCAGTCAAACCTAGGCAATTGTTATATGTGATACCCGCAACCACTGTTTTAAGTGATGAATAAATGTATAAAAATTACCGAAAATTACCTAAAGGAACCTAAATAAAGCTTCACCAATACATAAAAATGCTACCAATACCACACACACATAATGGGTTGTCCATGGCACTTTACTGCCATTGGCCCTTGCCTCAGCAACAGTATTAGTAATCGACAAAAATTATAGCTTGAGGAAAGACCGCATAAACAATTCATTATACATTAGACATCAAGAAATGTATTAAAAAAGACACGAGACACAGTGACTTATTTAACAGACGAGCCAAGAAATTGTACCGACCGTCAATATAATTAATGTATTGCTTAAACAGTGACACAAGACAAAAAGTGACCTGGGAAAAATGTCTTATCATGCCACACTCACATGATAGGCTTAAAAAAAGGGACATTTGTATACACCTTCTACACAATTTCATGCCCCTCCAAGTATTGGTTCGGTGTCAAGATGTTATACAGGTCTACATGTGTTTGTAAATCTTGGTTATCACACCTTGGGTATTGGACAGTCATGTTCCCTACTGTAATAGAGTGTGTGCATACCAGTCGCTCTAAATTATTAGGGAATTTGCTGATAACTTTATGCCAGGGTAGGTCCCACCCAAAAGTAACGTGAGGAGGTAACACGCGTTACTGGGTTCAAACTCCACAGTGGTAGGAGGCGACCTCAGGTGTGCATACCTGTTCCTATTCAAACCAACATGGACTGCTCTCCAGAGAGATTCATCTCTGTGGAGGTGGCAATTTTCGACCAGGAGACCCTCCTGTTAACAGTGACATATGTATGCTCGGTGGGTCAAACACATCGCAACGAAGAAATCTTCTTGACTCGTGGTCAGTACATACTTATCAGTTAATTATATTACTAACTCAACTTAGTAGAATTTACTGATTCGCCGGCCAATTTGACTGTTGTATGTTTAATTTGATCCGCTCTTTGTTGAATCTTCTGCAGCACGATTTGTTGGTGCGGCGGCTGCTGTTGGGGAAGGGTATGTAATCCAGTGTTACATTACATTTGTACCCTGGATTATCACACTCTGCTGTACTCTACAAAGATCGTCAATCATTCAATCGGATAATATACATATGGTCTTCACATGGAAGCGGTTACTACGGATCTTGACTAGTTATTGTACAACATCAATGCTAGCTCTAACTGACTATTTTGGAAGTGTCAGTCAACTGGTCTAAATTTTGGCTAATTTAAGTTGGCAGCGTTCTTCAATACTGGGAAGGTAATGTTGCCTTTAGTCGCAGCAGTGGCGCGATTAGGCTATCCAACTTATTCTGCAATGACTTGACATTTGTGAAATAATTATACAATGTCGAATCATGTCTCCTCTCTATAACTTGTATCACATAATTATGTCACGAAGATGTTATAATTATATTCATGTCACTTCCTTGTCTATAATACAGAGATACTGAGGACCCCGGCATGACCACTGAGGCCCAAAAATAAATTATTGTTATTGGTAAGAAACAGATTTTTGTGTTGATTTTTTAGGGCAATATAATTTCTCCCTCTTTGTCTTATGTTTCTCGGAGTTAATTCTGAAACATTGCATAGGAAACGGTTGCTATCATTAGATTCCTATGCACGCGCCCGCTGCGTTAACACGAAAGGTCGGCCGGATTTTGTGTTACTGCTGGATAACTTTCATAACACGCACACATACCGCCAGATGGCACGCCGACGGTGTCGCCGACATTTTCCTCCAGGCGCTACTCAGTTTCCGCTATGAAACCAACACTCGGCATCACCATCAGGCCTTTCCAACCTCAGACTCTGAAGCGATCAGACGTGTTCAACTTTGCTCTCCACCAAACATCGCATGTGTCACCGATAAATACGTTACTACTTTCACACGGGAAATCGGTGAGTACACTCACTTCCATAGAGTAACCCATTCCAATGATTCAATTCCATTTGTGCATGCACTGATAATTATCTTATATATTGTTATATATCTTAATGTTGATTTCATTTATTTTGAACAGAAGATGCGTTGTCGCTGTGGCCAAGTGATAGTTGTCCAGGATGATGAGGTTATGTGCAGCGTGTGCGATGTGCCCCAGAACATGTAAGTACTACCAATTTTGAAACTGATACGTGAAAAATGTTTGTGAATAATATGGACAGGATTAGCTTATTTCATAGTATTTGCGACTGGCGGCATGGCTAGTAGCTCCCACTAGTTAAGCAATAGTCGATCAGAACTGACTGACACACGATATTGCTGCAGCTAACCTGATTAGTGGATGACTAAGACAAGTGAGTCTGTGATAGCAAGCAAAGTAATTAATAACTAAGACATCAGTACGGCTCACAATGGAAGACAATGTAACTATGATTTCAAGTGACGCCTAGATGCCAGTTTGACTACCAGACTAAATGTCGGTGACCACGTGGTAGTAGTAGTGTGGGTCGTTCAGCTGGTCATCGTTCTCAAACTTCATTGAATGACTGCCTGGACAGTTTAATGTGGCACAAATTAAATAAGTATTTCAGTGGAATCTAAATCAAGATCTAATAATGTGTTAACTGGGTTCAATTGCTAGCATGAATCACTAGTAAGTGTTGCTGTGCTAGCAGCGAAGATAATCACATCAGTAGGGCTCACGATGCAATAGAATATAAATAATTTAGCGAGCCGATTCACCCCGTATTTGCCAGTTTGACTACAAGATTAAATGTCGGTGACCACGTGCTAGTAGTAGTGTGGTTCGTTCAGCTGGTCATCGTTCTCAAACTTCATTGAATGACTGCCTGGACAGTTGAATGTGGCACAAATGAAATAAGTATTTCAGTGGAATGTAAATCAGGATCTAATAATGTGTTAACTGTGTTCAATTACTAGCATGAATCACTAGTAAGTTTTGCTGTGCTAGCAGCGGAGATAATCACATCAGTAGGGCTCACGATGCAATAGAATATTAATAATTTAGCGAGCTACTGGTCAAAACGTCGGTGACCACGTGCTAGTAGTAATGTGGTTCGTTCAGCTGGTCATCGTTCTCAAACTTCATTGAATGACTGCCTGGACAGTTGAATGTGGCACACATGAAATAAGTATTTCAGTGGAATGTAAATCAGGATCTAATAATGTGTTAACTGTGTTCAATTACTAGCATGAATCACTAGTAAGTGTTGCTGTGCTACCAGCGAAGATAATCACATCAGTAGGGCTCACGATGCAATAGAATATTAATAATTTAGCGAGCTACTGGTCAAAACGTCGGTGACCACGTGCTAGTAGTAGTGGGGGTCGTTCAGCTGGTCATCGTTAGCAAAGAACTTATAGCAGGGAAAACTAAATCTGAAGGTAGTTAGATATGTGCTCAACTACTTTTCATTGCGTGTTGATCGATGATGGGAATCGGTTACATTACTGACAACAATCCATATTAAGACAATTGTGTCTGTCTGTGATAGCAGATAAACTAATCACATTATATGGGCTCGTGATGGAATAGAATATAACTAATTTATTTTGCCGACTTGCCACCTAGATGAAAGTTAGACTACTGGTCAAAATGTTGACACACAGGTGCTAGTAGTAGTGTGGGTCGTTCGCTGGATCAAAATTAGTGCAGGGAAATATAATTCATAAGCTACGTTACTAACACCATGACCTAGTAAAACAAGTGTGTCTGTTGTGAGAGCATTGAAACGGATCACATGATGAGGGCTCGCCCTGGAATATGAATAGAATATAAATAATTTAGAGTGTTGATTTAATTAATTAATTTAGCGTTGGTGTTGGACTAGTGGTCAAAATGCTGTCAACCACGTGCTAGTCTGGGTCATTCATAACATAAAATGTAGTTAACCTGGTCATTGTGCTCTCCAAGCGTTAACTAACCTCAGCGACAGGGAATTGTTACACTAATTAGAACACTATTACAGGGAAATATTAATCTGAACCTATGGTCAGCTATTTTCCATGTTTAGCAGCGATTCTTCTGTCACGCTCCTCAGCGATGGTGAGCTTGACACCCTTACCACGGTGCCAAAAGTGTAAAATGTGTCTAACTGTGCCAAATCTCAAATCCATATAAGCAATGTTATTATTATCTTGTTCATTCCCCTGATGAAGACCACCTATGCTACGGTCTCATTCTACTATGGACAATTGTATTTGCAGTCACTGCTTGAAATGCTAACGATTTGGAACTACAGGTTTTACTAGTCCTATAACAGGACAGGACATGCACGATACCTTAATCAATTTATAAGCTTTTGTTTACTACTGTTTCATGCTCAATGTCATTGGTAACTTTTCTACAATTCAATGGTTTTTCAAGTTCCATGTTCAACGTTCCTAGGTATAGCACAAGATTTTAGTTCAATGTTCGTTCGTCACCTTGTTACGAGAGTTCAGTCCATCTATAAAGTACACTGTTGCAGTAGCACCTGTATCATTGGCTCAATGCTTACAGGGATGTAAGATGTAAGATGGGATGTCCTTGTACTTAATTAGAGTGTGCCATAGTACCAACATGACACAATCAACGATATATCATACATTAATCGACTTTGTTGTTCACTCGTTGCAATGATGCAGTTGCATATTTACATACATACATGATTTTTTGGAATATATTGATTAATATTCTGGTCGTAAACATGAACTGTAATTTAGTAATTTATCCTTACTTTACCTTCAGGACCGTGTCCCAGTTAAACACTTGTAAGTATGATCCGTATTAAAAATGACAATGATCGACATTAGCAATTTTATTGTGATATGTTCATAAATTTAGAGTATCAAGTTTGTAATTCCTAAATTTTTCGGGTCGGTTCAATTGCACTTTGTACGATACGTTGTCGCACGATAGATGCAGTACGTAACGATGAGCTTTGGCTACTTGGGTTAACTCACATAAATTGCAATTAATCTTCAATATTTCGTGCTAAATTTTCAGTCGTTGCCCTTGAGATCATGGCGGGGGAGGAAACCCAAGTTGTTAAGGTATGAATGGAAGAATAGCAAACGAACGTGTGGTCTTCGTGAGAAGAACTAAGCAACTGATTTAATGATCTAGCATCTGTACATATGTCCCTACAGGATGTGGGAAAGAGTAGGGGGCGGAGCCCTTACGTAATACCTATGGCTTAGCATGAATAAGTAGACTTGCACAGTACTGGATAGCTAAGTATAATTAGCGAATTTAATAATGAGATATTATAATTAATGGGTGATAATTAGATAGATAATGAGGTTACACAATGTTACGTAATGTTACATAACACTGCCCCCCCCGCCCTCAATCAGATACAAAGTATCGAATGAGGGTGTACCCTAAAAAACATTTTTAGGAATTTTTGAAAGAAATAGAAAAATAATAATTTTCGAATAGCTGTGCTGTTACCTAGTTATCCAAGCCAAGTCATATGCGCGGTTACAATATGCACATATAGGTATTCTTAAAAACAAAAACAAAATAATAAAAATATAAAAAGAATACACAAATTAATATTTTGAAAACATGTTCAACAATTCCTTAAAATCAACGTCGTTATGAACATGTAACATACATTAATTAAGGTACAAATAGTCTCTTAACAAAGAATTGTCTTGTCTGTACCGACACTTTTTAAACGATTATACAAACACAAGTGTTTCTTACTTCTGTTGGGTAAAATAAAGTAGAATACAATACTCAAGCAGAAGTCCAACTCACAAAAACATATAAGAAGAACATATAGGTAAAAATCAATGGTAAATGCCAGTAGTTCAGTCCAAACAAGAAGGCATAATGTTAAATATAACAACAATCTCGTAATGACAAACTGCATGCTAGAGAAAAAAAATTATCAAGGTTAAAACGTCAATGGTACGGTGCAAACAAAAGACATTTTCCCTTAGTAAAATATTTCTATGTTAAACTCCCAATAGGGCGGTCCAAACAGTGAATGCAGATGGCGCCACCGTCAAGTCCGTTTTGGACCGTACACATCGCCAAGTATAAGAGGCGGATAAATTGCGCATTAACCATTCGGATCGGCGTCGGACTGCTGGACACATCGCGTACAGCGGCTATCTACGACTTTGAGAAGAGCTCTGTTATATTCCTTACCATTCTTCTCTAAACAGGCAATTTCCTATTGCCTTGAGCAAGAGTATTTGTATATTCAATACCCTTACCCAACAAAAAAATTTTTTCTTCCCAAGCTTAACACTCCTTACTGTTGTTTTAATCAAACTTAAAAAATAGAAAAAACATCTCCTAAAGAGTAAATGAGAACTAATATCAACAGTAATCAGTTGATAATCCCTTACCGTCTATACTACACGAGTAAGGTCCCTAGTAAGGTACTAGCCAGATCAGATTATCAACGTCGGCTGAGCTATACCCTGTACTGGGTTACATAATAATAGCTAGGGGTAGTATATAGGTCCACTATACATCTAGACCACTGAGGCTACGTGCCTCCTACGTAAACAAATACATGCGTCTACATGGTGATCCCGAGGATCTGGTGAATAAAACAGTCCCAGTAACGCTAGATTCTTAACATATCATAGCCTTATTTTTTTCTTCTAAAAATCTTTTAGAAAAAGTTTTTTCAAATACATTCGTTTTCTTAGATCAATAATAATTGATTCTTAAAGGAAACCTACGTCCAATTATCGCGAGTAGATATGGCCTTAGGCAGCAACTGACACACGTGTCTGGGATGCCTCGTTATAGGCGTATAGAATTACAAAATACTCTGTCGGTACAGCCATTACATGTGTATTATCGTTAGTAATCAATCGTAGACAAAACATCAGTTGTCTGGCGACAATCCTTGTCACAACACGATCATGACCTACAGCTTGTGGTCTCGGTGTCTATGTTTACATCCGATGGGGTAATATATCAACTAATCGTGATTTGTATCAACACAGAGAAGTGTCTACTAATAGTATATGGTTCTAAATATAACCTACACATTTCAAAACAACTAACCAGAGCGAGAAAGGTATATTTCAGACAATGACGCTTGTCTGCTGCTTAAAAGTGAATGAATTCTCTTCAACTGGGAATACAAATTAAAAACATAACAATACAAATACATCTGCAAGAATAAACAATATAAAAATGCCAGACAATGATGCTTGTCTGCTGCGTGAAATTGATATGTATCATCGACTGAGTCCAACTCAGGAAAAGTTCATATGAAAAAGATATCAGAGGAAAGGTATAATACTCAAACCTCAGGCAATGGGGGCGAGCCAAGTGCCTATTAAAATTATCAGATTTAATAAAATGTTCATTTTCATCTTAGATCCGTTCCACGTTTGATCTATGGGGCACTACCAATAGTTCTTCCTCAGTACCATTTTCTCTCGCTGACAAATAGGCAGCTGTACTCCTGTAAGAAAGCATCAATTACAGTCCAATGACAGGTTGCATAGAATATTGGGTATTATAAACACATTTTATATATCAATATCAATGCCAGGGTGCCAAAGTCAATTGAAAAAGTGCTTAAAAAAAGAAAATACTTTCGATCGAGTAAAACCAGATATCTACTCCTGAGAAAAAATGAAACATCGAGGCGAGAAATTTCTTCCAAGTATTTTAGCAAGAAACAAACAACAAAATGGTAAAACACAAACATGACAAAAAATCTTTCAGACAAATAAAATAAATTGGAACAGCAATGGTTTCCAAAACAAAGTGATTATACAAACTTACATGGTGACACTAGACCCATTTGGGTCGTCCATCCAAGGTATCTGGTAAGAACTAGTGCCGGAGGATATTAACAGAACGTACATTGCATCTGACGCTGGGTTCATCAGCTCTGCCAGGTCGTGATGGTATCGTCGATCTACTTTGACCTTGCTAGGGAGCAAGATCTGTTTCGTTGTTCTGTGCACTTTTAATGATAGAGCTGCTCTCCATCGCAGATCGATATCAAGTGAGCAACAACAACACCATCCAACGTGCAATTTGCCTAATCTTAGCGGCGGGGCAGGTGAAGATCCCACGATTGCACTTACTTCATAGGGGATTTGCATTAATTTGATCGTGACCAAATGATCATCAGAATACAATCTGAGCATAATCCAAGAAGCAGTTTCATCTTTCTGGTTTCTAGTGCATCGTCTACAGACTAGGCATCGAGGGAAGTAGTTACATATGCATCGACGATGCTTCCAGAGAAATAATATAATTTTGAAGGCAATAATTATTGCACAAATTTTCAATATAGCATGGATAGGGTTTGGTGGAAAGTAAGGTTTCAAATCTTCTGTGATTGGCTGTGGGGTGGGTATGTCGAAGCCCAGATTTATATCCTCAAAAACTGGCGCTGAGAGATTCAGCTTAAACGCCTGAATGGGCCTCACAAATGTGCATAAGATAGCCAATTTGTGGATCCTATAGAACAAATAAACAGAGAAAATCGTCACCAATATGCTAATGATTAAAGCCAAATTTATGGATGCTGGATGGGTAGACATTGTATTTATAGATTTCTTCAAAGTCTCCCATCTGTCATTAGCAATCTTATCCGCCACCAGTAGCTCATTCGCTAGCCTTTCTACTTTAATTCCTGATGTTATCAAGGAAGCTGGTAAATGTGACAAGGCTGCATGCATGTCTTGAGGAGAGGGAAGGTTAATGTGTATTCTGGAACCATGTTTCGTTTCACCAGTTAAATTTTTGAATGGAATTTTAAATATTACGGCGATAGCCAAATTAAATCCTGATTCTACAAAAATATTTGTGTCGTTCCAAGGAATACACCCATCTCTTGGAGCAGATATTACCACCGATTCAGAGATTAATGAACAATCACAAGGAATTTTGATAATAGCCAATAAACTCATCGCAACTTTCGTTCTGGGTCGCTGAAGGCAAGAGAGAGTTGATCTTGTTTCTCTGCCCACTACCAAATGTTGGATTTTGTTAATCGCCAGGTGAAAAAATGGTGTCTTGTGGGTTAACAAAGTATTGAAAGTACACAATCTTCCTATCTCTGAGGCCAAATCTCTGAAAATTGCCGAATAGCAGGTGTTGCGATTTGCCAAAATTCTCGCTGGGGGAGTAAAACACACCACAGAGCGACTCAGCTGAGTACATTGCTCATAAACATGCGATTTTAACTCAAAATATATCCCTAGTCTTGAGCATTTACCCAATAGATAAGGCATCTCAGTGTCTAGTAAGGTATACCCCGTTGAATCATTAGAACTAGTGTGGATCGGAACACCGAATCGCACAGGTCTGTAAGCTATACACAAGTCGTCATTATATTTAAGAATAATAGGCACTGTTATCAAGAGAGAATTGTTCCAGAAATGATATTCCACCACTCTTGTGTAGGAGGGGTCCAACGAATCGTCCAAAATCGTGGCCAAAGGAAATTTTGATGCAATTTCTTTAGACAATGGTTTCAACAAAGCTCTCAGACCTCCCAAGGGCAAGAAAATATCGGGTAATTCACCCTGATTTAATCTGTTTAATCCCCTGATAAGTGACCTCGCCGTATCGATATACTCGATTAACACCAACAGATTCAGAGTGGTTTCATGTAACATGGCATGTAATGCCATGGTGTTAGTTAACTCTGCAGTCAAATTTTGCACAAAGTTATCTATCTGCTCTGTCAGATTTTTTCTTTCTTTCGACAAATTAATAAACAAAACTCCCACCTCTCTGTTGAGTTTAGTGGCGTGCCTAAATAATAACTTTAGCTGTTTAGTCAGACTCAAAATTATCTTATCCCTTTTTACATTTGATATTTCACCAAATGATAACCCTTTAATCATAGCATCCAATTTATTTTCCACTTTTGACAAGTGTGGATCAGTAGCCAGACCCAGGCCAACAGAAACCAAATCACCTACAGGCTGCAATAAAGCCTTTCGTCTAGACCTACCACCATGTGAACTAGCCATGCTTTCTATCTTGTTAAATAATGTTAGAGCCGTGTCAAAGACACGAGTTAACAAAAATTCAATTTTGGTCCGAATTGTTCTCATTTCTGAAGTTAAATTGTACTGATTTTCCAGTGTCAAAATTGTATTGTTAGGGGGCAAAATTACTGTCGGCACCAACACATGTACAAATATTTCTTCCACATCGATCAGAATTGGTTTGTGCATTTCTCCAAATGCCACTCCATAATTCTGTTTGATCAGATACTCTGCATTCGTCCAAGAGAGTAGACAGGCTACCCTGAATAACACGAGAAAAGAGAAAACAAAAGTCGTTGTAGACTTTCCTAACAAGTAAATAAAAAAAATATATACATATGACTAACATAAGTGTATTAATCAGATCAGATTAACCCATATCCTATACGTGGATAGGGCTACCTTCTAGAATAATATTTTTAGTGGCTGACGTTAGTACTTACGTTAAGTTCCACCACCAAATATCGAAGTCATGCATGATATAAACGTTTCAACAAATAAAGAAATAATCCATGATATCCATGTGTAAATTCCAGGCGTTCAGGGCAGTTCGTATAAACAGTGAAATAACAAATGAAATAAATCAAGATACGAATGACACCTACCAGATTATTGAAAGAAACATGATGAACTATCGTTGAGATTGTAATAAAGGCAGCTCACGAAACGTGAAAAATAAAACAATCGGTCTGGGTGTCCCCAATGGTACACAGCCACTGGATGGAAGGGCCTGAATTAGCTGGACATATATAAGATGACCAACTCAGGCACTGAATAATCTTGACCAATCGCAGCTTGAGGCTGAGGGCTGACTTCATTAGCGAATATCAATCCTAACCATATATAGTAAAAGGGGCGTCTACCAGGAACCATTGCACCACCTATATCCCTTCTCTTCTTGCATAATACAATAGATCGCTTCATCCTACTGGACTTACATAATAGTACCATCTATCTTACTTGAAGCAAACCCTGCTAATTCCGCTTATAGAATTTCACAAGCCATATAAATTACATGCGGATGTATCACTTAATCCGGAATCCTTTTATGTCTGAATATTACGTTTCAACAGATCAACTAACTTGTTATCTGCAGCACTTGACTTCTTTATGAATTGAACATGGACAGGTCTCTTTACCTCTGCTCCTGTTTCAAGATTTCTTATTTTTACTGTATAAGGAGAAGGAAATCCGCACACAATAAATGGGCCAACGTATCGATTTTGCAATTTCATTGCTGTATTTGGGACCAACAATCGGTGGACCTTAGCATAAACAATTGAACCGATATCTAACGTATGGGGCCTGCTCTTTTCATCGTGTCGGTCTTTCATCTTCTTCTCTCTGTCATTTCTGTTTTTTTCTGCAATAGCAGCAGCCTCAGCTTTCGTCTTCATTATTTGTAACATTTGGTCAATGATCGGTTGGGTATGGGAGATATCATTTTGCAGTGGGGCTTCTGCAGGAATTATCGGATTCTTCCCAAAGGCCAGGAGATATGGAGATATACCGGTTGTATAATGATCTGAAGCATTTAATGCAAATTGGATATTTGGTAAAAATAAATCCCAATCTTTTTGACTTCTAGAGACCATTGTTCTTAGACAACCGATTATCGATTGATTTTGCCGTTCTACCTCTCCTTGTGAACGGCTTAAATACGGAGAACCGTGTACCTGTTTAATTCCCCAAGCCTTGCATTTGTCTCTGAATGTTTCGCCTATATAACAGGCACCATTGTCGCTTCTAAGAATCTTAGGAACGCCCACATAAGCGATTACATACTTGTGGAATTCGGCAGCGACCCTCTCTGCTGTAATAGCAGGAGTCGGCCAGATGAAACAAAATTTCGAGTATTGGTCCGTCACCACCTGGATATAGCAATTGTTCCTTTGCGTTCTAGGCAAAGGTCCCATCGCGTCTATCATTAGCGTGCTAAAGGGTGCAGGCGCCATTTCTCTGATCTTCAAGGGCAATCTGGTTGGATGCTTAACACTTTTAGACATCAAGCATTCGTGACAAGAAGTTACGTGCATTTTAGTATCCTTAGCCATTGATGTCCAATAAAACCTCGCTTGAAGTAAAGAAAGAGTCTTAGCATATCCCACATGTGCAGCTAATGATTTAGCATGAACAAATCGAATCAAAGGCTTCTGCAATACCTCAGGAATTACTATTTGGAAACAATTAGCCAATTGTGTGATCTTGGTCCTTTTAGGAAGCCTACATAAAATCTCATCTTGAACGAAAAACATATCATGAGTTGTTAAGATTAATCGAGTCAACCCGTGATTCTTTGGCAATTGTTTACCTTCGAGATTATCAGTCATCAGAGTGCAAAACAAATCGTTTTCCTGGTCATGTTTCAGCTTAGCTTTATCGAATGGAACTCTAAGCTGTTTATCAATGTTTTCTTTACATACAGGACCCTCTTCCCCTATCCTGGTCTTTGTGTTATTTTTCCCTGGCCGAATTACAGGCCTTGCCTTTGTCTTTCTAGCTTTAGGGATATTACCACATCTGCTGTTCCTAGGGGGCTTAACAGCTTGATTACCATTATCTGGGGGAGGGACTCCATCCTGTTTATCGTTGTCATCACTTACAGGATCATTAGCACGTGTCTGAGCCCTTGTTTGTACTGGGGCTATCAAGATATCCGTGCTACTGTCTGTCATTGGTACAGAATCCTGTAACTGTATATCTGAGATAGAGGAGACTTGCTCCTGTGATACACTATTATCTAATTCGTGAACAGCTACATCCTTCTTGAGGATGGCTCTTGTCTTATACAACATGATTGGATTATTCTCACATTTCTCATCCTGGTCGAATAATTTTGTTGCATGAATGGGATTAAATGACATGGATTTCCTCATCTCAACGTGAGGAACTGTGGGAATATTAGGATCGTATTCCCTTCGAGATAAAACATCTGGGATTATATTCAATTTTCCCCGGATATATTTCACAGAAAAATCGAACTGCCCAAAAAAATCGAGCCATCTGAACATCCTCCCTGTTAAATCTTTCTTTGTATTTATAGCAGTAAGAGCTGCATGAACAGTCAAAATGGTAAAATGTTTAGACATGACATAATGTCTAAATTTGCTCAGAGCAAAACGTAATCCAGCCAATTCCTTTTCAGTCGCACTGTATTTCTGCTCAGCAGGGGTCAAGCCTCTTCCTGCAAAGGCTATGGGACGTAAATTACCATTAACATCAGCTTGACTGATACAGGCCCCTAAACTTTGGTTAGAAGCATCCGAGGCCAAGATGAATTCTTTAGAATAGTCAGGGTATACCAAGACAGCATCTTCAAGAATCGCATTTCTGATTTTATTAAATGCATTTTCAGCCTCGGTTGACCATACAAACTTCACTTTTGCCTTTGTAAGTACATATAAAGGCTTCATAATCTGACTGAAATTTGGTATAAACACCCTATAATAATTGGCAAGTCCAGCAAACGACCTAACCTGCTTCACCGATTTTGGTCGGGGGAAGGATCGTAAAGCATCCAGTTTAGCTGGATCTGGGTGTATCCCATCCTTGTCTACTATAAAGCCTAAAAATGGGACCCTCGTCAAACCAAATGAGCATTTCTCCTTCTTGAATTTAATATTTGCCTTGGCAAAGGCAGCAAATACATTTTTAATGTCCCTTACATGCATATCCCAAGTTGGAGATGCTATTACCACATCGTCGACGTAATAAAAAGCATTCGGAACCACTTGTAAAACATGTTCAATTAAAGAGTGAAACGCTTTGGGAGAGGTCTTTAAACCCATAGGCATAACCTTATACCTGTAGACACCTAGGGGAGAATTAAAAGCTGTTATATATCTATTCTCATCCTTTAAACCGACCTGATGGAAGCCAGCAAAAGCATCTAAGCGAGAAAAATATCTTCCTTGGGTTTGCCCAACTGCTTCTATAGTGTCGTCAGCACGTGGGAAGGCCCTAATTTCATCCTTTATTGATTTATTGACTTGACGATAGTCAATAACAAGACGCCAGGCCCTCTTCCCATCAGCTGTGGTAGGTTTTTGAACAAGAAAACATGGGGAACTAAATTCAACTGGGTCGACACACTTCTCTATTAAATTTTGCTCGACCTGTTCCCTTAAAATTCCTTCCATTACTTTAGACATTACAGGATTCATGCGATATGGTTGTCTCATGACAGGGTTAAAATCAGGTTTCAATTCGATTTTATGTTCATATTCTGTTGTTAAACCTAACTTTTTATCCTTGCCAACAAACGCACTCTCATTTTTCTGCAACAAATCTAGCAATTGGGTTTTCTGTTCACCAGTTAACTCCTCACCTATCTGGAAATCAACAATTTTATCGCTCGTTCCAGCTGTTTCAGCCTTTAAACTATTCACTTGTTCAATTTCTTTAGGAGAAAGAAAATCGTCTTCAGAAGCCAGAGTGTACATACCCAATACCGTGCCTCTCTCTATCGTTGAGGAGGCTTTTGAAGCATTAAATAAAGTAATTGGTACCTTATTTTCACTAAAAGGTTTTACCAAGGCATGCTTGACTAAAAACGATACAGGTCTCTGCCTTTGCAGATTTTCAGTGACACCGATTGATTTTAACATATCCGTATGTGAAGTAATTTCAGCCACAGTTGTGTATTCTGTTCCTGGGGCAATCATGAACGTATGTGTTGCTCTGATAGGGAACATATGCTGTTTTTCACCCGAATTAAACTTAATCTTTGCTCGGAATTTTCTCAAGAAATCAACACCCAAGATCATGCTTCTATGCAAAGCTGGTAAAACAATAAACCTGTGTCTGAATTGTTGGTCTCCTATCCTAAATTCAATCTCAATTTTCTTATAGCAGTGATGAGCACCTGGCCATTTCCACCAATTTGACAACATTTGGGCTCCTAGACACCCCCAGAATACCAAAAAATAATTTTTACTTTCATCAGTTGATTTGTTATTTTCTATCAACCTCATATATATGCACATTAAACTGTCAAGTTTGGAACCATTCTGATTATTAGTAATTTTTTTACAGGGGGGTAAAAAATAGATCCCAAATATGTAAAAATGCTAAAAATAGCATTCCGAATAATGGTACACATTTCTACATAAATGAGGATTTAAATTAAAAATAGATAAAACAAATATGCACATAATGTATTGCACTATTTTGTACTTGATAGGTCTCGACATAAGGATCATAACACCTTTTATTTGGTGAAAATATTCAAACTAGAGAAAAAGTTACAGCCAAATAACCATTCAGTAATGGTAATGATAATGGCAGCGGCAAGGGTGACAGGTCATTGACCCTCTGCCCACATTATTATGCATGTATACACATTATATAACTCATTATATTTAGAATATATATAACATTTATTACCCTTGTTTACTTTTTTAAGTTGACTTGAATACTTGAATTGATTGTCCCTGTCCTGTTTAAGTATTTAGAGGCAAAAATTTTAAACATAAAGATTCTGATATTATATATATGTGAGGGATACCATTTCTGACATTTTGTGACGGCAGACGTGACGTAGACGACGTGACGAAGACGACAAAAGCGTGACGAAGATTTTTTAAGCATTTTCCCATGAAAATCATTTAAAAATGACTCAGAAATTCTTAAGTTCAGTCTACATAGATTGGTATTAAGCAAAGTTAATAATAAATGTCAAATTTAAAGTTTATTATTAAGGATGACCGCGGGTATTTCCCAAAGTAAATAGATCAGCCTGATTTTTTCACACTTTGTACTCCAAAGCATGCTGATTTCAAATATAATTTTTTTAATGGGGGTCCCCAGACTAGATTTTTTGCTATTTCCGTTTGAAAATAAAAAGTTATTTAATTAATTTAATATGGCCGTCTATGGAGAAAAGGGCGTTTTTGAAACGTTTTATTCATTTTAAACCATAAATTGTAATTAGAGTTGGCTAATTTTTTAGTATATCATAGTTTAAGGGATATACTTTCTGAAAATAACAAGAAAACGGGTGGTCCCCAGATTACTTTAGGAGCTGGAGGCCCTCGAACTTGAGAGTGCAGTGAGTGAGAGCTGGACTAGCTTTGAATTTCATGTAAACAAGGTGGCTTACGGTGTTGTAAAACAATAACAAACAAGAAAAAAAACATATACTAATCTGTTCAAAAGTCAGAAGTGTTTCTTTTTAACTACTGAACAACACCATTCAAAGAAATGATAAAAAAACTAAAAAATATCAACATGGTCAATGTCGTAAAATCCCCGCCGTTTTTGGCAACTGAGAAATACCCGCGATCATCCTTAAATTTATGCCTTGAAAGGCTCTAAAAACCCCTAAAATAGGTGTGACGAAGACGACATGAGCTAGGGTACCCACCCCCTTTTGCTGCCATGTTATTTCTCTGCTTTGATTCAAGAAAAACTAAAATCAATACATTTGATGTTCTATACCTATATAATCCGATGCACTCTATCATTATTCATCAAAATATGACATTTTTTTTTTTTTTCAATTTATTTATTCCACCTTAGGCACACTGCGTGACGAAGACGACATGGGGGGGTACCCACAATTTTTTTTTTTTGATTTTTGATGACTTTTGGCCAAAAAATATTTTTTTTGCATTTTTTTTCCACACAGATCATATTCACGTAACCTACCATCACAACATATAAAAAAAAATGTTCAATTTTGAAGATTATTTAGAAATTTAGCAATTCCATGGACTAATGGCTGTTAAAAAAACGATTTTTGCCTCCAAAATGGGATTTTAAAATAAAAAAAATTAAAAAATTGGGCTAAAAATGCCAAAAATGTTGTTCCACAGGTTGGTAGAACCATCCAATCAAAAAAAATAACCAAATTAATGATAATTAACTTGATTTAAGCCCATTTTACCCCTTTCCACGGTTGGGGGCCAAATGTTGTCAAATTGGTGGAATTGGCCACCTCCATCTGCAACAAATATTTTGATATTACATCTCAAAATCTTATCATTTGGAACTTTGTTCCTCATTTTCCTAAAGAAGGCAGAGCTTATACAAGAAACAGTGGCACCTGTATCGACGAGAACTGGCATATTTAAATCTTTTACCTCGATGTCTATGCAACCCTTTTCAATCGGAGCTGTAACCAAAACTTTCTTACCTTTGTCCTTTGGTTTTCTCAGCTTTAAAGTTGCTTGACAATCTGCTTTTCTCTCAGAATCGGTAGAAGATATAATGTTCTTTTTGCTTCCCGCCCATCTGGTTACTCTGAATCCGGATACACTGTTCTTTTTAGGAATTGTCGCTTCAATGTCAGGTATATCACACACTTGTTCACTAGAATTGTCCAAGGTCGTTCCTATTTCGTCAACTATATCGTCGTAGCTGTGTCGGTCGCCCACCAAGACACAGCCTATTCGTTTTTTCCACCCTCTCTCTCACGAGAAGATGACTTTTGCCTATAAGGAGTCAGATTTCTCTGACTGGAATTCGGCGATTTTGATTTTTCTCTGTACTTCTCTTTTTTCTCGAAGCCAACAGATTTATCCTTGCTGTTAGAGCGTTGATACTTGCTGTTATCACTTTTTTCCTTGCTGGAACTCCTCTCATAGCTCTTATGTCGACTACTAGATCGTTCCTTGCTGCTATTATTATAGCTCTTCGACCTATGTCTGCTGTGAGGCCTATCATGCTCATTTTTGCTTCGAGATTCGTGATATTTATCAGACCTCGACTTACGATAGCTATCGCCCTTATGTTTGTCATCATTATGCTTGGAATGGAGCTTATCTTTCTTAGAATACATCATATTAATGGCCTCTTCCATTGGTGTATTTCTAGGGGCTCTATCTGTCGCCATCATACACTCATGCTTAGCTGCTAGCTTAGAGGCTTGATCAAGGGAAGATGGGTACTCTGCAGCAACTCTCCCAGCCAATTCTGAACGCAAATTGGTCACGTAGAATCGTATTTGAACATGTGTAGGCAAATTTGCCTTGGATAACAGCAGCAACATATCATTGTCATAGTCTTCTACTGACTCGTGTCGCCCTTGTTTTCTATGCGAATAATCTTTTAACACCTCAGAAAGTGATAATTCACTGAATTTTGTGATAAAATCTGATTTGATCCTATTAAAGGATATGGTATCGCCATATAGACCCACAATCTGACTATAAAAAGTTTTCGCCCTACCCGATAAGTATTGAACCAACGTGGTCACCATCAGCTGGTTATCTTCCTTAATCGGGGTGGTGAAATTCTCGAATTCTTCAAAAAATTCTTGAACAGGCCTTTTTGCTGTAGGTTTATCAAAAATCACAGGGGCTCTGCGATATTGTTTTGACAAGGCAGCAGAAGTGGTGGATCCTGTCGCTTCTGCCTGTCGTCGTAGTGACACATCCAAAAAGGCTGTTTGATCAAGCCTCATTTGCTTGATTTCACCTACCAAATCGTACAAGGGTTGGTTATAGGCAGGGGGTGGGGGCCTATACATGCCCTGTTGTACATTTGGCAGTTGTACAAACCCTTGCTGTTGCTGTTGTTGCGGCACATTAGGTCTGTATTGTTGCCTCTGTTGTTGCGGCCTAGGTTGGTAATTTTGTTGCCTTGGTCGCTGTTGTTGACGAGGAGGGGTCTGTCTGCCTCTCCCCTGATTGTGATATCCTCTAGGGCTCTGCTGGTTAATATTTGGTTGCTGGGGAGCTTGGTAACCAACTTGTTGCTGAAGAGGAACATTATTCTGTGGCTGTTGCTGAATATCATTTCGTTGCTGGTGATTAACGATATTCTGGGCCTGCTGCTGTGGAATCGCATTTTGCACAGGAGCAAAATATTGGTTATTTCCTCCAATATTCTCACCATTTTGAGGAAAAATATTGGTGATTCTGGGGAGGCAAACCGTACTGATTTGCCTGCATTCCTCCTATCTGTCCTTGTTGATGATTCATATCCCACTGGTGTTGATAGGGGTCTCGTCTAGGCGACTGAGCTTGTTGCCTAGGGGACTGAGGCGGCTGTTGATTTACGTGTTGAGGGGTGGTATTGGTAAACACAGGAGGTCTGGGTCCATTCACATTGAACACTGGGGCCTGGGGAAAGTTTCTGAGAATAGGCCTCTGTGCTTGTAAAGGAATGAACTGATTAACTACTGGTTTTGCTGGAGTCTGTAAAGGTGTCACAAAATTATCATTTAATCCTGGCGTTTCAAATGGATAATATGGTCCTTGATTAACTACAGGAGGCTGCTCAACGACAGCTTGGGGTGTTAACACTCTTTCACGTTGATTCTGGTTATTTTCCTCCAGAACTTCCCCTTCATCGTCGATAGCCTGACCTTGGTGATCTATCACTGGATCATTCACCACGTCGTCGGGGTTGGGCGCTAAATGTTCCTCTAGCTCTTGGTCGCCGGCTCTCTCCTCGTCGACTGGATTGTCTTCAACTAATCGTTCCTGACCAATATTATTCCCAGCTAGTTGCTGCACATTTCTGTTCATAATATCGTCTAACCAATGATTATTCACTACTCCTTCCTGTTGAACTTGTTCTGGCTCTTCTATCTGTTCACGTACTGGAGGAGGGGGTAGCGGAATTGCTTGTGGATTTATCTCTACTTGTCTTTCCTGCTCATCTTCCATAGCATGAGGCACTTCATAGGGATGTTCCTCGAAAACAAGTTGTTTAGGCTGTTGATTTAATATTTTACCACCATTTTCTCTCAATTGTCTTCTCGTCACAATCGCTTGAGGGATGGCCGCCAATCGTTCCACCGATTTCTTTAGTCTGTCGAACAATGCCAACTCAGGCGAATTCGGAGCATCTTCCATGCTTATTATCTGATGAAATGTTCAAATAATCTCTCCATATTCCAGGAAAGAACTCGCTTGTTCATGTGATATTTTATAAGTCCAAGATCGAGCGGGTTGTCCGCCACTGTTAAGGTATGAATGGAAGAATAGCAAACAAACGTGTGGTCTTCGTGAGAAGAACTAAGCAACTGATTTAATGATCTAGCATCTGTACATATGTCCCTACAGGATGTGGGAAAGAGTAGGGGGCGGAGCCCTTACGTAATACCTATGGCTTAGCATGAATAAGTAGACTTGCACAGTACTGGATAGCTAAGTATAATTAGCGAATTTAATAATGAGATATTATAATTAATGGGTGATAATTAGATAGATAATGAGGTTACACAATGTTATGTAATGTTACATAACAAAGTCCTGGAAACAGAATCAGCAGAGCAGCTACAAAAGCAGCCAAAGTAAGTTGACATTATACATGTGTTCCAAAACTACATTTTTACATGCATTTCACCAACTACAGTCAACTACAGGCTACATGCATGTGTTACTGTTACTAGTTGTCGGCAAATGATCAAATGCACCAGTTGACAAGGGCATCAGTACAAATGCCTCTTCCTTAATTTAGTTTTGGTCACAAGGAACTGACATCACTGATTCTGAAACCCTCTTTGACACAGTAATAAGTTGATAGTATTATATCTCTATTTCTATTCAATTCACAGGTCGGAGCCGGACACCAATGGGAGTGGTAAGTAACAATTCATTCAATTGTACAAAATGCATTCCATTGTTTTCCATATTGAATATTAAAACGCAAAAGTCATTATGTTCATTGTAGCTATGACAGTCTTAGTACAAAAGTTGTAGTGAACAGTTCCGGGTTTTACGTCGGTCTCTAGGTATGATCGTAAACTACATCCCTCGTGGGTCTTCCTGCCCCTCTCGCCCCGCAACACCCTTTGTAAATGGGTTGATACTATGCATTGCATAGTTAATATCACTAAGACCAAAGGCAGTCCATCAATTATTAGAATAATCGCATTATAATGTTACTTTTACAGCTAGTACGCAGCGCCGCCCTCAAGCAAAGGCCAGCCAGTCATGCGCCATGCAGCTGTAAGTATGATACCTAAATAACTATAAATTACAAAATCATCGTAACAGTCAATGAAGTACTTCACACTTGTTATAATATCTATTTCAAATGCACTTCCAATGGTCTAACCATGAACGCTGCAGCCCATATTATATGTCATGTATTGTATGTAGTCGCAGTACTGACGAAACTTTCAATTTCTACACACAACAGGTTGAATGAAGGTGTCCGCCTATTATATTGTCAGCATGTCATATGTAAAAAAATCATTGGCATGTCAAGTGAAGTACAGTAACCTGTGTACAATAATAACACCCCACCAACGAAAAAAAAAAAGTTTTAGTAGATAATTAACGTCCCCGCTAATGCCTGCTACATCAACATACTGACCATACCCAGTCAGTCTCTCCATAGTATACCACAGTTAGATCGAAGCATGTCCTATAGTCCATAATATAATACCAGTGGCATGTGATCTGAAAGTCATTAAAAATAAACTGAACCAGTTCCCAAGCTTGACATGACATCTTCATTGTAAAGTTAGTGTAGTTAGTAATAGCCTAGAATATCATTATATATAGAGCATTTCGCTACCATGTCATTTTGCTGTTATGACTTATATTAATTGTGTAGTGAATTTCTAAAATTTCCGTTTTAAAATAAGGTTAGCAAAATTGGATTACAAATATGACAGTGTCAGTAAGGTAGTGATGACTGTTATTGTAATGGGTTGTATTATTTCCGATTCAGCGTGACACCAGGATGGACTGGAAGAGCGTCTTGATGAGTTCATGCGAACCGATTCATCAAAAGCGGGAGGAAACAAGTCAAAGGTATGCAAGTCGAGTCACATATTATTAATTATACTAAGTATCAGTATCAGTCAGTAAGGTTAAATATATGCCTAATAAATGTTAATATAATAAAAGTTCTTGAAAAATGAAGGTTTATCCATTTTTTCTAATTCAGTAGGCTAATGTTGTTTTTGTTGTTTTGCGTGTGCCTGAGGCTGCCTCTAACCCTTCGTTAACCTCAACTACTACTAGCACGTGGTCACCAACATTACCTATAATTTATTTCAGCCATGTTATAACGTCAGCATACGCGACAAGAACTTTAAAAGGGTTGCAGGCGTACCTAACATCTGCGTCGCAGAGATGAACGATATGGGGGATTACATCGGCCAACACTACTTCGTCCCGCCTCAGACTCAGCTTACGCCGCTTGCCACTCTTGATGCACGCGGGGAGAACAGAGGGGAACGTCTTGCGGCAAACATTCTACCCGGTACGAGTAAAAAGTTTTGTAATAGTACATATAACCGTTGGTTCCCCATAGGGGCCAGCACTTATACTGACGATAGAGATGAACATATGACCATATATATTTTCTCCACTGGTTTGGTTTAATGTGTAATGCCGGCGAATTAACAAACTCCTTCTAAGTAGCTGTATGTGCTGACATTTTCTAATCCCAATTGTATACGTGACGTACAGTTTTGTCCTGATGGTTCATTTGTGCAAGGTGTGTAATTAAACATGTCCTCTTGCCATTCCAGCCGCCCGGTGACGACTCGAAAGATGATTTCATGAAGAAAGGTGAATATTGCAAGAAATAATTGACATAGCTTTCAACATTGACTGATTACTTTGGATAATTGTCTACAGTATATTGAAGAAAGAACGTGCCCAAAGTAAAAAAAAAAAAACACTTCTAGATTTAGTATTAATATCTAAACCAGTGAATTGTGTCACCAGAATTGAATATGTTTACAGTTATATTTTCAGTCTCTGGCCCGAAGAAGAGAAAACTTGCCAAACTCGAGTGGTCCGACTCGGACGACGACAGTGTGGACAGTGAGTGTTGCCTAAATACATCACCTACTGACAAAGCAACTTTATAGATATACTAGACCATATTACTGCTCCTAATCGATGTTATTCATGGTTATACAAATTAGTTGTTTTTCGGTTTAAAGAATTGAGACATGTGAAGGACTGGCTGTCGGGGACGACCTCGCCCCGGCCGACGACCCCGAACCCCTCGACCAGCCAAGTGGCGAAGTCAAGTGCCCAACAAGTGGGCAACACTCCAACGAGCCGAACAAATCGTAGTTGTGCCCACGCCCAAGCCCCTGCCCAACCTATCGCCAACACTACTCCACGTCAATCGACGAATAGCAGCTGTGCCAACACTACTCCACATCAATCGACGAATAGCAGCTGTGCCCAACCTGCAAGGCGTGCCAGTGCCCAAGCGCAAGCGCAAGCCCCAGCCAAACATGAAGTCTACACTACTCCACGTCAATCGAAATCGACGAGTAGCAGTTGTGCCAAACCTGCCCAACCTGCCCAACCTGCAAGGCGTGCCACTGCCAGTGCCCAAGATGTTGCAACGACTCCCCAAAGACCAAGTTGCAGCAGTGGTGATACGAACGCACCACAATTCGAGCCTCGCCGTAAGTACTTTTGCTACAGTTTCCCCTTTCTGAAGCACTCTTCTGTGTAAATGTAAACATATTCTACGTACATACCCATTAATATCCATATCACACATGTATGCTACTATGTATTCCGATTTATTGAGTCCGATTATTTTGAAATAGAGCAAATGCAGGTTCATTCAGGTTCATTGTACAATGAAACTATTCATTGTAACCACCGTTGTATAGATGAACGCTTTTTTTTTCCAGTTCTCGAACTCATCGAAGGCGTCACACAAAATCTTGCAGTGATGGTCAAGACGATGGCACGGTTAACTTAAAATGAGGGCAAGCTCATCAAAGTGCTAAACAAAGGTATGCTTTACATTGGTTACTATTATTATTACAACCATTATGTGGAAACTCAGACATCGTAGTACTATAGTTTAGTAAATAGGCTACAACATTTGTTCATTGTCCCCGCATATGTTTACTAGCCGGCTATCAGACGACCAGTATGCAATCAAGTAACATGAGTATTTTTCTCGTTAAATAGTGGAGCTATCACAAGTAAGGCCGAGAGAGCCCGAGCCGAGAACAGCCCGAGAACAGCCCAACTGCAGTGGAGAAAGGTAATTATATTCGGTGACTATTTAGATATAGACACACACCTGAATAAAGTTGATAAAGTTATGGTTCATAAAGTACAGATGTGACAGGTGAATTTTCTCATGAGTAATAATTTATATGTTTCATATGCCTAACCAAGTGGTAAATTACATTGCTTTCTTATGTTGCATACTTATTTATACACAGAGTGGTAAATTACATTGCTTTCTTATGCTGCATACTTATTTATACACAGAGAACGAGCCCGAACCCGAGACAGAATGCGAACCCGAGACAGAATGCGAACCTGAGAAGCGTCCAGGCAAGGGGAAAGGCAAGGGGAAAGGCAAGGGGAAAAGAAGTAAGATTTAATTTCCTATTCCTATTAATATCATATTAGGGTTGCAGTGTGTGTGTGTGTGTGTGTGTGCAAGTGACGAAGACATCCAAGTCAATGCATACAAGTGAATGTGTTGGCAGGGAGTCAACATTTATAATGTTTGGGCGGATGGTACACATAGCATTTTCCTTTATCAATAGGATTTGTATTCAGGACACTTATTACTCCGATGTGTACGTTCCAATAAGTTGACTTTGTAATACCATGATTAATAGGTATGTGATATCACTGTAACTTTGAGTCATGGTAAGATAGTAACATTAGTTGTGTTTACTTCATAATTAGTATTTGTACGTAAAATTGTAAATTTGACTGCGTAATCATTAATATTGTGTTTATTTTATTGTGTTGTTCCTAATACTGATCAATTTCTGCATTGCAGCAACTGAGACAACCAACACACAGAGGCCGTCGCGAAAGTGCGGCCAGAAAAAATAGACGGATCTACTAGTATATATACATCGGGGGATCTCTAGATAGATGATTAGCTGCAGCGTAAATAAAAGGACGAATTGAAAGGACGTAGTATAGTCGGGCGATCGAAAGGATTATTATTGTTGTATTAAATAAAAACAAGAGATCGATAAGATGATTGGACTGCTGCATCTGCAATTGAAAGGATTATTATTGATTTATTAAATAAAAACAAGAAATAGAAAGTACTGCCTCATGTGTCTTTTCAGCTAACTTAGTTCTCGTATTATCACATCCTCCACGATTCCAATTTACTACATCGTAGCAAATTATGTAAGACATAACTCCCTAAGAAATGCTACTATGACCTCTTCCACGATATGAAACCAAAGTCCTACGATAATTGGACATGAGAAACCGAGAAAGGGAAATAGTTCTTATTTTAAAATTATGAATTAAACACAGATCAATCACGATTCAAGAAACACATTTCCAGTACAGGACAATGTTTCGTCAGTAATGTAAAGATAATAGTACAATGAATAAAATGGAAATAGTTATAATTTTAAAGTGATGAATTAAACATAAACCAATAACGATTAAAGGAAGACCTTTGCCAGTAGAGGACAATGGTTTTTGCCAGTAACGTAAAGTTAACAGTACAATTATTTAAACTACACCCGATGTATCAAGTAAAATTATTAAAATTATTCATTTGGCCATTACCACCCAAGTGGTATCGTTCTGACGAACCTTCAATTGATACGTCAGGGGGCACCACCGATTAATCGCTATCGTTACGAACTAATGTGTAAGTTGAGCATACGTTAGAATTAATAGCAACCATGTGAAAGCACACACACAAGGGGGCAGCATATGTATGGGCGCAACTTATAAAGGACACTAGGGGGCAGTATTATTCATGGTGTCAACACAAGAGGGGGGCGTGTCGACAACCCAACTAACCCTTGGGTGACGACTTTAAAATTAACACCACCGACAAGTCGGCCGATTTTTCTCACAAAGTTGGCACAAAGTTAATGGGCGCAACTTATAAAGGACACTAGGGGGCAGCACAAGTACCATTCATGGTGTCAACACCAGAGGGGGGCGTGTCAACAACCCAACTAACCCTTGGGTGACGACTTTAAAATTAACACAACCGACAAGTCGGCCGATTTTTCTCACATAGTTGGCACAAAGTTAAGTATGACATAAAATTGCCGACATTGACGGGAAAAGCAATTTCTTTTTCCATGTCATGCCGACAGCAAACCCGATATGGCGCACAAGTACGCAGCAAATTCTTCGACTTGTAAGTACAATCGGCCGATTTCAGACAAAGGTCACCGACATTTTCGGGAAAAGACCGACACATGAAATTGTCCAAAAAACGCCTTTTTTTTACATCGGTAAATGGATCGCAAAAATTGGCGATGCTTTTTCCGACATTGCAAACATCGCTATGCTAAGTCTATGGGGTTTACCGATAAAGCGGTACTTTCAATCCGGTTTCCATAGTAAAGCAACCAATCTCACTCACTCACTGACCGATGTATAAGTCTTTTGAATACCCCTCATGTCACAAGGCGTGGATCGGTAACACAATTTGTATTATTAGGTTACTCTCGATCTTCTCAATCCTGAGGACAGTTAATCAAATTATAATATATACCAGATCTACCTCGATATATTTAAAGTGTAATTAAATCAGGACACGACGAAAAACACCCCTGGGGTGAGAGTGTCAGATTGTAGATAATAATCCTCAATAGCAATATGTTAAAAAAAACTGTAAATAGTCAAATATAGCTATTTAAAAAAGATAAAAAAAATGTGTTTATTATTGACTAAATAACTGCCAGAGCATGTGAACAGTTTCACTCACACTAGCGCGTATGGGCGGGTCGCGCGATATATAGCCGGAAATTCACGAGGCGATTTAAAAGCCCTATCGCCATTAAAAGGGTCAGATTTTCAGAAAATGTACAATTGGCAGCTCTACACATTAAGGAAATTCTCCTAAATTAGGCTGAAAAATGAAGAATACCGGGTATATCTGGGTATATCTTGGTATCGCATGGATTTAAAGTATCAGTTATGTTATGTTAAACTGCATTTTGAAGCTCATTTTGTCTTAAATGTGGGTTATTTGAGAGGATCGGTGAAGGCGAATTGTACATTTTCTGAATGTGTGTGGAAGACAGGGAGAGAGGGAGAGAGGGAGAACGGAGAGAAAGAGAATTCACTATGCCATACAAATACATTAGGGTAATGATATATATCATAGATATTAGGGTAATCAACGAGACCTTTCAAAGTATATTTGGTATCGTGTTGATTTAAAGTATCCGTTTTGCTGTGTTAAACTATGTTTTGAAGCTGATTTTAGTCTTAAATGTGGCTTATTTGAGAGGATTGGTGAAGGCGAATTGTATATTTTCTAAAAATCTGACCCATTTGCTCAGTTGTGGTAGCGCAGTCGGTGAACGCACCCAACCACACCTTATTATCACCGTCACCACACTGAATGTCCGTTTCGCGCTGCACGTACATCACAACGATAGCAGATGTTAAGTTCCATTGGTTACTTATTTTACTTTGTTTCTCCAGATTTCGAGCATGGTAGTCTTTCCCAACTCTAGGAGACATATTGAATGGCCTAAGCTTAGTATTGGTGTATAGTAATGGCTTCCAAAACAAAAATCATAGATGTCCGTGCTGCAATTTTTGTAGCACGGACATCCTCTAAACCTGCACGGACATCCCACTACAATTTTATACAGGAGTTTTCTCTAACTTGACACACAGCTATGACTATATTATGTTGTAATCTAGACCATATATAGGGTTACTAAAGGTGTATGGGATCATGCACTGTAATGGGTGGTGTAGAAAAGGAGATATCTACGGAAATGTTTCGGCAGCATTGATTGGCCCATTCAAAAAGGATGTACGTGCAGCGCGGAACGGACATTCAGTATGGTCACAGTGATTATTACCTTACAAATAAATCAAGCAACGGAATGGATTACTTTGTAGATTGTGAGAAGAAAAACAAGTACTAAGTTAAGAAATTATCAAGTTAAGTTTGGTTTATCTATTTAATATTACAATCAGTGTCAACTTAATTTATATACATGGCGTTTCCAATGGAAACGATTTCTCAGGCTCAATTACTTGGGAAAAAAATTGTTGTTAAAAAAAAGTTGGTCGTAAAAAAAAAGTTGGTTGAAAAAATGTTGGTAGAAAAAAAATTGTTGTTAAAAAATAGATGGTCGGATAAAAAGTAGTAAGCTAGGCTAGGCTAAATAGTTGGTAACTTACTTTTAAAATTTAGAAAATGTGTTGGGGCAGTGTGTCCATTTGAGCACCTGAGGCAGGTGAGGGGGGTGGTGGGCAGAGGGATGGTGTGGGAGGTGGGAGGGCCTTCTGCAGACCTATCATGGTTGGAGAAGCATCTAACTAGCAGCCAATCAACTCCCTTGGCTAAACCTAGAAAGGCTGTCAAACAGCCTTCAATAACGTCTAGGTGTGAAATCTATGACTGATTGAAAGGATTAGATATGGCATCCTCGCCTGATGTCATATCTAAGCTTAAACACCTCACAGACAGTTAAGCAAGTTATCAAGATGTAGATGCAGTATCAGTGATTGGCACTTTTAATACTGACTCATATGTTTTCTCAGCCTATGGCTGAGAAAACAAAAATAGTGGGGGATACACTCTATACCGTCCTGTAGGTAGTAAACATCAAAGCCCGCAATGGTTAACCCTATGTATAGAGTGTACTAGGCAAAGATTATATATAGGGGAGTGCGGACGAAGCCACACCTCTAGACTGTAGGCCGTCAACACGCTATGGGCCTGCCTGGTGGCGCCCGCTTAGTGAGCGAGCATGGGTCCACGGAGTGGCAGCTGCGAGTTGGCGCTTTGCGAATGTAATTTAGATAATGTTTAGGCCGTTTTTGTATTATTGTTGGTACACATTAAAACACTATATGGATATTTTGTTTCTATAGCCTGCCTTTCCCCTCACCACAAACCTTCAAACCCACCCACCCCCGGGCCGTGTAGTGACAGCTCTACACGGGCCAACAAGTAGAGGATGATAAAAAAAAAGCTGACGGACCCGGGCGAGGTTTGAACCCTCCACCTTCACGCCTGGAGTCCAGTGCTCTAGGCCCTATGCTATAGAATTGGTAGTAGCTGGGTGGCTGAACTTTGCTAGTGGTATGAGTAGGGCCGACGCTTGCGTAGCGGTGGAAAGTGGCCGAAATCGTTTATTCTACAGCTCTGTGGCCAACGGCCTTATATGAGCAGTAGTATTATAGGAAGGGGATGAGGATTCCGGGACTGGAATTGTTCGTCACATGGGTTTTTTAAAAGTTAGATGCAATAAACCGGCAACCTCTCTCCTACCTTGTCCCGACCCTGTGGGTCTGGGGTGCCTGCGCATGCTCTCAGGAGAGTTCCCGAGACGGCAACTAGTGCTGCCATCTTTTGGGCGCTTTTGGTCCAGGGTATGGACTACCACACCTCCCGCCTCAGTCAGGGGAATGCAGTACACATCAAAGCCCTCTATGGTTAACTCTATGGGGCGCCGCTGCTTACAAGACGCATATATAGTGTAGAACTATTCTCTGTGTGTCGATGGGTGTCTGTCTGAAAATGTCTTTACTGCTTCATTTATTTCGCCCCAAACGATCGCCGAAACCAATATACATTAGCTAGTATTAATCTATACACGCATATAAAACAGAATATCGAACATGGAATCTATAGCAACCCTGAAGAAGGATACTAAGATATCCGAAACATTGGGCACTAATAAAACAACAATTCCAAAACCCACGAATACACCATAGAATCGAAGAAATAGCTTCGCTTAGAAAATACACTCAGCAACTTCTCGTACCTTTTTAAGATTATTATTGTATTGTTATGATATATTATATTATTATCTCACTGTAGGGTGTTGCTGCTCCTGCCTATACAGTCTAGGCCCAAAGTTGAGAGAGTCCCTTCAAACGAAGGGAAAGCCTCTCGCCTCAAAGTGCCATTATAATTCCATTAAGACCGCCAAATGTCATTATATTCCAATTAAAATGCCGAGTTCTAGGCAGGGATACCGATTAGCTAGGTAGGCTGACATTCCATTCTTATCTGATCTGAGGGTTTGGACCTAGAGTGTATAATTCTTGTTAGGGGTCTCCGGTCCAGTTTTGTCCCTAAATTGCCCTTGTAACGGACAATCCTACCAGCGTCTGTGGTCAAGACCTTAAGTCCATATTCATACTTGTTACCTAAATCCACGTGCTCCTTCTACACCCACATGTATCCGCTCTACACCACTGTGTAACAACCCATGTTCATAGTTAATAACTATCACTTATCACATAGTTGTTGTTTACCTGCAATAAGATGAACTTTGTCAGTAATATTGGTCCTTAGCTAGTTCCCTCATCATCTCCTGCATTGTATTTATTCATCTCATCCGAATTCGCTATATATTTGTTAGTATTAAGTTATTGCATTCTGAAAGTTTTTGTGATGTGTGTTTGGAGATAATACTCATGTTAGTCTTTCGAGGTGAATTATGAATTAATTAATGAATAGTGTATTGTATGTTTAATGTTGGAAACATTGATAATGTAAATTTGTATGTTTGACTTAGATTTCTCCTAATTGAAGAAGGCAACGCAATAATGTATCAACATGGTTGATGTGCGTTTTTGATATATATCTGTAAATTGTTGGCCGTAATAGTAAAAAAAAAAAAAAAGTTCTATAGTTCGATTTTCAGAAAATGTACAATTGGCAGCTGTACACATTTAGTAATTTCTGCTAAATTCGGCTGCAATTTGGTCAATACTAGGTCAATTCGAGTATATTCGGCATTGCATTGATTCTAGCAATCTGTTTGGTTCGGTTGAACTGTCTTTTGGACTTTATTTTCGTCTGAAATTTGGGTTATTTGAGAGGATTGGTGAAGCTGAATTGTACATTTTCTGAAAATCTGCCCCATATAATTGATTTTGTTTTGTTTTTAATTTTTTTTTCATGACATCCTGCCGTCTGGGCGTGTACAAAACTAAACATGGTAATCGAAGCATAGTGAAAAATATATGTGGGTGGGTTTTTTCATTTGTGCTATATTCCAGAATGTAGGGCTTAGAGAGGGACTAAAATTCAAATGGCCAAAGCCTTAGTTTTGATGTAAAAATCAGATTATACAACTATTAAGCTAATCTCAATATTTTATTCCAACAAAATCGGGCCAACAGTTCATATTTTATGGCCATGTTGGTTTTAGGGCAATTTGAGCATCATTTCCCTAGCCCCTTTTCATCTGAAAATACTCAATTTCTTAATAGATTGAATAATATATCAAATAACATTCACCAAAATTGGGCGTCTGATGCCTTATATCTAGCTAATGGCATTTCCAGATTATTAGCCTTGTACTGTCATTGGATCTTCATTGGCAACAAATTTAGATGTATGGAAGTTTTATGATAATTCATCATTTGGGTACATAAAATATTAATATTTCTTCCACTTGACCCCATTCTCTCAAACAAGGCCTAAATAAGACATTTTTTTTTGTGGTTAACTCCTTAGGAGATTCTGAGCAAGGAAACTCCCACTCATGACTCCTAGTCTGATTCAACTTTTCACAGACAGCCTTCCAAATTGTGGTCAAAAGGGGCTAGGGAAATGATGCCCGGAGCAGAAATACAATGGGTTTTTATTTTAAGGGCATATTTAACAAAGTAACAAACAGACCATGCTCTAATAATTAAGAATACATGTTAATATCATTAGAAAACTATGTCACATGAGAAAAGCATGTCGAAATGCTTATCAATATTTCATAAACTTGATTTTATGACAAAAAGTAGGCAAAATTAAGTCAAAATTCACATTTTTATCAAGAAAATTTGTCAAAATCCATGGTAAAACAAGAAAAGAAGGAGAACTTCGGAACTAATACACCAGGTGGCGCCTTCAGTAACTGCGCCATGACGTCGTCGCAGTCATCGTAGGTTAGGGTCTGGGAGCCCGGGCTATATCATCCATGCGTGCACGGTGACTCGGGAGTCAGACAACGTCGACGTCGGCACAACTTCTTTTTGTTGACATTGACAAGCTGTGTATTGTCAATCATTTCTTGTTATGGCATCCTATGGAAGTGTGTCTATGCTGAGTTGAAGCATGAGTTAAGGAAAAACTTCAAACTTCAGAGAGAAACGGGAATAAATAGGTGAGTGATAACAACGATCCTCCACAGAGGATTGTTGGTGATAATAGGGCAAGATTGTTGCGGGATCGTTGATAGAAGTATTAGATAAAGCCTTGTGATTAGACTACTCCACATCCATTTCATACATCAAATAAAATATGATACAGAGGGACCAGGGATACGATAGTTTATGACAAATGACGATCAAAATTGTGTAAGGACTAGGCCTATATAATAATTAGACTGTTTCAAACTCATTTACGGTACCTTTGTGTGTCTGGAGGTATAGCCTAGCCTAGACCTAGCCTAGGCTAGGCTGGGTCGGCCTACATAATAATAATTAACTTGCCACGCCTTTCCCTCACTCCAAACCTTAAGACTTTGTTTTATTTTCTCTGGAAAATGGGTAGTAATATAATAGATTAGCAATTAGCAAAGTGCCCGTCCTCTGGACGGTCACCCTCTCTCCCACACTTCCCCCTCTCCCTCTTTCCCCTCCCCCTCTTGCTCTTCTCTGTCTGTCTTTCTTACATGGTTTTCTCTCCCAACGATTATTATTACGATTTTATTTGTTGATTTTATATGTTTGTAGGGAATATCTGACTCCCATCTTAAATACTACATGTAAATGATTTGTAGTATCTGATCGTATCGTACTGTACTGTACGATTTAAAAACTCTTACCATTGTTACTAGTTATTATCCTATTATAACCAGAGATACCCCCTAGGTATATAGTGGTGCTGTACTGCTCGACTAACCACTCATTTTGTCATTTTCATACCTTTCGTATGTTTTATTTTATTTCATTATATCTCTAATCTCATTAAGTCTAGTTTACTCTAATATATTAATTATTTAAAATTATTCAAAATTATGGTAACAGCCGGAAGAAATATTACTCTAGGTAGTCCACAAAGGTATGTCAACCCTTTTGTCTGTTTATATAGTACTCGTTTGTACTCATTGATTTCCCAACCCTATCTCCGATTCCCCCTCTTCCTCATGCTTCCCCTCACACTTTCTCTGCCTCCCCTCTCTCCCTTCCCCTACATCCTCTCCCTCCTCTCTCTCCCCTTCTTTTCCTCCCCCTCCCCCTCTCCTATTTCTACACCCTCTTCTTCACTCTCTCACTCCTCTGCATGTAGTTAGGTCCCCCTGGACGTAGGTTGTGGGAAATGTCATGTATCTCACAGGGGCTTTCCCAGGCTATAAATAGAGTGTAGTGATCGCAATTTAAAAAAGGCTTCAAAATCACATTTTCACCCCAGATACCTTCACAAACCACATATATATATGTACTCCAGAGAGGGTGGACAGAACTATAGATAAATAAAATGGTTTGTAAAACAACAAACTCTGAGAACATGTGAGACAAAGAAACCCCTATTTTCTACCTAGGCTAAGTAACCTCTTTTCTAACTCTTTTTTGTAGAAATCGCTCATCCTGTATATCATATGGATGATGACTTTAGGTCTGCATGAGGATTAATAAGATTAATTGCTTCAATAACACAAAAATAACTTGAGGGAAATTAATCATATTAAAAGTAGATGTCAACATGGGTGAACGATTTCCAAAGGATGGGGTGCGCTTTCAGATATGATCTTTAAGAACATTTATAGGTTCATATGTTATATATATAGAATAGTTATATAGAATATATATATATGTATAATAAATTACTCAGCTTTTGTTCTGCAATGCTTTAGATATTGTGAGTTGCCACTCACTTATTTAAAACCTAATGTCGGCCATGATGAAAGTATTAAAAAATCACCCAAAAGGAACTTTTGTTCTCTGCGGAATACTTTACCAGGGATTCATTTTAAGAGCATCCACGTATTTTCCTTAATACCCAATTTCATTATATATTTTATTTTCAATTTTAGATTTTACTTCGAAGGACACCATTGGGGAACTCTCTGAACTCGCATTGGCTAGCTGCGTCTGAGAATTATGTAAGTTTTATAAGGTAATAAAGATCAAAAAGTCATACATTAAGGTTTCATGAAATTCAAGTGGATAATGGGCTTTAGGTATATTTGATATTTGAAGGTGCATTATGTCATCCATTAATGACTATAATCAAACTATTCATAACCTATTTACACCCCCTCTTACACTCCCCCTCTTTAAGAAACTGAGAATCTCCGAACATTTCAAAGCCATTCAAAAGAGGCTAACAGGATGTGGCCATGTGATGATATTGTTACGTATAATTATGTAACGCATGGGCCTCCCTGTGGGACAATGATCAGGCTCTCAACATATATGGTTAATCTTCCAACCCTTGAATTTATTTGCCCCAAAATCTAGGTCAAGCCCCATTATTGGAATATAGTTGATAAAGTGTACATTAAAGTATCTCCTATTTTATAGTTAGTTGTATATGGGTCAGATTTTCAGTAAATGTACAATTGGCAGCTCTACATATTTAGTAAATTCTGCTAATTTCTGCTTAAAAAAATGATAAATTTTGGGTATATCCGAGTATATTTGGTATCGCATTGATTTAAAGTATCAGTTCTGTTATGTTAAACTGCATTTTGAAGCTCATTTCTGTATTAAATGTGGGTTATTTGGGAGGATTGGTGAAGGCGAATTGTACATTTTCTGGAAATCTGACCCATATGAATGTTTTTTCATGTGTCTTATGCACCACTAATACCAGGGACTCATAAGCACTTTGATTTGCCTGGTTGCAAGGGAAGACCTGTGGTTTATTACTTATATCATATAGGCTATAAACATTGGATCATGTATGTAATCTGCCTAACCTTGATTTTAAAAAAACAAAAAACCTTGGCCCTGGAGTATAGACCGCACCCCCTCCCCTGCCCCACCCCTCCTCCACCCACATCATTATTGAAACCTGAAAACCATATTAAATCTGTTGATAAAGGTGTAAAGCAACCAATCTCACTCACTCACCCAACGATTATGTAACAACCCTACTCGGAAGACCTGTGACATTCACAGAGAGCATAATTCCTGTTTCCATTGTTTCTCCCATACATATTCTTTACTTTGACCTCTCTCTGTATGACGTGATTTGTGATTACGATATGGAAATAAAAGTCTATTATTATTGGTATATTACATTGGCCCTACAGTTGTTGAAAATAAGATAACTCCCAAATGATTTATCAGAGTCACACCAATTAATGGCTCACCAGCAGGACCATTCCACGTGATATGGTGGGTCTCAGGCCACATGACACATGGCATGAGGCTTAGATGACAAGTGTGTCTAAATCTACATTACACGATGATTGAGTTTTATTAGCATTCCTTGTATCATAAATATTGATATTACATTATATCAATATACACTTCCAGGTAAGGGAGTGAATGCAGGGGAGCCTCTCCAGTGTGGTCAGGAGGACACCAGTTTGACCAAGTGCAGCCCTCGCTGGTCTAACCAACATGATTAGTAGTATGTAAGTAAAGTAGTATGTAAATAAAGGGGCTGGAGAATCATTATATGGTTCCTTGAATCCTCTTCGAATCTATTAAATGGCCTTGGGATTTCTTAGTATTCTACAACACTTTCTCCTGGCCTGCCCATCTCTCACCAGACACTAAGTCACTCACAAAAAGTAAGGGCTCAAGAATTATTATTGATATAGGATCGGATTATAAATGTTGATAAATTCACCATTGGCCTATGTAGAACAACATCACCCCCGCCGGCCTGTCATTAGGAGTGAGTGAGTGAGATTGGTTGCTTTACACCCTTCTAAACACATTGAAGGTTATATCAAGAAGTATATCGCCAAGGTGGTGTACTGTGTAACTGTTTGGCTGGTTAGTTTGGTAAGATTATTGTGCTCAGGATCTATAGCCTCCCCACCCCCCACCCACCCTCTCGCACAAAACTCTTGATTGTTATGTTTACATTCGTTGGTCATGCTCTGTTGAGCCTGACCAACTCCACTAGTAGTGGTAGAGGGTTGATAGGTTGTTATTCGGTACTATTCGGAATACACCATGAGAAGGTACGGGTAAACACCTTTTTGGTTCTTTTTTAAATAAGGCCGTATGAAACATTTCATTCTGTCCAAGTTGTAGAGCGATATTGTTTATGTAGATAGACAGTGATAATAGTGTAGTTTTACAGGGAAAATACATCGGAAAACACATATCCCCTTGACGGGCCCTAGTATTGTACGAGAGACCCGATTTACAGGCATCATTCGAAATGTTCTATGTAATAGCTACGCTTTGTAAACATAGGCAATTGGATGCCGGCCGTCAAGGGCAGGAGAACTGAGAGGGAAGCAGTTAATGATCATACCCAGGAAATAGAGACAGAGAAGAAGGGAGAGGGAGACAGAAAAAGAGACAGAAAGGCACCATATATGGTCTTACCCAGGACCAGTCATTAGGGTTCTGAATAGAGTGACTATAATGTAATTTCTTCCCCTGCATTGATAATTGATTTTTTGTATTGAGGTTTGAAATGAAAATATATCATAAACAGTGATGTGTATGTTTTCCAGGTTACGTGATTCCGGCAAGAGTAACAGGTCAAAAGGCCGACCCATGATATCCCAATGTTCAATGGCTGACAGATTAAGTCTACAGAGTAGAAGGAAAGCTCGGGAATCATCGTTCAAGGATTTTTTGTGATTGAGACTTCATGAACATATTGGGTTCATTTTAATACTTAGGACCATTGACGTTCATAATTTATTTAAACGACATACACAGGGTCCTGGAAAATTGTAATAAGTTGTTCGCAGATAAGACTGTTATATAATAAGGAAAGATATCTAGGTTCCCCTGAGTGTGAATCTAATTTAGATATCTGAATTGAATTGAAAAATTGTTTATTTGTCAATGGATATATATATGTATGAGGTATGACAAAAGGGTCTGGATACAAGATCAAAGTTTATCCAGTGGTTACCAAAAGAAATAATAGAATGTTGCTAATCTATAAGAGTATCTAACTTCATGAGGTAATATTAAAGAAATAGTAAGCAGTATAGTGGGTGAGCATTAACTTTGATGTCAAGATATTGTTGATTAAATGCTTAGAGATTAATTAGCAGGCACAGAAATAAAGAACCTGTTGATGGACAAATTGGGTCAAAATGTTATGATCTTACATGTATATATCAAGTATTGTTCATACGTTGCAGTCACTTGTTCTGTTTTGTTGACAATTGTGTATAATCTAAAAAATCAAGGGAAAAAAATGGAGATGTTAAGCTTGGTTACTATCGTCGTCAAGGCATGTTGTTACCCATGGCCTGGCCCACTGCCTGCCAGTGATGCAAAAGTAAACAATGGCTCAAATCTCAGGATTACGGTTGTTAGACAATAAATGTTGCGGAAATGTTGGTGATGTCAATGATGAATATATTTGATGGTATGGATTATATTATATATGATTAATAGTTCAAAATTCGGACAAAATCAGTTTGTTCCTAGACTTGTGGATGCACTGTCACATGAATAGATGAACGGAGGCCTTATCAAAGAAAACCCTTTTACTCATTTATAAATACTGCTTGTTATCAACTATGCAGGGTTTCCGCGGGGCCTGAAAAAACAAATTCAAAGCCTTGAAAAGCCTTGAAAATGGGGCATTTTGGTCGAAGGGCCTGGAAAATCATTATGGGCCTTGAATTCTTTTGGAATCCATTAAATGGCCTTGAAATTTTCGAAAATTGTGTTTCTTTTGTACACTTTCCCCTGATTAGCCCCTGAGTGATTCGTAAAGTAAAAGTAAAACGGTGATTGATATAAAATAGGAATATAAACCTTGTTAAATACATCGCTGGCCTATGAAAAACAATAATTAAAACCCCCAGGTCCTGTCATTTACGTTCTGAAAAATCATTGATTTTGGCCTTGGAAAATCACTAAAATGGGCCTGGAAAAGCCTGGAAATTCTCACATGCAAAGGCGCAGTGACCCTGCTATGGATATATGCTCAGGGAGATGGTTAAGTCAGCTGGTTCTGATGTGAAGTTGTTTGGTCAGAATATAATTCGTATGACTCTTAGCTACTGGGGTTTACTATCTAAAAGAAAAATGATAAAATAAATTGTATCCCCGACAAATAGCCACTTGTGCGTTTCAGCCATATTATTTAAAAAAAAAGAATTTGCATACCATGAAAAGTTAATGTAGTATGTAGTCACACAAGTTTGATTTTTTTCTTTCATGTTGTTTATACCGTGCCATTTATCTTGATGCATTTACTCATATTCTCTCAGGATTTGGAATTATCCATACATAATTATACATTTTGAAAGAGACACAGACACACGCTTGATATTTGACTGGACAATATCTTTCCAATATTAGTACCATAAATCTTTCTGTATTGCGAAGAAAATCAGACTTGAATAAAGGTATTTGTATTTAATGAGTTTTATTCAGCCGCAAATATTATGCACAGTTACATTATTCTCAATTCATGGTGATATAATAACGTGAAAGAATAATCATAGTATAAGTCTACTTGGACATTTTCTTACATTTTAACTTAGGCTCTTATATTCCTGTCCAGATCAGGTCTACTAGGATCTGAGGTATAATCATATACAACACAGTGTCTTTTTTCTTGAACTTCGGGCCACAGAGGATGGACAAATACTTTGTTATTATACAAACACTAATTTTGACCTTTTGTAAAATTACGAATCCCCAAAAGTGGGTTAATAAACATTCACCAAAATCGCTAAAAAATATCCGTTTCAGTTATTTTTTAAATGAAAAGTCCTGTTTAAACAAGCCCATATATATTTTGGGACTTGCTCTAGACGCCAGATGAAAAGAAATTTCATTCAATAATGTCTATTACCCTTAACGAGGACTGGACCATGTTTGAATCATATAGAAATTGAATTAGTGTAAAGGCTAAATAATCAAAAGGAGAAAAGGAAGAAATCAAGGAAATAGGAACTTATTAAGCACAAAGTTTAATCGCAAATCCATGTTAAACAGATCTATGCAAGATCAACTGTGTTGATTTTTCATTACATACAGAACAGTTCGACTGTCGTTATATTCTTACCATTTGCCCATATAAAGGAATTGGACACAAAATATGTGCAACTTATTAAATGCAATATCACAACAGAATCCTGTACTTGCATGGTGCCTTTAAAGGCATATGTGTTTGTGAGAAAGAATGAGCCTACAAATAAATGTCTTTTTTTTCAAAGAACCAACAGAAGATTACCTATTAAAGTAGGAATGCTCGCATCTAAATCAATACTCCACAAGAATTTAGTTTAATTCGACATACATTTATTTCTGATACCATAAAAGAGAAAAATAACAGATACACATCAAATTATAGACATAGACATAGTCAGATAGAGATTTAAAAAACACAGTGCATGGCGTCAGCTATACAAATTTACATGCTGCTGAGAGACGAGACTGATTTAATAACCTCAAGCTCTTTCATAATAAATGGTTCGTACATAGATGCTGTTCATATGGGGGACCCAGGTATCTTGTGCAATAAAATACTTGCAATTTCGTTTTTCATGGTTAAGTCATGTACCCCAACCCACTCAAAAAGCATATTCATATTTTCTCTATAGAGCTAATAGATTATCATCTCTCTTAACCTTGCGAATAAGACAGCCATTTGTATACATTAATTACTATTATTCCAAAGAAATGCATATTACTAACATCATTTATACGAAACCACAAACAGTAGGGTACCCAGGATGTTGCCTGGGTATTTCAAGCGTATCCATTAAATTTAATCATATTCGTTCGGTTGCTAGTGAAAGACCTTTGCATCCCACAGAACCATCGCATTTGGTTGAAGTAGGCCTAGGCTTCTGATGTTGCTGATGCCCTATTCATTTGGGGGAAGCTTGTGCGACATATCCTAAAAAATAGAATAATTAGCGATTTCAAAATTGAAATATCTGGATTAAATTGAGGCTGGCATGTACGAGTCAGAGAGACATGATTCAATAAATGAAATATTTTGGTTGTGCCTATTTTTAACAAAATCCTGTGAGAAATGTGTTTAACAGGTCGTTATAACATGTTACATACCGTATATTACAAGCTTGTCATGCTGGCAAGTTACTTTAAATTCAATGTGGAATAATTCCCAGAATAATAATAAAAGCTACCTATTAGATCTAAAACAATAAAATACATGACATATAACATATACAAACCTACTATGTTTGTAAACGTTGTCATTGAATTCTTGCTAAAAAAAAATACACAGGACCAAATGAAATGGGGCTTGGAAGGGGCTTGGAAGGGGATGTCTGTCACCTAAGTTTTAATGTTTACAAGTGAATTATACTAAGTTGATAGCCCTAGAAAAAAGCACATTTCAAATAAGGTTAGGTAATAACTAACTTCTAGTTTATTTCGGCTATTTCTTTTCTATTTTAGTGAAATATTGGTGATTTTGGATTATTTCAGGCTTGATGCATAAGCCTTCTACCGTGTTATGGTATGTCTAAATTCAATTTGAACTAAATTTGTAAAGCCAGTATTTGTAGTTAGTAATGTTCAAGCAGAGACTATATCTCCCGCTATTTTGGTCTTTTTTAACTAATTCTCCCGATCTCCTGATATATATAGGCCTATGAGAGAACTCTACAAATATATAACAAACATCTGTCAGGACCCCCAGTACGTAGACCTACCGTGGGGACCATACGATATAATAGAAGAACTGGTTTCTGGTCAACTACCTAGGATAATGAATTGGCCCCAAACCTAACGATTACACAAATAAAAATAAGAGTTTCGGGGGGGGGGGGGGGGGCAGCCCCCAGACCCCCAAGAACTAAGAGTGGTATGTGTGATACAGCAAATGATTATCCCCTGACCTACAATTTCAAACCTAGGAATCGGGAGATCTCCCAATTTCTCCCTCATGTGTGGGCCTCCCTCAGGTTTGGGCCTGTGTGGTTGTGATTGATAGTTTAACAGCGTTTAACATTCACTGAGTCAGTGTCTAGGGATATTTTGTCGGCACCCCCTCCCCTTCCAACACCCTTCTTGCAAGTAAAATACTGAACCTTCATCCAGTAACATTTTAGACTTTAGTACGTCTAGGGCTAGCTAAAGGCATAATTATATGGTAATGTGTTGGTATGCCTACTATAAATGACATGGGCGATGATACAGGGTAGTTTGCTTTGCAGCATCAAAATGGTTGTAATAGTTGAGATAATATAGGTTATAATTTTATATGGAACTGATCTTACCTCTATTCGTGTCCGCTTCCACCATGTCTTTCAGAATGGGTCCATATTTGTAGGCCTACATGACAATACAAAAGTCTCTTCATATTTCTGCACGAAGCTCTCGCACCGTAGCACAGCAGGACGACGTCAACGACGTTGTCATTATACTGCGTGCTGAGCCGCCAGAGAGCAGCGCTGCATGGCGTGTCGTGCGAAATTTGGCCCCCTGCGAAATCTGGCCCCCTCGCAACGTGACGTCATGAGGGGCGGGGCATAGCTGTCGCTGGTGAATGGGTTTGGCCAATCAGATTTAACTTTACAGCATCGACAAAGACATCCACCGCTTCATACTGACCTCAAAATCAAAACAAACATTCATTTCACGTCCATCAGATCTATAATATCATATATCTGTCTGACTACTCATAGTGACATAGCTGTTTTAAGAATGGACCCGCTACTCAGCGCTGCGACGTTTGTTTTATGTTGTTCTGCGCATCCAGCGGCTTCAACCAGACAGCAAGCAGACGAATCCTTCTCGGTGACGGTAAGTAAACATGAATAGGCCCCTAATGACTAATCTCAAGATGCAGATTAGGGATAACGTACACCAGACAAACTTAATCATTTTCAGACGGGGATGGGGAGGGGAAATGTGACTTTGGGGTTGGGAAAAGTGTCAATTTATGTCAATTTCCTCAATATCCAAGCCCCTATATATAGTTGTCGGCCATATTGTGCCAATGGAAAAAAAACTGAAGCGGTAGGATTGTAGCTGCATGTTTTCGTAAGACCATGTAAGGCATGTTTGGTGAAAATGTCTGATTGCCCATTATCATCATCCTCGGGCACATGCCCGATCAAGGCCATACCCAGGTAACAGATTTAACGCAGATTTATGGCAGGTAACGTTAACTTAACGGTGATTTACGTCAAAATATTGGTCAACTACGTAAATGGTTTATGTTAATATTTACGTGAATGTGTGGACTCAATTTTGCGTAATATTAGGCCTAACGTCAATATTAACGTGAATCTTAAGACTTAACATCAATTTTGCGCAATATCAACGTTAATATTAATGTGAATCTTAACATCAATTTTCCCCAATCTTGACGTCAATATTAATGTCAATATCAATATCATTTCCCCCCAATCTTGACGTAAATCTTAATGTTAATATTAATGTAGGATTTCTGTCAATATTAACCTTAATATCAATGTAAATATTAAGGTTAAATTAAGGTTAACTTAACGTCTTTAATACTTTATTCCATAATTTTATTAACATCAATATTCGGTTCATAGAGTTTGGTCAATTTGGTTCATCGTTTTCTTGTTGATGTACTTCTTCATACCAGCTTCTCTTATAAATAAAATACAGCTTCATACATTATAACATTTGCAAATCGAAAATCACTAAAATGAGAATTCTAAAGATCCAGTGTGGAAGGGAGAGGAGAGAGAGGGGGAGAAAGATCAGAGAAATAGAGAGAGGAAGAGACATGCAAGAGAATAGAGCCGGAGAGACAGGCTAGAGAGGAGAGAGGGAGAGACAGGCTAGAGAAGAGGGAGTGGGGGGGGGGGGGGACTCAGACTAAGAGAGAGGAAAGGTGGGTTAGAGAACATTGAGAGCAAGAAGTGAGAGATGCGAAAGAGGGCAGGAGGAGAGAGAAACAGTGAAAGAGAGGGTGGGGAGAGAAAGAGAGTGAAAGGGAGGGGGTGAGAGAGGATGGGAAGAGAGAATGAGAGGGAGAGGGAAATGAAGACGGGCAGAAAGCGAGAGGGAGAAAGAGAGGGCAGGAAGAAATAAATAAAATGAGAGGACTACTCATTAATCTATCTGGATTCGTCATAATGCTAATACTGTACTGAATCTCCTTGTATAATTATTGATGTCGCTCTCCCCTCCTTTGTTCTCTCTCCCCTCTCCACTTGATAAATCGTGTTTATTCATTAGTACTTCGAAATATAATGTTTACTCTTAAATATAATATATTCATCATAATATTAATAAGAGGTAAAATGAATTTTATTTCTTGCAATATGGCAATATAAATTCCATTCTAGACAAATATAAAAAAATGTACGGCTCAATAGCCTATATTTTGTGGGTGGAAGGTATGGAGAGAGAGAGGGGGGGGGGGAGAGAGAGAGAGAGAGAGGGGACATAGAGAGGACAGGGAGAGAGAGGAGGGAGGGGAAGGGCTGATGTCCACCCCCCTATATTTTAGAATTTTGAGAGACCTTCCATACCATATTCACAAATGATCTGCACAAATAAGAATTCCAGTCCATTAAGTATGAGCCTTATCAATATTGAGTATTCTTATAATCATACAATACAACAATACATTCTCCTATTCAAATATTATTTCTTACTCAAAGTATATATACATAATGCCCTACAATGAATTTATCACATTATTTATTTCCAGAACGCATTAACCCTGATATTTAATGGAAGTGTGATATCAATACAAATATCAACTGGAGCATGGGTCAGTTCTTTCATTACTTTTTCACATATTTTGCCTCTATTTATGTCTTATTGAACGCTTTGAATACACATTGCCCTGCCCTGCCCTGCCCTGCCCTGCCCTGTCAGTCTCGGATAGTGGATGCCCTGAGGGCCTATTCTATATTCGCTCAATGTATGGTATGGTGGCTCAGGGGTGGACCCGAGCCGAAAGTACGCGCGCATGCGCATTGCGACTTTTGCAGTATGCATAGATTGGCAATTTCCACCCTACTTTCAAGCAACGATATTAATTTATTCTTGTTGTTTCAACTATAGTAAATTATACGATGTCATATAGTTCTACGCTAGTAGACAATGATAGATTAAACAAACAACAACAGTACAAACATAAATCATACATACATGTATTACCATTCCCTCTTTTATACTATATCTAGTGGGAGACATTGCATGGGGGCAGGGGAAGGAGTGGCCCGACCTACACTTGTAAACAACTCCATTCATTGATTCAAGTTTACACAACTCCTTTCCCAGAATAAGATGCAGCAGGCGATTTGGGAGGTAGATAATACTTATAAGAGGTATATGCATGCAGGGAAGCATTAAATGGGTCAGATTTTCATAAAATGTACAATTGGCAGCTGTACACATTGAGGAAATTCTGCTAAATTAGGCTGCAATTTGGTCAATACTAGGTAAATTAGAGTATATTCGGCATTGCATTGATTCTAGCAATCTGTTTGCAGTCAGGTCCAGACGGCCACATTCCTCGATTCCACATCCAGCGATAAGCTTAACTACAATTAAGGCTAAGACTAAGGCTAAAAGTGTTAACCCTTTAAGGACGGGAGGTATTGATATTCAATACAAATACTGCATTAATGCAGCCTCCCGTCCTTAAAGGGGTCCAAAACTGCTTTCTGGACCTGATGATTGTATATACATTGTCAAGACCTATTGTTATTTATCATAATTAGTCGTTTTAGAGAGGAGGCTGAACGAATTTCTCTTCCATTTCTTTATTTTCTGTGAGAGGGAAAGAAAGTGAAATGAGACCCATGGAAGTCATTTGCCCTTAATGCCCCTTTTCGATTTTATTTTCAATGAAACCTTGTGTGAGAATTTACAATCTTTTAATTTGCCCTTTGTTGGTACTTGTAAGTAGCTACATGTGAATCGTATTGTATTGTTATTTTATCATGGCTAATCCTGAAAATTAAAAAGAATAATTAGATTCACCTCATGAAAATATAAGGGAGTATATGGTGGAGCAGAGTGCAAAATTAACATTTTTCTCCACCCACACATAAATTTACCCGCCCACAAATTACACTTTAATGACAGAAAGTCAGAGGTGATTTCAATCACACAAGTATATAATAAAATACCATTCTTTCTTTGTACCGAAATAATATAGTAACAGATTTTGATACAGTTCACCACTGTTATTTGCTATACACACGTCACATAACTCCAACCTGAAGGAAAGTGTGTTTGAGTCATTCAGTATTCAAGTATATTGTAATCATTATAATATATGATGATCTTGGTTAAAATATACTATGACGTATTATATCAAGATAGAAATGTAATTCCTGTAGCAAATGGTAGGAAATTAATAGCTAGACAAAACATGAAAACAACATTTTATTAGTTTCTTTAAATGTTTGGCCATTATCTCATTCGATAATATTGGGTGATAGTTCTCTATGTTACAATATGATGTATACTTGATAACATATTCATCAGCAGTCATAAATATCTATTGAAGATTTAAATAATCGATGGGTAAATATTAAGAGGGATTATATTATTATACAACAAAAATTGAATTGATGATTTATGGGACAATGCTCGAAAGTTCTTTTCCAACCAACTTCTTGTTGAGGATTTCATTGGGGAGAAATTTGTGGGTGGATTAATTTCTTCCCACTCTTTATCCTCTTTCTCTCCCCCCCCCCCCCCCCCCCCCCCATTCACTTTCCCTTTTTCTCTCAGAGAGAGAGAGCGGGAGGTAGGGAGTGGGGAGTGGGGGGTAGTAGAGAAATGACAGAGTTTGAGGGAGAGGGGGGGGGGGGGAGAGGGGAAGGGACATAGAGTAGGATGGCAGAGGGTTTCTGTATCTCCTATTTGTTACATTATAGATATTAAGAAAAAAGCTCTATCTTGCTTTGGTAAAAAGGAAGGATATTTCATAATTTAATTCTGGTTGAAATTGAGATTGAGTAGGGATGCCCTCAGGGCATCCACTTTTATTATAATCATAGAGAGTATATAGAATAGGCCCCCAGGGCATGAGATTGAGTAGGGAGGCCCTCAGGGCATCCATTATTATTATACACATAGAGAGTATATAGAATAGGCCCCCAGGGCATGAGATTGAGTAGCGAGGCCCTCAGGGCATCCACTTTTATTATACTCATAGAGAGTATATAGAATAGGCCCCCAGGGCATGAGATTGAGTAGGGAGGCCCTCAGGGCATCCACTATATGATACACATAGAGAGTATATAGAATAGGCCCCCAGGGCATGAGATTGAGTAGGGAGGCCCTCAGGGCATCCACTATATGATACACATAGAGATAATATAGAATAGGCCCCCAGGGCATGAGATTGAGTAGGGAGGCCCTGAGGGCATCCGCTATATGATACACATAGAGATAATATAGAATAGGCCCCCAGGGCCTGAGATTGAGTACGAAGGCCCTCAGGGCATCCACTATTATGGTACTCATAGAGAGTATATAGAGTAGGCCCCCAGGGCCTGAGATTGAGTACAAAGACCCTCAGGGCATCCACTATTATGATACTCATAGAGAGTATAATTATAGAATAGGCCCCCAGGGCATGAGATTGAGTAGGGAGGCCCTCAGGGCATCCACTATTATTATACACGTAGAGATAATATAGAATAGGCCCCCAGGGCCTGAGATTGAGTAGCGAGGCCCTCAGGGCATCAACTATTATTATACTCATAGAGATAATATAGAATAGGCCCCCAGGGCATGAGATTGAGTAGCGAGGCCCTCAGGGCATCTAGTATATGATACACATAGAGAGTATATAGAATAGGCCCTCAGGGCATGAGGTTCTTCACCATAGTTCCTAAAAACTTGCTGTTGATATACATGGGCCGTGCGTTGCTGCATGGCGTCACCAAAGAAAGATGGCGGCCGTCGTTGCTGCCTGTATCACGAGTCCGGAGCGCGGAGGCTGTCTCAAAGAATAGGCCCAGCGCCCAGCTCTGGATTTATAGGCCCCAACCGTTACAGAGGTGTTGGACTTATAGGCCCCGGCTTCAAAACTTGGTGACCGATTTTTTGTAGTCAAGTAATTACTTTTATTAGTCAGTTTTTACTAGGGACACTCCACTACTTCCTTTACTGACTTAGAACAACCAATTTAGGGTTAGGTTTAGGGTTATTTTTGGTATAGTTTGCTATTCATCTGGACCTATATTTCCCGGGGCCTATAAGTCCAACACGAACGGGCCTTGGGGCCTAGAAGTTCAGAGCTGGGCCATGAAATGAAGCGGTGCCTTGACGGGATGTGAGGCTACACCTCCCATCGCTCCAGTGACTGGGTGTGGGGCTGCCTGTCCCGTCATAAGTCAAAGCGATTGCCCGTACCATACGAATAAATAAAATGTAGTTGACGGGAGTGTTTGGGCACTTCTCATGAAACGGCGACAAGGGCCCTAATTACATGGGGAAACACAAATCCAAGTCCAAGTCCAAGCGTCATATCTCTATTAATAGATAGAATGGTTGTATAAGCATACTACTTTAGGAAAGTCAGATAGACATGTCAGGATATTTAATGTTTTTGTAAAAATCTCAAATATTTGCCAAGGTAATAAGGATAGAAATTGACTGCATTCAGATACAATATCATTGTTTCACCGAAAAGTGGATTATAACAGCCTTATCAAGTATAAACTACAATAGTGTACTAGCAACGATTATGAAAATCAATAGAAATAATATTTATATAATCTTAGAATGTATCTGGAAATAAGGAGCGTGTTCCTAGGAATACATACATACGATTTGTAGGTTTATTTATGTGGGTTGGGATCAGGGGTGGAAGGTGGTGGTGGTGGGGAGCAATGGGAAGGAGTGTAGGATGGGGAGAGGGTAGCCATCTCAGACAACCTAGTATATTAGCAGTGTATTAATAGGTTGTCAATTGGACTCGCTAGAATCAGGGCAGTTGAAAGTTCTCTAGTTTCCCCAGACAAAATACACAAGCAATGCCTGTCATATATATGTGTCCTTAATCAGTAACGTTTTGTGGTGCTTACGGTAGGTTATTGGGAGAGGATGTGCCCTACAAGACAGAGAACTAGTTGGTTTATTATCAGCAAAATCTCTCCATTCTATTCTCGATATTGAAACTTGGCGCTCCGACTTGTTAATGTCTCATTGTGCATGCCCAAAAGTATGTAAATGAGCTAAAAAATGGTGCGCGGCTGCAACTGCACACTGCTCATGTATGGAGCATATTGTAACCTAGATACAAAATGGCTACCTCGCTGGGTTTTTTGGGTGGAACAGATGAAAACACTGCCCATATCCAGTATTGAAAGGTAACAAGTGAGGACATAACTTAATAAACACCTTCCCCATTTCAAGTGTTTCTTTTCCATAGCCCTGATTGTGAAGGGCTATGATCATAGCTAGGGACAGGGGAACAACAGGAGCAGGTAGAGCGATGAGAGTGTGAGGGGAAAGTATGGTGGCTCAGGAGTGACATCTTATTAGATTGAAATGTATCATCCTGGGTATGATCAAAATAAATAAGTGAAATTTGAGATTTGTATAGGAAATAGCAGGGAGTGTAGTTTTAAGCTCTGTCCATAATATCATAACTTCATTCATTCATACCTATTGTATTCTATTGTATTATTGCATTCTGTAATAGGTCTACTTCATCTCGGTCTTAACAAGGAAACACCCAGTAAGGAGGATGGGAGTACTGACAGCGGTGAGGCCGAGAGAGTCCGAACCTGGGCTGAGCAAGCCTAATATGCCTCTAGGTCAACTAGTGAGGTCTGTGATTGACAACCAGTCTAGGGATATCGAAGACAAGGAATCTAGAGACATCAGAGTTATAGGCAGCTATAGGTATGTATGATGCCCCTGGGGCATCAGAGTTATAGGCAGCTATAGGTATGTATGATGCCCCTGGGGCATCAGAGTTATAGACAGCTATAGGTATGTATGATGCATACATACCTATAGCATAGTTATGCCCCCGGGGCATCAGAGTTATAGGCAGCTATAGGTATGTATGATGCCCCCAGGGCATCAGAGTTATAGGCAGCTATAGGTATGTATGATGCCCCCGGGGCATCAGAGTTATAGGCAGCTATAGGTATGTATGATGCCCCTAGGGCATCAGATTTATAGACAGCTATAGGTATATATGATGCATACATACCTATAGCATAGTTATGCCCCCGGGGCATCAGAGTTATAGGCAGCTATAGGTATGTATGATGCCCCCGGGGCATCAGACTTATAGGCAGCTATAGGTATGTATGATGCCCCCGGAGCATCAGAGTTATAGGCAGCTATAGGTATGTACGATGCCCTGGGGCATCAGAGTTATAGGTAGCTTTAGGTATGTATGATGCCCCTGGGGCATCAGAGTTATAGGCAGCTATAGGTATGTATGATGCCCCTGGGGCATCAGAGTTATAGACAGCTATAGGTATGTATGATGCATACATACCTATAGCATAGTTATGCCCGGGGCATCAGAGTTATAGGCAGCTAGAAGATCAGAAGTTTAAGCATATATTCGTATATATAAAAACAATATTAGGCGTTCAGATCTGCTGAAATAGGTCTAAAATATTAACTATATCTTTCAAGCGGTACACTATCTGGATCAGCTACACTGTGGAGGATTGCAGAACTACTACAATATCATGGATATTTCTTCCAGCTCTTAGTGTGAGAATTCGGTGGCCCAGCAGGCTACATGACTGGTACATGACATGAATTACACGCTATCTCTATATATGCACCTGACTTCCCCCTCGCTATGTTCCACCTATTTATGGGGTCACCACCCTAGCAGCTGGCAACACATAGGGATTTAAGCTGTGAGCCTGCTGCATAATGATCGATTTTCACTGCACAAATTCATGTATATCATACTTGACTTTTATTGTTTGACTTATTGCTATATAAACATCCTGAATAATAAAAATAAATGTGGTACCCAGGTTTGATTCCTGGCTTGGCCTTTTAAAAGAAAAACAGCTGATGCAAAGTGGACAGATTGGCCAATGGTCCCGCCACATGATGCTCTATTTGTTGTATAACATTATATAACATTACTCAACCTAATTATATTTATATCAGTTAATTGTATCTTGTATCATTGATATGTGATATATATAGATCTGTAGGCCTACATGAGTTACATGACATTGAAGGTAAGTTCCAAATTGTTATCATCATGATCAAGTTGTGTCCGGTCACTTTCCATGACTATTACATTTTTGTTGTTAAATCTAGGCCTAGGCTCCGAATTTTAATGGAGTATCACTCTGGCCCTCCTTTTGTCCCAATCTTGTTTTCACCCTTAAAGATGCATTATCAGCTGTGGAAGATGCTGAAATGAAATGACTATCCTTGAGATAAACATTCTAAATTAAGCTATCATATGTCCTGGAGGAACGATTCAAATGAAGAAAAACTGATTAAAAGTAAGTCTGCATCGATATTTGCTCTGAATACAACTACACCAGTGCCTTGTAATGGCCCATTCAATACAGGCGTATTGGGGAACCCCTCGTCACATGCATATATGCATGCACAGGGTCTATTTTTATAAGTGGTATTCACCACTTAGAGTTTTATTACTGTGATGTCATCGCCCTGTCAGACCAGAGATAAGTACAGAGTTATTAATAATAGCTGAGTGGATTGCTGTATATGTTCAGTTGCCTGATCTAGTGATCACTGCATGCATGGTTATAAATAGTGCATTGCAGTTAATGCTTTTGACTTTTTTTCTGTGCTTGAAAATGTCAATGGGCTGTGGTGACCCTGAGTAATTGAGTTGAGATTGAGGACTTAAATCCTTACGAATATTGTAAATTAGATATGGTAATGTTCCGACCACTGTATTAATGTCTGAATATATTCATGTGTGTTACTGTTTATTGTGATGAAGATGATGATATTGTACACTTTTTCTACTCTTGTGAAAAAGTATATAGGTTCTGGGAGTATGTAAAGGGCTGGTTTAATGACAGCTGCACTTTACGATTGGGTAAGTACATGAGCAATCATCAAGTGCATCATTTGGGTTGAAAAATCATTTGGGTTGAAAAACAAGAGCTCATCAATGTTTAAAATACTTACCTCTTAAGGGGGAATGTGTCCTACAATGTCTCATATATTTTTTTAATCACGAGGGCAACACAATGCTTATTTTCAAGCCCAAACCATACATTAAAAACATAGTTTGTACCCAAACCACTGATTGAAACATGCAGCCTAGTAAACTCATTTTTCTGAAATGTTACTTACTTACTTTACTTATTGTCATATCCCCGATGGACACATTTGCCCTGGGGCGCCAGATTTTGACGCACACCTCCTTACAAGTTATTTTGGTTACAACTTGTCACACTGTTTCACAGGCGGCAGTGTAGTGGGTCAGGAGGCACTACTGTGTAGCGACTCAAAACACAGTACTAATAAGTAATACTAGCAAATACCCATGATTTGCACGGGATTTGCTAGTGGGACAGTGGGGGCCCACATCTTCCCACTCTCCTTGTTCCCTCTCCAACCATCTTTCTCTGTCAAGTTGTCTCTGTTAGTATCTGTTAGTATCTGTATCAACATTCATACCTTAAATGGAACCCTGTTAAAATGTTTTTTTGTCACTGTTGTATTGTTGTTGCCTCGTATTCCCTCTCCTCCCCCGCCCCTCTCCCCCCTCCCCCCTCCCCCTGCCCTTCTCCCTCCTTCCCCGCCCCCCCTTCCCCTCCCCCTCCCCTCCCCTGCCCCCTCTCCCCCCCTCTCTCCCCCTGCCCCTCTCGCCCTCTCTCCCCCTGCCCCTCTCCCCCTCCCCTCCCCCCCCGCCCCATATACCTCAAATGGAACGCTGTTAAGATGTTTTTTTGCCTCCCATTGCATCTCCGCCTGCCCCCACAATGGACATTTCCTGAGTTCCTTTTGGTGGAAATAGGGCCTGCAAGTGTGTCACGAGAGCGGCCGAGATTGGCCGAGAAAGGGGTGTGTCGGGTCCTGTCAAAATGCCGGGTATATAGAGTCACTATGGGAGATAAAGAACATAATCTAATACATCATTCAGGGTGGTCACACTCTTCACCGTTTTTTTATCATTGATAACTAACACATTGCTAATGAATTCTAGGCATCTCTATATTAATAAAATAAGGGTTTTGAGCCTTAAAAGGACATCTTCTCTGAAACCGCTGGCCAGATCGCCATTATATTTCACATGCACATTGCCAAAAACGGTGCCAAGCCATTCCACTATGTTTCATTAACAAATTAGGGTTGGAAAGCAAAGCATGACGTCATGGACAGGTACCATGGCAGGTCGTTGCTTCACTACGGGACGGGAGTTGATATATTTCACCATATTTCCACCAAAAGGAACTCAGGAAATGTCCATTGTGGGGGCAGGGGGAGAGGCAATTGGAGGCAAAAAAACATCTTAACAGGGTTCTTTTTGAGGTATATGGGTTGGGGGGAGGGGGAGTGGGTAGGGGGTAGGGGAGGGGGAGGGGGGAGAGGGGCGGGAGAGAGGGGCAGGGGAAGAGGGGCAGGGGAAGAGGGGCGGGGGGGAAAGGGGCAGGGGGGAGAGGGAAAGGGGGCAGGGGAGGGGAAGGGGGGGCGGGGGAGGGGAAGGGGGAGGGGAAGGGGGAGGGGATGGGGAAGGGGGCGGAAGGAGGGAGAGGGACGGGGAAGGGGGAGAGGGGCGGGGAGGGGGTAGGGGGGAGAGGGGCGGGGGGGGGGGGGGTAGGGGGGGAGGGAATGGGAGGCAACAACAATGACAAAAAAACATTTTATCAGGGTTCCATTTGAGATATGAATGTTAATACAGATACTAACTTACAGAGACAACTTGAAAGAGAAAGATGGTTGGAGAGAGAACAAGGAGAGTGGGAAGATGTGGGCCCCACTGTCCCACTAGCAAATCGCGTGCGAAGCACGGGTATTTGCTAGTTTACATATATTATCTGATCTTTATATTGGGGAGAAAACTGCTGTCATTTCCGACGTAATGCTATGATATAGGGGTCACCAACGCGTTGGTCCCCAAGTGGGGTGCCGTCAGTGGGGCAACAACTTAGTGAACGTAGTGAAGCAACAACTTGCCATGGTACCTGTCCATGACGTCATGCTTTGGGTGACCCAGAAACCTGGTGTAGGGGCACTGATAGGTTTGTTTTCAGGCAGTGCTAGGCGCCCTGGATTGGGGTGCTCGATGTGAACCCATTTCTAACCCCTTTCCAACCCTAATTTGTTAATGAAACATAGTGGAATGGTTCGGCACCATTTTTGGCAGTGTGCATGTGAAATATAATGGAGATCAGAAGGATGACTCAGCATATTGCTCCAAGTTTAACCATCAACATAAGACCACAGGGATATATATCTATATATATATAGTAACACAACTACCCACCTATATACTCACTATGTGTTCCCGCAGCACAAAGTGTGAAAACATGATAGTCTAAAGCACAGAGCCATTAAAGTCAAGCCCCATCTTTGTTGTGATAAGGCAAAGTCTATTGCAGATAGTATATGAGCACGTCTGTGACAGCAGGTTAACATGTCATCAATATCATATGTTACTATTCTTCAAGAATATAGGTTGCATGAAATGATGGCGATGTTGGTCAATTCCCATTTTCTTCAGATAATTTGACCTGGATGTGTGAATCATGCATTTATACATATCTTTTTAAACATGTTTGAGGGTCAGCATGTTCTACAAGTTGGTACTCTAATGACATGAAATATATATCAAGTCTCCTATTATTATGCAACTAACTGTTGTCAAATTTCACAATGCCAGAACATAAAAAATATGCATGAATTGACAAGATCTATCTTTTTAATTGACGATGGTTGGTATATCAGAAGTTGTTAGAGGGGATTATACCTGGCCATCGCGCATTCTGACCAATTAAGCAGGCAATTGGTTATAAATTTACAACAGGGGATCACTAATTCATTATAAAGTCTAGAATAAACCTTGGTATATTGATGTGTGTATCTTGGTGGGCCGGACCCAGCTGTCCGTGATAGGCTTTTGATACCTAGTTCACCAGGTCTTGACCATCGATTTAGCTTACACCGTTTCCAATAAATTCCTTTTCTACTGAGACTTTTAAGGTTAGAAGGCACTAATTAATGAATTCACACTTTAGCAGCGGTTGCAGCAACACTTGCATAATAGAATATTCTAATAAGAGAGCTTGTTAAGGGTGAGTATCACAAGGCGCTATGGTCTAGCATATAACCTACCGAACCCAGGAATGAGGGAGCACATAGTTACCAACCAGCTTCTACTGGGATACATTAATAACAACAGTAATGGCAACCCTGAATATCAATTACCTTCTATGATATATAATTTTACGCTAAAATAGTTCACAATTAACTTATATGGCAGAGCCAAACAGATTCACACAAGAATAAGTGAACCAAAAGTCAGCATGACTCTCATGCATGAAAAATTCATTTACTTACTTTCCATGTGTACGATAAATATTGTAAAACAGCAGAGGCCTGTGTATTAATACAGGCTCTCTGGTCTGGGGTTATCATGGATTTGCGCTATTTATTCAACACAGAGGACAACTCAAGCACAAGCAACAGTAGAATTACGTTTGAAAGGTTTTATTCAATATAATATACACAGGGAACCATGTGACCATATAACCATGGAAAAAGCTGGATGCAAATAGTTCAAATAAGTCGTCTGCAACAACTGAAAGAAATAACTGTATGGCTAAACATAACTACAAATATCTATGCAAATCTAAAGTCAAAAGCTAATCTCCAAATAACTACTTACGCCTGGACGCCAATGTCGTCTGCTCGACCGAAATCGGGAGGGAAAGGCCAGGTAGGCGCGAAGGAACAGTAGCTGAAAATCTGCTCCTTACGCTCCTTACGAGCCAGGGAGCTCGGGGGAAGGCTGTCGACCTCACTGCACTCTACACCCGTCGTTACAATATATAACACTTCATAAGTTTAGCATTGGCTTTTAGGCTTAAATCAGCGAATGGGAAGCCATGGGTTCCTATTTAGGGAGGCGTTGGTGTGCCAAATCGATGACCACACACATGAATAGGCTACCGTACCTAGCCTGATGCTGAAATTGTAGTTACTATGGCGAAATCATGTCTGATAATGTACAAATTCTAAATTTCCCAGTATTTTTCATTTTAATTATGACTGATTATATGTAGCAAATTGGATTGAGATTAATAATAAAGCACTTTTTGGTCTGGACCAAACTAAACGTCACTAGTAGTGTTGTCTTCAGAGTTTCTCTTCCAGTTGAAGACTCTGACTTACCTCCAAAATTCTTCATTTTTCATCATAAGTGATAGAGATCACTATTTAGCACTCACAGAACATACTCACCATAAATTACTCACCTTCAAATACACAGCTTCTTAAAATTATGACCAGTATTTGTGATATGCCTACCTTCCTGAATGACTGAAAGGAGCATCGTGTGGTGGGACCATTGGCCAATCTGTCCACTTTGCACCAGCTATTTTTTTCTTTTTAAAGGCCAAGCCAGGAATCGAACCTGGGTACCACAAGGGCTCATTTCACTCAGATTTTATTGCCAATCTTTAATTAGATGTGGTCGAGACATTACAAAATACAATTTGTTTCCCAAGATTCATTACATGACCGCAAGTTTACTTTTTGGTAGTCTTCCTCTGATACCTGATGCTGGATGGCTGTGACCTGAACAAGGAGAGGCCTAGCACAATACATGACCTAGGATATCCACATTAATAGTTGTTCGATAAAGATTCACTATAACTAGCATTCAAAAGTATAAGGGCATAAACCATGACTATCAAAGTTATGAAAGGGAAAACCTGTATTGACTGTACTAAGTTTAGTATTGTTATACAATACAAGCATTAATACATGTATCTAATCTTGTTTAAATTCCGGGGTGGGGAGCATGACGCACACTAGCAGAGATTTAAAGAAATGAAAATAAAATAATTTACTTTGACTCTCAATAAATGTCTATAATTAAAGCTGTACAATACTGTTTCTTCTTGTTTATATTCGTTCTAAGATCCCCATCCTCCCCCTACCTAAGTCATGACCCGACTGTCTATGGCAACCCAACTCACTATGTCGCACACTGGATAAGGGTGCGCCCAGGGCAAGACCAGCCAGACCCTCTAGCATGGGACCACAGCCAAGGTCACCTACCAGGTCCTTCCTTGGTCGATCCCAGAAGAGCTCGGCTGGAACGGGTGAATCGCTCTACTAATTAGATGCAACAAAAAACTCTGGCATTGAATATTTACCATCAAAAATACTAAAATCATGCCTATTATCACTCTATGAACAGTTCACCCACATCATCAATTTATCATTACTACTGGGAAAGGTCCCAGCCCCATTCAAGGTTGCCAAAGTCTCCCCAGTTTTTAAATCTGGAGAGAGAACGTCTTGTAATAACTACAGGCCCATATCCTGCATCTCCATGCCAGCCAAGATCTTAGAAAAAATTGTACAAGGACAAATTAGCACTCATTTCGAAATAAATTCACTCTTTAATAAGACACAATATGGCTTTAGAGCTCAGCACTCGATACAACAAGCCCAAATTGATTTTCTCAACAAAATTTACACTGACCTAAACGATAAACTATTGAATAAGACTGTATTTCTAGATTTTAGCAAAGCTTTCGACACAGTTCACCACCAAACTTTACTTGACAAACTGGCAGCATACGGAGTACAGGGTATGGAACAACTCTGGTTCCGCAATTACTTATCGGAAAGAAAACAAATTGTACAGCTTGGAGGTCTGAAGTCGAGGGAGGGCACAGTCACCTATGGGGTACCGCAAGGCACCATCTTAGGCCCAATCTTATTTACTATATATATTAACGATTTACACTCTGTTGTTAGACATGCCCAGATACAACACTATGCGGACGACACGGTACTTTTCTATAACAATAAAGATATCACAAATTTGCATAATAACCTACAGCAGGACTTACACAATGTGTACACCTGGTGCACGGTAAATAAACTTTCCCTTAACACCTCTAAATGTAAAACCATGTCATTTGCACTAAGCTACCCTGCTAAAAACAAATGCAACAGCCAAGCAAAAAGCCTAGAATTAGGGCACTCAACTTTAGAACAAGTGCACGAATACAAATATTTAGGCCTCACTCTTGACGATATGCTCACATTCAAAACTCACACAAATAATACCCTTAACTTAGTTTCGGCAAAGATTAGACTCCTCTACAGAGCAAGAGACTCCTTAACTGCCAAAGCCAAACATGATTTGTACAAAATGGCAATCCTCCCAAATTTTGATTTCTGCGATTTTATATACGACTCGGCACCAAAATCTATACTACAAAAACTTCAATCACAGCAGAACAAAGCACTAAGAATAATATTTAACAAGTCCAAATACGAAAATGTAGATAAGGAGCACGTTAAACTCAATATTTGGCCGCTTCAATTGCGCAGGGATAAACATATTCTGGACATGTCTTTCTATCTCTCTCAGAACCAAGATAACCTAGACAAAAGATGTTTACCTACCAGGAGCCATGCCCCTGGTAGGAAAAACCTAAAAATCATCAATTCAAAACTTACGAAAATTAATAACTCGATCATTTACAAATGCCAAAAAAGATGGAACGACCTCCACATTGAGGCACACAAAATTGAGGACAAACATCAATTCAAAAAGTACACGGAGAAGATGCTCTCCCCCTACCCACCAAAGATATGACTGTGTCGCCCCTCCCTCAGCTCTCTGTTTATATATGTCTTTCACTCTGTATTACAATACTATTCTGGAGGAGGGCGAAAGGTAACTTGTTTTAGTACCTCACCCCTCCTTCAGTACACTCTTCCATGTTTATTGCCTGTTCGTTAACAAGTACACTTCCATTGCTCGTGATGTCACTAGACACTTAGTATAAAATATTGTTTAAAAAGGTTACCGAAGGTAAACCATACCTCACTGTCAATTGTATTACCCAATCTATGTAATCATCTCATCAACTCATTACTTTCACCCCATCACTCCCATCCAACCATTGTCATGCTACTCATATAACCTGAAATAGAACTAGTCACCTAGAAACATGTAACCAAACTTAAGTTCAAGCAAGTTCTCAGGCAACCGGCGGAAGACCTATCTAGGCTTTTGTCTACTTAGAATGCTGGTCTACCTTATTGTAACCAACACCTTTTTGCAATAAAGAATCCTTGAATTGAATTGAATTGGACCCTAATGACCCTGAGTTCCTTGATGAGGAATTGGCAGAAGGTCAGGTAAACGAGCGACGAGCGTGAAAGGCCAACAATACTTATGCTCCCGGGGCATCATACATACCAGGCTATACACAAAGGTGAAGTGGCTATACCAAAGTGTGCTCCAGGGGCATACTTATGCCCCCGGGCATCAAACATACCAGGCTATACATAAAGCTGACTGTCTATAGCTAATTATGCCCCAGAGGCATAATTATACCCCTGGGGCATCAAACATTAGCTATACATTAAGTTGACTGTCTATAAATTGGTGAAGTTGACTGTATGACATTAAGTTGACTGTCTATAACTAAGTATGCCCCAGGGGCATGCACATACTTATGCCCTCAGGGCATCAAACATACCAGGCTATACATAAAGCTGATGTCTATAACTAAGTATGCCCCTGCCCCTGGGGCATCAAACATTAGCTATACATTAAGTTGACTGTCTATAACTAAGTATGCGTATGCCCCCGGGACATACTTATAACCCCGGGGCATCAAACATACCAGGCTATACATAAAGTTAACTGTCTATAACTAAGTATACCCAGGGGAAATTTGTTACATCATTCTGCTGACTCATGACTTGTTGCTATAACTAAGTATGCCCCAGGTCATCATACATATACCAGGCTATATATAAAGCTGACTGTCCATAGCTAAGTATGCCCTGGGGGCATCATACATACCAGGCTATATATAAAGCTGACTGCCCATAACTAAGTATGCCCTGGGGGCATCATACATACCAGGCTATACATAAAGCTGACTGTCTGACTGTCCCAAACTCAATATTATCAATCTCTTACTCAATGAAAAGTTCAATAAATGTCTAAATTCCCTGATTTTCAATCATGAACAAATGTCCATACACAGACCCACAATCGTTTGCTCTGTGAGTCCATCCAGGAGTAGCAGGGACAACCAGCAATTGGCTGGCTCCGAGGCTAGCAGCAAATTTTCTGATTGGCCGATCTTTTTTTAGTAACAGTTCCAAACACAGCAACAGAGGATAGCCCATAATAAAATCAAGGTCGTTGATAGTTGATATGTTTCCATGGAAAAATTAGTAATTTCGCCATTATTTACGTCATTAAACATTGGAAATATTCATGCTGTCCATGCTGATCATTAATGGGGGCTACTGCTGACGAGGGTTCTGACTGGTCTTGAGGTTTACTTTGAAAATCAATATAGCCATATCATTTATAATTCTGTACACGAAAGAGAATTAATTTATAGATATGATTTTCTACATCACTGGCCGAAGAATAAACTTCATATTAGACAAACACAGGGTGGTAAACAGGAATGTGGGCAGTACTCGAATTTACGGACCAGTGCCGTGGACTGGCCAGGGAGGTACACTTGGCAATGGTTGGGTACTCAATAAACACGATTTACATAGAATAACCTTTTAACTGCCAAAGATTTGTCCATTCAGGGCGGGAGGCTGCATAAATACAGTCCCCAATCTCTCCATTGAGGACGGGAGGCTGCATTTATGCAGCAGGAATCATAGTAAGGGCTTTGTACTCGTAAATAACAAGTATATTTTGCTGCAGACGACTACAATTGCTGGTGCATTCGTCCACACACCAACACAGGGCAAATTAAAACATTGTAAATTCTCACACAAGGTTTCATTGAAAATACAATCGTCGATTTCATTGAAAAGGGGCATTAAGGGCAAATGACTTCCATGGGGGAGGGGGGTTTTCATTTCACTTTCTTTCCTTCTCACTCTCTCCCTCCCTAGGCCTCCCCCCCCCCCCTGCCGCCTTCCCCGTCTGCCTACTCCTACACCTCTCACGAGCCCCTATTTCTTTTAGTCTCTCTATTTTCTCTCTCCTTACTCCCTCTTCTTTCTCTGTGACCCCTCCTCCAAACTTACATGATTACATTCGATTTAATATTTTATTTAATGATCTGCTAACATGCATTTTACAATGAATACAATTATCAATTATGTTTCAAACATTTTCGAAAGCTTTTCTACCCAACCTCTCCCTCTCCCCACCGCCCCTTAATACCCTGCCCCTCCCCTTGAGGTTGTTCACTACTGGTGATACAATGTAATTGTATAATTATTACAAATATCCTATACTTTTTCAAGTTATTTACAAAATACCACTTAAATTATACATACAATCAAATAAATGTTCTCTGTCGTTGCTCTTTTTCTTGTCTCCTATATGAGTAATTACCCCAAACGGGCAGCATTTGATTTCAGGAGGGCATTAATTAGAAATAATAAAATTCGTCGAATCTCTACAATTATTGGCGTACACATAGAAGGGATTTTGGAGCTACTTTTGACTCCACACAATAACGTTCTGAAATGCGTTTTTCAACGCTGTATATAGACGTGGAATTAACATTTATTTAACTACGTTTTAAAAAACTACGTTTAAAAAATCATTTCACTTCCTTGATACCAACGTGGGATTAATGTTATTTTAACATTTGTAATGTAGGGCCAACGTTAGGTAAAACGTGGGTAAAACGTTTATTTGACTTTGAATTGAGTCCACGCCATTTAACACATATATGATATAATAAACATACGTTATTTTACTAGACTCTGCATGTTTTTTTAACGTTGTATTGATCGAGGTCAATTTGTTACCTGGGCTTAGAAAAGACTCACAACCACAAAGTCCGGTACCGTACCTGACGACCCTTGTACAGTTACAGTACTGTCAGTATTCACTTGTTTCTATTCTACTTAGACTGACTGTGACACACACAACAATACAGTTAATCTCAAACAACAATATACTGCCTAACAGCTTACCTTGTATACTAAGAAGCGATTTGATTAAGTAGGATCTAGAAGGTGGGATATAGCTGTAAAAGAAGGAATATTGATTGAAAACATCTCCAGAGCTACCGTCTGCCATGTTTTCAGGGAGTTGTAAGCGCGGCTGTCATTGGGTGCATGAAAACGTGACTTCCGTTTAGCTACGCCCCGCCCCTCATGACGTCACGACGCAAGGGGGGCCATATTTCGCAGGGGGCCAAATTTCGCACGACATGGCGCAGTTACTGGACGCGCCACCTATCGAGCGTTTTTACGTATAGTTCCCCATTCCCCATAGCTGAGGTATAGCAAGCATAATTGATGTATTCTAGACATAAACTAGACATATAACATATATAAAATGTACAGACATCAGTACTGTAAGTTTAACAGCATTTTCCGCCTGTTTTGGGTGGGTAGAAATCAGAACATGAATGGCATCATTTCCCTAGCCCCGCTAAAACCAAGTCCAATAATAAAGGCTATAGTAGCTGGATAGCCTCTGTTATCAATAGTTATTCATCTTAGAATACAAATCTAACATATACACCATAGTCAGAGAGGCAGTAGGATAAAATTCATTTTATTTACTGCTTGTCTAGAGAGGATTGAAATTGGAACATGAACAGCATCATTTCCCTAGCCCCCAAATGTCAGATTAGGCGAATGAACAAAAATGGGGATAATGATCAAGTCACTTAATACAGTCCAAAATTTTTAGTGGTTTCATACAATTTATAGTTAAATCATGTTTTAAATCATCTCAAACAAGGCCTACAAGATGAATTCCCATTGTGTAACAATCAACTATTCCAGATTACAATAAAAAATATTAATAAAACCATGTAATTTCACAATATATCTGACATACAACGGCCTCAAGGCACTAAATGGCCCCCTGGAAGTAGGTGTGTCTCTTATCAAAATGTTGTCCACTGCTCAGCATTGTCAGCTATTAAAACTGTCTTTCCTATGGGGTCTTATTCACTTTATGCAAATTAGCAAAAAAGGGGCTAGGGAAATGATATTATCAAATTTGAGGATAAATAAACCATAATGTATTTTTTTTTAGATTTTCACCTCTGATATTTTGAAAGATGTAGGCAAATACAAATCAGTCAAGTAGATTCCAACAAAAAAATGATATTTCTCTTCCAAAGGGGGTCAATTTAGTGAGCGTCATTTCCCTAGCCCCTGATTATTGGAAAATGCCTTTGTTAGACAGTAACTGACAATACTCTGGAAATAGTGCACATTTTTTCATAATTTGTTTTGTGTGTTATAGGTATTTAAATCCATGTTATGAACAGTACAAATTAACAAACTCACCAAAATTACATATTTACCAATTATGTGTTATAAAAAAGGGGCTAGGGAAATGATGCTAAGTTTTGGAATAATTTGATGGATGGCATGAGGAGGAAGAAATTGCCCAATAAATGGGAAAAATGAAAGGGGCGCATATCTAGGCATAAATAATTGAATAAAAAGAAAATGTACCAGGAAATCAAACTTGAAAGAGGCAAAATGAACTTCTGAGTTATTTTAATCTTTAATTTTTGATAATATATAGGGCAAAAAGCAGGTTTTTCTATTTTCAACTGATAAGTATTAGTGTCAAACCTATGCACGTATATATGGAGTGAAAGCTGGCGTCGAGACGAATCCAATGATATATACAAAAAAGGTATTCAATATATATTAATTGAACTATATAAAGAAAACCCCAATTTCTGCAATATAGCACAAATGAAAAAACCCACCCATGTATCGGGACTAAGATTTCGCTTCTTGAACGGTTGTACACAAATAAAATACCTGAGGTCTGGAATATGTGAATTATTAATTTTGTGACAATCATTTCAAAGATATGAACGTCGGCAGTAGTAGTAGTAGTCACCACCGTCAACCCGGGATTTTGTGAGTAATGGTAGGAAATGGTAGAGATTTTGGCCGATTTGATTGACAGGTTACTCATTTTTACTCATTTTCTCGCGCGGCGCGCGGCCCGGCAGGCAGCGTGCGGTAGACGCGGTGAGACGGCGCGCGGTAGACGCAGTAGAGTAGCACGTTGGTAGGGGGATATGGGTGGGGGAGAGAGAGAGGGTGGTGGTGGTGGTGGTGGTGGTGGTGGTAGTGGGGGTGTGTGGAGAGGAGAGGGGAGAGATTGGTGTCTTTGCCTATGTATATGTACTTGGGGATTAAGTGTGTATAAGGGTGGGGAAGAGGGGGTGTTTGGATGGGTGATTGTATGCTTTTGTTGGGCTGTTACATGGATGGAGGTGAGTGGGTACACGAGAGATGGCGTGTAACAAGAGATGAAGTGTATAGAAATCCTTTATTTGAACATGGTTTATCCATTTGAATTGGGTATATAGCATAAAGCACATCTAATGTATAAAGTCCTACGTTAATCTCGGGCCCTTTCTGGGTGCATGCTTTGCGCTTTTTAGTTAGTGTCATTTGACGTGGATGGGTATGGGGTGGATATTGGTAGATATAAATTACTTTTGCTATTTGATTCGGAACAACAATGGCAACGTGCACAAATTGTGTAAGGGTAGAATGGCGTTTCAAAGGCTAGAAATATGTGGTTTAGATTAAGATCGTCACAGCAGTTGTCATCCCATATATCCATATCGTCTAATGGGAGTTGTTTTCCGCAGTAACAGGACACATGGCTTTTTCCCTGCCTTATGAGTTGTATTTTCCAATCGTGCGGGTATTGGTGTGAAATGAGTGTATCTGGGTATTGTTCCTTTCTTTGACTGAACATTAGCATTAATCGGCTGTGTGAGCATGTATTTCCTGTCGAGAGGATGGGGAGAACTTCAGCTGCGTTGAAATTATTCAATCTTTTGGTCTTTAATGTGTCGATGAATATGATTGCTGAGTTGAATGGGCACTCATTGGTAAATCCTGTATATTCCAAAAAGGTTCCAGGAGGAATAAAGAACTCTTTGGTTTGTTTGAATAATTTTTGCACTAGCACTAGTTTATAGTGTGTTGCGAAGTCGTGGAAGGCTCTATGTGAGATGAAATTGGTATCCTTTTTAATGAATAGAATTTTGAGTCCTGCGCTTTTAACAGGGCGCCACTCTTCCCCGTTTGATAGGCAAGCATTTGCTATAGCATTTGCTTTATCTCCACTGCAGATGTTGAATTGAACCCCTGCGTTATCGCGTATGAATTCTTGCAGAATTTGTAGTGTTCTACGTGGGTTTTCCATGGCTTTTTTTCTGTGCATTTCGAATGCGATTGAGATATCTATATCTGTATGGACCCATTGCGTTGAGGAGACTGTTTGTTTTGAGTCGGGCGACGCTCGATCTTTCTTTAAATAAACCCAGCGAAATGTATTGCCTCATTACCTCACCAGGTGGAGTTGGTCATATGTTACATTGTACATATATATGGTGGAAAAAGAGCGCGTGATTAATTTGAAAAAACATTTGACCATGGAAGAAGTTACGTATGAGGAAGTTACTCAATTTTCCGATGCAGTGCAATTATACTTTTGGGCTCTTGAGCGAGGAATAGAGCGGCATAAGTATGTTCAAGGACAAATGGCTTATTTACGACAAGTGAGTGCCCCTGGAGTTTGGAATTACGACTTTGGAATTATGCCTTTTGGGAATACTGTTGTGATTTTATTTTTACTATGTCTATGTTATGATATTGTAGATGGAAGCAGCTAATAGGGAGAGGAGTACTTTTTGTATGGTGAGCTATTTTTATATTTTATATTGACTGCATTAGTGAAAAGTGAAGAACTGATTACAGTGAGTTGATTAGAGTGAATTTTTTTTTTTTTTTTCTATAGCTTCCAATGACTACTCATGAATTGAGTGCAATTGCTGCTCCTGCTGCTCCTGCTGCTCCTGCTGCTCCTGCTCCCTTACCGGCTCATTTGCCTGTGAGTGTACCTGAGGAGGGGGATTTGTCACCGTTAGATTTGTCTATTCCGCTGGATATATCAGAGATTGATTTCCACACTACAGAGATTGAGGCTCCCACACTACAGTCCATTATTGAGGAGTATGGAATAGATAAAATGGACAATGTACCAAGCGATTTGGATATATTGAATGCCTTGGAACAGCAGGTAACTTCGGGCTTTATTAGGCTTTATTAGAATATTCTGTTTAAAAAATATAACTAAGAGATGAGAATTACAATGTATATTTTTATTTAATAGTTAGCCGAACAAACTACATTTTCTGGGGGAGAAGGTACAGGGAAGAAACCACTTGAAGTGGACGCGGAGAAGAACAAGAAGAAGGGGGTGGTTCAAGTGCCCCTGGCTGGTTCAGTGCTTTACAGTCCCATTTCATCATGCGACGAGGGTTCAAGAGAGTCTGTTGTACTTCCGCCGCTGGCGCCGCAGGAGGGCGTTGTGGAGGAGGTGGCCGAGGAGGTGGCCGAGGAGGAGGAGGAGGAGGAGGAGGAGGCTGTGAAGGCTGATGAGACATTCCAGTCGCGAGCTCAGGTAAAATTCCTGTCTTGATTTTTTTCTGAAAAATACAAAAAATGTTGAAAGTGGCTCTACAATTTATTTTTTATATTTTAGGAGCTTTGTGACAAATGTGGATTAATGGTTGAATCTAATTCCAAGACTTCTGCCATGCATAATTTGGGGAAGTGCTTTTCCCTTTCCTTTGCTCCTGAGGAAGAAATGGATTATGGCAATGATGATGATGATGATGAAGTGGTGATGGTTGATGATAAGGCTTCTAAAATCTTACTTGAACATGAGGAGGATCATGAGGAGGAGGAGGAGGAGGAGGAGGAGGAGGATAAGGAAAACATACATATGGGAAAAGTAAATACTTTACTTAAGAAAATAAAAGTCATACGTTATTGAGAAATTGATTTTTTATTTTATAATCTTTCTTTTTTTTCCTTACAGAAACCACCCCGTTTTATTTTGTGTCAGTATTGCGAAAAGCCATTTAAGCGCAAGTATAATTGTCAACGGCATGAGGTGACTTGCAAACTTCGCCTAAAGCCTTGTGGAGATTGCGGCTACAAGCCCTTGTCCAAAGCCGATGCCATTCATCACGCACGTCTTCACAACAGGACCTTTATTGAGGCATAGCGAGACGGGAGAATATCGTTATTTTGTCCCTTTTTCGAACGCGTCTTTATTTGATGAACCAATGTACATATCCAAACACAAGGACTTTGATAAGTTGAAAGAGCGATTAATTAACTTGGACGTTGATGAGCTCATTAGGCAAATGAGGCCTAATTCCAAATGGAAGCCTGTGATGGTTTTGAATGTAAACTACTTTGTAACACTAACCAATTGGCCGTTAGGTCGCGGTCTTTGCCCGGATTATCTCCGCCGAAAGACAAGTGTGATTACTTTGGATACCAAACCCAATTCCAGACATCGACATCCGATCAAAGACAAACTTTGTGCCTTTCGAGCCTTGGCCTTGCATATGGGCTGCGAATTTGAACATTTAGACACCTTCGCAGAGAGGTTGTATAGAGAATGGCGGCAATACAATGAAAGTGTTTTGAATGTAGCCTTGGACGAAGACCCGGCTTTGTACAAAGGCTTGCTCATGGAGGAGTTTTCCGATTTTGAGCAGTGTTTTAGTGTTTGTTTACAGGTATATGATTTACAACCCAATGGCGCCGTGCTTGTGAGGTATTTATCGCATGAAAAGTTTAATTCTGTGTTGTATTTGAACCTTTATGAGGATCACTTGAGCTATATTTCGGATTTTAAAAGCTTTGCCAAAAAGTTTGAGTGTGAAACATGTCAGCGGATATTTAAACACAAAACCGACTTGACAAGGCATCGGTTGGTTTGCTTAGCGCAGACGAAATTCCAGCTTTGTGGGGGAGTTTACTGCCCGAGCAAGACCGTTTTAGAAGACCTGGAAGACGTTGGGATATGCAGCGATGATGTTACATTCTCGTGGTTTGCTGCATTTGATTTTGAGTCGATATTGGCCACGACACACAAACAGAATTCAGAAAAGTTAGTTTGGGTGCAAAACCACAAACCTATTTCTGTGAGTGTGTGTTCGAATATTGAGGGCTACACAGAGCCTTTGTGTTTTGTGGAGGAAAACCTTGATGAGCTGCTAGGGAGCATGTTTTCTTACTTGCATTTATTGCAAGAAACATTGTTTGCCCTTGCTAAACAAAAATGGCAAAAGGTGACTTTGGAGTTGGAACGACAGTTGGCATTTTGGCAGGTACCTGAAACTATGGATGATGCTAGCAATGATGATGATGATGATGATGATGGTGATGATGATCATGAGGAGGACAAGGAGGAGGAGGAGGAGGAGGATGGAGAATTAGAAGAAGCTCGGTTTGTTGAAACCGAAGTGGACGAGAACCGCTCAAAGAAAGTAATGCACCGATACCTTGTGAGACTGAAGGAGAAATTTGAGGATTACATGAGTGTGTTGCCTGTGTTTGGGTTCAATTCATCGAATTACGACATTAATTTGGTGAAGGAACTATTCTTTTAGCACATGAATTTCAACGATAGGAAAAATTTCGTAGCCAAGCGAAATAACAGCTATCTTGTGGTTCAGAACGAGCGCTTGAAATTTATGGACATTGCCAATTTTCTAGAGCCTGGCTGTTCCTATGCCCAGTTTCTCACGGCGTTTGGGGTGGACGGCGAGCTGTCAAAGAAATACTTTCCATACGAATACCTTACCAGTGCTGATAAATTGAATGACACTCAACTACCGCCGCATGAGGCTTTTTATTCCACCTTGAAAAACTCCAATATTTCCAAAGAAGAATATGAGGAGATGCAACAGGTTTGGAGGGAGAAAGGAATGAAAACACTACGGGATTACCTTGTGTATTATAATAACAACGATACGTTGCCATTTTGTCTGGCCACCTCCAAACTGCAGGATTTTTACCATAGTCGTGGTATTGATGTGTTCAAGAATTCAATCAGTTGTCCTGGAAGCGCACGAAAGATGCTTTACCAATCGGGGAATGAGCATGGAAGCTTTTTCTGCAAGATTTCTCCAGAGCATAGAGACCTGTATGCGGTGATTAGCAGAAATATCATTGGCGGGCCCTCCATTATTTTCAACCGCCGACTGATAGCCGGCGAGACTTTCTTGAGACCCGCCTCGGAATTGAAAGTGGAAAAGATCATGGGGTATGATTGCAATGCCCTGTATTTGTACGCCATCGGACAGGAGATGCCTACGGGATTTTACATTAGACGGGAGAGGGATCGCGACTTTAAGCCTGAGAAGATCCAGAGACATATGTTGATGTATGCCTGGATGGATTGGTTGAATTTTCAGGATCCTTCCTTGGAAATTAAGCACGCGTGCAACTACGGCAAGGAAGTGAGGATAGGGAGCTTTTTAGTGGATGGCATTTCGCGCAACAAACTGGAGAATGGCAAGAACCTTATCATAGAAGTATCGGGGTGCTACTTTCACGGTTGCCCTTGCATGAGCGGTAAGATGGGTGAGAGAGCGAGATTGAAAAAGCTGAAACGGACCATAGAAAGAGAAGAACTCTTGAAAGAATGGGGCTACGAAGTGAGAAACTACTGGGAGTGTCGGATTCGCAAAGAAGTGAAGACAAATCCTAAGTGGAAAGCTTTTTTGAAAAGCTACCTTCCATTGTTTTATTCCAAGCACCCGTCAAAAGTATCCGAAGAGGAGATTTTGAATGCAGTGCAATCCGAGGGGATATTTGGAATGGTAGAGGTCGATATTTCGGTCGATGACTCTGATGAAGCCAGGGCATACTTTGGCGAGATGTGTCCTTTATTTTGCACGACGAAAGTGCCTTACGAAGCGTTTGGCGAGCACATGCAAGCACACTGCGAGCGCTTTGATATTTCAAAGAAACCGCGAAAGTTACTGGTCTCTGGCATTCACGCCAAGCGACTATTGCTAGCCACTCCTTTGCTGAAGTGGTACTTGGATATGGGGTTGAAAGTGACGCATATTTACCAAGTGGTGGAGTTTTGCAAGGCCGCGTGCTTTAGCACATTTGTGAACGAAGTGACGGAGGCTAGATTAAAAGGAGACAGTGACCCTTCTCAAGCCATTATTGCAGACACAATGAAATTGCTCGGGAATTCCGCCTATGGGGGCTGCATTCTCAACAAGGAGAAACACAAATCTGTGATATATTCCAACAACAAAAACACAGTGATGATGAAAGCGAACAGCCCCCTTTACCGTAAAATGACAGAACTTGGAGAAAATTACTTTGAGATCGAGATGGCGAAACGGCGAATTGTGCTAGATCTTCCCATTTACTTGGGCTTTTTCATTTTGCAATACGCCAAGAATAGAATGCTGGAATTTTACTACGGCTGTATTGATCATTACCTTGGGAGAGGTAACTTTTCTTTGGGAGAGACAGACACTGACAGTCTCTATTTTGCGATAAGCACCAAAACATTGCAAGAATCTGTTCGCCCAGAGGTAAAAAAACAATTTTTGGATGAAATATACGATCGATGCTCCGATGATTTGGATCCCGTATGGTTTCCTCGAGAATGTTGCGATACTCACAGGAAAAGAGACAAGAGAAAACCAGGCGCCTTTAAACTGGAAGCTGAGGGTCAGGAGCTGCTTTGCTTATCGAGTAAAACCTACATTTTGAAAAATGAAGACAAGGTCAAGTTTAGCTCGAAGGGGATTAGTAAAAGAGGATTAGATAATGTCTTTGATCTGTACGCTTCGGTGTTACAAACTGGCAAATCGAGATCAGCGGTGAATCGCAGTTTCAGAGCGAGGAATAACACCATTTACACCTACGAGCAAGCCCGGAATGGCTTTAGCTACTTTTACTGTAAACGTGAAGTTTTGCCCGATGGTGTATCGACACGGTGTTTGGACATGGTGCTGTGTCCCTGGGAGGAGGACGGAACTTGCTGGTTTGACGAGTCAGATCCTTTATCTTTGGAGTACCCATGCACCTTGAGGTGGGGGGAGTACATGTTCGCCAACGCAGAGCAGCTGTATTCCTACCTTCTTTGTTTGTTTCACGGCGAAGAGCAAAAATTAAGAAAGGTTCTTTATTACTCCGACGCCGAGTACCTTCGCGCTGTGTTGAAAGACATTCGAGTAAAAAGTGAGTGGTATGAGGAAATGGGGAAAGTAATGCGCCAGATCTGCTTACTTAAACTGAAAACAAACAGGCAAGTAAGAGAATTTCTCCAAAGCACTCAAAAGGCGCCTTTGGTTTACTGCTTGTCAAATGAGCGTATATGGTCATGCGGTTTGACTAAAAAAGTTGCCTCTTTCGTTGAGTCGAAACACCATGTCGGGAACAACTTTCTCGGAGCGATGTGGGAGGCTATAAGAAAAGATTACAACCACTTGCTGAAAATAGATTTGCCGTGATGAAGACTGTAGTGGATGTTCCGCAGGCCTTTTTCCAGACCCCAACAACTGTTTGTTTGAGTGGGTGCACTGGGTGTGGAAAATCCTTTTTTGTTAAAAGACTTTTAAAGAACAGATCGACCATGTTTAGCCAACCGCCTGAAAGAGTGCTTTACTTTTACGGCATTTGGCAAGAGGGGTTTAATGATATGGCCTCCTCCTCCGACGTGGAATTTATTCAGGGTCTGCCCAATGACCTAATGAGCTATGCGGGTGGAAAGCCTGCTGTTTGGGTGATAGATGATTTGATGCATGACGTAGTGAACAACAAGGAGGCAGAGCGATTGTTTACTCAAGGGAGCCACCACAAAAACCTGACTGTGATTTACTTGAGTCAAAATGTATTCTGCCAAGGAAAATCGAGCAGAACTATCAATCTAAACACGCATTACAACGTGCTGTTTAAAAACCCTAGAGATGTGTTACAAATATCGCGACTGGATGCTCAAATGGGTATGGGAGGACTTCTCCGCCAAGCGTACAAAGACGCGACCAGCAAGCCTTGGGGCTATTTAATCGTTGATCTGTCACCACGAAATCATTCCGACTTGAAACTTTGGACTAGCGTGTTCCCTGAAGAGAACCCTGTGGTTTACATTGAATAATAATAATAATAATAATAATAATTAGCGCAACATGGCTCCCTTACACCCATCCATGGCTGACTATGAGAGCCGATTGGATAGTTTTAGGCATTGGATTCATCCTTTCCTATCCAAGTTTGCCTGTTGCAGGAACGGGTTCTTTTACACAGGCGTTGGAGATTGGGTGCAGTGCTTTCATTGCGGGATCAAAATACACTCTTGGCGTGAGGACGAGATCCCTGCCGTAGAGCACGCCTTCCATTCACCTAAATGCGACCTGGCTAAAAGAAAACTTTTGGACGTTACTTACTCAGTGGAGACCATACTAAAGCTTGTTGGAAAAGTGAGCGAGTACAAGGCTCAAGTATCCCAACTTACGTCACGTGTAGAGGGCCTACAAAGAAGCGTAAACTTATCCCGACGCCATCACATTCACCGGGCACATGAACCAAACAGCTTTGCTGCCTTTTCGCTAGATGAGTGTGACGGACCTGGTGGGAGGAAAATAGACGACGACAACGACGACGACAACGACGACAACGACGACGACGACGACGATGAGCTGGGCTTTAACTTGAGTCATGTCACTATCTAAGGAAGGAGCATTTTTATCATTGTTTCTTTCGACTCCAAGCAAAATTCAGGCTGAGACATTACTTTCCACCGCCACAAATGAGCAAGTAAAAATGATAAGTGAAATAGCATGGAACCTACTCCATTTACCCTTGAGTCCAAAAGCTAAAAGGGAAGTACAAAAAAACAAAAGGCTACTCCAAAAAATTGGTGATAAAAATAAAAGCGTAAAGGTGAGAGCCCAATTGATCGACAAGAACCAAGGAAGGATAATTGACACTTTTCACTTGGTAAAAGAGCAACTTTTAAGCCTTACTACATGATGAGGAAAATGGTCCTTATCCCATTTGAGCGCTACACTTCCATTCAGAATGGTATGGGGGAAGGAGCTGCTGCTGCCGCTGCTGCGACACTTACCCCTTCCGGCAGTGATCATGGCGCCTTTCCTAGTTTCAACGCTTCTGAGCCCGGCAATGATGCTCCTGCTCCTGCTCTTGCTGCTCCTTCTTCTAAGCCTGATGATGCTCCTTTTCCTAAGCCTGCTCCTTCTCCTAAGCCGGCTACCCCCGCTCCTTCTCCCGAGACTACAAATGCACGAGCTGCGCCTAAAACCTCACCCAAAAAAAACAAAAAAAGACTTGAACGCAGTGGGAGCAAGCGAGTTCCACCACCACCAGGCATTCCTGTCCAAGGTCAAAAGAGAAAAATCGAGCCTGATTGGAAAGCATTATGGCAACCGAGAGGTTTCTGAAAAAGATTTACTATGATCCTTCTCACCCAGCTGGATTTGGAACGGCGCTGCAATTGTACAAAGAAGCCAAAACTAAAGGAATAAAGTTTGATGATGTGGAAAAATTTTTGGAGGGTGAGGAAACGTATACTATATACAACGAATCCCCTGCACCCAAGCGCAAATTACGCGTTGTAGCAGCCAAAAAAAAATATCAGTTCGATGCTGATAGCGCCCATTTGGTCAAACTGCGTGATAGCAACGATTCCTACCGATATTTTCTTGTAGCCATTGATGTCTTTACAAGGTATGGCTACACTCACCCTTTAAAAACCCTAAAGGGGGTGGAAATGGTCGCAGCATTGAGAACCATATTTAGAAAAGGAAAACCTGATGTGTTTCGCTCCGATGGAGGCCCGGAATTTGACAATAAATGGGTGCACAATTACTTTAAGGAAGTGGGTGTAAAACAGGTGATTACTCGCAACAAGACCCAAGCATCGCTAGCAGAAAGGCTTATAGCTACGATTAAGCACAAATTGACAAAATATATGTATCACAAGCAAACCCACCATTGGATCGACGTATTACCTCTAGCCACGAAAGCTTACAATCTATCGAGACACCGGATAACTAAGCGCTCTCCCAGCGATGCCTTAACAAGCTCAAACGTTGATTTATGGGATGCTCAGTACGGTCCGAGAAAGAAAAAGAGAAGGAAAGTGAGTAAATACGCGCCTCCGTTTAAATCCATATTTAAATTTGAGGTGGGGGACACGGTGAGAATTTCAAAATGGAGGCACGCCTTTAGTCGAAAATACGACGAAAAATACACCCATGAGCTCTTTATAATCACATCCCGTCAAGCAAAGCAGGCCATTCCTCAATACACCTTAAAGGATTGGAACAACAAGGAAATAGACGGGCGTTTTTTCGAGCACGAGCTTCAGAAAGTCCGTGTGAGTCAAGACACACTCTATAAAGTGGAGAAGGTCATTCAAAAGAAGAAACTCAAGGGAAAGGCAGGTTTCATAGTGAAGTGGCATCACTGGCCGTCCTCCTTCAATAGCTGGGTGTCTGAAAAGGACTTGAAAAATATCAACGAGGCGCAATAATGTATTTATTTTTGTCCTCAAACAACTCAAAAAATGAAGTTCCAGGTAACTCGATCTGGGACTTTACAGTAGAACTTAGGAGTACAACCAATTTCCAGGAGAAAGCATGGGAGTGTGCGTTGATGGAATTGTACATAAAGGGAGTGGAAACATTAAAAGAAGAGCTATTTGTATACTGCAGCCTGTTGGAGTACAGCTCATTGTCTCAGGACCGCTTTCGAAACCTGCTCAAAATCGTTAATACCCCCGGTGAAATAGCTTTACCCTTTTACATGCCCGTTAAACCTGAGAGCACGTGCGATAAGATTCGGATATATATAAAAACAGCAAGTGGAGCAGTTCCCTCATTTGATACGGATGAAGTGAGGTGCACGCTTGAATTGAAAGTGTTAGAATGAGCTTTGTGAGCTACCTACCCGAAAAAGACAAGTGGGAAAATATTAGCAAAACAAAAAAGTCATTTGGAAAAGGAGCAGGAGGCATTGTAGAGGTTAATTCATCGGAGCAGGAAGTTTTGGAGCGAGCCAAAGCGGCTTTATTAGAGGAGAAGAAAAACATGAAGCCTCATTCATCACATAGAAGGGGTACTGTTCGCAAGACAAAAAAGCAACCTCGTAAAAGAACGAAGGGCGTCCAAAAAAAGAGAAAAAAGATCCCAAAAAAACGAGTAACCAAAAAAAGAGCAACCAAAAAAACTTCTGGGAAACGAAAATTTAGACGATAATATTAATAATAATATTAATAATAATAATAATGTCGGCCTCCACATACATATTGAGCAATGCTGATGAGGGAATGACTAAGCGCATGGATATTTTTAATCTGCCTGAGGTCGACACTTCTGTTAGAGAGGTGAACATAGTTGAATTTAAACCCACGAGCGTCATATCGGGAGACTCACCCATTTCCTTCCATGTTCCAAACACCTCTGGTGACTCAATAGACCTACAAAAAATAAGGATAGCTGCAACGTTGGAAATTCACGACTCCGCAGGCAATGTCATAAAACCAACCGTTGACGATGTTACCTTGGTCAACAATGCTTCGGTGTCCATGTTTTCTAGACTGGACATTGCTCTCCAGCAAACTCAAGTCAACTCATCCCTTTCGACTAACTGGGCCTATAAATCTTACATTGACAGGCTTTTGAGCTATGGCCTTTCGGATACTATGAACTGGTTCTCGGCCACTGGCTTCACAAAAGATTTAGCAGGGAGCTTGGATGAGCATGTATCATTAGAAGCTCTGAATTCGGGTTTGAGCGAGCGCCACTCTTGGACGGCCGGGGGAAAATCGGTTCAATTGCTCACGTCCCTATGCAGTGACATTACTGAGCAGGAAAGATTGCTCGTCAACGGTGTTCCTATCAATATTACTCTGTATCAATCGACAGACGCCTTTAGGTTGCTTTACGATCCCAGCGCTCAAACTTATTCACTGACTCCTAAAAAGGCTCCTGCTCAAAAGTCAAAAAAGACCAAGACGGGTGAGAGTGGAGGAGGAGGAGGGGATGGTTCTACTTCTCCCACAACACCTCCCACAACACCTCCACCCCCAGCAAAACCCAAAAGCTATTCGCTTCACATCAAGGACATTACTCTCCTTGTGCCTTTTGTTAAAGTCAACGAGGGTCTATTGCAAGTCCAAAGTAAGCGCATTGAAAAGTCACCTGCTCTCTACCCCATCAATCGCTCCGAGATCCGAACATTCAACATCCCAGCTGGTAACCTGTCCTTTTCTGAAAGACACTTGTTTGGTGATTTGGTACCCGGAGAGTTGATTGTGGGATTTGTGTCTGGAAAGGCATTTTACGGAGACCCAACACGAAACCCGTTTAATTTCCAATCATTTAATTTATCTCGCATCAGTTTCGAGGTGAATGGTAAATCGGTGCCGGGACAGCCACTGGAGTTGGACTTTAAGAACAAACAAGTGACACGGGCCTACGCGCAAATTTTTGAGAGTTGCGATCCCTCTCAACACGAGAAGCCTAATCTGACCTTGTCTGATTTCTTAGGAGGCTATACTCTTTATGTGTTTAATATAAAACACTTTAGAGGAGAGCCTCTCCTTTCCACAATTAACCGCGACAACACACGCTTGGCGGTGTCCTTCTCGGAGAAGCTAACAGAACCAGTCTCGTGCATTGTCTATGGAAAGTCGCCAGCTCTGGTCAAAATCGACTCGACTCGACAGGTCTATTACGAAAGCTAAAACATGGACCAAAGCAAGGGAATGAGTTCTTTAGACATAGATCAATGTTTAAAATCAGTCAAAGGCTACCAAGGCGCAATGTCTTTTGAGGAGTTACCATTTGGAAAAATGCTAACCGGAGAAAGGTTTTATGTTGTTAATACAGCTAGACTGTCATTGTCACAAAATGTTATTGGACACTGGACTGTTATATATATTTCAAAGAATAATACTTTTGTAGAGTTTTTTGACTCGATGGGTAAAGATCCGGGTTATTACCACCGGGAAATGTTACAATTCTGTATAGACAATGGCGAGAAATACAAGTACAGCTCTAAAAAGCTTCAATGTAGTGATTCTGCCCTTTGTGGACAGTTTTCGACGGTGTACTGCTTTTTAAAAAGCAAAGAAAATATGTCAATTGAAAACTTTATCGCGTTGTTTACTGAAGACTGTAAACAGAATGAAAAAAAGATTGAATTTTGGAATAAATGCAGTTAAAACATATAACCTTTTGTTTTCGTTGTTACTTACCCTTGTTACAAAGACGTTTCGTTGTCTTTTTCATACAAGACAACCTCCTCGGAAGGGGAGTATCGGACGTTAAAAAAAAGGGGGGTGGAAGGGACATTGCTATTTATAGATCTTCTTTTTTTCCTCCAAATTAAAACGCCTGCGATAATTATAATGATAATGATAATGATTAAAATAGAGCCAGAGGTCATTCCCACAATAAAATTGGTATTATTAGGTAATGGTTTGTCGTGAGGGAGTGGAGTTGTAATATTTTCTGAGGAATTGGTGGGTGTTGATGAAGGGAAAATGGCGGTGGAGGAGGAGGAGGAGGAGGAGGAGGAGGAGGATTGCTCAGCTGCGGTTGATGGTCTTGTCCATGGTGGCGTGGTTAATGGACTGGTTGTAGAAGGTTCAGTGGGCGGAAGGCTGGTGGTAGTTGTTGTTGTTGTTGTTGTTGCCCTTGAAGTTGTTGTTGTTGTTGTTGCCCTTGTCGTTGTTGTTGCCCTTGTTGTTGTTGTCGTTGCAGGCACGGAAGAAGAAGAAGAAGAAGAGGAGGAGGAGGAGGAGGATGACGAAGGAGGAGGAGGAGGAGAAGGAGATATAATAATACAATCAGTTATAATTTCATAATCCGTCGGTGGTGGTGGGAGAGAAGAACAATTAAAGTCTATTGTAGACTCGCTGAGATCCAAAATTCTTATATTTTTGTAATCACTGGCAAATTTCTCTTCAAAATTTATAATGCGGCATTTGCGGAATATAAACTCCTCCATCCCACCTGCAAATTTACATTCTGCGAGTGGGTTTATATCCCTACTACACTCAACTCTCCTTTCTTCGTTGAAACACTTGCAAAAGCACCCAAGTTGACAGCGCTCAGTGACACCACAATAATAGAATGTGTCAACGCAATGGAGAAATAAAAACAGATATATGATGCAACGTGCCGTCTTCATGGTTATTTTTCTGATTTGATGTTGTTGTTCGTGTTGTTCTTATTATTCAATAGACTTTCAAAACACTCGTACTAACATTTTATATGGCAATGCAGACCTACACAATCCACTTATCGATCGATAGTTTAAACTTGCCCTTACATCAGCTAAGAACTACTCCATCAAACCCATTTTGAATCTTTCTATTGTCTAAGACATTTAACGTCAATCAATCCTAATCAATCCTAATCAATGAAACAAAGCAAAAATACTTGACCGATATCAAAAGGTTCCTTCTACGCTGGGCAAAGGGTAGTCGTCACGACCACTGCCATTTTGCATAAGCCGCCGCCATTTTGTTAGACCCTGCACGGTAGTCCACATCGAGTCCTTTGTCGCGGTGAAAATAAGCTTAAGCCGACATCCTTTCCCTCTCCTTTGAAGGCTATTTGCTGTGATATTGACTCACAAGAGATAATCTGTGCTCTTGTTTAACTTTGGGGGAAAGCAACAAACAAAATTCCTTGTTACAACGTCCCACATGCTGTAATGGCCGCCGAGATGAAAGCTGATACGGGGCGAAAGGTGTTTATAAATGGCTATTTTCATATTTAGACCCCTCATCGGAGGGAAAAGACGCGGACAAATACATATTGATTTTATAAGACGGCATAAAGCCCTTATTTAATACGTATTAAGTCTTTAGTTAAATCAAATCTATTTGGTCGTTACTGCGTAGCAGCTCCCCTGTGGTTCCCTGGTGGCGCTTTTTGTAACAACTATCCCTCCCGCGCTACACTGTGGCTTTTCATTTCTACCGTTGCGTAGGGTCATAGACTGTCTATACAAGCAAAATACACGTCTGAAATGCACCCTTTTATAAAGCAGATTGGTAGAAAATAGGTATTGATAAATGAAAAGCATTTAAAAGAGATAAATAAAGACGCAATGGACTTTGTTATCCGTCTCGGTATAAATCCGGTAATCAGCCATGACCTCGTATGGTGCGATTTGCTTGAATGCAAGTTTAAACGTCTTGAGATAAAAAATCACGATAGCATTATGAAAAATCAATAAGGTTGTCAATCAAATAGATTTAGGCTCAAACGTAAAATTATGACTACGATTTTAATGTAAGGTCTAATGTTTACATATCGAGGTCAGTGTTGTGCAGGACTGCATTCCTCCCTTAGCGCCAAAATACCATATCGCACCATCGCCATATACCACCCTCGCCTCATCATCACCATAGATCACCACCATTTTTCGCCATTATTCTTTTTCTTGGCTCATCAGCTCATCAGCTTGAGGAATGAGGATCATCCTCCTTCTCCCCATCACGATCATCATCATCAACATCATTATCCTTCATCTTCCCCTTTCGTTGGCAACTAATATATGCTCGCCCTGCACTTGCCATCTTTTGAGGAGCGAAGTTAGATGCGACAAAGTGAATGTCGGAATGATAGTCAGAGAAAGCACCGACCTTTTGTGGGTAAAAAGCCTTATAATAGGAAGAGTTACTGGAGCTACCTTAAGGTACGATTCCACTGGCTCGCTTGTATATGTGCTCATGGCTCGCTCTTGCTGCGCTTGTTTATAGGGAGCCCGTCATTCGCTCTTCCTCCGCTAATATTTTTAGCGCAATACAAGCGCAAGGCGATTCTACTGGTCCGCTTGTTTCCTCTATGAAATCAATGGTAAATGTGTTTGTGCGCTCTCACTGCGCTCTTAGTCCGCTTCTTTAACAGGTAGAAAGAGCCTTGTGTCGCTGCGCTCAAATCAAACACGGCAAATATGAGCGCAACGTCCTGCGCTCTTCTAAAGAAGCGCACATAGCCACTTTTTAGAGATTACAAAGAGCGCAGTAACCGATTCCATTAGACCGCTCTGGTTTCGCTCAACATTCGCTTGTTATGCGCTCAAGACAATAAAAAAGAGCGGGCCATGAGCACGCCAAAAGAGCGAGCCAGTGGAAACGCAGCCTTAGACAGAGAAACCTTTAGGGACATAAACATCAAATTTCCTAACCTGTCTAAGGTAGCTTTTACCCACATTAGGTCGGTGGTTTGCTCTGACTTGGGCTACATCAGATCACGACGTATTATTTCTTCATGCCCTAAGGTAATTATAATTTAATTATTTTATTTATCGATATTGATATTGTACATAAAATATCAATGGGGGGAAACTACATTAAACTAGGGGTATGTAGCTACATGTTGACATAGTATCAGTTGCTCCTGCAGCAGCAGGAGGTATATTTGTGTCTGTGTGTGTGTGTGTGTGTCTGTGTGTGTGTGTGTGTGTCTGTGTGTGTGTGTGTGTGTGTGTGTGGGGAGAGTTATTTATTTATTTTAATTATTTATTTTCGTAGTCATAATTTTAGTGTGGCTATCACACTGTGTGGCTGTCTGTGTATTGCTATCAACATGCTTTTGTACAGGGGGGAGAGTTATTTATTTATTTATTTATTTATTTATTTTTTAACAGATCGCACCAACTCCCACTACCACTACTACCACCACTACCACTACCACTACCACCACCACCACCACCTCCCAGGACGAACAGCTGACAACGTCGACCCCCACCCCCACCGACCAATCTCCAGACACTACCACCACCGCCCAGGAAACTACATTAGAAGAAGAGACCTCTACCCAGGACGAACAGCTGACAACGTCGATCTCCACCCCCGCCGACCAATCTCCAGACACCACCTCCACCTCTCTCACCACCCAGGAGGAGGAGGAGGACGAACAGGAAAACAGGACCCAGGACGAACAGCTGACAACGACGACCCCCACCCCCGCCGACCAATCTCCAGACACCACCACCACCACCACCACCACCAACGAGGGCGACTATCAAGAGGAGCTAACTACTGAGCTAATTGACGAATCGACCACAAAAGATGGAGGGAACAATAACGATGGAGGAACAGGCGCCATTCCTGAGGATAGACATCAACATTCACTTTCCTCAGGAATGTCATCTGTTCCTCCGGACGGACTTTCGGGGGGAAGTGATGAGGGAAGTAAGGCAAGGGACGATGGGGGCCTTCGTCGATCAGAGGGGAGGGGTGCTGCGCCTCATCATAGCGGGGGGAGGGCAGCACCTCTTTCTCCAGTGGACAAGATTACAAAATTGGTGAGAAAAAAACAAAACAAAACTTATTTTTAATTTTTTCCAACATTATTTGCAATTTTCATGCTGTTTTTTTGTATTCATTCCAAATAAACTTGTATATAAACTCGTATTTTAAGTCATGTATTATATATATGGATTATTTTTTTATTTTTTCAGACCAAGAAAGTGGACCGTTTCATCCTAAGCGTTCAAGAAGATCGCCACGAAAACAGCCAATGTTCTAACTAAGGTAAGCTATTCTCCACAGTCATGCTTTAGTGCACACGACCCCCAAACATAAAAGAACCACTTTTCACTATGTATAAGCGGGAGATATTCGTGGCCGAGTTGGTTTGGGCGCTGGGTAAAAGCTTAGGAAAACACTTAGTCTCAGGGTCGGCGGTTCGCAGCCCCCATCTTCCCCCTTCAAAAGCGGGGTTGCTTGCTCCGTCGGGAGGTATCGCATGAGTTGGTAACGAATTCTGCTTGTAACTGAACGGACAGAGTTCGCACTGGAATTTCCCCCCACCCTCAGTGAGGTTGGCTCACATTGGAACCAGCGACCACCAGAGGTATTATCTGGATGCTTGCATTGGAACCGACGATCAGAGGTATTATAGGGGCAGTTACCACTACCAGAGGTATTATCTGGCTTGATGCAATTGGCTGTTCTGTAGTTTGTAAGAATTCTCCCCCATCAGCTCACCTCATTGGGACTGTATCGAAAAATTAGTGTGGCTTACCGCCAAATTCCATATACAGCATTGAAATTAATAGACTTTGTCAATGCGCTGGTTGTGGGTTCATCTAGTGTGAGGATACCACAGTTGATAAAACTTCATAAAGTTCATAGAAGTTCATAGTTAAGAAAAGGATCCAGATTCCTAACAATTCCTACCCCAAAACAACTAGGTCACGAAAATCTCCTTTTGAGTTTGTTTAAACAAGGCTTAGTATAAAGCCAACTTTTAACGCAGACTAAGAAGGGAGAATTGTATGGCTTAGTCGGTAAGGCGTAGCACCTAGGTTAGGTAGGCACGAGAAAGTCCTCCTCATCCTCCTCCTCCTCCTCACCGTCGTGGGTTCGCGCCGCACAAACCACTGCATTCGCATTGTGTTGATAAGGGCGTAAAGGAACTAAGGTCACTCACCGCTGCATTCACCTTCGCCCACTATCAGATTGAAAGATAGAAATGGGGAGTCGGTGATTGTTAGAGCGGTGGTGGAGGACGAGACCCTTAATGTGCTTCATCAGTGATTATAATAAAGAGTGACTCTCTCTCTCTCTCTCTCCTGTATGAATTGCACTGTGATACAAGCACTTCGAATCAATCAAAGCCAATCAATCTTAATAATTGATGCAATTAAAAAAATTGTTCACTTGTTCACTTGGCAATATGTGCAACGTTCTACCATCAAGTCTTACTTAATTAGCCATAGAGTAGGCCAAAAAATTGACCACTTCATTGCTTCATTGCAAACAAAATTCGGTATGATGAGCCCCTTTGGCGGCTTCCTCGACTTGCCTTGGCAAAGAAGCGTCAGAAATAATACTAAGCCATACAAATCTCCCTTTTATTTAACGCTGACCTATTCTTATATTCTATAATTTCAGAAAGACGGACCTAGCCTCACGGACATTAAAAACTTACTGGGCGAAGTGAAGGGCGAAATCGAAGACGTCAAGGACGAGGTCGAGGAAGTAAAAGAGGAGGTCGAAGAGGAGGACTCCGGTCTCTCTTCACTTCTACCGGATCCTTTCTTACTTCTCTTTTTGGTATATTTTTTTACTTTTTCGGCGTTTTTCTATACTACAAAAAAAACTTCAAAAAGCTAAAAAAACAAAAAGAATCTAAAACAATAGAAATGGAAAATTACGTTCATTCTAATTTACGGCGCACCCTTTCGGACCCAACCCTCTGCTCTCCCTTATTGAATGAACAAAATGAAAATATTTTTAAAGAATTAGCCTATTCGACCATTCGTAAAAGTGTTCATAATAAAATGTTTCCCGGTGGACGCACCTCATTAACCACCCCTTATAATCCTAAAGTCGCCCGCTCTCGCCCTATTTTAGACCACGGTGCGTCCTTCATCGACACATTTACAAACTCGCGAACAGACCTTTATGAACACCCCATGCCATCCTTCTCGGCTCCCCGTTTAGACCAAAAGCAGCTTAGAAAAATGATCCCCAAATTGACCGATTTGACCCCCTCACCACCACACGAGCAAGAAACATCCTTTATCACCACCCCCGAAATTCACTCCACCGCGCACCTATATGATGACGTTGCTGCTCCCCTAACATACGTTACCCCTCCTCCTACAACTCCTGTCCCTTCCACCTCAACCCCTTTTGGACAAAATTATAAAAAAAGTTCCTCCCCCCAAAAAATATTATCCCGCCGGTGAGGATACGCCCAAAACATGTATAAACAAATTTGTATCCTCAGCCTCTTTCCAAATTTCACCCCCAAAATAAAAGGTCTGTTCTCGAGTTTGTGCGCAATATACACATAACACAATAATTCTTTTTTCAAAATTTTATTCAACAAGCATAAGCATTCCAACAGGATTCTTTTTGTTCCTTAGCTTTTTGTCATATTACAAAATTCAAAATTATCATAAGTTATCACTCGACCTCATCCTTCTACTGTTCTACAATTCAATTTTTCAATTTTTCACGGAGTGCCGACCTCCCAGGTCAATTATAGTTAGACTCAGCATATAACTAGCATAAGATATTTATTCTTACAGTTTTACAACTTGTATTTTGCAGTACATATATTTATTCTGCAGCAGTATATATATATATTATTCTAAGTATTCTAAGTATTCTAAGTATTATCAATGTTATTCATGTGATATTTTGTTACTTGTTGCGCATACAGTGTTATAGCCAACTTATTAGTCTACTTACACATTTATATATATTAAATGTAGGAGTGACAACCTCCCAGGTTATAAAAATATACAATTTCTTTTACGTATAGAGTGCTATACAGTGCTTATACCAACTTTTTAGTCTACAGTCTTACAGTTTTACAGTCTATAGTAAGGTAGCTATGGCAGTATATATTTATGCCATTTTGGAGTGACGACCTCCCAGGTCATGGATAGTTTAACAAGCAGGACTTTGTCTCAAGCTCTCCATCTCATAAATAAAAGTTCATTATCAAAATATATATATATATTGGTGTTTAATTCCCTTATTTCAAGTCACTTTTTACTTCTTCTGGAATAGCACTAATATCCGAAAAGGATGCCATGTCTGGTATTTCAGCCCATTTTACCTTGAGCACATGCTCCACAGCACTCAAAGTAATGTCGTCTAAGGCGTGTAATCCGTAGTGAGAGTAGGTAGTAATAATATTTTGTGTGGTCTCTATCAAGTCATTTGAATCTAATGCCAAATGAGCGCAAGATATATCTCGCTTGCTCACACTTCCCAAAAGCACTCCCATACACCCCCCTTCATGAGCTGCTTGTCCGCCGCTGCCTTGCACGCATCCGATACAATTTGCTGCAAGAATTTGATTGTAGTCCCTCCTTAGCATAAAGTCATACACAATTCCAATAAGCTCTTCACAGGAGGGGTAAGAAAATTCCTCTGATTTTGTCTTTGTCCATGCGTCGGGAAAGTAAGGCTTAACACCCCGCAAAAAATCCTCAGAAGCGTTAATGCAGTTTTGCTCACTCAAATATTTGCTATTGTCAGATGAGTTTAAAATGTCTTTCTCACCATCATACATATCCCAACTAAAGAGGCGAAATGTTTTAACTCCTCCTGCTGCTGCTGCTGCTGCTGCTGCTGCTGTGGCTGTTGGCTCCCAAATATTTTTCTTTTTGCTAGGGGGTGAAAATGAAAATGTACTCCCCCCTCTCTTAGGTGCGCAGGCTGCTCCAAATATCCCCCCTGATGTACCCGCAACTCGCCTAAGAGAGGATGGAGCGGGAGAGGCAGAAAAAGCCTTAAATGATCTCGCCAGCTCTCTTGCTTCGTCCAAAGACAAGTTAAACCATGACCAGCCATAAAAGCAATCGCCTTGTTCTTTTTTCTTAGAAATGGTCAGGTAATCTTTTCCTTGAAAGTCCTTTTTAATGCACGTCCAGCCATTTCCACAGTCCGCTTCTTCCCCACCTAGGATTTGAGTCAACAAATTAAAGCCAACAATAAGTTCCACTACAGCGAAAGGCATAAATAAATTCCGCGTGGAGCCATCAGCTTTGGTTCTGGAAAGTTTAACGTTTTTGGTGCTCTCCCTTTTATGGGTAACTTTCTCGCTTAGTAAAAGCTCCATGTTTGACGTGTGTTGCGTTCCAAGGTTGATAGTAAACTAATCCTTTTTGATAAAGGTAACACCTATTTATAGGCAACTATATAGGGTCTGAAACAAACTTAACTGCTCGACCAAATCCCGGCGTTTTATGAGACCCAATGCAAGGTTTAATTCTTCCATCATTTGCTCGCATGATTTTAACTCAAAAAAACACTTGGAGCACCATGCTTGGAGTAATTCATTCGCAGGGCATGCAGACATTGCTCTTATCGATATTTCTTGCTGAATCTCCTCCATTTTATAAAATGGCACTCCCAAATGTATACCCACAATTTTCCAGTTGCCGTAAATTCTGGAGGCGATTTGACTCATAATGTCCGGGCACACGGATCCTTTGACTGCGTAATGAGCCATCAAAATCTCACACAGATCACGGCGTTCGCTCTTCTTAAGTGCAAAGTAAAGCTGCTCATATGCTTGCCTCTCAATATTGACGCCTTGGCGCCACAATAAAATCATTCTCAATGGCGCATCATTTTTAAACATTCCACGTATAATTTCATTACACCTCAAAAAGGGTGCCAAAGTAAGCCAGTCAGCGCCCAACTGGTCGAATATAAACTTTAATTCAGTCTCAAAAGTTAAATTAGAACTATCTGCTCGATCGAATGCTTCAACCACACATTGCGATTCAGTACTTGAACTAGAAGTTGAACTAGCCATCTTTTCTTCTTTTAAAAGTCCAAAAACCGAGCTACAGGTTTTCCGTAACAGCAGAAACACCGGCTACAGCGAACTGAATTAGGAGGCGTCAAACGATTAGTTAATTCAGCTTTAATGGCAAACAGGTGATGAAGACCACGGTTATTACAGCAGCGCGAGGGGTAGGAGGAAAAAACACCTTTCGCAGACTTCAGCATGGACCCACACAAGCATTCGATCCACTGTCTGTCGGGCTCACCAGGTACCAAAGTTAAGTCTTTTCTCCAACTAGCATTGAACCAATCAGTCTCATTCCACGATGAGTAATTATTCAAATAGATAGCCAAGCTTGTGTGTCTGCATTGAAGACCGGTCTCATCAAAAATAAGAAGCGGAGCTAATTTCATATAGCTCCCTGCTATTACAGATTCCTTGGGTATGTCTTCATTAAAATAGAAAAATGCTCTGTAGCAAATTCCTTCATTTGAAAAGTTCATACACTCAAAAATATATCCCGAGGGTAAATCCACGACGCCGGCAGTTTTTTCAATAATTCTCTCAGCAAACTGATGAGCCAAATGCGTTTTTACCCTGTGTCTAACGTTCACAGGAAAAGCCTGCTTAAACAAAAGGTTTACGCCAAGCCAGGGATAAGGAAAAATCCATCGAGTCGAATCAGGTCTTTGTTCAGCTTTTTCCTTGCTCATGGAAGAAATAGAAATATAAAATTTCTTAAATCGAGCCACATTCAGAAAGTTGCTAACCCCTTCAGAAGGCTTTTCAACGACTTTGCGCGATGACAAATAGGGTTTGTCGCCCGCCGAAACTTGAGTGGCCATGTCTTTGCCCATGCCTAGGTCTTTCGGTCAGAGTTTAAGTGCGGAATTTCTTATGTCACGGCCGGACAGCGCACAGACAATGTCAATGAACAAAATTCTTAACTGTCGGCTATGGTATTTATACGTACCCTAAGACCACACCCTAGCTCGACATTTTGTCAAGGGTTCTGTCAACAAAAAACGTCTCTTCATTCTCCCCATCGTCATTAGCATATTCAGCCAAAAGGGTGAAACCGTCTAAAAGTAATTCACTTTGAATTAGCCTTCGTCTGCTGTCAGTTCGCGAGGTATTTAGTCTGAAAATTTTATATCCATATCGTGGCATTATGTGTTTCTTCGAGCGGATTCTATATATAGAGGATTTATCACCAGTTCCATTTCCACTGCGCCTCATTGTTAATATTCAAATGGATTATATTTATTCTTTGCATTTTATATACTTGCCGTGAGGCTTGCCGTGTGGGAATTTGGGGATTTTAATTTGTGTTACATTACGCTCAGCACTTTGGATTACGCTCTGGGCTTTGGACTAAGTTTGGATTGTGGACTGTGTTTCATGGACTGTACCCTTACTGTGGATTACGCTCAGCACCAAATTGAATTTGTTTGTTGTTTTTTCATTTTTCAGATTATTCAAAGCCTTTATCCAACCACTCACTCACTCACTCACTCACTCACTCACTCACTCAGTCACTCAACCACCACCACCACCACCACCACCAGCACCACCACCACCACCACCACCAGCACCAATTACCCACCACCACCAATAACAACAAGAATTATGGCTGCCAACCGTCACGTTTCCGTTAATATAAGTGTGTCTGAGGGAGCACAAATGCTCCTGAGCCTCAGGGGGGAGGAGTATGTGGAGACCCCCGCCTCCCCCGACTCCACCGATCGCCACATGCCTCCTCTGGAGGCTGCCAACTCCCCAACTCCCCAACTTAGGTGGGACGAGGAGGAGGAGCGGGAGTGGCAAAGGTGGGAGGAGAGGCAGGAGCAGGAGCAGGAAAAGGAAAAGGAAAAGGAGGAGGGGGAGATAACAGACGAAGAGGAGCAGGAGCAAGGAGATCGGAACGAGGAGGAAAACGTGCAAAGGCAAAAAGAGCAGGAGGAAACATCGGAGTCATCGGAGGGGGAAATGGAGGTTGAAAGCTTCTTACCCCCCTCACCTGCTAGCGAACGACGCAACCCAAGCCCCAGACCATCTACATCTTTTAGTCCCCCACCTCTCGACTGCACCCGTGACCCATCTGATCCATTTTATGATTATCCTTTCGACCCTAACAATGAAGAAATTATCCGCGAATTGCTTGGGCATACGGGTGCTGGGAGTGAGGAAGCTAGGTCTGGGGCTGAAGGGGAAGCCCCAGCTTCAGCTAGGGCTGAACAAGACAAAACTAGAAATGGAGCTGGGGCTGAACCTAACATCCCCCCAATCAACTTCGTTCGAGAAGTCACCATGCACGATGAGGCTGGGCCCCTGGTAAAGGCAAGGCCAGGCTATTTCGTAAAGATGCATGTGTTCCCCACCGGTGAGCTAAACAAGTTCACCATGACCTTCGAAATAACACCCGAGGCGTCCTTCCAAATTACAGCCTCACCGGTGGGAAATTCAATTTGCATCATTACTAAGCCTGGCAGTCACATCACACAAACCAGGAAAATCTCAGCAACAGAGTGGCGAATGTGGATGAGGGCTCCCTTCTTCCAAACGGAAGACAGGAATAGGGAGTTGGGGGTGTTTTACATGCACATCCCCCCGATCAAATTTACCTGGTATCCAGAAAGCAAAATGTGGTGTATCGCTGACAAAAGTCCAATGTCAGAACGCAAGTTTGTCCTGGATACCTGTACACGTAATTTCGGCTCGTGCTTCGAGTGGAAGAAGGGGGCCATGGACCTCATCATGGAAAAACGGTGGCCGTAAGTTTTTGTTTTACTCATTTTATTTTTTTACTTTATTATCTACTCATTTACACGTCCCGCTCATATCAATTTTACGCAACATATTTTAATAAATATAAATTATAAATAGTTTATACGTAGCTAATTCACATCCTTTTTTTTCTAGGGAAATCATCCGATATTTTCACCGGTAAATGGTCCCCTTCCTCCACTCAAAGATCTTCATTCGCCTCTCTCTCTCTCTTGCAGCATGGTGACTTTTTCGTATTTCATATTTCATACACATTTTCATATCATATCATTCCATATCATTCCATATCATTCCACTAAAATAAATAAACAAATTAAACAACAGGTAAAGTTAAAAGTTTATGTTTTATTATTATTACGTGTTTAAGTTATCGAGTTTTCTATTAGACTTATCGCCATATATAATATGACGAGCGAGCAACATGTACATATATGCCATATATAATATGACAAAAGGTTATATAGCACCACAAAAGCAACAAGGCATGATAATAATAATAATAATAATAATAATAATCAAGGTATAATCAGGATATAATAATCATATAAGTAGACTAGTGGCATCCTAGCGAGTGGCATCCTAGTGGCATCCTAGCGCCATCCCATCCTCAGCATCCTTACCCTGTTAAAAAAAAAATTTTTTTTTGTAAAATACGCCACAAACTTTTTTCATAAATACTTTATGGTGTTATGTTATATTAAGCGTTTAAGTGTATATTATAACGATACAATTATGGCATAAGTGTATATTATAACGATACAATCTCAAGTCAAGTGTTATGGCGATACAATATCAAGTCACAAAGTCAAATAAAATGTAAGATTCATTAAAGTGAAATAAGTTTCAACTCACACTCTAGTTTTATCTTCATGCGGTATTGGAAGTCATCATCGATCCATCTTTCAACGATTGGGGTGTCCCCCTCAAAGAAAGCCTTCCACTTCGTCAGTGGAACAACGGGCGGGGGTGAATAGATCTCCCACCCCCAACCCACAATATTAGGCGAGGCGGTGGTCCTCCCCATCTCTTCCCCGTTGTATAACGCTATGATGGTCAACTGGGGGCTGCTATGTAAGTCATCGCTAAGGGCATACCTAGTATGAATAGTGTACCCATCGACTGTTTCGTGGATCATCCTGAAAAAATAAAGTAAAACACTCAAACACCAGCTATCTCACTGATGAACATGAACGCTAACCCCACACCCACCCCTCTCGCGGCCATAGCTCGATTTCAAAACCATATCTCACGCGAATCTCACAAATATTTCACATGAATCTCAGCTCAAATCAAGCGCATACAAGCCACTAAAGCAACTCCCTTAGTATTCTTGGTATATTCATAAACATGTATCAACACAAATTAAACATGCTAATCAACACTTACTTGAGTTTGTTCGGTTTTTTGCTTCGTCGAAGATAATAGTCCGCCTGTCGATTTAGAAAAAGTCCAAAGATGGCGGACCTAAGCTATTTTTAGCTTTCAAATGCAGCAATATCTGCCTCCAAGTTAATTTCCTCTCTCAATCGCACCCCGAAAGATAAGGCTCGAGCCGGCAAAGGTAGCGCCCAAGCGCTCTCGGACGGTGTCAACGCGAGCAACGACTCCAACACGGGAGAACAGGCCACCACCTCATCAGGTCAAGGCAGTGGAAATGAAACAGCTGGATCACCCCAGCGCACCGACCTAGGAACTTTCCCACACCACCCCAGTCCATCTTTTCTCCTCCCCCTCTATCCCATATAAATAATCCCCCTCTAAAATTATTCTTCATGCTTTTTTTCAAACCATCTCTCCGATCCCCCTTATATCATCGCGACTCAAGATACTGTAAGTAGTATAGGGAAATGGGGAACCAGCGGATAACCGCTATACACAGCTCTATACACAGCTCTATACACAGCTCTATACAGCGCAACTCACTCCTCTCTCCCTCTCTCTCTCTCTCTCTCTCTCTCCTCACCCTCTCTTTCTCCACCCCTCTCCTCTCCACACACCCCCACTACCACCACCACCAACACCACCACCAACACCCTCTCTCTCTCCCCCACCCATATCCCCCTACCAACGCGCTACGCGCGCACGCGTCTCTACTGCGTCTACCGCGCGCCGTCTCACCGCGTCTACCGCACGCTGCCTGCCGCGCCGCGCGAGAAAATGAGTAAAAATGAGTAACCTGTCAATCAAATCGGCCAAAATCTCTACCATTTCCTACCATTACTCACAAAATCCCGGGTTGACGGTGGTGACTATTACTACTGGCAGTCAGTGGAAGACCTGTCATGTCCACGACAGAATTGTCTGCCACCAAACAACATCGGCTATATGGGTCAGATTTTCAGGAAATGTACAATTGGCAGCTCTACACCTTCTCTTACCATTTGTACGACTTGTCTTAAGGCCCAATTCGGCTCTGAGTTCGTGAATGTGTGGGCCCAGCATAATTTAACAGAAGTTACCAAATGTGTAGAGTTGCCGATTGTACATTTTCTGAAAATCTCAATATTCAATAAGAGGTCAACTGTCGGTATACCCAGGGAGCATTAGTGGTGGTATAAAGACAGGCACGTGCGCAGTATAGGTGTCCTATCATCGAGAGCCTATAGATATACTCCACCGATGACATTTTTCAAAAATTTTATTGGCCGGGGGGAGTCTGCAGTAGGGTTCCTATCATCGAGAGAGCGAGAGCCTAGATATACTCCACTGATGATTATTTTTTGATGAAAAATTTAATGTGTTGTTAGAAACTATTTAGACTTGAATATTTGAAATTGGCATGCAATCGCGCATCGATTCCTGATATTAGATAAGGGATTTAGATATGTATTTCTATTTTGGACGATTTGTAACCCGATATAGGGTCAGATTTTCAGAAAATGTACAATTGGCAGCTGTACACATTTCGTAAATTCTGCTAAATTAGGCTGCAATTTGGTCAATATATACTAGGTAAATCAGAGTACATTTGGCATTGCATTGTTCAATGCTAGCAATCGGTTTGGTTAGGTTGAACTGTACTTTGAACTTTATTTTCGTCTAAAGTTTAGGTTATTTGAGAGGATTGGTGAAGGTGAATTGTACATTTTCTGGCGACTTCAACCTATAGCCCGGCCCCAGGGGACGGTAGCGAATGTAAGAAATCAGCAAAAATGCCACACTTTTTACTATCACATGTTAAAGTTATTACAGTATACCTCGGTGCTGCATGCATCCACTAACACATAAATAATCAACCCATATGAATGAAATCGTTAAACCTAGCAAACGTTTATGAACTGAAACCTCCCAATCCCACTTTACCTCACCTGTGTGCTACAATTATATATTCATTGCTTATATGAATTGCTTATATTTTACGGTTATTCCTTCTTCTGTTCATGGACTTAGTGTCTAACCAAATTTGTATTAAAAAAAGTGTAATCTACTTGCCAGCTTAGTTGATCGGGAGACCACCGTCATGGTAACCCAATGACCTGTTGCCTAGGCTATATTTAGTATTCTATTTTTATTATTATTATTTATAATTTTTTTATTTTAAAAGAAACACGAAAGTGGAAGAAAGTCAGTTTATTTCTGACGGACTAAGTCTGCGCGCGCCATGTGTCATGGCTTACATGAAAACATGAAATGGAATAAAGGTATAAGGTTACATAATAAGGCAGACATTAAGAATTATAAAGAATGAGTAATGTTACATAACAGCAATATTATGCAATAATTACAAGCGCTTGCTTGAAGAGAATAAACCTTGTGAGTGTTTGAGTCTTTTGAGTCTTTGAGTCTATTATTAAGATATGTCTGTCTCCGAGCAAAAACCCCTACCAAGGGACACTGTTCCTTGACCCATGTTGATCTGGTAGGAGGGGAGGGTGGAGGTCCAAGCGCTGGAGGAACAGTGAATACAGACTGCGCTGAGGTCAAGCGTCTGACCTGGTGCACTTTTAAACGAGGATAACCCTAGGGCTATCCCAGCTTAAAAGAAACACGAAAGTGGAAGAAAGTCAGTTTATTTCTGACGGACTAAGTCTGCGCGCGCCATGTGTCATGGCTTACATGAAAACATGAAATGGAATAAAGGTATAAGGTTACATAATAAGGCAGACATTAAGAATTATAAAGAATGAGTAATGTTACATAACAGCAATATTATGCAATAATTACAAGCGCTTGCTTGAAGAGAATAAACCTTGTGAGTGTTTGAGTCTTTTGAGTCTTTGAGTCTATTATTAAGATATGTCTGTCTCCGAGCAAAAACCAAAGAACCCAACAGGGGTAGTGGAGGACGTTAGATCTCCTCAACAGACCGTAGAACATGAGGAGGGTGGCAGCAAATACCATGGCATCTCGGGGGGAGCAGAGATCGAGCATCCTCATTAATATCCAGAGATGATCGGGTGTCATAGGCTCCTTCCTGTTTACTCGGTCTCCTAATACTCTCCTGATGCCTTTCAGAGTTTGACGAAAGGGAAAGCTGGTAGCACATGGGCTCGGCAGGCCCCACTCCTTATGCATTAAGGTGACTACCGCAAAGTATTGTTTTATGGAATTAAATTTTAACTTACTCGCTAAGAAGGCTGCATAACGGCAGATAAGAGAGCTAGATGCAGGTAATGGGGACTCTCCTAGCCTAGCACAGAATGAGAGGAAAGACTTCCTCTGAGAACGATAAGCCTTCAAGGTATTCTCTGAGAATGCTTGACCCTGAAAATAGGCCACACGCTCGTCCAGCTCCTGAGCGTTCATGCTATCCTTGGCAAGTGGTGGCGATCGCTCTTTCCAACTTCTCCCACCCGCCTATTTCACTTAATCTGGAAGCACGATCCGCTAAGATGTTCCTTGCCCCTTCGTAATAGATGGCTCTTAGCTTGAAATTGTAGTAGGCTGACAACCAGAAAACACTTCTAAGTGAGCTCATGACCCTAGGCTCCCGGCTGGAAGCTTTGTTGATTACTGCGGCAGCGCACTGGTTGTCAGTATAGCATACTACGTGTCTATTTCTCCATGCCTCTCCCCAGAGGCGTGCAGCAGGCTCTAAAGCTAGAACCTCGAGATGATTAATGTGTAGCTCGGACACATCGGGGCAGTGGCCCCAGTTGAGGTGATACCACTGCCCTAGATAAAACCCTCCCGCCCCACTTCTGCAAGCGTCTATGGTTACCGGGGTGTAGCAGCGCTTCTCCAGTATGGGAATGCAGCCATTGAATACCTGCAAATAATCTAACCACCACTGGAGGTCAGCTTTCATCCCTGGGGTAACCCTAGTCCTGTGGGCCGGGCCTTTAAGCAACCTGATCCTGTCTATTAGTCGACGTGTAAAAGTTCTGGCTCCATAGATCACACGGGAGGCCCAATTCATTTTCCCAGCTAAGGACTGGAGTGCTTGTTTAGTCAGGAAGGCCTTCTCCTTCACCACCCCCACCAACTCTTCCAGTTCTTTGGTCTTATCAGCTGGTAATCTGTAAACATGCGCTATAGTGTCAATTTCGATTCCTAGAAATGTGAGCCTTTGTTGCGGCCCTACTACCTTAGGGTAGGAGATAGCGAACCCTAGTTCCCTAAGAAGTTTCATTAAAGTGTTCAACGTTTGCATACATTTTTCCTTGGTGGGTTCACGCACTAAATAATCATCGAGGTAGGACCAAACATGGAGGTGTCCCTTCCTCCTCATGATGCGACACACAGCCTGGGACAGGGTGTTGAAAATTGAAGCGGCCAGCCTACCCCCAAACATTAATCTCTTGTCTATCAGAAGTCGGGTAATGCCGTCCTTGAAGGTCCACGTCAAGCCTGCCAATTTGTAATCCTCTGGGTGCAGCTTGACACTTCGGTATGCGCTTTCCAAGTCTATCTTTGCCAGCCAATCGTTTTGATGTATCTCATCGCCGGCGTCTTGGACGGTACTATATTTGAATGGGTAATTAACGGCATAGTCATTAAGGGCCATGCCATGGGGTCTGGAGGCATCATGTATCAGGCGCACCCCTCCGTTGCCCTTTGGAATGGCAGCCAGCCCTGAAATGATGATGGGACGCTCCTGTGTGACCTCGTACCGACCATTGGCGATCTCTTTATTAATTACTTCCTCCACACTATCTCTGACCTCTGGCTTGGTGGCAGACTGATGGTTTCGATGGTAAGCACCAGCCCCCTTGGTGCAAAGGTTAGTCACCCTGAACCCCTCAATCACTCCCTCCATGATGTACTGGCGGTCTGGGTCATCATGACTTAGATGCTTATCCCAGCCGTTGGGGTCAAGGGCACCACCCTCTCGTAAATACTTTGATTGCTAATCGCTCTTCACATGCTTGTACCGACACTTCTCCCCGTATGGGCAGTGTCCCTGTACAAACAATTTGCAAAGTTCCTCACTGTCATATTCTTTGGCTTTTGCTCCACCTTTCTTGCCACCGTTGGTGTTTCCTTTAGGATTGCTATTGTTACCTCCTGCAGGGGTCATTAAGCGACGAATCAGAATGGTGTCCTCAAGGTGGCGGCAAGGCGACCCCCAGCGTAATCCATACTGCCCTTGCACCTCCCTATAACGCACATCAAAATCTAGGACGCTCTGCCATTCATACATTCCAGTGTATTCATGTATCATGAGAGTGAAGCTCATATAATCCTCGATTTCAGTGCGCTTCAGATCTCCGGCTTGTAACAAGGCAAACATGAGGCGCATATTCGCTGCACCCCATTCACTCTGAGCGATAATCAACTTAGGGGTCTCCTCTGCCTTGAGTACCACAGTTCCCTCACCATTGTCGTTCCATCTCATGATGTCCCTCTTCTTGCGATTCATACGTTGCTTTACTGCCTCCGGAAGGAACTGCTGTATGTGCAGCACCTTCTTACAGTTAGCTTTAAGTGTGAGGCGTAGACGGGGATCATAGGTATCCATGGCTACTGATTGAGTCGGGGGAGTGTAGCCTTTCCCTCCGCTGAGAATTCCTTCTATCTCGGGTCCCAACCCGTCCATCTTGCCGCCCATCATCTCGTCTAAGCGCTTGGCGGAGGCAAGTATTTCAGCTTGCTCTCTCTTACGTTTGTCTTGCTGGATCTTGGCTAGACGGTCCGCCTCTTTCTTTTCTTGATCTCTTTGCGCCTGTTCTTCTGCCTCTTTCTCTTTTCGCTCGGCCTCCTTGGCCGCTTCATCGGCTCGTGCCTTGGCCTCTCTAAGCATATCATCTCTCTCAGCTACAAAATGGTCATTGCCCAAGATGGCAAGGGCTAGCTTCAACATTCGTACTTGCCCTGGTAAAATGTCTAATGCCGCTACATCCGCTCCAGTCATGGCAGCAAGGACTTCTCGCTCGCCATATTCAGCATCTTTGACAACTTTGAGAGCTGCTCTTTTAAGCCCAAAGACATGCCCCCACTGGGCTAGATCGAAAGGGTCCGGGATATCTTCGGCACTCATGCTGCTGCTTAGCTTAGGCGCGTCTGCTCTGTCCAAGCGCTGGAGGAACAGTGAATACAGACTGCGCTGAGGTCAAGCGTCTGACCTGGTGCACTTTTAAACGAGGATAACCCTAGGGCTATCCCAGCTTAAAACAGGGTGCGACAGGATCGCCTCCCGAACGCCCGAGACGTGTTGATTTTGGCGTCGGGCAGGTAGATTTGTAATCTACACATATGTGATGTGTTCCAGAAAAATGAGTCAAATGTCGCAAAATATGGATTTTGAGATATCATTATATTTGAAAAGATATCAAGCCGATTTTAATGATAGTAAACACTAGGACACCTAATAAGCATTTCTATATTTTAAGTTTGATATTTTTATTTTTGAAAAAAAATGTTTGCAATGTTTCTGGATGGGTAAATCAGTAAAGTAACTAAATATACTCCATACGAAGGCCTTCAAAACGCAAGGATATATTTAATACAATGTCCTGAAATTTGTTACACGGATTTATATCACTATAATTATTAAACCCTCTAAAAATCAGAACATTCCAATAAAGAAATCTTGTGAAAATGACACTTTGAAAAATATCAATTTTGCGACCTGTGACTCATTTTCCTGAAACACATCCCATATTTCGGACGGGTAGATTTTTGGACTAACCTTTGTGTACAGTTTCTTCTTGTAAGGTATTTGATTTTGCCCAGGTCTACCGGCAGTAAAAACTGTACAATTGATCGTCATTTATCTGAATCTACAACTATATAGTGGCTGTTTTCCACTAACTAAGCCCAAGTTGGCAGAGACCGACAGTCTCGCGCCTCCACTATGTCGCACACTGTATAGGTGTGTACACTGAGCTTGGAGGTTCCCGAATGCAGTATCAGCTTGGAGGTTCCCCAGCTCTGCATGTGTATGGCCCAAGCAGCACACCCTCGTCACCTACGACCTCAACTGCAGTTACCAGCATTCAAAATGGCGGAAGGTGGGTTCCCATTAGAACAAACAATGTTGATTTTTACCTAACAAAAGCCGTTTTCAGTAGCTGTCATGTTCTGTGGGTGTTTACTATAGTTGCATTTAGGTTTGAGTGTTATCAGATACATGTATCTGGCTTATACTACAGTGTAATCTAGGTGTTAACTCAAAAACGTGTTGTGGGAAAAGGGAATTTTATTCAACTCAACTAGACTAATTTGTTCGTGCGCGCCAGGTACACAATTACATAATGGTAATCTTTTCAAGTTGTACAGAAGTCATGAACATACAGAAATCAATTACAGAATTAATTAGTGAAACAATCGGTATAATCAATTACAGAAGTAGAAATCAATTACAGAAGTAAATATCAATCAGCATAATTAATTAACCCAATGTCCGAGTAATGATCTCTGAGTGGTGCCTCAGACTCCTCGTGACCCCCTACCGCTCCGTGGAGCTGAGATGATGGGAGGAGGTCGGGGAGGTGGTGGACCTCGCGCTGCCTTGCTTACAAGTGCTGGTTAACATGTGGTCATGGCCACACACAGGAGGACGCTGGCCCTGGTGGCGTCGTGTTGAGTTAAAACTGTTTAAACTAGTTTAAACCTCCCTTAACTCAAAAACGTGTTGTGGGAAAAGGGAGTTTTATTCAACTCAACTAGACTAATTTGTTTGCGCGCGCCAGGTACACAATTACATAATGGTAATCTTTTCAAGTTGTACAGAAGTCATGAACATACAGAAATCAATTACAGAATTAATTAGTGAAACAATCGGTATAATCAATTACAGAAGTAGAAATCAATTACAGAAGTAAATATCAATCAGCATAATTAATTAACCCAATGTCCGAGTAATGATCTCTGAGTGGTGCCTCAGACTCCTCGTGACCCCAAAACCCTAGAGTAGTAGAAAAAGTTAGGGGAGTCCTTGCATCATAACCTTGGAGAAGTTCATTCTGTCCTGTGTATCAGGGGCCAGATATTTTTGATAACTTTCGGATCTCCAGTGTCCCAGTAATTTTATTGAATTAGCATCTAGTCCTGATTTATGTGCCCAAGTGGCGGCACCTCTGCGAAACCCATGACAACTGATGGAGTTAATGTCCTGCACTGTATTTTGCAAAGTCTGTCTTACACGTAAGATGAAATCCTGAGATGACAGGTTGGTCGAGTGTGTGCCTGCTATGAAACTCAGAGCAGGGGAAGAAGGGGGCGTGGTTGGTGTTGTCCTGAAGAGAGCGTGCACCGCTCTGACTGGGCATAGCGCATGTCCCCGTATTCTAGGGAGGGTAACCACATGGCCTCTGGTTAGTTTTTGACCAGCTTATTTTTAAGCACATTCCTGCGGGAGCATAACTAAAGTCCCCTCTCGTTAAAGGGGTGATGTTTTCAGGCTGTGTTGAGTCACAGAACACGTTTGATTTCCTTAGGAAACCAAAAAACATTATTAAACAGGCTGCCCACACAGCTTTATCCTTGTCGTTGGTGGACACTAATCCTGCTCTAATGATCAGCAGCATGTCAGGGGTAATAGGGGCCTTGCTGGTGACTTTTGAGCCCAATGTGCGATGAACCCCTTTTAAGGTGGCTCTCAAGTGGTAATCTGACGCGAGAGGGTTTGTGTGCCCCAACTCCTCATGCATCACTCGCACAATATTTAGATACTGCTTTATGCTGTTATAAGCTAATTTGCGTGCTAACCACGCCACAAATAAGCACAGAGTCCGGGATGAAGCAGGCACAGGCTGTTTTCCATATGTATTACAAAACCTCAGGTATGCTCTTCGGTGAGTGGAGTATGCTCTCTTGGTATTTGGGGCCCAGGCTTGGTCCTGGTAATGTAGTACCTCCGCTTGCAGGGCCTCCTCCATACCTGGAGCCCACTCCCTCTAGTGTCTGCAGCATTCTCTGCACACCTCCCGGCTCTTCCAGTCTAGAAATTGAGTCTGCTATCACATTACACCGGCCCGGGTAGTGCACGGCCGTGAGACGGCAGTTATACATCATGGTCATTTTAAAAATCCTCCGCAGTGACCTGTTGATGTCCTCATCGGGTGAACGGCCCTTATTTATCATGCCGACAGCTGCACGGGAGTCACAGTGCACGATGACATTTTTATCTTTCCACCGAGGACCGAAAATGGCACAGGCCGGCTCCAGGGTGAGCACCTCCTTGTAATTAATATGCTTCACATTCATGCCCTCCCAATCGGCCCACCGAAGATAAAACCATTCCCCCATGTGGTATCCACCTCCCCCTGTCTGCAAGCATCAATGGTCACGGGGGTGTAGCTGCGAGTGTCAATCAGTGGTAGAGAGCCATTGGTATGTATGGCTGTATCGATCCACCATGCGTTATCTGACTTCAAAGCTTGTGTTACCCGGCATCTGTGCCAAGGGGTGGTTAGTGATTTAATGCGATCGTAGATATGGTGCACATAATGTTTTCCTCCACGGAATACTCTTCTCGCCCAGTTAAGCTTACCAGCCAGGCGTTGAAGAGCCCTCTTTGATATGTTCCTCTTTGCTCCTGTCTCTCTCAGCAGGGATATCAGATCTCTTAGTTTATCGGGTGGTAATCCTATGCACTTGCTTTCTGTGTTTACCATTATTCCTAGGAATGTCAGTTGCTTGGCAGGGCCATGCACTTTATCATAATTAATGCTGAACCCTAGCTGGCGGCAGAGCTTCATTAGTGCATTGAGGGTGTTTTTACATTCTTGCTGACTTTCTCCTATGCACATGAAGTCATCGCAATATACCACAATTTTTGGATGTCCCATTCGCGCCATTATGCGTTTGATGGCTTGTGTGAGTGTGTTGAAAATGCCTGGTGACAACCTAGCTCCAAAGGGGAGTCTAGAGTCATACATGTAACTTAAAGAGTTCTGGTTGGCAAAGTGCCAGCTCAGGCCCAACACTGGGTAGTCTAATGGATGAACTTTCACAGACCTATACGCTCCCTGTAAGTCCATTTTACTCAACCAACAGCCAGGGGTGAGCATATCTAGGGCTTCATCAAAGCTCTGATAACTAAATGGTTCGTGTGTTGCAAGGTCATTTACAGCTTTACCTAGAGGCCTGCTGCAGTCATGTATTAATCGCACTTTGTGGCTGTCAGGCTTTGGGATTGCACCCAAAGCTGATGTTATAGTCATAGGATGATTCACACGCACATAACACTCATTATCTAGTTCTACTGCTATCTGTTTTTCCACAATAGGTGAGGCATTCTCCTGTGTACATGAGAGATAGTTCTCCATGAACGCTCTTTCTGGAGGTATGGCGGAATTGGTTATACGAAACCCATTTTTTTTTTTTTTTAACAAATTTTATTGACAGAAGTTCTACAAGTAATCATCTTTAACTCCATTCAATATAAACCTCCGATCTTTGTCGTCTGGAGCCAAGAGGCGCTCCCATGCCTCATATACCAATGCCCCACCACCACTAGCTACTCCCCGTTTTTTGAACCCTCAGCAGATCCCTTGATATGCTGATATATGCATTTTTCACCATAAGGGCACCCATCCTTGGTGCGGAAAAGCCTGCAGGGCTCTGACTTCTTTCCTCTGTGTTCCTTTTGTCCTTTACTGCGGTCTCCTCCCTTCTCCTTAACATGCGGCTTCCTCGCCACCAGTAGGGAGGCATTTAAGGACATCACAGGAGTTCCCCAAGAGAAGTCGTAATGGGCTTGGAGCTCTCTATAGCGGGTATCATATTCCAGTATAGAGCTCCACTCATAATGCTCCAGTAGCTCGAAGATAGTGACTGTGTATGAATGGTAATAATCCACCTCTGATCTCTTCAGGTCTCCTGTCTCTAAAAGTTGATGCAACAAGCGCAGATTAGCGGCCCCCCACTCAGCCAAGGTGAGATAGGCTTGGTGAGAATCATCTGTCTTAAGGGTGAAGGTACCTTCCTTCCCTTCCACGAGAGCCATTTTCTCTTTCCTCTTAGCAGCCAGTCGTAAGGCTACTTTCTCCGGTACAAAGCTAGAGATCTTGAGTGCCTTCTTCCTCACCGCCCAGAGGGTGAGGTTTATGCGTGGGTCTGCCCCGAACATGGCTCCCCCCACGGCCGGTCGTGGCTTGTTGGTTGTCTCGGCCTCTCCCCCTGGCCCGTGGGCGACCGCATTAATGATTTTGTCGAGATCTTTATCCAGATCATCTTCTTCTATCGGCTCGTGATGATTCAGGCTCCCCTCTCCATCTCCGCTTCCCCCTTGATCTCCTGGTTTCGTCGGATCTTCTACAGGTGTGGGCTTGGCGGGCATGTGTGGATTACCGAATGCATGCAGAGAGTTGATCAACACGGAGGTCTGTCCTATTGTAAGGCCCAGCTGCACAATAGCTTCTTTGGTGAGTTTTTGCAGGACTTCGTAATGAGCACAGTCCTCCTTAGCAAGTTTCTTTACTGTCTTGTCATTGAGCCCAATGCCTCCGGCCCAGGCCTCATACTCAAAGTCCTCCTTAGCGATTGCCATGCTGCGTGTAGGGTGAGGTCTTTACCTCGCGCTGCCTTGCTTACAAGTGCTGGTTAATGGCCACACACAGGAGGACGCTGGCCCTGGTGGCGTCGTGTTGAGTTAAAACTGTTTAAACTAGTTTAAACCTCCCAAAAACATTGAGTGGTATACCCGTAACTGCATTATACAGTTACGGTCGTAGTGGAAATCAGTTGGGGTCATACAGCATGTTATTCCAAGTACAAAATACAAGTAAACTTCAACCCTGGTACATTATTTGAACCCATCACAATGGTGTCATACCTAAAAGGAAGAGATCTATCGATTCAGTTTGTTATATAAAGTATTTTTAAGCAAGATTTCAAAGAAAATCATCAGTGCCAACAACAACAACAATGCTGGTAACTGCAGTTGGGGTCGCAGGTGCCGAGGGTGTGAAGCAGTGCATGGGGTGTTCGTGCGTGGCCAGTCGCTGGTTCCACACGGGGTGCAGACGTATAGGCCCCAGGACTTATAGGCCCAGACGTATGGGCCCCGCGCATTGGACGTATAGGCCCCGGAAGGCCCAGCCGTTTGGACGTATAGGCCCAGCTCTGGACTTATAGGCCCCGACCATTACAGGGGTTTTGGACTTATAGGCCCCGCTTTAAAACTTAGTGATATATTTTTTTTTAGTCAAATAATTATTTTATTAGTCAGTTTTTACTAGGGACAATCCACTACTACCTTTATTGACTTAGGACAACCAATTTAGGGTTAGGTTTAGGGTTATTTTTGGTATGGTTTAGTATTCTTCTGGGCCTATAAATCCCGGGGCCTATAAGTCCAACGCGAGCGGGCCTTGGGGCCTATAAGTCCAGAGCTGGGCCCATAGGACCCGGGGCCTATAGGTCCCGGGGCCTATATGTCTGGTGTTCCTCCACACACCCAACAGGGCTCCAGATATTAGGGCCCAGACGCTAGGGCCCAGAAACCTCGGATGCTAGGGCCCAGAGTCCCGACCCCGGGGTCCCGACACGAGTTCAGACGCTAGGGCCACCCACCTTCAAGAACGAAGCAACTGTTTAATGGTAATGTAAGATACAGGCTCTTCCAGGAGATTACATGAATAGTAAATGAGTGGGCGGAGCCCTTACGTAATATCCATGGCATAGCATGTATAAGTAGACTTGCACAGTCCTAGTTAGTTAAGTATAATTAGCGATTTTAAGTAATGTGATAATAGGTGATAATTAATAATAATATAAATATAATGAGGTTACACAATGTTATGTAATGTTACATAACAACACATGTATACACTACATCAAACTGCTCGAACCTTTGTTCCATTAATATTAGAATAATTTAATTCCAGAACATACCTTGGGTAAAAATCCGAAGCGTGGACGTATCCGCCAGTTAAATGTGCTCGCTCACTTATCCACACATACATAATGGCAATCCATAATGGCAGTCAATTGAACATTACCACTGTGACCACACTGAATGCCCGTGCCGCACTGCACATACATCAAAACAAATACGCCAATCAATGCTGCCGAAACATTTCTTAGTATATCTCCCTTTCTACACCAGCTGCACAATAGCTTCTTTGGTGAGTTTTTGCAGGACTTCGTAATGAGCACAGTCCTCCTTAGCAAGTTTCTTTACTGTCTTGTCATTGAGCCCAATGCCTCCGGCCCAGGCCTCATACTCAAAGTCCTCCTTAGCGATTGCCATGCTGCGTGTAGGGTGAGGTCTTTACCTCGCGCTGCCTTGCTTACAAGTGCTGGTTAACATGTGGTCATGGCCACACACAGGAGGACGCTGGCCCTGGTGGCGTCGTGTTGAGTTAAAACTGTTTAAACTAGTTTAAACCTCCCAAAAACATTGAGTGGTATACCCGTAACTGCATTATACAGTTACGGTCGTAGTGGAAATCAGTTGGGGTCATACAGCATGTTATTCCAAGTACAAAATACAAGTAAACTTCAACCCTGGTACATTATTTGAACCCATCACAATGGTGTCATACCTAAAAGGAAGAGATCTATCGATTCAGTTTGTTATATAAAGTATTTTTAAGCAAGATTTCAAAGAAAATCATCAGTGCCAACAACAACAACAATGCTGGTAACTGCAGTTGGGGTCGCAGGTGCCGAGGGTGTGAAGCAGTGCATGGGGTGTTCGTGCGTGGCCAGTCGCTGGTTCCACACGGGGTGCAGACGTATAGGCCCCAGGACTTATAGGCCCAGACGTATGGGCCCCGCGCATTGGACGTATAGGCCCCGGAAGGCCCAGCCGTTTGGACGTATAGGCCCAGCTCTGGACTTATAGGCCCCGACCATTACAGGGGTTTTGGACTTATAGGCCCCGCTTTAAAACTTAGTGATATATTTTTTTTTAGTCAAATAATTATTTTATTAGTCAGTTTTTACTAGGGACAATCCACTACTACCTTTATTGACTTAGGACAACCAATTTAGGGTTAGGTTTAGGGTTATTTTTGGTATGGTTTAGTATTCTTCTGGGCCTATAAATCCCGGGGCCTATAAGTCCAATGCGAGCGGGCCTTGGGGCCTATAAGTCCAGAGCTGGGCCCATAGGACCCGGGGCCTATAGGTCCCGGGGCCTATATGTCTGGTGTTCCTCCACACACCCAACAGGGCTCCAGATATTAGGGCCCAGACGCTAGGGCCCAGAAACCTCGGATGCTAGGGCCCAGAGTCCCGACCCCGGGGTCCCGACGCGAGTTCAGACGCTAGGGCCACCCACCTTCAGACGTTAGGGCCCACCCACCTTCAGACGTTAGGGCCCATCCACCTTCAGACATTAGGGCCCACACACCTTCAGACGTTAGGGCCCACACACCTTCAGACGTTAGGGCCCACACACCTTCAGACGTTAGGGCCCACCCACCTTCAGACGCTAGGGCCACCCACCTTCAGGTGTTAGGGCCCACACACCTTCAGACGTTAGGGCCCACCCACCTTCAGACGCTAGGGCCACCCACCTTCAAGAACGAAGCAACTGTTTAATGGTAATGTAAGATACAGGCTCTTCCAGGAGATTACATGAATAGTAAATGAGTGGGCGGAGCCCTTACGTAATATCCATGGCATAGCATGTATAAGTAGACTTGCACAGTCCTAGTTAGTTAAGTATAATTAGCGATTTTAAGTAATGTGATAATAGGTGATAATTAATAATAATATAAATATAATGAGGTTACACAATGTTACGTAATGTTACATAACAACACATGTATACACTACATCAAACTGCTCGAACCTTTGTTCCATTAATATTAGAATAATTTAATTCCAGAACATACCTTGGGTAAAAATCCGAAGCGTGGACGTATCCGCCAGTTAAATGTGCTCGCTCACTTATCCACACATACATAATGGCAATCCATAATGGCAGTCAATTGAACATTACCACTGTGACCACACTGAATGCCCGTGCCGCACTGCACATACATCAAAACAAATACGCCAATCAATGCTGCCGAAACATTTCTTAGTATATCTCCCTTTCTACACCATCTATTATAGTGCACGATCCCATACACCTTTAGTAACCCAATATATCGTCTTGACTACAGTATAACATAGTCATAGTTCTGTCTGAATTTAGAGAAAACTTCTAAATAAATTTGTGGTGGGATGTCCGTGCAGGTTTTAGAGGGTGTCCGTGCTACAATCCTCTCTGAAAAAAAAGATGTCCGTGCTGCTGCCAATGTGTACTATTAATGACTTCAAATTCTGAGCATATGAACAATATATATGTGGAAAATATTTGAAGAAATGGCCGCAAGCCCAAAAGTAGTTATATTACATGGGTATAATGGTTATAAAGAATACCAATCTTTTTTAATAATTCATATAAACTCATGAATCTAGTCCCATTCGATTCCTCCCATCCCACTCATTCATGTGTAGTGAATTCGCTCTCTCGACGCTTCCAATAAACAAAAGTCAACAAATAGGCTACCTGCTACTTTCTGGTTTATTGTCCAGATCAACGGCCCTTCTACAAAACCCCAGTGCTAGGGTAGTCACATTCTTATGTAAGGCACAACAGGTGTCATATGATGTACACACAGTATAAAGAGGACAAGCTTGTCCGTACATATAAGAGACTTTACTCTACAGTAAGTTGGTATAAGAATAGGTAGAAGGAATGACAATGTTATAATGAGAACTGGGTAATATAAGGGAGAATATGAATTACATTATAAGAAACCGGCCCCAGTGCGTGGGACACCTCTGGTGTAAACTAAGCACACCAGCTCTTTATGAACTGGTTGCACCTGGGGGATTGTAAAGCCACTACAATACCCCCCCCTTATTTTCAGATTTTGTAAACCCAATTTATAAAATCGTCCGAGCAAGGTAATAAAATATAAAAGTACAAAGTTAGAGGATATAAAAGTAGAGAATTAACAACGCAAACCTGAAAAATATATGAGTTTTGTAGACAAAAAGGAGCATATCTGTGTCCTCACTACATAATGAACAACATAAGGTTGCAACATCTCTAAGTAAAAATTCACCCAATAACATGAACAGTATCAAAAATACAGGCAGGAGCATCAAGTGACCTCACTAAATATCAAAACATTGGCAGTAATATTTCTATATAGAAGAAATAAAAATCTCAAACCCAATGACAAATAGGAGCATCAGTTGACCTGCGCACGTAATAACACATAAAACTCACAGAAGATCAAAAATCCGCATAACTTGACAGCAGAAAAACAGAGAAATGTTCAATTAACTTATAGTTTGGTGGTCTGAGTACCATCCTCCATCTCAACGTCCTTGCTGTCTTCAGGTTTTTTGACAGGAGGAGTTGGAGCCGTATTCTGAAGTGAATCAGGAGGTGGTTGCTGTCCGAACATCCAGGAAGGGATTTCATAAAAATCCGGAGTCGTGGACGCCTGTCCCTGTCCGGACCGAGAATAATCCGGGTAGGGAAGCATGGTAGATGACGGCATCTGGGGTGGCATCGGTCGCATGGTTGCTAGAGCTGCCATTCGTTGGAACCACCCGGTCATGGCTTGCATGCCTGACATCTGGACAGAACCTTCAGGAGAAGCAGCAGTGGAATGCGACACGGAAGTTGATGGCTGAGTTGGAGTCCGGACTGGTTTGGCGTCATTCGGGACAGACTACACATCCACCAAAGTTTCCGCCCTGGACTCATCTGATTCGTCTAGAATGGCTTGCAGATGGCAGTTGGCCTCTTTAAGACGCTGAATTTCGGCATCCTTTTCTGTGGTATCGCGGGTTAACTTTTTAACCACCTTTTCCAAAACTCTGTTGGACTCCCGGATCCCGCCGAGTTCTGTGACGGATCCTTTAAGTTCCCGAACTGCTTTCAGAGGAACAGTGATCTCCGTCAGAAGAGCACTTAACTGGGATCTGGCACTATTTGCAGCCTCACACACTTGACCAAGGGCCTCAGTAACAATGGTCTCAGCCCTAGTCAACAGTTCATCAGTTGTTCCCTCAGACGGAAGTCCCGAAAGCTGTTCCCCGACCCATTGCTGCGTGCGTTTGGAGACTCTCTTAGCTGGAGGAGCAGAGTTCTGCACCTCTTCTTCCAGAGAATTAGAACGTCCTCGCTTCAATGCACAATCCGGGGAGTTTCTCCTCGACCCGGACCTGCTTGCAGACCACTCACTTCCGGCGGCTGCCGAAGCTTTAGAAGAAGATCTGCTGTCGGAAACAGCTCTGTCCTGAGACCTGGTAGACGGTCCGGCTACACCTTTCTTTCCTCTACTCTGCTTCCGGACTACCCTCAGATGATGTGCCTCCAGGTATGTCATGCGCTGGAAGGCTGCATTCTGGCGGACGGAAGGCAGAATGGCTCTGGCACGTAACACAGCGGACGGACGTTTCATATGATGTTGAAGCTTCTCTCCATTCATAAAATGCTGGACCAGCTCTACCCGCCTGTCTAAGATTTGCTGGCATCTTGGAAAGTTACAAATCCACACTTCCACAAATGGTGCATGCTCCTCGCAAAAATGGCGGTAGAGCCGGTCCCTGGTCTCATACACTCTAAATCCCTCTGGATTTAATGGCACATAGCGGCAGACAAGAAAGGGACAATGATCTTGTAGTAAGTCCCCAAGTCCATTGCATCTTGCCTCACGTGTTGAGGCCAAATTCTCTTCTCGTAGCGAGCCATCTGTCCATCATCCGCAATCTTATCTTCCAAATCTGACTCCGGGCAAGTGAAAACAATGGATCCGGGCTGGTCCGCCTCTGGATCCATGGGGACCACTTCAGTAGCATTTTCAAGTTCAGTCTTGAAATCCTCCATCGAATCTCGCATAGCTAGCTGAGAAGCTCGCCTCCCAGCTCGATGAATATGGCGCTTTTTAATCTTAGGACCCTTGGTAGAAGAAGACGAGGAAGACCTGGCTCCTGTGTCTTTTTCCACCCCTCCGTTTTCCTTTTCTTTCCCTTCCTCAACACATTTCTGTTCTTTTTCTCCGCTTCTCTTTGCTTTCACATCACCTTTCCGTTTTTTCTCATCACTTTTCTTTGCTTTCTCCTCATGAGCCTTCACAGACCCCTTGTCTTTGCTTTTGTCCTTGTCAGCAGAAGACCTGTCCCGAGAGGAGGACTGTCGAGCTGAAGTCCAGGTAGATCCAACCTGGATGGACTCAACCCGCATGTCTCCACTGGCAGTATGTCTCACTCCCGGACTCCTTCCCCGAGTCACACGTGTGTTGGGATGTGGAGAGAGAGAGTGACGGCGTTGTCTTTCCCTTTCCGGAACCATGGAACGGACCGACTTCCTCGGAGAAACTGACTTCCGGGACGAACGTCTCAAGCCAGCTTTCTCTGGAGCTTCAGTGTCCGGATCCGGATCCGGACCGGACATGTCCATAGGCTCATGTTCTCTGCCTACCAAAGGCCGTAACTCTCCACCCAGGGCATAAGTAGCGGGGGAATCCGGCTCCTCTGGACCATCATCGTCCACGTTGTCTTCCTGTCCGCCCGACTCATTGGAGGGCCGGTTGGCCGGATCCAGGTTCAAGAGGTCCGCAGCCCCTTCCCGAAGAAGTGCCTCCTCCTCGGCCTCTGTAAGCTCTACAGAGCCACCTTCCAACCCCAAGGGGTCTTTCTTCCACCGTTCGTTCGCACGAGACATGGCTAGAACTGACTTCTATAATTCAATAAAGAATACAGACAAAATAAATTCACAACGCCAGAAGTCTCATGCACACACAGCAAACATATACATACACAGTCATACAATTCAAAAGACATACACAGTCATACAATACAATACAATACATGGCATTCTCACTAACCCCTTCACATTACATGTGTCCGGGTAGCAATAACCCATAGTCAAATTATCACAGTAGAATAATAGTCCCGTCTTCAGGAAAGACAAGAAAGTTAGGTGTACTCTTTAGAAGAGTTGCAAAGAGCTAGCAACGGTTAAACAACCACTGTGGTGTAAAGATACACACACACACTACCATTTACTTCCACCTATACAGCAATAACATATCACCGGCGTCATGGCCGCCACGTCTGACTGTCACAAACCACCGGCGACATAATTCCTCAGAATTAGCACAAACAAAACATTTCAAAACTTCCGACACAGCTTGTCTAGTATAAGACAGCTTCCTACTATCAAACTAACAGTAGTACAGTTCTTGACAAGTAAGTCTTAACCCAATTCAACTCTCTTCTTTCTCCGTGTAAGCTGACTGTGTCACTTGTTGTTGTGGCGAGTCATTGAAGCATACTGAGAAAGGGTGCAACACAACAGCGCTCACGTCCCGCGTGATAACCGTAGTGCCAAAAACCGCCACCCGACCTCAGCGCCACTTCCCGCTCTAGCCCAGTGAGCTCGCACAACCTGTTCTCTACCTTCTACAGGTCGTACAGTGATGTAATACCTGCAGCCTGTCTGATCTTCTGTTGAGACAATAACAGAAACTTTGTCCACAAAGCCCATTATCCACTGGACCGATCTAATAGCAATTTCAACCCAATCTCTGAGTTGATTCAAGCTTCCCGGGGAGGTCCAGTTCAGCTCGAACACAGGGTTTCTCCCAAGCTAAGCCATTCTCAGTTCAGTTTCCAACAAGCAAAACGGACAGCTTAGTTCTTTCCCGGTCATTTAGTTCATTTCACCAATTCCTTAAACGCCGCAAAAGGGTGGCATGACTAATCCGGTCAGTCTTCCACCGACTTCTCGTTGTGTATTTTAGCTTGTAGGGCCATCTCGAAAGCCCTACCTGTACTTAATTCAAGTCCCATACTGCAATCTAGATGGGGCTTTGCGCGTGCGCTTAACCCTTGCAGCCACTGGTTGCGAATCATCCGTTTTCTGTGGAGAGGAATCAAGAACTTTTTGAGTTACACCCAAAATTTTCCTTGGCCTCCCCCTCCTTCTTTTTGAAGGCTTAGCAGTATCCGCCACAACTACAGGCACTGGTTTTGGTTTTACAACCAAATCCGGCTTTGCTTTTGGCGGTCTACCTACGCGCTTCTTAGTAGGGATTACTACCGGAGGAACACTGGGTGCCTTTTCCTTCTTCTTAGGTTTTTTCTTAGACTTAGACTTCCCTTTCCGGCCAGTCCGGGCCACAGCAGGATCAGCATCGACTGCTTGATCCGGCCGGAAGGGAGGGACGTCTATACCAGAGTCCTTCTTGGGTCTGCCTCTAGGCTTAACCCCAACAGTAATCTTATCTTTTTCCTTTCTCTTTGGACACTCAGCACCAGCTAAGACTTTTCCGTTCTCCCACCTCAGGATATCTCGTCCAGCCTTCTCTAACTTACGGAATTCCGGGGCTTTTTCCAAGTTGACTGCCTGGATAGGCCCTTTCTCGTCGAAAACAGACTTCAGGTAATCAACATGGTACCTGACCAATCCCTCAGTGGTTTCCAATTCATAGGTAGTACCCCCTATGAATCTGTGCACTTTGAATGGCCCGTCCCATTTGGGACCGAATTTCTTCCCAGCCTTAGGGGGACAGTACCTGTATACCACAGACCCCACTTCAAAGCGCCTAGGGCACGCCCGCCTGTCAAAATCCTTCTTTTGGTGCACTGCGGCAACGCCAAGGTTATCTCTGACAAACTGATGTCCCTCTCTCATCCACTGTCTTACATTTTCCACGTACGCCAAGTGACAAGGAAAATCCAGTCCTCCTGGTTCTACTCCATGGACTAAATCCACAGGAGTCACAAGCTCTGTCCCAAAGACTACCGAATTGGGTGTACATAATGTACTTGCATGCACAGTCCCCCTGTAAGCGTGAGCTATACACGGAACAAGCAAATCCCAATCCGTCTCTGAATAGTCAGTCAAGCAAGAGAGTTGCTCAACCAAAACTCGGTTAAACCTCTCTGCCTGTCCATTGGACCGAGGCCTGTACGGTAGAGTGGTCAGTTTCTCTACCCCCAACATCTCCAGCAAACTTCTCAACAGCTGTGACCTGAATTCCGGAGCCCCGTCCGTCTGCAGCGAAACCGGATAACCGAATCTCAGGATCCATTCCCTGAATAGAACATCAGCACATCTCTCAGCCATATGATCCGGCATAGGATACGCTTCAGCCCACTTCGAGAAATGATCCATCACCACCATCACATAGTTGTTGCCTCGAGGGGTAGTCTTAAATGGACCAATAATGTCCAATGCCAACCTACTCCATCTTTCACCATGGATCTCCTTCTTTAGCGGTGTTATGCCACATCCTCCTCTCGTTTTCCGCATACTGCAGGCAGGGCAAGTCCTCAACCATCGTTTTAAATCATACCGCATTCCAGGCCAAAAATATTTCATTTTTGCCTTCCAGCTGGTCTTGAATTCTCCATAATGGCCTTCCAATCCGGAACCATGCAAAGAACGGAAGATGTCACTTCTCATTGAGGCAGGAATTATCTTCCTGACGTACGTCTGTCCAGTGTTCTTACGCATCCAACCGAAGCACAAGACACCCTGGACCATTTCCAAATTGTCTCGGTTATGGACATATACACAGAAGTCCTGTGGCTCACCAGACATTTTCTCTTTGCTGGGAACCGGACTACTACCATCCAGTATAGCCATAACCCTCTTCAGGAGCGGATCCTCCTGTTGGGCAACCCGGATTTCGTCCTCCAAAGGTCCTAAGACAACTGCTTCCGCAATCACAGCGTCATGGACACCGCAATCCGTGCAGTCAAGACGTCCACATTTCCTTGTGGGAATCCGGGACAACCCGTCCGCATTTGTGTGCTTCTTTCCAGCCCGATGAAGTGTCATGCTTTGATCCAGGCCGTATTCCTGCAACGTGGTCAACCACCTAGCAAGCATATCGGCCGGATCCTTGAAGTTCAGGAGCCAACGGAGGGAAGCATGATCCGTCCTTACGTAATAGTTACGATTGCCAAGCAAGTAATGCCGGAACTTATGCAGGTATGTCAGTACTGCTAACAACTCTCTCTTCGTCGCACAATAATTCCTTTGTGGACGAGTGAGACTGTGGCTAGCATAGCCTAACACAACTTCTTTTCCATCCTGCATTTGTGACAAGACTCTGGCCATTCCATAGCCACTTGCATCCGTATCTAACACAAAATATCCCTCTCTTCTAGGATAACCAAGGACAGGGGCTGAAGTCAATAAAGCCTTCGCCGCCTTAAATGCTTCCTCACATTTCTTAGTCCACACTATGAGTTTACTATAGCGCTTCAATCTTCCAGCATCTGTAACAATCTGCTGCAGAGGGGCCACGATACCTCCAAAATCCGGCTGGAACTCCCTATAGTAGGAAGCAAAGCCAAGAAATTGTCTAACCTCTTTAGCAGTCTTAGGGACAGGCCATTCCTGGACTTTCTTGATCTTAGCCGGATCCGCCCGGATCCCGTCACCAGAAACGATTCTGCCCAGATACTTCACTTCCTTGCGGAAGAACTCGCATTTCTTGGGTTTGAGCTTCAGCCCATACTCCCGAATACGTTCAAGCACCAACTTTAGGTTGTCCGCGCTTTCCTGGACGGTTTTTCCAAAAACGACCACGTCATCCAGGTAAACCAAACAGGACTTCCAACGCAGTCTGTCCAACATACGGTCCATCATGCGTTGGAAAGTGGCAGGGGCGTTACACAGTCCAAAGGCCATCACCTTAAACTGGAACAGACCCACACTGGATAAGAAAGCAGTTTTGTGCTTGCTGCCCTCATCCATTGCAACCTGCCAATATCCGGACTCCAAATCCAATGTGCAAAACCACTGGTTCCCACCCAGGGCTTCAACACACTCGTCAATACAGGGTAGGGGAAAGCTGTCCTTCTTAGTGACCGAATTTAGCTGTCTGTAGTCCACACAGAACCTCTGGGTTACGTCTTTCTTAGCCACCATAACAATGGGAGCTCCCCACGGACTACTACTATGCTCAATCCGTCCTTCCTTGTACATTTTCCAGATTTCCGCCTCTGCTCCTTCCCGCCTAGCCACTGGTAACCTGCGATAGGCTTGTTTGACAGGGATTGCATCCCCAGTGTCAACCACGTGCGTAACCAAATGAGTACACCCCACTTTGGTACCAGGCAAGGAGAAACAATCTTGGAAATCATAGAGCAGTTTTCCAACTAACTCCTTTTCTTCCTTCTTGGACAGGTGAGTTTCCCTCAACAACTTATCCAACGGATTTTCGGCACAAGCTGGAACAACTATTTCCAGAGCGAGAAGCTCATCATCCACCACTGGTGAATCCATCACTTGAACGGAATTGATGATAGCAGTTCTCACTCTTTCATCATCTTCCCCATCAGGCAGAGAAGCATCAGACAATAAAGTCACAATACTAACTCTCCCAACCACCATATCTTCATTCAATCTCACTGAGGAGTCGGACGGATTGGAGAAAGCTACCACGGCCGAATTCAGGCAACCACAGATAGCTTGAAAATGATTCAAAATTACACCACTAGGGGGACAAGCCCCCTGAACTGGGACTTGCTCACTTCCGCTCACTATTTCCGGTTTTGTACAAGATAGGGAGGGCCTATATGCTCATCTGCATATGTCTGCACTTGCAGAGTTTATAACCATAGGTAATAATGACCCAAGGACGTCGGTATTAGCCATCAATACAAGCTCAAAATAAGGGTTTCACAACTTCAAAGGAAAGGAATAAGGATCTTTTACAAATATAGGCACAAGCAAAATATCTAGGCCTACACAACGATCGATAGGACCATCCAAAGAAGTAGATTCTCTAGGTAGGCCCAAACGCCAGAAGTTTGTGGGAAAAGATGGGACGTTTTTTTAACAAAAGCAAAGTTAGTAGGCCTACATGAGTTCATAATTTAATCTTGCTCCTATGCCTCCTATATTGGATTTAGATGTGTTTAGTTATCTTCTTGGCACCTCCGAATGGTAAAAATAAATTAAACTAAAATTATACTAAACACAGGATGGGTAGGCTATGTTTATTGACCAACATGTAGAAGGCACCCATTGATCCAAATTGGCCGTATCGGGGGAGTGGCAGAGTTTATTTACATCAGGAAAAGCTAAGTAACCATACATCTGTGTATCAATGTATCCATAGCTATCCATGGAACGGTATTGCCAGTTGCTATGGTGTCTCCTTGCAACACTCCTAACAGATCTGCCAAGTTGTCTACTTTGTATAAATCAAGTTCTTTACTTTGTATAAACCAAAGTCAACTATGCGCCATGTCAAAACGTCATCCAGGACGTTAGTTTGATTAACATTATCGCCAAACAGATTCGCTCTGGCATGTCCGTCCTGTGACGTGAGGAAACTATTTAAAATAACAACGCACCAACATAGCTATAATCTAAGTATGTTAAGGTTTCTAAAAAACTTTGAATGGTCCAGATACGTTAATTCTAGCCAAAGTTATAGACCATTTTCTCCAACAGACACGCACGAGTCAGATCCAATGGAAAAATAACGTTTTGCTAAACCATGTGGTTCCCTCGGCCCTGATCCACTCCTTTAGCTTTGGCGAAATAAGGGACTGTTCATTTTGTAATAACAGGGGGAGGAGGAGAGCAGAAAATCCAAGTGTGTGTGTGTGTTGGTGGGGGGGGGGGGAAGCACCTTTCTTGGGGGTAGACCCTGAAGAGAGGGTGGCAACTTTTTGTGCAGACTTTGAAGGGGGTCGGGGAGCACCATTTTTTCCACAGACTAAAAGTGTGTGTGTTATGGTGGTGGTGGGGGGGGGGGGGGTCTTTCTTTGCAGACTCAGAACTACAAAGATGATGGGGCTATAACATGTTGCTTAAACTTTCAAGAGGGGGGGGGGGGGCAAAGACATTTTGCAAAAGACTTTAGGGTGGATAATACAATTTTGCACAAGAATTCTTCACAAATCCCCCCCCCCACACACACACACCCAACTCCCCAGTGGTTAAATTTGGACAGTCCTGAAAGTTTGGGCCATTCCTCAAAAACTATTTATTTTTCTTTTGTTGAATTACAGGCCTACCCACAGATGACTACTCATATGTCCCAATAAATATTTATTATGTCTATGGGTTTTTATCAATCGTTGCAAGTACAATATTTTAGATTGAAAGGCTGAAAATAAATACAGGTCTTATTGGTTTAATCAATAGTAGAATAAAAGATCCCACAAATTTATGTGCTTAGACGTTTTACAATCTCTGGTCTAGAACATACAATTCTTAAATTCTAAACATTATTAAAACTGGAGATTTATTTTACTTTATTGAAGATGTAAATGGAGAACTGGTTGGCAGAATACAATGTTCTTTTTATTGATTTTGATTTTTTTAATATTATTTTGAATTAATACATCCCCTTTCGGATTGCTAAAAAAAAAAAAAATTAATTTAGAATTCGAATTAACTAATGATTTAAATAATAATAATAATCATTGCGAAGGTACATATCAATATTAAATAATATGAAGATCGATCAGGAACAATAAGAATAATATAAGACGTCTCACTAGCCCACTCTCTCTAGCTGCTGAAAATCCAGTCCCATAACACAGGGCAGTGAACATGGCTCTGCTTGCCAAGCCTATTTTTAAGATATCAAATTAATATCTAGTATTAGTACTAGTAATATCAAGGAGAGTTTGGTAGAGTCTAGAGATCGATGCTTTGCTAATATCTATGTAGAAATATGACCAGAAATGTCATTACAGTAATAAATCAAATTTCTGGTGGTCCCTAGGGGACCGTCCAACGGTGACGTTTTTGACAAGTAAATACCGGGGACGGTCACCCGGACGGTCAACAGCGATGGTGAAAAATGACCATCGGTGGTCACAATCTGACCGTCCCCTCTGGCCACTCTTGATGGTGGTTCCAACCGACGTGTAAGTGAATATGCCACTTTATTCAATATTTGAATTGGATGCTTTGATGGTGGTATGGCTGCAAAATGCATTTTCAGGCTACCAATCAGCTTATTTACAGGGGCTACATTTTATATGAATTAAGAAAATAGTCCAGAAATCCTACCAGAATTATTACCGATCATATTACCTTTTCAGAAACTCATCTTTTTTAGACATTAGAGCTGTCGTCACAGCCAGCTAGTGGCTCCATAGTGTTTAATATTCGTGTTGTTTATGAGTTAAGCTGCCTCTACACCACTCCCGATCGTGCATCGCCGACAGTTGGCGATACTTACGATGCTTTTATCGGCCAAATGTCGGGGATGGTGTAGAGGCTTTCCCGACGGCCTCCCGACACTTGAAGCTATCGGCAGCTGTCGGCGACAGTCGCCGATCACTTCTAACTTGTTTGAAATATTGTATGGAAGACCGTAATGGGTAGTATACTTCTCGGCATTCTGATAACGGGTTAACATCGGGTCGGGACCGGTACCGGACCGGGACGGGACCGGGGCTTAAATTACCGGGGCTCCGATGACCGGGTCTCCGATGACCGGTCAATTAATGGCTAAAATTATGTCCGAATACTTCTGCTCATTACTCAAAAACTATTTAAGCTTTTTACACAATTTAAATTGTATTAAATACCCCAACATATCTTTTCAACTTTCCTAATTTTATATGATTATTGCGCAATTATTTCTACCTCTATTTCTAATCGTTGGAAAGTAGCTATAAAATATATTCTATAGGATGAGCTATTCGCCGACATAATGTCTAAAATTGTGTCCGAATACTTATGCTCATTACTCAAAAACTACTTAAGATTTGTACACAATTTAAATTGTATTAAATACCCCGACATATGTATTTGACTGTACCAATACCATATGATTATTGAACCATTAATTGTACCTCTATTTCTAATCGTTGCTAAAGTAGCAAAAATACTCTATAGGATTTTTTTTTTTTTTTTAAATAAATTTTATTGACAAAAGTTTCACAATGTGATAGTTCTCATTCGTCATCAAAAGGTTATGATACATAGGTGGTGATTTTTTACGTAGTAGTTACACTTCAGTACAGTTACTCCTATAATTTTTTTTAAATTTCTTTAACTACTTTAACCTTACATATATATATCTAGATTTCCTTACACACACATCTCACATTTGTTTTCTACATTTTTTGTGCCAGAATAAAAACAGATACATACACATTCCGCTTTGTCTAAGTAAAATTATACATCAATCGCTAACCCATTTACAATTTTATATTCAGATAGACATTACTCTCTCTACGTACAGTCACATGACTGCCTCAAATCACATTACATTCTATACGTTTTACTAGACTTATTCATTTCAGTCTAGTGCCGGCATATCTCGGCCTTTTAGAACTGTTTTTAGGTTGGGCCAGGTCATACCCTTCTCCTCTACAGATAGCCTGTTCCATGATTTAGGACCTAGGTATACAGGACTGTTTCTCAGTTTCTCAGTTCTCGGTTGAGTCATCACCATATTAATACCCTCGGCGAGTCTAGTATCTCTTGGCATAGCTTGCACATATGAGTCAAGATTTTTCAAGTGGAACATTAAGCCCAATAATGCAACATACCCTCTCTTATCAACAGTTTGAATGTTGTATCGATTCATGATCTCTGCTACAGGCATTTGAATGTTCAAATCAATCATTCTTACACCTCTATTTATTACACTTTGTACTTTGCGGATGATATTATTATTCGCCATTTTTGCGAAAATAACGCCATATTCCGTTAAGGGTATTATATGCGCTTTTAGTATTTTCACAGCAGCATTCTTATCAATGTAATACCTTATTCTTCCTAGTTGGTTAACCTTTGACTGGACACTATTCTTTATTTTCATGAAGTGGTTGTTGAAGTTAAGGTGTCTGTCAATATTATACCCTAAGTATTTTGCATTTTGTACCATCTCTAATGCATTACCTTCAATGTAAATGGCTCCCACGGTGTTAAAATCGATGCTATTTAACCTCCTTCTCGAGCCTATTATTTGTACTAGGCATTTTTTCGAGTTTACAAGTAATTTGTTTGCTACCATCCAACCATTTACTTTTGTAGCTACATTTTGTGATACAGTTAAACATTCTTGGACATTTTTCCCGGTCACACTTGTTGCCGTATCATCCGCATACATGGATAAGGCCACTTTTAAATCCGTATCAATATCTTTTAGACAGTTCTGCAGATCATTAATGTATGTTATGAAGATCAGGGGCCCTAATAAGCTCCCCTGCGGAACCCCTACATCAATGACAACCTGATTTGATGTGTGTCCATTTAATATTGTCCTTTGTTTTCTATTCGACAGGTATTCTCTAACTAGGTTAATCATTATAGGGCTGATTTTATAGTGGTGTAACTTTTGAAACGTGATGTCATAATCCAAACAGTTAAAGGCCTTCGCCACATCAAAGTAGGTGGCGATGGAAAGCTCACCTTTATCTATACCTTTTAAGATTGGGTCTAGAAATTCGTATACCATTCTATTCGTTGAGTGTTCCTTTCTAAAACCACCTTGGAATGGAGAAAACAATTTATTGATATTCATATGGGCACGTATTGCATTACATAAAAAGTGTTCCAAAATTTTTTACGGTAGTGGGACTAACGCAATAGGCCTCAAGTTGATAAATTGTCTTAGATTTCCTGCTTTAGGTAAGGGCGTGATCGTATACTCCTTCCACTCTTGTGGTATATTACATAGATTGACACAGTCATTTAGCAGCCTTGTTAATTGTGGTATAATACAGGAGAAGTAGAACTTTAGGATGTTAGAATTTACCCAGTTCAGGCCACTGCTTTTACTGATATTTATATCTCTTACTACTTTGGCTACCTCTTCCTCCGTTATGAGAATTTCTGTGGAGGTTACAATTTCAGTATCTTCAGTTAGATAGTCTTCACATTTATTGTTCAAGTCCTTAGTAATGGAACTTAGGTCCTTGAAGAAATTGTTTAGACCATTGCTGGCCTCCATACCTTCTACTACTTTGCCATTTTGCACAAAACTATCTGGCAGTGTCGCTGTCGATTTTCCCATTAGGTTATTTAGCAGCCTCCAGAACTTTTTACTATTGTCCGCATTTTCATTAATAAGTTCGGAGATATGTCTTCTCTTGGCTTCTTTCACTAGCCTTGCACTATTCGATCTAGCTACCCTGGCACGTTGCCAATCATATAAGTTACCTGACCTCTTTGCAATTTGAAATAGATTGTCCCTGGTTTTTATAGCATCTCGAGTAGCTCTGTCCAATACCATTAAACCTCTGTGAGTGATTTTTCTCTCTTTCATAGGACATTTATCATCTAGATACATTGTAATGATCTCCTTCATTTCATGCCATACATCGTTAGTGTCAGTATTACCTGGTTTGAATAAATTCTCAGGTCTAGACCTAATTTCAATATAATCTCTGAAATTGTTATAATTCATATGATCATACCTTCTGCTTTTCTCAGTCTTAGTGATCCGAGGAGCAGTCTTCTTTTTCAAGTTAATATATACAGCGAAGTGGTCAGAGATAGATGTGTTAATTATCCCAGATGTGTTTATATGCGGGTGGTCACTCGCAATTATATCAATCAGGCTGTGTGTGTGCTTACTACATCTTGTTGGGTTATTAGTGTACATTTTGAGTGAGGACTCTTTTAGTACATGAGACATATCTTTGGTACTTATATCTGCTCTACCCAACATGTCAATGTTTATGTCACCACAAACCACAATATTCGAATTCATAGCCTCCCCTTTCAAATAAGTCAAGACATCATTCAGTTCGTTTATGAATATGTAAGGATGAGCTTCGAAGTACTAGATATATATATTTAATACATGATCTTGAGATTTGGTACATGTAATCATACGACTTAGTAACCTCTAGATATGAATGCTTTAAATATTCAGAGATGCCCTCACTTATTTCAACACTTAAACTGACCATTATATATGACTGACCATTTCATTATATATATTTTATTTTCAATTGTAGATTTTACTTCTAAAGATTAAAGTAACATTGGGGAACTCTCTGAACTCACATTGGCCTGCTTCTGAGAATTATTAAAGTTGTATAAGGTGATAAAGATCAGAAAGTCAGTGCTATCTGTACATTAAGGTTTCATGAATAGACACTTTATAGGCTACAGAATGAAACACATTTTTGCAGAATTAGTTACACAGATCTGAACGTGTTCACCATGCATATAGATTCAGAATACAAAGAATGAAGCAAGTATCCATTCACCCAAGCATAGGCCTTGGTATACATTCACGATTCATATAGCTCAGGATCTGGACTAGGATCTGAAACCTCTGGGTAGTACCCCCAGACGCCACTTGGGGTCTACATTGCAACCCATGACGATATTTGTAATTTATATTATGCGATTAATTTATTGTTAATTAACCATTCATATTATTTAATCCAGATTTTAACCATGATGATTATTACATATTTTACTATTTACGTTCAAGTTTGTACTTATTTCATTATTATATTTATTTAGTTATTCCTGTTTTGTATTGCAAACATAATGTTTTCTTGTGTTGAAAATCATTCATATACCTCATGTCGTTTGGATTCCGATGACCGGGGCCCCGATAACCGGGCCTCCGAGGGGATTTTCTCCCGGTTATCGGCCGAGGACCGGGGGGACCCGACCCGACAGTGTACCGATATTGGTAAATCTTGACCGGGCCGGTCATCGGAGCACGGGGAAATTTATCTCGGACCGGGAGCTAAGTTCCCGATGACAGGCCGGTCCGGTACCGATGTATTAGTAACCCGATTTTTATATTTTTAAGGTGTCGCTATAGTAATTGTATGGGAAAATCAAGTTTCTTAATATACCGGGTCTGGTGTTGACCGGGACCGGACCGGGCCGGTACCGGGCAGGTCCGTTATCGGAATACCGAGAATTATAGTACCCATTACGGTCTTCCATAATATTGTGTGCGTCGCCGACAGTCGGCCGACGAACATCGCCAGTGTAGAGGCGTCCCCGACAGGTCCCGACGTGAGAGTTCGTATCGGGGAAATCTGTACTATCGGGAACAAAATGGCAATCGCCAGTGTCGCCAGTATCGGGAGAGGGTATCGGGACTGGTGTAGAGACAGCTTTAGTCCTATAATAGAGTTAGTATTATAGACAATAATGTGGAAACGTCCTTATGTTGTACAATTCCAGTCTCCACTGGATGCTTTTATTTACTCTGCACTAGAAAACATATTTGATAATTATAGACAAATCTTTGACATTATTATTATATCGTCGCCACAGGTGACAATAATACAATGCTCAGACTAAAAATATTAAGAATATTCATACATATTTCCACTTTTTAAGTCGAATAATCACTAAAAATACCAATAATAACACAACAAATCTGTTTCAAGTATAAGCTAGAAATTTTATTATTTCAAATCAATTTTTCAGAAAAGAGATCTACAAGTATAAACAGTGGGACTAATATTAGACGTACCTCTTCACAGTTTCTCACAGAAAATATTCAGTTTATAACCGAGAAATTTTGGGATATCAATAATGATGGGTGGGACTCAAAAGCCAGTAAATATGGGATTAAATAGTTGAATAGTTTTACTGTAATCAACTATCGAAGTTTCAAGCACTTCCCATGATGTTTAAATTAATTTTCAGTTTTTTAGTTACTTATAATTCTTTAATATTTAATATTTAACAGTGATACCAATTATGATCCTAGATAATGGGAGTGGACAATTACATGGAAAAATACGGCCTTATAATCTCAGTTGCTGTGAGGTAATTCTATCATAAAGCTGAGATATAGTAAAAGAGTTGATCAAGGTAGTGACGAATTTTTGATATAGGCTTGTTAATGAAACCAGTGCTCGATCAGTACCTACATACTAACGCAATACACAACAATAGATCACCAATGAATATTCAATACCCGACTATCTAAAGAAGAAAAAAATAGACCTGTTTCATATACACCTGAATTTGTTCGATATCTTCAAGTAACCCAAAATACATATCCTATGCATATGCCTGAATATGCATACCATGCATATGCCTAGAATGAAAAAGAAATACCCATTGGAAATGATTATCTAGTTGTTGTATTTAACAGATAATTATATCAGATAAAGGGGTCACACTTAAATTGTTATACATCGACTTATATACTATAATAAAAGAAAGCTACTGCAGTTTGAACTCAATTAAACTGTAACATACATGTTTTTCTCATGTGTTATACCATGCGTATGCCTTAGGCTAAGAACGTATAAAGTATTGAAAAACTCTTTAAATTTGTCCTCAAATTTCACAAAATATGACGGACATACTAAACTCTAAAAAGAGCAGGGTAATAATCATTTGTCATTGATATGTTAAAGTTAATTGGGACTATGTAACATCTACCCAATATAGAATGATTTCCACAAAGAAACACCCGCATTTCGAATCCATAATTATAATCTAGAAATGATTTAATCAAATATCTTTATAGGTATTTGTCATATTATGAAAGTAAAATCAGGATGTTAATAGCCATATTTAGTAGAGTTGGCAGGAATTTAAATAAATCATATGGCATACGCACAGTATACTTACCTAGGGCTTCATATGACCCATGTCTTATAGCTTAGCAAATATCCAAAGAAAACCTTTTTATGTACAAATGTATGTACAAAAATGCTTCAAAATATATAGTTTCATAACATAAGAAAAACCTGTGAGTGAGACCTATTTGAAAATTGACCAATTTCTAGTCCCATGGACGCCAAGAAATTAGAATTTACCATATATGCTGTTAGACATTGCATTGATTCTCCTTTTATTTCGAGTATTTAATAAAGTTTTCCATTCTCGCTAGAATTAATTCAAAATAAACGACCAGCAATTTCCGTAAATATTAAAATATATGGCTGAGACAGTGATTAAAGAACAGTAGATTAAAGACCCACTGACACGTGAAATGATATGTACTTTTGCCTCCCTTGTATGATTGCCAGCCTACCATGATGCCAGATCTGAAATATTAAGTTTCTATATCCAGCGGTTTTAAATTTACAGCCCCATGAAGACCCCCGATCTGACACACACTCCTCTCTCCACCCGCCGCTGGTAGAGGGGCGCGGTGACGTCACTAGTAGTATAGCCACCGCCTGTACCCTACCACTCCTCCCAGTCACACAGCGTAAAGGCCTGTCTGTCCTTCATTTACAAAGGACCGATAGTTTGGCACTGCATCCCAAACAAACTTATTATCATTTGAAAGAATTTAGAACATTCCTTAGAGATTATATATCATATTAAGTTAGGCGATTAAGAAGCATGGGTCACTTTCCTTCCTCCTTCCTCCTTCCCCACTTCACACACAGAAAAGCTAATACAAAACTGCCACCCGCAGGCCATTGTCATAGACCCAAGGATTTTGTAACATTGGCGAACTAGTGGCTTTACACTAGCATGAAATCTCTACCAAGACCTTGAAACCCCACATAATACATTGAAATTCATGAAGTGTTTTGTTCTGCTCAAGGGCCATAGATGATCATAACAAATAGTCTGTTTGTGCCCTCATAATGTTCCTATATTGTGCCTCATAATGTTCCTATATTTCCATACAGGGACGTCATTAAGTTTTGTGTCAGGCGGCTATTTTGGATTTTTAGCCGGCTACAATACTTTTTCAATTCAGAATATGGTCAGGGAGGGGGCGGGGGGGGGGGGCACTCCTTCATGTTTAAATGCTCCCACTCCCAACACCCACACACATCGACAACACCCCACCCCCCTACACACACACATTTAGGTTTCCCCACCTGGCAAGCAACGGACAAAATCATGTAATATCATGTTGCCCGCCAGATTTTCTAAGAGATTGCATAAAGAACTAACAAAGTCAGGAGATAAAGTTACTGAACTAGATATTAATTTTACTTTCTAAAACGATTTTACTTGCCAAAGCAGTGCGTAAAAAATAACTTTTCTTCACCCGCCAATTAAGTGACACATTTCGCGCCCAGAGATGTATTTACCTGCCTACACAGAAATATTCCCGCCCTCAAAGTACCCCTCAATGAGCGAAGTTCAAATGATTTCAACTACACAATTAAATTATGAAATATCACCAACATCTCTCACTCTGCCCTTTCCCCCCTCTCTCTCTCTCTCCCTCTCTCCTCTGATTTTGATTTGAATTATTTTATTACCACAAGCATTACATTTCAACAACGCTATTCCCAGCTTGAGGATTTGATATCATAGCCCTTTTTTTACATAAACATTAAAACTAATAATGCATTGTCCCATAAGTCATCAAATCGATTTTTGTTATATAATATAATATAAATATCTCAATCTCCCTTCAATTTAACTATCGATTGTTTAAATTCCCTGACATTGGAATCAATACAAATCCCGCCCATACTCACTAACCCTTAGGAATTTTCGAAAATCAATTTTGGGTCACTTTTCATAAACCAGATATCTACTCATTTCACCAAAGTCATATTCTATGTGTCAGTGGGTCTTTAACTTCGACAAAATTCTGGGACAGTGATTTAAGGACAGTAGATTAACTTAGACAAAGTTTGACAGCTATTTATAGTAAAACTATTCCAGTTATAAAACCAATATTTACAGTCTTTCGAGCTCCGCATTCAATAATTATTATCCTCAAATATCATGGTGATCAAAATAATATTTCATGTACAAAATGGCAAAGTGGTACGTCTAATATTAGTCGCACAAGTAGCGACGGTGCTGTGCGGATGCTGTGCGGGTTTTCAGTGCTGTGCGTCCTTTAGTCAGACCCGAGATTAAGCCATAGTCCCATGAGAATCTTGAGATATTCTTGGTAAAGATCCATAGAACGTTTCGGTCTAGGCCTTTTTTCCATTGTCTTTTCATATTTCTGTTTTTCTGTACTTTGAGTTCCACACAAGTATTTCATGTTCCTTGCTTTCTCCTTGAGAAGTTCGAACAGGCCTGAAATGAGAATCAAGATTATAGAATAAACTTATCCAGGTCCTTATTTATCAGGAAATGCAGTGTGTGACATAGTCAAAGAAAAGGAATTCATTGACCATCAGTCTATGTCAAATTGTAACAATATAAACTAATATTTTTTATTAGACTATTTGATATTTTTAGAGGATTAAAAATAGATTAGATACCTTAGCATGTCTATTTGCTTGTCTCAAATTTGTTTATAGAAATAGTTTTGGGTGAGATAATATGACGAATATAATATAATATATTGTAGCATAGTTATTTAATTTAATATTTCTCTTAATCAATATGCCAATATAGGTTTTAATATATTTCCATACATGTTGTTTGTGTACAGTGTTCCCAGAAAGAAAATTTCAAACTGATTTCAATTCCAAGGGTTCTCTCACGATTGATTTGCTACAGAAGATATGGGTCAGATTTTCAGAAAATGTACAAAATCTGCTAAATTTGGCCAATACTATAGGTAAATCTGAGTGTATTCGCCATTGCATTCTCTGTTTGGTTAGGTTGAACTGTATATGGAACTTTATTTTCGTCTGAAATTTGGGTTATTTGAGAGGCTTGGTTAAGTTGAATTGTACATTTTCTGAAAATCTGACCCATATGCAAAATCTATATTTGAATATAGGCGAATTTTAGTATTTAATATGCCATTTAATGCCAAAGTGATACAGGTGGATTAGTATTATTGGGTTAAATTACAGCCGCCACGCTGCTTCAGAGCCAGGCTAAAAAAGGCTGATAAGAACCCTGATTAACTTTCCAGTTTGTGGACAACACTAAACCTTATTAATTTACCAACTATTATAAGGTTGCAATGCACCTGCAATACATTGAATCATGCAAGACACTCAGCCTAAACCATGGCATGAGCAGTGCCACCGACGACTTAGTGGCAGGGGTTAAATTGGTGCAGTCCCAACGATAAACATTTGGTTAGAGTTACACAATATTTCTTTAATTCAATTATAGCTAATTATGAACCAGTCAGTGCCAATCAGTCAGTTAAATGTGCAGTGTAACAAGGGGATCTACTTATCCGAAGTAATAAATCAGATGGACTTACTTCTACACATGGAGATGTTTTGACAGATGACACACATATGAATTCCTCTTCATTCATGTTCATTTCCTAGATCGGGAACTTCAGGTGCTCCTAAAGTTGAAACTAGTGTGTTCTCTTGAGGATCTCTTTCGATGGGGTCATTTTCAAAACTATTCTTGAGTTTGGAAATTACAGATCGGATCTTTGTGCTGTATCTCCTCCAGTTATTCCATGCAAAAAACGTAGAGTCAGTCTTTGTTCGTTCATTGCTCTCTATGCTTCCCGAAGGGAAATGATATGTAGGAAAACGCGATTTTGGTCCAATTTGGATATCATCCTTCCTCCTAGTATGTCTCTTCCGATCTTTGGGCGACTTCACCCAAGATATCCTTTTAATAAAAGCATACTTTCTGCCATGTTGTTGGTGTGGGCAGTGGAAAGCACTGCATCAACATAATACGTACACCATGCTTGCGCCATGCGAGGACGTCACAACCGGAAGTGGGTCAGTCCTTTTAACAGTTCCCTTTTCCACTACTAGAGGGCTAAATGATGCGTTTTCCCGCGCGTAAGGCTATCTGTGGTTGGCTGAATTAACGTTGCCCGACACATATGTGTTCAGACTTCCCAAGGCAAACTCTTTCAACAATCCCTGATCAGGCTCGAACATCAGCCCTTCTGATGTGTCAGAACCTCTACCCAGATCTATTTTGGCGAGAGTCACGGACTGAGGTTTGAGGACTACAGGTTCCTTCAACCTGACTTCACCTCCATCGATGAACTTCCACAGCCTGAATAGTGGACTGTCTCAGACTTTTCTTCATGTGCTTCCATTGCTTGCACATAACAGAAACTGTCTGATTCTCCAGGAATAGCAATCCAGACCAGTCAAGATTACATTTGTGGACGTAATAAAAATCCGCCCCCAAAAGTCCGTCTTCTGGTCCCTTCAGGCCAGAAACCACCAGACATGTAATCATGTATGTCCGTCCTCCTATCACCATAGGACACAACGCGCTCCCATGAGTGGTTATAGGCAAGCCATTCCCCATTGCACACACCATCTGGACCGGAACCAGAGGTGGTGACTGGGAAAGAGAATCAAAGAACTTCTTAGTAACCAGGCTAGTTGTAGCTCCTGGATCTACCAAAAAGTCTCCTTTTCCCCCACCTAACCCCACTGGGGCGTACCATCTCTCACGGATAATCAAATTATCTGTGATCCTCAGCGTTTTCGACTGTTGTACAGAAACTTTCTGTATCCGGGCAGACCTGTTGGGGTTCTGTCCCACAACCACGATCTGTCCTTCAACAGCTTGGTACCCGGATTGGCCCCATCTCACATCTGAGACAAGATCCGGGCTATCCAGGGGAACCTTTCCACCTGGAAGGGTGTCCTTTTCCGGCAGGAGACTAGTATTATCCGTCTTCAGAAGCGCCTGTTCACTTGGGAAGGCTAACTTTTTACCAACGCCCACCTGAGCAACACCCCCAGTTCCTATACTACTAGCAGAATCAGTCCGAGCTGTAGTACTATGAAGCGGTGTCCCATCATCGACCCCCATCTCGCTTCTTACAAGGGTCGGCTGGGGTTTTCCGAGTCCGGATTGGAGGCGGGAACCTCCGCAGACTTCAGAAGCCCCTGGAAGACCTTGCTCTTAGGACAGCCAGCTGCCATATGGCCTTCAAGTCCACAGAGCCAACACTTGTCGTTTCCAGTCCTCCATACTCTACGAGAACCAAATTTCCCGAAGTATCTCTTCCTATCATCTCCAGCTCTTCCCTTGCTGTAGTCCGTCTTAGCCCTCCGGTCTTTCCAGGCCTGCAGAGCCTGTACGATCATGGTAGAGACGTCTTCACAAGAGTCAGGGGAAGACACATCAGCATCTTCCAAAGCCTCCGTAAGCTGAGCTACTGCTGAGCCGGATTTCCGTTGAGACCTAGAAACCTTTTTCCCCGTGGCATGTTCCACTATCGGTACCGGAGGAGGAAGCAGAGCAGGAACAGGTGTGGCTTCAATTTCTTGAATCACCACCTGTGAACCTGAATCCATCAAACAACCCTCGTACACTTCAGCCCAATGCAAGGCTTCTTGCAAATCGAGAGGTTCTTTGAAACGGAACCATGTAGCCATTTCCGGATCGCTTAACCCTTTGAGGAAAATTCGAAGGGCCATATCTCTTAATGTGCCGTCCGTTTTAACTCCATGAGCATAACGGCCCCTCTTCGCTACCTCATTCGCAAAATGACGGGGAGTTTCTTGCACTTGCTGCCTGCAGTTCCAAAATTCGGCCTGCTTTTTGCTGCGAGAGCGTTCCCCAAAGTTTGTGTCCATATGGGCAACAAACTTCTTTAGCGTCAAGTCATCGGGTAAGTCCCCCATGTCGGCTAGCTGTCTTTTACACCCACACTGCAACTGAATCAAAAATTCATCTGCAGCCCAATTGTAGGCGCCCGCTACTACCTTCATCTCGGCAAGATAAACTCGCCACGGATCCTTCTGATCCCATGGTTTGATGTTATCTACCCACCCTGGGGGAGTAATCAAACAAATCATCTGAGTCCTCAGACCCATCAAAACTCATTCCCTGCACAAGAGAATGATCTTTGCGTGTGATCTCGTCACGTCTTGCTCTTCTTGCTTTTTTCTTTTTCTTCCTTTCCGCTTTTGCAGCGTCAGAGGATTCAGAACTAGAGGAATCACTGGAGGGATCTGACGGATCACCTGCACCACCTGTCGCAACTCCCTTCCTTGGCGACTTGGACTTCTTAGGTGACTTTGTCTTCCTAAGTGTCTTGGTTTTCTTAGGGACATATACATCCCCCTCAATCCATCCTCTATCAAAATCCCCCGTACCAGTAGATTTTTCTTCCCCAGTATTTCTACTAGAGGTCTCACTAGTCTGGCTTCCAACTGAACTCAGAGAAGCCCTAGTCTTTTCAAAAACCACTGATTTCATCGGAGTCTGAGTCGGACAACTCCTTGATGCAGGAACAATCCGTCTCGTCTCCGGAACAGTCCGCACTGTATCCGACATGGTCTGGGTACCAAAACTATCAGTCACAGGGGAGGAGGTGGACATAACAGAACTTCGATGCTCTTGAAATGTTACCCTCTTGGTTGTATCCCCGGCCGGACCCACTGGTGAAGCAAAGAAATCCAAGGATGGATCCCTATGCCTATAGCCAGCACGTCCCTCTGCAAAGGTGGAACACCCGGGTGCAGTCTTACTCAGATCAAGCGGCTGGCACTGCTTGGAAAGAGTCTCTGCCAAATTAAGGAGTGGATGCAGCTCAAAATCAGTTTGTGTCTCAACTGATTCTTCCACGCCAGTATTCTGCAAACAAGAATAATCATCCATTCTCGTGACCTCACACCTTAACTTCTCGTTCTCTGCTTCGAGTCTATCCGTATACTTGGAGGAACGAGCAGTTACCACATCCAGGGTTTCTTTCAGATCCTGGTTTTGAAAAACTAGTTGTATCACTTCAGACACAAAATCATGGCATTTATTCTTCTCTGCCTGCAAATCACGTTTAGTTCGCATCAACTGCAAACGGATGGTACTTAACAAACTCTGATCATCAGAATCCGTATCAGCTCGCTTTTCCCGGTAGTTGGTCCAGGTACCCTGATTATCTTCCCTTCCGGTCCGATAATCCTCCGAATCCGACACACCAGTCCCTACATCTATAAGGCGGTCTACTGCCAAATCGGCCAAAGGCGCCACACCTCTCGGGCTCACATACCCAGGCGGGGCACGCAAGTCCGGAGCTGGGTCCGGGTACGCAGCAGCCATAATACCACTTTTAGCAAAAGGGCAAAACGGCACAAAATCACGGATTGTGAAAATCCGGCAAACCAGGGAGTTGATCTAGATCAAAGGTCAAGAGCTGGTCACGGCACCAATTGTAGTGAATTCGCTCTCTCGACGCTTCCAATAAACAAAAGTCAACAAATAGGCTACCTGCTACTTTCTGGTTTATTGTCCGGATCAACGGCCCTTCTACAAAACCTAGGGTAGTCACATTCTTATGTAAGGCACAACAGGTGTCATATGATGTACACAATAAATTTAGAACACATAGAAATTTCGTAAGTCTAAAAAGGTTTAAAAGGTTATAACCCAGCACATATATATGAGCAATAGATATGACTAATTTAAGCTAATTTGGTTCAGAGAACAGGGTATATGTACCGTATAGTGTGAGTGGTAAGGGGGAAGCCTGCTCCCCCACCATCCCCAACCCATCCCCATCCTCACTGCCCCCCCCCCCCCCCCAAAAAAAAAAGAAAAAAAACACCAAAAAAACACGCACAAAAAACATACACACACCTAGCCTGAGGAAGATTGTTGCTACACTGTATACGCGACCTGTAGGCAGTAAACATCGAAGCCCTCTAATGTTAAGGCTATGGCACGCCGCTGCCTATACAGGTCGAGTATAGAGTGTATGGTGACGTGCAGTAGGATATATCAAGACACATATACCCATAGAATATGTATCAGATAATTATGCTCCATCTTTCCACCGCAGAGGTCTTGTTACTTGATATATGGTCAGATTTTCAAAAAATGTACAATTGGCAGCTGTACACATTTAGTAAATTCTGCTAAATCACGCTGCAATTTGGCCAATACTAGGTAAATTCGAGTATATTTGGTATTGCATTGATTCTAGCAATCTGTTTGGTTATGTTGAAATGTATTTTGATCTTTATTTTCGTCTAAAAAAAATAATGAACAGGACAGTCCATGCTGGGTTCATGCACATGACTGCCCTTTGAAGTAGACTAGGAAAAAAGTTGGTGATCACCACTGTATTTGAACCAGGGACCCCTGGCTTCAGAGTCTCCCTTGCTAGCCACAACACCACCAGTCACTGGCAGCTAGGCATTGGCACTTCATATAGTATCTATAGTTTGAAGTGGCCCCCAGTTTGAAAGTGAAAGCATTGCTCTTGGTGATTAGAATGATATCCAAAAAAATTAGAAAAGAAATAATGAACAGGACAGTCCATGCTGGGTCCATGCACATGACTGCTGTTTGAACTAAGCTAGGAAAAAAGTTGGTGGTCACCACTGTATTGGAACCAGGGACCTTTCAGCCAAGAGTCTAAGATGCTAACCACTAAGCTATCTAGGAACTGACAATGGCAGCTAGTTATTGGCACTTGATATAGTGTCTATAGTTTGAAGTGGCCCCCACTTTCAAAGTTAAAACATCGCTCTTGGTGATTAGAATGATATCAACAACAACAACAAAATATTAAATTTAAAATATTCCCCTCCACCAGCGCCGTGCTCTTACACGCTGACCAGTATTATAATAATATATTTTGTTAGTCATAATAACTGAGTAAATTTGGTCAGATTTTGTTAGTAATAATAGAATAGGGTCAGATTTTCAGAAAATGTACGATTGGCAGCTGTACACATTTAGTAAATCCTTCAAAATTAGGCTACAATTAGTCAATACCTGGTAAATTCGAGTATATTTGGCATTGCATTGATTCTAGCAATCTGTTTGGTTAGGTTGAACTGTATTTTGAACTTTATTTTTGTCTGAAATTTGGTATTATTTGATAACATTGGTAAAGATGAGTTGTACTTTTTCTGAAAATCTTACCCAATACCTGAGAATACAGCTTTAATCAACCGCTAACTAATAAAATACAGAGGTTCATTAAGGAAAGAATTAATAATAAAACATTATTCATTATACATATTTTTCCGCGCCTGGTATCTCCCCTACCCCACCCCCACCAATTCCTTACGCCAACACTTGACCCCTCCCCTACCTTTCCATCCCCCAATAACCTTGAGAATGACCACAGGTTTAGATAGGACGACGAGCCAACAATTGTGGTGTGTTCCAGGAAAATGAGTCACAAGTCGCAATAATGTCATTATTCAAAATGTTTTATACACAGAATCCCAATACTTGAATGTTCTGATCTTCGGTGAGTTTAGTTCTTTACGTCCTATAAGTCCATGGGCCAAATTTCAGGACATTGCATTTAATATATCTTTTCGACGGTGTTTGTATGGAGTATTTAGCTACTTTAATGGCAATTTACCACCAAGATATATTGCAAACTTTTTTTTCCACAATAAAAATACAAATTTGAAAAATAGAAATATCTGTTAGATGTCCTGCGGTTTACTATCATTGGAATCGTCTTGATCTCATCTTTTCAAATATGATATCCATGTTTGCGACTTGTGACTCATTTTCCTAAAACACATCACAATTATCTATGTTCTGGTACATTATTCCGGCTGCTCCATTGCTCCGCTTCTGGCTTAAAGAAAGAGAAAGCTAGGTGCCAGCTCAACGAATTCTTTCTGTAACTATTGCTTCACTGCAAGTAAACATTGTTATATAGGTCAGATCTTCAGAAAATGTACAATTCACTTTCACCAATACTCTCAAATAACCCACATTTTAGACAGAAATGAGCTTCAAAATGCAGTTCAACATAGCAAAACAGATATGGTGAATTGTACATTTTCTGAAACTCTTATCCATTTACATTGTTAGCTAGTTGAGCAAGTGAAATTATATTAGCCTATTCAACCGGTTTCACGGGATATCACTTGTAGCCCTTAGATCTTAGTAGAACAATGGCAACATATGTGTTTCCAAGACTTTATTGTTATATCTCATTGTGTCATATATCATATTATATATATCATATGCCTATACTAGCTTACTAAATTTCCATTTCTTCTATATAACTCTACCCTAGCCGAACAATCAACCCTATACCGTGCTACTGTGTACGCGTGAATAGGGTCGAAGAGCAGCCCATACACAATAAATAGAAAACACTCAGACCTAGACTTCTGCACAGAGCTGAGCAGGCAAACTTTACATGTAGTACCTTATAGTATTAATTTGATGCACACTGGAATGGGTTGTATGTACAGCTAAACTCTACCCTAGCTCCTACCTGTTCGGAGGCTAGCTCATTAATGTGTAATTAAGCTTCTCATTGGTCGCACTGCACCTGCCAATCAAGAGCAGAGGCTTACCTCATGGTAAGCCTGTAGACTACTTAACAGGTGCAATGGACCAGTGTTAGTCAGTTGCCTACCTAATTGCAACTAGGTTATAACATCATATGTGATCCGTTTAGGAAAATGAGTCATAAGTCGCAAAAAATGGATTTTGAGATATCATCATATTAAGTTTTGAAGTCGTGATCTTTAAACCAACCCTACCATACTCCCTCATACATAAGGCAAAAAAAATAGGTGTGTTTCCGATTTACCCCCCCCCCCCTACCTAGAAAAACCTTACCCTACCTAAATATTTTTTACCATACCTGATTTTTTTTCATTATATCTTACTTTTTTTGGATTTTTTGACAAAAAAAGCTTATAAAAGCAGGAAAAGGGGTTTTCCTAACCCGGAACTGTCAAAAAGCACATTTCCCATGTTTAAAACAACTATTTTTTATGAAATAGACATTTTTTTCAGTTCCTGGGAGGTGGTTTAAAAAAAAAAAAAAAAAAAAGTTACCCCCCTACCTAGTTTTCAGCCAGATATAATCGGAAACACACCTATTTTTTGTTGGCCTAATAGAAATGAACCAATAGTCTGTAGCCATCATCCCCCATCCCATATCATCATTATGTAACCCGACCCAAGATCACCAAATCGCACTTGAGTAATATACCTTCAGCATAAAATTGACCATTGTATTTTTGATACCTCGATGTGCATAGTTTGATTAAAATTAATGGTCCAATAATTACTCCCTGCGATGCGAAATGTATAAAGTGAAATATGCATCAATACGAAAATCACCTGAATTTTTTAGATTATACCTGATGCTTAAAAAAATTGATCTGTGATGAAAAAATAAAAAGTCCCTGGCCGAATTTAAGCAACAGATTCAACTGTTTCAACCAACGTCCTATACATTGGAAGCACAGCAGTCGCCGCCCAAAATTCAAGGGCAGCACTATAAGTATTGAGGCCGCCACACCGCCGGCCCCTCTCACGGCACACACTGGACCATCTCCCGTTGACACACTGAGCGCCCACGTCCACTACCTGCAGGGACTACTCCCCTCAGAATGCGTCCTATGTGGGTCAGATTTTCAGAAAATGTACAATTCAACTTCACCAATCCTCTGAAATAACCCAAATTTCAGACGAAAATAAAGTTCAAAATACAGTTCAACCTAACCAGATTGCTAGAATCAGTGCAATGCCAAATATACTCGAAGTTACCTAGTATTGACCAAATTCCAGCCTAATTTAGCAGAATCTACTAAATGTGTACAGCTGCAAATTGTACATTTTCTGAAAATCTGACCCATATAATCCAAATGGACAATCACAGCAACCTCTCATTCAAAACCAGGTACCGTCAGCTCATTTTCAGAACCATTGTTATAGCTCTACCCATACCTCCTCCACCTACAATGCGCCTATTCCTAATCAATCCCATCACCCTCAATACCCAGCGAATTATCACCATTAGGGTAGGGTGGGGCAAGATGCCCATGTGGGGTAAAAGGCCCATGTGCTGTGACGGGTTCAAGAACAGTTTTGCTGCCATTTTTACCCTTTTCAGAGAGTGCTGCCAACTTATGCCTGTAGCAGAAACAGTGTCATACTGAAGCAGACAAGTTCAAGTACAAATATGTGAATTTTTCAATTTAAGCAGTAAATTTGCTAATTTTGTTGTAAATCATTTTGAGGATGAAGGTTTGGAGAACCACAATTCCGGGTAGGTAGGACCAAATATGGTTAATTTTGAATGTTATTCAAGCATATGTACATCGTATCTGGGTGATAAATAATAGATGAAAAAAGAATGTAACCTTCCTCTCAATTTTCTATGTCCACTTGGGGTAAAAAGCCCATCTGGGCATGGGGCAAATGGCCCACATGGGCATATTGCCCCACCAGTGGGCATTTTGCCCCACCATGCAGTGGGCATCTTGCCCCATTCTGCTATAGATCCAGCTCAGCTGAGAGCATGCACTCTAAGAAAAAAGGGTTCTTTTGGGTTCTAGATAGAACCCCATGGTTCTACCAAGAACCCTAGGGTTCTTTGACACCTAAAAGGGTTCTTCGGGACCACCGGGGGTTCCATCTAGAACCATAGGGGTTCTCCATAGATTTCTCACCAGGTGGCAGTACCGTGGAACTTGGCTTTCACTAGGTGCCCTCACAGGTTACTACATGCTATTTACAATTTCTATTAAAACAAAAGTCTCACTAGTAATACTTATATGAGGCATTTATACCTTATAGATATTACACTTTATAAACTTGGGAATATTGAAAGCAATGAAATCAATACTTTATTTGTATAACTTATCTGCTTGATGTTGAAAAATGTTGTGAAGAAAGCACCCTTATAATTCTAATATTATTACTATGAGTACTACTGAAGTACCAAAATTGTCAAACACCAAGTTGCAATGGATACCTATGTCAGCTGTAGGAGAGGATTATATTAAGGGTAAGTTTAAGTGATGGAAATGGATGAGGAACTCTGAAAAAGTCAAGCAAAGGGACTGCATATAATAATTATGCAGTCTCTCCTTGAATGCTCTTGGGCAAAATGCTTCTGTGGAGAAACATGCTGCCTTAGCACTGAGCACAAATCTGCTATTATAAGGACCAGTCTAGATTCAACAGGGAATAATGAATTCATTACTTTATTCAGAATTAACATTGTAAATTACAAGCAATTTTAGGGATGCCAAATCAGGGTTCTATGTAAAACCCTACCTATTTTGGCCAGAGGGTTCTTCAAAGGGTTCTTCAAATCGAGGGTTCTATGTAGAACCCTGCCTATTCCCGAAACGGGGGTTCTACTTAGAACCCTCAAAAAAGGGTTCTAAGTAGGACCCTTAGGGGTTCTGCCATGTCGACAAGCTGAAGAACCCTTAAGGGTTCTTGTTAGAACCCTTTCTTCTTAGAGTGTGGGGTAAAAAGCCCACCCCTGGGCAATTTGCCCCAGTCAGTGGGCGTTTTGCCCCAGGCCAGGGGCATATTGTCCACTTTTAAAAAAATATGTTTTTGCATGTAACCACCCTAAAATCTAGATTGTGTCTTATTCAGACATGAACATTATTTGATGCAACAAATGCATTATATTTGTATATTTGGCATGTGGTTATGACCATTCCAGCAAATGTTATGGCATTTTCCCCTTAGCATGTGCATCTTGCCCCACCCTACACTACCCAATGTTCTCAATATATGTGATGTGTTTCAGGGAAATGGGTCACAAGTCGCACAAAATGGATTTTGAGATATTATCATATTTGAAAAGATGAGATCAAGCTGATTCGAATGATAGTAAATAGTAGGACATTTTATAAATATTTTTATAATTGAGATCGATAGTTTTATTTTTGAAAAAGAAAGATTGCAATATTGTTGGGTAGACAATTACTAATAAAGTAGCTAAATATAATCTATAAGATGACCTTAGAAATGCATAGATATATATAATATATTGCCTTGAAATTTGCTACATGTATTCATGCTGTAAGCAGGGTTAAGCACCCTAAAAATAAAAGCATTCCCAGAAAGACATCTTACCAATAAATCACTTTGAAAAATATAGATTTGGGTCAGATTTTCAGAAAATGTACAATTCAACTTCACCAATCTTATCAAATAAACCAAATCTCAGACGAAAATAAACTTCAAAATACAGTTTAACCTATAGCCAAAAAAATTGCCAGAATCAATACAATGCCGAACATACTCGAATTTAACTAGTATTGACCAAATTGCAGCCTAATTTAGCGGAATTTAGTAAATGTGTACAGCTGCCAATTGTACACTTTCTGAAAATCTGACCCAGTCAGACGAAAATAAAGTTCAAAATACAGTTCAACCTAACCAAACGGATTGCTAGAATCAATGCAATGCCGAATATACTCGAATTTACCTAGTAGTATTGACCAGCGTAATATAGCAGAATTTACTCAATGTGTGGGCTGCAAATTGTACATTTTCTAAAAATCTGACCCAACAATTGCATCCAGAACAATACACGCCAAAACCTTCTCTTAATATCTAATACTTAGGATTCAGTGGCTTGGCAAAGCTATGCTTCTTTATCCAGCAAATTGGCTTATTGAATTCATTCAGATTTCGATAGATTATGATGCTCCCCAGAATTTAATTAAGGTGCCAGTTTCCGACATAACCCATGGACCGACGACATGAACTTGCAATGTTTATTGAGGTTCACTAGTGTTTGAAGGAATTTAGGCCATTAAATTTGACACATAATAATAGAAATAACTAGAGAAACGTACAGGGGGACGTGCAGGAAGATGTACAGGGGGAGGTACAGTATTCCCAGTACATGATTGTGTAAGTCCTCCCATATTCCACCACTACCTCCTCCTACAGATCTTATGAGTGGCGGTGATTCAGGTATAGGGAGTATCAATAGCTAGATGTTATATTAGCATTCTAGATCGACGATGCGGGTCAGATTTTCAGAAAATGTACAATTGGCAGCTCTACACATTTAGTAAATGTTGCAAAATTAGGCTGAAAAATGATGCTGGGTATATTTGGTATCGTGTCGATTTAAAGTATCAGTTTTGCTGTGTTAAACTATGTTTAGAAGCTCATTCTATAGTCTTAAATATGGGTTATTTGAGAGGATTGGTAGGCCTAAAGGTGAATTGTACATTTTCTAATAATCTGACCGATATATTGAGTGTCAGGGCTCTCCTATTGGATTCCTCCATCAACCTATCATGCCATGTGTCCTAGTGGGCCATGTGTCCTAGTGGTACATTTCAATTTAGGAGGTATTTTTTTTTAAAGAAAAAATCCCAAAAGATTGAATCTCTGTAATTGTTTTTTGTTTTTTTTATTTCATTTGAGGCCAGTTACATTAAATAAATAAAGTGTAGAAAAAACGCAAATGTACCCTATACCCGGGTGTCTTCGTGCGCTGCCTTGGACCCATATGGGTATATCATATTGGACTTACATTTCGATGCGATAAATTAGGAAACATGAAAAATCAAAAACCAATGATTATTCTATATTCAAGGTTATATTGCTCTGTTCACCTTATCTTTCAAAAATGTATTTTCTGGTGAGGTAAGAGCATCACAGTGTGTTGGACTTATACCTGATATGTAAAAACTACATTGTCAACTAGTCGACGTTGAAGTAAAAGACAACCTCGAGAAAATTATAACATAAGAAACAAGTACTAAGTTAACTAATTATCAACTTATGCACCGATTTGATCAACTGTTAACATATTTAACTTTGTAATCAGTGTCAACTTAATTCATATACTTGGCGTTTCCACTGGAAACGATTTTCTCAGCCACAATCATTTGTGCCTGATGTCAACTTATAGTTATATGGTAGTTTGATTCTTGAAGAGGGAAACAGTGTGCAACGCAATAGCCAGGGCTGTAAAAAAAGTTGGTTGAAAAAAAATTGTCGTTAAAAAATATAGTTGGTCGTTAAAAAAAAATTGTCGTTAAAAAAAGTTGTCGTTAAAAAAAGTTGGTCGTTAAAAAAAGTTGGTCGTAAAATAAAAGTTGGTCGTAAAAAGTTGGTTGAAAAAAAGTTGGTCGAAAAAATATTGTCGTTAAAAAATAGTTGGTCGGGGAAAAAATTGTCGTTAAAAAATAGTTGGTAGTAGGAATAGTCACCACCGGCAACCCGCGCTTTTGTGAGTAATGGTAGGAAATGGTAGAGATTTTGGCCGATTTGATTGACAGGTTACTCATTTTTACTCATTTTCTCGCGCGCAGCGCGGCGCGGCAGGCAGCGTGCGGTAGACGCGGTGAGACGGCGCGCGGTAGACGCTGTAGAGACGCGCGCGCGCGCGCGTTGGTAGGGGGATATGGGTGGGGGAGAGAGAGAGAGAGGGTGGTGGTGGTGGTGGTGTGGAGAGGAGAGGGGAGAGATTGGTGTCTTTGCCTATGTATATGTACTTGGGGATTAAGTGTGTATAAGGGTGGGGAAGAGGGGGTGTTTGGATGGGTGATTGTATGCTTTTGTTGGGCTGTTACATGGATGGAGGTGAGCGGGTACACGAGAGATGGCGTGTAACAAGAGATGAAGTGTATAGAAATCCTTTATTTGAACATGGTTTATCCATTTGAATTGGGTATATAGCATAAAGTGCATCTTAAAGTCCTACGTTAATCTCGGGACGTTTCTGGGTGCATGCTTTGCGCTTTTTAGTTAGTGTCATTTGACGTGGATGGGTATGGGGTGGATATTGGTAGATATAAATTACTTTTGCTATTTGATTCGGAACAACAATGGCAACGTGCACAAATTGTGTAAGGGTAGAATGGCGTTTCAAAGGCTAGAAATATGTGGTTTAGATTAAGATCGTCACAGCAGTTGTCATCCCATATATCCATATCGTCTAATGGGAGTTGTTTTCCGCAGTAACAGGACACATGGCTTTTTCCCTGCCTTATGAGTTGTATTTTCCAATCGAGCGGGTATTGGTGTGAAATGAGTGTATCTGGGTATTGTTCCTTTCTTTGACTGAACATTAGCATTAATCGGCTGTGTGAGCATGTATTTCCTGTCGAGAGGACGGGGAGAACTTCAGCTGCGTTGAAATTATTCAATCTTTTGGTCTTTAATGTGTCGATGAATATGATTGCTGAGTTGAATGGGCACTCATTGGTAAATCCTGTATATTCCAAAAAGGTTCCAGGAGGAATAAAGAACTCTTTGGTTTGTTTGAATAATTTTTGCACTAGCACTAGTTTATAGTGTGTTGCGAAGTCGTGGAAGGCTCTATGTGAGATGAAATTGGTATCCTTTTTAATGAATAGAATTTTGAGTCCTGCGCTTTTAACAGGGCGCCACTCTTCCCCGTTTGATAGGCAAGCATTTGCTATAGCATTTGCTTTATCTCCACTGCAGATGTTGAATTGAACCCCTGCGTTATCGCGTATGAATTCTTGCAGAATTTGTAGTGTTCTACGTGGGTTTTCCATGGCTTTTTTTTTCTGTGCATTTCGAATGCGATTGAGATATCTATATCTGTATGGACCCATTGCGTTGAGGAGACTGTTTGTTTTGAGTCGGGCGACGCTCGATCTTTCTTTAAATAAACCCAGCGAAATGTATTGCCTCATTACCTCACCAGGTGGAGTTGGTCATATGTTACATTGTACATATATATGGTGGAAAAAGAGCGCGTGATTAATTTGAAAAAACATTTGACCATGGAAGAAGTTACGTATGAGGAAGTTACTCAATTTTCCGATGCAGTGCAATTATACTTTTGGGCTCTTGAGCGAGGAATAGAGCGGCATAAGTATGTTCAAGGACAAATGGCTTATTTACGACAAGTGAGTGCCCCTGGAGTTTGGAATTACGACTTTGGAATTATGCCTTTTGGGAATACTGTTGTGATTTTATTTTTACTATGTCTATGTTATGATATTGTAGATGGAAGCAGCTAATAGGGAGAGGAGTACTTTTTGTATGGTGAGCTATTTTTATATTTTATATTGACTGCATTAGTGAAAAGTGAAGAACTGATTACAGTGAGTTGATTAGAGTGAATTTTTTTTTTTTTTTTCTATAGCTTCAAACGACTACTCATGAATTGAGTGCAATTGCTGCTCCTGCTGCTCCTGCTGCTCCTGCTGCTCCTGCTCCCTTACCGGCTCATTTGCTTGTGAGTGTACCTGAGGAGGGGGATTTGTCACCGTTAGATTTGTCTATTCCGCTGGATATATCAGAGATTGATTTCCACACTACAGAGATTGAGGCTCCCACACTACAGTCCATTATTGAGGAGTATGGAATAGATAAAACGGACAATGTACCAAGCGATTTGGATATATTGAATGCCTTGGAACAGCAGGTAACTTCGGGCTTTATTAGGCTTTAGTAGAATATTCTGTTTAAAAAATATAACTAAGAGATGAGAATTACAATGTATATTTTTATTTAATAGTTAGCCGAACAAACTACATTTTCTGGGGGAGAAGGTACAGGGAAGAAACCACTTGAAGTGGACGCGGAGAAGAACAAGAAGAAGGGGGTGGTTCAAGTGCCCCTGGCTGGTTCAGTGCTTTACAGTCCCATTTCATCATGCGACGAGGGTTCAAGAGAGTCTGTTGTACTTCCGCCGCTGGCGCCGCAGGCGGGCATTGTGGAGGAGGAGGTGGCGGAGGAGGTGGTGGCGGAGGAGGAGGAGGCTGTGAAGGCTGAGACATTCCAGCCGCGAGCTCAGGTAAAATTCCTGTCTTGATTTTTTTCTGAAAAATACAAAAAATGTTGAAGAGTTGAAAGTGGCTCTACAATTTATTTTTTATATTTTAGGAGCTTTGTGACAAATGTGGATTAATGGTTGAATCTAATTCCAAGACTTCTGCCATGCATAATTTGGGGAAGTGCTTTTCCCTTTCCTTTGCTCCTGAGGAAGAAATGGATTATGGCAATGATGATGATGATGAAGTGGTGATGGTTGATGATAAGGCTTCTAAAATCTTACTTGAACATGAGGAGGATCATGAGGAGGAGGAGGAGGAGGAGGATCATGAGGAGGATCATGAGGAGGAGGAGGAGGAGGAGGATAAGGAAAACATACATATGGGAAAAGTAAATACTTTACTTAAGAAAATAAAAGTCATACGTTATTGAGAAATTGATTTTTTATTTTATAATCTTTCTTTTTTTTCCTTACAGAAACCACCCCGTTTTATTTTGTGTCAGTATTGCGAAAAGCCATTTAAGCGCAAGTATAATTGTCAACGGCATGAGGTGACTTGCAAACTTCGCCTAAAGCCTTGTGGAGATTGCGGCTACAAGCCCTTGTCCAAAGCCGATGCCATTCATCACGCACGTCTTCACAACAGGACCTATAGGTGTCGTACATGTGATGAAATATTTGCAAATAGACGTGCTCTTTACTTACACCGAGGTCGACTGCATGGAAGAGGCCGCGAACTTCAACCAGAGCCTTGGGATCCTGAAAACGCGCCCTTTGATGATCCCGCTATGGAAGAGGTGTTTAATGCAAATAGAGGCCATGTGTTACGGAATCACGCAAGAGGTGATTTATCCATTGTGTTTAACTTTCCAGTGGATGATTTGACTCCGGCTGTGTTTGAAAGTCAAGTGGATAGCATGTCTACTGAATTAGACCAGACTTGTAAAATTGATGTGTCTTTAGGTATTTTATTGAGGCATAGCGAGACGGGAGAATATCGTTATTTTGTCCCTTTTTCGAACGCGTCTTTATTTGATGAACCAATGTACATATCCAAACACAAGGACTTTGATAAGTTGAAAGAGCGATTAATTAACTTGGACGTTGATGAGCTCATTAGGCAAATGAGGCCTAATTCCAAATGGAAGCCTGTGATGGTTTTGAATGTAAACTACTTTGTAACACTAACCAATTGGCAGTTAGGTCGCGGTCTTTGCCCGGATTATCTCCGCCGAAAGACAAGTGTGATTACTTTGGATACCAAACCCAATTCCAGACATCGACATCCGATCAAAGACAAACTTTGTGCCTTTCGAGTCTTGGCCTTGCATATGGGCTGCGAATTTGAACATTTAGACACCTTTGCAGAGAGGTTGTATAGAGAATGGCGGCAATACAATGAAAGTGTTTTGAATGTAGCCTTGGACGAAGACCCGGCTTTGTACAAAGGCTTGCTCATGGAGGAGTTTTCCGATTTTGAGCAGTGTTTTAGTGTTTGTTTACAGGTATATGATTTACAACCCAATGGCGCCGTGCTTGTGAGGTATTTATCGCATGAAAAGTTTAATTCTGTGTTGTATTTGAACCTTTATGAGGATCACTTGAGCTATATTTCGGATTTTAAAAGCTTTGCCAAAAAGTTTGAGTGTGAAACATGTCAGCGGATATTTAAACACAAAACCGACTTGACAAGGCATCGGTTGGTTTGCTTAGCGCAGACGAAATTCCAGCTTTGTGGGGGAGTTTACTGCCCGAGCAAGACCGTTTTCGAAGACCTGGAAGACGTTGGGATATGCAGCGATGATGTTACATTCTCGTGGTTTGCTGCATTTGATTTTGAGTCGATATTGGCCACGACACACGAACAGAATTCAGAAAAGTTAGTTTGGGTGCAAAACCACAAACCTATTTCTGTGAGTGTGTGTTCGAATATTGAGGGCTACACAGAGCCTTTGTGTTTTGTGGAGGAAAACCTTGATGAGCTGCTAGGGAGCATGTTTTCTTACTTGCATTTATTGCAAGAAACATCGTTTGCCCTTGCTAAACAAAAATGGCAAAAGGTGACTTTGGAGTTGGAACGACAGTTGGCATTTTGGCAGGTACCTGAAACTATGGATGATGCTAGCAATGATGATGATGATGATGATGATGGTGATGATGATAGTGAGGAGGACAAGGAGGAGGAGGAGGAGGAGGATGGAGAATTAGAAGAAGCTCGGTTTGTTGAAACCGAAGTGGACGAGAACCGCTCAAAGAAAGTAATGCACCGATACCTTGTGAGGCTGAAGGAGAAATTTGAGGATTACATGAGTGTGTTGTCTGTGTTTGGGTTCAATTCATCGAATTACGACATTAATTTGGTGAAGGAACTATTCTTTAAGCACATGAATTTCAACGATAGGAAAAATTTCGTAGCCAAGCGAAATAACAGCTATCTTGTGGTTCAGAACGAGCGCTTGAAATTTATGGACATTGCCAATTTTCTAGCGCCTGGCTGTTCCTATGCCCAGTTTCTCACGGCGTTTGGGGTGGACGGCGAGCTGTCAAAGAAATACTTTCCATACGAATACCTTACCAGTGCTGATAAATTGAATGACACTCAACTACCGCCGCATGAGGCTTTTTATTCCACCTTGGAAAACTCCAATATTTCCAAAGAAGAATATGAGGAGATGCAACAGGTTTGGAGGGAGAAAGGAATGAAAACACTACGGGATTACCTTGTGTATTATAATAACAACGATACGTTGCCATTTTGTCTGGCCACCTCCAAACTGCAGGATTTTTACCATAGTCGTGGTATTGATGTGTTCAAGAATTCAATCAGTTGTCCTGGAAGCGCACAAAAGATGCTTTACCAATCGGGGAATGAGCATGGAAGCTTTTTCTGCAAGATTTCTCCCGAGCATAGAGACCTGTATGCGGTGATTAGCAGAAATATCATTGGCGGGCCCTCCATTATTTTCAACCGTCGACTGATTGCCGGCGAGACTTTCTTGAGACCCGGCTCGGAATTGAAAGTGGAAAAGATCATGGGGTATGATTGCAATGCCCTGTATTTGTATGCCATCGGACAGGAGATGCCTACGGGATTTTACATTAGACGGGAGAGGGATCGCGACTTTAAGCCTGAGAAGATCCAGAGACATATGTTGATGTATGCCTGGATGGATTGGTTGAATTTTCAGGATCCTTCCTTGGAAATTAAGCACGCGTGCAACTACGGCAACGAAGTGAGGATAGGGAGCTTTTTAGTGGATGGCATTTCGCGCAACAAACTGGAGAATGGCAAGAACCTTATCATAGAAGTATCGGGGTGCTACTTTCACGGTTGCCCTTGCATGAGCGGTAAGATGGGTGAGAGAGCGAGATTGAAAAAGCTGAAACGGACCATAGAAAGAGAAGAACTCTTGAAAGAATGGGGCTACGAAGTGAGAAACTACTGGGAGTGTCGGATTCGCAAAGAAGTGAAGACAAATCCTAAGTGGAAAGCTTTTTTGAAAAGCTACCTTCCATTGTTTTATTCCAAGCACCCGTCAAAAGTATCCGAAGAGGAGATTTTGAATGCAGTGCAATCCGAGGGGATATTTGGAATGGTAGAGGTCGATATTTCGGTCGATGACTCTGATGAAGCCAGGGCATACTTTGGCGAGATGTGTCCTTTATTTTGCACGACGAAAGTGCCTTACGAAGCGTTTGGCGAGCACATGCAAGCACACTGCGAGCGCTTTGATATTTCAAAGAAACCGCGAAAGTTACTGGTCTCTGGCATTCACGCCAAGCGACTATTGCTAGCCACTCCTTTGCTGAAGTGGTACTTGGATATGGGGTTGAAAGTGACGCATATTTACCAAGTGGTGGAGTTTTGCAAGGCCGCGTGCTTTAGCACGTTTGTGAACGAAGTGACGGAGGCTAGATTAAAAGGAGACAGTGACCCTTCTCAAGCCATTATTGCAGACACAATGAAATTGCTCGGGAATTCTGCCTATGGGGGCTGCATTCTCAACAAGGAGAAACACAAATCTGTGATATATTCCAACAACAAAAACACAGTGATGATGAAAGCGAACAGCCCCCTTTACCGTAAAATGACAGAACTTGGAGAAAATTACTTTGAGATCGAGATGGCGAAACGGCGAATTGTGCTAGAGCTTCCCATTTACTTGGGCTTTTTCATTTGGCAATACGCCAAGAAAAGAATGCTGGAATTTTACTACGGCTGTATTGATCATTACCTTGGGAGAGGTAACTTTTCTTTGGGAGAGACAGACACTGACAGTCTCTATTTTGCGATAAGCACCAAAACATTGCAAGAATCTGTTCGCCCAGAGGTAAAAAAACAATTTTTGGATGAAATATACGATCGATGCTCCGATGATTTGGATCCCGTATGGTTTCCTCGAGAATGTTGCGATACTCACAGGAAAAGAGACAAGAGAAAACCAGGCGCCTTTAAACTGGAAGCTGAGGGTCAGGAGCTGCTTTGCTTATCGAGTAAAACCTACATTTTGAAAAATGAAGACAAGGTCAAGTTTAGCTCGAAGGGGATTAGTAAAAGAGGATTAGATAATGTCTTTGATCTGTACGCTTCGGTGTTACAAACTGGCAAATCGAGATCAGCGGTGAATCGCAGTTTCAGAGCGAGGAATAACACCATTTACACCTACCAGCAAGCCCGCAATGGCTTTAGCTACTTTTACTGTAAACGTGAAGTTTTGCCCGATGGTGTATCGACACGGTGTTTGGACATGGTGCTGTGTCCCTGGGAGGAGGAGGACGGAACTTGCTGGTTTGACGAGTCAGATCCTTTATCTTTGGAGTACCCATGCACCTTGAGGTGGGGGGAGTACATGTTCGCCAACGCAGAGCAGCTGTATTCCTACCTTCTTTGTTTGTTTCACGGCGAAGAGCAAAAATTAAGAAAGGTTCTTTATTACTCCGACGCCGAGTACCTTCGCGCTGTGTTGAAAGACATTCGAGTAAAAAGTGAGTGGTATGAGGAAATGGGGAAAGTAATGCGCCAGATCTGCTTACTTAAACTGAAAACAAACAGGCAAGTAAGAGAATTTCTCCAAAGCACTCAAAAGGCGCCTTTGGTTTACTGCTTGTCAAATGAGGGTATATGGTCATGCGGTTTGACTAAAAAAGTTGCCTCTTTCGTTGAGTCGAAACACCATGTCGGGAACAACTTTCTCGGAGCGATGTGGGAGGCTATAAGAAAAGATTACAACCATTTGCTGAAAATAGATTTGCCGTGATGAAGACTGTAGTGGATGTTCCGCAGGCCTTTTTCCAGACCCCAACAACTGTTTGTTTGAGTGGGTGCACTGGGTGTGGAAAATCCTTTTTTGTTAAAAGACTTTTAAAGAACAGATCGACCATGTTTAGCCAACCGCCTGAAAGAGTGCTTTACTTTTACGGCATTTGGCAAGAGGGGTTTAATGATATGGCCTCCTCCTCCGACGTGGAATTTATTCAGGGTCTGCCCAATGACCTAATGAGCTATGCGGGTGGAAAGCCTGCTGTTTGGGTGATAGATGATTTGATGCATGACGTAGTGAACAACAAGGAGGCAGAGCGATTGTTTACTCAAGGGAGCCACCACAAAAACCTGACTGTGATTTACTTGAGTCAAAATGTATTCTGCCAAGGAAAATCGAGCAGAACTATCAATCTAAACACGCATTACAACGTGCTGTTTAAAAACCCTAGAGATGTGTTACAAATATCGCGACTGGATGCTCAAATGGGTATGGGAGGACTTCTCCGCCAAGCGTACAAAGACGCGACCAGCAAGCCTTGGGGCTATTTAATCGTTGATCTGTCACCACGAAATCATTCCGACTTGAAACTTTGGACTAGCGTGTTCCCTGAAGAGAACCCTGTGGTTTACATTGAATAATAATAATAATAATAATAATTAGCGCAACATGGCTCCCTTACACCCATCCATGGCTGACTATGAGAGCCGATTGGATAGTTTTAGGCATTGGATTCATCCTTTCCTATCCAAGTTTGCCTGTTGCAGGAACGGGTTCTTTTACACAGGCGTTGGAGATTGGGTGCAGTGCTTCCATTGCGGGATCAAAATACACTCTTGGCGTGAGGACGAGATCCCTGCCGTAGAGCACGCCTTCCATTCGCCTAAATGCGACCTGGCTAAAAGAAAACTTTTGGACGTTACTTACTCAGTGGAGACCATACTAAAGCTCAAGTATCCCAACTTACGTCACGTGTAGAGGGCCTACAAAGAAGCGTAAACTTATCCCGACGCCATCACATTCACTGGGCACGTGAACCAAACAGCTTTGCTGCCTTTTCGCTAGATGAGTGTGACGGACCTGGTGGGAGGAAAATAGACGACGACAACGACGACGACGACGACGACGACGAGGAGGAGGAGCTGGGCTTTAACTTGAGTCATGTCACTATCTAAGGAAGGAGCATTTTTATCATTGTTTCTTTCGACTCCAAGCAAAATTCAGGCTGAGACATTACTTTCCACCGCCACAAATTAGCAAGTAAAAATGATAAGTGAAATAGCATGGAACCTACTCCATTTACCCTTGAGTCCAAAAGCTAAAAGGGAAGTACAAAAAAACAAAAGGCTACTCCAAAAAATTGGTGATAAAAATAAAAGCGTAAAGGTGAGAGCCCAATTGATCGACAAGAACCAAGGAAGGATAATTGACACTTTTCACTTGGTAAAAGAGCAACTTTTAAGCCTTACTACATGATGAGGAAAATGGTCCTTATCCCATTTGAGCGCTACACTTCCATTCAGAATGGTATGGGGGAAGGAGCTGCTGCTGCCGCTGCTGCGACACTTACCCCTTCCGGCAGTGATCATGGCGCCTTTCCTAGTTTCAACGCTTCTGAGCCCGGCAATGATGCTCCTGCTCCTGCTTTTGCTGCTCCTTCTTCTAAGCCTGATGATGCTCCTTTTCCTAAGCCTGCTCCTTCTCCTAAGCCGGCTCCCCCCGCTCCTTCTCCCGAGACTACAAATGCACGAGCTGCGCCTAAAACCTCACCCAAAAAAAACAAAAAAAGACTTGAACGCAGTGGGAGCAAGCGAGTTCCACCACCACCAGGCATTCCTGTCCAAGGTCAAAAGAGAAAAATCGAGCCTGATTGGAAAGCATTATGGCAACCGAGAGGTTTCTGAAAAAGATTTACTATGATCCTTCTCACCCAGCTGGATTTGGAACGGCGCGGCAATTGTACAAAGAAGCCAAAACTAAAGGAATAAAGTTTGATGATGTGGAAAAATTTTTGGAGGGTGAGGAAACGTATACTATATACAACGAATCCCCTGCACCCAAGCGCAAATTACGCGTTGTAGCAGCCAAAAAAAAATATCAGTTCGATGCTGATAGCGCCCATTTGGTCAAACTGCGTGATAGCAACGATTCCTACCGATATTTTCTTGTAGCCATCGATGTCTTTACAAGGTATGGCTACACTCACCCTTTAAAAACCCTAAAGGGGGTGGAAATGGTCGCAGCATTGAGAACCATATTTAGAAAAGGAAAACCTGATGTGTTTCGCTCCGATGGAGGCCCGGAATTTGACAATAAATGGGTGCACAATTACTTTAAGGAAGTGGGTGTAAAACAGGTGATTACTCGCAACAAGACCCAAGCATCGCTAGCAGAAAGGCTTATAGCTACGATTAAGCACAAATTGACAAAATATATGTATCACAAGCAAACCCACCGTTGGATCGACGTATTACCTCTAGCCACGAAAGCTTACAATCTATCGAGACACCGGATAATTAAGCGCTCTCCCAGCGATGCCTTAACAAGCTCAAACGTTGATTTATGGGATGCTCAGTATGGTCCGAAAAAGAAAAAGAGAAGGAAAGTGAGTAAATACGCGCCTCCGTTTAAATCCATATTTAAATTTGAGGTGGGGGACACGGTGAGAATTTCAAAATGGAGGCACGCCTTTAGTCGAAAATACGACGAAAAATACACCCATGAGCTCTTTATAATCACATCCCGTCAAGCAAAGCAGGCCATTCCTCAATACACCTTAAAGGATTGGAACAACAAGGAAATAGACGGGCGTTTTTTCGAGCACGAGCTTCAGAAAGTCTGTGTGAGTCAAGACACACTCTATAAAGTGGAGAAGGTTTCATAGTGAAGTGGCATCACTGGCCGTCCTCCTTCAATAGCTGGGTGTCTGAAAAGGACTTGAAAAATATCAACGAGGCGCAATAATGTATTTATTTTTGTCCTCAAACAACTCAAAAAATGAAGTTCCAGGTAACTCGATCTGGGACTTTACAGTAGAACTTAGGAGTACAACCAATTTCCAGGAGAAAGCATGGGAGTGTGCGTTGATGGAATTGTACATAAAGGGAGTGGAAACATTAAAAGAAGAGCTATTTGTATACTGCAGCCTGTTGGAGTACAGCTCATTGTCTCAGGACCGCTTTCGAAACCTGCTCAAAATCGTTAATACCCCCGGTGAAATAGCTTTACCCTTTTACATGCCCGTTAAACCTGAGAGCACGTGCGATAAGATTCGGATATATATAAAAACAGCAAGTGGAGCAGTTCCCTCATTTGATACGGATGAAGTGAGGTGCACGCTTGAATTGAAAGTGTTAGAATGAGCTTTGTGAGCTACCTACCCGAAAAAGACAAGTGGGAAAATATTAGCAAAACAAAAAAGTCATTTGGAAAAGGAGCAGGAGGCATTGTAGAGGTTAATTCATCGGAGCAGGAAGTTTTGGAGCGAGCCAAAGCGGCTTTATTAGAGGAGAAGAAAAACATGAAGCCTCATTCATCACATAGAAGGGGTACTGTTCGCAAGACAAAAAAGCAACCTCGTAAAAGAACGAAGGGCGTCCAAAAAAAGAGAAAAAAGATCCCAAAAAAACGAGTAACCAAAAAAAGAGCAACCAAAAAAACTTCTGGGAAACGAAAATTTAGACGATAATATTAATAATAATATTAATAATAATAATAATGTCGGCCTCCACATACATATTGAGCAATGCTGATGAGGGAATGACTAAGCGCATGGATATTTTTAATCTGCCTGAGGTCGACACTTCTGTTAGAGAGGTGGACATAGTTGAATTTAAACCCACGAGCGTCATATCGGGAGACTCACCCATTTCCTTCCATGTTCCAAACACCTCTGGTGACTCAATAGACCTACAAAAAATAAGGATAGCTGCAACGTTGGAAATTCACGACTCCGCAGGCAATGTCATAAAACCAACCGTTGACGATGTTACCTTGGTCAACAATGCTTCGGTGTCCATGTTTTCTAGACTGGACATTGCTCTCCAGCAAACTCAAGTCAACTCATCCCTTTCGACTAACTGGGCCTATAAATCTTACATTGACAGGCTTTTGAGCTATGGCCTTTCGGATACTATGAACTGGTTCTCGGCCACTGGCTTCACAAAAGATTTAGCAGGGAGCTTGGATGAGCATGTATCATTAGAAGCTCTGAATTCGGGTTTGAGCGAGCGCCACTCTTGGACGGCCGGGGGAAAATCGGTTCAATTGCTCACGTCCCTATGCAGTGACATTACTGAGCAGGAAAGATTGCTCGTCAACGGTGTTCCTATCAATATTACTCTGTATCAATTGACAGACGCCTTTAGGTTGCTTTACGATCCCAGCGCTCAAACGTATTCACTGACTCCTAAAAAGGCTCCTGCTCAAAAGTCAAAAAAGACCAAGACGGGTGAGAGTGGAGGAGGAGGGGATGGTTCTACTTCTCCAACAACACCTCCCACAACACCTCCACCCCCAGCAAAACCCAAAAGCTATTCGCTTCACATCAAGGACATTACTCTCCTTGTGCCTTTTGTTAAAGTCAACGAGGGTCTATTGCAAGTCCAAAGTAAGCGCATTGAAAAGTCACCTGCTCTCTACCCCATCAATCGCTCTGAGATCCGAACATTCAACATCCCAGCTGGTAACCTGTCCTTTTCTGAAAGTCACTTGTTTGGTGATTTGGTACCCGGAGAGTTGATTGTGGGATTTGTGTCTGGAAAGGCATTTTACGGAGACCCAACACGAAACCCGTTTAATTTCCAATCATTTAATTTATCTCGCATCAGTTTCGAGGTGAATGGTAAATCGGTGCCGGGACAGCCACTGGAGTTGGACTTTAAGAACAAACAAGTGACACGGGCCTACGCGCAAATTTTTGAGAGTCGCGATCCCTCTCAACACGAGAAGCCTAATCTGACCTTGTCTGATTTCTTAGGAGGCTATACTCTTTATGTGTTTAATATAAAACACTTTAGAGGAGAGCCTCTCCTTTCCACAATTAACCGTGGCAACACACGCTTGGCGGTGTCCTTCTCGGAGAAGCTAACAGAACCAGTCTCGTGCATTGTCTATGGAAAGTCGCCAGCTCTGGTCAAAATCGACTCGACTCGACAGGTCTATTACGAAAGCTAAAACATGGACCAAAGCAAGGGAATGAGTTCTTTAGACATAGATCAATGTTTAAAATCAGTCAAAGGCTACCAAGGCGCAATGTCTTTTGAGGAGTTACCATTTGGAAAAATGCTAACCGGAGAAAGGTTTTATGTTGTTAATACAGCTAGACTGTCATTGTCACAAAATGTTATTGGACACTGGACTGTTATATATATTTCAAAGAATAATACTTTTGTAGAGTTTTTTGACTCGATGGGTAAAGATCCGGGTTATTACCACCGGGAAATGTTACAATTCTGTATAGACAATGGCGAGAAATACAAGTACAGCTCTAAAAAGCTTCAATGTAGTGATTCTGCCCTTTGTGGACAGTTTTCGACGGTGTACTGCTTTTTAAAAAGCAAAGAAAATATGTCAATTGAAAACTTTATCGCGTTGTTTAGTGAAGACTGTAAACAGAATGAAAAAAAGATTGAATTTTGGAATAAATGCAGTTAAAACATATAACCTTTTGTTTTCGTTGTTACTTACCCTTGTTACAAAGACGTTTCGTTGTCTTTTTCATACAAGACAACCTCCTCGGAAGGGGAGTATCGGACATTAAAAAAAAGGGGGGTGGAAGGGATATTGCTATTTATAGATCTTCTTTTTTTCCTCCAAATTAAAACGCCGCGATAATTATAATGATAATGATAATGATTAAAATAGAGCCAGAGGTCATTCCCACAATAAAATTGGTATTATTAGGTAATGGTTTGTCGTGAGGGAGTGGAGTTGTAATATTTGCTGAGGAATTGGTGAGTGTTACAGTTGATGAAGGGAAAATGGCGGTGGAGGAGGAGGAGGAGGAGGAGGATTGCTCAGCTGTGGTTGATGGTCTTGTCCATGGTGGCGTGGTTAATGGACTGGTTGTAGAAGGTTCAGTGGGCGGAAGGCTGGTGGTAGTTGTTGTTCTTGTTGTTGTTGTTGCCCTTGTCGTTGTTGTTGTTGTTGTTGCCCTTGTCGTTGTTGTTGCCCTTGTTGTTGTTGTTGTCGTTGCAGGCACGGAAGAAGAAGAAGAAGAAGAAGAAGAAGAAGAGGAGGAGGAGGAGGAGGAGGATGACGAAGGAGGAGGAGGAGGAGAAGGAGATATAATAATACAATCAGTTATAATTTCATAATCCGTCGGTGGTGGTGGGAGAGAAGAACAATTAAAGTCTATTGTAGACTCGCTGAGATCCAAAATTCTTATATTTTTGTAATCACTGGCAAATTTCTCTTCAAAATTTATAATGCGGCATTTGCGGAATATAAACTCCTCCATCCCACCTGCAAATTTACATTCTGCGAGTGGGTTTATATCCCTACTACACTCAACTCTCCTTTCTTCGTTGAAACACTTGCAAAAGCGCCCAAGTTGACAGCGCTCAGTGACACCACAATAATAGAATGTGTCAACGCAATGGAGAAATAAAAACAGATATATGATGCAACGTGCCGTCTTCATGGTTATTTTTCTGATTTGATGTTGTTGTTCGTGTTGTTCTTATTATTCAATAGACTTTCAAAACACTCGTACTAAGATTTTATATGGCAATGCAGACCTACACAATCCACTTATCGATCGATAGTTTAAACTTGCCCTTACATCAGCTAAGAACTACTCCATCAAACCCATTTTGAATCTTTCTATTGTCTAAGACATTTAACGTCAATCAATCCTAATCAATCCTAATCAATGAAACAAAGCAAAAATACTTGACCGATATCAAAAGGTTCCTTCTATGCTGGGCAAAGGGTAGTCGTCACGACCGCTGCCACCACCACCACCACCACCGAGGCGCCGCCATTTTGTTAGACCCCACACGGTAGTCCACATCGAGTCCTTTGTCGCGGTGAAAATAAGCTTAAGCCGACATCCTTTCCCTCTCCTTTGAAGGCTATTTGCTGTGATATTGACTCACAAGAGATAATCTGTGCTCTTGTTTAACTTTGGGGGAAAGCAACAAACAAAATTCCTTGTTACAACGTCCCACATGCTGTAATGGCCGCCAAGATGAAAGCTGATACGGGGCGAAAGGTGTTTATAAATGGCTATTTTCATATTTAGACCCCTCATCGGAGGGAAAAGACGCGGACAAATACATATTGATTTTATAAGACGACATAAAGCCCTTATTTAATACGTATTAAGCCTTTAGTTAAATCAAATCTATTTGGTCGTTACTGCGTAGCAGCTCCCCTGTGGTTCCCTGGTGGCGCTTTTTGTAACAACTATCCCTCCCGCGCTACACTGTGGCTTTTCATTTCTACCGTTGCGTAGGGTCATAGACTGTCTATACAAGCAAAATACACATCTGAAATGCACCCTTTTATAAAGCAGATTGGTAGAAAATAGGTATTGATAAATGAAAAGCATTTAAAAGAGATAAATAAAGACGCAATGGACTTTGTTATCCGTCTCGGTATAAATCCGGTAATCAGCCATGACCTCGTATGGTGCGATTTGCTTGAATGCAAGTTTAAACGTCTTGAGATAAAAAATCACGATAGCGTTATGAAAAATCAATAAGGTTGTCAATCAAATAGATTTAGGCTCAAACGTAAAATTATGACTACGATTTTAATGTAAGGTCTAATGTTTACATATCGAGGTCAGTGTTGTGCAGGACTGCATTCCTCCCTTAGCGCCAAAATACCATATCGCACCATCGCCATATACCACCTTCGCCTCATCATCACCATAGATCACCACCATTTTTCGCCATTATTCTTTTTCTTGGCTCATCAGCTCATCAGCTTGAGGAATGAGGATCATCCTCCTTCTCCCCATCACGATCATCATCATCAACATCATTATCCTTCATCTTCCCCTTTCGTTGGCAACTAATATATGCTCGCCCTGCACTTGCCACCTGTTGAGGAGCGAAGTTAGATGTGACAAAGTGAATGTCGGAACGATAGTCAGAGAAAGCACCGACCTTTTGTGGGTAAAAAGCCTTATAATAGGAAGAGTTACTGGAGCTACCTTAGACAGAGAAACCTTTAGGGACATAAACATCAAGTTTCCTAACCTGTCTAAGGTAGCTTTTACCCACATTAGGTCGGTGGTTTGCTCTGACTTGGGCTACATCAGATCACTATCATCGTATTATTTCTTCATGCCCTAAGGTAATTATAATTTAATTATTTTATTTATCGATATTGATATTGTACATAAAATATCAATGGGGGGAAACTACATTAAACTAGGGGTATGTAGCTACATGTTGACATAGTATCAGTTGCTCCTGCAGCAGCAGCAGCAGGAGGTATATTTGTGTGTGTGTGTGTGTGTGTGTGTCTGTGTGTGTGTGTGTGTGTGTGTCTGTGTGTGGCTATCAACATGGAGAGTTATTTATTTATTTATTTATTTATTTTTTAACAGATCGCACCAACTCCCACTACCACTACTACCACCACCACCACTACCACTACCACCACCACCACCTCCCAGGACGAACAGCTGACAACGTCGACCCCCACCCCCACGACCAATCTCCAGACACTACCACCACTGCCCAGGAAACTACATTAGAAGAAGAGACCTCTACCCAGGACGAACAGCTGACAACGTCGATCTCCACCCCCACCGACCAATCTCCAGTCACCACCTCCACCTCTGTCACCACCCAGGAGGAGGAGGAGGAGGACGAACAGGAAAACAGGACCCAGGACAAACAGCTGACAACGGCGACCCCCACCCCCGCCGACCAATCTCCAGACACCACCACCACCACCACCACCACCACCACCACCACCACCACCACCAACGAGGACGACTACCAAGAGGAGCTAACTACTGAGCTAATCGACGAATCGACCACAAAAGATGGAGGGAACAATAACGATGGAGGAACAGGCGCCATTCCTGAGGATAGACATCAACATTCACTTTCCTCAGGAATGTCATCTGTTCCTCCGGACGAACTTTCGGGGGGAAGTGATGAGGGAAGTAAGGCAAGGGACGATGGGGGCCTTCGTCGACCAGAGGGGAGGGGTGCTGCACCTCATCATAGCGGGGGGAGGGCAGCACCTCTTTCTCCAGTGGACAAGATTACAAAATTGGTGAGAAAAAAAACTTATTTTTAATTTTTTCCAACATTATTTGCAATTTTCATGCTGTTTTTGTTGTTGTTTGTATTCATTCCAAATAAACTTGTATATAAACTCGTATTTTAAGTCATGTATTATATATGGATTATTTTTTTATTTTTTCAGACCAAGAAAGTGGATCGTTTCCTCCTAAGCGGCAAGAAGATCGCCACGAAAACAGCCAATGTTCTAACTAAGGTAAGCTATTCTCACCACCACCACCACCACCACCACCACCACAGTCATGCTTTAGTGCACACGACCCCCCAACATAAAAGGAGCAATTTTCACTATGTATAAGCGGGAGATATTCGTGGCCGAGTTGGTTTGGGCGCTGGGTAAAAGCTTAGGAAAACACTTAGTCTCAGGGTCGGCGGTTCGCAGCCCCCATCTACCCCCTTCAAAAGCGGGGTTGCTTGCTCCGTCGGGAGGTATCGCATGAGTTGGTGAAAAATTCTGCTTATAACTGAACGGGCACAGTTCGCACTGGAACTTCCCACCCTCAGTGAGGTTGGCTCACATTGGAACCAGCGACGACCAGAGGTATTATCTGGATGCTCGCATTGGAACCGACGATCAGAGGTATTATAGGGGCAGTTACCACTACCAGAGGTATTATCTGGCTTCATGCAATTGGCTGTTCTGTAGTTTGTAAGAATTCTCCCCCATCAGCTCACCTCATTGGGACTGTATCGAAAAATTAGTGTGGCTTACCGCCAAATTCCATATACAGCATTGAAATTAATAGACTTTGTCAATGCGCTGGTTGTGGGTTCATCTAGTGTGAGGATACCGCAGTTGATAAAACTTCATAAAGTTCATAGAAGTTCATAGTTAAGAAAAGGATCCAGATTCCTAACAATTCCTACCCCAAAACAACTAGGTCACGAAAATCTCCTTTTGAGTTTGTTTAAACAAGGCTTAGTATAAAGCCAACTTTTAACGCAGACTAAGAAGGGAGAATTGTATGGCTTAGTCGGTAAGGCGTAGCACCTAGGTCAGGTAGGCACGAGAAAGTCCTCCTCCTCCTCCTCCTCACTGTCGTGGGTTCGCGCCCCGTCTCTCTCTCTCCCCTAAAAAAAAAAGTGGGCACAAACCGCTGCATTCGCATTGTGTTGATAAGGGCGTAAAGCAACTAAGGTCACTCACCGCTGCATTCACCTTCGCCCACTATCAGATTGAAAGATAGAAATGGGGAGTCGGTGATTGTTAGAGTGGTGGTGGAGGACGAGACCCTTAATGTGCTTCATCAGTGATTATAATAAAGAGTGAAAATATGAAAATCACACTTTCAGAAGTACCTACGCAGTCGTTCCAATCCTCTGGTTCTCACACACTCTCTCTCTCTCTCTCTCTCTCCTGTATGAATTGCACTGTGATACAAGCACTTCGAATCAATCAAAGCCAATCAATCTTAATAATTGATGCAATTAAAAAAATTGTTCACTTGTTCACTTGGCAATATGTGCAACGTTCTACCATCAAGTCTTAATTGAATTAATTAGCCATAGAGTAGGCCAAAAAATTGTCCACTTCATTGCTTCATTGCAGACAAAATTCGGTATGATGAGCCCCTTTGGCGGCTTCCTCGACTTGCCTTGGCAAAGAAGCGTCAGAAATAATACTAAGCCATACAAATCTCCCTTTTATTTAATGCTGACCTATTCTTATATTCTATAATTTCAGAAAGACGGACCTAGCCTCACGGACATTAAAAACTTACTGGGCGAAGTGAAGGGGGAAATTGAAGACGTCAAGGACGAGGTCGAGGAAGTAAAAGAGGAGGTCGAAGAGGAGGACTCCTCATGGTCTCTCTTCACTTCTACCGGATCCTTTCTTACTTCTCTTTTTGGTATATTTTTTTACTTTTTCGGCGTTTTTCTATACTACAAAAAAGAACTTCAAAAAGCTAAAAAACAAAAAGAATCTAAAACAATAGAAATGGAAAATTACGTTCATTCTAATTTACGGCGCACCCTTTCGGACCCAACCCTCTGCTCTCCCTTATTGAATGAACAAAATGAAAATATTTTTAAAGAATTAGCCTATTCGACCATTCGTAAAAGTATTCATAATAAAATGTTTCCCGGTGGACGCACCTCATTAACCACCCCTTATAATCCTAAAGTCGCCCGCTCTCGCCCTATTTTAGACCACGGTGCGTCCTTCATCGACACATTTACAAACTCGCGAACAGACCTTTATGAACACCCCATGCCATCCTTCTCCGCTCCCCGTTTAGACCAAAAGCAGCTTAGAAAAATAATCCCCAAATTGACCGATTTGACCCCCTCACCACCACACGAGCAAGAAACATCCTTTATCACCACCCCCGAAATTCACTCCACCGCGCACCTATATGATGACGTTGCTGCTCCCCTAACATACGTTACCCCTCCTCCTACAACTCCTGTCCCTTCCACCTCAACCCCTTTTGGACAAAATTATAAAAAAACAAAAGTTCCTCCCCCCAAAAAATATTATCCCGCCGGTGAGGATACGCCCAAAACATGTATAAACAAATTTGTATCCTCAGCCTCTTTCCAAATTTCACCCCCAAAATAAAAGGTTCATAAAGGTCTGTTCTCGAGTTTGTGCGCAATATACACATAACACAATAATTCTTTTTTCAAAATTTTATTCAACAAGCATAAGCATTCCAACAGGATTCTTTTTGTTCCTTAGCTTTTTGTCATATTACAAAATTCAAAATTATCATAAGTTATCACTCGACCTCGTCCTTCTACTGTTCTACAATTCAATTTTTCAATTTTTCACGGAGTGCCGACCTCCCAGGTCAATTATAGTTAGACTCAGCATATAACTAGCATAAGATATTTATTCTTACAGTTTTACAACTTGTATTTTGCAGTACATATATTTATTCTGCAGCAGTATATATATATTATTCTAAGTATTCTAAGTATTCTAAGTATTATCAATGTTATTCATGTGATATTTTGTTACTTGTTGCGCATACAGTGTTATAGCCAACTTATTAGTCTACTTACACATTTATATATATATATATGTAGGAGTGACAACCTCCCAGGTTATAAAAATATACAATTTCTTTTACGTATAGAGTGCTATACAGTGCTTATACCAACTTTTTAGTCTACAGTCTTACAGTTTTACAGTCTATAGTAAGGTAGCTATGGCAGTATATATTTATGCCATTTTGGAGTGACGACCTCCCAGGTCATGGATAGTTTAACAAGCAGGACTTTGTCTCAAGCTCTCCATCTCATAAATAAAAGTTCATTATCAAAATATATTTATATATTGGTGTTTAATTCCCTTATTTCAAGTCACTTTTTACTTCTTCTGGAATAGCACTAATATCCGAAAAGGATGCCATGTCTGGTATTTCAGCCCATTTTACCTTGAGCACATGCTCCACAGCACTCAAAGTAATGTCGTCTAAGGCGTGTAATCCGTAGTGAGAGTAGGTAGTAATAATCTTTTGTGTGGTCTCTATCAAGTCATTTGAATCTAATGCCAAATGAGCGCAAGATATATCTCGCTTGCTCACACTTCCCAAAAGCACTCCCATACACCCCCCTTCATGAGCTGCTTGTCCGCCGCTGCCTTGCACGCATCCGATACAATTTGCTGCACAAATTTGATTGTAGTCCCTCCTTAGCATAAAGTCATACACAATTCCAATAAGCTCTTCACAGGAGGGGTAAGAAAATTCCTCTGATTTTGTCTTTGTCCATGCGTCGGGAAAGTAAGGCTTAACACCCCGCAAAAAATCCTCAGAAGCGTTAATGCAGTTTTGCTCACTCAAATATTTGCTATTGTCAGATGAGTTTAAAATGTCTTTCTCACCATTGTACATATCCCAACTAAAGAGGCGAAATGTTTTAACTCCTCCTGCTGCTGCTGCTGCTGTGGCTGTTGGCTCCCAAATATTTTTCTTTTTGCTAGGGGGTGAAAATGAAAATGTACTCCCCCCTCTCTTAGGTGCGCAGGCTGCTCCAAATATCCCCCCTGATGTACCCGCAACTCGCCTAGGAGAGGATGGAGCGGGAGAGGCAGAAAAAGCCTTAAATGATCTCGCCAGCTCTCTTGCTTCGTCCAAAGACAAGTTAAACCATGACCAGCCATAAAAGCAATCGCCTTGTTCTTTTTTCTTAGAAATGGTCAGGCAATCTTTTCCTTGAAAGTCCTTTTTAATGCACGTCCAGCCATTTCCACAGTCCGCTTCTTCCCCACCTAGGATTTGAGTCATAAAGCCAACAATAAGTTCCACTACAGCGAAAGGCATAAATAAATTCCGCGTGGAGCCATCAGCTTTGGTTCTGGAAAGTTTAACGTTTTTGGTGCTCTCCCTTTTAAGGGTGACTTTCTCGCTTAGTAAAAGCTCCATGTTTGACGTGTGTTGCGTTCCAAGGTTGATAGTAAACTAATCCTTTTTGATAAAGGTAACACCTATTTATAGGCAACTATAAAGGTTCTGAAACAAACTTAACTGCTCGACCAAATCCTGGCGTTTTATGAGGCCCAATGCAAGGTTTAATTCTTCCATCATTTGCTCGCATGATTTTAACTCAAAAAAACACTTGGAGCACCATGCTTGGAGTAATTCATTCGCAGGGCATGCAGACATTGCTCTTATCGATATTTCTTGCTGAATCTCCTCCATTTTATAAAATGGCACTCCCAAATGTATACCCACAATTTTCCAGTTGCCATAAATTCTGGAGGCGATTTGACTCATAATGTCCGGGCACACGGATCCTTTGACTGCGTAATGAGCCATCAAAATCTCACACAGATCACGGCGTTCGCTCTTCTTAAGTGCAAAGTAAAGCTGCTCATATGCTTGCCTCTCAATATTGACGCCTTGGCGCCACAATAAAATCATTCTCAATGGCGCATCATTTTTAAACATTCCACGTATAATTTCATTACACCTCAAAAAGGGTGCCAAAGTAAGCCAGTCAGCGCCCAACTGGTCGAATATAAACTTTAATTCAGTCTCAAAAGTTAAATTAGAACTATCTCGATCGAATGCTTCAACCACACATTGCGATTCAGTACTTGAACTAGAAGTTGAACTAGCCATCTAGTCCAAAAACCGAGCTACAGGTTTTCCGTAACAGCAGAAACACCGGCTACAGCGAACTGAATTAGGAGGCGTCAAACGATTAGTTAATTCAGCTTTAATGGCAAACAGGTGATGAAGACCACGGTTATTACAGCAGCGCGAGGGGTAGGAGGAAAAAACACCTTTCGCAGACTTCAGCATGGACCCACACAAGCATTCGATCCACTGTCTGTCGGGCTCACCAGGTACCAAAGTTAAGTCTTTTCTCCAACTAGCATTGAACCAATCAGTCTCATTCCACGATGAGTAATTATTCAAATAGATAGCCAAGCTTGTGTGTCTGCATTGAAGACCGGTCTCATCAAAAATAAGAAGCGGAGCTAATTTCATATAGCTCCCTGCTATTACAGATTCCTTGGGTATGTCTTCATTAAAATAGAAAAATGCTCTGTAGCAAATTTCTTCATTTGAAAAGTTCATACACTCAAAAATATATCCCGAGGGTAAATCCACGACGCCGGCAGTTTTTTCAATAATTCTCTCAGCAAACTGATGAGCCAAATGCGTTTTTACCCTGTGTCTAACATTCACAGGAAAAGCCTGCTTAAACAAAAGGTTTACGCCAAGCCAGGGATAAGGAAAAATCCATCGAGTCGAATCAGGTCTTTGTTCAGCTTTTTCCTTGCTCATGGAAGAAATAGAAATATAAAATTTCTTAAATCGAGCCACATTCAGAAAGTTGCTAACCCCTTCAGAAGGCTTTTCAACGACTTTGCGCGATGACAAATAGGGTTTGTCGCCCGCCGAAACTTGAGTGGCCATGTCTTTGCCCATGCCTAGGTCTTTCGGTCAGAGTTTAAGTGCGGAATTTCTTATGTCACGGCCGGACAGCGCACAGACAATGTCAATGAACAAAATTCTTAACTGTCGGCTATGGTATTTATACGTACCCTAAGACCACACCCTAGCTCGACATTTTGTCAAGGGTTCTGTCAACAAAAAACGTCTCTTCATTCTCCCCATCATCATTAGCATATTCAGCCAAAAGGGTGAAACCGTCTAAAAGTAATTCACTTTGAATTAGCCTTCGTCTGCTGTCAGTTCGCGAGGTATTTAGTCCGAAAATTTTATATCCATATCGTGGCATTATGTGTTTCTTCGAGCGGATTCTATATATAGAGGATTTATCACCAGTTCCATTTCCACTGCGCCTCATTGTTAATATTCAAATGGATTATATTTATTCTTTGCATTTTATATACTTGTCGTGAGGCTTGCCGTGTGGGAATTTGGGGATTTTAATTTGTGTTACATTACGCTCAGCACTTTGGATTACGCTCTGGGCTTTGGACTAAGTTTGGATTGTGGACTGTGTTTCATGGACTGTACCCTTACTGTGGATTACGCTCAGCACCAAATTGAATTTGTTTGTTGTTTTTTCATTTTTCAGATTAGTCAAAGCCTTTATCCAACCAACCAACCAACCAACCAACCAACCAACCACTCACTCACTCACTCACTCACTCACTCACTCACTCACTCACTCACTCACTCACTCACTCAACCAGCACCACCAGCACCACCAGCACCACCAGCACCACCACCACCAGCACCACCACCACCAGCACCAATTACCCACCACCAATAACAACAAGAATTATGGCTGCCAACCGTCACGTTTCCGTTAATATAAGTGTGTCTGAGGGAGCACAAATGCTCCTGAGCCTCAGGGGGGAGGAGTATGTGGAGACCCCCGCCTCCCCCGACTCCACCGATCGCCACATGCCTCCTCTTGAGGCTGCCAACTCCCCAACTCCCCAACTCAGGTGGGACGAGGAGGAGGAGCGGGAGTGGCAAAGGTGGGAGGAGAGGCAGGAGCAGGAGCAGGAAAAGGAAAAGGAAAAGGAGGAGGGGGAGATAACAGACGAAGAGGAGCAGGAGCAAGGAGATCGGAACGAGGAGGAAAACGTGCAAAGGCAAAAAGAGCAGGAGGAAACATCGGAGTCATCGGAGGGGGAAATGGAGGTTGAAAGCTTCTTACCCCCCTCACCTGCTAGCGAACGACGCAACCCAAGCCCCAGACCATCTACATCTTTTAGTCCCCCACCTCTCGACTGCACCCGTGACCCATCTGATCCATTTTATGATTATCCTTTCGACCCTAACAATGAAGAAATTATCCGCGAATTGCTTGGGCATACGGGTGCTGGGGAGGAAGCTAGGTCTGGGGCTGAAGGGGAAGCCCCAGCTTCAGCTAGGGCTGAACAAGACGAAACTAGAAATGGAGCTGGGGCTGAACCTAACATCCCCCCGATCAACTTCGTTCGAGAAGTCACCATGCACGATGAGGCTGGGCCCCTGGTAAAGGCAAGGCCAGGCTATTTCGTAAAGATGCATGTGTTCCCCACCGGTGAGCTAAACAAGTTCACCATGACCTTCGAAATAACACCCGAGGCGTCCTTCCAAATTACAGCCTCACCGGTGGGAAATTCAATTTGCATCATTACTAAGCCTGGCAGTCACATCACACAAACCAGGAAAATCTCAGCAACAGAGTGGCGAATGTGGATGAGGGCTCCCTTCTTCCAAACGGAAGACAGGAATAGGGAGTTGGGGGTGTTTTACATGCACATCCACCCGATCAAATTTACCTGGTATCCAGAAAGCAAAATGTGGTGTATCGCTGACAAAAGTCCAATGTCAGAACGCAAGTTTGTCCTGGATACCTGTACACGTAAGTTCGGCTCGTGCTTCGAGTGGAAGAAGGGGGCCATGGACCTCATCATGGAAAAACGGTGGCCGTAAGTTTTTGTTTTACTCATTTTATTTTTTTACTTTATTATCTACTCATTTACACGTCCCGCTCATATCAATTTTACGCAACATATTTTAATAAATATAAATTATAAATAGTTTATACGTAGCTAATTCACATCCTTTTTTTTCTAGGGAAATCATCCGATATTTTCACCGGTAAATGGTCCCCTTCCTCCACTCAAAGATCTTCATTCGCCTCTCTCTCTTGCAGCATGGTGCCTTTTTCGTATTTCATATTTCATACACATTTTCATATCATATCATTCCATATCATTCCATATCATTCCACTAAAATAAATAAACAAATTAAACAACAGGTAAAGTTAAAAGTTTATGTTTTATTATTATTACGTGTTTAAGTTATTGAGTTTTCTATTAGACTTATCGCCATATATAATATGACGAGCAAGCAACATGTACATATATGCCATATATAATATGACAAAAGGTTATATAGCACCACAAAAGCAACAAGGCATGATAATAATAATAATAATCAAGGTATAATCAGGATATAATAATCATATAAGTAGACTAGTGGCATCCTAGCGAGTGGCATCCTAGTGGCATCCTAGCGCCATCCCATCCTCAGCATCCTTACCCTGTTAAAAAAAAAAATTTTTTTTGTAAAATACGCCACAAACTTTTTTCATAAATACTTTATGGTGTTATGTTATATTAAGCGTTTAAGTGTATATTATAACGATACAATTATGGCATAAGTGTATATTATAACGATACAATCTCAAGTCAAGTGCTATGGCGATACAATATCAAGTCACAAAGTCAAATAAAATGTAAGATTCATTAAAGTGAAATAAGTTTCAACTCACACTCTAGTTTTATCTTCATGCGGTATTGGAAGTCATCATCGATCCATCTTTCAACGATTGGGGTGTCCCCCTCAAAGAAAGCCTTCCACTTCATCAGTGGAACAACAGGCGGGGGTGAATAGATCTCCCACCCCCAACCCACAATATTAGGCGAGGCGGTGGTCCTCCCCATCTCTTCCCCGTTGTATAACGCTATGATGGTCAACTGGGGGCTGCTATGTAAGTCATCGCTAAGGGCATACCTAGTATGAATAGTGTACCCATCGACTGTTTCGTGGATCATCCTGAAAAATAAAGTAAAACACTCAAACACCAGCTATCTCACCGATGAACATGAACGCTAACCCCACACCCACCCCTCTCGCGGCCATAGCTCGATTTCAAAACCATATCTCACGCGAATCTCAAAGAAGGCATATTTCACACGAATCTCAGCTCAAATCGAACGCATACAAGCCACTAAAACAACTCCCTTAGTATTCTTGGTATATTCATAAACATGTATCAACACAAATTAAACATGCTAATCAACACTTACTTGAGTTTGTTCGGTTTTTTGTTTCGTCGAAGATAATAGTCCGCCTGTCGATTTAGAAAAAGTCCAAAGATGGCGGACCTAAGCTATTTTTAGCTTTCAAATGCAGCAATATCTGCCTCCAAGTTAATTTCCTCTCTCAATCGCACCCCGAAAGATAAGGCTCGAGCCGGCAAAAGTAGCGCCCAAGCGCCCTCGGACGGTGTCAACGCGAGCAACGACTCCAACACGGGAGAACAGGCCACCACCTCATCAGGTCAAGGCAGTGGAAATGAAACAGCTGGATCACCCCAGCGCACCGACCTAGGAACTTTCCCACACCACCCCAGTCCATCTTTTCTCCTCCCCCTCTATCCCATATAAATAATCCCCCTCTAAAATTATTCTTCATGCTTTTTTTCAAACCATCTCTCCGATCCCCCTTATATCATCGCGACTCAAGATACTGTAAGTAGTATAGGGAAATGGGGAACCAGCGGATAACCGCTATACACAGCTCTATACACAGCTCTATACACAGCTCTATACAGCGCAACTCACTCCTCTCTCCCTCTCCCTCTCTCTCTCTCTCTCTCCTCACCCTCTCTTTCTCCACCCCTCTCCTCTCCACACCCCCCACTACCACCACCACCACCACCACCCTCTCTCTCTCTCTCCCCCACCCATATCCCCCTACCAACGCGCTACGCGCGCGCGCGCGCGTCTCTACTGCGTCTACCGCGCGCCGTCTCACCGCGTCTACCGCACGCTGCCTGCCGCGCCGTGCTGCGCGCGAGAAAATGAGTAAAAATGAGTAACCTGTCAATCAAATCGGCCAAAATCTCTACCATTTCCTACCATTACTCACAAAAGCGCGGGTTGCCGGTGGTGACTATTACTGCTGTTGGTCGGAAAAAAAATTGTTAAAAAAAGTTGGTCGGAAAAAAAGTTGGTCGGAAAAGAAAAGTTTGTCGTAAAAATAAATGGTCATAAAAAAAAGTTAGTCGTTAAAAAATTTTGGTCGTTAAAAAAAGTTGTCGTTGAAAAAAAATTGTCGTTAAAAAAAGTTTGGTCGTAAAAAAAAGTTTGGTCGTAAAAAAAAAGTTGGTCGTAAAAAAAATTGTCATAAAAAGTTGGTCGTTGAAAAAAGTTTGTCGTTAAAAAAAGTTTGTCGTAAGATAAAAGTTTGTCGTAAAAAGTTGGTCGAAAAAAATTGCCGTTAAAAAATAGTTGGCCCCCCCCCCCCCCCGATTAGTATCCCGATTAGTATCCCGATGTCGGCCCGATTGAATAACTCATCCGTACTCATAAGTGACGGTAGGTGGATGGGGGCCATTTTACCCCAGATTTTCTTCAATATAATTTTCCCAATATTTATTCTTTATTCCATTTATAAAAGTGTTTCTGTCCTCCTCCATACGTAGCTCATGGTTTGATTTAGCTTGGCCGAAAGAGACTCTAAGAGCTTTGTTCCAAGTTCTCTGAATTTTCTTTTTCATTTCTTTGCCTAGATTGAGGAATAAAAAATTGGAAAACTCCAGGATAGGTAGTACATATATTTTCACAATCTGACGTTGGCGTACATATAGCAGGCATATTCAGAAATTGTGAGGTTATTTTTTAGATTATCGTTACGTGATCTTAGAACAAGTCATTACGGTTGCCCAACAGTATGTTTTTTCCTTCATAAATTCACATAAATTCCATTTTCTAGAAAACCTTAAAACAACAATGTGGATGATGTAGGCGACATTAAAAGCTAACTTTTTAAACACAACGATTTCTGGGTTAGGCCTTGATTAATTTATGAAAAAACATCAATTTAATAAATAATCATATATTTAAGCAATTGCAAACAGTGTATTGGTCTAAAATGTATCACCAATGCGTTGCCCCTAATAAGCCCCTTATCAAAGATGGAGCAATGTGTCAGCATACATGGACATGGCAAGGGCTGAAGGAGGTTTTACTCTTTGATAAAACTCAAGATTTATTCAAATCGGTCTATTTTAAGGGAGGATAAACGAGCTTTCTTTCCATTTAAAATTAAGGTCTTTCCCGTTTTTGGCATTACCTGGTATATTCAATGGGTTAGGTAGGGCCTAGACCTATTAACAAATCATATCATTTGCTTTCTGACACCGACCTCGGTACCTGACCCTGCGGTCTTCCATATTATTTGTAACATTTAGCAGATGTTCCAAAGAAATGTTCCTACACTCTGTACTCGTCCTGTTGGCAGCAGTGCCGCATAGGGTTACCCATAGCGAGCTTTGATGTTTACTGCCAACGGGACAGGTATAGAGTGTATATTATTATAGGATTATGATTATTATGAAATGAATACGTTTACAGTATCTAACCAATGGTAATCAACGAAGCCTAACATCCTACACTCTGTACTCGTCCTGTTGGCAGCAGCGCCGCATAGGGTTACCCATAGCGAGCTTTGATGTTTACTGCCAACGGGACAGGTATAGAGTGTATATTATTATAGGATTATGATTATTATGAAATGAATACGTTTACAGTATCTAACCAATGGTAATCAACGAAGCCTAACATCCTACACTCTGTACTCGTCCTGTTGGCAGCAGCGCCGCATAGGGTTACCCATAGCGAGCTTTGATGTTTACTGCCAACGGGACAGGTATAGAGTGTATATTATTATAGGATTATGATTATTATGAAATGAATACGTTTACAGTATCTAACCAATGGTAATCAACGAAGCCTAACATCAGGGGCGTCGCTGCCGGGGGGGACGGGGGGGACATGTCCCCCCCACTTTTGGTGGGAGCTTAAAAAGGTCCAAGCCAGAGGCTCTAAAAAAATTCCTCCCAAAATAAGGTCCAAGGCCCTCTGAATAATTTTCATTCTATAGCCTTCGTACAAAGTACAAAAGGTCCAAGGCTGTAGAATTTTATTTTAATCTAAAAGGTATATGCTTTATTTGCATCAGAAAACCTCATTACAAGTATACATTTTACGAATGTTTTAGTGTTACTAAAACAAATTACTGTGTTATTAGTGTGTCTCACACTGTGGTCAGTTCTGATTAAACAGGCCCAATTTTCTGAAAACTATTATCACCAGTCATTAGGTCATACAGTACTTCAAATAATTACATTTTCTGTTTGAAATTATACCTCTATCTGTTGGCTATGTACCCAGACAAAAATATATGTTCTGAAAATATTTTGTATTCCTCTTAATTCAATTTTTCTCATGGAGAATTTTTTCCACTGTGTTCCAATGCCCTTTTAATAAGCCCATCTAATAATTACTTACTTATGTCCAAGGTACGCCCATCTGGTTCACTTTAAAGTAACATGTTTCAAATGTCCTAGTCGTAGAAATTCTTAGAAAGATCACGGAAGTGCCAGAAAACAATGATGACACATTAACACTATTTGTTGCATTCCAATGCCTAAGAAAAACCCTAACAAAACATGAAATATATATCTCAATATGATATAGACAAAAGATCATTTTTACACAGAATTGTCATCCACATACTTAGTTTAGTAGCTATTTGTGATGGTACAATATTAAATAGAAATTTACAACTTTTATTCATTTCACTTTCAATATTATATCCATAGGCGTTGGAATGCAACACAATTTAAGGCAATTTATGCTTTCCTTCATTTTGTCTGCTCCAGGAAGGATTATAAGATTAGTGTTTCCAAGTTTCTATGTGGACTTTAAAACATGTGTAGAATCGATGATGTGAAGGAATAGTAGTATCAATGAATTTAAAATTTTACCCCCAAATAGCCCCAAGTGACCCCATTTTGATAGAATCGACCATAACTACAATCTAACAGAAAAGTCTGAACATCTTTAAAAAACGGCTCATATGACTCAAAACTTAGGCCCCAATTGAAAACCCCGTACATAAGAAACAACCATAGATGTACATTATATACTTTATGGATTTGACTGACATTGGACATTTAATGTTTATCCATATTGCCGGTAGATAATAATTCTCATATGCCAGTCCCTTTTCAAAGGTAGAAGAAAAAGTGTTATTGTACTGTATCATTGAAGTATTTTGTGTTGTTGTGTTAAATAGAGTATTGATCCTTAGACACATGTACTATTCCACTATTGGAGAAATAATTTTTTGGTCCTGTTTATAAAAGAGTAAATAATTTCCATGTGCAAGATCCCTGCTTGTTCCGTTAAAATTACATTTTATTATTGTTTTAAATTGATTTCTAACATTTAGACATGTGAATGTTTTATATCAAAATGTTTTCATGCATGGACAGTTAGAATTCACAATATTTGTTTCAAACTTTGTCTTGAAAAAGAACATGATTAGGTGAAAAACAAAAAGCAAAAAAATGGTTTTCAACAAAATTTTCTTTTTCATCTTAGGGACCACCAATGGTTACTATTGAAGTCTGTAAAGAAAATGGATATTTTCTCCCTTTTTCCAAGATTTCAGATGGATGAATCCCATATTTCTTTTGAAAATTCTTCAAAACATAGCCATCATAGCTATCAGTTTGCCTTCATGCATGAATGAACAGGTTATTAATATATTTTGAAAAATATTATTTAGCCTTGAAAATCGTTAATACAAAATTATCAATACTCCGGTTTTTAGCTCATCATAATGAAAATTCAGCCGATGATGTTTTTTTAAAAAAGCTGGTGACCGCAACCCCCTCCTTTTTTTTGCTTGTAAAGCAATATGATTATAAAAAGTTAAATTCCATATACTTTTATACTGGAAAGATGGAAAAAATTGTCCTTTTCCCATAGAATCCTACTGTGAATGGTAATACATTTCAGAGCTCCCTTTGAATAAAATGTTATAATTTCTATTTTTTCTGCTGACCAGTCAGTTTATACCTTAGTTATCCATAATACAAATTTTCCACTGTCAGTTATAGAAGCTAGGAGGGGCATACAGATTTTATGCATATCAACTCTGTGAAGTTATTTTTAATAGAAGTAATAACATTCATTAAAAAAACATACAATACAAGACCAATTTTTCTCATTACAGTTTGGTCAATAATAATTGAATTGTTTTTAAAAAATAGAAAGAACATTATTATACATGAGAATTTAGGAATTTAGGAGAATTTGTAACAATATACTTGAATGTCTTGAAATGATTAATCAAAGAAAATGAACTGACACTATTATGATCCATCAGTGTTTTACACAAGATAATGGCATCTTTGAACTAATTTCTAGACTTGAAAAATGATTCATGTTGTTGTACACTTCATACATGAATATGGGAAAAAGGTCCAAGATACCAAAATATGTCCCCCCCACTTGGAAATTGCCAGCGACGCCCCTGAATGCAGTATATTTAGCTACTTCACTAGTTAATGTTCACCCAGAAATATTGCAATCTTATTTTCCAAAAATAAAAAGATCAAAATTAAAATATAGAACTACATATTAGACGTCCTATTGTCTATTATCATTGTGCTATACAGCTATAATTGGCATTGCCCCTCCCTCCATGACTCATGTATTCTGAGGGGCCTATCATAGATAGAGCCCCGCCCCCTCCAGAATGTAGCATGTGAGCTTCTCCTGTGAGGAGCTCCAAATGAGTCCCCCGTTAAAACTGTATTGCACTGGTGATAGAACTCGGGCAAAACTTTTTCGGACATTTACCATCTACATAATTTCATAAAGAAGGAAAAACAATTTTCGAAATTTCGTTCAGGAGTGATATCTTAGGGAAGAGATTCAAACTATGACCAAGGATTAATATACAACCAAATATAGGACACATCTGCATATAATTTTTGTTTTATTCCTTTACCATATCCATATTTGGACTTTATTGTTGCCATCAGGAATCGCCATCATTTGGACTTGATATTATGTTTGTACCATCAGGTTTATCCGTAATTGGACTCTAGAGTGGCCGGCCTGAATTGTCCTCATATTAGTAGACTCCTACTGTTATTTTACATTGATTCTAAAACCGTTGGACTACCATATATGTGATGTGTTCTAGGAACATGTGTCATAAGTCGCAAAATATGGATTTTGAGATATCACCTTATTTGAAAAGAGGAGATCAAGCCGATTTTAATGATAGTGAACACTAGGACACCTAATAAGTATTTCTATATTTTAAGTTTGATATTTTTATTTTTTTAAAAACAAGTTTGCAATGTTTCTGGATGGGTTATTACCAATAAAGTAACTAAATATACTCCATACGAAGGCCTTCAAACGCAAGGATATATTTAAAACAATGTCCCGAAATTTGTTACATGGATTTATATGACTATAATTATTAAACCCTCTAACAATCAGAACATTCCAATGAAGAAATCTTGTGAAAAAGACACTTTGAAAAATATCAATTTTGCGACTTGTGACTCATTATCCTGAAACACATCACATATACTCTTTCGATTGTTAATAATGTTTATACACTCGTGTATAAGCTATGGATAGGTACAGAATACCTTACACCTGCACCAAAAATGTAAGGCTACAATCTTTTCAATTCCTGGTGGTAAACAGACTAATAGTGTGCAATAAGTATTTAGCTGATATTGGAGTCAAACCGTTCCCCGAATGTAGCTATTGCGATTTGTATACGATGACTGTTTCTTCATCCATATAATATACGGCTAGAGCGATTTCTAGGAAAGGAGGTAGAAAAGAAATGGTAGAAAGAAGGTTTTCTTTGTCCAGAATGTTCTCGGAATTTGTTGTTTTCACTTTACTCATCTGTAGAGGTCTGTTCCCCCTCTCTGGATGTCATCGTATGTGGTTTGTGAAGGTAACCCCAAATGGGGTGGAAATGGGATTTTGAAGCCCTTTTAAGTTTTTTAGTTGAATACTATACAACTATTTTTAGCACGGGAAAGCCCCTGTTAGGAACTAAAGGAAATTGATGTCATGCCTCTCCCACCGTCTGTGGCAACGTGGGATTCCCTAGCAATGTGTCCTGCGAGAGTCCCTAGCAACGGGAGAGAGAGAGGGAGGGAGAGAGAGGAAGGGACAGAAGTTTGTTACAGAGGTCAACAATTCACAAGTATACAATTATCTATATATATATACGGTGTTCACTTTGCCACTCAGTTCAGGTTGAAGGATTGTTAGTGGGGAGGGAAGGGAGGGGAAGGAAAAAGATATGACAGACAGAGAAGAGGGGGGAGGGTGAAGAGGGTGCAGGAGAGGGAAGAAAGGGGAGGAAAGAAAGGGGAGGGAAGAAAGGGGAGGGAGGGAAAGCGCAGAGAGGGAGAGTGAAGGGGGGAGGAAGACTTTGGGTGAATTGGATAGGGGAGGGAGGGGTAAAAGGTATAAGAGACAGAAGAGGGGGAGGAATAAGAGGGAGAGTGGGGAAGCGTGGGAAAGAGGGGGACCGTCCGGAGGACGGGTACTTTGCTAGTTGACTATAAAATTGTGAATGATTTCTGGCAGACCTTGGTGAAATGGGCCGGTAAGAACAGTGCCTTTGATAGAGACTTAATTAATGACGTGAACGCTGCACATATTCTATACTTGGCGTTCCGTGCCAAGAACCCAAGAGTAGAAGGTTGAACTATATGGGTCAGATTTTCAGAAAATGTACAATTGGCGGCTGTACACATTTGGGTCAGATTTTCAGAAAATGTACAATTCGCCTTCACCAATCCTCTCAAATAACCCACATTTAAGACAAATGAGCTTCAAAAAGCAGTTTAACATGACAGAACTGATACTTTAAATCAATACGATACCAAATATACTCAGATATACCCAGTATTCTTCATTTTTTCAGCCTAATTTAGGAGAATTTCCTAAAATTGTAGAGCTGCCAATTGTACATTTTCTGAAAATCTGACCCATTTACGAAATGCTCCTAATTTAGGTTGAAAGAATACCGGTTATAAGAATGTGGGTTATTTGAGAGGATTGGTGAAGGCGAATTGTACATTTTCTGAAAATCTGAAGGCCAAATTCTATATCTATAAGAAGAGGCTGTTCCATAACAACGAGATTTCTTTTTTTCTTTCTTCGAATTTTTAAGGGAGGTAAAATCAGCCTTAAGAGCGCTCAAGGACAGTGCTATATATGGTCAAACACACATAAAGGAGTTTAGGTTGTGGAAGGAGTTTTATTTCAACTTGTGAAACAGTGCGTCGGCCGCGATATAAGGTTTTAAATGAACTCGTTGTTTAGTGCATATTGTACTATTATGTGATTAATTTCTCGAGATTTTGTGTCTGAGGCATTTGCTTGAAAATAAACCCCAAGGCCCGAAGGGCCGAAGGGTTTATTTTCAAGCAAAAGCCGAAGACACAAAATCGAGGGAATTAATCACTTTAATAGCCGATTTTTGGATTCAATAAGACTGTTTAAACACATATTAACAAATATTAGGCTCAAAAAAGGTTTTAGATGTACTTACAGCATGAAGAACTCCAATAATTTAACTCCTTAACTCCAATACATAGGTTACTATTTTACATCTGACATGGAAAGGACCGAGTCAAATGCAGCCTTTATAACGTCCAAATTAGCATGTTTTACACATTTTAACCCATCACATTCTAATATTTAGATTATTTTACCTCTTTCTAACCAATATCACATATGTACACGTAATCATAACTTCACAATGTCGTTTACGTCAGCCGCACTCTCCGTTCCAGAAACAAACGAAGCTTCCAGTTTTTGCATGCAACCAAGCATCAGACTTCCGGTTTACGAATGCCGTATCCGTGTGTCTAGGGACTTAAAAAAGAAATAAATAAAAGATTTGAATCGGTAGAAATGTTTTAAATGTGGTTTTAGCCCGATAGTGACGTTTTCCTCTATGGAAATCAAGTAATAAATGAATGGCGATTTCAGAAACCCTGTGTTTACTCTCCGCAAGTTTGCACCGCTTTAGTCGGAATCTAAATGACAACGCGACGGCTGGCCGAATGAACCTCCAGCTACAACAGCCAATCAGAGATGCGTATTTACTTATGTTTATGTTCAGCGAGCCGGCCTGTTTTTATAAGGATCCGCTGCTTGCTATCCAAAGCATCGGAGACTTCCGGTTCTCGAATGCCGTGTTGCGTGTGTCTAGGGACTTAAAAAAGAAATAAATAAAAGATTTGAATCGGTAGAAATGTTTTAAATGTTGTTTGAGCCCGATAGCGAAGATTTAGTGTACGGGAATCAAGTATTCAATGAATGGCGATTTCAGAAGCCATACATGCCTGCCAAGGTAAACCGGAAAAGATGTGGAACTTTCGGCATAGCCACTCATGTGCACGTTCACTTGGCGTTGCATTGTGTACGGTAGTCTATATAGCGCACGGATGATTTCATTCAAAAGTGACCCACACGTCAACAAACTGAGGCTTGCACGATGTCTGGCACGATGTCTACTGTGGCGGAATTGACAAATGGATTATTCCCTATTTCGTTGCTTACCACCATTCAGCAAGCGGATCATGCTAAGTAAGAACAAGGATATTTGGAACATTATCGGTGATTTTGGAGCTATTGGGAGTGATATTTAGGCAGTTGTACAGAGCCTGGCTTGTTTCGTCTGAGTGTCACTGGGAGACAGCCATTGTCACAACATCGCTTGCACGATGTCTATCGTCATCACGTTATGGCGAACCCTATGCCCTAAATACTTAAAAATGGCTAATATTTCCATCGAAAACAGTGAAGAAAAGACTTTAATGTGACCAGGACTTTATACACGTTCAAAAATGAACGCGGAATCGACGACAAACAACTAGTTGATGAGGTAAGTGATTGAGCGGAAACGCCGGCTGGGGTTTATTTTAACTACATCCGCAAAATAAACCTCTGAATCCGAAAAATAAACTACTTCATCCGTTTTCCGGTTTGACGACTTCCTGTCCAAACAGTAATTTATAAGTATCCAGAACCCCAGCAGAATCCAAAGATCTGCTATTAAAGTGTAATATTTCATTTTTCTTTTAAGAGAGGGCCAAGGCCTAGCATCAATATTGATATACAGAGCGTTGTAATCTTTTTGTAGACCACTCTTAGACCGAAATCTTGTCTAATTTCCTGAATAAATACCCGGTGTTGGGACAAAAAATAATGTTTATACAATGGGAAATTAATGTGATTTGGACATATACTTTCCTTTTATTTGGACTATACAGTTACCAACTTGGATTATCATATATATATATGTGTCTTTTATATTGGTTCTGCCGCTGGATTACCATGTATTCTTGCCAGAACAAAAACAAATGGAACTAAATTTAGACAATTGTGGACGACTTGTGTTTATGCTGAGCTGCTGTGGGAAAGAATGGATGGCGTTGGTCTGGGAGCTGGGTGAGGAGTGCACCTTCTGAATGTAACTCTATTCTCAATCCTGTGAGCAACAGGTTTCAGCAAATTCCATCTAGACTAGCATTTAAGAATGACAGAATTGATGACTTTGGTAGTTTTTGATGTCAAGAGAATCAAGTTCCTTTTACCACCAGTATGGCTGCGCGTTGGCAGTTTCCTACTGTCTAAATTTGTTCGATTTTCTGCTAAATAGTGGGCCATATCTAGGATGTGTTTATCCCTTCGCGATTCCAATGGCCAGATGTTTAGAGTCTCATGCTCTTGATCGATATTATCATACTTTGATTTATTAAAGATAATTCTCAGTGCCAGATTTTGTTGTGACTGGAGTTTTTGTAATAAAGCTTTTGGGGCAGAGTCATATATGAAGTGAGAGTAATCTATATTATGGAGAATGGCTAGTTTATAAAGATCATGTTTGGCTTTTTGAGTCAGAGAGTTTCTAGCCTTATATAATAATCTGATCTTTGATGTAACTAACAGAAGGCTTTTACTGACATGAGGTTTAAATGAAAGAAGATCATCGAGTATAAATCCTAAATACTTATATTCATGGACTGTGTCGAGATGAGCAGTACCTAGAGTTAGATAAGTTATTTATGAAGATTGGCGAAGTTGAATTGTACATTTTCTGAAAATCTGACCCATGTATGAGATTCTTTCCCTATGGTGTTCCCATGTCGCGTTGCCCCCGCTCAATGAGACCGCCGGGTCGCCGTTGAGCGTTGACGGCGCTTGGAGGCCCACACGCGCCGATGGGCTTAAGACAGCGAGGTGTGTTGAAATCTGACACCTCTAGCTACCAGTAGTATATAAGGAGCTGGCCTGTCGAAATCGAACCTTTGAACCCTATTTCTTAAGTGGCTTAAACGTTACCTGAACGTATGGCAGCGACCAAGCTCGCACGAGCTGTTACGTAACTGGACATGCGACCTTGGTTAATTTTTGAACGTTACCTGAACGTATGGCACCGACCAAGCTCGCACGAGCTGTTACGTAACTGGACATGCCAAGCGCGCACGCGACCTTGTATTAATTACCACAATAATAATAATAATAAACCTTACCTTTGAAATATAGTTGCATACGGCGATGAAAATGGAACGTTTATACACTTTTCCAACGTGGAAACACTTGAAACAGAAACACTTGAAACAGAAACACTTGAAACAGTCTAACTAAAGTTTGTAACGTAGTTTGTAACGTAATCCTAAGGGTTTTGAGCAGGGCGTAGAGCAGCCCGTACTCGGGGGAATACTGTGTTGACATTTAGTTTGTAGATATACATCAGTATACCAACAAATGTGCTTCCGAGTACCGATATCCAAACGCACACTGTGCAGAACCAGGAAGGTAGATGAATGACCAGCACCAACGCAATACCACTTAGCCATATTAAGGCTATAAGAAAAATGACACACATGATAACTTGAACAGTTGCTTGTATTAAATCCCGGTCAGGTTGCAATATTAGCAACGCACCCAAATCCAGCACTGTTCTTGCCTCCCCGTGCATTGTTAGATCTCCAGTACGCGTGTTAACGTAATACCTTGCCATTGTGAACTGATGACAAGTTACCGAAACTTTACTTTCATTTGCTATTAGGGTGGAGTTTACTTAGGAATGCGTATTGATTGACGGGTTAAGCACGGCTAATTAGGACTGATAAAGACACCTAGGTCCCACGCCATGGACCAACAACACCACACCTTTTGATAACAACACTATAAACTGACATTACCTTTAGGATAACATAAATTTGATTGACATATTAGATTAGTAATAAACAAAAGATTACATACACCTATTTTACTTTACGATAACACACATAACTTTTTTGATTAGTAATAAACACAACAAAGTTAGTGAAAGGTTTGTGCTTTTTTTTTTTATTTTTCTATGTGTTTGCTGCTACGATATCGCTAGAATGTCTGAAAATATAGTCGATTGAATTTTTAATTTCAATGAAGCGAGATCCCATTTTTGGAGTTTGTAGAATGGGCGCATTGTTGTATTCTATTAGCCAACGGTTGTTGTGATAATTAAAGCTAAATGGATATACACTGAAAACAGAAACCTCTTCTTCTCCATTTTCCACCGGTAGAAATGCTAACTTACACCATTCATTCCATTGATGAGGTGTGAGAGGAACTAAAATGTTTGAATTGTAGATAACCCAAAGCTTAATATTTGATGGGGATAGTGTAATTTTAAATTTAATGCAGTTCGCTAGTGTGAATTCGTAGACACACTCGTTGTTGACTATGATGGGATTTGCACATTTAGGACTACATCCTGGAATCCTTTTGGCCTCGATTAACTGCGGGCTAAAATGTTCAACGATAGCCGTGTGTAATCTACACAGTGCCTGAGAGGCTTCGGGTCTGTGTTGCAACCTTTGGGGCCATCTTGCCGTGAGACCCATTCCGTAATCATACGATACGAGATCCTGGTTTAATCTATCGATGGCGCCTTGTTTGAACATTTTTTTTTTCTTTTCTATAAAATAAAAGGTAAAGGGTGAGGTGGTAGATAATGTATAATACTTGGAGAAAGTACGACAAAAGGGTAACATGTACATTAACTTTATTGACCATTACAATGGGTTACATTTATTTATGATTCGAACGCCGGTTTCCAGACTTGTCACTATTGTAGACATACTAACATTGGGAGGAAACAAGCCATTGATCCAACTGAATCCCTCCTCTAGATAATACACAACTGTTTTTATTTTACTCGCCAGAACCTGGGCAAAAGCAATAGGCACCACAATTCTTTTTACAAGCGATTGTTCCGCGTACTTGTCCATGACTACTTTTGTACCATTGTCACGGACCCTAAACCTCCACTGCCCGTACGTGACATCTATTTGAGAATCGCCTTGAAGGAATTGCATAAAGTTTTCAATGTCATTTTGCAATTGTCGTGCCTCCGAGGTTGCTAGGAAGGTCATAGTAGCCCCAAATGGAAAGCGATAACACAAGTGCACAATACCACTAACCACGTGGCACCACACCTCTATTCCGCTCTGGTCATTAGCTAGGTCCCAGCGAACAACCAAGTAATGCTCCCCAGTGTTATTTGTCATAGCAAAAGGCTGTCCACCATTTAAAAAAGCATCGTTTAAGAAAGCCATTTTCTGAAAATAAATATATACTTTTTATATATATTTATATATATATATATACATACACGCATAGTATATTTAAAAAAATAAATGATGCTATGGCTAAATGTTACTAATAATAATAGAATGCGTTATCTCACCACACAATAAGATTATTGTGCAATACCTTTCTATTATGTAACTACGAAAGTGTATATATATATATATATATATGCACGCGGTTTATTGCTCTGTGGTACATTGCCCTGGGTGCTAATGGCAAACGAGACAATGGACAGAGCTACATTATTAACGATTCTTAAAACATTTCCCAACGACGAACAATTTTTGAATCAATGGGCTGTTCACAACAATGTAGTGGAAAATCCAGCGGTTTTACATTACAGACAAATTGTGAAATTAAGATCGCAACTAAAGGAATTAGAACAAAAGTTTGAGTGCAACAACTACTCGGTAAGTAACAATGTATAATACTTACGTTTTGTTTTGGTACGATACACGAGGTATAATTGAAGAGGAGATTGAAAAGTATCCGTGAAGAGATGCAAATGTTTCTATTGAAGTTATTAGAGTATGGCAACTAGCTGTTGTTGTTGAACGTTTGAGTAACGGTAGCGATGTGCGTTTGCAAATGGTTAGGTAGCGATAGAGCGCACACCTATGTGTCTTCACTATTTATACTACACCTGTTGTTGTTTGAATCCTGACTAAACTTGCCTTTTCCATCTGACACCTAAAAGTTACCTTCTTTATCTAACACCTACTACAAGCGACAAATACCACCGTTAATTGTTAATCCCAAACCCTTGCTAATCCACCGCGCCCAAGCTAGGAGTATTGGGAATACCCATCTATATTTAAATGTACACAGCAAAGACACACCCACAATTGTTTGTTTGAAAAGTAACTTTTTATTTTAATACTTATTTTAGCGTGTAAATGAATTGAACCGAGTGAAACCAACTAAAGAGGCCTATTCATCGAGTTGTTTAAACAGCGAGGAAATTACAGACTTGTTTAACGTACCTTTTACCGGCGACAATCAATGGCTAGATAACTTTGCGTTAACAGGTGTTTGTAACTCTACTAATGCCATTACAGACAAAGACAAGGTATGCTACGAGTAAATTACCAATTAGAAATTATAGAATAGAGTTACTTTAATAAAAGAAATACAGTTTTAATAGTAATAAACGAGATACCTAAGAGTGACATAGACATAATTAAAATAATTTGCTTTATCTACTTTCAGCAAAGCGTTTCGCCCAACGATTCATTAGTTGTAGAATCTCCATCCCCCTTATCGGTTAGCGATAGCGCGAGTTTAATTGACATAGGCATAGTTTCAAATGAGGGCGATAACACGTGTACCGCGTGTGGCGGTAACACAAACGGCTTGGATTGTTTATGCTGCGCCTGTATATATTGCAATGTTGTCTACAAAACGGTATTTTTGTGTATGATGCATCAAGATAGCTGTAAGCTAAACCCTGATGGAAAAGATGACAACACTAAGTTAAGAAAGTTTTGTAAATACTGTAATCAGAAATTAAAAACGGTGTTTGGTAGAATTAAACACGAACTAGCGTGTGTAGCTAATAAAAATTGTGAGCAATGCGGACATAAGTTTAAGTCTAGACAAGACTTTAGAGAGCACATGTTTACTCACAGAAGTGAACACGTTAAAAACATGAATGGGTACAAATGTGGCAATTGCCACGAGCGTTTTGGTAACAGGTCAGACCTTTTTTTCCATAGAGAGGAACAACACGGTAGAGGCGAGGACTTAAATAACGAACCGTGGGATGAAAGCCCCTTTGGAGCGAGCGAAAATGACCAGGAAGCGATGCGTGTATACAATGCCAACAAAAGATTTATTTTACAGCGTCATAAGAAGGGAGACATTGTAAACATGTACAACTTTCCCACTAATGACCTGTCCGGCGGGCCAGATGAAATAAACAGTCACCTCGAGGAAATATTCGAGAGTGAACTAAAAGCTTTTAAAGTTGACGTTAGCCTAGGTGTTATTCTTATAAATAACGAATCTGGTGAAATGAAATACTTTGTTCCCTATAACAACATGTCCGTTTTACCAGAGCCCTTTTACATTTCCAACCATTCGGATTTACAAAGGTTAAGGGCTGAATTAGCTAATGTAGACTTGGGAACCTACGTTACACGCATGAGACCTAATACCAAATGGAGACCTTGGTACTTTACCAATGTATTGTACACGGTTACAAAGACAAACTACCCTTTGGGCTATGGGTTTCTTCCACCGTACCTAAAGAGAAAGAGCAGCATTATACCCCTAGAGCATGATCCAGTTGGACATAGACCATACAACGATATGCTGTGTGTATTTAGATGCATTTGCATACATAAAAAAGAAAAACTAGCTAGCCAAAACGTATACAAGCACTACCACACATGGAAAAGCTATGTAAACAAAACCCTGAACATAACCCTTCCGCAGGACCCTTTAGAGTTTAAAGGGGTTACATTGGATGAAATAGCCGATTTGGAAGCCTGCTTTGAGATGTCTGTGTACATATATGAAATGGAACCGGACGAGACCGTGCTACTTAGACACAACTCGAAGGCTGACTTTAAGGACAAGATTTTTTTAAACCTGTACCAACACCACGTGTCCTACATTCGCGACATTAATGACTACAGCAAAAAGTACAAATGTCCGAGCTGCGATAGATTGTTTAAGAAACGTTCAAACTGTAATCGCCACATTAACGTTTGTGCAGCCAGAACAAAGCTGAAATATAAAGGAGGCATTCATTCGACGTCTAAAACTGTATTTGAAGAAGCAGAAGAACTGGGTATTACAACGTCCTTAAACAACAGACTGTATCCCTGGTACTGCGTGTTTGACTTTGAAAGCATATTGGAAAAGGTTTACGAGGCAAACTGCCCGAAATTAAAGTGGACCCATCGCCATACAGCCGTTTCAGTGTCTATATGCTCAAACGTGGAGGGGTACATGGAACCTACATGCTACGTTGAAGAAAGCCTAGACAAGCTGATATTGAATATGATTGGGCACATGTACGAGATTCAGGAAAAGGCCGACACACTGGCAAAGGAAAGATGGAAGGACATGATTGACGCAGTAGACGAAAATGTAAATAAATGGAAAGTACAAGCAGACACCGAAGCAGAAAAAAAAGAGCAACAGGACCAAGACGACAAAGAGGAACAGATAGAAGAAGAAGAAGAAGAAGAAGATGAAGAAGATGAAGAACAAGAAGAAAAGGAAAATGATGACAGCGATAAGAAAAAGAACAAAACACCCAGATTACCCAAAGTAAAAGGCTATGCCACCATGATGTATGAAATGTATGCACGACTGAAAATGAAGTTGGAAAGTTACTGTAGGACGCTACCAGTAATTGGTTTTAACTCGGCCAAGTATGACTTGAACTTGCTAAAGGCAAAACTATTTTTTCACCTAGGTCTTACGGATGAACTAAACACACAGGGGTATGTTATTAAAAACAACAACGCGTACCTTTCAATTACAAACGACAGGCTAAAGTTTTTAGACCTTTGCCAATTTCTGGCACCAGGATCCTCCTACTCTGGATTTTTAAAAGCCTTTAACGTAGAGGAGCAAAAGTTTTGGTTTCCATACGAATACCTCGACTGCTATGAAAAACTAGCGGAAACAAAGCTACCAGAGTACCAAGCGTTTTACTCGGTTTTAAAAGGTTCCAACATTGACAGGGAGGACTACCGAGTAGTACAAGAAACCTGGAATAGTAAAAACATGCAAACCCTAAAGGACCTTCTTGTATACTACAACAACCTGGATGTAAAACCGTTTGTAACAGGAATTGAAAGATTACAGCAGTTTTACTTTGACAAGGGAATCGATATGTTTAAGGTGGCCCTTTCGGTACCGGGCATAGCACGTCGGTTACTATTTGCAGGCGTCGACAAAGGTACATACTTTTCCCTGATGGGTGCCCAGGACGAGGACCTGTACTCTACCTTTCAAAGAAACATTGTAGGAGGCCCTTCCATTATATTCCACCGACATCATAAAGTCGGAGAGACAAGAGTTAGAGGAGGTGACCTGGTACAGAATATAATAGGACTGGATGCAAATGCCCTATACCTGTGGTCGCTAGGTCAACCCATGCCAACCGGAACGTACATTAGAAGAACCATGAAAGACGACTTTAAACCTCACAAGCACACAACCTACATGATGATGTATATGTGGTTAGACTGGACTATGAAAAAGAAGAACATTCGAATACTACACAGGCTAAACTACGGTAAAGAGATACGAGTGGGTCCCTATCTAGCCGACGGTTTATGCACCCAAGACAACACAGTGTTTGAGGTGAGTATATTATACACCCTTTGCATACATTACAAGCGTGAGTAGTACACGAAAAGTGGAATTTACCTCAGTAGACCAAACTTAATACACTAACCCCTGTTTACTTTATTTATTTTTTCTTAGTTTAACGGCTGCTACTTTCACTCCTGTGAATGTCAGAAAAACAAGATGGAGGTCAAGTTGTGGGAAAAGCGTCGCGCTAGAACAGACAAAAAGGAGAGCGACCTACGTAGACTAGGCTACAAAATGGTGACAATGTGGGAGTGTGACTTTAGAAAAATGATGAAAGAGGATTTGACTATTTCAGAGGTAAGCAAAGCATACTTTCCCAAGTTTTTCCTTAAACATCCAGGCAAAACATCCAAAGCAAGCATATTGGAAGGAGTGTTAAACGGGGACCTATACGGCTGTGTTGAGGTGGACATTAATTGCCCGGACGTTTGGAGGACTAAACAGCACGAGAAGGAATTACCTCCCAGGGAATACTTTAGTGAAATGGCTCCACTATTTTGCACCAATGAAGTAGCACACGAGGATATTGGCGCCTACATGCAAACACACGTCGAGGAAAATAATTTGTCCACTAAACCCAAGAAACTGCTTGTCAGCGGACTAAAAGCTCGCAAGCTACTTTTAGCCACACCGCTACTGAAATGGTACCTAGAACACGGTATGGAAGTTACCAAAGTTTACCAAGTAGTTGAGTTTATTCCAAAGCCTTGCTTCAAGAACTTTGAAAATGAAGTGTCTAACGCCAGAAGAATGGGGGACGCCAACGGGTCGACAGTAAAAGCCGAAACAATGAAGCTTATAGGTATGAAAGTTTTGCTCGTATTTTCACAATTTAATATAATTTACGGTATAACGCAAACAAAAATTTAATTTTTTTTTTGTGACTATATAACGGATGCTTTACGTTGTGTAACAATCCTTTTATTATACTTATTAAGGTAACAGTGCCTATGGAAGTCTCATCATGCAAAAACAGAAACACAGGTCCGTGGAATACGTAGCAAGCAGACACACAGCCCAAATGAAAGTAAACGACAGTCGCTTTAGGAAACTGACAGAACTGGACAACCAATGTTATGAAATTGAGTCTGTAAAAAAGACCATTACGCTAGACCTACCCATATACCTAGGATACTTTGTCCTACAATACGCCAAACTAAGAATGCTCCAGTTCTACTATGACTGCTTGGACTACTACATACCCAGGAACACCTTTCAATATATTGAAATGGACACAGGCAAGTACCATTTACAACCTTTTTTATATTAGATTATTTACTCGTGTTACGCGTAGTTGGCTAGTTATAATAATAATAATAATAATAATAATAATAATAACAATAATAATAATACACAAATTATTTTCTTTTACACCGCAGACAGCGCCTACTTTGCCATTACAGCGAAAAACCTAGACGATTTGGTGCGACCTAGTAGGAGGGAGCAGTATATGGCGGAACTGTACAACATTTGCGGTCAGGATTCGGCGTCTGTATGGTTTCCTAGAAGATGCTGTACTAAATGTGCAAAGTACTGCAAAAGAACCCCAGGACTATTTAAAAAGGAGGCGGAGGGCATAGAAATGATTGCCCTTTCGAGTAAAACGTACATTTTAAAGGAGGGCGACGAGTCTTACAAAGTAAGTTGCAAGGGAATAAACAAACGCCTGTTACATAACGCCATGGACACTTTTAGGACGGTGCTGCAATCTAAGCGAACAAAAACGGGCACAAACATAGGATTTCGACAGAGAAACAACACCATATACACCTACAAACAAGATAGATCAGGATTTACATATTACTACGGAAAAAGGAGGGTTTTAGAGGATGGAGTAACGACACGCCCACTGGATATAGTGTTATCCCCGTGGTACGACATTCCTGATTACTGCATTGTTTCGGGCTATGACCATCCACTGTCTCCCTGGTACCACTGTACTAACCAACTAGTTTACAAAGGAAAGTCATTTGACACACAGGAACAACTTTACTACTACCTATTGTCCATTTACCTGGAAAAGCCAGTCATAACCGCAATTATAGCAAACAGAACAAACAAGTCGCTAACCAACCGGGTCATTTTGGAGTTAAAAAGCTTTGTACGTGAAAAAAAGACAAAGGAGCTGCAAGAGGAGGAAAGTGCACGGATGGACATAATGAAGACAAGCCTAGCAATTAAACTAAAATGCGTTGCACGTGTGCAAGAGGCACTCGGACTGTCAGCGGGAAAAACAATTGTATACGCGGTAAAGGGAGACAGATATTGGGCTACAGGATTGTCCAAGTGCGTAGCGGCAGTAACACCACCAAACCAGTTTAAAGGGCGAAACATTTTAGGACAACTATGGAGCCAGTTACGAGACAGCGCCTTTAAATAAAGATGTTAATAAACACGTGTTTTGTGCGTTGTTTTTTCCCTTCCGTGTCTATATAACCCGGTTACACTAAACCCTAGTTCATTTACAGCAATGACAACGACCGTTGAGGTACCAACCCATGTGTTTACCACGCCCTGCGCCCTTAGCGTGAGCGGTGCCAGTAGCAGTGGCAAAAGTCATTGGGTGAAGCGACTTATTGAAAACAAAGACCAAATCTTTGATAAACCCCCTAAAAATGTGTACTATTTTTACGGAGTTTGGCAAGAGTTGTTTAAGGAAATGAAAGGTGTTATATTTAAAAAGGGCCTTCCGCAAGACGTAAAAGGAATAGGGGGAGACGGAACTGTGAGCAACATGATTGTCATTGACGATCAAATGACAGACGTAGTCAAGTCGCCTGAAATGGAAAGACTTTTTACCAGGGAAAGCCACCATAGAAATATAAGCGTTGTATACATTAGTCAAAACCTATTTTGCCAGGGAAAGCATGCCAGAGACATTGCCCTTAATTGTCATTACATCGTTTTAATGCGCAACCCCAGAGATGTGAGGCAAATCTCCATACTAGGTAGTCAGACGGGTTTGGGCAGGTCTTTAGTAACTGCGTACAAGGACTGCGTATCAGTACCATACGGTTATTTGCTGTTGGATCTTTCACCTCATAACAACAACTTTCGGTTTATGATGAAATCGCGCGTCTTTCCCACTGAACTTACAGTCGTTTACATAACAGGCGATAGCGATAGCGATGATGCCTGAAACGAATACGTTTGCTATTCGTAGCGTTATATAAGGCAACCTTTGACGTGTGGTGAAATGATTGTGGGAGGGTTTTCCCCATTATCCCTCTTATAGGGTCTTATAAATAGTGAGGAAAGGCAGTCTGTATTCATACGTACAGTATCTATGCTATACTGCGCTATAGACACGTTTTATTTTACGAAATGGCAAATACCGTGTTCAGACCAGTTATCGTTGAAAATATGGACTGTACAGACTCTTCAGACTGTCCCGACTGTGCAGCTATAATTACAGACGTAGCAGACAGTTCCAGTCAAAGGACTACTCGTAAACCTACCACAACAACAACAACAACAACAACAACACCCAAGAGGGAGGAGGAGGAGGAAAAGAAAAAACGAGCAAGACCCACTATTATTGCTCACAGGTATCCTAGATACGCCGACAGTGAGATTAGAAAATCCACCTTCAGATCCGCGTGGCCTTGGCCTTGGCCAGTGTCTTGCAAGGAGCTGGTCTGCAACGGATTCTTTTTCTTGGGAGGATACGACACTGTGCAGTGCTATCATCACTCTTGGACACCTGAAGACTGTATAGTGGTGGAACACATTCGACACTCGCCCAATTGTGCTGTTGCCAAGGAAAGAATGAACTACCACAGAAGTTGCCAACCGGACAAACCACCATCCTCTGAAGAAATTAGGACGAGACTGGCAAGAGTTTCGGCAGTTCTTGTGAAGCTGTTGGGATCGCATGACGCACTTAAACAAGCAGTAGCTACCTTGGAATCAAAAACAAAGGACCACGTCTTTAGAGACTACAGGTTAAAAAAAGCCATTCAAGTCGCACTAGCCAACAACGAGGAAGGATACTTTAAACCGCCAACTGATACGGTTAACTAGGAAAAATGTCTGTGGAAAAGAATTCCCTATATTTGTCATTACTCGTGACAACACCTAGTACTACACAAGCCGAAGCCCTACTGGAAACAGCCACCCCTAGTCAATTGGAGGCTTTAAAGGAGCTATTTACTCATCTACCCAACTTGAGTTTACCCACAGAGGCTGCAGACATTGTAAGAAAAAAACGTTTATTACTATCAAAGATAGGTACTAGTAGCCATAGAAAGAAAAGACAATTTCTCGTTCGAAAACACAGACGAGGAATACTACAGGTACTTCGTTCGGTTAAGGGTCATTTATTAAAAGCCCTAGGATTCGACCAATTACCAACGGCGGAAAAGGATGTCCAACAACGATAAAAGAATGAAGAAAATGGTTCTTGTACCATTTGACGACTATATGAAGACCCTCAACGACGACAACTCTCAGCAACCTTTAGCACCTTCTTTACCCACTGAAGTGCTTGACGCAAATCTAACCATTGCGTCTACCTTGAATCCGGACGCGCCTACCACCACCACCAACACCGCAGCGAATTTGGATGCGTCGCCGAAGGAAAAGTCGCATAAACAGCCGCCCGCTTTGTCGCAGCTGTCACCGCCATCGTCGTCGTCGCCGGGGGCCCCCTTGCAAAAAGGTACAGGAGAAGAAGAAGAAAAAAGGGGATCTACATTACCACCACCACCACCACCTGGACTACCACCAAAGGATAGAGTGGTATTTTTGGAGGACGTTGTCGACTGGAAAAAAAGGTGGCCTTCTTCTTCTTCTTCTTCTTAATAATGAACGCCTATCTAAATAAGGTGTATTACAACAGCAGTCATCCAGCTTCTTACAGCTCTCCTAGGACTTTATACACAGCAGCGCTTAAAGACGGACACAAATACAAACTAAAGGATATCAAGTCATGGCTGGAGGGAGAGGAAACGTACACCTTACACAAGCAAGTAAAAAAACCCAAACGTAGACCTCGTGTTGTTGTAGCCGACAAGTTAAATCAAATAGACGTTGACACAGTAAACATGTTAAGGTATAAGGACTTTAACGACGAGAAATCATACATATTTGTAGCCATTGACGTTTTTTCAAAGTTTGCCTGGTGTAAAGCCTTGTATACCCTTCGAGGTAAAGAAATGGCTAAGGTGTTTAAAGAAGTGTTTAAGGATTTACCTATAAAATCGATTAGGGCCGATTCGGGTTCAGAGTTTAAAAATGCTCAGGTTAAAGCTGTATGTAAGAGCATGAAAATTAAACTTTTCTTTACCAGAAATGAAGTAAAGGCAAACATAGCAGAACGATTTATAAAAACGCTAAAGGGAAAGCTAACCAAAATAATGTACCACCGTCAGTCCCATCGCTGGGTAGACGATTTGCAACGGGTAACAGAGTCCTATAACAATTCATACCACCGCTCTATAAAGTCTACCCCTAAGCATGCGCTGTTAAAAGGGGACAGGGTTCATTTGTGGAATGTTCAGTATGCTCCCAAGAAAAAGAAAAAAACTGTAGTTTACAAAGTAAAGAGAAAGGTACCGAGTATACATACATTAGCCGTAGATGATGTTGTCAGAGTAGCCAAAATGAAACATGTATTTAGTAGACACTACGACACCAACTGGTCATATGAACACTTTACCTTGGTGGAGAAGGATGTTGAACAAGGAATTGCATTGTATAGAATCAAAACGTTTGACAATGAACTAGTAGAAGGTAGATTTTACAAAGAGGAACTTCAAAAGGTACACATTGACGAAAACACTGAATACAAAATTGAATCGATTGTAAAAAAAAGAAAAAGGGCTGGTGTTGAACAGTGCTTTGTTAAGTGGGCTGGCTGGCCCCCTAAGTTTTCGAGTTGGATTCCTTGTAAAAACGTAGTCGCAGTTCAGGATAATAATAATAATAATAATAATAATAATAATAATGTATAAGAAAACACTGCTTATGCTCAACTCTAACGACTCTACCCATTTGCACCCAGCCAATTCCGCGTGGGAATATACGGTGGAACTTGCACCTCCACTAAACCTTACACCGGGTACTACGGTGCAACTGGTAGACGCCCAGCTGTTGGGATGTACCCAAAAACGTTACGGTGATGGAATATATATTTATTGCGATTTGGTAAAGGCTGCATCTTACGTTGGGGGAAAGCCTCAAAGTGTACTGGGAATATTTCAACGATTTGACCAGCAACATATTTCACCATACCGCTTACCTGTGTCACGTGACTATGTCGATCGTGTAACTGTATATATAAGAACTTACAAGGGGCAAATACCCAATTACAAAGCCCAGGCTAGCAGGTGTACACTACTATTAGAAGGATGAGTTACATTAGCTACATTCCATCGCCTCATGATCTTCAGTCTGCTGCAAAAGTTAAAGGAAGGAAGATGTACATTTTTCAAAAGTCGGCGGGTAAAAAAACGGGCAGCGATACACCTGTAAAAGTTGTTACCCCTACAGCCCAGGCCGTGGAGCGAGCCAAGTCTACTTTACAACATATAAAAAAAGCGCAGCAAAACCTAAAACAGTTTACCACCGGAAGGCGAACAGTACGGACGTCTCCCACCGACAGAAGAAAAAGTAAAGCAAAGAAAAGTAAGGCTAAACGTACTAGGAAAAAGACAAAAACAACTGCCAAAAGAAAACAAACCAAGGCTAAACCCAAGACGAAAAAGAAAACTCAGTCCAAAGCAGCGCGTCTTAAGTCTAAGGTTAAGGCTAAAAAAACTGCGAAAACAGCATCCAAACGATACCAATACAAGTACAAGAAGAACAAGAAAACGTAATGAGTTCCTACGTTATCGACCAGGCAGAGGAGGGATATGAAAGTAAACTGTCCCTATTTTCCCTTCCTCCAGTGCAAACTGGGGTGGAAAATGTTTACTATCGTGAAATACGACCCGTTGGTATTATTTCGGGCTCGCAAATATTGGAGTTTGACGTTGCCAATGCCTCTCCCGACTACATTGACATTGCAGGAATTGAACTGTCCTTGAAGGTTAGAATACTAACTGATAAAGGTTTGCCTATTAAAACTGTAGATAGTGTTGGACTTGTAAACGCGGCGGCGTGTTCAATTTTTAGCAAGTTTGATTTGTCCTTGCAGCAAAGGATTGTTTCGAGTGCAATCGCTGCAAACTTTCCGTATAAGTGCATTATAGACTCACTAATGGACTATGGCTTAGCGGATAACGTAAGCTGGATGAGTGTTGCAGGATTTGAAAAGGACACAGCAGGGGAAATGGATGAATATACCCCTTCCGACGGGGCCAATCTAGGACTGACTAAAAGAGTGGACAAGACAGTAAATGGAAAGGTGTGGTCTTTAAAAACTCGATTGTTAACTGACATTGCAAGACAGGAAAGACCCATCATTAACGGAGTTCCTCTAAACCTAAAATTCCATCCGGCTTCGGACAGGTTTCGACTTATGTATGCTAATGATCCAGGAACATATGAAGAAACAGAGCCGCCCGTAAAACCAACACCACCTCCCAGATCATCCTACTACACATTAGACATTACCGATGCCAAACTTGTCATACCCATGGTAAAGCTTCATCCGTCTCTACTGATAAGCCACAGCAAGGATATTGAAAATAACACCGCCATGTATCCCTACATTCGCAGTGACATTAAGGTGTTTAACTTATCGGCGGGAATATTTGACTGGTCTTATGACAATGCATTCTTAGATGTTGTTCCCAATCGACTGGTTATAGCCATGGTTCCTTCTAAGGCTTACTCAGGTGATAACCAATCCAACCCCTTTAACTTTAAATGCTACGACCTGTCGTACGTTTCTTACTCGTTAGACGGTCAAATTGTAATGGGCTCGGCATACCAACCAGACTTTGCTAATGACGATTACGCCGATGTATTTGCCGCTATGTATCATTGCATAAAGGACGACCAAACGACAACGCCAAACATAACATACGAGGAAATGAAACAGGGCTATGGTCTAATTGTAATTGACTTGGACAGCAGTAAAGGAGAGGGGTTTACAAACCCTCTGAAAAAAGGGCAAACAAGGCTAACTCTAAAGTTTAAAAATGCCCTTCCTGAAAATGTTAGTCTGTTGCTCTATGGAAAGTTTCAGTCGCTACTACGCATTGATAAGGCGCGAAATGTTATTGTAGAATCATGAATGAAAGTAATATTAACTATTACATGACGTCGGATCCCTACACCAAACAATGCTACCGTGGTGTAATGTCGTATGAAAACCTGCCTTTGCTAGCTTTAAGCAAACCTTCTTTGTATATTGTTAACACTGATATTGCCACGGGCGTTGGCAAACATTGGGTGCTATTGTACATACCAAAATCGGGTCCTAGCGAGTTTTTTGATAGCTTAGGATATGGTCCCTGGTATTATAACTCTAAAATTGTCAACTTTTTAATTAACCACGGACCTTTGTATATTTACAACAGTCAGAGACTGCAAAACTATTTTAGTGACACTTGCGGTAACTACTGTGTACTATTGTCTTACCTAAGAACAAGGGGCGTGTCAATGAATGATTTTGTAACAATGTTTAATAAAAATGACCTGCAAGGTAACGATAACCTTGTGCGAATGTAAATGATTATGTATGTACCCATTATGTAACAATTTGCTAATGTAATTGCGGTAAATAAAAAAAAAAAAAAAATATTTGCAGTTGTCTACTCGTGTTTTTTATTTAAATGGAACTTTCTCGGGGCAGGGTAACAGCAATGGACTGTTTACCTTTGCAAAGCGTTACTTCTTTACAACGTTTCATATGCAACCACAGCATTACAATAACTATTATTAGAGCAGAGAAACAAATGGCTATAACACCGACGGTTATTCCCAATACAATTTTCTTCAAGTCTTGTATCGAATTAGGCACTGTTTGATTGCTGGTAACGTCTGCTTGAGTAAAGTCAACGGGTGTAGTGAATGGGCTGCTTGTTTCTGGGACAATTGTTGGTAAAGGAGTTGTTTCCCGTCGCCCTGATGATGATGTTATCGCAACAGAGGGTAACACAGTGGTATTGTAGCTTTTGGTATGCACAGGGGTAGTAAATACAGGACAGTCACTAACTATTTCAATTGTGTTTGATATCGCCAACAATGAAGTACAGTTGAACAATCCCTTTTGACTCCTAATGTCAATAAACTGTAAACGAGGGTGTTGTTTTATGTACGCCGACCTTAAACGTTTAATGGTGCAGTACCGCCAATCAAACAGTGAGTAGATCTTTGGAAAGTCGTATCCTTGTGGGTCTATGCCTCGGCAAACGAGAACCGGTGGCATATCGCAAGTACATAGCCCTATATCACAGGCGTTAATGAGGGATGCCGAGGAGGTTAATGACGGTGATGTAATGGTCAAAACAATCCACACACAAGCGATGGTAAACCAAGTCATTGTACACGTTGATCTCGTTAGCTGCTCGGTTAAAAGTGTGCCTTTAATCAAGCCGTGTATACAGTGGGTGTGAACCGTGATCAGAGAAAGCCGTTTTATTTACAAAGAGGGGGCGGTGGTGGGTGTGTGTTGCCACACAGATAAGACAATACCTATGTGTTTAGTTCTCGCGCACGGCTATTCAGTGTAGTTAAAATGTCAATTTACTTTCCTAAGTTACTGTCACAACTAAAGGGTAATAAATCAATCATGTATTTTCTAGTAGCAGCGAGGTAGGGATTAAAATAAGGGTGTGGTTAAGTAAGGTTAATAAGGGTTGGGATTTAGCGAAAAGGGTCACTTGAGCTCCAAACCAAGTGGCATGATGCTTGCTGCAACTTTGGGCTGTTTGCTTTTTGCACTCTTTGTAGCACCCTCAACTGCGCAAAGGGAATGCTTTCCCTGCAGCTGCTATCGGGAAAGACTGTACTGTCCCAAAACGTACGTCAACTGGAAGCAGCTCTTCTTGAGAAAAAACCCGTCTGTGAAATCGCTGGATCTTCGGTCTGCTCGCATGGTAGGAATACCAAAAACAACTCCTACATGGTTGGAAACCTTTCCCAAACTCGAAAAGGTCAACTGGAAAGGGCAAGCTTGCCCCACGTGGATTAGGGAGCAGTTGCACTATCTGCACGTTCATCATGTGCATGTTTTGCACAACTGCCCTCCCATTACCACCTCAGCAAAACCCAAAACAACAACAACTCCTGGTATTACCATCTCAACGAAACCTCAAACAACAACTTCTGGTATTACCACCACCACCACCACCACCACCACCACCTCAGCGAAACCTCAGACAACTACACGATTAACTTTTGGTACTTTTACCACCCCGACTTCCAGCAGCAGCAGCAGCAGCAGCAGCAGCATAATCCTTGGCGCACTGGTAAAAAGCACTTTTTTTACAACACGGGAATTAAAAACTACCACTACCACCACCTCGACCACCCCAACCATCCATACCACACCCAGTGTCAACATTACCAGTGCCAAAGGTAAAGGAAAGTGGAATGTTAAATTGGACAAGGGTAAAATTAAGATTAGCTACGAGTCGTCAAACAACAACAGACTAGTGGCCATTGCCGTGTCAGTACCTGTGGTGTTTGGTATTATGATGGCAGTTCTAGGGGCTTTTATCCATTGCCTAAGGCGCTATGGTCTTGTGGGACCTGTCATTGTACTGGAAGATGAGCAAAACCAGGATCAAACTGCCAGTGCCAGCAACTCCTCCTCCGCCTCCTCCTCCGCCTCCTCCTCTTCATCATCTCGCCAAGCGCCTTCTCAAAATGTAAACCATTCATCCGTGTCGTCTGTTTCCTCTTCGGTGGACAACCGATCCGCCGTGACAGATAGCAGCGCGAGTCTTCAAGGCGACAGCATTAACTCAAAAACGTAAGTACTTATTTTTTTTTTAATATTAGTACTGTTATAGCATTGCCCTGTGTGTGTGTGTGTGTGTGTGTGTGTGTGTGTGTGTGTGCGGTTATTACATTGGTTTTTTTGCATTACCACCATAGTACATAGTTTATGCTGTTTGGGTTTTAGGTCTTCAGAATCTCAAGAGGAACAACAAAGCAACACCAAAAAGCAATCACCCCCTTCCTCTCAGTCCTCTGCTCAGTCATCTGTATACACCCCTAAGAACACGGTATCACCCTTTCCAGCCTCTTCCCTGTCTTCTCCTCCTTCCAGTTCATCGTAAGTACTTTTTATATCTTATAATAGTACTATTATAGCACATTGGCACATTGATTAGCGCCATAGTACATAGTTTATGTTGTTTAACACGCAGGTCTTCATGCTCGCAGTCTTCACCTTCCCTTCAGTCCTCTGCGGTTCCTGAGGTATCAATCTTCCCCGACTCTTCCCCGTCTCCTCCCAGTTTATCCTCTCCATCTACTGGTTTACTTCACTCGACCACCACCCCAAACAATTCCAATGCCACGTAAGTAATATTAAAACAACTGCTCCTGCAAAGTAAATGCTTAAACTCGCTTTCAATGTATTTTTATTTTTTATTTTTTAACATGGGCTGTTGTCTACATACACTTTTGTAGAGAGAAACCTGTCCATAGCCCCCTGGCTAAAGATTCGTCACTTGGTTCGCCTAGACATTCGTCTCCCTATAACGGGGCTAGTTTTGAGTAAGTTTAAATTAAATATTGTCGTAGGGTTAATATGTTTTATGTTATTGTTATTCGTGCAATTAGTCTAACAATAAGTAGAAAAATTTGCAATAGTTTAAGGTTTCTATTTGTTTCTGTAGTTCCAACATTGCCCGGCAAGTTAGCCCTGTAACTGACTCATCTGACGAGCAAATGTTCCGGTATGTACCTTATGTTTCTTACAATGTGTTTTGCATTGTAGCTTAACTGAAGAGGAAAGAAAAGGGCTAATGTCTGATGCTGAACTGTCGGATGATCAATACACATTTAGGTGTGTGTGTGTGTGTAATGTTGCGCTTAATGTCTATTTTGTCCCTAATTGTTTTGGGTTACATATTAAAAGGGTTGTTATTTTAGCTTTCAGCACAACATGACGTATTCGCCCAGTTCATTGCCCGGCTCAGATAAATGGCTAAACCATCACTTGAACGACCTTTCCGACAGCGAGCAGCAAAGGTGTGTACGCGTGTTTAAATAATAATAATAATAATACCTCCCCTCCTGTGTCTGTGTATTGTAATACGTTTATATAAATATATATCTATGTATACTACAGATACGAGTTTGCAGACTTTGATAGTATTGGCACTGACTCTGCAACGCTTGGTATTGGCACTGACTCTGCAACCCTTGTAGCTAATGACAGGTTAGTGTTACATCTATGTATATATATATATTAGTGTACATATTTATATACGCACACATATACACACGTATATATTTTTATATATATATATATATATATTTGCTTTACATTAAAGCTGTAGTCAAAGCGACGGCAGTAACACTTTCCAGCAACAACAACACAAGGTTTTGGTTGAAGAAACATCTTTAGAGTCGAGGGCCACAACGAGTAACCTTACCGGTGAAAGCACAGTACCAGAAAGCTTCATAGGAAATAAGGAGGAGGAGGAGGTGAAGGAGGAGGAAGGGGAGGAGGAGGAGGAGGAGGAGGAGCAGCAGTCTCCAAAGAGAAGAACGTCCACTCGCACAAAGCACAAGTTTACTCCCTATCAACACGGGTAGGTGTTACATATATATATATATATATAATAATAATAATAATAATAATAATATATAGTACTCTTTATATACGTTCTTTAAAACGTAACCAATACAATGTATTGTTATTTTGCAGGTTGAACTAAAGATAACCCAACCATGGTCTCCCAGTTAATCTTACAATTGGTCGTCCGGTTGCAGCATTTTGTATGAAATTAGTTGTATGCATATATGCATATTTGTATATAGTTATCACTGCACTTTGTAATAGTATTAATAAACACGTTTGATAAGGCCTTTGCACGGTAAACAGCTTTGGTATTATCCTTGTTATCATTACAAGCACCAATACTGCGGTGGTGTAATCTCTAAATCCTATAAGAACGCATGGGAAAAGTATCAACCCTTTTTACTAATTGTGTAAGTGTCGGTTTACACGTTGCGGTTATCGCTATCTCAAAGACTATATAAGATTGCACGGCATTTAGGTTTACACTTTTACTTTGTACACCACACAAGTTGCATACATCTTTCACGCTTTATACATTGCTGGCAGCATTCTTTCTCCTTCATCATGGCTAGTGGCAACGTTACTTTGTAAGTATGTTTTTTATTTGATTTTCGCTTTCGTAAAACAGTGTGTGCGCTTTAAAGGTATTCCTGTTTTACCTTTTTTTTACTTTTAGAACCCCTGTTAGTTACCTAAACATTGGAGAAGCTTTAAGGGATGTTTTTAAAAATATTGAAAAGGTGCGCCTTAATGTCACCTCCATCCAACAACACGTTAGTGAGTTGGTGCAATTTCTAGGACTTCCAAACTCAATTAAGGTAATGTGCATGTTTATGTTGGTGTGTTTTTTGTTTTTTAAAATCATTATGTTTCAATGTAGTACTTTAACTAATTTACTTTATAGGACGTTGATAACACTAGTAGCGAAAACACTGGTTCGGATGTCGTCCACATTAGCGAGTGTAACGAGCCCCCCGTTAACAATACTGTACACGAAGCTACAAGGTGTAGCACTCCCTTCCCGGGACACAACGAAGAGTCCCTGGTACTTGAAACCAATGAATCTACCATTGGTGTTGTCTCGTCTTCAGCATCCTCTAGCTCTTCCTTGCTAATTACCACCACCCCCTTAACCACTGTAAAACCCAGCAAAAGGGTCTGTCGTAAGCGCGCACTACCTCAAACGCTTAGTGATAGCGCAGGTGAACCTCCGTGTAAAGTAAGAAAGGTAAGACATTTTATTTGTGTATCTTCTTTTTATTTGCAATACACATGTACATAAAAGTATGTATATATATATATATATATATATAAAACCACCGTGTATAACAATGGTATTCTACTGAGAGTTTTCGTGCATTGTTATTGATGTGTACGGTTGACTTGCGTAGGCATACGGATGCGGTTCAATGTTTTTGGATAGCTCCTTGCATAGCACGTCATAGTCCTGTGTGTGTAAGTTAAAGGACCTCTTCCTAAAATAATAATAAAACAATAAAAAACTTTTATAATTGTGCACTCTAATAACAATTTCTACTAATAAATTATCACGGTATAACAGTCAACACACTTACCATTTACTTAGGCCTGGTTCTTCGTCGGGACTAAAGCAAATGTATTCCACTCCTAAATGTTCCTTTTTCTCACATGTCCAGTCCACGCTTAGGTGAATGCTGTTGTTTAACGAGGTCAAATCATTTTTGCACTTGATGGCGTTGTGTATAACGTTTCTCGGCACTGTAATAAGTCTCGCTGGGTATCCTGCTCTTTTACGTATAATTGTATATTCCTTTTCCAAGTCAAACGAAATAGCAACGGTAACCCTGTGGCTTAACTGCAGTAACCAGCATGAACTCTCCATTTCTTTTTTTGCAAATATTACGCCGGTGTAAAAAAAATGGTGCCTTATATGCTTCCTTGCAGTAGGTATTATGCCTAATACAAGGTATCCCTATATATATATATATACATACATCTATTGCAACCATATTGTGTAATAATGTAATTGCGCAATGTGTACATCTAAATATAAAATATGATGTCATGTTTGTCTATAGGTAGAGGTAAGCTCAAGTGGTAGTACTGTCGAAATAAACAGCAAAAATTGGAGCACGTGGTCCAGTACTATGGTAAGATAGCTCTATTTTATTATTGTGCAATTGTTATGTAATTTTGTTATGTGTTGTACTGTTGCGTATCATTGTTTTAGTAACGTCAAGTCAACGTGTTATTGTTTTAGTTTAGTAACATCGAGTCAATGGACGTTTCATCTATAGCGGAGGAAATTATTAATGGTGGATCCAATGAAAATGGCAATGAAAATGGCAATGGTAGTCAGCTCAGTAAAGATAAGAAAAGTTAAATATGTTATAGTACAATTATAGCTAAACAATTTACGTCTCTACGTCTCTACTTTGCCCGTGTGTTTGTGTTTGTGTGTATATTTCAGGTGCGGTTTCGGGGTACATGTTGTAATTTGGTAACAGTCGTCAATTCACTGTGCATGGTATATTTCAGGTTTGCAATTTCATATTGTGGTTTACCTACGTAGTAGTATTTTTCATGTGTGCATTCATGTATATTTCACGGTAGGCACATTTATATTTCATTTATACGTAGTTAAAATAAGTTAGGTTTAGTATGCACTAGCGTTAATCTAGAATTAAGCAACACATAAAATAAAGCGACCTTCACGTGGTATGTGTTGTCAGTAGTGCCTAACATGCATGAAACTAACAGCTTTATTCACCAAACGTATAACAACTATTTAATGTTATTGTGTTTACATTTACAGCATTGGTGTAACGGTATCGCCATCAAACAAGCAATAAAGCATCTTTCGTTGCGCGTAATATATCTAGTCATCTAAATAACAAATTAGTATTTTTCAATACTATAGTCATTTCTAAATGTACCATTTGCTAAGGTTTGTGTTTAGAAATAATAAAAAATAACTGTTTTTACAAAAAAAGGTGTTTGTTCATTTCCTTATTATAATAGTTCCGCGTATCAAGTCCTATCACAAAGTAACACAATTCCCCTAAGTATTATATAAATTTGTAGCATTTGTAGTTCTTTCTCACGAAAAAAAAAATAAATTAGCTGGTCCTAATAGTAACAGGTGTTATCTCACCTTTCCATCCCTTATCTAACCTTTAGTAAAAGTCTTCGGCGTGTGCGGTCCCCTAGTCTAAAAAACCAAATGTCGTTATCATCTATGGTTTAAGGTGTCTTTTACAAAATAGGTAATTGCGATAACGGGGCTATGGGAAAAGTTGTGTTTATTAGTCTTAATTAGCCGTGCTTAACCCGTCAATCAATACGCATTCCTAAGTAAACTCCACCCTAATAGCAAGTGGAAGTAAAGTTTGGGTAACTTGTCATCAGTTCAACATGGCGCGGTATTACGTTAATACGCGAACCGGGGACATTACCATGCACGGGGAGGCCAAAAGTTTGCTGGACTTGGGAACGTTGTTAATATTACAACCAAACAAAGACTTGGTCCAAGCAACCGTGCAAATAACAATGGCCATAGTTTTTCTTCTAGCCTTAATATGGCTCAGTACCGTCGCTTTGGTGCTGGTCATTCATCTACCTTCCTGGTTCTACACAGTGTGTCTTTGGATAACGGTACTCGGAAGTGCATTCGTGGGAATATTGATTTACATATACAAACTCAATGTAAATACAGTGTTCCCACAAGTAAGGGCTGCCATGCGTCCTGCAACCCCATAAACAAATTAGGATACAAACTTATATCGTTGGAGTTACAGTTGGATTTAGTGCTTAACTTTTTAGTGTGTTCATCGTTCAACAAGTTTGCCATACGCAGCCTCAAATAGGGTTACAAACCCGTTATAGTTGGATTCAGTGTTTAACTTTTTAAAGTCATCAAAAACTGTATAAACGTTTTGTGTCATCATCATCATCATCTAATTCAAAGGTAAGGTTTATATATTGTATACCCAATGTACCACTGTCATATACCCGCATGCACTAAGCATAGCAAGGTCGCGTGTCCTCAACAGTTGCGTGCGCGCTTGGCTTGTTCAATGCCATACGTTCAGGTAACGTTCAAAAATTAGCCAAGGTCGCATGTCCAGTTACGTAACAGCTCGTGCGAGCTTGGTCGGTGCCATACGTTCAGGTAACGTTTAAGCCACTTAAGAGATAGGGTTCAAAGGTTCAATTTCGACAGGCCAGCTCCTTATATACTACTGCTACCGTCCCATAGCCGCCAGTGTGATAAGAGGGTAAAATCGCCAGAAAATGTACACCTTCACCAATCCTCTCAAATAATCCAGATTTTAAGACAATAGAAGTTCGAAATACAAAACAAACAGATTGTTTGAATCAAGGCAATACCAAATTTACTCAGATATAGGCTAACAGTATTTATCATTTTCAGTCTTAATTTAGCAGAATTTACTGAATGTGTAGAGTTACCGATTGTACATTTTCTAACGATCTGACCCAAGAGTGTCCCCTCCTTACTCTGAGGTGCGAGCTCTATGCTTATTGATAACTTATATATGTGATATGCTGTAATAAGAGCGGCCATTTAATTGAATATATTAGGGACATCTCTGGTCATAATTATTGGTTATGGTATATTTCATGTTCATATTCTTATAAAATACCTTGTGGGGATTAACTTGTTTACCTGTTCTAGGGGCTGTGCTTAGGGGTATTAACATTAATGTCTAGACTACCCCTACTAAAGGGAGGGGATTAGCACAGCCCAGGTAACCAGCAACAGGCATGTTTCAGGGCTCTGGAACATGTCTGGTTGCCATTTTAATGTTTGTTTGATATTCATTCTCCATATTGATTTGTACATGTAACCATGTTTCCATGTATCACCATGTTACCAGAGGGCAGAGCTGTATATAAGGTTGTGTGGTTGGCATATTGAATCACTTCTGCTTTAACTGAGACTCTGCCACCACCAACTTGCTCTGCACCTCTGGGTTGTGTATTTATATTACTAGGTTCATTCGGCCATTGTGAACTCAATAAAATACAAGATCCCAGCAAGGTATACCAGCAGTTGTGTGCATTTTTGATAGTTAAATAGATTTTATCTATAGTCATATAACCTTTGAGCAATCCTACAGGTGTACCTAATACACATTGCCAAGAACGAAGTCTCTACCATCGCTCCAAGTTATCCTAGTGATATTTCAAGTCAACCTAGATATTTAATTTAAAATTGGTGATCGAACGCCGGGCAATGGCTACTCGCTCAAAGAACGATTCCCTGAAGGATTTCCAGGACCTGAGGGAACAAATCTCTACGCTCCAGAGTAAGAACACGAAGACGGAACAGAAAATGCTGAAAGCAGTGGGTGACGTATCAGATTTCCTAAGAGAAAGTGCAGTAAATAACATTAACATGACTCGTGTACAAGGTGTTCTAGCTCCTGAAGTATTTACAGGAGGGAAATTTGAAGACCCACAAATGTGGATAGCTGCTTATGAGAAATTCTTAGCGTACAATGATCCAAAAAAGGCAGATAGCCAGAGCATGGTATCTGGACCATAACATTGAAAACAGAGCCACTTGGGCTGTAATGAAGAAGGAGTTTTTAGATCATTTCACTGATGTTACTTCAGACACTAGAGCCGAATTGGCGTTAACTAAAATGAACGAGGATGAACCGATTGACGATTTTATTCCAAGGGTCTCACAAGCTTATAGGACCCTGGGATATACAGCAGGGGAGAAGTTAATTCGTCTTATGGACGCCCTAACACCAGAAATTAGGGAAGAGGTGGAAAGAGTTCCAGACCTCACTTTTGAATTAGCAGTAAAAGCCGCACTTAAAGCAGGCAAGAAAGTAAGCCAAAAGCAGCAGAAATTAGGAGCAACCATTTCCAGAGTGGATGGAATCACTGATGTGTTAGGGAAAATTACGACCTATATGTCACCAAATATAAATGCTGTTCAGACCAGTTTTTCCGACAGTACATCGGAAACAGAGCGTTTAAAGAAGGAAATCCAAGAACTAAAGCTCAGTATGATCCAAATGCAAAAACCACAGAAATCTACTGATACAACCGATGTGATGATTGATTTGCTTAAAGAAATGCGCCAATCTATGCGCCAAGGTTTTGCCATTAATGCGGTCAGTTCTAATGATACTCCAGCACCTAGTCATTCTAATGAGATTACATGTTACGAGTGTGGCGGCAAAGGCCATATGGCCAGGGAATGTGCTACACGATTGAGGAGAGGTCGCGGAGGAAGAGGACGGGGAAATTACAACCGTAACAGGAGTCGGAAAACTAATCTCCTCTTGCAATGACGGGGGTATTGTGAGGGAGAATGAATGCCAATGTACGGAGGACGACTACTGCTATGGACTACCGATAATGAAAGAAACAACTTTGAGACCCACCAAAGTGCTGATCAGCCAGATCTGCACAAAGCAACAACAAAATAGGATTTCGAGTAAGTACCGCAATATTTCTCATATTTTGGATGGGGATAATTCTGTCACAGTATGTGTGGGATCGGTCTGTACTTCAGCACTTATTGATACTGGAGCCGATAGGTGTTGTATGAGTCAAACTTACTATGAGAAAATCCGAAAAGAAGGTAAAATAACTAATGTCAGACCATCGACTGTATTTTGTACTTTTGCAGGTGGGGGGACAATTGACGCTGTTTGTGATATTACGACTATGATTACTATTGACGGGGTAGAATATACTGCTGATTTTCATATTATTCCCTCTCTTCAATATAACTGTATTATGGGCCGCGATTTCTTAAGGAATTATGGTGTAACAATTAGTTATGAAGGGGAGGCGGGTACTTTTACTGCAGGAGCCGCAGTTAGATTATCTCAGGTATTAACTATCCCAGCTGAAACAGAGGTGTTATTTAATGGACGATTAGAATCAGGAAAAGCTGTACCTGACGGGACTTTCTTGAATTTTGCTGCTACTAAAATCCATAAGTTTCCTCACGTTTTTGCAGCCCGTACTTGTGTTAGAGCCCAGCAAGGGCAGGTTATAATCCGATTGATTAATACTGGGATTAATGCAGTAATCCTGGACGCGAACACAGTAGTGGGGTCTGTAAGAGTGCACAAGAATGTGTACGTGTGAGTGCTACTATGGTAGGCGTCAGTGCGATTCAGCAAGGTGTTAAAGCTGAAACGACCACTCATATGGGAAAAAATGAGAGTAGTAGTAAACAGGAAACTTCTGATAAAGCTTTTTCTCCAGCAGTGGATTATTCACGCTCTGTTTTAACTGATGATCAACGATTAAGAATGGATTCTTTATTGAGGAAATATTGTGATGCTTTTGTGGGTCCCGATGGTATACTGGGTTGTACTAATTGGGTGGAACACGAGATATATCTAGAATCTGGGGCAAAGCCAGTACAACAAATGCCTTTTAGGATGTCTCCTGAGATGAGAGAAAAACTCAGGAACACTGTCCAGATTCAAGTAGATATGGATATAGTCGAACCTACTCAGGGAGGGGCTTGGGCCTCTCCAGCCTTTCTAGTTGCCAAAAGTTCTGGCGGGGAGAGGCTTGTCTGTGACTATCGCTCACTCAACGCGGTCACAATTCCACAATATTTAGCCATTCCCAGAATAGATGATACCCTGGATGCAGTCGGGCAGATTAAGCCTAAATTCATATCAGCTTGTGATCTCATGATGGCTTTCCATCAAATTCCTATTAGAGAGCAAGATCGTGATAAGACTGCATTCCTAACCCCATTTGGCAAGTTCAGGTATAAGAGGATGAGCATGGGATTAAAGAATGCCGCTCGATCCTGCCAATCAATAATAGACATGGTCCTGCTAGGATTAAAGTTCAAATCTAGCTTATGTTATGTAGATGATATAATAACATTCTCACGAACATTTGATCAGCATCTGAAGGATATGGAATTATTGTTAATAAACATCGTCAAAGCCGGTCTCAAAATGAAACCTTCTAAGTGTATAATCGCTGCACAAGAGGTACCATTTTTGGGTCATATTTTAGATGAGAATGGCATCAAGCCAAACCCTGAAAAGGTGCGAGTGATAGGTGAGATTAAATCTCCTACTTCTCAGAAGTTAGTTAGACGATTTCTGGGAATCACAGGGTTTTATAGACGATTTATACCTGATTATGCTATGAGGGCCCGTTGCCTCTATGCTTTAACCAAGAAGAACATTGATTGGGAGTGGAAGGAGGAACATGAGCAAGCGTTCTTAGATCTTAGGGAGGCTTTGAAACATAGTTCTCTCTTACTCTACCCTGATTTCTCAAAGGATTTTCTGGTTACAACGGATGCCAGTGGCTGGGGGATGGGCGGGACCCTCAGTCAGGCTGATGATCAAGGGAGGTTAAGACCTGTAGCATATATTGCCAAATTGTTTAATCCGGCCCAAAGAAATTATAGCACTCTCGATCGTGAACTCGCAGGTATTATTTTTGCTTGTACTGAATGGCGAGTTTATCTTGAGGGCAAGAAGTTCAAAATCAAGACTGATCATGCTCCATTGCAATATATATTGAATCCCCGAAGTAAACTATCTTCCAGACAGATTAGGTGGGCTGCAGAGCTCAGGGGATTTGATTTCTCAGTGGAATATTTGAAAGGGAAGGAAAACGTAGTCCCTGATGCCCTTTCGAGATTAGACCTTGATACCCCTGATCGGGAGGACACTACCTTATTTGAGACTTTCCCCAAGCTATGTCATGTGTCTACAGTGGACGTGGCGACACGCCCACCTGCTCATATAGCCAGGCAACCCAAGCGGTTGAGAAAGGATCAAGCAGCGATTACCCAGGGATTAGTCCCAGACACTGAGAATGAAAACACTAATCCAGTGGTGCATTTCAGTGAAGATCCTCAGATATATCTATATGAGCAGGAGACAGGAGAAGAGATATCAATAAATGCCATTCAATCTTCTCCTAGGCCCAATAACATCAAGAGAAACAGGTATCGACATAAGGTGAAAGAACTAGAATTTGAAGGGTTGGGAATCTCTAGGCAGTCTTTGAAGGAGGCTCAAGATCGTGATGAGCTATGTCAGGATATTATCCAATTTATATCTGACAATGAACTGCCTGATGATTTAAAAAGAGCTAATCTAATCATTCATAGGGAGGCCAATTTCCTGGTAGTCAATGATATCCTCTATCACCTGGACATATCTATGGGTCCTGATGCTCGAGTCCGACCTCAGGTAGTAATTCCCCTGGGAGTCAGAGAGATAATTCTACAGATGCATCATGACTCAATCCAAGGAGGGCATCTAGGACCCCAGAAAATGATGGCTTCTATGAGGGAGAGATACTTTTGGCCTAGTCTTTCAAGGGATGTAATAAATTATTGCAAGTCCTGTAGTACCTGTGCCAAGATGAAGAAAATGACCCATCCCATCCGTCCTCCACTCACTATTAGAGATCCAGCTCCTAGACCCTGGGACACAATAAATCTGGATGCTTTGGAAAGGTTACCTGAAACTAAAGCTGGTTACAAGCACATCTTAGTAATTTGTGACTATTATAGCCGTTTCGTTTTATGTGTACCTCTCAAGGACATGACAGCAGAGACGTTCGGAGAAGTATTTTTCTCTAAGGTATTGTGTAGGGTAGGAGGGGTTCGAAGAATAATCAGTGACAACGGAAAATCTTTTTCTAGTAAACACTTTGCTCAGATATGTGCACGATATCATATCACTCATTCTTTCACTTCAACTCATCATCCCCAAAGTTCAGGATTGGTCGAACGCAGCAACAGATCCGTGTTAAGCGTCCTAAGGAACTATTTGAATGAGTTTCAAAATAACTGGGATGAGTACTTGGATGCGGTCACTTATGCCCTCAACACTACCACAGCATATGGCACGGGGATGTCTCCCTATGCCCTTGTCCATGGCTGTGAACCACTCTCTCCTTTTGAGGTTAATGTCAATCTAGACCTTCAAGAGGGAGATACCGTGGGTGAGAGGTTTGCTGTAATTCTACAGAATCAAGAGAAGGCCCATCTCAAGGCCAAACATCATCTTGAACGCATCCAAGCCAACATGAAAGCTAGATATGATAAACGGGTATATGATCCTGATATAAGGGAAGGAGACCTATGCTGGTTGCATTGGCCCCGGATCAATGAACCCTTGACGAAATTAAAACTCGCTCAACAGTATCATGGCCCATACTATATTGTTAGATTCAATACTGACGCCACGGTTTTTCTGAGAGAAGTTCGATCAGGGAAATTTATGAACAAGCCAGTCAGTATCATGAGGTTGAAGCGAGGTTTGTCTAGGGAAAGTGTGGAGAAAGATTGGCAAGAACCGACCGAGGAGATTGATGATCCTGCAGATCTAACTGAAGGCGATTTACCATTAGAGAGTTTTGTCGACCCTGATGTTATTTCTGGCGGTCGATCATCAGCTCCTACCCCTATTCTTTCTGCAATTGATGAGGAACCAACTAGTGGACCTGAGGAGGAGGAAATCCAACCCATAGACAAGGGAAACTCTGATCATGAATCTGAATATTCTTGTGATGAGCACCTTTCTGAGTCTGATGAGGAGGAAGACCTCTTATTTAATCCTATTAACAAGGGACCCAGGGTGGCTAAGTCAATTGTAGGGGGAGAAACGCCTGCTTACCATCTCATTCATAAAATATTGGATGTGAGCAAGCCCAGAGGGGAGGAGTTGAAATATTTAGTTCAATTCCGAGACGGGGATAATCTGTGGCTGCCTATCAGTCATTTTAATGAGGAGGCGAGGAAATCCTATGTGACTACAGAGTTAGAAGCTAGGGAGGTGCCTCGCACCCGCTCCCGGTCTCGTAGAAGTTGATTAAGTATTTTATCTTATTCAGATCATGTCCCAAACGTAGGAAATATATTTCAATTTGAACTCATTTACCAATTGTTATTGTACCCCTATGCCAACGATGCTTATTCACGTGAAAATCTCCCGGTGCTTAACCCTCAATGCAATTTGGCGAGTTCTAATGAATATATTTCATCCTTCAATTAGTTTAGTCTTATTTTAGGGGATATGTCTGATATTTATCTAGGACATACTGTACTATCATTGTCTATGTGCCCCAAACAATTCATCTAATTTAGCTTTGAAACGGTGTACAACGTTTTGGCTTTCCCAAACCTTACAGTATTATATTTTCCTTATGCTTTCTATCGGCGCAAGCTTAGTAATGCTCAGCTACTTAATTACTAGACCTGAGCGACAGTCAAGCTTTATCGCGCCAAAACAACCATTTCTCACCTTTATTCTATCCGCTCATGAAAGCTGCAACGAGCCTGCGCCCTTAGGGCGACCAGGCTAATTAAGCTTGTCGTGAGTGTTGATAAAGCTAAGTTATAACGATAGCCAGGCTTTCTGCTCAAGAGTATATATGGGAAGCGATTATGAGGTATAGGCCATACCTATCTTGGTACTGTCTACATACGGTTAGACATACAAGTTCTCCAGACATTTGATAAGCGCCAGCTCTTGATAAAAAGTCTATTTATTGACTCTTTCAAGATGAAGGGATTCGTCTGGGTAAGCAACAATTTTATTTACGGCCTCTTGAGAGAATTGTTTCTGCTACTGTTATAGTTAGCTACTGAATTTTACTTTTGTACAAGAAGACCAGCGAATATTTGACTTAGGCCTTTTTGATAGGGCGGTTTTATTATAAGCTATAGTAGTTTGAATTTCTAGGTATCACTATATAGCCTACTGGTCTCTGTACTACTACGAGCTTGTTTATTATTGTATGTAACATTGGTTAACATGAATATTGAGACGCAGTTCTATTCTTGTTTGCTTTTAGGTATTGATATTATTTGGATTTATCCAACTGACTCTGGGTTGGTGGGAAGAAACGGTGGATAGACACAATGTTGGGGTAATTTTTAGAAAGGCCCCACGCTTCGTAATAATGCCAGAAGGAAAAGGCACAATGGGGATAAAAGTCAAGTTACCTCAGAGGATGAAGGCGTTCCCCACTGAACTGATTCATCCCTGTTTAAATGGTACCCACGAAAGCTCTCGCACATTAAGAGAAAGGGGCTTCTGTAAGGTCTGTAAGGAGGTAACAGACTTCATGATGATGCAGAACGAACATTATAACGTATTGAAGGTCCGGTGTCGTCAGATGGATAAAAATCTGTGGCACATGTTAAGGCATCCGACCAGTGAAAAGTCAGCTAGGAAATATTGTGATTCCCCTCTTGATTTCATAGGTGACCTGTCAAGGACAATCTTTGGGATGGCCACTATGAAGGATATATTTATGCTAGCCGATCACATGACTAGTCTAACAAATACTGTGTTATCCGTCGCTCAAAATCAAGATACCTTGAAGAACTTGACCATCCAAGTTGCCAGACAAACTACTTCAGTAATGAGAAAGATGAATGACAAGTTTGCCAGGGCTGAGAAAAACGTGGAACAAACAAGGAGCAGTATCATATCCATGGTAAGCGGTTTAGGCCGAGCTATAAGAAGCAATACACAGGACGCATTTTGGAATGCACATTTCTCATTATCATTGGGCTATGTGCAATACCAGATTGCTTTGTTAGCTGCTTACACTGAAGAAATCTCTGAATGGGTAGACATCATGGAAGATCTGAGGGAAGGGAGAATAAGCACCCGGCTTATTAGTCCTCCTCAACTACATGACATTTTAGTAGGTTATGAAGGCACTCTAGGACGTGAAGGAATGCGCCTGTGCATTAAAGATCCTTCGTTCTATTATTCTAATCATCTTCTTACTTTTAAATATACCAAACAAGATCTCTATCTATTAGTTAAATTACCAGTCGCGTCAGGAGACTGTGTTTATGTCCATTACCGGTCAGTGATACTTCCTGTACCATTATCCAGGGATCGATCGGTAGGGTTTACCAAAATCCAGGACATAACAGATAATATTCTAATAAGTAAGAGTGGTGCTTCATATGTCATTCTATCCAACGAGCAATTGCTTCAGTGTGACTTTGGCCTCTATACCGAATGTAATGTAATATCACCTAAGAGAGAGGCAGATTCGTTCTCATGCTCTTGGGCGGTATGGAAAGGACATAGAATCGAGCAGGAATGCCAACATAATATTCAGGTCGGTGGTAGTTATCCAGACTCTATCATCGATTTGGGAGATTCTTTGTTTTTAATAACCTCCAGCCTTGGGCAAGTGGTACTCTTTGAGCCTATGAACGGGACGAGGGAGAATATTTCTTGCACCTTTTGCACTATTCATCTACCTTGCCAGGGGAGTATTAGCATCGGACACATGATTTCTCAATCACTTCAGGAGTGCTCTATTGAGACAGAGATCCACGTAATACATCATGTTAATCTCCCTTTGCTGCAAGCCTTTAATATTTCTTTACCAGAGGTGTCAGCAGATTCTTTCGTCAGAAATATATCTTATTCTTTTGATCTCCCAGAGTTGAATAGTTTTGAAGAGGGAGGTATTATAGAGGGTGAACAAGATCTAGAGGAAGCAGTGTACAAATTGAAACAACGACATTTTGGGATTTTACCTTTGGCAATCCCAGGAAATTCAAAGGATTCTACACCATCTTGGTTCACCTGGAAATTTTTAATATCTTCAAAAGCTATTCTTATCTTAACTCTTATCATTGCAACTGTGGCGGGAGTTTATTCGGTTGTGCAAATCAGGCAGATATGGCCAATCTTATTATCTATCTCAGCTTCAATGCCAGGAGCACGGGCCGCAAGGATTGTGCAACCGAAGAGAGAAGTTATTTCTCTTTTTCCAGCACAAAAATTGCCTGAATTAAATCCCCAGGATACTGGAAGAGGGTGGCGTGAAATACTGGAAGGTATTGATTACCAGGATTTCCTGTTGACCCTAATTCTGCTGACCATGATTATAATAGCGATACGACGACACCTCTGGTATATCATAAGATGGACCCTTAACAGGATTGATTACTTTGGTCTATTTTCTTATGTGAAAATACCTTCTAACGCCATCTCCCATCAAGGAATTCAAGTCTATTTTAAAGTAGGACGTACAGGAGATAATGTTTGCATCCCCCTGTTTAGCATGTTGCATGAGAGGAATGGTTTCAAGACTTTGGCCATTCCTAAAATAATGGATCTAACCATTGATCGAGGATGTGCATATTTTAAAGTTTATATTACGAAAGCTGGATATTTTACCTTTAGGCAAGGAAGCAGGGTCTGGAACGTAGAAGTGCCCGAATTTGTTCTGTTAAATAAGTGGACTGGTTTCAGGCTTAAGGAAATCTTGAGCACTATGGATGATGAAACCACCACTATAGGCATTTTCTTATTAAATTCTTCTCAGGGTTTTGAGGAAATGGTGGATCCTCCTGAGGTGGATAAATTTAATATGACCCCTATCTTGCCTAGGAGAAAAGGCAAATTCTCACGCCGTAGGTTGTTTCCCCAGAACAGACAACAGAGTCAGAACCGTTTACCTAGTATTAGCGAATCCAATGCAATAATTGAAGATAACGAATTAGAAGAAGACAAAGATAATTTTCTTCTACCTGAGGAGAACGGTGCATCTGTTCCCCCAGCTCCTGTAATCAGCGCAAGGCGTTCCCCAGCCTGGTTGCCCAAGGTGAGCAGCAATGCTATCTGACATGGTTGATTTGCTTTATTGTTTTCCTTTTAGTTCTGGAAATTTCTTTGTTTGATCGTTTCAAGTTTTTGGAATATTGACTCATACTTCTACTTGTCGGTTATTATCCACAATCAATTCTTATATGAGTAAGCTGAATGTATATAACTGTATCTTGCATGTGTGTGACGGATTATTTTCCTATTCAGACGAGAAGTAGAGGCGGTATGGGACCACCTTCACCACCCCAGCAGCCGAAAACCCCCCAAAGTAAGACACTGCAGGCAAATGGTCATCTGCTCCAGGATGACGGCATGGTCAATATCAAACTATCTCCTTGATTTGAAACGTGGAATCGACAATGTTTCTCCATTAGAAGAGAGAAAACTGGCTTCAAATGAAGTATATCTCCTATGAGCGAATACCAACCGGTATATGGGGCCTTGATAAAAGGAAGTAGATGTTTTCTACTCGCTGATGTGTATATAGACTTTTACAGATAGAAGTGTTCGTTTAATTGGATTATAAATCGTGGCAAGCAGGATCACGATCTATTCTAACACAGCACAGATGGAACAAGTGATTATGAAAAGACTCTTGAAAGACACCCAAATCAGTGCCTGGACATTCCTGGGTTTTAAAGATGAGTAATACTTCCTGAGGATCAGTTATTTCGGAACTTTATTATTCTTGGACTGTTGTGCCTGGATTATGATGCAGTAACTAGTAGGACCTTTCGGGGTATCTAAGTAATTTTGACTTATATTCGAGAAGGTTATTCTCTATGTATTTTATATTCTTTCTGGAAACCAGTTAGAGGTTGGAGATCTTTTTGAAACGAGATGTTTGTGCGGTTATTTCTGTTACTGTGTAGTTTGAGTTAAAAACGGTGACTTTAATATATTTATTTGATTTTCCTTGTGTAGTGGTAACACAAGACCAGTGTGTCCGGAGGTAATGATAACTTATATATGTGATATGCTGTAATAAGAGCGGCCATTTAATTGAATATATTAGGGACATCTCTGGTCATAATTATTGGTTATGGTATATTTCATGTTCATATTCTTATAAAATACCTTGTGGGGATTAACTTGTTTACCTGTTCTAGGGGCTGTGCTTAGGGGTATTAACATTAATGTCTAGACTACCCCTACTAAAGGGAGGGGATTAGCACAGCCCAGGTAACCAGCAACAGGCATGTTTCAGGGCTCTGGAACATGTCTGGTTGCCATTTTAATGTTTGTTTGATATTCATTCTCCATATTGATTTGTACATGTAACCATGTTTCCATGTATCCCCATGTTACCAGAGGGCAGAGCTGTATATAAGGTTGTGTGGTTGGCATATTGAATCACTTCTGCTTTAACTGAGACTCTGCCACCACCAACTTGCTCTGCACCTCTGGGTTGTGTATTTATATTACTAGGTTCATTCGGCCATTGTGAACTCAATAAAATACAAGATCCCAGCAAGGTATACCAGCAGTTGTGTGCATTTTTGATAGTTAAATAGATTTCATCTATAGTCATATAACCTTTGAGCAATCCTACAGGTGTACCTAATACACATTGCCAAGAACGAAGTCTCTACCATCGCTCCAAGTTATCCTAGTGATATTTCAAGTCAACCTAGATATTTAATTTAAAATTATCTATGGCTCTATTTCAGCGATATTTCATGGCCCCAGTGGGAGCATGCGGCTTTATAGTCTCCCATGTTAGATCGGCAAATTACCGTGTCTGGCATTAAGATTTCAGACACTGCCTCGAGAACAAGAAGCTTGAAATGTTTCAATTTTTTTCCAGTTCAGGGAAAATAAATGCCTTTCCGGGCGCCTTTGGAACATTATTTTTGTTATTTATTTATTTTCTGGAAACTTCTTAGCTGCCAAGTAGCTGCCAAGCCTTTGCAACTTGGTCGTTTGGCCAGCCATTCCTACTGCATGCAAACTAGTTTAGCAACTTGGCACACTAGCTATTCGGAATTATTTAATATATATCCTACTATATGTAACGTAATTTTGAGAGCATGTCATGCAGGTGGGCGTGTCCCTAGTGTTGTCATGATTATCAGGAGTGTCTTCGGGGCCATATTTGGGGGATGTTTTAATTTATTCTGTTCAAATTGTTGGTCTTATATATTTTTTTTGTTTTTGTTTTTACGACAGCTTTATTCACTTTTGCCTGCCTTCATGGCTCATACATTGTTAAACATTTATTATGGATTTTTAAAACATTGAGCATGATTACATCGAGGTTAAAAGAGAACATTGCAACCTTATTTTTTCTTCTACTTCAGCGCATATTAATATAATGTTTCTATGTAGAAAGCACAGGCTCGAATGGGTACCTAAGGATTTTTAATGTAGTGGCGCCACCCGTCGACGATTTGGCGAATTACTCTAGAACTAGTTGAGGGGGGGGGGGGGGTCATATTGTTCGACCAAAAACTCCTCGGATTTGGCGTTTTATATATTATCATTGGGCTTCAAACCATAGCCGATCCCCTCTATCGGATGTTTCAATATGTTTTACTGATGATACGGCACTGCCGGCGGAGTTTCTCTGTTACTATGGCAACCCACGCTTGGTCTTTAAACCTTGCTTGGTAGACAGATGCATTCACCACATCTTGCTCCTGAAGTAATTGAGCAATGTTTGGACCTTTTTTCTTTTGGTGTTTAAATTTGGAAAAGCTGACTCCCTCAGAATGACAATTGCAAGTGTATTCATTGTATTATTGTGTATGTTTTCACTGTATAATTATGTACTTTTATGAAACATTATATTTTTTTTCTATCATTTATGAATGTTTTATACTTTATTATGACTTTGATGACCGTTTCTTAAAACTTTCTTTTTCATCACCTTTTGAGTACGTTTGTGAGCCAAATGAAGCGGAGATTTTAGGGTAGAGGGCATGTAAATTTAATAAGAAAATTCTTGTCCTTTCTTCCCTTGTGGTTTGTGCTATAACTATGGCTTCGAAAAGAAGAAGGTTACCTCCTATTAGACCACGATCACGCAAGGTCTCGGGCTTAAAGATGGAAATTTATTTATTATTTGTTTTTTGTTCTTTCTTTTTGTTTTTATCTTTGTGCCCAAGTAATTGGTTACCTAATGACTCAGTTGAGCGTCCATGCTGATGCTAGAGAATGTAATATGATTTCTCTAAATGTTCATGAATTTTTATATATTTATTTCTTAGGCTATCAACTAGCCAAATTAAACAGATTCTTGCCACAGTCAGGTCCAGACGGCCACATTCCCCGATTCCACATCCAGAGATAAGCTTAACCACAAGGCTAAGACTAAGGCTAAAAGTGTTAATGACCCCTAAAACTTAGGGGTCCAAAACTGCCTTCTGAACCTGTGTGAGAATGCAATGGCAATTTGCCCAGAGATTCGGTATGTAAAATGATGAAGTCAGAGAAGTCGGATGATAGTAGTCTTCGGCCAGGCAGCAAGGTGTGTCCAAGCTTACTCTGTCCTCTTTATTTATAGTCACACGTTAATTATTCATTAGCATCAAATGGGTATAGCAAAGTGCGCTCCCGGCGATCCACCCTTATGATTGGCTGAGGGGGATCCTCCTCCACATGATCATGACCCCCAGCGCTCTCCCACGCCAAGGTCATGCGCCGTGCGCCTGCGCGGAGGATCCCTTGCCCTCAACCCCCCCTCCCCTCCCATTATCCCTGACCCAAGCATGTAGCGTCCCCTCCCTCCCCCAGTCCCTTCCCCCCACCCCTTAATGAGAGTCACGCCGGAGAACAATTGGCGATGCTATTTCGGTTGCTAAGACAATCAAACAGGTAGACACATAACAACAGATGTCCAGTGCCCCGCTCTCCCCCGCTCCACCCAGGTCCCGCGTGGCGGTCGAGGCCCAGGTGGAGGGGAGGGGGGGGGGGGGGAGAGGGGGAGGGGGAGACGGCCACTCTATGGGTAAATTCCGCTCGCAAGAATTGCAATTCTTTACACCTGACTGGCCACCCGGCTGGCCACTCTCCACATGGACGATGGGGATCATGTGAAACAAATGTCTAACTGAATCAAGTAGATAGACGTTGATGTTACCTATTTTACCTAGGATCGGCTTGGTGTCATTTTTGCAAATATGAGAATATCTCAAAATCCATTTTCTGCGACTTGTGACTCATTTGTCTGAAACACATCATATATAATAGTGTTATACGTTGTGTAACACAAATCGATGAGAGAAGAAATATCTTGGATATTGCAGATATATCTATTCCTGTTGGATGGTATAACAGTGGTGCAGATGGTAATGGTACCCGATGGTAAGTGAAGGCCTGGGCTTAGACATCTATATATGCCAAACAATAGTTAATACAATCACATGTAAACGCTCTATCCTGCACGGATGTTTTCATGCAGGAGTTGTCTTAGTGTAAAAGAATATATAATCATATCTCTCTCTCTCTCTCTCTAGTTACGAAAACATACAAAATACACCAGTTTGAATTACACCAAGTACCACTACAGTCTAGGCCCAAACTTGGGAAAGTCCCTTCAAACGAAGGTAAAACCTCAAACCGAAAAGAGACATTATAACTCCATTAAGACCGCAAAATGTCATTATATTCCCATTAAAATGCGGAGTCCTAGGAAACCGATTAGCGAAGTTGGCGGATATACCATTCTTATATGATCTGAGGGTTTGGACCTAGAGTGCACTATGGTAAATCATTCCATCTAAACATCAATTACATAAAAATCCAAGCCTCTCCCATAACTCTCACTGGTATCTTGAACAGCCTTATTTAAAAAAAAGTGTTATTTCCTTGCCGTCGTCTTTAGATACCATACATGAAATTATGTTCTCTTTATCCTCTCATTGTATCAATAAAATAATACATATGGGTCAGATTTTTTTAGAATGTACAATTACGAAATTCCTGACCTCTGCACATTATACTGAATGGGTATTGCACATAAATGAATCAATCCTAATGTTCTTAGTATCATTGGAAAGAGGACATCCTAAGCTTTACGAAAATGTATACATTAGTGTATGTATTTGTAGTATGTCTATGGAATAAATCACTATAAACGTTGAAATTATGGTAAAAACACTCCAAAGTGCACTACCTTTTCCCGTTATACCTCCAGTCTGAAAGAAATTAAACGTTCTAGGTACCAAATTTCACCAGGTTCCAGTTCCTATCCATTTTTCTGATAGCTTGGTAACATTATAGCCTTCTACTAGCCATCATCTCGGTAAGCCAGTCCTATACTCTAATCTTTAATTTTCAAAAGTCACATGGGTATGCCCGGTATCAAACCCCAATTATAGTATACTGGCTATGAATATATCCTTGGCATATGATTTAAGATATCTAGAATATACTTTAACATATCATTAATGCAATCTTAGTACAATTTAGCCAGTAATGCAGACATTAACAGGGTTATGTTTCAATGTTTACCAAACTGGCCATTTTATACTATTACATACCGGGTATACCCTGTACCATATTATAATGTAGACGAAGTTTGACTGGTACAATGGTACTAAATTTCCGTTTATGGTATCCCAGTATGTATCTTCATATATACCCCAAATTACATTCTTCTAAAAAAATTTATTGTGGAGATATGAAAGCAAATGATGTCAGGGGTATACCCGGTATATTGGGGGATACCCGGTATGGCAAGGAAGGAACAACTAGGACATCCATTCAATGTGTTTTTTATGACCAGGCCTCTGTTTTTTTCCTTCTGGAAATCAAGACAAACACCATATATAGTTATTGGGTAGGTATTCCTGGGACTCCTTGGACATTACCAACCAGAATGAGAGTGACCAAAGATTATACATGCACTTTTATGGTGTGGAAATATTGTTAAGATGTTTAGGAATCAACCATCTGTGGGATATTCATCAGTCTAATCATTATTTATATGTTTAAAAAGTTGTTTTCAACAATTCTTAGTGAAGCATTTTTCTGTCCTATGTTAAAGGAAAGTTTAATATAGCCTCACAGTTAACAAGAATCCAAGAGGGTATGCCCGGTACCATCATTATTTAACATGATTTCTATGCACATTTAACAATTATTTCTCAATGGGGATCATGTTAAGTTAGTTTTTATTAATCAGAAATGTCATATGTATAATTCAACCTACTTTTAGGAATATGGGGGCAGGCATGTTGGGACAAATGTGTTTTGAATTCATACCGGGCATCCCACACAAATCATTTTCTGTTGATAAATGATAGCAAAATAGCATAATTATTGTAGGTAGGCTCCTCCTATTATATGTCAATGTCCCTTGCAATTCCTTTGTCAATGTACAAGTGGAAATTTGTTCATAAACGCAATAGATACCTTTTTAAAGCATATTAAAAGAGTGGTTGATACCGGGCATCCCCTGATACCGGGCATCCCCCTTCTATCCTAGTAACCTTGACTAAGTCCATTTTTAACCTACAAATCATCATAAAACTTACCATTTGAACATATCATGCCTTACTGTACATATGTATGTAGCTTTATGCCTCATTTCCATGCAATTTAATTCAACTTTAACCAAAATCATGATACCGGGCATCCCTTGGCATCCCCTGTAAGGTAGAACTTTTGTCATAACTTCTACCCATGTGACTATATCTTCTGTATTTTTGTGCAGAAATATGCCCTGTTCCCTCCCCGAAAATGTGAGAACATTAGAAATAAGATAGGACAACTTTTATTTTTTAGATGTTCTCAACCACCATATAATTTCATTAAAAAATATTATGATCCATCATATCGAGTTTTTACCATCGATTTTAAAGCCTGTATCCATTACTACACATGTTTCTTGTGTATTTACTGAGTTTCATGTGATTGTGCCCATAATCGTAGCCATAATGAGATGTTAGATAACCTGTACTCATCTGGGGGATGCCCGGTATATAGAGGGATGCCCGGTATCTTTGAGAAGGTGTTGGTCTCAGGCCAAGTGGGGTGATATTTAGTCAAGGAGTGACTCGGAATTAGATCAATTGTGTACAAAACATATTTCTCCTTTCATGTAAATCATTTTCTATTATTGATATGAACACTTTCTGACTTATTTATGATGGCAAAGTTGGTTGGGGAATTATAAGGGTATGCCCGGTATATGTGAAAAGGGATGCCCGGTATCAGAGATGCCTTTCTATTACCAACTTCCCCAGGGATACTAAACATAACAAATTGGTAATAGGTTACTAGATTGATGGAAAAGATGTATATGTTACCAGAAAACAGGTTTTCACCCTGTTTATGGCAACAACTGCAGCATTATTGAATTTATATTTGAAATATATGTTACTGACCAAAACACTCCCATTTTGGGCAAATGTGATCCATTTGCTTTCATATCTCACATGATAACCTTGGATGATACATAGTTATGGATTGGTATACTTGTAAAGGAACATTTAATCCTCATAAGGAACTACTTTTCATTTGGAAATTGAATCATTATGTCCTGATTTATTGAGGATATAAGGAACTGCCATTTCATTTGATACCGGGTATACCCAAAAGAAATATCACCTTGTTTCAACTACAATCAAAACTGACATATTGAAATCTGTTGAGTATAATTGGTGTTTTTAGGTGGTGGGGACATCTATGGTACCAGTCAGAAGGAATATAAGTTTATACTTACTATTTTTTTTTTCAATCTTCCTAAATCTCACAAAATCGCAATTGTACATTCTAAAAAAATCTGACCCATATATGAAGAAATATCAGATTCATGTCATTTTCCCAACGTATTCAGATCAATATCTCCGTCAATTCCCATCTCCAGGTCTTTAATTTTGCTACAAACTTATCTTGGTCATCTTCTAACATCAGGTCTAGGGGAAGGCCATTCCATAATGTACAGATACAACTGTCCTCCTATATGGAATCGAATGATCTATACTATAATAAACAATACGGATTCAGGCAGGGTCACTCGGTAATCCAAGCACACATAGACCTTTTACAACCTTTTTATGAGAATTTAAACTCGGGAAATATCACCACAGCTGTTTTTCTCGATTTTAAAAAAGCTTTTGATACCGTCCACCATTCGAAACTGTTAGAAAAATTGCAAAAAATAGGAATCACAGGCCACGAAAATACTTGGTTCAAAAATTATCTGTCAAACAGACTTCAAATGGTAAGAGTCAACAAGCATACTTCTACCCAAGGTAAGATCACTTTCGGTGTTCCTCAGGGAACAATTTTAGGACCGATTTTGTTCTCAATATATATAAATGATTTACACCAGGTAGTCAAAAATTCAATCATCCAACACTATGCTGACGATACAGTAATATCATACAGTCATAAATCAGAAATAACCATATTCAACACCCTCCAAGAAGATCTGAACAAAATCGACACCTGGTGTAAAATAAATAAAATCTCTATGAATGTTTCAAAAACAAAATTCCTAATGTTTCACCCAAAAAGAAATGCAGAAAGTGAAAATAAATCACATCAACGACTTACCCTGGGTAATGAACAGATAGCCTATACCAAGGAGTACTGTTACCTTGGCCTACAAATTGATGAAAAACTAAACTTCAAATCGCACACAAATAAAATAATAAATAAGGTTAGATGGAAAGTAAAGCTCCTATCAAATGCCAGATATATGCTACCTAGAAAAGTTAAAAAAGATATAGTAAAAATGATAATAATTCCAAATATTGACTATGGAGATATTTTCTATGATAGTTCCAACAAAAGCTTAATTAAGAGGCTTCAATCGTTACTGAATACCTCATTAAGGGTCACCCTTGATCTTAGCAAGAGAACCAATGTAGACAAGGAGTATGAGAAGCTTAATATATTCACTAATGAATTTAGAAGGAAAATACACTCGACTGAAAGTGCCTATCACCTGGCTAAAAATAAAAATAACATTGACCAACGAAACCTCCCAACCAGAAATCATGCAAAAAATAGAAAATTATTAAAGCAAGAACATCCGAAATCATCCCTTTTCCAAAACAGCTTCCTATACAAGGCCAAATATGCTTGGAATAACCTTCCCACCAATTTACATAATATAGAAAATCCAAGACAATTCAGACAAGAACTAATATCACTTTATTCACAATAGAGGAAAAATTACATCATCAATAAGTTTTGACAATGTCACCCACAAAATTAGCCAGGTGATTCAACTTCAACTTTAATATTGATTGTACATTATCTTAAACGGTACCTGTATACTGTATTATTACAATTATTATATTATTATACTGTGTTATATCTGCTATCTCATATTATATATACAGCACTGTACCGTGCTTCACTACATTATATTGTCTAAGAGACATCTGTCTGTCAAGTCAACCTGACACCGAAACGAAAATGGTAATTAAGTCATATCTATTTGTAAGCATTAGAAAAGTATATTCGAATGCAAAACCCACATTTTCTTGCCACCTCTACCCGAATTTCGTCCAATAATAGTACACTATTGACGATATACGGACATATTAGATATTAGACACTAGTCAGCTTGAAAACAAGTTACTGAGTATATTCGATAAAGTATATTGTTGGATAAATATTGATAATTTATGTATCTCATATGTTTTACATGTTATACCACATTCACTGTCGCGCCATGTAACTCTAATTACTAAATGCAAGCTTCAGTCTGATATAGTATTAAATCTTTCCAAATTAAAGGTAACTGTCGGTAGAAATGGAACACATCGTTTCATATAGACATGTAGACCTTCTTTGTCATTTTTCTCTTATGTATTACTCGATTCCCTAGACAAATAAAAGATTTTCTTATCTTATCTTATCTTATCTTATAAGACATAGCGGTGAATACCGGGAATACCTGAGTATATTTGGTATCGCATTGATTTAAAATATCAGTTTTGCTATGTTAAACTGCATTAATAATTGACAGCGTGTAAGAGCACGGCGCTGGTGGAGGGAATATTTTAAATACGTCCAAACATTAAACATACATGTAAAGTATGTCGTCAGAATGGATTGTAATATTTTTTTAGCTTGATGTATAATTATTAAACTACTTTTAACAATCTCTGTGCGGTCATTATATCTATATATTTAAATTATGTGATTATGTTTTTGTCAACTTATTGTAAATGTATAATAAAATCAGGCTATTCTGAGAATATTTGTACTGTATAATTATATATTTTTTTTTTTTTATTTAGAATTTTTATACAGCCAATCTTCGGTAAAATAACAGTTGAACATAATCGGGCATGCACAGTGTACAAAAAACTGTTATGAACAAAGGATGTCATGTACGTATGAGGATAATGGACTCACGGGTGATATTTCAAATCAGAAAAACCATGGTTTTCCGCCCACTGCTGTGTCTAGCTAGACTACACATTATGTAACAAAACTACTCGAGATCAAGTTAAGTTGAACAAACATTAAATCAAGAAAGGTGAGAAAGGTACAGTCAAAGATAGAAATAAAAGTATGGTTAGTTAGTTGGATTTGTTTCAGTTGAATTTTGGACAGCTTGAAGATGCAGCATGCCCTTGGGTCAGTGTGGGTTTGTTATGGTAGCGTGAAGATACTGCATACCATTTACCATTTGTCAGTCTGTGTGGGTTTTGATTTGTATTTGGTTCTGTTTGAGGATGTTCTTGAATTGTTCGTATGAGGGAGTATTTTTTTCTGTTGAAGTGAGGGAGTTCCATGCTTTTGCACCCTTGTAGCAGGGTGCATTTTTGAGAGCTTCAGTTTTTGGCATGGGTAGTGGCAGGTTGTATTTATTTTGCGAGCGGGTGTTTTTGGTGTGTGTTGGTGAGTTTGTGGGTGCATCACGGGATCGTTTGTACATGAGGCACAGTTGATGTTTTGCCCTTCTTTGATCCAGTGTCTCGAGACCTAGATCTGGTAGTAAGTCTGCTACTGAATCATGTCTTCTTGTCAGTGTAATGATTCTGACTGCTCGTGTTTGGATGCGTTCAAGTTTGCATGTGTTTGCTTGTGTTGCAAAGTTATATATTGTAGAGTTATAGTCGAGTAGGGATAGTATCATTGCTTTGTAGATTTTTAGTGTTGATTGTTTGGTGAGCATGTGTCTGATGCGTGCTAGCATGTAGAGTAGATGTATTCGACCTGAATAAAATATTTTCCAAACCAAACCAAACCATTTCGAAGTTCATTTCTGTCTTAAATGTGGGTTATTTGAGCGGATTGGTGAAGGTGAATTGTACATTTTCTGAAAATCTGACCCCCATACAAGCCACCCATCGCCTTCATGCCTTTATGGCCTTTAATGATTCCTCCAGGGCTTTAATGTCTGCTAAGCCAATTTTACTTTTTGGCTAACCAATCAAAATGATTTTAGATGCATTGTGCTTGAATTCACAAACATTTTCATGTTTTTTTCCATTATGGTATACTATAAGATAGGCTATGAAAAAAGTTGGCACTCCCTGTATTTGAACCAGGGACCCATCACTTCAGAGTCTGACATGCTAACCACTACTCTATAGGGAACGGACAATCTGATCAGTGCATTGGCGCTAGATATATTAACTATTGTTTGGAGTGACCCCCAGTTGCAAAGTTAAGGCCGACGCACACAGTCAAGATCTCGGATGTTCTCACGATTTGAGATGAATTCATGCAGATTTCTTTTTAAATCGTGTCCATTTTTACTGCGCACACAGTCACGATTTCAGGGAAAATTTGGTGAAACCTGAGATCGTGAGAATTGTGCACACACACTCACGATTTCATGAAATAGTCTGGCCACGATTTGGTTCATATTTGCTATTTACATTCAAAAATTAAAAATTATATAAAATTAACAGTTTTGGAGAGAGTATTATTTGGCCAATAACTATATGACACTTTTTTCCTTTTTCTGAATTATGGGGCTTTGAAACATGGCTGAGAACCCCAAAATCTGCTGCTTTCAAAGTGTTCTATGTTTCCTAAACATGTCTATTTCAGACAGCTACAATTATTTTTTTAACGCGATGACATATATTTTTTTTCCTTTTAATATGTAGTACGTAATCTGTACTATATGTGTCAACAATTTTGGGACAGTAGGAGTAGCCATTAATTGTTTGTTTGATTCTATAAAATGTGTAAGAATGCACCGTTTCTCCATCGGAATTGTGCCTACGTCAATCCATAATTTGGATCGTCGGGGCACAGCTCCTATATTCAGCTAGATCGTCAGTAGATGAAGGTCTATGGGTAGTGATATGGATTGATTACTTACCCCTAAAAGTGGTAATTACCAAAACGATGGTGTGTAAATCCAGTATTATCACAATTATCAGAGTATGAAGTTTAATTTCGCCATGATCTCATTTTCAGAGATAAATGAAGGAGGGAATCCGTAATTGTATAAGCTTTTGAGATGAATTTTGAATATTACTAATTGTCATTCAATTGGATGTATTGTATATTTGATATTCTGATATTTCAATATAACATGTAATAGCATAATCTACAATGAGTAGAATCAAATATTAGATGTAAAGCTATAATTGTCAAATAAAAAATGTCTTGAATTGAATTGCTAGGATTAAGCATTGTGAATTTGACCTTTCTGTCATTGTTATATTTTTCTAAAAATAGAAGTATAGTATTGTAGTGTCTCGCTATTTCCCCGTACCCTAGTGGCTATGGAACTAGTGCAAATAACAACACAACCAGGTTCTAACGGTCCTCGCCAGCCAAGTCCTTTATTATACCAAACACACCTGCCGCGGTTGGAGCTCGGAGAGCCTATGCCAACCCTTACAACTTGTGGCAGTAAGATATATGAATGACAAGCATCTCAATAGTAAAAGGTGTTTATAAGGACATACAGAACAGCATAAGAGCAAATCATAAAAATAAGTTATAAATGCGTATCAATAAGTAATTACGACCTCTGTCGGAACATACTAGAACTACAGCCCCTGGCCTCTCGTCCGGAGCCTAACGGGAGAGCATCCGGAACCCCGGAACATGGTACCGGACAGAGCCAGAACCAGCCTGACTCTCGCCGGCACCACAATGCCCCCCTCCCTCTTTATTTTTGGAGGTTGGCAACCGTACCAGACCCAAAGCGACTGGACCATAAGGTTGCCTAAAACATATTGGTTTCAGCAACAAAAGTTGGAATAATGAAGGAAAAAGTAGGAACAATGGAAATACATGTTCAATGCAAATAATGATCAAATAATACAACTTATCTGATCAGCATCAATATCTGTAGAAATGTTCTTGGTTTCAACTAGTAAATATTCTTGGTCCGGAACACACAGTTCGATACTGGCACTATCACAGACTAGAGGTATGATCCCAAGTGTCCAATATTAGTCCAGGCACTAGTTATATTGTTCACCAAGTCATTTTGTTCCTAATAAAACCAAATCTTGGAATGTATTGTTTGTGAAAAACACAGTATAACAAGCTTACTTCACACAGTGGTAAATCCAGTTTTTGAAGATATTAGTCCAACTTTTTGAAGAGGTAAGTCCAACTTTTTGAAGAGGTAAGTCCAACTTTTTGAAGAGGTAAGTCCAACTTTTTGAAGAGGTAAGTCCAACTTTTTGAAGAGGTAAGTCCAACTTTTTGCAGAGGTAAAAAAAATCATAATAGCCGCACCAAACAGCATACTCTTGTACATAAAACATAAGGAAGAAGGAACTTCCTCCTTTCCCACGGCTGGCGAGGCTTCTCCAGATCTGCCTCCGTCCGGGTTGTCAATCGGCGTAGTCAGTCGCTGGGATACTGACGCTCCCACGCTGCAGTCACACAAAACTGGTTTCAGTCGTATACTTCCATTGCACTATCAGTTTTTATTTACTTCTCTTACCGGGCACTCCGCCTAGAAGTCTCCCACCTCATCATCGCTCAAGTTTCCTGTTTTCAACAACCGGTCTTCCTCTGCCTTTGAAATGGATGGCACCATTACATTCGCGGGGTCCGGTGGGTCCTCTGCGTCTGCGTCTGTGTTCGTTAAGTCCACAAACGCAAAATCCAGGTCGATGTCCCCGTCGTCTGGCAGCAGGACATCCTTTGCCTCTTCCAACAAATCCTTCTGTTCATCCAACCGGGCACCCAGGTCCACAGAGCACGGAACCACTCCAAGAGCTGCCAGAGGGGAGTTCTCCCACCTCTGCCTGAGCTCCACTGTCCTTGTTGCGGCCGTTCTCGGTGTCACTGGTGTCACACCCACCACCCCGGCTGCCACCGGACGCCTAGGCACCGGACTCCTTAGCACTAGAGTCCTCATGTGCTGCTCCGGGGTTGGGCTACCCGGTAGGGAGACGGGTTCATAAACCGGCCTCACCGCTGCAGTATCCATTTGCTCCACAGGAGCTACCTTTTCCTCCTGTTTTGCTTCCCTTTCCCTAACACGTACCGGGGTCAACGGTTTTGTTGGCATCACAGGCCCTGGTTGCATCTCCAGACCACTATCATCCAGGTAACTTCTCCTAGGTCGGGGGGGGTTCCGGTCTACCCCCTGTCCTCCCAGTGGCGAGAGCAATCCCGGAGGCCCTTCCATAAGAGATGGCCCCCAGGCCTCCGCAGTAGGTGTCCGGCCCGGATTGGGGTATATCCCCGGCGGCATCACCAGCTGCTGCCTGGGCACTATTGCCGTCTCAAATGCAGCCTTAATCGTTTGGCAGATCTCCTCCTTCATACAGTCCAGATTCGCTCTCTGTCTCTCCACCTCCTTTCTCCTGGTGTCCGACTCCTCCTCCTCCCTCTGGTCAGACCGCTTCCTTTTCGGCGACGGAGCCCCGTTCCTGGCCTGGTGTAACTTAAACTCCAAGCCCAGGATCAGGTCCCGATTCGCCCTATCCTTTTGCTGGAAGAACTCTAGTTGGTTTTCCAGTTCATTGACCCGGGCCTCCAGTCCGGGCACCCGAGCCGCTGTATCTCGTACATACCCGAGATCACCGAACAACATGAGAGCTGCACCCACGTTGTTCCGTACAGCGTCCATTGCCACAATCACTGCTTGTTCCGTATTCTGTATTCCCTGTTTCATAGCGCCATCGATCATATCCAGTGCACGGGTTACTTCCTGCTCCGGGGGTAACCCATGTGCACCCTGGCCTATGTTTGCCTCCGGATCATTTTCCGCCGGGTCGGCCACTGGCTCCTGCTCCTGCAGAGGCTCCACCGTTGCCGCGACTACCTCCTGCGGGGCCACAGCAGCTGACAGTTTAGCAGCTGTCTCCATCTGCTGTGCACTACCAAAGGCAGCAGCGGCCGGAATCCTCCGTGGTGCTGGTATAGGTGCGAGGGGAGGGGGTGGGGCAAGCACAGGTCCTGCTCTCCCCCATGCATTCCTCTCTGGGGCCGGAGCTGGCGGACACCGCACCATCCTTTTGAAGCGGGGTTGCGCCGCTCCGGACTCCAAAGCCACTATCTGTTCCCATTCATTTTGCCCCATCCGGGTGAACCGCTGGTACCCATAGTTGGGTATTTCCTTAGTCAAACACTTAAATCCGGCCACCAGTGACTTTGCCAACGGTTCCCCATTCCTATGAGCCACCTTTAGATGCCGAATCATGTCAGACTTGCGGTCCAGTTTTACCAGGCACGAGATCGGGTGCGGGCACGTATACACCTGCACCGATGGACAGTGTTCCTCACACATGTGCCTGAAAAACCTCTCCCTCGTTGCAAAGCACCTAATGCCTCCCGGGTTCCAGTCGTCACTAATCAACCGGCAGTATGTAAAAGGGCACCGATTTCCCTCCTGCCAGATCTTAGAAGCACCATCCAGTTTCTTTTTCAGGTTCACGGGCAGCACCATATGCGGATTAGCTTCCCTGCCCATCCTGCCTTTCAAAAAATGAAACAACCGTTCATACTGAGCCATAAGGGGTCGTTCCGCCGTGAACTCTCCCAAAGCCTCATCCTCATCCTCCGATTCCTCAGCCTTCGTAATCCCGTCACCGGCTTTTGGTTCCATGGGGGCCAACATGTTCATTTTCAGCCGGACACCCTCCACTATGTCCTTGTCCCGCCACCGGGTGGTGCTCCGGATTCCAATGTTGGGGTCCTCAAACACTTTTTGCTTCCCATGATACCGAGTCCGTTTGTGTTGCTCGTGCACATCAGCCAGTGTCTCCGCTGTGGCACTAGAACTAGTGCTCCGGTCATATCTCCGGCGAGGGTTTGTTTCACGGCCCCACGACCGGGAGCGGTCTACCCCAACCGATGACCCACTTCCAACACCAACCTTAGGCCTAGCTCCGGCTGAGGATTTAACCACCTTGGCCGGACTTCCTTGGTCCTCCGCCTGTTCGTATTCCATGTCTTCCTCCTTGTCCTTAGCCTTAGTGGTACTCCGTTTCTTTCTCTTCTTGAATACCAGTTTCAACTCAGGTGGGGCTTTTGCCTCGCCCACGGCTCCCCCCTGGTCTCCACCGGTTTCCTCCTTGTTCGGTTCAGGGGCTACTGCCCCCTCCCCAGTCTCCATCTTCTCCTCCTTACTCATAGGCTCACGCACAATGAGTAAGTCAATCCAGTTAGTGTCTACAGGTCAACGCCAATCTCCAACTCTCACAACTCAAGGCTTCTCTCAAAAAAGTTTCGCTCAAAGTCTAGCTCGGCAGGACACACAACCGCGTGGTGTGAGTTCTGAGATGCTTCTGCCACACATCCGCTCCTCCCCTGGTCACGTGACCCTGCCCTCGCGCCTTAGCCAATCACCAGTCTCCACCAATCTATTTTTAGCTGTCTCCGAGCGGTTTCACGCCCCGTCGCGTCACCTCAATACCTAGGTCCCCAATTGCTCAATTAGGGTATACCCTACCTGCCTACGTGACACTAGTAACGTCCCCGAGCTGGGCGTTTTCCTCCTTCTTCCATGTGACCAGCTGAGCCACCCGGACTTGGGATTATTCCTTAGTTTCCACCCTTTTGGCTCCACCATCCAGGAATATATGTTTCTTCGGCCAACTCCCTCCCCGGATCACCTCTCAGCCTGGTCTTTCCTCGCACAGTGGTAGGTTATCCATTTCAACCCTTATCGAGCCGTTCCCTACTCCCTTTCGGAGCCCGTGCCCGGAACGTCCGATTCTTAGTACTTCTCGTTGTGTCATTTTTTTTTTTCCTTTCCTGTTCTCCTCACGCATAGCCATATCTATCCGGGGGTTATACCTGCCGACGTGGGCGCCCCGCCAGGTATCCGGATTTCGATATTCTATAGTTGGGTCATCTTGAGCACTTCTGTGACCATTGAGAGCGAAGGTTGGTTTCTCAGTGGATTTGACATCTATGAAGGGCAAATAAAAAAAATGAGCGGGGGCGACCCTCGCGAAAGTGCGGGGAAACCCCGTGAGAGCCCCAATTCCAAAATGGCCGCCATCGACCACTATGACAACTTATATTTCAATGGTTTGGCCTACCATGCAGTCCAGTATATGCTTATTAGGGTTTTGGGGGTTGAGGAATTCATATCTGATATCAGTTTGATGATTTGACCTTGCTTTGACCTTCAAATCCAAGATGGCTGACAGTTTTCAGCTCACAAGGGCCAAATTTTCAAAGTCATCATAGAACCTTCTTAGTAGGCTCTTATGAAAGCTCTTATGATGCTAAATTGGCTTATGGAAAGTGAAACTACAATTGGGGCAACCATAGTTAGTACTGCACATGGGAAACTCACCCCAAAAGCCCCCTAGGGGTAATAGAACAAACACCTTTTCAGACTGATGATCTTTCAGGTATAGTCTAGGAGAAATTAGACCTGGGACAAATTGTAAAACACAGTTTCTGAACTGTTTTGGATACTATTGATATGCCTTATTAATATACTAAAAGGCCCAGAAAATCTAGGTCAGGCAACATGCCCAAAACCACATAAAAAACAAAATGGCTGCCACTAAAACTTTGGAACACCATAACTCAGGATATAATTAAGATATATTCAAGTGCAAATACACTTTTTCTATGTTTTTAGACATCAGGAATCCAGTGCAATATAAATGAAGTCAATATAATCAAAATTTAACAAGTTAGTATATTGATACCAAGAAAAATGAAGAAAAAACCTCCCTAAAATGCATTGAGTGAACTCAAGAAATGCCATAACTTGGCATATAATCAACATATATTCATGTGTAAATATACTTTTTCTATGTTTTTAGACATGGGGAATTTCTTGCAATATAAATGAAGCCAATCTAATTATTATTAGGCAAGTTAGTTTATGCTTTATGCTGAACCAACTACATGGATGGTGAGAAAAAACCTCCAAAACACTCAAAATTCATCCATTAAACTCTAGAAATCTATTGGGATTGTATTGTATGAACATTCATGACCAAGCACAATTGGTAACATATTCCTGTAGCCCTAAATGTCAAACAGACCTGTTTTGATTATTGGTTAGTTTTGATTTGAAATAATACACAGCAGGAAAAATGAGTATGCCTACTTATTAAGGTACTTAACAGCATTAGCTCCTGCACTGTTTATACAGTCACCATTGGAATGGCTACAAGCTGGTGTACATTCCTAGTTGATATTCCTTCAAGAACACACAGAATGATGCTGTCACTCCAGCAGTTGCAGCAGCAAATTTTGTTGTAGTTGGTCAGAAGCAGGAAGCAGGTGCAAACGTAAAGTTTGGAATTATTCATCAACGGTGAACTTCCATCCCAAGTACTCTGGAGGACGACAAACACACTTTGTTCTTTAAATCTGGTAGTACACTCTGTGATACTTTTTAGCAGCAGAACTAGCAGGTAGAATCTGTCCATTAATATAATGTTTTGCAGACAGCAAGTTTTTCTCAATATTTCTTATACTGGAGATAATGCATTGAAATTTAAATTGTAAACAGGTACAGTAGCATATTCTCCAACTTTCTCTATATCATCTTGGGAAGTTTTAACATTGAACACACTTAAGCTTTTCTTTGGTGGGAGGTGATATCCATCATTAAATCAGCAGCAGAGGGCAATCCTAGCAACAAAATTTGGACCTCCAATATTTCGACACAGAGATGAGTCTCCAGCACTTTAGCAGCCATCCATTGACAGAAATTAGTTTAGAGGGATTGCTAGAACAGATATATACACCAATAGCTGTGAGAACCCCTGGAAATATACTTGGATAAGATCTGCACTATCATCATCTCACACCATGTCTAATCCTAGTTAAGGATAGGTATGGACTTTTCCTTTAGTATCGAGGATGGTGACCAACATTGATGGGTAGCAAAATATGATGAGCTGATTCAGGCATCCAGAGGCAGATACAATTCTGCACCCTGCTTGTGCCAAGCTGAGGATAGAGGACTACACCTAAGCAATATAGAGACAGTATTGAGGGTAGATCTCCTTGTACTTGTGATCTCCTATTTCTTTTTATTCCTTATGATTTGTTAGACAACTTAAGTGGAGCATTCCATGTTAGTCAGAACAGACTAAATCGAATGTCAGGGTGTGTGCTTGGTGTGCCTAGGTGACAAGGTGGGTTCTTTCAGTCGCAATAGGAGACTGTTCTTTCAGTCGTAATAGGAGACTATTTGAGGTGCCAAACACATTAGGGATCATTGATTTTACTTAATTTGTCTTCAATTTATTTATATCTCCTCAAGGGAGGGTGACTTTAGAATGGTTTTCTTAAAGTTAGTAATTCTATTTCTATAGATGGTCAATTCTGATCCATATCCTAACACACACCTGGTGAACTACTACAATACTACAAGATTATTCACTACAACTGTTAAATGGAATGAGTCTGTTCTTTCAGAAATATTAACTAGGAATGTACTACAGCTTTTGGCCATTGTAATAGTTTGAAGGTTAGGATGAGAAGAATATGTTACCAACTGTGCGTGGTCATGAATGCTTTCATACGATACAATCCCAATAGATTTCTGTTTACTGGATGAATTCCGAGAGTTTTTTGTTTTATCTCACCATCCAAGTAGTTGATGAAGCATATGCTAACTTGCTGAATATTACTTGGATTGACTTCACTTATATTGTAATACATTCCCCATGTCTAAAAACATAGAAAAGGTATATTTACACATGAATATATGTTGATTATATGCCAAGTTATGGTGTTTCTTGAGTTCACTCAATGCATTTTAGGGAGGTTTTTTCTTCATTTTTCTTGGTATCAATATACTAACTTGTTAAATTTTGATTATATTGACTTCATTTATATTGCACTGGATTCCTGATGTCTAAAAACATAGAAAAAGTGTATTTGCACTTGAATATATCTTAATTATATCCTGAATTATGGTGTTCCAAAGTTTTAGTGGCAGCCATTTGGTTTTTATGTGGTTTTGGGCATGTTGCCTGACCTAGATTTTCTGGGCCTTTTAGTATATTAAAAAGGCATATCAATAGTATCCAAAACAGTTCAGAAACTGTGTTTTACAAAATGTCCCCAGGTCTAATTTCTCCTAGACTATACCTGAAAGATCATCAGTCTGAAAAGGTGTTTGTTCTATTACCCCTAGGGGGCTTTTGGGGTGAGTTTCCCATGTGCAGTACTAACTATGGTTGCCCCAATTGTAGTTTCACTTTCCATAAGTCAATTTAGCATCATAAGAGCTTTCATAAGAGCCTACTAAGAAGGTTCTATGATGACTTTGAAAATTTGGCCCTTGTGAGCTGAAAACTGTCAGCCATCTTGGATTTGAAGGTCAAAGCAAGGTCAAATCATCAAACTGATATCAAATATGAATTCCTCAACCCCCAAAACCCTAATAAGCATATACTGGACTGCATGGTAGGCCAAACCATTGAAATATAAGTTGTCATAGTGGTTGATGGCGGCCATTTTGGAATTGGGGCTCTCACTGGGTTTCCCCACACTTTCGCGAGGGTCGCCCCCGCTCATTTTTTTATTTGCCCTTCATAGATGTCAAATCCACTGAGAAACCAACCTTCGCTCTCAACGGTCACAGAAGTGCTCCAGATGACCCAACTACTATCCATTACCGTGTCCATCCGCAAGTCACCACCCTGTTCCGCAGCGTCCGGGGTACACTCAGAATCACTGTCCGATGTCAGGCTCCCCGCTGATTCATCAGGATCTGCTAGCGGTTGGGCAAGATCCTTCTTGACCGATTTCGGGGGCCTTCCGCGCCTCTTTGTATGTTTTACTATTACAGGGCCGGGCTTCACCATAGGGGCATCTTTCCCTGGGACAGTTTTACCCCTTCCGTCCTCCCTCAATATTTCGTGCCCGGCCATCTGCTGCTTTTGATACTCCTCCGCACGGTGCAGATTTACCACCTTTTGCATCAAATGCTAGCTTTAACAGGTTCCCATTCCATCTGAGTATACCAGCCATTGTCCTTAGCTCATAAGTGGATCCCTGCACCCTTTACTTCTTAGCACTTCGAAAGGCCCGTCCCATTTGGGGCCGTACTTCTTCTGTGCCAGAGGAGTGGAATATCTCCATACCACATCTCCTTCCTTAAAAACCTTCGGGCGAGCCCTCCGGTCAAAGTACCGTTTCTGATACACAGCTGCACACCCCAGCCTTTCCCTTACAAAGCGATGTCCTTTAGACAAGAGACTACGGATCTCTTCCACGAATACAGTAGGGCATGGAAAATCCACTTCCCCATCCATCGTTCCGTACATGATGTCCGCCGGAACAGTCACTTCCGTTCCAAACACTACCATATTGGGCGTACAATGAGTACTCTTGTGCACGGCCCCCCGGTATGCATGCGCGATACATGGCACCAGTAGATCCCAGTTAATATCTTCGTACTCCGTCAGACATGAGAGTTGCTCCACCAAAACCCTGTTAAACCGTTTTACCTGCCCGTTTGACTGCGGTCTGTATGGCAAGGTCATTAGTTTCTCGATTTCTAACATTTCTAAAAGATTCTTTAACAGCGCCGACCGGAACTCAGGGGCACCGTCCGTTTGCAAAGAGATCGGTGGCCCATAACGTAGGATCCACTCCGTGAAGAGCGCCATTGCACAAGTAACCGCCGTATGGTCCGGGAGTGGATAGGCCTCGGCCCATTTTGAAAAATAGTCCGTCACTACCATTACGCAAACATTCCCTCTCGGAGTCTTTCTGAATGGTCCGATTATATCCAGCACTACACGGCTCCAACGCACGCCATGTATTTCCTTCTTTAATGGAGCAATGCCCCTCCCCTCTCGGCTTTTGCACGAGGCACACACATCACAGCCCCGCACCCAGTCGGAGATATCGCCGCGCATCCGGGGCCATATAAACTTCTGTAACGCAGCTTGATACGTTTTGAATTCCCCGAAGTGGGCCGCGAGTTTCGTTCCATGCAAAGTCAGGAACAGCTTATGACGCAAACCAGCAGGGACTGCCACTCGTTCGTATATCACTCCATTCTCGCTTTCCCAGTCCATACTTAGTAACCCATCCATCACCTTCAGAGAAGAGAGTAATTTCATGTAAAAACAGAACTCATTCCCCTCCGCTCGCAGAGCCACGGCGTCCGGGCAAGGGTCTCCCCTCTGGACTATCCCTATGACTCTTGTAAGCACATCGTCCGCCTCCTGGGCCACCCGTAGTCGATCCCCTGTTAGACTGGAGAACAGCTGATACTCCATTGTCAACTCAGCCATGACAGCATCGTGGACTCCGCAGTCCGGGCAGTCCTCCCTAGGGCATTTCCTTACAGGTAAACGCGACAACGCATCCGCGTTGATATGTCGTTTCCCTGGCCGGTGCACCACCTGCGATTCCTGGATCCCATAATGCTGCAAGGTGGTCAACCACCGAGCCAGCATGTTAGTGGGATCCCTAAAATGCATTAGCCACCTGAGGGACGCATGGTCCGTCCGCAACGTAAAGTCTGCTTGTCCGATTATATAATGCTGAAACTTGCATAAATAGGTCAGCACCGCCAACAATTCCCTTTTGGTTGCGCAGTAGTTCCGTTGCGGCCGGGTTAGAGTGTTGCTAGCGTAACTCAGAACCACCTCCTTACCGCTTTGTAGTTGAGATAATACCCCAGCCATACCGAATCCACTGGCATCCGTGTCTAAAATAATGGTGCCGACCGGTTGAGGGTATCCCAGAACTGGTGCCCTAGTCAACAAGTCTTTCAACCGATCAAACGCGGCCCTGCACACCTCATCAAAGACAACTGTCCGGCTGCTCCTCTGATCCCCTCCGACCACTAAATTCTGGATCGGTTCCGCTACCTCCGCAAAGTCCGGCATGAATTCGCGGTAATATGATGCGAACCCTAAAAACTGCCGCACCTCCTTGACCGTCCGCGGTGTCGGCCAAGACTGTACTTTTCTTATCTTTTCCGGGTCCGGACGCACCCCGGCCTCGGACACAATCCGGCCCAGGTATTGAACCTGTGACTTAAACAACTCGCATTTCTTAGGCTTCAACTTCAAACCGTAATCCCGGAGGCGGCTTAGAACCAATTCCAAACTTCCCATGGTCTTCTCAAACGTTGGTCCGAAGATAATTACGTCGTCCAGGTAAACCAAGCAACACTTCCAACGCAGCCCCTGGAGCATCTGCTCCATCATTCTTTCGAACGTGGCCGGAGCGTTGCACAACCCGAAAGGCATAACGCGATACTGGAACAACCCCAGGGTAGAGACAACAGCTGTCTTTTCCTTGCTTTGCTCATCCAGGGCTATTTGCCAGTACCCACTCTCCAAGTCCAACGCAATAAACCATTTATTTCCTCCCAACGCTTCCAAACATTCATCGATCCGGGGAAGCGGAAAGGAATCCTTTTTCGTGACTGAATTCAGCGGACGGTAATCGGAACAAAACCGATCCGTTCCATCTTTCTTTCCTACAATCACTATTCCCGCTCCCCAGGGGCTAATGCTGGGCTCTATTACTCCCTTCTCAAGCATCTCCTTAATCTGTCTTTCAGCCGATTCCCGCTTCGCATGAGGCAGACGCCTATACCCCGTTTTAATCGGAACCGCATCACCAGTGTCGATGCTATGTAGGACCTTGGTTGTCTGTCCCAACATCTCGCCTGGCAACCGGAAGCACTCCTTATAATTCCGTAATAGCTGCAGGAGATCAGAACGCTGGACCGCTACTTCCAGGTCTGATTCCCTTACCAATCTTTCCAATGGGCAAACTTCGCTCGGGGGCATCGGCACCTCCGGCTCTAGTAAGTCCATGTCCACGATTGGAGAACTATTCTCCTCCCAGGTTTGCCCAGCGGTCAGACATAAAATGAGAGGAGATCCAGTAGGGTTGTACAGGGACACAGCCCCACCCGGTCGGTCGGCAATCAACAGGTGGTCCCCAACCACGTACTTCCCTAATTCCAACTCGCCCGGTTCGAAGAATAGATCTTCTGCTGCCGTCACCAGGTCTATGCCGCTACAGACATGAGCAAATGCATCCACAAAGATGCCCTCACTCCTATTGCTTGTAAGAGACCCGCTTTGCAGTGTCCGGCACCATACCGTCTGCTCACCATCCTCTAGGGTGAACTTCCCGGACCAATCGGAATTACACCGGTGTATATGGATAAAATCCATTCCCAGTATACCTGCTTCCTCTCCTTTTAACCCGCTTACTACCAGACAATTTATGGCGTACGAAACGCCTCCCATTCCCAGAGCGATTCGTACACACCCATGTGTCTGCAAATGATGACCGGTGCCTGCGAAACACGTCACACGGCACGGTGTTAAAAACGGTTTTACAGTCAAGCTCTCATAGACCCATTTTTTTAGCAGCGTACACTGCGCCCCCCAGTCTACCAAGAACTGTCCGGTCACGTTTACCAGTCGTACATCCGCGTACATCCGATCTGCCAGAAGCGGACCGTTCCGGTCGGATACCCTTATGTCAAAATTCCGGAGATCACAGACCATTATCTTGCTCACTTTGGAGGTATAACCCCGATACTCTACCTTCAGTATCTGTCCGCCGGAGCAAGCGTGTTCCGGTGCTCCCATGCGCACTGTCATCACGGAGCACGTGGCTTTCACCGAACCAGTACTTGGACGATCTGTGTCGTTCCTCCTCCCCTTGCTACTTCCACGGGCGTCCCCTAGCCAAGCAGAGGACACCTCCTGCCCTTCCCGATCCGGCTGGACCCCAGTCCTTCGACATTCCGCGGTGTGTGTCTTTTCCTCCGGGCTCCTCCTATCACCGTCTAAGAGGGCCCTGGGCTGTTTCCCCTTTCCTGCTGCCGACGTTCACTTTCCCGGACATATTCATCTAACGCCTTCAGGTGTTTAACCTTCCGTTGGCAATCGGCCACCATATGGCCTTCCTCTAAACAATAATAACAACGTATTGTTCGTGGAGGGCCTCTCCGGAAGTTGGATTTGTCTTCTCCCTTCCCCCCAGTAGTTGTCTTATCCATTTTCCTATCTTCACCTGTTCGTGGCTTTCCCTGCCATGCCCGGAACGCCTGCAGCTCAGCCGAGTCACCTCCTAGCGATCCACACGGTTTGCCAGCACCATGCTCTTCATTCCGTTCGTTTCCATGGGAGAGGGGGATGTCTGCGGTGCCGATGGACATAACCTTCGCGGCCATCCCAACTCCCCCACATACATCCCGGTATCGTGTCGCACAAGCCCCTGCAGTTACCACATTCTTTGGCTCCTGTAAGGCCACATATCGGGTCATTTCCGGATCTATTAACCCAGTCAGAAATACCCGCACTGCCAACACATGCAGCGTTGTATCCCATTTCCCAAACGCATGGAGCGCTTTCTCAGAGACCAATGTTGCAAAGCTAGCGGGGCTCTGACCCGGCGTCTGTTTTAGTGCAAACAACGAGTCCCGGCGGGTATTCACCGATTTCTCCGACCGGTAATCATTTTCCATAATTTTCAATAACTCCCGTACCGTATAGTTGCTTGCTTTTAGACCCGATGCGAACGGCATATGGCTACCCACCGCCGCCAGCAACTGGACCTTATAAGTCTCCGGATCCCAATTCATTGCGGCTGATACCGACGCGGTCCGTTTTTGATATTCCCTCCAATCCTGCTTCCCATCCCACTCAGGGAAGGTTAGCGGCTTCGGGTTCCGCATTGGTTTGGCTTCACTGTGTTCTGGCACCACAAAGCCCTCCGGTTCATCGTCCGGTTCATAGTCTGCGGCCGGATCCATCGAACGCCGGTTCATTCGAATGGGCGTGTCCGCGACTATCGTGACCCGTTTCTCTTGTTTCGCCGGTTGATGGTCCTCCTCGCCACCGCACATAAACCTAGCCGTATTAATGGCTTCTTGGAGTTCCGGGTCCCGTGAACTTTCCCGGGCTTGAGGCGGAGATCGAATTACTACATTCCGAGTTCCCCCCCTCCTGGCTTGGCCAAACTCCGGCAGCTCATGCATCAGCCTAACGTAGGAGGCGTCCGACAGGGCATCTGGCTTCGGTCGCATAGGTGTGCTCTGCACATACTCAGGAGCAGTCTCAGCTCTTGCCTTTCCGAATTGCCTCAGGAGATCGGTCCTCACCGCATCTTCCCTAGCTTGAGCGTCACTGCGTTCTTTCTCCCTTTTTGTCCGCTCTGCATCCAACTCCTTATGCAACCTAGTCATCTCATCCTCCTGTACTAACAACCGGTTCCGCAAAAATTCCTCTTCGTCTCTTGCCCTTGCTAGGTCCGCAGCTGTGGCCGCCGCCGCGCGCAGGGCTTCACGCCCGCGCCTGGCAGTGGCGCTGATGTCTACATCCATACGCGCAGCTTGCCGCCGCTGTAGTCCCAGCAGAGCGTCCATTTTCTCGACGGTCATCTGCCTATTATTCCCTCTTGTCAGATCCATCTCCCATTCTTCACTTAATTTCGTCTGCATCCTATTCTCTTGTGCCACATCTCCCTGTTCAGGTAAGTAACTGTTACGTTTCCGTACGCCCACCCGCCGCATCGGGCTATTACCTGGGGTCATCGGTTCCCATGGTTCAGAGGCCACGGATTCGTTCAACGCCCTTCCGGCCGGAGCTGGCACCAGCAGGGAGTGACCCTCCAACCTGGCTCGAGCCGGAATCACTGGAGAGTCCCATGCATTTCCTTCCCTCCCCTCCTTCCTTCTTTCTTGAGGTCTTTCCACCCTTCTCGGGGGCGGCGGCAAAGGTAGGGCTGGTTCCAGAATGGGAAACTGTCCGACTTGTTGCACCTTCCGTTTCTGTTCCGGTTGTGGCTGGAATAAATCCGGTGGCGCTTCGGGACGATACGCCCGACCACCTTCAGACATGCTCCAGTCACTTCCCGTCCCTAAATCTACCATTTCCGGCAGTCGTCTGCCTATCCTCTCCTCCGGGCGCCGTGGCGCGGTCCGTTGATCCTTTCCCTCAAACTCACCAACCTCGCTTCCAGGCGCATTATTCTCCGGATCCACCCTAGTAGGCGACAATTCCCGTTCCGGTTCAACCCTGAAATCGTCCCCGAATTGTAATAGCTGAACATGTTCAGCTAACCAGTCCGGTCTTGCGGCAACTGCGGCCACCCTATCGGCCATTGGGGGGTCCCAGCGCTAGGATCCCCCTCCGATAGGCGCGTCTCTTTCCTCCTGGCCAACTAGCGGACCGCTTGGTCACGGCACCAAATTGTAGTGTCTCGCTATTTCCCCGTACCCTAGTGGCTATGGAACTAGTGCAAATAACAACACAACCAGGTTCTAACGGTCCTCGCCAGCCAAGTCCTTTATTATACCAAACACACCTGCCGCGGTTGGAGCTCGGAGAGCCTATGCCAACCCTTACAACTTGTGGCAGTAAGATATATGAATGACAAGCATCTCAATAGTAAAAGGTGTTTATAAGGACATACAGAACAGCATAAGAGCAAATCATAAAAATAAGTTATAAATGCGTATCAATAAGTAATTACGACCTCTGTCAGAACATACTAGAACTACAGCCCCTGGCCTCTCGTCCGGAGCCTAACGGGAGAGCATCCGGAACCCCGGAACATGGTACCGGACAGAGCCAGAACCAGCCTGACTCTCGCCGGCACCACAGTATGAGTAATTACTAGAAGATCGAACGATATCACAACAAAACGGACACTGAACTCTTAAGAAAAGAAAACGATCTAAGACTAAAATGGACGTCCGTAAATACCTATGTTTTTAACAAAGAAGGACAACAAATCCTTATTTCCGTTTTTATTATACGATGTAACTGTATAAAAATGAGAAATAAGACTAATACATACATACATATTTTGTTTTTTTTTTAGATTTTTATTACAAAATCGGTCATACATTTAAATTCTTTAAAGAAAATTAATTGTGAGATTAATTTATGAGTCTACAACAATTTTTACATAGACACACCTATACAAGGTTTGGTGCACAATTTGGCAGTTAGAATATTTGACGTGAACACAAGTTTTGGAAATTGTGTTCCTCAAATCGTGCATGAAATCCTGTATGTGTGCGTGAAAATTGAACGCACATCTTGACGTGAGTTGATGTAAATCTTGTCGGCTAGGCGGCCGTTGACGTATGGCGGAAAATGAGACCATACAACTCGCCGTGAGGCCTCCAAATCCTGACTGTGTGCGACGGCCTTTAGACATGCCATGACCTCAGAAATGTCAGTCATATTATTTTTTGATACAGACATACAACCATCTTGAGAAGAATAAGTAAAAAAGAAATTCAACCCCTTTTCCTCTTCCTTTTAGCTCTAACGTGCATTTACTTTATAAACTGATGATATTTTCACTTTTTCATGATCATTTCAAATCTTAAACAAAACCAATCAAAATGATTTCAGATGCATTGTGCTTAAATTCACGAATATTTTCTTATTTTGTCATAATTGTAGCTCATATAATATTATAAGATTATTTTCTAACATTTTGACATGTGGCCATTCTTGAAAGTTTACCTGCATAAATATATTAAATACAGATTTAATAAGGGTGTTATTTCGTGGGAGGGGGTAGATATTTGCTCTGAATCTAATTGTACTTGAGTCCTCTTGAATTGAGTGGTCTGGCCACTGTCGACAAAATGGTGACGATGCAAACACGATGTAATTGCCAGCGATGCACGTCGATAAAGAGGGTTATCGGTAGCTGCATCGCCTTTGCATCGATTACACAGATATGCACTGTTCTGCGGGAGCCCCGTTGCTGACCGGCAGGGGTGCCGGCACCAGCGGCCGCCGCCCCCTCGGCGGCCGCCGACGGCAGTCCCGTAGGCGCACATACCCCCTCGCGTCGGCCAACGGCAGGTGGGACGTTGGCTGACGCAAGGGGTAGCGTTGGGTGGCGGCCCATATAACGTTGGCCACCATTAGGGTATACGTTTGGCAACTGATATATTAGCGTCAGGCAACTGAATATGAACGTTGGGCAACAGGAATATGAACGTTGGGCAACGGAAATATGAACGTTGGGCAACGGAAATATGGAATTTTGGGCTGGTTTGGAGCGCTATATAGGATCGGATTTTACTTCTTTCTAGGGTTCATATGCTACATAAAAGCAGAGTAAAGACAAATCAACAGCCCTTTTTCTTCATTGTTTTTTTTATTCATCTTTGTATTCACATCAAATCCATGGCTATTCATTCGATTGGACCCCTACTGCACAATTCATTGGTGCAGAATAATATAAAAGAACAAAAGATTGATAAATTGACTGAAATAAACTTTGCTGGTAATATATTTAGACTTCTCACATTTCTCACCAGTATATCAATGCTTTACAATGCTCTAATATGACAAATATTTCCAAACCCTACATTCTCTCTTTGAGCAATATAAACTCAATAACATTGAGCAAAATACCTTAACCTAGTACAATATACCATATTTATACATAAATACATCACGAAATCTCAAATGACATCACCTATACTTTAACACTGTAAGATCTGATTCAAACAAAATATTAATGGTGAATATTAAATGCTATTGTGATTGCTTCTGGTATTTGCAATATCACTATCAAGGACACTGACACAAAAGAGGTGGGTTTAAGATATAGATGCACGACGAGGTTAGCTATTGAAACGGAAGAAATTATGGAACAAGCTCGTGAGCGGATCCAAGTTAACTCCCCCCAGAACTTTCCTCCTCCAGCAATATTATTTTGCACCACCATGGGTGTAGACCTGGTTAAATATAATGTTTTCTGTTCTCAACGTTCGTCCAAATTAAATGAATTGCTTACTGAATCGAAGATCAAGGTTATCGCCGACGACCAAGATTTGCTAGATCGGATGGTTATCGCCTTCAACAATGCTGTAAAAGAAAATAATAAAAAGCATGGTGTCCCTACACCGTACTTAAGCCAGCTCGTTCATATGAACAGATCAGGGAGACGTCAGAAAACAACCCTACGTCAAATATATACAAATGATTACCACAAACTGTCTGACGACAGATGCCACCTCACAAATGAGTTAAGAGATGGGGTTGCAAGACAAATCATTCGTGCCTACCACAAAATATGACTGTTTATATCTATTTACTCGAAAGGGGTGTTAAATGTTCTTCAAATAACAGGTTAATGGTGCAATATTGGGTGGGGTGATTTATGATATGTAATGTGAGCTTTCCTGAGCCCGACAACACATCAGAAATCCCACAACCAAGAAAATAAGTCACTAACAAATTACAATCTGAATCAGGCATTGATCTTAACTAAATCACAAAATCATATGGATTTCACTAAATAGTGTTATATTATAGTATATTATCCTGATATTACTCCAACTAGATGTTTCGACTGGTACTTGGAAAAGAAGGTCATAGTATATTTCATGATGGTGCCATGGTGATACTCACAGTGTAACAGGTAACAAACATCTCATTGTAGAGATAGCAAGTTGATATGGAAATTTTCATGACTAATGTTGTTAATGATGTTAGTGGATAGTTATATTCCACACTCTTTGTAAAACTATACATATTGCCAGGGAATTTCAATTCATTGAGTAGTTTCTACTCTAATATTTATGATGTGCATGCAATGTCTTTTATTGTGGTTATAGAACAAAATGAAGCCATAATAATGAAATTGATTGACGTCTACTGTTTAAGGAGAGAAGTGCGGAGTGAGACGTGAGCTTTCTGGAGCCCAAATTCATGCCGGCGATCTCTATTGATGTAATGGGTTTAAAACTTGATGCCAGAAATTGTGTTTCTTGCACTTGATGAGAATTACAGGGTGAGACGTGTGCTTTCTAGAGCCCAAATTCACACTGGGGTTCTCTTAGTGTGGAAGTCGAGGAGGTATCATGAATTGGCAGAGAACTGGTCTTCCTCTTATAAGGACCACAACTTCTTCCGAGGTAAAGAAACTTGAAACTTGTCTCACCTGAGACAATATTATGTCACTTATGATACAGTACAGTGTCATCTTGTCGGTTGTGACAAAAACTTCAGATGGAGTATACCGTCTGAACATTGTGCTGATAAGGGTTGGGAGTCTTAGGACTGTAGACTCATATATATACTGTCGATGCCACATGTTAGTGCAGTCGGCATTTTCTAGTTTTGAAAAGTTGTCTCAGGGGTTGATGTCAGCAGATTTTAACTGCAGAAATGATGTAAAGGTTGGGGGTGGGGAAGAATTTGGCTACGACGATGGAGTATAGCGTTGAGAATTTTAGGGGCCTCAAGGGACTTAGGGTCGTGTCGTGGAACGTCAGGAGTCTAACACCAAAAATTGACCAAATAAAACAGTTTATAGTAGAAACATCCCCTCAAATAATATCTATCCAAGAAACGTGGCTAAATGACAGAGTATTGGATAATGAGATTATGTTAGATGATTATAAATTAATAAGGCATGATAGAAAATTAAAAAGAAGAGGTGGAGGACTTGCTACTTTCGTCCACAAGTCCCTTGAGGTAAATGCGGAATTATACGATTGTCTACTGGTATCAAATAAGAATATTGAGATTCAGGTTTTAGGGATTTCTAAGAGTTTTATGAGACCCAAGGTTCTCATTAATGTTTATAGGCCGCCACAGGCCTCTATGGTTGAGGCTTTAGCACACCTCGAAAATGTCTTAGATTCTTTAGACACCACCAAAGATATTATAATCGTTGGGGATTTTAATTATGACTCGGATTTAATTGAAACTGGTAGAACTAAACATGCTAATCGCTTTAACACAATTCTTGGAAAATACAATTTACACCAAGCTATCAAAGTTCACTCTCGCATTAGTAAAAAATCAAAATCAAAGATTGATCATATATACACAAATTTAGGTGACACAAACGAAAGTGGAGCTATAAACTGCAATATTAGTGATCACTTACCAGTGTTCTTACAGATAAAAAAGGTCAGAAATAATTATACTAGAGTAACGATAAAGGCCAGGAACACTAAACACCTGGACATTAAAATACTTCAGGAAATTTTACGTGACCTGGACTGGACCACATTCTATTCAACTAGGGATGTCGACAAGGCCTGGGAGATTCTTCTAACCACCTTGGAGCTATACCTGGATAGAATGTGCCCGGTAAAAACTTATAAAAATGTAAATAAAACCCCAGATTGGTACACCAAAGACATCATAAGAATGTCAAAAAACCGAGATAAAGCGTTTACAAGGGCCAAAGCCTCTGGACTTAGTGTCGACTGGACAGAAGCCAGAAGGCAAAGGTGTAGGTTCAATGAGGAGATAAAGAGATCAAAAAGTAATTTTTTGAAGAAACAAATACAGGAATCCAGATCAGAACCACACAAATTCTGGGAGATCATTAAACCGATTGTGTCAAAAGAAAAGTGTAAAAATAGGTGTAATGATATAGTTATAACAAATAATGAAGGGTCTAAGTTGGAGGGATCTGATGCTGCCGAGGAGTTCAACAAATACTTTGTAAATGTTGGCCCGGAGCTGGCAAGTAAGATAAAAGTGGAAGATAATCATGGGGAGGTTTTAGAAAACGATGAAGTCAAGTGTGACAATCAATTTGTATTCTCAGACATTACGCCTGCAGCTGTTGAATTGGCTCTTAATAAAATAGGGAACTTTAAAGCATCTGGCATAAAGTTTATGCCTACTAATATTCTTAAACCATGTATGAGGACTCTGAGTCAGCAATTTGCTTACCTTTATAACTTGTCTTTACAATCCTCAAAAGTGCCCGATGATTTTAAAACAGCGACGGTTACACCTCTTTTTAAAGAAGGGAGTAGATTTATCACTGGGAATTATAGACCCATATCATGTGTTAATTTACCAGCTAAGATACTGGAAAGTTGTGTTCAGGGACAGTTAGCTTCTTATTTGGAAAGGGAACAACTACTTTGTGAATATCAGTTTGGTTTTCGAAGTGGTAGATCCATCAACGACGCTCTTGATCGTATATTTACTTACACATATCAAAATTTAAATAACAAAAATTTAACAGATCTAGTATTTTTAGACTTTAAAAAAGCTTTTGATACCGTTAATCATGATATTTTAATAAATAAATTAAAGAATTTAGGAGTTCAGGATGACCAAATTAAATGGTTTCGAAATTATCTATCGGATAGGTCGCAGAGAGTCGTCGTTGATGGACACCTTTCTTCTGTACAAAAGGTTACCTGTGGAGTCCCCCAAGGAACTTCTTTGGGACCTCTCCTCTTCATTATTTATATTAATGATTTACATAAGGTTATATTACACAGTCGCGTCCAACATTTTGCGGACGACACTGTCATTTATTCTTGTAGAACTAGGAATTCCGCAGGAAATGTTGGTCTTCAAGGGGATCTTGACAGAGTTGTGAAATGGTGCGCAGCGCACAAGATCTCTCTAAATACGAAAAAGTGTAAATCAATGACGGTTGATCTAAAGCCGGGGAAACTTGGTACTAGTAAATATAAAATAGGACAGTTTGATTTAGAAGAGGTCGAGTGTTATAAATTCCTGGGGGTAGAGATTGACCGACAGCTTAATTTCAAAGTTTTCATGGAAAAGAAAATTAACGCTATCAGAGGTAAACTTAAATCTCTTTCGAAACTCTATGGAATTTGTGATACAAAAACCCTTATGTTATTATTCAAGACTATGATATTACCCCATATAGATTATGGTGATATCTTTTACCAAACCACGCCCCAAAATTATCTGGATAGACTTCAGACTTTACAAAATTCGGCACTAAAGATTGCCCTGAAGTTGCCCAAATTATCGAGTACCAAGGGTATCCATAAAGACTCTAATATGCCCTCGCTCTCTACTAGGAGGGACGGGCATATACTCGAATTGGCATTTAGGCGATCTCTGTCGCCGCAAAACATAGACGACAGGCCAATAAACTTACGTGGTCTTACGGACGGTAAAAAATTAAAGGTGCCTAAACCTAATAATGAGAAATTTAGAAAATCTTATATCTATAAAATGCCCATTCTTTGGAACGAGTTGTCACAAAAAACCAGACAGATAAAAACTAGGGAAGCGTTCCGGAACTGGTTGAAAAATACCTACCCTCAGGAATCAGATGAGTACCTAAAAGACTGAGATTTCTCGGTATTGTCTACAATTGGAGTTCATAGTGATTATTCTGATATATATAGGTATACATGAAATTTCATGTTTTGATACCACTGTCTTGATTGAGCCATTGACTTACTCATGCCAGTAGACAATCGTAGTGGGAAGGGGGGTTTGAATAGGGTGGGGGGTAAAGTAGGCACGTAAGTTCTACGACTAAGGCCGATACAACGGTATAGCGTTAAGAGGATGTTATTATCATGAGAATGTTATGTTAATAGATAGGACGTACAGCTATGATCTCAGTTTAGTATTTGCTTAGAGCCAGTATAGGCCAAATTGTTTATTTGCCAGTACAGGCAAGAATTTTATTCCCAGCTTAGAAAGCTGAGACTTTGTTAAATTTAAATGCACTCTTTTATTACTTATCGGATACACGGTTTGATTGAAATTCGCCACGATTCCACAAAAGATTTTCTTTTGCCATGATTAACATATTGTAAGGATGATTACTGACCCAGTATAGGGCAACATAGGAGTGCTAATACACTATTGATCAAGGTATTTGATAAACGTCATGAGCGTTTAAACCTATATTTGCCTCTATTGTCTCTCACTTATTAACTTCAATATCTTATCGATACTATGCATCAGTGAAGAATCAAGTCTACCACACAAGACACCAAATATTAATTCCTATAAATCTTCAATAATAACAACTGGAACATTGAGTAACAAAAAGAACAGTCACACTTGGTCCTGAAAGTGATCTCAGGATATAAGGAACTTCACGTATTTAATGATAATTTAATGACACTAAAGGACATGGACTATTATGCGGATTATGCTTAATATGTTAATTTTACAAATCTTGTACTTTAAAACCTTATTCTATATATTCTCATCTTTTGTTAAGGGTTACCTGGTAGATCTCCAGTGGAGATGGATTAATGACCCTATTCGCTGATTTATACTATGTATATGTTTACTGAATAAAAGTTGTATAATAATAATAATATTAATGGAATATAGGTATAAATAGCCATGATCAGAGATCCCCAGCTAGACGTCTGCTAGACACCTGAATATGAACCAATAGACATTTCCCAGTGTTTACCAAAGTAATACTTTAAATCATATCCAAAATGATCTTCACCCACAAATCGCTATCGGATATCAACCAAGGAATGGACATATAAAAAAACCTTTAACAGTTGTTTTCATGCGTTGTCTAGCTTTTCGATAGACTTTTCTGACGTGACGATAGACTTTTCTGACGTGACGATAGACTTTTCTGACGTGACGATAGACTTTTCTGACGTGACGATAGACTTTTCTGACGTGACGATAGACTTTTCTGACGTGACGATAGACTTTTCTGAGCTGACGATAGACTTTTCTGAGCTGACGATAGACTTTTCTGACCTTACGGTAGACTTTTCTGACCTGACGGTAGACTTTTCTGACCTGACGGTAGACTTTTCTTACCTGACGGTAGGCTTTTCTGACCTGACGATAGGCTTTTCTGACCTGACGATAGGCTTTTCTGAGCTGACGATAAGCTTTTCTGAGCTGACGATAGACTTTTCTGACCTTACGATAGACTTTTCTGAGCTGACGATAGACTTTTCTGAGCTGACGATAGACTTTTCTGACCTGCTGATAGACTTTTCTGACCTTACAATAGACTTTTCTGACCTGACGATAGACTTTTCTGACCTAACGATACTTTTCGATTGACCTTTTGATAGACTTTTCTGACCTGACGAATGACTTTTCTGACCTTATGACCTTACGATTACTATTTTGACTTTAGGATAAAATTTTCTGACTTTACGATTGACTATTTTGACTCTATGATCAAATATTTTGACGTTACAAACATATAAAAGTTACATAAGATCCAACTTTATTTCCATCACCCTAGACCTAGGGCTAGGCTACATATAACCAGTGGACATCTACTGCACAAATGGCTCTCCAGGGCCAGGAAACTCTTACATATTGGTCTACCAAACAGTTTTTAAAGACAGGTTTCAACGAAGTAGGTCGTTGATATAAATTTTCGAAATGATGTTGTCCATGATCAAAACAAGTTGAATCAATGTTTTTAACATTAAATTATGATTATTTTGTATGTATGTATATATAGCAAATGGCACTCACTCTGTTTGGGTGAGAACTAATCTCGACACATTCATAAAAACGGACTTACCCCTTCAGTTCTAACACTCCATCATACCATTTGCTATTACAATTATTGCACTATATAAATCTATATAATCATATGATATTTTTCAACCTCATTCCTTTGTCAAATATGAGTTATGCACCAACCCTCACATTGTAATATCGTCAGGGAGGAATTCAAGTTATATATCCTGTACAGTACTTCCATTGGCCTTTTGCACCAATAGTATAGCTTGAAAATGACAACCCTGATTAGTACTTTTATACAATGAAATTCTTTTTACATTTCATGAAGTCTACTGCAAGCTGTCCCGCATTCAGGCCGTCCTGGTCACCATTTTGCAATAATTTTGTTTAGATTTGGCGGCCCGCAGTTTGTTATGGCAGTGTGGATAACCAAATCTATGCTTTGGTTGTCGTCTTTCAGCCTGGAGGTCTTCACTGCCTCTGTAAAATGATGAAACAGGAAAAATGTTAATCAAACTGAATATTTTTTTTACACATTTCTAGTATATTGATTAGTAACAAATATTTTAATTTAATAATCGTTCAACTTGTCCCTCATTTTACATAACATATTACAGATCTTACATTATACTTAACATTATATTGGAAACTTCATTTGCAAATGTATTGAATTATGTATTGGTTAATTCCAAAACACATGGTTGATTCTGAGGAAACGGTTCCAAATGGGTATTTTGGGACAGATCATAGAAATAAAATGAAATTGCTAGTATACAGGTGCCCCAGATACTCTTCTATACCCTGAAACTGAGTTTCTTAGGTATGAAAATTGTTGGAAATATACCTTAAAATATATTGCGTCATGAATGGTGATGGTCACAAAAATATTTGTCATTTCATTCAGTTATAGAAAAATAATACGATTATGTGAAGTATTCCCATTGGGGAATGATTGTATAAAGTGGGCGAGGCACCCATGCATAGAAACTTGTACGCAGTAAAAATGATCACGTGACTGCTTGGGTCAGCTGACCGGGAAGACAAACCAAAATTGAAAAAGACACTGGCATAGACACTGAGAGGTTGTAGATTTTTGTTTTGTAGATTTTTGTTTTCTTTCTCCGTATGAGGGTGCATTGAACCCATGGAATTACTTGATTAATATATTCCAAGAAGCAACAGGGAAAATAAAAAAACAGCAACATCAGCAACTACTTCTATTGCCTTAATTCATATTACATGATAATCTGGCTGTCTTTGTAATTTTACATGATTTCAAAGATAAATACATCAGGCCTATCATTATGAAAATCAATGAAGAAAAACGGTCATGGATGGTGATGCATGGGGGCCGTCATGGCATCTTAAGATCTTTAGACTAATTAGGAATATTGATCAATATTTATCTTTCTGTTTCAATACACCCATGTGTCCATCTTTCATCAAACAATAATAAATCATTTATTGCATGACTTTTTAAAATAAATACTCTATTATCAGCATTATGGACGGTGACGTCCATAATATATTATAAGTTTGTCACTTCCTATAAGTAATTTAATCCCAGAATTTAATTTTTTTCATGGATTACGCATCATAAAAATCTTGCCACATATTAATAAGTATAAAACGTTTCCATGTAATCTTGATAAATTTTCATAATTGGGTGCTACCATACTCGCTAGGCAACAACAATGTTTCCCAGGTGAGTTATGATAGATAGTTTGTTCCTAAGGCTGAAGCTATAGTGCTTTTCAGGCAACAACACGTTCCCAGTTTCCTATCATGTTCAGTACAATGTAGATTATAATTGTTGTAGTGCGATATACTAAGTTCAATCAAGAATTTTCTATGTAGCATGAAGGGGGTGGGGGGAGGAGAGCTAACCGAGAATCTAACCCCATTTTTATATAGGCTAGATAGAGGGCACCTAGGGCAATACTAATACCATAAGAGTGCCTCTTTTAGTCATATTTCTGATGAGAAAAAGTTATACTTCTGGAAGGAATACAGATCTCAATTCTTCACCCCAGAGCATCCTTTTTGTGTGACTAGTGAAATTGCAAACACCCAAATCCTCCACTATACTACAGGGGTGTCGCCACCCAATGGCCATCCCCCACCACACACACACACCCCAGCCCAAAATTGTGGGGGCATGTTTTCTCAGATATTCCCTGCGATTTCCCATTATCCCTGGGTCGGGGGGGGGGGGGGGGGGTGAGTTGCAATTGACAAGTGCATTATCATAGTGAAAACTTACCGGTAACTATCCCATAGAGGCGGTACACCCTACAGGACACTTTCCTGTCCGTTCCATAAAGGTTGAATGACTTTGGTGCCATGCAGTCCATGAGCCAGTTCATAATGTTGCTTGTGTGGCTTTTGGCATTATTCCCCGCGACTTAGGTTAATAACTCCACCTGAAAACCAAAGTAGAACATCAGTATGTTGTATATATTTTATTATCATTATTACATTCATATTTTATTCATGTACATATAATATAATGTATTTTGATATTTAGGCTCAAAGATGGGGGAGGGGGCGTCAAAAATTAAAAGGGCAAATCAGTCCAACCCTGAAAGGAAGAGGGGCACAAATCCATACTAGGAGGGTTACATGGGGAATGCTCCCCATGAAAAGTCATCATTTTATTTGTATTTCTTATTTCGACATGATCACACTAACATAGGAGACCAGATGGCAGTGCTTACACATGAGTCATGATACAAATTAAGGACTGTATAAGGACGCTCTAGGGGCCATGTTGCCCCGACAACCTCGGTGTGAAATGGTGCTTTCTTCTGTTATTTCATACTCACCGTGATAGCCCAAGGGCTGTTGCACATGAAACCAGCACCAAGTCAGTGATGCTTCAGTGCAGTTGATGATGTATTACTTTGTTGGGCCAACCCATGTAGTAGCCATTGTCTGCCTCAACCAGGACCATCCAATTGATTCTACGATTCTATTTCCACTCTGGTACATTTTGTCCACCATTCTGGAAAAAAATTGATATCATAAGTTCAGTTTACTGGTCATTTTTTGGCTCAAATATTAATAGATGCCTAATAGATTAATAAATAGATAGATGCCTATTAACCATCCTCATCACCTGACACATCAAAATTCTGAGAATCATTTAAGTTGTATAATGTAATAGAGATCAGAAGGTCGTTGCAGCTATCTAACTGCATAGATCTGTGTTCTAGATTTATTTGACACTTGAAAGTGCATTTATATCATCAACTCTAATCAAACTATTTCGTAACCTATTTACACCCTCTCTCACACTCCCTCGGTAAGAAAGTGAGAATCTCGAACATTTCAATCAAAAGATTCCAAGAGGATTTAAGGACGTGACGTTTCGGCGAATAGCTCATCCTATAGTTTATTAATTTTTATAGCTACTTGACCAACGATTGAAAATAGAGGTACAACTAATTGCGCAATAATTATATAAAATTAGGAAAGTCAAATAGATATGTTGGGGTATTTAATACAATTTAAATTGTGTAAAAAGCTTCAATAGTTTTTGAGTAATGAGCATAAGTATTTGGACATAATTTTAGACATTATTTAGGCGCATAAATACATATGCTAATATTAAGTGATAGTTTTCCCTATATTTGTTAGTTCTATTTTCGTTGTTTTATATGCATTCAGTAGATAAAAAGTGGACAAGAACCGATGTGAAGTGCATAGAAAAGCTATACTATCACTGAAATGTTAAGCAGGACCAATCTAATTACTGTGACATCTAGGTGAAATAAGGTTTCGGCTCTAGGTGTGATGAAATAAGGTGTTTTTCATGAAAATTTGCAGGTAGCCTACCATCACAATTTTTTTGTAGCTAAAGAATGGCCTGCGTCAGTGACAAATGACGCATTGGCCGGCGTCACTAAAAAGTTTTCGGGAACACTGAGATGTAAACTTAGGCTTTAAATGCATACCGTTTAACTTAAAGGAGATATTTCCTATACGGTAACTATGTAGTGCATTCACACATCATATAGCCTCACGCCTACTCACGCACAACTCTTACCGGCATTTACACCTTCTACCTCGGTCAAAACAGTATGTATTTTATTATAATGAGTCATTTAGAAAAAAAATAGCTTGGTATCTGACTGGCCCCGGTTTTATCCAATGCTAGATGCATATGGGCATGGAATGTATGTAAAAACACAGAAGATTTCTATTTGTTTGGCTCAAAATGGAAGGAAAACTGGATTTTTATGAGAATTTTTTAATAAACAAATAAATCTGAATGTTTTATGGGGTGGAAATATTAGGAAATAAGAAAATATACCCCATTTGATTTGTATGGCTGAACAGAGATGGGTTACTGAATTTTAAGATATTAAAATTACTGCATAAAACCTTTATGTCTAAATCTTATTAAAATGAGACGACATTAAAAGTAGCTTCATGTCTAAATCTTAGTAAAATGAGACGACATTAAAAGTTGCCTTGTTTTCAGGTTTGTTTAGATTCATAATCATATGAAAAGTCAATCAACCATTACAGTCTCTTCATATACATCTCTCATCTCAGCTCACCCTATCTCATAAATTCATGGAATTCTCACTGATTCCTCTCCCATCTCATCATCACAAAGTTGTATATAAGTAACTATATATGGTCGAGCACACTGATGTCTAAGTAGTATCTCTCAGTACAATCGTACATTAAATATAAAGTACCTTCTCGAACCATTTCTCAAAAATGATCTGTATAAATGTGTTCTCACCCACCTTAATTTCGGCCAAGAATATTAGTCATTTAGATCAGGACATGAGGAAAACCGTTCTCAGGAACGAGACTGTTTGTCTGGATGATTTGTATTTACCACTGAATAAAGATTTTGTCGAAAAAAAATATTCAAACCATGGTTTTCAGGGCGGGACCACTTGTTTTCAGGGTGGGACCCCTTATTTACAATTACAGGCCGGGACCCCTTGCTTGTAGGGCGGGACACATTGTTTTAGGGTGCGGGACCCGTTTGCGCAACTATGTAGATATAGGCCTATGCCTATGGAATAGGTAAAATCTAGTGAAATCCTCTCGGTAAAATGGACAAAACAACAGAGAATTGAGGATCACTGTCATTTGTGGCTTAAACCAGTGTGAATCAGACTTCCTTTAGTTCCCTGTGATGGAGGGCTGACGGCAGACAGGACTGGCGGCCCTCCTTCAAAAGTTGTGTTACTGTTTGCGCCGCCATATTGGTTGTGTAACCATTCGTTACAGGAGATTTAAATGTACACAAGAAACTAGCTTTAGTACAAATCAGTAGATCTCACAAGGGCTTCTGACAATCGCTGTTCTGTTAGGTTAAATGCTAATATAATAAGTATGCTTACCTGGGTGGATTTGATGATAATTTCCAACATTAAGTGCAGCATTGTAGAGGACGGTGCTCGACGAAATATCTTGTTTGAGAGTATCTAAAAGTTTGTATTGCTACACGCTAGGTGGCGTGGCGCTGTGAGACCAATGCTATGTTTGACCATATCGTAGCGCATGCTGCCTTCCTCATTCAAACAGACGTCACAAATCCCCGTCAAATAGATGACGCAATTAGTTCAACCGGTGTTACTCTTAACATTTGACTTTGTTTTGAAGGTCCCAATCTTTTCTTTTGGTGTGGGGCGGGGTGTGGGGTCACTGCTCAGCTGGCCGAGTCCCATACTTGGGAGCTAGGGGACTAATAATTTGGCTAGGTGTGGGGAGGCCATGTGACGCCATTTTTTTTTAAAAACAGATTTTATTGACAATTTCACATTTGTGATACATTTCATGTCGTTGAAATATTACAAATATAGATTCGGATACAAACTAAGTATTATGAACATTTACAGGATGTCTAATTTTAATTTACCTATGCTTATGGCTTAGTGACAATGTCTTTCTTTCAATACTAATATTTCCAATATTCATTGGTAGTTGTCAATCTTACAATTGTGGTAACCAAATTCTACTCTCAACTTAGGCATTTTTTGGTCTTATTTTACCATAATTTTATTTGCCTTTTCTCTATTTTATAATGTCGTCGAGATATTATTCAAATGTTCTAAATAGTAGGACCCTGCATGTGAGGTGCCATTGCCAATTAACTAAATGCCTTGACTTATAGCCTAGGCCTAAGATACCTTTTAGGCCTAGGTAATTACTAGTAATAATTATGGTACCTCATTACAAGTAGAAAAACTTGCTCTAGCCTAGTCATCTTTTTTTATTCAATGTTTTGGCTTGACCGACAAAGTGATCTTGGAAAGCATCAATAAATGTGTTTTTAGTTATAACACAATCCCTAAATTCTGAATAATGGAGATATTTAGACCCACCTTATGGGAAACCTATTATTCATCAAAGATACAATTTATTATTTTAACATTTTATGATTTAGGCCTAGGCCTACCATCATTGGAATCGGCTTGACTTCATTTCCCTGAAATACATCACCAAAAGGGACACTGGGTTCTGGCTTGATTTTCTAAGTGCCACATCTAAGAATAAAGATCTGAATCTTGTTTACTGATGCTGTTTTGGGGCACAATTAACACGGCTATTATATACATGTACATATGACTATAGTCTACCGAGCTCTACCGATCCTGTTCTGATGCGCGCTCATTGCAGTAAAGAAGTGCTGTTTGGGCGCGTGAATGTGTTTGCATGTTATATCGCAGAGCGACGCTAAATATAGCGGCCGCACATGTCCCGAGCGGGTAGCAAGGCAAGGTGTGATAGCGCTGAGAGAGCGAATATAGCGGTCAGAGTGGGAAAGCGCTGTTTTGGCGTAACATTTCGTAGTATGTGTGACCATTGGGGAATGTAGCTAGTCAAAGAAAAACAAGGCTACTGAATTAATTAAATACTTGAATTAACAAGGCAGGGACTTGAACATTACTGAATAGGCCTATAGGGCCTAAATCGATTCCCATTTGGGAAGGTTAGCCTAAACCTTTATCCTAAATAAAGTCTATACGCCTACTTACTACTGAGTAGGCCCTAGGTTACATTTATAGATATAGCGCCACCATCGGGAAATTTAGAACTACCATCACGGCACTAGGGCCGGTGGCTACCTGTGTGCCGTTGCGGACCGGTAGGTGGCGTTAGCTAACAGAGGGCGCTGTTATGCAACATTCACCTGGACGGTGCTGAAGGCACCAGGGACGGTTGGCAACGGTCCAGCAATACAGTGTGTGCGGCAACTATTGAACTCATTTTCACGCTTTTACATTTACAATCTCATCCACTAGGCATCGCCAACGCATTGCTACGGCCGTTACCTTCATTGACAATGCACTGATGCAATATCACATCGGCGGGAAATATCAAACATGTTTGATGTTCATCGCTACCCTTACCGATGCAATTTCCCACTCATCGCCAGTCATCGCTTGTTGTGCCGAAGTCATATATAGCGATGACAAGTCGATGTAAAGACGATGCAATACTTTTTACAAAATTCTTATCAACTAGCTCATCGCCAACGCATCACCAACGCTTTTGTCGACAGTGGCCGGACCGCTTTAGGGATGATAACCTGATAAGAGAGTGATTTATATGGAGAGAACGATTCTAGGAAATATTTCGATTGTAACAGTGTATGAAACAGCTGGTAAATTTTTTAAAAAAAATAGGAAATAAGGCTGTGGATGTATGCTAGGGAATTTTAATATGGATAAGAGAAATTGATTGACATCCAACACCATCATGATTTGAATGGGTATAAATAAGGTAGATAAATTAAGAAGTAAAATAGAAATATAATTTGAGTATTTATTTTAATAGGCTACGCCTGAGACCATCCTCGAAGGATAGCGCGTTTTTTCATAATGTATTAAATAATGAATGAAATAAGATATAAAAAAATGCCCCTTCTTTGTTATGGCACCCCCACCCACTCTACTACCGTACAGGTGATACCATGTGGGGAAGTCAGTCCCAATCAATTTTAAAATTTCTTTTAATTTTGCAAAAACCAAACTAAAACCAGTAGAGAATTATTGTCCCATCTTAAGGAATATTGTCGTTTTTGTTGCATTCATGTAGGAGGTCTAGAACAGAAGATATATAAATGGTCCATCTTGTTAAGGAATGACAAAACAATAAAAAAATAAAAAAAATACAGGCAGAGATTACTTTTTTTCTCTCGAACGGAATCAAGCTAAAAAGCTGTTTGCCGGGTACTTTTCTGAAACCTAATATGCATGCCCCCTTCTACTGCTGGTTGTTTCCATATGGGTCAGATCTTCAGAAAGTGTACAATTCACCTTCACCAATCCTCTCAAATAACCCACATTTTAAACAAATATGAGCTTCAAAATGCAGTTTAACACAGAGCTAATACTTTAAACCAATGCGATACCCGGTATTCTTCATTTTTCAGCCTAATTCAGCAAGATTTCCCAAATGTGTAGAGCTGCCGACTGTACATTTTCTGAAAATCTGACCCATATCGATCAAACGATTAGCGCTACCGCAAGGTGCTATTCTCCTTGTTCACCGATTTGATGCTTCTTGTTCACTTTATACACATATTGTTTCTTGCCTATATCATAAATTGTCTTAGAACTGTATGAGCCTAGAGGGCAGGTTAATATGAATACCCCGTAAAAGGATTTTAAAAACAAAAAACAAAAAATGTTCCATCTCCAGGTCCGTTACTTTCCCTCCCAGCCATGTCTTTATTAAATATGAACCTTTAAATGCCGAACAGATGTATTTAAGTAGTATATGGAATCGCATTTGCCGCTACCCTTGGACGAAAAGGTGCGTTTTCATGTGAGAAAACATGCGATTTAACGTGTGCGCATTCCGCTAGGTGGTGCGGCGGTCGAGGATCAAACGATTTGTATTATACATATATGCTTGTTAAAAGTAAGGAAACAATACATATTAAATATGGACAACCCTGGGAATAAAGACCATGTTGAAGAAAAAATGGATCTAAAGAAAAAAAACCAACAATTAAAGGACACAATTGTCTTTATAATTTTTCATCCCAGACTAAACATAATTTGAGTAGTCGAATTGAACAGAAGTTTTCCGCCTTAAAGCGAAAACTTGCAGAATTAAAGGAGACCAATGAAATATTAAGAATGCAGCTTAACCAATTTCAATCAAATCAAATGAAATTTTTAGCTGATCGTAGGGAAGAGGCTCGGGCAAAACATCGTGCAGAATATGATAGAGGACGACAAGATAACTTTACCACTTATGAAGATACTGAGGATGAAGATTTGGATGAGATAGATGCAATTGAATGTAAAATGTCTCACCAAATTACAGAGGATAGACGTGAAAACGAGAAAAAAGTCATAGATTTTTTAGCATGTCCAAAATGTGACAAGCATTTTCATTTTACAGACCCGTCCTCTTTTCTTCTCCATTGTGACTTATGCTAGAATTCTGCATGCTAGACACTAGCGTGACTTTTTATAATACTCTCACTACAAAAACTATTCGCATCGTCAATCTCACCTTTTCTTACTAATTTCCACAAGGGCACAATGAGGATACACGACACTTTTATGCAAATGAATGAAAGAAAATATGGTATAAAAATCATCTAGCTTTTCTCTTTTCACCATTCACTTGTTTTCATAGAATTAGTGAACTCTTGGATTTACCTAACTTTTTTCCTTTCTCAAAAGCTTCTCTGGATTTATTTTACACAATGGCTAACGCAAGTTTAAACAGAACACGACATATGTGGGAGCTAGGACAGAAGCTTCATTACATTCGGGATAACTATTCTTCCTTGGTTTTATACCACCATGCGGACAAAGACCAGTTTTTCATTGCACACATATTTGAGGCAGGTTTTATTCATGAAATTCAATCTTGTGTTCCCTTTTCTTACCCTCAATGGTGTAGATTGGGAGACTCCGTGCTGAAAATATGCAATGGAGTTATCGATGAAACAAAAGGTGTTATTTCTAAATTTAAATGCAGAATACATTTAGGGAATCATTTGTATATCAGCTCACATCATAATTGGTCCAAGGAAGAAAAGATAGAAATTAGACAATTTCAAAAATGTCACGAAGGAGCTCACATTTCTTTTTTACCTAATACAAACAGCGATATCAGTGATTTTTACAAGGATATCTCGCAAACGAAAGATAGAGTCTATCTTTCGTTGAAAGATTTGGATCGTCTTAGAACAATTTTTTCATATTACACATCCTTACTTGTAAGACCTTTTATTAAACCTTGTCATGAGAAGTTAGGAGGATGCTCCGGTTGTGGAAACTGTTGTTTTAGAAAGCACAAAACCGGTGCAGAAATTGATTCTTTCACTGTTTTGGAAGGTAGATTCCCTCATGAAGAATCACATTTGTCTTTATCAGACTCAGTATATGAAGGACCAACTACCTCAAACTATCACCATGTACTAGACATTCATAATTCGTTTAATGACTAAAAATATAGACAGACGCTCTTCCCCCTCTGCTTCTGCAGCTGCTGCTGCTTAGTCAAGTGAATAGAAATTTTATCCTTTACCCTCCACACTTTAGTTACTGCTTAGCCAAGTGAATAGAAATTTTGAGAAAGGATATGTAAATTAGTCTTGGGTATAAATGTCACTTTTCCAACTTCTGCTGCACTACGTCCTCTCTGCAATAACAGATCTACATCTCAACTTCTGTTCGTCGCCAGTTTACTACTTTGAAAATGAATTCACATACATCTTCATCCAAGGTGAGTTTTTTTATATTTTTCCCCTTCTCTAGTTTGCTTTATTGTGTTTATTGCGATTGTCTTTTATCATTATTAGTATTATTTGAAACTACTCAGACTCTGATTCACAAGCTCCATTTTTTTAAAAATTATTTTAAATTGATACTGTAGTTAAATTTTATTTACGCTTTATTTTAAAGAAGGATAAGGGGGAATACATACTTTTATTTATTTAAAACATTATTTTAAACTTAAGATAAGATTATACCTAATTGATTGCTTTTATTTTTCAGCAACTTTCTTCCTCTCCTTCGCGTTCACCTCCCCTTACCCTAGGGCGTGCTAGTCGAATCACATCCGAGGACACCGTGATGGACCTTTCTGGAATAGATTGGGAGGAATCTTTGGAGGAAAACCAAGATTCTGACAGGACCGAATCAGCCCCGCCAAGCCCAGGTTCCGAGTCGCCTGACATCGGATCAGAGGTGGACTTAGAGTCTGGGAAAAGAGCTGATCCTAGACTTTCAGATCATTGTTACAGCAAAAAGGCGACTCCTCCTACAAAAACCACTTCCAACCCTTCTTCTCCTCCTCCTCTTCCGCCTAAGAAAAGAAGGGGGAATGAGACTTTCCCCTTTGAAACCATGCCTGCTCCTGGAGGCCACTCATTTCCACACACACCTCATATGTCGGACTTACATTCTTTAGCCCTTCCTATTGGAAACCTACTTCAATACCCTCCCCTCTCAGCGAGAGACAGGGTAAGAAGGCGACTGGTGGAAGAATTTTCTGAAAAAAAAGACACAAATACCACTTCTCTTTCACAAAACTCAACTGTGACTTCTAGACAACCAGCAATTCCTTTACCTGCTTCATCTTCCCCTCCTGCATTTAAAGTGTTGGAGGAATACACTTTTGGATCCGGATTAGTGCTCCAACATTTTTCATTAAATAATGAAAAATCGTTCAAGCTAGTGAGGAAGGGAAAAGATGGAGTGCAGGCAAGAGGGATTAAACTTTCGTATAGGAGGCTTTTTAAACTATCGAAATACCTGCCGGAATATGTGAATGAAGTTGTGGGAAATAAGTCTCAGGCTACTTCTTTAGGCGGTGGAGTTTTTCTTTCGGTAGAAAATGGTTGGCCTGGAGCTGACATTCGCTATTGGTACGAGGCCGAGGGAGAATTAAGACCCTCTCACTTTTAAATATTTTAAAAGCTGTTATTGCGAAAGATGGCCACATTTTTCACCATGGGATTCTTGTTTGTTCCCACTCTCTAAAAGAAAAGTGTGGTGAATGCTTTCCATGCAATGGGGTAAAGCATAAACACCAATCATGCTAAATGAACAATTGTGAGCAGTGAGACGATTTAGAACTTTGAACACCGAATTTTTACCTAAGCAACTTATTTTTACTTTTTGTCATATTATTGATAGCTTTTTCCAACTGACTTTATCTGATTTTCCATTTTTATATCTATATATGTATATATATATATATATATAAATACCGGTTTTTTTTACCGTTCGTTCCACGCTTGAATGTACATACCATGCTTTACATGCCTTCCTTTGACAAACGGGACGGATCAAAGGAATATATATTTAATCCACTATTTGTAGTCTTGTTTTAAATAATACGGGTGTGAATTAAAGAAAAAATAAATGTTTGACTTTAAAACAAAAATTGTTATGCCTTTGTTGAATATTGATGTCTTGCAAACGCAGCGAATTAGGAATTAAGATAACAAATTATGTTTTGAAATGAATATTTCTCCTTTATTCATAATTTGATATGCATAAGTGAACAAATGATAATGGGAAACGTGAATATAAGTTATAAATTAGTCGTTAAATATCAAATCGCTTGTGTGAAACACGATTACAATCTATACAACCAAAGTTTAACTACGACATACAAGTAGATCACTGTTCTAACTTCTTGTGAAAAAGCATGGAAGCTAACTTTACACTCCTCTTGTTCCTACTCCCGTTTGGTCTTCCAAGTTTGTTTTTACTTCCCTTTGGTCTACCAACCTTTCGTTTTACATCACAGTCAGAGTTTTTTGTTTTTTTTCTTAGCTTTTTATCCTTTTGTAAATTAATACTTTCACTTTCTTTCATCTCATCCGTATGTTGCACACTTGTAAGGGGGGAAACAATTGTGGAAGTCTCCATATCATGATCCAAATTTTCACTCGGTGGCAGTGATAAAAAGTCTAGTAAAGCAGTGTCCTCACTTTCGTGATGTTGGATGGTCTTTATAATTTTTTCCAACTCATCTTGAATATCTGAGTCGGGGAATAGGGGAGAAGGAGGGGGTGCTTGAGGTGAAATTTCGCTTCCAGATAATACAGAAAAGTCCACTTTTGCTTGCGTTTTATAATCCCAACTTTCTCTAGTCCCTGATTCAACAGATTCGGATTTATTTTCTTCGTCAGTTACCAAATTTCTACCCCCTTCCATAGTTGAGGAGGGGATAGATTTGAGCTCTTCTGCAACCACTTTTTGAATACTAATTCGTGCTTCTTGAATGGCAGATTCCAAAGTCTGAAGAATGGAGCAGATCGATTCCAACATTTTCTTAGTTTTCCTGTGCATAAAGATATCGCTAAGTGAGTTGTGTTTTTCACACTTAAGAACGCTACTCTTAAAATGATGGCTATTTTTTTTCCCACCCTCCTCTCAACTATTTATTTCCCTTTTCCCTTGTTTTTGATTGGCCAAAACTAAATCACTGTATTTTACAGCTCAAACTTCGCATAACAAGACAATAATGACCTGTACTTAAAGTATGTTTAAAGGTATGGGGAAAGGTAATGTAAGCGCATGTTATACTGCTTTTACCAAGAAATGAAAAATAATTTCCCCACCCCCCTACCCCACCCCACTAAACCACACCCCTCCCCTCCCTGAAGCAGACACATGCATACCCACATACACACTATTTGCACTTGCCGATTGCAAAACCGCAAACTGACCGCACTTTTGTCTGGTCGCTGAGGAGCGCGGCGTGGAAGACCCGTTACATGAGTCACTAAGTGCAAACGACTATTTACTTATTTTCCCAAGTTTCAAAATCAAAAGCGAAATAAAGAAAGAAATATATTAAAAACTATTTCCTCATTCCCTAATTTAAAATATTTAAGTTAAGTTTATTAATTAAGTTCTTATTAAAGAATGGGGAAAAAAGTCTTCCCTTATCCCAGCCTAGTCCTTTCCACGTGTTTAATCTTTTTGCCTATACTCTAGTTTTGGTAAAGAAATTTTTAGTAATGAATAATTATTATTTAAAAAACACCAATTCCCTCTTCCCTACCCACATTTCTATCTATAAATTAAAAAAAACTGACGTAAAAGAACTTTTTTCTCAGTCGCTTTACTTTACAGATGGACCCTCTCACACTGGAGAGAGGGTCAAGATCGGTAAGACTACTTTATCAAAGAAAGTTCATACACTGGAGAAGTGGTCAACATGGCGACGGTTGCATGGTTTTGCCTTGCTTTAACAATCGCTCTCCATCCTGGTTTAATTTTTGCCCTTTTGGAATATGATTGTGGGGAAGATGTGGGAGAATGCATCTGTACATCAGAATCGGTAATTTGTCAAAAAATCGACTATCCGTTTACATTGTATGCTGAGACGACCACCGTGCACAAAATAACGTTCCAGAACTGTTGGATATCAAGATGGGTGCCGAGCTTCTTTTCTAAGTTTCCAAAACTAATGCTTGTAGATTTGAGAAATTTGCTGTCAGAGTTTGATTGTGGATCACTTCCAAAGGAACCTAAGTATTTAATCCTATCCGACTGTATCAATGAAAAAAAGGCGACGACAACTTACATCCCCATCCCCATCCCTTTACCACTTCCAAGACGACCAGGTGAGATCTAATACGGTGACTTTTTGCATGGTATTATTTATTATAAAAAAGAATTACACTGCATTGACTAAGGAAAACAAACTTTTATTTAATTTTGCAAGCGAGATACACTAGTTGTAATGCTCTGTATAAAATAAAGGATGTGCAGATGTATGCATAATTAGTTTTTTTTTTTTTTATTTTTCCCTAGCCCAAAACCAGGGAGATGAAGGAGGTGATGACGGAGACGACGGACCTGAAGGTGGTCAGGGAATGGGTCATGACGCGATTGATGAAGATGAATTAATGGATTCAGATTCTGAGGAAGAGGAGGGAGGTGGATCAGAGGAGAGTTTAGAAATAGGGGAAAATCATGAAGGAGACGACGACGACGATGACACCAATGATGATAACACCACTGGTAACTAGCTGGTTATGTTACTATGTATATAAATATTTTTCTATCCTAATGTTTACCCTGGAGTAAGATATTTCTTTTGCTTAAATAAAAATATGTAGACCTAGCAGGGATAGTGTTTCATAATCTCTATCCCCATGCTCCCTACCCCGTTGTTCAAATTCGCTTATCAGCAAATATTGTGTTTGATGAATATTGTGTTTTCTTTTGTCTACTTCAGATTCAACTTTTTCTCAATCTAATGATGGGGACTTGTTTGATTTTGAAGAAACTTCGGACTCTGTGGATAGCGATTATTTACCCGAGTTAAATTATCCGGAAATGAACATTTCTTCAAGTGGAGACGAAGTCCGATACAGCACTGGACTAGATTCCCCCACTATAGTGTCTGTATTTGTTTTTTGGGGGCTTTTGACAGGAGGGTTGTTAATTAGCGTTATTTTGCTGTGTAAATTTGGGAAGGTAAGATTTGATTTGAAAGGGGGGTGGGATTTATCCTATACTAATATATCTACGTACATATATTCACACACACATATATATATATATATATAGATAGATTTAGAGAGGAAATGTATCACCATCTGATGTTCTATCAAATAGGGTTTGTCCTTGCATTATCCTAAATTAAAATTATATTTTAACGTTTCAGTGCCCCTGTTCTTTCTGCAACGGATGTGGAAACAAAAGACTTCTCCCCAGCGTGTCAAACGATTCTTCCGTGTGTCACTACGAGTTACAAGGTCAGGGAAAAGGTAAGAAAGAAACAAAATGCACTCAATACTTTAATACAGTTTTCATAGTTTATTATTATTTACTCACTAACAAAGATAGATACAATATTACTTTTTGCTACATTTCAATATTACAACAACATTTTCCCGACTTTTTCTTGGGAAGTGGTGAACAAAATAAAATTGTGGTGATATTATTTTTAGACAAGACAAAGGATAAATCGGCAGCAGCAGTTTTGCAGACCACTTCATCAACAACCAAGTGAGTATATTAAGTTAAGCTAGGTGATTTTGACATTTCGCACTCCATCAATTTCCATTTGAGCCCGAGACTTGCAATACACAATTGCTGTCACCGCAGTGGTTAGAGCATTATGAAAACGGGCACAAATTTGAGTCTGCCCCTTTTTAATGAGTGGGGCAATTTTTGATTCCTATTGTGAAATGTCAAACTTGAATACAGTTTGACCATCCTTGTACGATTTATAATTTGTATAACATTCCCCACTATCTTTATTTTTAATAGACAAGTATGCTTGAACATAATTGTCCTCTTCAAAATCACACTTTATCGGTGGGCCTGGTACACTTTGTCCGTTGACAAAAAATCCAAGTTCTTGTAAAAAAAAGTGTCCAAATTTAAACGGATTTCTATATGATGTTCCTGTTACCCGCTCTGTTTCCTGAAAGCAGATGCAAACGGATTCTGGAATTGAATCTAGTAATATATTATTTTCAACCCACTCAGTCGAGCCTTGAGGAATTGTGAATCTTCTAACATCTTCTCGAATAAAGGGGTATATAGCAGGGTTTTTTTGTAGAACTTCATTGTGAGCTAACATGACGTCAGGATTTATCTGCAAGTGGCAAGCTTTGTAAATTGCATCCTTAATCTTCACTCGATAGCTTTTAGCCGCATCACCACTCAGCAACCTAAATTCTTCCGATGCTTGATGTAATACAATTTTGACTGAAACACCATTTAAAAGGGGTTTTGGTTGGTTACATATCCCTAGTCTAAGCACGCCTTCAAATTCAGCATCTTTCCCATTCTTTGTAAACTTGGCTCGTGATTTAAAACCAACATTTGCTACTCCTTGAATGTCAAAAGTATCATAATTACCACTATCCCAGTAAAAACCTTCAGAAATTAGACTTGTCTCCCTTTCTTGGTTAGTACATTCTAAAAATGAATCCAAAATAGCTTTCTGTGCATAACAAATTCCTATTCCTGACGTTGTGGGTTGGTGGTTTACCAAAACCTCTACCTGACGAAACAAGGTGGAAAGGGGGAGGTTTGGTAAGCAGACTTTTCCATCCTCTTGCGTGATTGGGGCATCGGTTGCTACATCTTCGATGACAAGTTTTAAATATAGTTTCCCGTCCTTTAATGATAAGTAGTCACCAGAGTTTCCACTAATAAAAAATTGAATAGGAGCTCCATTTGTTATTGCAGTTTGAGGTCTATAATGTCTTATTTCCCTACTTCTAATTGCAGAGTTGACATTAACGGGGGAAAATAAATCCAATTCATCTGTATGAGCCTCTGAATAGTTTTCTCGCATATACTCCATTATTTCTTATTTTTTTTCCCCTTCTTAGTCTCTGGTTTAGTTTTAGGTTTGTTCTTCTTTCGTTTCTTCGCTGCTGCTTCAGTCTTCACTCTTTCGTCACCTTTCCGCGAATGAGGCGAAGTTAGTGAATCAAGAAAGTTTAAGGCTTCCGTTCTCTTCCTTTTTCGAGTTGTTTCTTTAGATGCGGGGTGGAGAATATTATCCAACTTTTCTGCCCCCTCCTCCTCCGCAATTTGTTTTTTAACCAGTGATTTATTTTTCTCTGTCTCCTGTGCTAGCTGTGATACTAAGCGAATATTTGGACAAGGTTTATTTCCTGTTTTTTCTCTGTGATTATTTAAAGAAAAAACTCCCTGCCTTCCTATCCCTTCTTTTCCACTTAATAGTGATTCATAGTGTTTTCTCCACTTTTCTTTTGAAGCAGAATAAGGAATTAGAGCCATGGTTGACTAAAATATTTAACTCCTTGGTCGAAGGTGAAGTGTGCACTTTGTTTTACGGGCGTTGAATAAAGGTCTGGCAGCTGTATCAGTCTGTTTTATACGCAATCTTAGAGATTGGAGCACATTTCCAGAGACTGGTATATAGTATGGGATATAATTTAAATCCGGGCAAGAATGAAAATATCTCAATACTGGAAGGTTTTGTCCATGCACATAACTTGGTTGGACCGAGTCGCACAACACAATAATATCCCTACTTTTCCTTACCACGTTTTGAAATATTTTTTCCCTCCCTTTCTTAATCACATCCTCCCTTTCAGGAGGAGCTGCCCAGCCCTTTTTTTCTAAATCTTCTTTTTCCACCTCCACTGGGTAGAAATTTGTTGTTGTTGTGTGAACGTCAGAATGATCATTGGTGAACACATTTTCAAGCATAAAAATATTAGCATTTTTATCTTCGAACGAAAGATTAAGCAAGGCACACTCCCACGCTCCTTCCAAGAACATTGTCTTTTCCAAACATTGTAAAGTCAAAGGCGGAATTTGTTGGGGATAATTGCAAATTATCCGTTGAAGATGCGAAGATATACATTTTTTCTTCCTACTCAAACAAAATATTTTCTAGAAGTGATAGGGGTTCGTTTTTTTCATGTGTTTATATAGAGTCTAGCAGATTATCTTTTCCTTTTTCTCCCCCTTTTCTTTCCCAAATTTTTGACGTATGATTTTAAAGTCCAACTGTTTTGATTTTTTGAATATCCCATCCATTTCACCAGCACCTCCTTTTGTCCTCGTGCATTTGTCCTCTCTCGTATAATCTGCTCAACTTCAAAATAGGGATCATCATCAACAAGCACCCTCTGTAACTGTTGTTCATAAAAAATTCGACTAATGGGTTCATTTTCCCAAGATTTAATATTATAAACGGGAATGTGTTGATACACTTTTTTATCCATTATTATAAATATTTCTCGTGAAAAACTTTCATCATATTCCCTATCAAAGGGAGAGCTGTTATAGCTTATTCTCACTTTGTCGTTTATAGAATACTTAAATGCCGTCTTAGACCATGCATAGGGTAGTTCATTTTTAATATACTGTTTATTCCATAATATATAATGCTTTGTTACCCTTGCCTTTTCTGGACTCATACCAATTGAACGATGAAAAGAATTATTTTGAGAGAGGGTAATTTCTTGCAGAGATCGGATCCATTCAAATGTGCTTTCCTTTTTCATATGTCTTTGAAGTTTCATGCGAAACGTTTTAATAGCTCTTTCTGCATAATTAGCTTTTTTCTCTGTCCTGGTTGTAAAATGAGAAATGTTGAATTTTTCATAAACTCGCTTCGCATCCTTATTAACAAATTCAGTTCCCATATCTGTCCTTAAAGCTCTTGGTTTTACTTCTGTAAATATGGATTCCATAGCTTCAGACACTTCTTTTCCTTGCAATGTTTTCACTGCTCTTGTCCAAATTTTATGACTAAAAATATCTGTAGCAAGAACAATGAATGAAAAACCCTTATTCTGCTTTTTGAAATATGCTAAATTAATGCAATCTGCATCCCACTGTTGGTCAAAGTCTGACACAACCACTCTTGGTCTTTTAAAGGATTTTATTTTCGGGGTAAATAATGTGTAAGCATCCTGTGCAAGTAGCCAGTCCTTTACTTCTTCCCTAGTTAAACGATGATCTGCCTTTTTTTTCACTTCACGGTACAAACTTTCTAGCCCTCCTAATAATGGTACCTTATCCGCAGATCCAAAATATATATTTGAAAGGTATGAGTTCTTAGCTTTAGAAGAAATTTCCCCTTTTTTATTAACAACATTATTCTCATTATTTTTTTCTCTCTCTTTTTCACGATATCGGTTTCCATAGCTGTTTCCATGAATTTTTCTTCCCCTTAGTAGGGGGGCGTTTTTTTACCGTCTTGCTTCCCCTTGAAGTAGTTGCTTGCTTTACATGTTTATTTTCCCCGCTTGAAAAAGGGTCTGGTTCAAGTTTTCTTCTTTTTTTTACAGGTATTCCGGGAGGGGAGGGGGAGGGAGTGGTTCCTGATCCGATTTTAAAGACGAAGGCGGGGGTTTAATATCCTGATTTCCTATTTCAGTCTTGTCGGGAGGGGGATCAAGAGCGAGTGAAGTTGAAGAGTGCGAATCTGGTGAGATATAGCTTTCCTTGGATTTTTCTTGATTCATCATTTTGTCATACTTTTCCCAGGGGATAAGAACCATTTTCTTTGAATACTTCATAATAGCTCCAAAATTTTATCCTTAACCAGCATAAGACAGTAGTAGAATGAAGGAAAATGCTTTTGAATAATAGATAAAAGTTTTTTCTTACACTGTCGCACTTTACCTATTTTTTCAATAAGGGTTTTATGACGTGCTATTTTTCGTCGGATATAGGATGCTAAGGGAAGTAAAAGTAGGTTTGAAGCTATTTCACAAAGAGCCTTGATTTGAGAAGGGGTGGCAGTGAATACAAGTCCTTTCGCCTGAGTCCTACTTCCAGTGGAAAGTAGAAGTTTTAAATAATCCTTTTCCTTTGCCAATGTTGTAGACATTATAAACGTATTTTGAAATATTATTATTTACCGACTTCCCAATCCCCTCGCTAGATCAAGTGCGCATTGATCCTTCCTCACTTCTATAGTCGATGCAAATGATGAAGGGGTAGGGAAGTCACAGGGTTTTATTATATTTTTAACGGGGTATACACCACTACAGCTTCCTCTGTTATGTTTGTTTTTATTCGCATATCTGGGTTGTGCACATTTTGGTGTGGACTTAGATCTAGTAAAATATGGCCGTATTTTTTTTGTAGCACAGCTTCATCATAAGCTTCGATTAAACGCTTTCCTAATCCTGTTTGATAGGCTAATACATTAATTTGCTTAATATCTCGTTGGTTTTTTGTAAGTATAAAATAATGGGTGTTAATGCTGATCGATCTCGACTTTTTCCCTTGTTCAAATAGGTTTTGCATGACGTATATGACCGTGCAATTTAAATGATGGGACATTCTAGTAAATAGTCGCTCAGAATCTGCGTTGTTTACCATTTCATTCATTAAGTCGTCTAAAACAATGATCACATGTTCCTTTTCTGAAGCAAATTCCTTTACGTCCTCTTCTGTGGGCAATCCCTCTACAAACGTAATATAGTCAAGACTTGAATCTTCAAATCTTTCCTGCCAAATACCATAGCAATACATAACCTTTCGCGTCTGTTTTGAAAACAGCTTATTTCTTTTTTCTAATAATTTAAATAGGATCGTAGACTTTCCAGACCCACTTACACCTGCGATTCCAATAGAACCAGGGGCAGTGAACATATATTCTCCATCTACCTCCATAATGCGACCGAAACAGAGAAGAATACAGAACAAAATGAAGTTTATTTATGACTGAAGTTGGTTTTTATTATTATTAACAAGAATACAATACGTAAATACAAGTAATGACACGAGACTAGTAATACATACATATAAAAGCGTAAAAAATACTATCACTTACAGTTTTTCTAAAGTATCCCTCCCCTAATAATCTCTCTTTTATTTTAAGAAAGTAAGACACTATGAAAAATACTAAAAGGTGGGCCAGTGTCAAGTTACTAGTCTCATGATGAACGTACTGGGTGCCCCTCTGGTGAGAGAGGGAGCACTGATTGTCAGGCTCCGTCAATCGAGCAATTTGGCTCCACACCTAAGTGTATATTGACTAAGCCCCGGAGACTAGTGTGGCTGGCCCGGCTAAGTTTTGTTAAAACTTCTACTGTATCCAACACCATGAGCTGATGCAATGTCCCTGCTCCAGTAACCTGGTTTCTAGAACCCCAGCGTCCCATCAGCGTCTTGCTCACTAAATAAGTTGACCCCCTTACACAACAGCCTTGCTTCCGGTATTCATAGCTTCGCTCGCTTGCCGGCAAAGGATTAAGAAACAAAACAATCCGATTATCTTTTAACCCCTACCAAGAAAATCTAAAACATAGACAAGTGTCATATCAAAATTGGTAGGGATAGAGAAATAGATGTTTTATAAATTTCCTACATTAATGAACGCAGTTCTCTATAGCAAAATGCGTCCATATACTAAGTGCTAGGATGCAGCTAAGCAGTAAATTCCCCACCCTTTTACCATCATCTGAACACCTAGTATTTAGTTGGTGTAGTCATAGCAACTGAGGGTTTGTTTTTTTTCCCGCCCTCTACTAACAGCAGTCAGTCTGTGTAAAGCTTTGGTGGTATTCACATGTTCATTCTCAGAAAAACAGCATGTGTAATGTTATATCTTGTCTCTTATCCTTTCCCATATTTTCCCACATGTATTCATTCCGGGAAGAAGGTGAGGTTTTATACAACCACTAATACTGGAGTCGAGACCAGTTGTCCAAAACGAACAATTACTGTTTCCAGGGTGAAGTATTTTTTTCCTTTTTAGTGTTGCAAGGAAAATTTTAATTTCCTCCCCTAATTTAGCCATTTTAAGCTCAAGTATCGACTCCATCACAGACTCTCTCTCTCTCACCCAATTATGATTTATCGCACATATGGTTTTTTTCGACTTTATCCCAAGACCTCTACCAAACAAAGACACCACCTTGTGCACCATATCTAGTTGTTTGTGAAACAAAACCTTTTCGTATTGAAACAAGTGCTCTGCAGATTTAAATGTAATGTTATTTTTTTCTAACTCGCACGGAAAGTCTAGTGAAAGCATGCAAGTCCTTTCTTGTATAACATAAACATCAGAAGCGTAGGGAGAAAGGGTTATTTGAAGTGGAAGTGTGTTAACACCGTCTGGCAACACTTCTCTTTTGCAGTAAAAGTATGTAAACCCATTTTTCACCTGATCATATGTGTGTAGCTCATTATTAAGTTGTCTAATACCGCAGTTTTTAACTAGACTATTCTCCTTTGTTTTTAGACAGGATAAAAAATTGTTGTACGGGTCGAGAACGCGTGATTTATTAACACCCTTTGCACTCATTTTATCCTTTTCTTCCCCTTTTAAAAAATAAGATTTTGAGCATAGGGAAATCATCTCTTCCCCCCTAGCCTCTAATTTAAATAGACCGACTGTGCGGTTATCAAATTTCGCATCTTTTTCACAGCATCTACGTGGAAGCCAATTTTTGTAGTCTGCTTCATGAACTAGCCCACACCTTCCTTCCAACAACTCAATATATTCTTTTTTCATGCTCGGTTTAACACTTTCTTCCAACCCGCCCTTAGCAAAAGCTATGTACAAAGAGTCTGTATCCATCTGTAAAACCTGGAACATGTTTCTATCAACAAATTTAAGTAGGAAATCATAGTAGAAGGATAGCATGTGTAGCTTTGCAGTTTGTAATAAACAAAAGGCAAGTTGAATAGGAAGGTCTAGCAATATTTTAGACTTCGCCATTTGAATTTCGTAGCAGTTGGAAGAAATTTCAGTCATATTTTTAAAAAGAGGATCATTAACTTTTGTCTTAGCTGAATATTCGTCTGGGGTATAAATGATATTCTGATGCTTCAACTTGTCAAGAATTAACGACCCATATGCGGAATTCCCGAGGAGCTTAGAAGTGTCTGCTAAAACACTGGAGTCAGGGTTTGAATCTCCTAATCTTCTTGCTTGCTGCACCTGCTCCATAAAATCATGAAAACATTTTTCGGGCGTAAATTCAATCACCTGATACACTCGCGTTACTTCCAAGCCGTGAGATAAATACCATTGTAAAAGGTCGGTTGAAAGTAAGATTTTCTCAGCTGCCATTCCTCCAACTAGCAACCTCCGACTACCAGTATCTTGAATTGATTGAAGGGAAAATAAGTATTTGCTCATATGTTCCCCTATCGCTTCGATAGGAATGTCGGATGTACAAAATATGGGGGAGAATTCAGAGAAATATTGATAGGGAGACATTTCTTTTTCAAACCCTTTTCCCCACGTAGTAGGCACCCTAATATCTACTTGAATTAATCCATATAAAACCCCCTCTCTTACCCCTCTTAGCAGTCTTTCTTTATCTACTCTTCCTCGGTTTTTAGAATAAAGGTTGTTAAATTCACATTCAAATATTTCTTCCACTTTGTATCCCATTTTAATTAGAAATGCTTTTTTTTCCTGGGTTTTTATTCTTCTTGCAAGAAGCTTGGGATCATCAGTCTTTGGCATGCATTTTTCATGCTGATGCCACCAACAACCGTTAAATTCATAAATTGTGCGAGATTCATAATCCACTCCATCTAAAAGAAACCCTCCCACGCGAGATTCCTTGCCATGATTTAACTTATGTAATATTGAAACTTTTTTTTTCTGAGCAATCCAGTCCATCCAATAATACATAGAAAGATGCTTCCAATTAGGGACTGGGACAAAGCATGTTTCTTCCCTTCTTCGAACATAGTGGAAACAAGGAAGCTTTCCTGCGAGAGCATGCAGGTACAAACTATTCGCGTCATAACCTTCAATACTTTTGCAAAGGAGATTAGTATTATTTCGAATTTTTGTCTCGTTCTTTTTTTGATGTCTGCAAAAAACAATAGATGGGCCTCCCACGATGTTTTGATTAATGGTGTGATATAAATCCGCATCGTTCTCAGAAAAATTTGAAAAGTATATTTTTTTCCGACTGCTTGTATTAAACAGCATAATGCGGGCAATTCCTGGAGCACTAATTGTTGACTTAAAAACGTCGATTTGTTTCTCAAAATAAAACTTTTGCATCTTTTCTACACCTTTCACAAATGGACCCACGTCTAAATTATTATAATTTGAGAGAAAGTCTGATAATGTCTTCATTTCTTTCTCTCTCCAGGTTTTTTCAAGTTGGGCATATTTTTGAATCCCAGTGTCTGGTTGGGAGCTTTCCATATTGGAACGGGACCATTTTTCATATTCTTCATTCAAAACATTGACATTTTTCAAACTTGAAAAAAAGGCTTCATAGGGAGGAAGGGAAGTTTCTTGTAGTTTTGACACATTGTCTAGATATTCGTAGGGAAAGTATGACTTTTGTTCTTTGATGTTGAACCCCTTTAAAAAGGAAGAATAGCTAACTCCCGGAGCAAGATAGTTTGAAATATCCAATATCTTAAACCTTTGAGTAGAAATGCAGGAGTAGGCGTTCCCTTTCTTAATTACATAGCTGGTTTTTTTTTCCCCTTTAACATGTGTTTGCTCATTCTCCCCATTATCTTCTCCAAATTCCTCATTTCCCTCCGCCTCCCCTTCCTCCCCCTCCTCCTCCCCCTCTCCCTCCTCCTCCTCCTCCTCCTCTTCCCCCTCCTCTATTTCAAATTCAAACCCACTTGTCTTCCTCCTTTTCTTCTTTTTTTTTTCCTTACCTATTGAACGTTTGCGCTTTGCACAAGTAGGTAAGTTAAGGGCAGAGAGGATGTACTTTTTCACAAGATTAAGGTCGTATCTTGAAGAATTAAACCCAAGTACTGGAATTGATGCACAATATTTTTCAAATTGGGACTTGAGTGAAAATAAAAGGTTGACCATTATCTGCTCACCAGTGGTGGAGTGTTTTAAGACTGGGTCTTGATTTTGAATAATGTCGGATAATTTCTTTTCCCATGAAGCCAGCTCTTCGTCCAGTTGTGCTATATATTGCTCCCATTTTTGAATCGCCAATTCTTCTGCTTTTGATGATATTTTTTCCCAATAAAATATCATATCTTTGATCAGAGTAGTGGGGTCAGGGTTGATAAAGCAGTGTGGTTCTAAGTAAGACTCAACATTACTACACACGCTGACTGAAATCGGAATATGTTTTTCATTCCATTTTAATTTCTCTGTATCAAATTTGGAATCCGTTTTTTTCTTAAGCATCGCCTCAAAATCAAACACTAGGAACCATGGGTAGTATCTATCCTCTTTCGGTATCACCACCCCAACTTCTTCTAGCTTATCAAATATTGAAGATGGGGTAGAGTAGATACTACCGGGATACTTTAACTTTGTCTTATTAAAGCAGTTGGAGGAATGGAGAACTAGTCTATGGTGGAGGGGAAAGTGGCGGTTGCATAATTCGCATATGTATTTTTTGGCAAAAGAATCAATTTTTGTAATATAGCTAAAGTGATTCTTGAACAAATTCACATGCATAAAGTCATCAAATAAAGTTGACGGGTTGTAAAGGAGAGTAGTGTTGTTGTCTTCGTTAAGAGAAAGAACATAAACACTTATTGAAAAACACTTTTCAAAATGGGGCAAGTCTCTCATGCTAATCCCTTGAAATAGGGCGCAGTTTTCAGGAATTAAATTGTTGCCATATTCCCGATATACCTTATACAGTTCTTTAACCCTTTGCTCAAGAATCGGGACATCATTTTCAGACAAATGAAGGTATAGGCATCTAAAAATGCATAGATTGTCTGTGTATGGTTTCCCTTTCTTATTTTTTGACAAAAGTCTCATCGAACGGTTGTTAACAAGGTGTGAAGGAAACGTGTTTGACCCCCCAATAGGAAAATTGATTCTAAAAATGAAAAAGTTGACATTTGAGATGTAAAGAACACTCCATTTTGTATCTGGTTTAGATAAAGTAAAGAGTTGAGAATAGTCCAACTTTTCCAATTCTGCGATAACAGTGTTTAAATGTCTCAGGTTGGAAATTGTGCGAGGAAATTGAAATAAAGTATTGTTCAAAAATGGAGTAAAGTATCGAAGTTCACCTGTTTCCCTATGCTTAAGAATTAGTCCAAATGAAATATTTAATCTAAATCCTGTTTTTTCTCTCTTGAATATAGATCGTAAAAAAGATGCGATAGACAGGGGGTCTTTTAAATTGTTCAAAGGGAAGTTGTACACTCCTCTAACTCTCCCTTTTTCGTGACCACCTAATATCATGTCTTTATTTTCCTCGTAAACGTCTCTTAATTCCGGGTATGTGATTTCACCTTCATCATTCATCCATGGGGCGGAATCGGGGGAAAAGGGGTAAGGGTGTAGGTCGGAGTCATTGTCTCCAATATTTTTATCCTCAGGGTCAAGCAAGCTGTGGTGTTTTCTCCTATGAATAAACAAGTCTTTATAGTTGTCAAACGAAGTTGCACAATCACTGCAGGACAAAACCCTTTTCCCTTCTGTCACCTTTTCCCTCCGTTCAGACGCTTTTTCACTTGTTTCTTCTGTTTCTTTAGCTTTTTCTGTTTCTTCTGTTTCTTAAATTTTTTTCTGTTTCTTCATCTTCTTCAGTTGAGGGCATGTTTGTGGGCTTGTTTATGCATTTTAATTCATGATTTCTTGCGTAAGAATGCTTTTTAAAATTTTTTTTGCAGTAAATGCATGTAGGTTCACCTTTTAAACTCTTGCATTTCAGTTCATGTCGTCTGCGTATTAGTGGACGGGATAAGATTTTGTTACAGTGTTTGCACGTCTTGTTTTTTAAAAAAAATTCGCATGTTTTGTGATGCAAAGCTCTTTCTTCCTTTGTGTCAAACTGTTGATGGCAAGCTCGACACATAAATTTCTGAAGCCCATTTTCCTCCGCCATTACCACTATTTAAGCGATCAAGTTTCAGCAGCTATAAAAATATAAAAAAACATTTTAATACATGCGTCCTAATCATATTTTTTTTATTTACTATTTTCAGATTATGATAACAGATCCTAAAACAGTGGTTGTCTATATTGACAACTTGTAACCATTCCAGTGCAGCCATTCCAGTAACAAGCAACAAGAACCACCCTAAAGCAGCTTTTACCATGCAGCATTTATTAAACACATCTCAAGTAGAGTTTCGAAGTAAATTACGAATGATTTAAGGGTGAAATTGTTATTATTATTATTTTTTGTCCTTACCTTAGACAGTGCGATCTTATCTTTCTTCCTTTATCAAGTTGATCCGATAAATAAAAATGCGTCTGATTGATTGTGATTTATCCGTAATGTAAAAATCAAGTCCTGGTACAACGTAAGTCAATAATCCTTAATGTATACTTTTCCCACACTAGCAAGTTCACTCTATATACTGCTGGGTATGTGTAAAACAACTAGTGTAGTTACTCATGCGAATAGTTTATTCATGAGGTTGAAAGAGTGCAAACATGTGAGTAGATAAGTTCCTCTACAAAACGAGTCGGGAAAAATATTTGCAAGTGTTTGTTGATAGTTTTTAACTCTGCAGGGGAAGTCCAGTTCTTTTTGTAGTAAACGTCCATTGCATGTATGTTATGGTATGTAATAGCGTAAGCATAGTGAAAATTCATTAAAGATCGATGAAATAAAGATGGATCTTCCATTAACATGTCGTCAAGCATTCCCATTCTTACTTTCGCCATTGCAATACTTTCTTTAATCATAGTGTCTTCTGCTTCAAAAATTTCCTTCATATTTCTTCTTCCAAAATCCATTTCTCCTGCCATGATAAAGCTGTGACCACTGAAGCGACCAAGCGGTCACCACTAAAGCTAAAGCGTCCAAGCGGTGGCCACCTAGTGGTAAGTGCTGACATTGAACGCATCGCTAAACGCAATCCGACTAACCCGCCATCTAGAGGAATGCGCGCAAAGTTACTGAAACGACCAAGCGGTGGCTCCATCTAGTGGCGAGCGCTAGCATTGAACGCATCGCTGACCGCCGCGACCGCCGCGCCACCTAGCGGAATGCGCACACGTTAAATCGCATGTTTTCTCACATGAAAACGCACCTTTTCGTCCAAGGGTAGCGGCAAATGCGATTCCATATACTACTTATTTAAGTTAGCTAGCCATTTTCTATGTCTTTAATTGGAAATTTAGATACAGTCCGAGCCCGAACGGGGGCAGTAGACCCTTAATAATAATAGGCATGATAATATATAATAAAACGCATCACATATGAAAACTGTATATCACTGCAGACTAGTATTCGAATAACATAGGTCCCTTATCTATTTTTCTAAAATATTAATGCTCAAATGCAATTTGTTCCTTATTTATAGGCAGTTAAAATAGATTCATAATAGTTCACAAGTAGATTTATAGTCTGTCCACGTTTTGGGCTAATACCCTGTATACATGCTTACCATTGCGTCATTTACCATTGCGTCCCTTTCTCTCCCTCTCCCCGACTCTCTCTCTTTCCCCTCGCTCTCCTGTCTGGTACAGAGTTTTATATTATATATATCGGTGAGGTGTAGATATCACTAGGATATACTTGGAGAATATGGTAGAGTCTTTAGTCGTTCAGCTTGGCAAATATGTGTAAGGTACACCTGTAGGATTACTCAAGGATATATTACTATGACTTCGAAATATAATTAACTATTAATAACACACACAACTGCTGGTATACCTTGCTGGGATCTTGTATTTATTTGGTTCACAATGGCCGAATGAACAGTTAATAAAATACACAACCCAGAGGTGTAGAGCAAGTTGGTGGTGGCAGTCTCTAAGTTAAAGCAGAAGTGATTCAATATGCCTACCACACAACCTTATATACCCCTCTACCCTCTGGTAACATGGTGATACATGGAAACATGGTTACATGTACAATTCAATATAGGAACAGAACATTAAACAAACATAAAGGCAGCAACCAGACATGTTTCAGAACCCTGAAACATGCCTGTTACTAGGTTTCCTGGGGTATGCTAATCCCCTCCTTCCTAGTAGAGGTAGCCTAGAAGTTAATCCTAATTCCCCTTAGCATAGCCCCAAAATCAGTAAACAAGTTAATCCACAGAAAGCATTTTATATAATTATGAACATGAACAGTCAACCTTAGCCCAATAAATATTACTCTTAATGTCCCTTTAAGACATTAAATCGAATGTTTCAAATACATAGAAATCACATATATAAGTTATCAATACCTCCGGACACACTGGTCTTGTGTTACCACTACACAAGGTAAATATAAGATAACAATGTTCTTTGTAATCTTCCAGTAGAAGACATAAATCACAATACAAGAAATTACTGGTAATCAAATTTCCCTGATTAAGGAATCATAGCTAAAGATAAATCTGAACCTTTCGTTATTCATAAGGCTCTTTAAAATCTGAGATGACTAAATCATCAAGAGGCACAAATACTCACAAAAATACAAACAAAAACTGCACATTAAAATACCGGGTTGCCTCACTGTCTAAGTTAATACGTTATCACAACTGAGATAAAAACATGCTTCAAAAATAATGGAACTAAGAAATAAAGATATGATTGTCTCTGTTTCATCCGAATAAATCTGCAGGAGTTTTCAATATAGTCTCTAGGTGGCCCGGATTCATCCAGGTACTGAAGAAGATCGGTTCTATCAGAGTTCATTCTTGTTGTTCATAACTCTCCTTTTGATCCTAAAGTTCCTCTTTCAATAATTCGATTTAAACATATCAAACGCAATAAATAGATGCTCATGACCAAGACAATAAAGGCGTCAATTGTCTGGTCTGCTGATGGGTCTGGTGATTGTGGAGCAACCAATAAGTAAAGTACGAGTCAAATTATACCCTTTTATAAACCAATATTTGAGATACAAAATCACCATATCAGACACCATCAGCTATACCATTTCCCCTTACCTGAGGCATCCAACTTAGTTTACGGTTGGGGGATTTTCTAACTGTCGGTTCATTCTCAACTGGTTTGAGAAGAACTGTTTCCTCTGCCTTGTCTTCCTTCTCTTCATCTGACGAATTGATGATTAGTGAACCCTCTGGTACCGCTTCTAACTGACTCTTGGACTTTGAATATAATACCTTCCTTGGAAAGTAAGGAGTACTAAGTGGGAGTTTGGGAGTTTTACGAGGCATGATAGGAGTGTGGTTCATCTTGTCGAGCTCTGGTGGATCAATTACTTCATGGTATCCCTTCGTTGACTTTTGGATAAAGATTCCTAAGGTCATTGTGTCTAATTGCTGGCTGTCTAAGATATCCTGTAGTCGGTGTCACGTCCAATTGTCCAACTGGATCTCTGTAGGCACCGCTACATTCCAAACCCGGCTACCTCGCTTAAAGGTAAAATATCCGGCCGCTTTTACTTCAGCTTTAGTCGCACAACATCCTCGATTGACTGCCAGATGTAATATCTCAGGGATTGCCATGATCGTCACCGCATTGTCTTCATGTAACAGATTAATCATTGGTAAACAGAGGTTATCATGGGTTCTGCCCATTTTAAAATAAATCTGTACTCCTGTATGAGACATTCTCTTCGAGGTGCGATCCAAATAAGAGCATAATCCACAACGATCAATCTTGTTTAAAGTAAAACATATCATTCTCCATATCACTCTTCTTCCAACCGCCATAATAATTACCAATACCAGGACAGTTAGGATGAAATCCTGGTAGTTTAATCTGGAGAAAAAGTCATCCAAACCATATCCCTGTTCTTTCCAGCTCACAATTGTGGGTAGTGGGTGTGCAGGAAGCAAATTGATAATCTGTCTCTATGGCTGGATGATAGATTTAGCTTTAGCTCCTGTAATTTGAAGAGCTACGACAGCCACCCACAGTTTCCTGACTTGTAAGATGGAATAAATTCCAGGAATAATTGCGGCTACGATTCCCAAAATAAGAATCAGTTTTGATGACATAATATACTGCCAATTGAACCATTCTGGTTGGAGCATAGAGGGCTGAGTCAACAGAGGTAGACGTCCAAAGTGCTGGTCCTTTAACTTATTTACTGCTGATTGCAGATCCTGCTCACCCTCTAATATTCCTCCCTCATCAAAACTTTCAAAACTTGGGAATGCGAAGGAATACGATGTGTTAACATCTATGGAATCTGCTGAAACCTGTGGTAATGATATATTAAATGCCTGCAGTAAGGGCAGGTTAACATGATGGATTATCTGTACTTGAGTATCCAGGGAACATTCTTGTATCGACTGTGAAGTTTTATCCCCCAATACTAGTTGAGTTTGGCAGGGTAGATGAATCGTACAGAAGGTGCAAGAAATGTTTTCCATGGTGTTATTAGCTGGGTCGACCATCATTACCTCTCCCTTACTGGAGGTGATTAGAAACAAGGAATTTCCAAGATCTATGATCGAATCGGGATATTGACCACGGATCTGGAGGTTATGTTGGCATGCCTGCTCAACTCCAAGTCCCTTCCATACTGCCCAGGTACACGATGTAGTGGTCACCTCTATCTGTGGCTGGATAATATTACATTCTGTGTACTGGTCAGTATTACATTGCTGAAGATCGGCTGACTTTAACAGAGCATAAGAATTACCACTCTTACTAATAAGTAGATGATCTGCCACGCCTTTTGATTTGGGTAAATCCTATCATTCTATCTCGTGACATTGGTACTGTTAACACAAGAGAATTATATAAGACAAATACACATTCATCCGAAGCGATTGGCAATTTAAGTAAGAGGTATAATTCCGTCTGGGTATACTTGTAGGTGAGAAGATGATTAGAATAGTAAAAGGATGGATCCTTAATACATAGATCTAACCCTTGCTCCCTCAATACCTGTTGATAGTCCATTAGGATCTTGTGGAGTTGTGGAGGACTGACAAGCCTAGTGCTTATGCGGCCTTCCTTAAGGTTTTCCATAATCTCTACCCATTCTGAAAGTTCTTCAGAATAAGCAGTTAGGAGTTCTATCTGGTATTGTAAGTAACCCATTGATAGAGAGAAGTAGGCATTCCAGATAGTGCCCCGCCTATTTCCTTCCATTAACAATCCCATGTTTTGGACCATATTGGTTAGGCTTATCCTCGTTCTCTCCATACTCAGTTCAGCTGCTGCAAATTTTTGATTTAATCGTTTCATTACCACTGCTGATTTTTCCACCACTTGCACTGTTAAGTTCTTCAATTTCTCCTGGTCTTTTATAACCGTCAATACATTTGTAGTGAGACCATTCATATGATTAGCCAAGGTAACAATATCTTTGACCGTGGCGGTTCCAAAGATTGTGCGTGATAAATCCCCTATGAAATCCAGGGGGGCACTGCGGAATTTTCGAGCTCTGCTTGCCATAGAAGGATGCCTAAACATGTGCCAAAGGTCCCTATCTAGTTGCATAGCTCGTTTCTTTACTATATGAAAGTGGTCTTTCTGCATATCAATAAAATGCTTGATTTGTGTGCAGAAAGCACTGGTATGTTCCGACAGTACAGATCCCTGAGAAGTATCAATACCCTTAGAAGGATCAACACAAGGGTGAAACAGATTCACTGGAAATTCATTAATCTTGTTTGGAAGGTTAGTTTTCAATCCTATTGTTGCTCTTCCTCCTGGTAATATCACAAATTTCGGCGATTTCCAAAATATAACTCCCACATTATGCCTATCTACAGTATCGTCCCATATTCCCAGAGTCAGTTGAATCCAAGTACCAAATATCAAAACCTAAAATAACAAAGAAAATAACTTCGTCTAATTATCCAAGTTAAATAGATAGGTAGAGATATACGCGTTTTTCTCCTTGTACATCGACCGGTCATGCTATATAAAATTTCCATACAAATTCGAGTCATAATAGCATGTCGTATAAACTAATATATATAGTCAGAACAGACCATATAAGAGAACCTTCAGCCGGTCGACTGTACTCAATCAAAGGGAAGACATAATTAGGTGCTAAAAGTGTCACAGTATCAATGCTAAATCTCTCACAAGGCCGTAAACATATAACCCAAATGTTATAAAGAAAATATCGTTTGCTCACCCAGAGGAAGCCTGTCATCTTGAAAATTATGACTTGATTTTATCAAGAACTGCTGCTTATGTCGTCTGGAGATATCCTTGTGTCTACACGTTTGTAAAACACTACCAAAGGAGGTATGGCCTTTACCTCGAATCCCACCATCATATATACTTGAGAGAGAAAAGCCTAATCACTGTGAATTCTAGCTTTTATCAGACCCGTGACAAGCTTAATTAGACTGGTCGCCCTAGAGGCGCAGGCTTTCGCGAGCAGATAAGATGTAAGTAAAGTTAGGGTGCTAAAAGCTAGATTGTCGCTCAGATCTATTAATTAAGTAGCTGAGCTATTTATGAAAACGTCATGTTTGGGCACATAGACAATAATGGGTACAATTAGTCATAAATAAATCAGATTTTTCTCCCCTAAACTACTCTAATTATGAAATGTATTTCACTTGAACTCACCAAATTGCATTGAAGATATAAGCACCGAAAAGAGTCTTGCAAGATTAAGCAACCATGGTATGGGAGGTACAATAACAATCGGCAATTGAGTCCATAAATAAAATATATTTCCTACATTGGCTTATAATCTGAGTAAAGCTATAGTATTTATTCCACTTCTACAAGACCGGGAACGGGTCCTAGGCACTTCCCTAGCTTCAAACTCTGTTGTCACATAGGTTTGCCTGGCTTCCTCATTAAAATGTCTGATAGGTAGCCATAAGTTATCCCCATCTCGGAATTGAACTAAATACTTTAACTCCTCCCCACGAGGCTTACTTACATCCAAAATTCTGTCAATAGGATGGTAAGCAGGCGTCTCTCCTTCCACAATTGATTTCGCCACCCTAGGTCCCTCATTGGTAGGATTGTATAAGAGATCTTCTTCCTCATCAGATTCAGGGAGATTTTCATCACAAGAATATTCAGATTCATGATCAGAATTCCCTTCGTCTGTAGGTTGGATTACCTCCTCCTCGGGTCTACTAGCTTGGGCTTCATCAATTATGGAAAGATCTGGGGTAGGAGCTGAGGTTTGATCAACAGCAGGAACGTCAGGGTTTTCAAAACTTAAATCCCCCTCTGTTAAATCTGCTGGATCATCAATTTCCTCAGTGTCTTCTCGCCAGTCCGTCTCTATCTTTTCTCTAGACAATCCTCGCTTCAGCCTCATGATACTAACCGGTTTTGCCATAAATTTGCCTGATTTGACTTCTCTAAGGAAAACCGTGGAGTCAGTGTTAAATCTGACAATGTAGTAAGGACCATGATACTGCTGAGCAAGCTTTAGCTTCGTCAAGGGCTCATTTATCCGAGGCCAATGAAGCCAACATAGATCACCTTCCCTTAGATCAGGATCATATACTCGCTTATCATACCGTGTTTTCATGCTCTTCTGAATGCGTTCAAGATGATGTTTTGCCTTGATATGAGCCTTCTCTTGATTTTGTAGAATAGAGGCAAACCTCTCACCTACCGTGTCTCCTTCTTGAAGATCTAAATTAACATTCACTTCAAAGGGAGAGAGCGGTTCACAGCCATGGACCAGGGCATATGGAGACATCCCTGTACCATAGGCAGTGGTGGTTTTAAGGGCATAAGAAACAGCATCCAGGTATTCGTCCCAATTATTTTGGAAATCATTCAAATAATTCCTTAGTACACTCAGTATGGAACGATTGGAACGTTCCACAAGACCCGAGCTCTGGGGATGGGCCACCGAGGTAAAGGAATGGGAAATATGATAACGAGCACAGATCTGTGCGAAGTGTTTGCTAGAGAAAGATTTTCCATTATCAGAAATGATTCTTCGAACCCCTTCCACCCTACACAAAACCTTAGAAAAGAATACTTCCCCAAAGGTCTCTGCTGTCATGTCTTTAAGAGGAATACACAATACGAAACGGCTGTAGTAATCACACACTACTAAGATGTGCTTGAATCCAGCGGCCGTCTCAGGTAATCTCTCTAAAGCATCCAGATTAATTGTGTCCCAGGGTCTAGGAGCTGGATCTCTAATGGTAAGCGGGGGTCTAATGGGATGAGTCATTTTCTTCATCTTAGCACAGGTACCACAAGATTTACAGAAATTTATTACATCTCGTGAAAGACTTGGCCAGAAATATCTCTCTTTCATAGAAGCCATCATTTTCTGGGGTCCCAAATGTCCTCCCTGGACTGAGTCGTGATGCATTTGCAAGATGATTTCCCTAACGCTCAGGGGAATAACTACCTGAGGTCTAACTTTTGCATCAGGACCTAATGAAACATCTAGATGATAAAGAAGGTCGTTAACTACCAGAAAATTTGCCTCCCTATGAACTATTAGATTGGCCCTTTTAGAATCGTCAGGCAACTCATGATCAGATATAAACTTGATTATATCCTGACATAGCTCATCTTGATCTTGGTTCTCCTTGAGAGATTTCCTAGATATTCCCAAACCTTCAAATTCAATTTCTTTCACTTTATTTCTGTACCTGTTTCTCTTGATGTTATTGGGTCGAAGAGCAGACTTAAGAGTATTTACGGATATCTCTTCTCCCATCTCCTGCTCATACCTGTATATCTGGGGTTGTTCACTGAAATGGACACATGGATGAGTGACTTCTTTCTCATCGTCTAGCTGACCTTTTCTCAACCACTTAGGTAACCTTTCCATGTGAGCAGGGGGGCGTGTCGCCACATCGACCACAGAGACATTACATAATTTGGGAAACGTCTCAAATAAGGTGGTGTCTTTTCGATCAGGGGTGTCAATGTTTAATCTCGATAAAGCATCAGGGACTACGTTGTCCTTCCCTTTTAGATCTTCCACCCTGAATTCGAATCCCCTGAGCTCTGCTGCCCATCTTATCTGTCTAGAGGACAGGTGGCTTCGAGGATTTAAGATATATTGAAGGGGGGCGTGGTCAGTTTGAATCAAGAACTTTTTGCCTTCGAGATAGACCCTCCACTCATTACAAGCAAAAATAATTGCTGCCAACTCACGATCAAGAGTGCTATAGTTTCTCTGAGTAGGAGTGAATAATTTAGCAATATATGCCACTGGTCTAAGCCTCCCTAGATCATCACATTGACTTAACGTTCCGCCCATTCCGTCGGCACTTGCATCGCAGGTGACAGTGAATGATTTGGAGAAATCAGGATATAATAAGAGGGAACTATGTTTTAAAGCATCCCTGAGATCTAGAAATGCCTTTTCATGTTCCTCCTCCCACTCCCAATCTCGATCCTTTTTGGTTAGAGCATAGAGACTCTTAGCCCTAGTAGCATAGTCAGGTATAAATCGCCGATAGAACCCAGTCATTCCCAGAAATCTTCTTACCAGTTTCTGAGAAGTAGGAGATTTAATCTCTCCTATCACCCTCACCTTCTCAGGATTAGGTTTGATTCCATTTTCATCCAAGATATGACCTAAAAATGGTACTTCTTGTGCGGCAATAACACACTTGGATGGTTTCATTTTCAAGCCGGCTTTGACAATATTTATCAATAATAATTCCATGTCCTTTAGATGCTGATCAAATGTTCGCGAGAAAGTTATTATATCATCTACATAACATAGGCTAGATTTGAACTTTAATCCTCGCAGGACCATGTCAATTATTGATTGGCAGGATCGAGCAGCATTCTTTAATCCCATGCTCATCCTTTTATACCTGAACTTGCCAAATGGAGTGAGAAATGCAGTCTTATCACGATCTTGTTCTCTGATGGGAATTTGATGGAAAGCCATCATAAGATCACAAGCTGATATGAATTTAGGCTTGATCTGCCCGACTATATCTAGGGTGTCATCAATTCGGGGAATTGCCAAATATTGCGGAATTGTTACCGTATTGAGGGAACGATAGTCACAGACGAGATGATCCCCGCCTGAACTCTTGGCAACCAGGAAGGCTGGAGAGGCCCATGACCCTCCCTGGGTCGGTTCAACAATATCCATATCAATCTGGACTTGTACCGCCTCCCTAAGTTATTCCCTCATATCTGGCGACATTCTAAAGGGCATTTGCTGGACTGGTCTTGCCCCAGGCTCTAAATCTATTTCGTGTTCTACCCAATTAGTATGTCCCAAGACCCCATCTGGACCCACGAAAGCCTGACAATATTTAGCAAGTAATGCATTCATTTGCGACTTCTGAGTCTCATTCAAGTTGGAACGAGAATAATCAACAGCTGGAAGAAAAGATTCATTAGATTTCATGCCCTGACTGCTACTTTCATTTTTTCCAGTGTGAGTGGGCGCCGCAGCTTTGACACCTAGCTGACTGGCATTTACACTAACCCTTGTCGCACTCACATGTACACACTCCTGTGCGTTCATCCTCCTTACCGATCCCACCACTGTGTTTTCACTTAGACTAATACTATTAATCCCTGTATTAATTAGTCGGATTACCACGTTGCCCTGGTGGGCTCTAACACAAGTGCGGGCGGCAAAAACATGAGGAAACTTTTGGATTTTAGTAGCAGAAAAGTGCATGAAAGTTCCATCAGGTATTTTCGTTCCAGAATCTAATTTCCCTGTATATAATACTTCGGTTTCCCCTGGTATAGTTAACACTTGGGCAAGTCTTACCGCTGCTCCTGCAGTAAAGCTTCCCACCTCCCCCTCATAACTGATGACTACCCCATAGTTACGGAGGAAATCCCTACCCAATATACAGTCATATTGAAGCGAAGGAATGACATGGAAGTCAGAAACATATTCTACCCCATCAATAGTTATACCAGTTGAATCATAAACCGCATCAGTTGTTCCCCCACCAGCAAAGGTACAAAATATAGTAGATGGCCTGATATCAGTGATTTTACCCTCTTTTCTGATTTTCTGAAAGTAAGATTGACTCATACAACACCTATTGGCTCCAGTATCAATAAGTGCTGAGGTACATATAGCTCCTACACATAATACAACAGAATTACCTTCATCCAGAGTATGTGAAATAGAGCGATACTTACCAGTCCTTCTGTCTTCCTGCTGGCGGGTACAGATCTGGTTGATCTGTACTTTGGTCGGTCTAACCGTAGTCGGTCTCATTATTGGTAGTCCACAGCAATAGTCATTTCCATTACAAACACAGTCCTCTTTCCCTGTAGCACCCCCGTCGTTACAAGGAAGTTCTAGTTTTCCAAAGCCTGATCATTGGTCGACTTGTTCTGGTTACTGGAGTTAGTCCTGGAGGAATTACGATTGTAGTTTCCCCGTCCTCTTCCTCCACGGCCTCTCCTCAATCGTGTAGCGCATTCCCTGGCCATATGGCCCTTGCCGCCACACTCATAACATGTTATTTCATTTGAATGGGTTGGTGCTGTATTATCGTTTGAGCTTACAGCATTAACAGAAAAACCTTGGCGCATAGACTGGCGCATTTCTTTAAGTAAATCGATCATGACCTCAGTTGAATCAGCCGATTTCTGTGGCTTCTGCATGTGTATCATACTAAGCTTCAATTCCTGAATCTCCTTTTTCAGGCGATCGGTTTCTGATGTACTTTCAGAAACGCTTGTCTGGACCGCACTAATATTAGGGGTCATGTAGGTTGTTAATTTGCCCAAAATGTCCGCAATCCCATCAACCCTTGAAATGGTTGCCCCCAATTTCTGCTGTTTTAGAGTGACTTTCTTGCCAGCTTTTAGCGCGGCTTTTACGGCTAAGTCAAAGGTAAGGTCTGGAACTTTCTCGACCTCTTCTCTAATTTCTGGAATCAGAGCATCCATTAGGCGAATCAATTTTTCTGCTGGTTTATAACCTAGGGTTCTATATGCTTGTGAGACCCTTGGAATAAAATCGTCAATAGATTCGTCATCATTCATTTTGGTTAATGCCAATTCGGCTCTAGTGTCAGATGTGATGTCAGTAAAATGTTCTAAAAAGTCCTTTTTCATTTCAGCCCAAGTGGCTCTATTCTCTATGTTATGGTCTAAATACCATGCTCTTGCTTTTCCTCCCAAATGGAGCATGAAAGCCGCCTTATTGGCATCAGCCTTTTCAGGGTCATTGTATGCTAGAAATTTCTCGTATGCTGCTATCCACATCTGTGGGTCCTCAAACTTGCCTCCAGTAAATACTTCTGGGGCCAAAACACCTTGTACACGAGTCATATTGATATTGTTCACTGCACTGTCTCTTAAAAAGGTAGATACCTCACCCACAGCTTGCAGCATTTTCGGTTCCGTTTTTGTGTTCTTGCTTTGCAGAGCAGAGATCTGTTCCCTCAGATCGTTGAAGTCTTGCAGTGAATCTGTCCTTGAACGAGTAGCCATTGCCCGGCGTTCGATCACCAATTTTATATTATATATATCGGTGAGGTGTAGATATCACTAGGATATACTTGGAGAATATGGTAGAGTCTTTAGTCGTTCAGCTTGGCAAATATTTGTAAGGTACACCTGTAGGATTACTCAAGGATATATTACTATGACTTCGAAATATAATTAACTATTAATAACACACACAACTGCTGGTATATTATTATTATTATTATACAACTTTTATTCCATATCAACATATACATAATGGTAATAAAGAATGGGGCTATTGCTCCCTCTCCATCGGAGATCTTCCGGGAAGCCCTTAAATAAAAATGACATTGGTAATGACACCGTATTGAAAATAATTGATAATTTTTAAGTTCTAATGTCTCTATTTGAGTTCTTCAATTGTTCTTTGTGTGAAAGTCTCTCATTGATGATGCGTATTAGTGCATTTCTGATAGTTTTTGTCTTGTGGTCTATTAATTAGCCACTTAAATGTTCTTTCTTATGTGTATCCAGGCCTTGATGATGGCGGTGACTTGATGAATAGATCATTTGATGTTTCGATTCGGTAGATGATAAAGTTCTTAGCGATTACTTATTCATACTGATCATATTTGGAGACCTGATTAACAGATCTCTACACCGCTATTTGTTATTCCTAGGCTTTGTTTATCTGTTTTCAATTGCACCAATTTTCCATACACCAAACAGATCATGTTAACCTATTTATAAAAATCTCTTAATTTTACAAAATATTCTTCAATCTTTTAATTAATCTGTCTTGTACATAGCAGAGACAGTTTAGATTTGACCAACACATAAATGTTCATTTGGTAACCGTCGCTTCCATCCTATACTAGATAAAAGAGATTCTGGCTTTTATGAACTAACATAAATTCTCTACTTTGTCCAGTCCTATACTGGTGGACTATGTCCTAGATTAATTACTCTTGAAATAACGGTTTAAAGTTGTACATATAAAATAACAATTCAATCAATAAATTTTTCTCCCCACCCTACCCACATTTTACCGTTGTATCGGTCTTGGAAATAGGTCTTACATGCCTATATATTCCCCCCTAACCTTGATTATATTAAAGTCTACCATGATTGTCCAATATATTTTTTATAACATCATTGATTTAGAAAGTCAATCCATGTCGTTAAACATTTAAGTTCATTGTTCAGTTTCATTTCCTTTGGTCATAAGGTACATGTCACTTTCCAGGGGATAAACATTTTTGAGCCATTTTCTAAAGGCTTCCCTGGTTTTTATATCCCTGGGTTGTTGCGATAATTCGTTCCATAATATTGGCATTCTATATAAATAAGATTTTTTGTAACATTCACTATTCGGTTTAGGCACTTTGAGCTTTTTACCTAAACTCAGTCCTCTCAAATTAATTTGTCTGTCATCGACATACTCTTGGTCTAAGGACCTACGAAACGCTAATTCCAGCATACCTTGCTGGGATCTTGTATTTATTTGGTTCACAATGGCCGAATGAACAGTTAATAAAATACACAACCCAGAGGTGTAGAGCAAGTTGGTGGTGGCAGTCTCTAAGTTAAAGCAGAAGTGATTCAATATGCCAACCACACAACCTTATATACCCCTCTACCCTCTGGTAACATGGTGATACATGGAAACATGGTTACATGTACAATTCAATATAGGAACAGAACATTAAACAAACATAAAGGCAGCAACCAGACATGTTTCAGAACCCTGAAACATGCCTGTTACTAGGTTTCCTGGGGTATGCTAATCCCCTCCTTCCTAGTAGAGGTAGCCTAGAAGTTAATCCTAATTCCCCTTAGCATAGCCCCAAAATCAGTAAACAAGTTAATCCACAGAAAGCATTTTATATGATTATGAACATGAACAGTCAACCTTAGCCCAATAAATATTACTCTTAATGTCCCTTTAAGACATTAAATCGAATGTTTCAAATACATAGAAATCACATATATAAGTTATCAATAGCCTCTCGCCTCAAGCCCCAAAGTGCCATTATAAGTCCATTCAAACCGCAAAATACCATTATATTCCCATTAAAACGCCATGGCTCAGGTCAGGATACCGATTAGCGAAGCAAGCTAACATACCATTCTTATCTAATCGGAGGGTTTGGACCTAGAGTGTATATCATTATGCTGTGTTATTTTCATTTTTCTGTCGCTTACTTTATTTACTGGATAAAGTATTGCTGGAGAACACTGATGTGAGAACAATGTATGAACAGCAATCAGCAAATATCATGTGAGACCGCCCCTGTTTTTATTCTATGAATTAGAAGTAGGCCTACTTAAACCCATCCTTGTAGAGCTTGATTTAAAATGTCAGTGTTCAACTTGCTAGTGTCAATGCATGCCGAATATACTCGAATTTACCTAGAATTTCCTAAATGTGTAGAGCTACCAATTGTACATTTTCTGAAAATCTGACCCATATACACTTCATAAACTAGAAATGCCATTTAGCGACATACCGGTATGTTATAGGCCATAAGGCTCTGCTAAGCTATAGTTATCCTCTAGTAGGCATTTTTATTTACAACAATCAACACAATAGAGAAATGTCTTATCGTCTTATCGTTGTATCAATCTTGTCCACTCAGACCGTTACAGAGGTGGCCGAAACTTAATTGTTATCAAGTTATACATCCTGGTTAATCAGTGAATTTGCCTAATTTGGATATTTAATTTTGCATCAAACTTCAAATTTTAGTTGTTAGATAAAGGGTCGGAGGTCAAATGACGCGAGGTTTTCAGATATAGTTTTAATCCACTTCCTGTTTTATATAATTGGTTCTCACGATCCATAGCGTGGTCATGATGTATAAATAATATTATTTCTTAAATCTTTCGTTCTTAGGATGAGGCACAACTAGTATTTTAACTCCCTTTAGGCAAGGCCGATATTTATTTTATCAATATTTTCATCAATTCCTGACCTAAGAAAGGCTGTGTCCACTTTTTTTTTTTTTTTTATTTCATTTGGAAGGCCAGTTACATTAAATTAAATTGATAAGATGTATCTATAAAAAAAGACGCAAGTGAGCCCTACCCGGGTGTCTTAGTGCGTTGCCTAGGAGACCATAGGGGTCGAACATGTTTTACAATCACCGAAATGTGACTAAGTCAGTAAAGAAAATAATAAAAGAAAATAAAACAATCCAGTCCATCAAACTTTGACTTACTCTTTTCACCTTATATACGGATAATTTATTTTCTGGTGAGGTAAGAGCATCACAATAATCATATACTGGATAATTATATGAAGAATTATAACCTCCATTAGAGGGTTGATACGACTTATCTTAGACGTGTACAACATAAAAAAAAACAACATACGATTGGATATCAAAGTTGGGATACTTTCAACCAGGGTTATCAGTGTTATAGTTCTCCCAGTATTTCTTTTTCACCTCTTTAATAAAGGTCTCTCTATCTCGTTCCAACCTTAGCTGTTGGGGAAGGTTATTCCATACTTGTTTACCTTTGTAAAAAACGCTCATTCTAGCCTTTTCACTCCTCACCCTTCTCAATTTAAACATTTTGTCTTGCCTATTTCGGAGGGGCCTATCACCAGCTTCCAAAATTTCATAGTTATTTTGTCTGTCGAAAATCAGTTTGAGAGATGTGATTTCGGCTCTCTTTTCAAGTGGCAAGAGCCCTGAGAGCCTCACTAGTTCATGATTAGATTTGTCATGACCAAAGGAAACTCTAAGAGCCTTGTTCCAGATTTTTTGAATTTTCTTCCTCATTTCTTTACCGAGGTTCAGGATTAGAAAATTGGAAAATTCCAAAATTGGCAAGACGTATGTCTTCATGATCTGACAACAAATCGTATCGTTCATGAATTTTCTTCTACGGCAGATATCCCCAATCTTCCAGTTCACAGTTCGTAACTGTTTGTCAAAATGTTCTTTGCACGATAGACTTTCATTTATGATCGTACCCAAGTATTTAAACGAACGAGTTCTCTCAATGACCACGCCCTTACACATAAGATCCTGGAAGTTTTTCAGAACATTTCTGCTGCCGAAGAGTTGATACTTTGTTTTTTTAACATTAGGTTTCAGAAAATTTTCATCACACCATTTTGTGTATTTTGTAATGGTTTTTTGGGCTTTTTCATGAAGATCTATATGGTTTTCGCTTTCAACAAGTATCACCGCATCGTCAGCATATAAAATAAGCTGACCTGGGAAATCCATCTCCTTTAAATCATTGATAAAAATGTTAAAGAGGAGGGGGGCTAATAGGGAGCCCTGGGGTACCCCACTTTCAACCGCTGTAGTATTTGTTCTGATCTTCTGGTATCTAATAAATTGGTACCGATTGGACAGAAAGTTTTTGATCAAGTTAACCAGTGTTTCTCCTAACCCAATTTCCCTTAATTTATGTAGGAGTAAAACATGTGGTACCGAATTAAAGGCCTTTTCGAGGTCGAAATATATGGCTGACAAGACTTTCTTTTTTTCCAAACCATAAAAAATGTATTCAAGTACTTCATATACTGCATCGTTGGTCGAGCAACCTTTCCTAAATCCATATTGGGTCTTCAGAAAAAATTCAGAGTTTTCTAGATGTTCGTATAACTTGTCGTATATAATCCTCTCAAGTATCTTACTGACCATAGGTACCAGGGTGATTGCTCTGACATTGTCAACATACAATAGATTACCTTGTTTAGGGATTAGTGTTACTGGAGCTATCTTCCAGTCTTGAGGAATAGTCCCTTCTGTGATAATCCTGTTCATTAGTATACAAAAAAATTTCCTACCAGTGTGAAGGGAATTTTTGAGCAGTCGGGCATCTACATCAATAAACCCAGAGCTTTTATGGTGGTCTAATTTGGAGATGTACTTGATGATTTCATTCTCTTGAACATTTGGTCTTATATCAAAGATAGTCGGGGGAGCTGGAACATTATCATTGGTTATAACGTTATCCTCAGAGGCCCCAATATTTGCAAAGAACTCATTGGCATACTCCAGGGCTTCGAGTCCACTTTTTCTGCCATTCGGAGTAATGAAATCTTCAATACGCTCTGTATTTTCATTGTTTCTGGGGTTGTAAATTTCATTGAGCGATTTCCAGAAATTTCTAGGGTTATTTTTCTGATCATTAACCTTATGAATCAGGTAATTTTTCTTTTTCGAACAGATTAATCTATTAACCCTTATCCTACTTTGTCTGGCTAATTCCCAATCTTCTGGTCGACTAGTGACAATAGCCCTCTTAAACAGTACATTCTTTTGCCTAAGAGCTTCTCTGGCCTCGGCATCTATATACTCTTGATGTTTGTGCTTGACTCTAATTCTCATAAAGCCGAAAGTTTCGTCACTTGATCGTTTAATGTCATTGTAAAAATCTTTCCACATATCATTGACATTTGTACGTCCAACATTCGTATCATACCTGTCTACCCTGTTCTTCAGTTTCGTTGAAAACTCTGCCATCTTATCACGCGTACCAGTTTTAACCCACTTGTATTCCCTCATTGCAATTGGGGTATGTTTCTTACCGAAAGTTGAGAAAATGGGGTAATGGTCAGATATGTTTGTTTTTACTATTTTACTGGTCAGGCTCTCAATGTTGGTGCATACTAAATCAATGCATGTGGCGGATTTGGTCGTCACCCTAGTTGCTTCATTCACTTTAATCATTAGGGAATATGATCTAAGAAGATTCACCAGTGATTTAGTATTCGTACCATTTTTCAGAATATCGTTGTTGAAATCTCCACATATTACAATTTTTTTCTTATGTGAGGACAGCACTTTCAGCAATTCTTTCTGACTTGCTGACTTTATCTCCTGGACTCAAGTGATGGTAAATTCAATTTAGTAAGGGTATCTTTGCTCTGAAAGCCTCAAATCCGAGGACTTTTGCTGTCGCTATTATGACCCTCCCCCCCCTCCCCCGACTAATCGTCGCTCTTCTAAACGCGCCAAGCGGAAGCCGCCACCTAGTTCACCTTTTAGCGGTCTCGTATTAGCATTGTAAGCGCCCAGATGGCGGGAAGAACTGAATAAAAATTGATGTCTAAAAACAAAACAAAAAGTATCTTTGGTGCTGCTTAATTTCGGAAGACCTGTACTACGGTAATTTTAAAAGCAGCTGAATTTTTAAGTATTTGAATCCTATAAACTTCGTTTTTTGGAAAATGTGCATATATATGCCCGTAGTCAACATGAGGTACCTCAGCTGACTATATAGTCCAGCTGTTAAGCAACGCATTTTGGCTCAATTGTTCATTTTATGATAAAAGCATGAAATTTGGTACAATGGTAGTTAATTATGTATAGATTAATATCAGAGGTAGACCCAACTCATCTGGGCCCCAAATCCAAGATGGCCCCCATTTTTATGTTCTTTTTTTTCGCTTTCGTGGTCATAATTCAACACCACTTGGAGATACAAACTAGACGTCATTAGGCATTTGTAGAGCATAAAATTACCTTTCTAATGATATCAATATTGTTCTTCTACTCTTATTATTTGATTTTTTATCAATTTCCAAAAATTGACTAAAAATTACACTTTGGGTCGGGTAGCAACTTTACCCTCCTAGATATCATATTTCCCCCCACACAAAACCTAAAATATTTCTGCAGCTAATAGCACCAACAATCAGCTTCAATTTGGTATATAATACATGCAGTTCCTACGATAATATCTATTTTTTCATAACTGTTGTAATAAAAATGCCTATGTAAGGTTTTCACATGTTAAAAGGCGTCACGGCATCATCTCTGAATCCTATCATACAGGTGTAAATGTTGGTCAGGGCCCATGATGACCATGTATTAACCTTCTCTAATAGCCTGCTGCTATTCTGAGTAGTATTTAACTTCTATGCTGTTCATTTAATAGGGCTTTTATATGAATAGTCATCAAAGGGGCAATTCATTGGGGGAAAATTGCCTATTTTTATGATTTGTTTGTGCCACTTTTCATTTTACATCCACCACAGGTCATTCATTGGGGGAAAATTGCCTATTTTTATGATTTGTTTGTGCCACTTTTCATTTTACATCCACCACAGGTCAGAAACATTTGAATACTTGTATATGGATGAATTAAGTAAAACATTCCTCATTTCATAGTTTAAGGTGTTTCCGATATATTGTATTGGCAAAGGCTGCACGCATTGTTCGTAAGAACATATTAACCAAAAGGCAACACTTCAATGGCTCGTTCAGCATAGATTGTCAAAAGACTTCTATTCCTACTGCTCTGCTGACATTGGTAAAGATGATTCTAGAGGGATCAAATATAACTGACAGCATTGGAAATGAAATATCTGAAGCAAATGCAGCAACTGCTGTTTCACAGCTACTAGTTTTCAACAGCAATAGGGGCAAAAGAACTGGTTCTAACACCCGTCATAATGCTGACAAAGAAACACGATTGCCAATCTATATAGGACTAGTTGTCCATTCCCATACACGAGAAAGAATACTGGTTGACACATTACACAAGTTGGGTATCTCAATTTCCTATGATAGGGTGATGCAGATATCATCAGATATTGGGAACAGTGTCTGTGCACGATATGAAGAAGAACAGTTAGTCTGTCCTCCTGCTCTGAAGAAAGTCCTATTTACTACTGGATGTATGGACAACATTGACCACAATCACAGTTCTCGAACAGCAAAGGATTCATTCCATGGAACTGCTCAGCATCCATCTCAGCATCCATCAGCTGCAAATCTAGGAGAACCTCGGACATTTGCCAGGATTGATGCCAATGTCATAAAATCCAGGAGTGTTATAGAACTTCCCAAATCATATATACTGATTCCATTGTCCCAATTATTCATGGGAAGGAACTGGAGTGGGTTTTTTATATGTATATGAACAGTTAGAGAAAGGAAAAAGAAATGAGAACAAGTATCTAACATGGTTAGCATTCAATGCATCCAGAGTTCATGAGGAGAGTTGAGACCACCTGCACTCAGTGCTCTATTGCCTTTATTCAATCAAGAGGCTCACTCAGCTGGAATGGTGGCTCATGCTATGGATGAGGTGGAAAGGCTGTCCACCATTTGAATCCTGCATAGACTCCTGTTATAGCATGTGATCAACCACTGTTTGCCATTGCAAAGAAAATCCAATGGCCTCTCTCAAGCAGCTATGGAGAGGACCAGTATGTTGTTATGATGGGAGGATTGCATATAGAAATGGTAGCCTTAAGAATGCTGGGGAAATGGCTAGATGGAACAGGTTGGACATCAGCATTGGTATCAGCTAACATAGCAACATCAGGAAGGGCAGAAGCCATGCTGACAGCCTCACATGTTACAAGAACTCGCTATGCACATCAGGCGACAGCAGCCACACTTTATTCTTTGCAGAAAAAGGCATATAGTGCATTTTCTGAAAACAGTGATAACATAAATGAGTTTGATGATTGGAAAGCACAGTGTTTGGAATCATATCCGCAGTTCAAGTTCTGGGATAAAGTTTTTTTTCTGGAACTCCTTGTTTTCCAGTATATCAGGTCACTGAGGGAAGCAAGGTTTAGCCTGTATATCCAAACACTAGGTCAACTTGTGCCTTGGTTCTTTGCAACCATTGCAATTATGCCAAGTGGACATCTGTTCACATACGGGACATGTTGGATCTTTCTTCACGTCATCCAAGGATCCATGAAGAGTTTGAAGCTGGTGGATTTGTGGTAAAAAAAATTGAACACTTGTTATCAATGATTGCCTTGGACCATAACCATGAACAGCTAAACGCCATGATTAAGGGTCAGAGTGGTGCCATTGGATTGACTGATGATCCAACTCCACTTGTGTCCAACATGGTAGCAGGGCCCCAAGTGGCTCAAACAATTGCTGAGTTTGAGCTCACTTTCCAACAGTCAAAGTCCATTGACAAAAGCCATCATGAACAAATCCCAAGCATCCAAAATGCTTTTAAAAGGGATGTTAAATCTCTCATAGAAACAATGGAGGGATGGGGGAACACCTTCATTGAAGACACCAAAGATCTATTTGTTCTTGACACCAAAGACATCATGCCAGACCATGCAGTCAAATCAGTTCAAAATGCAGAGAAAATAGGACAGGAACAATACGATAAATTTTCCCAATATGTTCTTAAAGACTGCTCCAAACCAATAACTGACACAAATCACCGAAACAATCTTGCACTTTTTAAGACCCCGTCCAAAAGATCCACTTCCAAGGACAAAGAAAAAGTCATTTCTCTGAGAAATGACTGTAACTTATTTTCAACATTGTATATCTCTTGTCAATCGAGGGATGGAAACTTAGGTGAATTCTTCAAATAAGAAAACCAGGCATTTCCACCATCTTTGTCAGTGGGAGGAAAAATTCGTCAAGGCAAAAAATCTGACCTCCTCACATGTCTTGAAGTAGGCTCCACAAGAAATGTCCCCAATGTGGAAATGAAGGTTTTGGATGGGGCAGTCGTAGTAAATATGATAAGCCCAGGCAAATCAAGGACATTTAATGACTATGCTACAAATATTTTTCTTCCTTACATTATATCCCAGTTGAACACAGTGAAGCGTCTTGATGTTGTGTGGGATGTGTATCCACCAGGGAGTTTAAAGCACAGGACAGTTGTGTGCAAGGATTGCGCAGAAAGGTTGCTGACAATGGAGTTGTGCCAAAAAACTGGCAAGGTTTTCTCAGGAGGAATGAAAACAAATCTGAGTTGTTCAAATACTTGGCGAAGCACCTAAAAGCATTGGCCTGTGATGTGAAAGAGGTCCCAAGCTCGTTTGGTGAGGAAGTATTATCTTCTAGTACCATCAACAATGAAGGCATCAGTCTGTGCAATCATGAGGAGGCTGACACATGCATTATCCTACATTTGAAACATGCCTCATCTGATGTCCACAAACGAGCATTGGTAAGAACTGTAGATACAGATATTGTTATCCTCTGCATTGCCCACATGGCAAAGCTGCAGCTTGAAGAATCGTGGGTAGCATTTGGAACAGGGAAACATTTTAGATACATACCTAATCATCAGATCGCAAGTGGGTTGACTCCTGATGAGTGCAATGCATTGCCCTTTTTTCATGCCTTCACAGGTTGCGATACAGTTTCATCATTCAATGGCAGAGGTAAAAAGTATGCATATGACACCTGGAAAGCATTCTCTGCCATCACAAGTGAAGCCAATGAAGCACAACAGATGTTGTTTGCCACAAACAACCGCACCATTGACAATATTCCTCCCAGCAAAGCAGCTCTCAGTGAACATATTAAGAGGGCAACATACCAGGCAGGTTATATATGGGGACAGTGTCTCAGATGTAGCCAGCTAACACCGAGTCCGGCAGGATGGGGTCGGGCATGGGTAGACGAGAGATGGGTCCCTGTTTGGACCACTCTTCCTGAAGCAGCTAGATCTTGTCAAGACCTTATACACTGTAGCTACAAGAAGGCATCTAGGGGGCTATGCCGATGCCACAAAGCGAATCTCAGATGCACTGCACTGTGTTTCTGTGCTGGTAACTGCTTCCAACAATAGGTAAGTAATAAGGCATATAATGTGATCCAGTATGTTACATTTGTATCTAATATATGTGTATCAGTGAACCTAAAGTAAAATATCAATCAAAAGGGCAGCAGACCATTAGAGAATGTAAACACATGACTATCATGAGCCCTGATGAAAAGAACTTGTATGATGATCTTCGGAGATGGTGACATGACGCGTTTTAACATGAAAACCATTTATAAACATTTTTATTACAACAATTATTAAAAAATAGATATTATCGTAGGAACTGCATGTATTATATACCAAATTGAAGCTGATTGTTGGTGCTATTAGCTGCAGAAATATTTTAGGTATCCAGGAAATATCCAGGAGGGTAAAGTTGCTACCCGATCCAAAGTGTAAGTTTTAGTCAATTTTTGGAAATTGATAAAAAATCAAATAATAAGAGTAGAAGAACAATATTGATATCATTAGAAAGGTAATTTTATGCTCTACAAATGCCTAATTGACATTTAGTTTGTATCTCTAAGTGGTGTTGAATTATGACAACAGAAGCGAAAAAAAGAACATAAAAATGGCGGCCATCTTGGATTTGGGGCCCAGATGAGTTGGGTCTACCTCTGATATTAATCTATACATAATTAACTACCATTGTACCAAATTTCATGCTTTTATCATAAAATGAACAATTGAGTGCTTAACAGCTGGACTAATATTAGCTTTAGCTATAATATCATCTATGAAGGACGTGTCTTGGATGGCGATTGCCAAGTTAGTCTTTGCAGGCTAGGCCCAAAGTTGAGAGAGTCCCTTCAAACGGAGGAAAAGCCTCTCGCCTCAAACCGCAAAGTGCCATTATAATTCCATCAAGACCGCAAAATGTCGTTATAATCCCATCACAACGCCTAGGCCTAGGTCAGGAAACCTATTAGTGAAGTAGGCATCCAATCACTGGCATACCATTCTTATCTGATCTGGGGGTTTGGGCCTAGACTGTTTAAATAATGCTAAATTATTGACTATGGTAATGCCAGGCAGCTTGGCAGAAAGTAGACAAAGACAGCGATCGTTGGTGAGGAGGGAATAAGCCTTATGTGCATGTGATAGAGAACTCGCTATCGCTCGTCCTCTATCACATGCCATGAGTCTCTTCCCTCCTCACCACAACCTTCCAAGTCCATACAGACGTGCGAGAAAGATGCATATGGGTCAGATCTTTAGAAAATGTACAATTCCTCTCAAATAACTCACATTTGAGATAAACATGAGCTTCAAAATGCAGTTTAACATAACAGAACTGATCCTTTAAATCAATGCGATACCAAATATACCCGGTATTCTTCATTTTTCAGCCAAATTTAACAGAATTTCCTAAATGTGTAGAGCTGCCAACTGTACATTTTCTAACGATCCAACCCATATATCTGATCCAAGACATTGCCGTTTATGGCGGTTTAATTAGAGTATGACGACCTGCGTGCTGCGTATATCAACGAATGAGCCGAGTGAGTAAAGTTTGTCTAAGTTTTTTTTTTTTTTTTTTTTTTTTTTTTTAGAAACATTTTATTGAGTCCAGTTTCATTGTACAATGATAATCTCATGGAACCCAGTCAAAATGATAGTGTAGTGAACCACAGATTCGTGGGCGCGAGGTTACGAAATTCCGTAAAGAATCACGAATACGAGGAGATTCGTTTGAACCTGGTTTATTTCCCAAAGGTATACAGTTACAAAGGTATTGTCACTGAAGCAAGGGTGCTTAGTTTGAACAACAGAAGTATCTCGGTCCGCGGCGCGGCTCGAGTCCGTAGTGTTAAGCGAAGCCTGGATCCCCTTGCGGAGGTAGTAGTATCCTCCGCCTACCGTCCGTCGGAGGGTGTCTGCAGTGTCGTCTGCACGGTGGTCGTATGTCGCCCCCTGACGGAACTGGCCGGAACTGGTGGTAGTCGTCTCCGGCGCTGGTAGAAGTGCCCCCGCTGTCGTAGCCTGGATGGTGATTGGCGATAGTCGACAGCCTCGCTGTATTCCGGGTGGCGGACCCACTACACTGCCCCCTCACTAGTTTGAGTTGAAGGGGTCCACGATAACTAGTTATGTAGGGTCCGCCGTGGCACTAAGGAGATCCTCGTGGCTCCAGATCCTCGTGTGCAGCGGGGCAAATGTTATGCCACTCCGCCGCACGGATCCTAGAACCAGGCTTGCACTCGCCCCCAAGGTTCGTAGCCTTCATAGGCCTAAAGAGGCCACAGGACATGCCTGTCCGTCCCAGTCTCGCAGCGCGGTACAACTGGAAGCGTACATTCGAAGCAATAAAAAAAATTTCGTGCACGAGCTTTATTAATAAAAGCGAGGCTAGTGAGCCATACTAGCCTTGCGGATAAAAACCACCACCTGCGAGGAGGAGAGCCCCCCCCCTCGCTGTGAGATGAACCCACACGAGACAGCCGCCTCGGGGGATCGCAGTGCTGATCCCAAGCCCTATGGGGGGAGTTCTAGACAAACTCCCCTGCCTCCTTCGCCTCAGCGTCCCCCTCCGTTTTGGAGATGCCGTGAAGCGAGAGATTCCCAATAAGGGCTTCATCGAACGGGTCGAAACGCGAATCTGGGACGACAACTACGTTGTCTTCTTGTCCCAGATCGTCGTATATTAACGCCGTTTCGGAGTCCGACTCCTGCAGCAGCTCGTGCTCTTCCCCGTCCGATATTTCTACCGACTTGTCAGAGCCCGAGCCTGCTGCCGCCAGATGGTCCACGGGAGTGGTACCTTCGTCCGTGCGAGGCCATGGTAGCGCGATCGCATCACCATTTCCCTCGACCCCTTCCACACTCGTACCCGTGGGCGCGGTGACGGGAAGACTGAACGTATCCAACGAAGGTAGCGCCTCTTTCAACTTTGAGGAGGCCTCACCGCTCGGAGGCGGTGCCGGCCGTGCCACCAAAGTTTTCTCCTCTATAAAGGAGAGGCGCTTGGTCGCCGAGGAGACGTCCCCTCGGGGTGGTCTGTACGAACGGGGCGTGGAGGAAGCAGCCGGAGTTACCTCGACCGAATCCTCTGCTTCCGCGGATTGGCTACCCGAGGGCATGTTAGGCCCCCACATAGCTGCTGACATCCGCGGAGCTAATCCCGTGCCCGTACACACGCTCTGATTCTCACGTTGCCGAGTTAAGTCAGTAACGCCGATGAGCGTGCCACCCGTATCCATAGGGATCCCCGCTGGGTCCACTATCTGGATGGAGGGAGGTTCTATCCCGTGGGATAGTGGAAAGGCCGGCCGGCGCGAATTGAGAGCCTCAACTCGCAGCCGACTCTCTGTCTCACGGAGCTCTTGAATCTCCTGATTCAGCTTGGCCTGCTGCCGTTCAGCTTCCTCCTTCTCTTCTTCCTCGCGGAAGAATGCCATGTCGTGGGCCGACTGCTCCTTGTCTAGCAGACGTTGTCGCTCGAAAGCTTCCCGCTTGGCCGTCTCAGCTAGACGAACGGCTTCCTCCTGTTGGAGCCGTTGCTGTTCTGCTTGCCGCAGAGCAGCCTCCTCCTGCCGGAGTCGCTGCTCTTCGGCCTCCCGTAGAGCAGCCTCCTCCCGTTGGAGTCGTAGGTCTTCCGCCTGTCGCAGAGTTTCCTCTTCCTGGAGTTTCCTCTCCAAGGCCTCTTTGACCAGGCATGTCTCGGCTAGAGTTGTCTCCCGTTGGACACGGAGCCGCTCTGCCTCAACCCGACCCTGCTCGAAACGACGCTGTGCCGCTGCCTTCTCCTCCTTTCGAGCAGTTGACCCCTCGTGTGGGTCTACCTCCATCTCTGTCTCCGTACCACAGAGAGGGGTCGCATTAGCGAGCGCTGATGCCCCCGCGGTAGAGGACACCTTCGTATTCGCGACGCGTGTGGGCGCGCAGGCTTGAGCATGGGTGGGAGTGCCACGACCTATACCTCCGAAAAGAGGTTTGGCGGTCTGACGATCACCCGGACCGAAACCCGGAGGAATGGTCGGCTCCGCGCGCAAAGCTCGATTGAACTTTTCGCGGACCTCCAACTTCCTCTGTTCCAGGCGCAGAATCGGATTCTGCACCGGAGGAGCCGTCTCTACCCTTGGTGGTGGGGGAGACGCGGGTCGCATAGCCCGTTGCGCGGCCTGTGCCCGCAGCAGAGTGACCTCCGCATGCAGCTCCTGGTTCTCCCGGCGAAGTCCGTTGACTTGCGTATCGAGAAGGTTTACCCTCTCGACCAGGAGTTCCTGCTCGTTGAGGGACCTGTTAAGGTCCTCCATGAGCTGCGCGATTTCCGCTTGGCTATCAACCAAACGGTCCACGTTATCGAGAGGCCTGTAGGTCTCTGCGATATCGACACAGAAGCCTTCCAGCGACTCTTGTAGAGCCAGCCGGAGGACCGCTGCGCGATCAGCCACCACCTTTCGGGTACGAGCGATGCCCGCCCGATCGACTTCGGGTGGGGGTGCCCTTGCGGCAGCCGTAGGTCGTGACGGACCCGGCTGAGGGTCCGGCACGGTGGCACTAGGTGCTCTACCTTCCGCGGGTGCGGGGCGACGCGACTTCTGTAGGACCGTAAGTCCTGTAGGCGCGGGCAAGTTGGGGAATTCCTTCTCCTTTGTGGACGGAATTTTATATCCGTCCAGCCAAGCGTTCCTGTCGGGAATCGGCGCGTCCACGAGTTTCGGACGTTTCTCGGGCCGCTTTTCCATGTCGGAACGGTCCGATTTGTCCGACTTATCGGAACCCTTCTTCTTCCTCTTCGTCTTCCCCGTTCGTTTAGGCTTGGTAATGTCCTTTTCCAACGGGTACTTGGAGGTGAAGTTTTGTTCCTTTGCGTTCCTCAGAATGGCTTCCGAGGTTGCAGAGGCAAGGTGGAGCGTGCTTTTGTATCCCCACTGTGGGAGATACGAAACGCCCACGCGCTCAAGAACCGGCATAATTTTATCGACAGCCTTTTTACGGGCCATCTTATGCGGCTCCTTTGACCCGTGGGCCACGATGTCGGAGCGACGGTCCCCGGTTACGGGACAATACCCAATCGGACACCGCCAAACCGGTGTCACGGGGGTATGCACTTCACACAGGTGTCTGGTGAAGAGAAGCCGCAACTTAAATATCTGCGGCTTACCGACAAGCGCCTCCGTTCTGCAGAGCAGGAACGGGCACCGCGAACCCTCTTCGTAGAGGAGCATAGCCATTTGAAGCATTAGCGAGCGCTGATGCCCCCGCGGTAGAGGACACCTTCGTATTCGCGACGCGTGTGGGCGCGCAGGCTTGAGCATGGGTGGGAGTGCCACAACCTATACCTCCGAAAAGAGCTTTGGCGGTCTGACGATCACCCGGACCGAAACCCGGAGGAATGGTCGGCTCCGCGCGCAAAGCTCGATTGAACTTTTCGCGGACCTCCAACTTCCTCTGTTCCAGGCGCAGAATCGGATTCTGCACCGGAGGAGCCGTCTCTACCCTTGGTGGTGGGGGAGACGCGGGTCGCATAGCCCGTTGCGCGGCCTGTGCCCGCAGCAGAGTGACCTCCGCATGCAGCTCCTGGTTCTCCCGGCGAAGTCCGTTGACTTGCGTATCGAGAAGGTTTACCCTCTCGACCAGGAGTTCCTGCTCGTTGAGGGACCTGTTAAGGTCCTCCATGAGCTGCGCGATTTCCGCTTGGCTATCAACCAAACGGTCCACGTTATCGAGAGGCCTGTAGGTCTCTGCGATATCGACACAGAAGCCTTCCAGCGACTCTTGTAGAGCCAGCCGGAGGACCGCTGCGCGATCAGCCACCACCTTTCGGGTACGAGCGATGCCCGCCCGATCGACTTCGGGTGGGGGTGCCCTTGCGGCAGCCGTAGGTCGTGACGGACCCGGCTGAGGGTCCGGCACGGTGGCACTAGGTGCTCTACCTTCCGCGGGTGCGGGGCGACGCGACTTCTGTAGGACCGTAAGTCCTGTAGGCGCGGGCAAGTTGGGGAATTCCTTCTCCTTTGTGGACGGAATTTTATATCAGTCCAGCCAAGCGTTCCTGTCGGGAATCGGCGCGTCCACGAGTTTCGGACGTTTCTCGGGCCGCTTTTCCGTGTCGGAACGGTCCGATTTGTCCGACTTATCGGAACCCTTCTTCTTCCTCTTCGTCTTCCCCGTTCGTTTAGGCTTGGTAATGTCCTTTTCCAACGGGTACTTGGAGGTGAAGTTTTGTTCCTTTGCGTTCCTCAGAATGGCTTCCGAGGTTGCAGAGGCAAGGTGGAGCGTGCTTTTGTATCCCCACTGTGGGAGATACGAAACGCCCACGCGCTCAAGAACCGGCATAATTTTATCGACAGCCTTTTTACGGGCCATCTTATGCGGCTCCTTTGACCCGTGGGCCACGATGTCGGAGCGACGGTCCCCGGTTACGGGACAATACCCAATCGGACACCGCCAAACCGGTGTCACGGGGGTATGCACTTCACACAGGTGTCTGGTGAAGAGAAGCCGCAACTTAAATATCTGCGGCTTACCGACAAGCGCCTCCGTTCTGCAGAGCAGGAACGGGCACCGCGAACCCTCTTCGTAGAGGAGCATAGCCATTTGAAGCTTACGGTCGGCTTCAAACGAGTACGCTAGGTCTGCCGTTCGCAAGACCTTACGGGGGTTAGTACAGGTTTCAAAGAACCGTTTGTACTCCTCCACGGAGACCGCTTTGTGGTACTCCGGGTAGTCGGGGAAACGATCGACCTCCGATGGGTCACGGACCGCCTCCTTACGCTCTCGCTCGTTCGCGGGGAGTAGAGAAAGAACCGGCTTCTTTCCATCCCCCCACTTGAGCTTCTTCGCCGCGGCGTTGAGAGCTTTGTGCCGGCGGTACTTGCCAGCAGCCGCATCGGGGTCTTTTAGGCCATCCGACGGGCTCGCGTCTGAGTCATCCGAGTGACTTGCCGGACCTTCCACCTCACGTTTGAGGCGGCGGTCGCGCTCACGACGAACACGCCGTTTGCGATTGGCTGCAGTCTCCTCGAAGGATTCTGCGGCCGAGTGTCCGCTGTCATCGCTCATGATGAGCGTGACTGCGGAATGCTACCCTACGGTAGAAGGGGGCTTGTCTCAGAGACAGTCCCCACTCGTTTCTTTTCCGTCCGCCTCGTCTCGTCCCCGAACACGAAGTCCGTACCCTGTAATACAAAGTGGAACACTCAATTCACGGGTCACAATGAAATCTCGCACATGAACGGCCTAACCAGTAGTCCGCCGAGATAGAGGAGTACGGCAAACCACGAGTGTTTGCCGAAGTTAATTACCTCTCTCTTAGACTCGGGGCTCTTATATAGGGGGTCATCCGAATGAAACAACTCAATCGCACCCGAGGTGTTGACATCGCTCGCGAACTCCCAGGAGCCGTGTCCAACCGTTCCGGTTGCGTAGTTGACACCACTCGCGAAAGTTCGCGCGCTAGGGCGGCCCTACGAGCCGCCTGCGCGATAGGGACTGACACTACTCGCGAAAAGCGTTATCCGGCAGCATTCGTGTATTCATCCGTGCCCGGCATTTTATTAACAATGTAGCCGGTACCCGTACGAAAACACGAAACTGAACCAGATACGCCCCACCTGGCGACAGAAAAGTCAGCAACCGAAACCACCGGCAGTGCAGAAAGGTCACCTTCACGCACATGGCAGCCTTCGAGTTGACAATCGAAACCCTCAGATTTAAACAACGAAACAGCTTTCCCCCGGGAATCAAAAGTTCCCATCTACTATTTCATCGCTTTACCACGGCAACATTTAGCGAACATCAAGGATAGTTCTCAACGATCCAATTCCATATCGGAAAGAGTTTCATTGAGATGGTCGGCATTGGCACCAGCCTCCTCTTGTTCTCTCGATGCACATGGCGTAATGTCTTAGCACGCTATATGGAAGCGGCCAGAACTCAACAATCGTAATTCATCAATGGTAACATAATGACATGTTTTCATTTTCAATATCACAATGATCCAACAATGAAAGTTAACGTTTGCTGCTACTTACAGTGAACTGGATTTCTCCTTGCTCTGTGTAAAAAGCCAAAAATGCGGTTGATGTGAGCCACTTACGTGTGGCCACCAACTCGCTTCTCGCTTGACTGACTGTCTTGGAGGCAGATGCTCTAAGATCAGTCATGTGATCAACAGATCGCCTGAAGGTGGCGCCCTGGTTGGGTCCAGCCTCCACGAACATTGCTACCCGTAAACCGGATAACTTCCGTATAGTTGATCTATACGAATGTTGTACGTATGTAAATACGTGGTCTTTAACCACGGTTAGTAACACCTTCATGTTAAATATGTTAATCTGTAGCCCTAGACGGGCCGCTCCAAGGTACTATGGCAGTTTTTCAATGATCAGGGAAACATACTTGGCTTCAGGTTTCTTACTGTTAGCGAACATGGTTGATTTCAGCCCGATATCGGTACTGTCCACATCATGGATCCATACTAGCAGTTTCCACCTATCCGCCTCGTACAGCTATTGCCGTATAGGGTTGATCGTTACAGAGGCGTCCACTCTCCTAGCGTATTGACCAAAATGACTTCTCGTTGTGTACTTTTTTTCTTAACCCATGTCTTCGACAGACACGACCGGGTTAACAGACCTTTTGTGTTCGTCATTTGAAATAGAGGCTCTAACGGCCGCTCCGAGCTATCCGATCCCAAGCCTGACCGGACGCTTGGAGACTCGTTTGCCAATGCCTCGCGTCGCGACATCGGGCGGCCTCGTGGGATTCGGCACCTCCGAACCCCGTTGTACAAGCTTATCGGGCTTGTCTGCCTTAGGTACCAAGGGTTTCCTACCCTTGTTCTGCTGGTTCGGTAGAGGAGTTGGTCGCTTTGGAGGGGACACGGTCTCCTTCGTACACCCCTTTTTGTGTTTTGGTGGGCGGCCACGCCTGTTCGCGAGACTAACTTTCCGGAGAAGTGTTTTCCCTAACGACTTAGCGAGCTCTTGGCCGGCCACGGCCTTGCCCTTCTCCAGCGACACCACATCTCTACCAGCAGCCACAAGCCTCCTATACTCAGGAGCTTGTTCCAACCCGGTCGTTTTGCGGAGCTCTCCCCTCTTATCAGGGTCAAGAACGGATTTCATCAGATCTCCACTCCATTTGACACCACCGGCCGCGGTATCTACGACATAGGAGTTGCCTCCTAATGCACGGGTTATTTTAAATGGACCATCCCACTTCGCACCATATTTGTTCGCCGCCTTTGGTGGGTAATATCTATATATCCAGTCCCCCACTTCAAATGACCGGTTTGTTGCGGACAAATCAAAATGGCGTTTCTGAGCGATGGCCGTTTTCTTCAACGTACGACGCACATATTCGTGCGACTTCCGTACATTTTTACGAAGATCCTCGATGAAACCTGAGCCGGAGGGGAAGTCCAAGCCATTTCGAGGTACACCATGAATTAGATCCGCAGGTGTATATGCCTCTGTTCCGAAAACCACGGAATGAGGAGTGCAGCCCGTACTCGCGTTAATCGTATTATTATATGCCGCCGCGATGCATGGGATATAAGTGTCCCAATCATCCGCGCCATAATCCGCATAACACGAGAGCTGTTCCACGAGAACACGATTAAACCTTTCTGCCTGCCCGTTTGCCTGTGGCCTATACGGGAGAGTTGTCTGTTTCTTCGTGTCGTAGAGATTGCAGAGTTCCCGGAATAATTCTCCATCAAACTCTGGGCCCCCATCAGTTTGTATCGCTCGGGGCGCGCCAAACCGCAGGATCCAATTGCGAAATACTGTCCAGGCGACTGTCGCCGCCTTATGGTTCGGTAAGCAGTATGCTTCCGACCACTTTGAAAAGTAATCCACGATGACCAATACACAAGCATTTCCTCTCGTGCTAGTCTTAAAGCCACTAAGGATATCCATCGAGATTCTACTGAACCTCTCTCCCGTGAGCTCTTTTTGCAATGGCGATTTATTGACACCTTTTCGTGTTTTTCGCACATTACACTCGGGGCATAACTGAATCCATATTTTTATGTCCCCGGACTGAGCCGGCCAGAAGAACCTTCTTCGTAAAGCATCTTTTGTTCTGGCGTGCCCAAAGTGTCCCGCTGAGGCCGGGCCGTGATATCGCCTGAACATAGATAGGCATTGGTCAAACGGCAACACGATCCTTGGGAAAACATGTCCAGTCGAAGGTTTTCTCCACTTGAAAGTGAGTACCCCTTCTTCTAAACACAAATCCGTCTTGTGACTCCAGATTGTTCTGAATTCATCACTTTCACTAGTCAGATTTGCGGGTTCCCGGTTCTTTTCCAGGAAACCCATGATACGATTGATAGTATCGTCTGTGCGCTGTTGCTCACGGATAGTCTGGTTTACAGATACGAGATTGTCGTCCGTGCCTTTCCCCTCCCCCACGAAACCAGCTATAGCGGCTTCGTGTGCCCCACAATCATCGCAATCTGTACGTTTACAACGACTGTAGGGTCTACGAGAGAGGCCGTCCGCATTTTCATGCTTCTTGCCCGGGCGGTGTTGAATAACCCCTTTGTTAGTAACCCCGTACTGCTGTAAGTCCAGCAACCAACGAGCCAGCATATTTTCTGGTTCCTTGAAGGTCATAAGCCACGTAAGAGACGAGTGGTCCGTACGGACTATGAAGTCGTATAAATAATGTTTGAATTTCCGCACATAATATACGACCGCTAGCAGCTCCCTGTACGTAGTACAGTAGTTTTTCTGCGATTTCGAGAGCGAATTACTGGCGTATGCGATCACCCGCTCTTGCTCGTCCTGAACCTGCGATAGGACCGCCCCCATGGCCGTACCACTCGCATCCGTATCCAGAATAAACTGGCCAGACGCTCGTGGATACGCCAAGACGGACGTGGACAGCAAGGCTTTCTTCGTAGCCTCGAATGCATCATCGAGCTCACTATTCCAATTAAGCTTATACCGTAGTACCTTTTGCCCGGCTGTTGCAGTTTCCTGCAATGGCCGCACGAGATCATTAAAACTCGGAATGAACTGACGGTAATATGAAGCGAAGCCCAGAAATGATCTGATGTCCTTCACTGTCAACGGAATAGGCCAAGTTACAACCGCTCGCGTCTTCGCCATCAACCTATCAAACACTAACCCCGTGTTCGTAATCGCATCATGGATAGTTGCACCATAAATGATCACATTGTCTAGATAGACGACGCAGATCTTGCCATTAAGCCCCCGGAGAACCTCCGTCATCATTTTCTGAAACGTGGCCGGGGCGTTGCAAAGACCAAACGGCATCACCTTAAACTGGTATAACCCCGTGGAAGTAGTGAAAGCCGTTTTCTCTTTACTGTCCGGATCCATGGCTATTTGCCAATAGCCACTCTCCAGATCTAGGGTACAAAACCACGCATTGCCACCAAGCGCTTCTAGACAGTCGTCTATCCGCGGTAGTGGGTACGAGTCTTTTCGTGTCACATTGTTCAGTCTCCTGAAATCAACGCAAACCCTAGTTGAACCATCCGGTTTCGGAACAAGAACCGTGGGGAAGGCCCACGGGCCGTTTCCCTCCTCGATCTTATCCTCCGCTAGCATTTTACTGACCTGGGAGTCCAGAGCCTCCTGTTTTGCCAAGGGAACTCGACGAAAAGGTAACTTTATAGGCTTAGTGTCACCCGTGTCGATGGAGTGTAGAACCCTGTTCGTAAACCCCAATTGTTCACCTTGCAATCTGAACACCCGCTTTTTCGTGTATACCAACTCGCGCACCTCTTTCAAGGTTTCAGTATCCGCTACTTCAGCGCCCTCTATGATAGATTCCAGTTCAGGGATGCTAGTAATTGAACAGCTATCGGAGGTCAGCTTTCGCTTACCCCCCGTGCTGGACCCGTTCACGGATTCTGCTCTTGCATCCGCCAGATGCGAATAGTCACCCGTGAAGTTTGCCGCTACCTCATAAGCGGATGCCACGGGCGTCCCGCGTGGCATGACTATTGCAAGTCCCGTTGGATTCATAATAGGAAGCTCGTGGCAGTGAGCAGACGATACATATGTATCGCAACCCTCCACGAGACCGTCTACCTGTAACCCTACATCTGACTCCATGATATAGCCCACGTCGTTCTCGGGTAGGGACACGTCCACAGACGCGACCTTTACCTCGAACGCGGCCAACCGCACATCCTCCCGTAGGAATGCAGTCGATATCGCTCCTTTCCGTCGACAGAATACGTGATTCTTGCCTCCTTCCAAGAGCATCTTCCCAGGCCCCGTCATGCTAGTATCATAGCGCCACATGAAGTATTGGCCCAGCACGGCCTCCTCCCCGCCACCTAGACCATCGACTACGAGACAGGCATTCGGATACGAACGCCCTGCGATCTCAAAGTCAAAGACCGCATACCCCATCGTCACTGGAGTACCACCCGCAAGTGGTTTTACCCGGACCCGCGAAGCGAGCAGGTCGGGCTTGCGAGCTAGCGATTCATAGAATTGTTTAGACACTAGTGAGGTAGTTGCACCTGTGTCGTATAAAAATTCTCCTCGCCTAGTACCCACTGTGACGGGTACGAACCATCTATCCACTATCGCTACCACGTCGATAGGAATAGAGAGATCCCGGCTGGCCGCAGAACTAGTCAAATTCTTAACACAGCGTTCCCCACCCACGGCAGAGCTAACCGCGAGCAGCGCCGTGCCAGCGTCAGTATAGCGGCCGTCCAAACACATTCCACGATCGCGTGGAATGGCTCGAACGCTACTAACCGACTCCTTAGACCAAGGTTTCGTGTCTGCGGGCCTTGTCGGGTCCTCACCCTCCATCACCCCAGTTTCCTCCTTGTTTCGTTCTGCCTGCCTACCTGACCTCCCCAGATTGTAGGACCCTTCTGGAGGTCTTTTGCCCAAGCGGGCTACGGAAGGGTTCCCCCTCCCGTCACGAGTTCCGTCGAACTTGCGGGTCTCGTCACCGCTTCCTTGCGAGACCCACGTCAATTTCCCTTAGTTGATTTATCTTCCAGGGAATTTGAGTCGTCACCATTTTCTTTCGCGACGAAAGCGCGAAACTTTTTCAGGTATTGACAACTGGCTTGCAGGTGGGTAGTTTTCCCACAAAGCCAACAAGCTGGCTCTGGACGAGTCGCTTTCGTGTCCTTCTTCCTGTAGTCAGTTTTCGTGACTATCTTCTTGGAAGATTTGGACAAAGTCTTGGTTTTATCCCAAGCCTTTTTGGTGCTACGGTCTGACTTTTTACTGTCATCCTTTCGCACGTCCTTCCGCATAGCCTGGAAGGCCGCGAAATCGGCTATTAACTCCGATTCCGAATCAGAATCCGGGACTTCGGTCGCTGTAGACGCCCCCGAAGTCTCGTCCGCTGACGAGTCAGAGTCGGACTGCGCTTCTGCTTCCGCAGCCGCGTAAGAAGCCTTCCGCTCCTTGTCCTTTCTCTGTCCGTAGAACTTATATCCCCTAGCTTTAAATTTAGAGGACTGTCCCGGCGTGGAACCCAAGACGCGCTGATATGCTTCCGGGCCACCTGCTCGCACGAAATCTGTTGCGAGATCTACGCAATCTTGCATAGACTTTGGGCGATTAGTTTGCACCCACATGCCCAGAAATTTGTCTTCTAAGCCCGTGCAGAAGATTCGGATAGACTCCTTCTTCATATGTTCAAGGTATTGTCCCTCGTACGCACGTTTGCACAAGGTCAGTAGAGCCTCACCATAGTGTTGAAGTGATTCGCCAGGTTGTTGAACACGCTTGCGGTATTCCTCCTGGCGTTGTTCTTCGGTCTTTGTGTCCAATATGACACGAAGCCTCGTCACAACGTCACTTAACGTTAGGGACCTAGAATTTCCCCAAGTAGACTGGTTCACATGTCGTGAAGTCGCCATAATGAGTTCGCGCATCAGCGTTTCCTCCTGCCAACCGCAAAGTTCGGCATAGTTCCCAATCCTCCCCATTGCGAAAAGGTTTGAGATTTTTAGGTTTAGGATTTTCTCCCTTGCCCGTTGATCCGTATAAACGAACTTCCGCAGGGCGGTCTTCGTTATACACAACACTAGCTTCCATTTCGGGCATCATAGAACGCCTACACTTAGTAGTGCTCGTTGGTCCCGTCGAACGGTAGTCTGGTTCGTGACAAGTTGACAAACCCTGTTTGGCCTGTAAATAGTTGTCCAACAATGGAATCGAAACATTAGTCAACGAGTAGTTGAGGCCATTGTCCGAAGGAGACGACTCTACGAAGTCGACTCTTCTTCCTGCAGTCTTAAAACCTGCCGGAGTGCTAGGCAAGCCCTGGGCTCGCATTTCCGTGCTGTCCGTATTCTGCGAAGGCTGTTGCACTCGCGGATCCGGGCTACCTTGAGGCAGAATCGCAGGATATCTCCGATCCAACATATCGATCAGATATTGAGGGCAAACCGCATGTTCGTGTAGACCACGATACAGCCGCTGCACACGCTTCAACGGAAGTTGTTCGTGCATTACCCACAGTAAGTCGAGTGTTCCTCCTTCAGCGATTTCGCCTGGTGGTTCTCCCGTCTTGTCGTAAGAACAAAGAACGGTAGTCAACTGGTCCATCATGACCTTCGCGTCATCGCTCTGTCCCAGCGGGACTGCTGTTTTGACGGTTTCCGGCGGCTTAACATCAGAAAGCTCCGACCCATCCGCCTCGCCTGTTTCGACGCTGAAACCCGCACGCTCTACGAGCTTGCGAAGATTGTCCTCGTTGTAACACGAGCGCAACCCTAAAACAATAGCTATTAGTTTCTCAACCAAGCTTTGTGTGTCCGGATTGATGATCAATCCGTCGGCACGCATATTGTCTATGTGTGCAACTACTTGCTCTAGTTGAGCAAATGAGTCGTTCGCAAAATTTTGCGCATCGCCCTGACGTCTCGTTAACATCTGAGCGAGAGCCTCGCATGCTCGCTGCTCGGCTTCAGCCTTGGCCGCGGCCTTGGCTGCTTCCTCGTCGCCAAGAGTCATCGTCTGACTCTCAGCATCGGGGATCCTTTCGGGAACTTCCCTACTCGGCCCTAGGCTCACGGCACCAATGTAGTGAACCGCAGATTCGTGGGCGCGAGGTTACGAAATTCCGTAAAGAATCACGAATACGAGGAGATTCGTTTGAACCTGGTTTACTTCCCAAAGGTATACAGTTACAAAGGTATTGTCACTGAAGCAAGGGTGCTTAATTTGAACAACAGAAGTATCTCGGTCCGCGGCGCGGCTCGAGTCCGTAGTGTTAAGCGAAGCCTGGATCCCCTTGCGGAGGTAGTAGTATCCTCCGCCTACCGTCCGTCGGAGGGTGTCTGCAGTGTCGTCTGCACGGTGGTCGTATGTCGCCCCCTGACGGAACTGGCCGGAACTGGTGGTAGTCGTCTCCGGCGCTGGTAGAAGTGCCCCCGCTGTCGTAGCCTGGATGGTGATTGGCGATAGTCGACAGCCTCGCTGTATTCTGGGTGGCGGACCCACTACAATAGTCAATTATTCAATTGTTGAGATTTACCTATTTAATCTTTACATCGAAGTACCAAAATTTAAGCTTTATCAATTAGCCTATGTATAACGATTATATCAGGTTTTCAATTTTTTTTTAACCTCTGAACAGCAGGCGGAAGAAATTAACTTAATCCAAACAAATCCGAGGTCCGAGAAATTCCTGAGGTCTCCACACACAAAGGGGCCAAGTGAATGGAACAAGCTTACACCTCGCTTGAAAATATTACCGTGGCCCAAACTAAAACAGCATTTGAAAAATGTGAGATAAATTGTAAAAACCGGGATGGAAGAGTTGAGTCTAGTAAAATTATACTGGACGGATAGTAAAATTATGAGCTTAGATGGCTGTATAACAGTCAAAAATCGGTGTAACAAATGAGTTTTTTGTTTTTATATTTGCGAACAAATCATGTTTTCTTCTGTTTTTATTTTTCTTCATTCTTGAGGCTAAAAATACAAAAAAATGTAGTAGTGATCTGTATAGGTAATGATGATTGAGAGAGTAATATTGGTGAAATGTCACTTAATACCAGACGTTTTGAAGATATAATAGATATGTACTTAATGGATTAAACGGATAATGTTTTTTGTATCGATTGTTAAATATCGTTTGTACTTGGAGATTAGACGTATCACTGTTGTGAATATCTGCCAATAAAATTGTTTTAAAAAAAACAAAACAGGAGAAGTTGCTACACAAACAATAAAAAGAACAGGATTCATTTCGATTTTACCTTCAATATTCATGAATAGTCATTTGTATCCATTTCTAGCAACCTTTCATAATAACATATATTATGCGTACCAGTCATCATTGTTTTTAAGAAACGACTAAAGTTATAGCTGGACATTTTTGTTGTCCAGGAAGCGAATGCAGAACTAGTCCTGCATTCGCTTATCATAGAAATAGAATGCAGTTGCTAGATACATTTTTATGATTAGTTTGAGTTAAAGATAGTGTATTTTCCCCATTCTCCTCAATCCTCATGAGGACAATGGGGGACTTAAGTAAACCTTAATTGTGATGAATCAATGTAATTGTTTATATGCATATGGAGTGAATCTGTGTAGCAGGTTCGTTTCCCTTGGCGTATCCGAAGCTTATTAACCGAGAGTTTATATAGAACAAAAGGAACAAAGGCAGGCGCTACCTGTTCACTTGGGTTTTATTGTGAGGTTTCGGAACTGGCATCAGTTCGCTTCCAGACCTGACTAGACTGCGGACTTCGGATTACCTGGCCAGCCAGGTAACCCTCATCCAAAGGTGTCTATCAGACCTATACAACAACAATGTACATTTCACAATGAGCGGTATAAGTAACACTGTCCACACTGAGAGGTTTATCATGGCCTCTACAGCTTACATTAAATGGTAGAAACCCAGGTCGTGGTTACTATCGACCAACAGCTGGCTGCTGTTAAATATATAAAAGGCGACAGGCAAAACATATGATTTAGACTAAAAAGTCCCGCGGACCAGTAGTGACCACTGGGGAGGTTCGGACGAACTAACCCTCAGCGGCCACCTAAACCCAATAACACCACAATACCCCCTTTTTTCTTTTAAGAGTTTGAAAAGAAAAATCTTAAAAACTCGATAGGGTATAAGAAAAAGTAAAAGTCTACAAGTAGGAGCATATAGTGTGTCCTCTCTACAATGAACAAATAAATCAATCTTATGAAAACTTCAGGAATCGACAAATAGGAGCATTCTGTGTCCTAACTAATGTGAACAATTATCCGAAGTAAGAAAGAAAATTTATGAAAAACCTTTTCACGTTTGACAGGCAGGAGCATATAGTGTCCTCACTAACAAGCAAACAATCTGTTCTACAGAACTTATTTTATGAAAAAGGTTATCACTTTCATTATTGTAGACTTCACGTAAATGTTGGCGCCACACACCAGGGTCATGATCCGAGGATCCAGGGCATCCGAACAGCATCCGAGGTGGTTAAATCGGGTCGAAGGGCGGTCCAGTCATCATCGTCCATGCGTTTCGTCCGTTCAGTTACCATTGCCATCGTCGTCTTTCGGTCCATCGGGCGAGTCCTTCACGGAAGGTCTGTCCGGAGTATCGAACATACTACCGAACATACCTTGCTCAGGAGGCGCCCGGCCCAACGCAGCCGAAGCCACAGTTCTCTGAGGCTGGGGTGGCTCACGTTGGGACTTCATCTGGTCCAGGAGACTGGTGAGGAAATGGATTTGTTGGTCATTAACCTCCAACGTCCCACCAGCTCGACTGGACACCACGGTCAAACCAGGAGTCTCGCCCGAGCCTGAAGAAGGCAAGGCTTGAGCTCCCTCAACTGGTTTGGCAGGGAGAGAGGTCGGCTTTCCACCCAGGGAACTTTCCGACCTGCTCACACCTTGATTGGACTCGTCCGAATCATCCAAAAGCAAGCCCTGGAGTCTGGTATTCTCCTCCAAGAGCTTCAGGATCCGTTGTTCCTTCTCCTGATTGGATGCCTTCAGAGTCCGGATGAGGAGAGCCTGCTGACTGATGGTTTCTTTCAGCGTGCCTACCTCATCCACCTTCGCCCTCACCGCCTGAAGCTTTTTCAGAGGAGTCACAAGAGCGGCCACAGTCACTTTGACCTGCCTCTTGGCATCCTCTGCAGCTACTTGCAGGGCTTTCAACGCCTGGTTCACGCCGGTCTCTGATGTTTCCACCAGAGCAGCGGTCTCCAAAGCACAAGGCAGTTCGGCCAGAGTTGTGTCCACCCATTTCTGGGCCTTCCTCAAACGTCTGCTCCTGTTAGCAGGAGGAGCAGTCAACTCAGCTGCCTTCGACTGGCTCTCAGTCCTCGGACGCTTGGAGGCTGCGGCCTTCGAGCTAGTACTAGCACTTGACTTGTCCGAAGTCGCTGTGCTAGACTTTACCGGGGTCTGAGTCGGTTTGGATTTCCCAGTACCAGTTCTGGGGACATCCACCTCACCAGCCTTTCGAAGGGTCCGGAGATGGGCCATCGAAAGATGGGTAGTCCGAATGAAAGCTCCGAAGGGCTTCCACTCAGGCTTCACTTTCGCCGCCTTCTCCATCGCCATCGGCCTTCCCTGGTTGTGCAGCAGCTCCTCCCCATTCATGATGTGGCTGACCAACTCCGATTTCCTGTCAAGCTGCTGCTGACAGTTCTCGTAGGGGCAGACCCACACTTCTGTCTGAGGGGTGTGAACCTCGCACAGGTGCCTGAAGAATCTTTCTCGGGTGGAGAAAATTCGGACACCTGAAGCATTGAGCTTCACTCGCCTACACACCAAGTACGGACAACGAAATCCAGGCTCCCACAGAGTTGGTACCAGTCGGAGCTTCTCACTGGTACCAGGCTCCATTTTACCCGCCTTACACAGCCCCGGGTAGAGACAGGATTCATACCGGAGCATGAGTCCATGGTCATCTTCAGAGTCGGACTCTGTGGCCATCAGATGACGTGAGCCTGGCCGATCGTGCTTGGGGTTCAGCGGGACAATATCAGTGGCTTTGTCCAACTCGGCATTGAACTTAGTCAACGAGCCCGAGTGTGCCAACTGATCCTCCCTCACCTTAGCACGATGCACATGGACCTTTTTCAGCTTCCGGAACTTCAACTTAGTAGTTCCAGTCGCTGGGGCAGGTGCCTTGCCTTTCGAGTTCGACTTGGGGTCCGAACTCCGGGGCTTCCGAACTTGACGGGCAGAAGACCGGGTGCTCTTGGCCGGTGAATCCATGAGCTCCACAGTCACTGCCGCCGAGGAATCAACAGGATCTCTCCATCCTTCATCCTCGGCCTGTCCTGCTTTCTGGGGGATCTAGGCTTCTGCTTAGAGGTACCAGCCGAAGGTACAGACTTGGCTTCGGGAGTCTCGGACTCAACCTCAGCCATGTCTGTCACCATCGCCGCATCCTCTTCAGCAGCTGCTTTCCTAGCATCCTCGGCCTCCATAATTGCGCCCCAGCAAGTTACGGTGCCGGTCCCAGAGCCACCTGCGTCAGGCTGACCCATGCCAACAAGGATCCGAGACCCTTCCAAGACCTTAGCCTCCTCGTCCGACAATACCTCGCAGTCCGAACCGTCCAGATCCATCTCTAGATCAGACTCGGACAGCTTGGCGTTGAGGGAATCAGCCAACTGGTCCTCGGTCATATTCTCGAATTCTCCTGAAGTCGACATCACTAATCAATCGGTACCTGAAAGTATAATGATGGTATGGGTAGAAATAAGTACAGAAAATACCTGTTATTTGCTGCAGATGGACGTTCGGACTCCTCTCGGACACGCTTCGGCTGTGGCTGACAGCTACTACACACATAGAGCGTAGTGGTATCGAGAAATCCAAACCTTCACTACACGAATATACCCACGCTTTAGGCACAGTGAGTTGGTTGATTACTTCCAAAACACAAAGACTGAACGTTTATTGGTATATCAGCAGTGGATACGCTGTTCAAGTTTAGTTTAACACCTTCGGATAGCAACGTTCATTCATTCCTACACCAATGGCGAAAACAACATGGCCGCTATAGGTCCCACGCCAGCCCGCGCATTATCAACGTGCCCCAAACACAGTTAATATACGACCCACAGCATTCATGCAACTTGACTACTCGAGCAAAGGGACTACAAACACAGGGCAATATATTTCACAAGGATCATCACTTGATAAAACTTACTGCAGTGTTCTCTTTCTAAGAGGTAGTCTCGGTGCTTTGCTTCGCGGAAGCAGGAAGTAGACTGACTGAAACGGTAAAACACCAGCGTATTTAACCACTGCAACGCCAGAGTTGCATTCAGTCGCCGCACTACTGCAGCGCCAGTTTTCTTCCCGCGCTCACCTTCTGAGCCTGAAAATAGCTTTGGGCGCGTGTTCCCACTCAGCTATTCGGGTCTCTGCTGAGACGATGCAGAGGTGTAATCATTCTCCGATTTCCTCAAAACCCACCCCAGGCGTAGGCAACACTCTATTCATCCATAAATAGATTCCGATGCTTACACTGAAGTCCGTGGCCACTGAAGACGTTTTGGATTTTCAGTTTAACATACAAGCGGTACCCAGGGTAAGGTTAAGTACTTTCCGAGACTCATGTTCGTCTCCCAGTCACAAATGGAATTAACTGAATAAAGTCCATTTTTACTGCTTATCAATAGGGGACAGGGCGGCTCTTAGTTCGGTCCACCACCCGTCTGACTTCTCGTTGTGTGATTTTTTTTGTTCGGGTAGAAATCAGTTCGGAGATTCCTACCCTCGGACCAGTACCATAATTAGCTCATCTGCAACCGAACTGGGGCCTTTCGCACACGTTTAGCCCTTGCTATGCCAGGAGAAGAAGGATCTGGTGGTTTTGCATTAACCACAGCTCCTTTCCTTGGTCTACCTGGTCGTTTCTTCGGCTGCACTGGAGGTACAGGAGCAGCTTGGACCAGCTGTTTCCTAGGCCTTCCGCGCTTCCTATTCAAAACGACCGGGGGCGCCACCGGCTGGTCGGACGTATCTGTGCGAACCTTCGGCCTCCCGCGCTTCTTCGGACAGACCATAGCTACCTTAGACTTCTCTTCTGATAAAGTCTTTCCTGGACCCAAAAGCCCAGGCGGGGTAGCCGTAAGTCCCGAGTCTGCTAAGGAACTGTCAGGTTTGGCAACAGATTTCCCTTGTCTACCCCCTCTTTTCTTTAGAGGCAGAGATTTACTGGAGATTTCCTTGGAACTACCCTTTCGGATCTTCCTAGGTCTACCTCTCGGCTTGACGCCTACAGTAATTTTCTCTTTCTCTACCTTCTTAGGACAATCTTTCCCTGGCACCACTCTCCCAGCCTCTAGTCTAAAGATTTCCATACCAGCCTGTTCCTGCCTTCGGAATTCTGGAGCCCGATCCAAGTTAACTGCTTGAATCGGCCCATTTTCATCGAAAGCCGGCTTCAGATAATCAATATGGTATCGCATTAGACCTTCGGCTGTCTCCAGTTCACAGGTGGTACCTCCTATGAACCTTCTGATTTTATAAGGCCCGTCCCACTTGGGTCCGAGCTTCTTATTCGCTTTGGGGGGACAGAATCGGTACACCACCTCCCCCGCCTCAAAACTGGGGGGCCTAGAACGTTTGTTATAATCCCTAATCTGGTGAACCGCAGATATTCCGAGATTATCCCGCACGTACTGGTGTCCCTTTCTCATCCACTGTTTCAGGTTCTCAACAAAAGCAACCTTGCAAGGGAAATCAAGACTTCCTCTTTCAACTCCATGAACTATGTCCATGGGCGTTACCAACTCTTCTCCGAAGACTACTGAGTTTGGTGTGCATAAAGTAGCAGCATGTACTGTCCCTCTGTATGCATGAGCAATGCAAGGGGTCAGCATATCCCAATCTACTTCGTCCGAATCAGTCATACAAGATAGCTGTTCCACAAGAACTCTATTAAGCCTCTCGGACTGCCCATTACTCATAGGCCTGTATGGGAGGGTAATTAGCTTCTCGATTCCCAGCATGTCAAGTAGACATCTCAAGAGTTGAGACCGAAATTCAGGAGCTCCATCTGTCTGCAACGAGACAGGACATCCGAATCTCAAGATCCATTCTCGAAAAAGAACTTCTGCACAGCTTTCAGCGGTGTGATCGGCCATGGGGTAGGCTTCGGCCCATTTAGAGAAATGGTCTACTACAACCATAATATAGCTGTTGCCTCTAGGGGTACTCCGAAGAGGCCCTAGAATATCCAACGATATTCGGTTCCATCTACCACCATGTTTTTCTTTCTTAAGGTAAGAAATCCCACCACCACCTCTAGTCTTCCTCATATTACATTCCGGGCAAGCTCGTACCCACCGCCTCAGATCATAACTCATACCAGGCCAAAAATATCTCATCTTTGCTGACCAGACATTCTTGAAGGTTCCGAAATGACCCGCAGTTTTGGCACCATGTATGCCCTGGAAGATCTCTTTCCTCATGGAAACAGGGACAATTTTCCTCCAGTATTTCTTTCCGGTGGCTAGTCTTGTCCACCCAAGACATAGCACACCATCTCTGACCTCCATACTACCAAGATGTCTGACAAATGTCTGAAACTCATTAGACTCACCAGCAAGATTTTCTCTGCTAGGAATCGGCACAGTTCCATCTAACATTTTCAGCAACCTTTTTACAAGTGGGTTGGCTTGCTGAGCTTCTTGCAACACGTTCCGCTGAGTCCCTAAGGAAACTTCGTTAGTGGCAATAACAGCATCATGTGCACCACAATCTAGGCAGTCTGGTCTTCCACATTTTCTGGTTGGCAAGCGCGACAACGCATCAGCATTTTCATGCTGTTTACCAGCCCGATGCAAAATCATGCTCTGATCCAGCCCGAATTCCTGTAAGGTGAGTAGCCAGCGAGCTAACATATCGGTCGGATCCTTGAAATTGAGCAGCCGACGCAAGGAGGCGTGATCTGTCCGAACAATAAAATCCTTATTACCCAGCAAGTAATGTCGGAATTTTTGCAGGTAGGTCAGAACGGCAAGCAGCTCACGTTTTGTCGCACAATAGTTCCTCTGTGGCTTAGATAAACTATGGCTTGCAAAACACAGAACCACCTCCCTTCCTTCCTGGACCTGAGACAGAATTCCCGCCATGCCAAAACTACTTGCATCTGTATCAAGGATAAACTTACCCGAAGGTTGAGGATATCCGAGAGTAGGTGAAGAGATTAGCAAATTTTTGCATGTATCGAATGCATCTTGGCAACGAGGAGTCCACTCTATGGGTTTAGCATATCGTTTATCCTTGCCCGCCGCGGTTACAACTTCCTGCAAGGGAATCACTAATTTACCGAAATCTTTCATAAAATCTCGGTAATAGGAGGCGAATCCAATGAATTGCCTTACTTCCCTAGCATTCGTGGGGATTGGCCAGTCCTTGACTTTCTGGATCTTCTTCGGATCCGCCGAAATGCCATGGCCTGACACAATCCGACCCAAGTATTCCACTTTCTTGCGGAAAAATTCACATTTCTTGGGTTTCAAACGAAGACCATAATCCCGTATACGCTCAAGGACGAGTCTCAGGTTGTCTAGGCACTCTTCAAGAGTTTCCCCAAAAACCACGATATCATCCAGATAGACCAGACATGATTTCCAACGAAGGCCATCCAACATCTGATCCATCATGCGTTGGAAGGTAGCGGGGGCATTACACAATCCGAAGGCCATAACCTTGAATTGAAATAACCCTACACTGGATAAGAATGCAGTCTTCGACTTGCTATCTTCATCCATCGCCACCTGCCAGTACCCACTTTCAAGATCTAAAGTACAGAACCACTGGTTACCACCAAGTGATTCTATGCACTCATCGATCCGAGGTAGTGGAAAGCTATCCTTTATAGTGACAGAGTTTAGCTGATGATAGTCAACGCAAAAACGCTGTGTGCCATCTTTCTTGGCCACCATGACAATAGGAGCACCCCAGGGGCTACTGCTATGTTCAATTCGACCCTCTCTGTACATTTTCCAAATCTCTGCCTCCGCCTTGTCTCTCTTCGCCACAGGAATACGCCGGTATGCTTGTTTGATCGGACAAGCATCTCCAGTGTCTATCACATGGCGAACTTTATCAGTACAACCAAGGGCTTTGCCACCTGGAAGAGAGAAACAATCTCGGAATTCTTCCAGCAAAGACAGAGCAACGTTCTTCTCGTTTTTCTCGGACAAATCCGAATCATTGACCAGCTTCTTCAGCGGGCACTCTGCACTCGGTGGTACCAAGATGTCGGGAGCTATCAGATCATCATCCGCCACAGGCGATTCTGTAACCTGTATAGAATTAATGATTGCCTCTCTGATAATATTGCTACCGTCATCTTCAGACAAAGCGGAATCCTCTGCCACAAGAGTAACTCTACTTAGTCTGCCCACCACTCTCCGTTTGCCAATTTTCTTTGGCCGATCGGACGGAGTGCTGAAGGCTACCAAAGCGGTTGAACCTCCACCTGAAACATATGTATTCAGGCTCCCTAAGGCGAAGTCTTCTAGCAATCCTTGGTCTGGCTCGAACATCCAAGCATCCGATGCGTCTGAGCCACTATCAAAGTCCAATTCTGCAAGTGTAATAGATTTGGCCTCCATGATCACCGCTTTCCTAAGTGTCACAGCTATTCCAATATCTACTTCGCTCACAGTCATGGTCTTTATAGAGGAAAATTCTTCACCTTCGGACTTCTTTTTCCACTGTTTACATACAACAGAATGTCCGAAGTTTTCCAAATAAAACACTCCTGACCAATCCAAACAACAACGGTGCACATAGTAAAAATCTGCACCTAATATCCCGTCTTCAGGGCCCTTCAGACTGCTGACTACCAGACATGTCATCATGTATGTCCGACCCGACACTTCATATGGACAGAGCACGCTCCCATATGTAGTTATAGGCGTTCCATTACCCATCGAGCACGCCATACGCACCGAAATCATAGGCGCATGTGGAAGGGATTCGTAGAAATCCTTGGTAATCAAACTCGTCGTTGCGCCTGGATCTACCAAGAAATAACCACTCTTCCCACCTATGCCTACAGGGGCATACCATCTCTCCCTCACCAGTAATTTGGAAGGGATCTCCAGAGTTTCCAGCTGTTGAACAGAAACTTTCTGAATCCGAGCAGACTTCTCTTGGCCTTTTTCTACCAAGACAACCTGACCTGACTCAGCTTGGTACTCGGCCTGTCCCCAATGCACGCCAGGGCTCTTGTCCGAGCATCCCTGAATCTTTTCAGGGAGAAAATCACCGTCCGGCAACGGCCTAGGACCTCCAGCTATCAGATCGGGTAGCTTCTTGTCGCTAAGCTTTAACCCTATCTTACACACCGGTGCCTGGGCTGATTTCCCAGTTTCTAGACTACTACCAAGATCCTCGCGGACTGTGGTACTAAGAAGCGTGTTGTCCGAGGCTCCTGTATCGCTTACTACAGGAGCCGAACCTAGTTTTCCGAAGCCGGCTTCCCTCCTGGAGCGCCTTGCTTCTTCACAAGTTCGAGTAGAGCTTTTTTAGTGGGGCAAGCCGAGGCGAAATGCCCCTCCTCACTACAAAAATAGCATTTCCGAACTTGCCAGGTTCTTCTCTCTCTACCCCCAGCAGACTTCTTATACTGCTGGGTTGAGGAATTCGTCTTCCCTTGCTTTTCTTGCCATGCTTGGAAAGCTTGCACTATCGCATTGCCGGGATCGTCGGACTGATCATCATCGTCGGACTCCTGCAATGCCAGTGCCTGGCTAACCTGTACCGTGGCCTTTTCTTTGGCACTTGCCTTTTTGCTCTTCCCCGACTGAGAACCTTCGGCCGCCGCTCCCTCCAATGGGATAGCAACAGCCAACGGACCTATAGCAGCAGCTTGCAAGACAGCAGCCTTCGCGAAATCCATATGACAACTCTCCCATACCTCGGCCCAGTGAATTGCTTGGAGAAGGTCAAACGGCTGTTTAAGCTTCACCCACGCAGCTTTCTCCTGGTTGATCAAGCCTTTCAAGAAGACTCTCAAGCAGAGGGTACGTAGAGTATTGTCCAGATTAATTCCGAAAGCATGTCTAGCACGTTTGGCTACCTCATTGGCAAACATACGGCTCGGCTGCTTAGGGGTTTGTCTGCAGTTATAGAATTCGGACTGCTTCTTTTCAAGAGAATGCTCACCGAAGTTAGCATCCATATGGTCTACAAAACCAATAAGATCCAAACCTGGGGGCAAATCTCCCATCTCGCCTAGCTGACGACGGCAGCTGCACTTAAGCTGCATAAGGAACTGTTCCGGAGTCCAATTACGCGCTTCGGCTAGCACTTTCATCTCTCCGAGATGTGTCCGCCAGGAATCCTTAGGATCCCAGTTTCATATAATCGCCGGTTTAGGGGCATGATTAACATTCGTTGCCACAAACTGATACCTGAAGGTGAGTTCAGCGCCTATAGCGCCTTCATACTTCAGGCCCTGCACCACTGACTTATCCCAAAAGTAGTTTGACACTTGGTTAGTCATATGTCGCATGGGAGAATTGTCAATCGCATGAACGCCAGGTATTTGGATTCCAGAAGTATCTGGCAACCCTCCGACTGTAGTCCATTGCCGACCAGCATTCCTCACATATTGACTATTGTCAACATGACCACGCACATACGTTGTGGAAGCAGTTGGTCTTTTAATGCTGGAGTGCGCTCCAACATAAGGCCTACCCCCTCCCCCTCCGTGAAGAGGAGACGAGGCAGTGAATGTCACCGTATCTTTTTGCCTAGGTGTCCTGGATCCTCCACGTGGAGGAGAAGCTTGCTGGGTTTGGTTAGGTTGATTAGAACCTGCTACACGCCCTCCGCTGGAAGTAGCATGTTGCACAGGTTCGCCTACAGCCTGTCCACCAACCGCTTCGGACAACTTTAGATGCTCGGGCACGGGTGTCCGAGCAGCCTTTTCTTCAGAAAAATGCCTCGGAGTGAGGAGGATGTATGATCCACCACCTTCCTTAGGATATGTAGGTCTCTCTACGCCCAATGGCGGAGAAACTCCTCCTATCCTAGGAGGCGAACCATATAGATCCGTATCCTCAACATCCGAAGAATCATCCAACATGTTCTTCATTCGTGACATATCATCCACCCTGGCTACCTCATTCCGCAATTTTTCATTCTCCACACGAAGCTGACGTGTAGTGGCATGGCAGTCATCGGTTACTTGAACCAACGTGCTCTGGAGGTCTCGATTCTGCTCTATGAGCTGATCAATAGTTCCACGAGCATCGTGCATCGACTGTCCTTGCACAGAATAGGCATGGCGCCAGGAGGCCACTTCAGTCCTCAACTGCTCCTTTTCTTCCTCCTCAAAGGAATCTGCTATCGCAGGATTCCTTCGAAATTCAGTCCATTGACCTCCAGCAGCGGCAACAGGCTGTAGAGTCAACTTCGGACTGGTCACTTTTACCTTCGGATTCGTTTTCTTTGCACCAGAGACAGGAGTAGGTTTGCGATAACCCTTCATACCAGCTGGTGAAATGCGCAGGCCAACTTGGGCCGCTGCATCCGCCACCTGGACTCCATTTGCATTGGTAGCCATCTTAAAGATTTACCAAAATCTTTAGCAAAGTTTAAACTATAAGCCCAACACTCAATCGATAAGACAGAAAGCCAAGTTTGGTCACGGCACCAGTTGTAGTGAATCTGTGTCGCAGGTTCGTTTCCCTTGGCGTATCCGAAGCTTATTAACCGAGAGTTTATATAGAACAAAAGGAACAAAGGCAGGCGCTACCTGTTCACTTGGGTTTTATTGTGAGGTTTCGGAACTGGCATCAGTTCGCTTCCAGACCTGACTAGACTGCGGACTTCGGATTACCTGGCCAGCCAGGTAACCCTCATCCAAAGGTGTCTATCAGACCTATACAACAACAATGTACATTTCACAATGAGCGGTATAAGTAACACTGTCCACACTGAGAGGTTTATCATGGCCTCTACAGCTTACATTAAATGGTAGAAACCCAGGTCGTGGTTACTATCGACCAACAGCTGGCTGCTGTTAAATATATAAAAGGCGACAGGCAAAACATATGATTTAGACTAAAAAGTCCCGCGGACCAGTAGTGACCACTGGGGAGGTTCGGACGAACTAACCCTCAGCGGCCACCTAAACCCAATAACACCACACATATGCCCTTCTATATTCCCCTATAGTCTAGTGGTTAGACCTTTGGACTTCCAAGCAGGATTGTGAGTTCGAGTTCCAGAGCAGACAGCCTTTTTCATTTGTCTCATTTTCGAGTCATTTTATTTTTTAATTTCACTTATATCTTCACATCTAGAGCTCAGTTTTCTTTTAAACTCACACATGTAGTTTCATATGCAATTCCCTTTCGATTTGTCAAAGAATTAGAGAGGCTAAGATCGAATTAAGCGAGCAAAGTGCGTTGGGTGATAACTCAATGATAACTCAATCTTATATAGGCATTATACGCCTCAGATGTTAAAATATGACAACATTCAATACTTCCAGTATTTTACATTTCTCCATTAGATATTTTCATAATTTGATTTATACAATTCTACCACCTTTACAGCTTAATAGTACATATTCACTTATCAGTTATGTTTTGACTTATTTCATTCTGGTCACATAGATACTCATTGAACTCAGTGATATATATTTGCCTAAGATATTTATGAAAGTCTTTTTTATTTTCGATCAGTTGGGTGCTATTTGGTAGCTGATTCCAGAGCAATGGCATTTCATAAAGATATGATTTTTTATATACTTCGTTTCTGGGTAGTGGTATTACCATTTTCCTACCAGTAGATAGACTTCTTAAACAGACTTTTCTTTCATCAATGTTCTTCCCCTCCCCAATTCTTGTAAATGCCCTCCCTAATACATGAATGTTCCTTCTTGTTTTTAATGTCAGCATGTTCAGATTTACATGAATTTGTTTAGTACTGGTCATTTTTGGGAGTCTTAGAATAATTTTAAATGCTGTATTTTGTAGTGATTGCAGCCTCTTCAAATACACTTGAGCTGCTGAACCATAGAATACATCCCCGTAGTCTATGTGAGGCAGAATTGTGGTTTTATATAATAATAACATTGTGTCCTTTTGACATATTCTGTACAGTCTAGCTAGTGATCTGACTTTACTCCGTACCATGTTACATTTTCTTTCAAGGAATATTTTATAATTTAATTGACGATCCAGTTCAATACCTAAGTATTTATAAGCACCTACAGACTCCAATGGTTGTTTCTCGATATAATAATTAGCAATATTCTTAGTAGTTGGTTTTGTACATATCGAGACAACTTTACATTTCTTAATATTCAATGATATTTTGTTGACTCTACACCAATCAACTATACAATTTAAGTCATTTTGCAAACCGACAATACTACCAGAGTTTACAGGCCTATCCCCATATAATACCGTATCATCGGCGAATAATTGTATGTTACTATGCTTCATTCTATCACGGACTTGTAATGAGAATTGGATAGGAAACAACATCCCCATAGCCTGTACATGTGTGTCTCACTATTGTTCCCTTATCAGGGATTAGCAAGGGATTAGCTTGGCCGCCGTGCGCTCGTAGTTCCGGAAAAAACCCACAGAGGGCGCCACTTATGCATGATAGTTTTGCTCACTGCCACCAGGTAGCAGCAGCACCAGAAACGTCTTAACATGGTTTTCCTATGTTTCCTGGTGCCAACGGGGATCCTACTGGTCTTGTATTGAAAGCAGAATTCACTACAATTGTATTTAGACTAAGGTATTCAACAAATCATCAGGTCATTCTTATTGATTATTACAATCATACAAAATATCTAATTGAATAATGCATAATCTATTATAGTCTCGATTTTGTACCGATTGATATCAAGTGTTATTTTCACAGAATTTGTTATACCCAGCTTTAAAATTTGTTAAAGGAAGTCTTTTCATTGTAAAAGCTTAGTGTTTTCTTTAGGTAGGGATCTATGGTTATCTAGTAAGGTTCCTCTTTATGTCTACCCATGGCCAGGCCCTGGGTTATTTCTGTGGTTGTTAGGGAGGGCACTTTTGTACACTTGGTCTCCATTATAAAAATAAACAGAATGTAGACCTTCCGATTATATTCATTCATGATATTTTCCATAGGGATATCTATCGATTTAGAGACACAATTCATAATGTGATAAGATTCAATTTAAAAAGGAACCAGTACAGTACACAAGCTTGGGGTATCCCTAGAAAGTCAAGAATTAGATGGATTAAATGAGACGAATAAGATTTATATAGTTAGTGAGGTTTTATTTGCCATAAAACAAATGTTGCCACATATTATGCGACCAGTCACAATGTACATGGCTGATGATCAGGCTATACCTATAAATAAATACTTAATGATCATATGCATTGAGCAAAAGAACAATAATATTATACTACACTATTGATCACTATTAGAGAGATTTTCCTACCAGCAAGTATAATCTAACCACAAAATATAATACAATGTAATCCTATGAATGGTATATAACATATCTATATATATGGGCACTTCTCATGAAATGTCGACAAGGGCCCTATTTACATGTGGAAACAGAATATCAAAGTCTAAGCGTCATATTTCTTTTAGTTGATAGAGTAGTTGTAGAACCATATAACTTTAGAAAAGTCAGATAGACATGGCAGCTACTACAGGCCATATTTCTCAGCCACTAGCTGGAATAAAACGTGATGTGGAATGATGCAGTCCCTTCACCAAATGATAGTGAGTGAGTGAGATTGGTTGCTTTACGCCCTTATCAACACTTTGAAGTGTTATATCAAGGGCGGGAGAGCTGAGAGGGAGGCAGTTTATGATCATACCCAGGAAATAGAGATAGAGAAGGGAGAGAGAGACAGAGAAAAGAGAAAAGAGACAGAAAGGCACTTTAAGGTCTTACCCAGGACCAAATGATAAAATTGAATAACTATTAGTATTATCATCGCATTGTCATGATATTTGCTGATTGTGACCACCTACACGTGACCACCTTTACGTACCCACACACAAAAAAATCGTAAATAATTTATAAATTTTGAAAAATAAACAGTATCATTTACAATTAATTAGTGAAAAATTCTCCTAATTATCCAAATTTTCTTCCATTTTGAGCCAGACAAATATAAATTCTCTCTGTTTTTACCTTCATTCAGTGCCCATATGCATGTAGTATTGGGTGAAACAGGAGACGGTCGGATAACAAGCTATTTTTTTTTCTAAATCACTCATTATCACGAAATACAGGTCTAGGAACTCTGTTGACGTTTCATGAGAAGTGCCCATATATACCGGAAAATAATCTGACCATTAAACAATGTTTGGTCATTAAACACATAGCCATGTACATATGAGTATGTACATACGCCCTTATCAACACTTTGAAGTGTTATATTAAGGGCGGGAGAGCTGAGAGGTAGGCAGTTTATGATCATGCCCAGGAAACAGAGATAGAGAAGAAGGGAGAGAGAGACAGAGAAAAGAGACAGAAAGGTATTCTAGGGATGCAAAGCTATGTGAATAAAGACGTTTAGAACAACTCATTACATCGTCAACGTCAGATCGTCCTCTACTTACTATTGATACATGATACTATGATTGGTTTTATTTACATGCAAAGGGATACTATAAACTTCATTTGACTTTGGCAATTGATTGATTGGTGGTCATTTGCAGATGAGAATTAAAGACATTTCAAAAACAATAACATCACATTTACTACATAAACACGTCACAAATAAGATTAATTCTTACAGCTTTTAAGCACTAAAAATCACTGGCAATTTTGGACAATAGATCTGGACTTCTTCACTTTTATCAATCTAGAACCCGCCTGTGGCTCTGAGAGTTTTCTCATGCTCAGGATCCAGTAAGAGGGATAAATAACGTTGTTTTTTTTTGAAATAACTTAATTTTGAATGGCTTTCTCCTGGCCTCATCCTTGTGATTGGGAAGACTTACCACCTGGGTAAACGGTTCAACAGTGGTCAATGTTTATGTTCTACAGTTGTTTTCAGAGACTTGGGTTCTCCCTTCTTTTTCTTGGTCCTTACATGACTCCTCTTGTGGCCTCTATGTGTTTAGTGATTCTGGAACCAAGGGGTCCCCCTCTCATGGGAACAGTAGGCATGTCTGAAAAGAATAAAAGTGAGTCATCACCATCCCATAGACTATTTTAAGTTCATGCTGACAGAATAACATTTGCAATATCATATACACCAACTATTCCTATATAACACTATTCCTAAGATTTGAATTTTTTTAGAAATATTTCCGAGGTTTGCAATATTTTAACGAATGTTGGTTGCCTACTGGGGAAAATTAATATTATATTTTGTCCCAGCTAGATTGGTATGACTGGAATACAGTTTTGACCATCACAAAGCACACAGTAAGAGTAATCTGACTGTATCAGAGTTGTATATCCAAGACTATTTTTTCTATTGCTGAGGTATGGGATATTTCAATGAATTTTAGTCACCAACCTGGGAAAAAATGTTGACATTTTGACCCATATAGATCAGAATGGCTGAAATACACTTTCAATGATGTTATTTTTTGCTCCATGTTGTTCGAACAGATCTGAGGAAGCAGTACAAATAGCTTTTTAAAACACCTTTCTACTCTTATTGCAAGTGTTTGAAATTAATTAAAGTATTTATGTGAATCTGCAGAAAATGAGTGGCCGTTCCGGTGAAAAATACCATGATTAGAGACACTCATGGGAGCATTACTTGAGAATGAAAGAACCCAGAGAATTAATTTAAATACCATCACAAAGCACACAGTAAGAGTAACCTGACTGTATCAGAGTTCTATATACAAAACTAATATTTCTATTACTGAGGTATGGGATATTTCAATGAAAATTATTCACCGAACTGGGGAAAAATATTGAAATTTAACCCATATTGATCAGTATGGCTGAAATACACTTTCAATGATGTTATTTTATGCTCTATGTTGTTCGAACAGATCTGAGGAAGCAGTACGAGTAGCTTTTTAAATCTTGTTTCTACTCTTATTGGAAGTGCTTGAAATTAATTAAAGTATTTATGTGAATCTGCCGAAAATGGGTGGCTGTTATGGTGAAAAATACCATGATTAGAGACACTCATGGGAGCATTACTTGAGAATGAAAGAACCCAGAGAAATGATTTAAATGCCATCACAAAGCTCACAGTAAGAGTAATCTGACTGTATCAGAGTTGTATATCAAAGACTAATAATTCTAATTCTGAGGTATGGGATATTTCAATGAATATTATTCACCGACCTGGGGAAAAATGTGGAAATTTGACCCATATTGATCAGTATGGCTGAAATACACTTTCAATGATGTTTTATTTTTTGCTCTATGTTGTCCGAACAGATCTGAGGAAGCAGTACAAGTAGCTTTTTAAATCTTGTTTCTACTCTTATTGTAAGTGCTTGAAATTAATTAAAGTATTTATGTGAATCTGCCGAAAATGGGTGGCTGTTATGGTGAAAAATACCATGATTAGAGACACTCATGGGAGCATTACTTGAGAATGAAAGAACCCAGAGAAATGATTTGAATGCCATCACAAAGCTCACAGTAAGAGTAATCTGACTGTATCAGAGTTGTATATCCAAGACTAATAATTCTAATTCTGAGGTATGGGATATTTCAATGAAAATTATTCACCGAACTGGGGAAAAATGTGGAAATTTGACCCACATTGATCAGTATGGCTGAAATACACGTTCAATGATGTTATTTTTTGCTCTATGTTGTCCGAACAGATCTGAGGAAGCAGTATAAGTAGCTTTTTAAATCTTGTTTCTACTCTTATTGTAAGTGTTTGAAATTAATTTAAGTATTTATGTGAATCCGCAGAAAATGGGTGGCTGTTATGGTGAAAAATACCATGATTAGAGACACTCATGGGAGCATTACTTGAGAATGAAAGAACCCAGAGAAATGATTTAAATTCCAATCCAAAGCTCACGGTAAGAGTAACCTGACTGTATCAGAGTTCTATATACAAAACTAATATTTCTATTACTGAGGTATGGGATATTTCAATGAAAATTATTCACCGACCTGGGGAAAAATGTGGAAATTTGACCCATATTTATCAGTATGGCTGAAATACACTTTCAATGATGTTATTTTTTGCTCTATGTTGTTCGAACAGATCTGAGGAAGCAGTACAAGTAGCTTTTTAAATCTTGTTTCTACTCTTATTGTAAGTGCTTGAAATTAACTAAAGTATTTATGTGAATCTGCCGAAAAATGGGTGGCTGTTATGGCGAAAAATATCATGATTAGAGACACTCATGGGAGCATTACTTGAGAATGAAAAAACCCAGAGAATTCATTTAAATACCATCACAAAGCACACAGTAAGATTAATTCTTTGAGACGAGAATCCGGGTATGTACAGGTGGCGCTACGATCGGCAGCAAAAACTCGGGTGAATACACCAGCTGAGTGCCATAGGCGCTGACGCTAAAATACCTGTTTTCAACTCCTTTGAAACCATACATAAATGGGTCAAATGCTATGAGCATACATGTATATATCAATTATTGTTCATACATTGCAGTCGCTGGTTCCGTTTTTCCGACAATTGTGTATAATTTAAGAAATCAAGGGGGAAAGTTGGAGATTTTAAGCTTTGTTGCTATGGTCGTCAAGGGCCGGATTCCCCAAGTACCGGCCCACTGCCTGGCAGTGGGGTGAAAGTAAACAATGGGGGAAATCTCAGCATTACTGTTGATTTTAGGCAATAAATGTTGCGGAAATGTTGCTCATGTTCATTATGAATATATTTTATTATATGGATTTTAATATTATATATGATTAATTGTTCAAAATTGCACAAAATCAGTTCGTTCCTAGAAGTGTGGATGCACTGTCACATGACCAGATGAGCGAGGCCGTCTCAAAGAATCTGACTGTATCAGAGTTTTATATACAAAACTAATATTTCTATTTCTGAGGTATGGGATATTTCAATGAATATTATTCACCGAACTGGGGGAAAATATTGAAATTTGATCCATATTGATCAGTATGGCTGAAATACACTTTCAATGATGTAATTTTTTGCTCTATGTTGTTCGAACAGATCTGAGGAAGCAGTACGAGTAGCTTTTTAAATCTTGTTTCTACTCTTATTGTAAGTGCTTGAAATGAATTAGAACAACTCAGTAAATTTCTCCTCAACCTTTACTACATATGTTAGACACTCCCAACTATTTAAAAAAACCAGACCAACAATTATTTGTCATTCATATTTTAAAGTTAAACAAAACTATGTGATATACTCAAAATGGAATAATTTCCACAAAGAAGCACCCAAATTTTTAATCCATAAATATTATCTAGAATAAATTCAATCAGATATCTTTGATTCTGAGACAAATAAACATATATAATTTCACAATATTATGAAACAAGTGACATCTTGTTGTGAGAAAGAGAATTCTGGGATCGATAATTATAGGTGATATGTTAGTTTTATGGTGTATAGTATTCCCGAATAATGTGGGTATAAATTAAAGATAATGCATGAATGGTAATATCCACTACAACCACAATCCTTGCTGACCAAACAGCTTTTGAAGCACATTTCAAAATATTTCTACCTATGACAACCATGATGAAAATGGCTGCTATATTATTCCAAATTGATTATTTTTCTGTTATAACCTTGATATAATCGTTAAGGAACTAATCAGTACAATAATACAATATCTTTAAATTGTTTGTCTAAAATATCAGGAAGCCAAATTTGAATATATTATATATTAAAAGAATACCTCTGGCTCTGGCTCTGCCGAGAAACAATATGAATGTAAAAAAATATAACTTGAAGAGCACAATTTTCCACAATCCTGGCCTTCAATGCCTTGTGGACAACTCAGACAAGTGTCAGCAGTCATAGGCACAGCTGTCGAAATTATGAATACAAAATATTCTAAAATCTAAACCTCTGCCCAGGTAGGATGCGAACTTCTAAAATAAATTATAGCATAATTAAACATGTCGGCAATGACCGCTTTACCGCAATTTGGACGCAGGAATGATACAACTACATGATCGCCAATGGGCTGGCTGGATAGCCCTGATTGTAAGCTTGCCCATGGTATTTTTAGTTAATCTGTAGCCCAAACGAGTCAGAAGTTATATTGAAAACTGTAAGGCATGTTTACTGTGGATACTTGAGTCTTAACTCAATGACTGTACTGTGTAGCCTGTAGTGTAGGTCGGTATAGCGAGCGTGCCTTCACCTAACTCTTTGGACTTAGGCCTAGTCACCAACTCGTTAAAACATTGTTTTTAATTCTGTACATTGCAAGTAAAACTTTCCTTACCTGTTGTTGCTGCTATACACGCAAATAGCAGTTAATTTCCAGTCGTTCTCATGACGAATTTGGTCCAATAATTTTGTAAACAAGCCTGGAATCCACTTCCAATCTGCCGCTACTGCTTGGTCTAAAAATGGCGCAGCTATTGTCGCCAGATCTCGCCAGGTGTCGCCAATGGACGTGAGTTTGCAACTGCTACTCACTAGGGGCGCAGGAAGCAGCCGAGACAGACATAGCGCTGAACAAACATTCCCACGAACCAGGTTTCCTATCCATTCTCATTACAAGTCCGTGATTCTATCAATTAAATCATTTATGTAAATAATGAACAAAATTGGGCCCAAAGAAGTACCCTGTGGTACCCCGCATGTTACCTCAGCCTGGTCAGACAATATTCCATTTGCCGACACATTTTAATGCATGGTTAGTTATAGGCTATATTTATTTCGGGGAAAGAAATTGGTTATATTTCAGCAGATCTGAACGCCTAATATTGTTTTTACATTTAAAAATAAAGGATCGTCGCAAAAACGGCTCTTGCAAACCAGCCGGGAATTTCCCGGCTGTTTCTATAGAGCACACAAGTTGTCAGGCGTTTTGCGGAGCTCTGCAGTTGCCTTTATGGCTCCGCCATCAGACACCTGCAGAGATTTAGATTTGAGCAGAAGAATCTATATTTCGTTAGCTTTTTAATGTAATCATTCCCGACTTCTACCTTCAATATGACAGCCAAATTCCGTCGTTGTTTTTCTCCTGGACCATGCTGGTCTGTGTGTACTGCAAGCAGGAAGTGTCTGACCGGAAAGCTCAGCGAGAGCCGGGCGTGCATTGTGGGAAAGTATGTGAAGCTGCATGGTACATTACATAGGCCTAGTCAGCACGCTCTGAGATCGGTCGATCGGGCGGGTCTGGAGTCCCCATTCACGGCAACGTTAACGTAAGTTACACGAAGATTGTAATTTATCGGTGTGCATTTCGGTTAAATCGACTTTACTAATGGCTAGGTGTATTAATATGCTGGCCATTCATTGTGCTGGATGCCTAATTTTGTAGGAAAATAAGTGCGAGAAAGCTTTTGCAGACCCGGGGCCCCCTCTCTAATAATCGTTGTACAGTTATGGCACTGTGTTCGCAATGTTTCGGTGCATAGCATTTGCTTATTTAAAATAAGCGGTTTTGCAGCCGTTCGTCTAGGATAGAATGAATTAGCTAGTTTAGGGGTAGCTCGTGTTACATAATGTAATGATGACGTAACAGTGTGTAACCACTATATGACCATTAATAATTTTTATTATTATATCCAATATTCTAAATGAGTAACATGTTCATATTTGGTACGGTAACATTAACCAGGAATTGATTGGGGTACCACCCTTGCCGCACTTTGGCCTTGCGCGCTATCCTTCCCGCGACTGCTTACCATATCGCGATTCACGCCTGGAGTATGGTGTGCGTCACCGCGACCACACCAACCATGTCTGCTCCCAGGATCATTTCACATCATACATATTTTCCACAATACATGTATATCACATTCCTATCGAAATCTGAATAAATAGGCCTATTTTTTATGGTAGAAAAAGGAAATTATCAAAAGGAACCTACCACATGAATGAAATGCTACTTTAATACAGAGCGTGATGTACGATGATGGTAGTGTATGGCTGATTAGAGGATGAAAACTTTGCCAGTCCGCTGAAGGCTAATTATTAGATATTAAGCTGCCGAATTTCGGAGAATTTCAGCTGGGTATTATGGTGATATGTACAAGAAAAATCCGCAATATATAAACAATTCTATTTTTGACGTTTTTTCAACTGCATTTCGTTCAAATGACTACTTTGGATGAAAATCGGTCATACGTATGTGAGCAATTCCACCATAAATGCGTCATTTGGCCCTCCAGCGATGAAAATTCATAATATGGGCATCAAACCTATCAATTCAATAGTCCAACTAGAGGAAAAGTTACAGCCAAATACCCATTCGGTAATGGTAATGGCATAATGGCAGTGACATACACTCTTAAACTTTGGCGTAACACATCGGTGCCCTATCGTTTCGATCCATTTTAGAACAATATCGCACCGATAGCCAATGTTGGCCCCGTGCCAGTACGGTGCAATTTAAAAAGCTTGGTACCGTTACCGAGCACCATGCTAGACCGGAACGGCACCGTCACGCTGTTGACTCATATGTAGGTCAAAAGCTAGGTCAAGATGGCGGATCGTTGTTTTGCACGAGTTTTGAATGAGTGGAGCTTCACAGCACAGTATGTGAAGGTAAGTACTAGGCCTAGTCCTAATTATCACTTTCTTCTTGAAAAACCAGTCAAACGTCCAGTCAAGCAGACATATTTACAACCTATAGGTGCATTACATGTAGTGAAACAGGCCCCATGACCGAGCGCCGAAGGTTTTTACGTAGGCTACAGTTCCCCATTGTTTATAACGGTTCTGGGGGAAGTTTCATAATGCAGACCTACCAAGGCTCCCGCATGCTGCGGGAGGCTCCTGCATTTGTGTAATTCTTCCCGCCTACCCGCAAAGGAGACAAAAAGTCCCGCAGAAAGATGATAGCAATCTTGTATATTTTTTAACAATAAATATTCTTTCGTCGACCTGATTAGTCCTGCAGTAGGCCCTATATGAAGGGGGAGGGACGGCAGAGGATGGTGGTGTTGTTGCGCGCGTAGCTTCGGATCTTTATGCTATTGGACGGTGTGTCGGGCCAGGGTGAATATATTTAGCTAGTAGTTGTATGCATTAGAATATACTCGGACTTCTGGGTCTTGCTTCTCATGATGTTCAATACAGTACAGTATTTAAGAGATGGTCGGCTATATTGTATAGAGAGTCATGGTGGTATATAGTAGTTGTAGGTTTCCGGTATGAACAACACAACACGAAGAGTTTTAGTACGCCACTACTTGTGTATTGTATCTTATCCTGTACATAGATGCTAGGTTGATAATCCCTTCCCATGGTAGTATGTATATCGAGCCATATGAGAGATCTTATGGGACTCCTTCCCTAGACTCTAGAGTGGATGTTACTTGTTACTCATTGTTACTTCTATATATCTTATGGGACTCCTTACATATAACATGTTCCCCGTATATATACCCAGGTGGTGAGTGTCGGGTATCCCCATTGGTGGACCCTTTATCCTATGATACCTTCCCTCCCTCTGGCCCCTCCCATTCCCTTAGCGCATGCCTTAGTCAAAGTCAAATATCCTACCCTACTACCCATCCCACTGCCCTCTTGTGTTAACCACGGTTACTACACTACCCTTTTACTCGATAAGCAAGAAAATCCCCTAAAAAAATTTTCGCATCATCTTCCCTTATTCATCCCGACACTCGATAAATATAGTCATAAATAATAAATACACATGATAATTTCAAGAGGTACACACTTTCTTCCTTTAACAATTAGAATCGCTTACGCGCACGCAAAATCCAGGATACATGGTAGCTCATAAATACAATACATTCTCTTGCTCCTTGTGGTACATGTTCTTCGTCATCTTAACAATAAGATCGCATACGCGTTCGTGTATAAAAACAGGCCCCAGGGAAAATCCTGGAGGTATTATCCAGTTAAATGGGAGAAGCAATGTCCCAGGTGGGAGGAAAGGTAGATTAATTATAACCAAATAATTCATTATTTATTAAAGTGATTAAAGGAGGGCAAACACTATATATATTCATATGGTGTCCATTCTATCAACTCTGAGGTGATATCCAGGTAAGCCTAAGAAACAGATCTAATAAGATACCTATGTTACTACACTACCCTTTACCTCTATTGGTAAGCATACAAGTAAGTGAATATTACCTCAAACTGAAGGAACCAACAGGCTATATCAAGTCACTCACTTGATAAAAAGGGGTTTACTGACTCGAATGCTAAATAACATTGATGGCAACCGTTAAGACTTGATGTATTACTCAACCCCAATAATCTCGAGTCACTCAAAAGGAGAAATATCAGGTATTTATTTTGCAAGGGTAAAACACCTTTGGTGTTCCATGCTTGCGTTTGCACCGATGGTGCGTGCCTAAACAACGGTCTTCAGATGTAAGGTACTACTCCTGTCGGCCGAATATTCAGCCTATTTCCCCCTAGCCCTTTAGCCCCTTACCTGTGAGATAAAATTAGCAAGGAACAAAAAAAATGACTGGTATGATAATGCTTGTATTAATGAAAGATATAACTGCTCGAGGTATGTTTAGCCTATAAAGGACACCCCTTAATCAAATTATTGGTATCCTATTTAAGTAGAGAGTGCGGACCGAAGGAGCACAGCTCACTTATTGCGTGCATCTATAATGTTGCTCGCTCAAACAGTAGCCTGTATGATGAAAATAACTATGATTTGCCTGGGAGCTAGGAATAGCCAAGGATAGGGGGGGCAGTTTTTTAGTTAATTACCAATTATTTACCTATTTACTCTGATCCCATCACCCACCAACGTTTGACACAAGCAGTGCCAAGATTAATGCGGCCATACGACTCCACCAGTGGTGAACACCAGAATACATGGTTACATGAACAGACAGCAGTCCCGCACCCGGGCCAGATGGCAGACGTCATTTTAAGATGGGTCTGCACATCTTGTAAGATTGACTGTAATAAGGGACTACACCCAATCATGGGTCAATCACCATTACTTTTCTTTTTACGGCAAAAGTGAAGCGTGTGCTATCCCCCCTCCCTCCCCCCCCACTCAACATAAATAGGCAAAGATGCTATCATCTATACTTCATGCTCATGACAAATATTATTATCATAGTTTAGATCCAATTCACAGACCCCCACCTTCCCTGATTCCACATCCAGTGATAAGCCTAACCGCAAGGCCACACGAGTGTTGGAGGAAAAATGGTGCCAAAAACAAATGTCAACAGGTTAAACATGATTCTTGACTTGGTAAACTCTATATACTATATGAATGCTGAATACTTTTACAACACTATATAACTACTATATGGCTGACTGCTTGTCTTGTGTCATGAAAATCTGCACTGATAGTTTATATTATCAAGGCTCATGGAAAATGTGCCGGGAAGCCTCACTAGAATAGTGGAGGTTGAAATGTTGGAGCAGAGGTTAAGATAAGATCTGGTAAGACACCATATATTTGATGAAGAAAAGCGAGATTAGCTCCAGGAGTGTGGATTGATATTTAAACTGAGGGAAAATGGATATAAGTGATTGAACAAGAGAATATAGGCTCATATAAATAGCGATTTGACCTGAACTTCATGCATATAGGGGAAGTGGAAGTCCCTCATCCTGATTTGGAAATGACGTTTCTTTTTAAATAATTATTTGGATTCCTGACCTAGTCATCTATAATGGGGCGGATTAGTTTCATGAACAGTCAAGGGATACACTGTCAAAAATAATTATAGGTGCGGCCTTCCGGACCTATATATGTAAGTGCACTACCATGAATGCCCAAGGAAACTCTATACACTAACCACCCAAGGCTTATATAACACCTAACCACACACATAAATACAAACGAAATATCACAAGCAAATTAAAGAAATAACAGCAATAATGATAATCCCAATAGCATAACTATATAACATGGAGGACCTGATTAGATATCAAATCAAACCGAGAACGTCCCCTTACTAATAAAGTCACATCATCAAATCAGATTACAACTTAAGCTACATCGAGGGGAATATAGTAGTACATGTAGACATGGGTACAGCATCAGGCGAGAGGTGAAGCAGTGGCGCGAGGTCTGCTTAGCCGGACGTGTCTGTAAAGCGCGTTGTGGTATAGTCATTAATCACAAGGAAAGTCCCATTATCCAAACGGACCGCCCCGTTTGCCAGATGGAGAGAGCCCACGTGGGGGCGAACGGACAACATGGCATATCGTGTCGTCCGGATATCGTCACGTGGTGTCTACTGTAGATCGTCTGTCTCTCACCGATTCACATTAGGAGTGTCACTGGCCATAGGGCCCGATTGGCCTGGGTCGTTCTCCTCCTGTAATGATTCATGTATGGGAATGTTAGCTACTGCATATATCCCTAGACAGGCCATGTACAAGTCTTCTTTTATCAATATTGTTTCATGTACTTTTTCATTCATTCTTTTCGGTCATACTTATGATAATTATTGTGGGGAGGTCACAAGCATTAATCCTGGGTTTATAATTACTGGATTCTTTACAGGGATCATTACCCGGATACATGCATTATTTCTACTTCTGTTTTTTAGAAGAGCTTATGTCCCGCACATGGCAATCATGCATTATGCAAAGTTCCAATAAACACCAAATCAATTAATATACACCAAAGATACTGATAATCATATTTATTCAAAGAATTCGTATGATACCAACTTGGAGATGTTGCAGGTCCCCTTGCATGTGCAATACACTACCTACTTACGTTTTACAGTTTTGAGCCCACAGCTGCTTCATTTCCATGGAGATTAGTGGCTACCAGGAGTCGGCTGTTGGAAGTGGAGTTAAGAAGCTTGATCTTCTCTGCCGGTCTAAGTGACCAGAATATGATTTCCTCTGGCAACTCGACAGTCTTCGCCGACCCTGCATTTTCCACCTCTAGGCCCCCGAGCCACCTGAGTCGTACAACGGTTCGGAACGAGCAGCAAACCCTTTTTGCTACCATTCCCGTGACGACAGGCGGCGTGGCCGATCTGAGTACCTCCACTGGATATACTAGTTTACATAGGAAAAGAGCGTACCGCTTCTCTCCCTCCTGTACACGGAGGCTGAGTATCGTGTGTCCCGCCGTGTCATGGCCTCGGGTTTTATTACATCCACACCTATTACAGGCCCACCTTATCAGTTGGCTCAACAGGTACACTACCAGTACTCCTGCCAGCATAGTACCATATGATGGCCATTCTCTAGATTCGCCTGCTTTAAGTGAATCTGAGTCCAGGGCGGGGTCTTGTGTCCCCCAATCGATCTTGCCCCAACTATCCTCTGGAAATAGTTCCAGGGTTGAGCCGATCTTTCCAGCCAACGCCCCCTTCATAGATCCAATAAGTGTGAGCATTCTGAAAATTCTATAACAAAGATAAATGGTCACTAAAACATGTAACATTTCTATCAGCCAGAATATCAGTGGTACCTGCGGCGTTACTGTTAGATCTGTTAGATCTTGCCATGCTTTATACTTCCATTCTCCCTCTTGCTCCATGTTTTGTTTAATTGCTCTCATAACCTTATTAACCTCCATTCCTTTTGCGAACTGTTGAGGGGACATTGCTGTTAGCATTTGCCCCAACTCCTTACCCGTTGGTAGATTTAAGTGCACTAAGAAGTTAGTGAGGCTCTCTCCCGAAAAGTTCCCCACCGGTATTCCAAAACTTCTTGTAAATGCTAAATTAAAGCCATGCGCTACTGAAACCTCCACCCCGCTCAATTGTCTACACGTTAGTTCCTTGGGTGCTAACCTATGGTGGTCTATTTGCAGGATGCATCCGCAAGACACCTCGAACACAGAGATCCCCACTATACTGACCTCCCTTGTACCATTTTTGCATGTCATCAACCCCTCAGGGCCCTTGTTTATAAGCAAGTATGTTGATCCAGCCACGTTTTTGACAACGTCTGGCGCCCTTTTCTTTAAGTATATGTCGAACATGCAGTACTTAAGAATATTGGCGCTATGATCATTAAATAGAGCAATCATGCAGTCCTCGTCCTTCCCTGAATTATCTAGGAAGGTGAATGGGCATATATAGCTTTCCTTCCTAGTACATTGCATCAATTCAATGGCGTCTACCTCCATTAATTCCCCTGACCTTCGTCGGGCTAACATGCGTTGTGTGGCGGATCTTAATCGTGTGCAACCATCTCGTGATTCCCTGTGCACATGCAATGGTGTATCAAATACCTCCATTTCATATAACTGAAGGGGCTCCGAGTCTTTTGCCAAGGAAATTGGCACCAATATATTGATTGTGTTATTAGCCCCGATTTGCACCCCTACGTTAGTATTCCAGTCGATATAATCCTCCAAAATTTTCAAAGTGCTGTTATCTCCCAGTACCTGTCTCACTCTTTCCTCCCATTGACTTTCCATAAATACCTTGGCAAGTGACTCATGTAGTTTTCCTTCTCGTAATGTTTCTAAGATATCACCCATTACCGTCATATCTTCAATGTAATTCCTTATCGTAAGGCATTCCAAAATGGAGCCTTGGAGCTGTTGTTGAATTTTCCCCTGCGACTCTACCTCCCCGTGCATTATGTCTGATAATTGTGCCGTTTTATTTGCAAAGCGTAGCCATTTATCCTCTAATTCATCCATGGCGCTTATTGATTCGTTTACATGTGATCTTAGGAACCTAAATATAATATTAGAATTGGCCACTAATTTCATGAGAGCCTCGTCTCTTAGGTGTGGGTTTCTTATAATCCCTGGTGCAAGCCTATGAATAATGTGTCTTTCTACATTTCTCAAATCCGAGTTAGTTGGAAGATCTAAAACATTTGCCACAATTTCCCCAAATGGTTAGGGCGTTTTTAAGTGTTTTGCTCGCTCATACTCCCTTTCCGCCCGCGATTGCAGTTCCCTAATATACTCCGCTAGAGATTCCCCTACCACCTGATAACCATCTGGCCAATTCTTCTTAACTATCTGGACAGGCTCTGGAGGCCTAATATTCAGCTCAGAACGGAAGCCTAAACTCATTGTTTCCACCCCTGCTATAAGTGTACCACGATCAGCAAACACCACTCCATAGTTATGTCTCAGGACCGTCGTAGCCATGCAACTATATTGCATGCACAGGATGATCCTAAAAACAAGAAGTTAGCCCATTTTGACAAAGGCTTAACACTGAGAAATTCACACTGGCCTTCTATTGGCCTATGTAAAAGCGATATTCTCAAGATCATAATACCGAAAAGTAACTCACCCTATCACGAAGCCAACCATTCTGCAAGTCTAGTCAGTATCTTTCCTATCTATATGCAAGTACGTTACTGATCCCTGTACAAAAGCGAAGTGATGCTCCCCCTCTGGCTGTGTTGAGCTTATATCTGAGACCAGACCAGTCCAAGACCATTGGACTTGCTCCTTCCCCCCTCCCCCTCAAGCATACTATACATCCCAATCTTAAGTCAGGGTACGATTGTCCCAGCTCATGACCTGCCCCGACTAGATGAAATACTGCATAATGACACCTAGCCCACAAATCGCGCTTGAGGCCTGCCTTGCAATTTTTAGAACAACCCCCCCAACCGCTTGCAAGCTCCTTATGGGTGCAGACTGCTTGAGCCCAATTGCTGCGTCTATTCTTATCCAACTGCCTTGCTCCATTAGCTCCACCCCCCAGACGTTCCAGGCCTGTCCAATAATATCCTGACTTCCCTTACAATATTATGTCCTCATATAAACGTCTTATATGACGCTGAATCATCATCAATTCCTTGGATATCCAATAGTATTTCAACAGACTTCAAGCACCTAGTCTCAGATCCAACCCCAATTATCACATCACGAGATTTTTCCCCCCTTCCCCGCCGTATAGTTAATTCCTTTCCCAGTGACATTATTAACAATCTCCCGTGTTCTCTATAATGTACTTTACAGAGACAACTCAAATACCCTTGTTCTCGTCTCTCCACACCTAACCATCACCCACACCTTAGCACATCTCACATTCACTTTTTATTTATACCCATTCTCATAGGGAAGTCTGGAAAACGAATCTTATCACCCAGACTTCCTACGAAAAGCCATTATCATTCAGATATTGACCCAAGGTCTCATATGATCTCCTAAGAACCGTCATATATACCTCCCCACCTCTAGATCTGTATCCCGCCACGACAACTGAAACATACAACCCCTTTATCCAATCCAAGTGTGTATACCTAAGAGCTTTCCCAATCCACATAACATAGGTTTAGTATTATTACGTTAGAGTTTTTTGCTTACTAGTATATCTATAACATTTATGGTTTTTATTGCCTGAAACTATCTATGGTTTGTTTGAAACCTACCTTTATACCTGCAGGTATCCAACACAAAGGCATCCTTAGCTCGATCTGATATACATCCACCGGCAGAGACAGGTGATGTCTAATAGTTGCCTCAGACATTTCTGTTAGTTTGTCCAGAAATCTCACCGCCTCTTCCAGATTCTCTGAGAATATTCCCCTTATCTTTGGACGAAACATGTTCAATATCTCATAAAGTAAGTCTGATATAATGCACACCGTATCCTGTAGCCTTCTTAATGGCGTGAGGGTATGTCTCTGCGATATATCAATTGTCAGGGACCGAATAGGCTCATAACGTAGTCCTCTTAAAAAATCAAATCCCGCCGGCGAACAATATGCGTTTCCTTTTGCAACCTCCTAATGGGTTCAAACTCCGGATATCTTTCATGGGGAGGCAACATGTAGAACCGTAAAATTTCCAAAAGTAGCCAGTTGGCCTTGACTTGTTGATTCAGGATTGCTGCCATCCTAGCGGCCCTATCTGTTCTTCTAATAATTTCCGCATTAATCATTTCACTCCCTCTTCTCGTATCCATCTTTTTACTTATGCTGATACAATAATAGGAACGATGGTGTGAATTCCGCTACATCAGTGATACTGCTGTGCCCCCCATCATCACGTTATATACCTATAGTACCCCCTCCCACCCCACCTTCCTAATATACCCTAGGTCCATCCTCACTTATTCTTTCTAGTCCGGTTTTTCCTATCCCATAGCAACTGGAGACGCTCTCTAATCGACCATAACAAATATAGACAGTGTGTGTTACATGGGGATGTCCCCCCTCATCCATGGTCCTGTCAGACCCCAATAACTTACCTTTCTCATCGAGATGTTCGGTAGGTACTCTTCTGGCAGCATGTCACCAATCTTTGCAAAATTAAAATCCAAGTTCATGTTAGCGACAACAATTTTTCTCGGCAGGCCTGAGCGCTCCTGCAAATATGGAATTAATTTGTGCCGTCTCTTGTCTTCCACACATTCCAATCGGAACTCCTCAGCACAGTATATAGCTAGGACGTCTAATAACAATTCTGCCACCGCCTTTGTCAATTTTGTCAATTTTTCAGACACAGTTATCGCTTTCTGGGCCTCAAAAATACTTCTCATTCGTCCTCCTCCTGTTGTGAGCCTCTCAATTGGCCGACAACCTCTGCTTTCAGCATAAATTCTGCATCGTTCTTTTAAAATATAAATATAAGTGTCCCTTTCTAATCGCTCCCTAGTAGATATAAGCATGGATCCACCTCTGTCCACAGGGCTTGTAAGAAAATATCTCGTAGCCCTAACCAGCATGATTCCCATGTTTTTCTTTTGACATTTCAAAATCTTCAATTCGTTTGCTCCTAATCTAGCTTTTTCCAGGCGGCACTTCTCTCTCCGTCCCAACTCCATCGCACTCATGGTTGAAATTTACCACAACCTTAGACACCAATCCTTTAGACCCCCCAAGATCTATGTGTTTTTGTTATTTCTTTTTCTCATTATCTTTTATTACCTCACAACTCTTTCTGCCAATCCTCACTACCCATATCTACCGACTCTTAATGCTTCTTCATAATTATTGTTATGAGTTGCCATGTCTCAGACCCCCGCTTCCTGGGCACGTGACTTTTTTGTTACAACACCCGCCTCGCCAGATATGTATTTTCAATTTTGAGCAGACGCCCAATTATTCATATCCAAACCTAAAGGCTAGATTCACTTAATGCACCCAGGTGAGAGTTGACAATACAAGTGTCACAAACCAACCAATTTACTCCCAAGTATATACCTCAAGAGAGCCTACCCTGCCATATGGCAGACATATAATTTATTTCTATGAGAGTCCCAAGGAAGGAATATACCACAGGACGGTCAACTATCCTATGTCTATAACATCTAGTTGCGATTGGATTCATTATTAAAACATCCGTGCGATCTGCGTTGAACCCTGCATGACGTGGAATAGAAACAGAGATTCAAATTACCGCCTGATGGCACATACATTGGTAGCCATGAGTTCCTAAATTTCCTAATTCTAGTAAGTTTTTCTAATGTTCCCATACTTGTGCTTCAATACATCTTACTCATTTGAAACGAACTTGTTTTCGAAGACTCATTCGATTCATTCATTCCCAACTATTTGCAGGAAAGTCACACCTTCTTACATTCTTATTTAAATATATGTTTCGAAAACTTTATCGGCGGACGTGTCAAACTCATTGCAACTCACAACATTCACCTTTATGTGATAAGACCGTGCGGTATCGTATATTGTCCCGCTCAATCATCGTTAGGCGTCCCATTTCATTAATGTCTAGGTGATTACAAGAATAATCATTGCATTTCATCATTTCACCCTGTGGTTCAATCACAAGGATTCTCGAATTACTAAATAATATATCACCCTCCCACGTCCCTTTTTGCCGGCCAGTTCGTGACGTCACCCATCGCTCTATCTGATTCAAATGTATCATATTACCATCTCTCAATGTTGGAGCTATAGTCTTAGAACTAAAATATTACTCACTGCGTTTAGTATTCATTTGCCATCTATCCAATCAACCGCCTTTGCAACATGAATCGACTCCTCTAATAATTTTTTAACTTGTCTCTTAGAGAAACCTGACATCGCCACAAATCGCTTAATATCAGCATCTCTGCGATTTCTTCTCTGCCAGTAGCGCATCCTCAAGTAATTTGTTGAGTACAATTTGAGCAGTACATTCAGAATCCTATGAATTTGATGCATGATTGCGTCCATTCTGTCCTTATTATTCATTATCTGCAGACTTCTGTTGGAGTATAATTTTCCTGGCTTATCCCCCAAGGGTCGTAGAAGTCTGTCACATTTTTCATATATAGCTAGTAAGTGCCATTCCACCTCCAACCGATGCTCAGGCAGCTGCTCCGGATATCGAATCGAAGCAGGCAGTAGCCAGAATCCATACAATTTAATACATAAAATCGATGCATTTCTGATAGCTATCTTACTATGCCCTAACATTGTCATCAAATCCAGAAGACAAGCAAAGTTTTAGAAGCGTCTGCTGGTGTCATCTTGCAGCGCCCTGTTAGTTAATATCATCTATTTTTAACCCCTCTGCCCAAGGCCTAGGCGATCAACCTCTCCCATCTCGTTTCAGTTGCTAAATTTATTCATTAGCATATTTGGTCACTCCTCCGCCCTGCTCCCTCCTGTTTACCTTGTTGCGACTCATAATTGTCCAGGCCATCGTGTTGCCATGGCCACCTCTGGCCACCAGTCATATATGGCTCCGTCGCTATATTTATTCTTTGCCCATCATAACAACATACCCGGTCCCTGGATACACCCTGTCACTTATATACGATTTGTCCCCATGTTTTCACATTGTAACTCGGTTTCAAGCAGAATCTAGCCACAAGCGTACCGTTCTCAACTTGAAATTTTTACATGATTGGGTCCGCCCAACAATACTCATTCTATTTTGCCATAACTTTAATTCCGCCACCCCAACTTTAGAGAGATTCCTGCTGACACGGCGATATCTTTGTCCCGTACACATAGAATTTTAGATCAGCAGACGGTCAATCTCTTTTATCTCCCGCAAGTCTTGTACCACACACGTTCCCATGGACCCATATCTCTACAGCCATATCATGCATACACCAATTTCCATTATTCTCAGCATTTTTTGTTAACTTGTCACCTTTCGATATGAATCTTCTGTTCACAATGTACTTTCTCACCACATCTCACCACGTCTTTTCAATGACTCACCAATTATCCCCTAGTCTAATCTCATCCAATCATATGCTTTTCTAATTTATGATTTTTACCAAAATTCCTTTCTCACCGACCGCGCGCGTTCTTATCTTATACAATGTCACGTGCCCATGATCTATGACCTGGTAATGACTCGCCCTTAGTTCCTCCCACACATTCTTTTCATTACGTCAATCAATTGTTTTCAGCCAATTGGCGTCTCGTTATAACCATATAGGGGTGGCAATTTTTAATCCTTAGCACTTTAACGCCCCAGCCACTTTCGATTCAACACTACTCTCCGCTGCACCTACACTGCTCTATCCCTCCTTTTGTATCCATCTATCTATCTAAAACAATGCCTCCTCGTGAGCTCCATTTGATAATCGACGATCAGGAGGTGGTAGTGGTCCGTGACCACTGGTCATTGACCGATCTCTCCCACCTCCTGATCCACGGGCTGGCACTGAAAGCTGCCCGCTGGCTCTGTTGTCGAGCTCTAGCCCTCGTGTCCAGAGGGCTAGAGCGCTGGTGGGCTCGATGGTAGGGTTTGGCGGGTAGCATTTTTTTGTAGTTATTAGTTATTTTAGTTCAAGTAGTTTGTAGTTTGTTAATATTATATCCCTTTTAGAGTAGGCAGCCATATATATCCGAGACACACATATCCTTCCCACATTCATCCTATAGCACATTCCTTACTCCTGCATCTCACCAGACCAACACCGATCCTCACCTTTCACCGGTAAGTTGCCTCTTCCTCAATTTTTTTTTTACCTGTCTACCTTAATGTCACCAGTCATGCACACGTTCTACGTGGATCCTTATTCCTCGAGGATACGTGCCGTTTGCTGTATCATATTGTGTATGGTAATATAATTATGCTACCTACCTTTTGACACCGGTATCCAGTCCTCAAGCGTTTTCTCGGTCCAACTCCACCGTTCACACATCAACCTTCCCAATTCAATAACTGTCATTCCTGTATTACATGCCAATAAATTAATTATAGTATCCCTATGGTAGTTACACGGACGCATTCTAAGCATTGTGCCGACGAAATAACAAATCATCATGGATAGATATATGTATTGTTGTGTCCGTGTGCGATCTTGCCAGCACATGTGATTAACAGCTCTTCTAGCCATTCTATCTGGCATTTCTCTAGCCAGGAATCGAGAAGCTTCCCACCATACATCCCTTAAATGTGATTCCATTTCAATTCTTCTCCTAGCGTTAGCTCCCCTAAATCTCAGGTGCACTCTTTGCATGTACAGCCGTGCTAATCTTATTACTCTTATAACCTCTGATCTTTCTCTCCGGGTGATGGGGCGAGACATTTCCCTCTTGACAATGTTTATCCAATGCTGCTTTTTTGTTTCCACAACCAGTCAGTCTTACAATGTATTCTAACCCCTCTCCTGACACAAGCGCCCTCCTTTCTACCCTTAAGTGAATAAACTTACCTTCACTATCGCCCATGCGCTTGGACACAGCTCCTTAATGTCGAGCATGTCCACATCCTCTGTCAAAATCATGTGAATCAGGTCTGCTGGTATAAAAGTCAGGCCACTTATATATTGATAGAGGATTTTTCTATCACATTGTGCATATGCCAGCCGTTTTTTCTCCACTTCCAGTGATAAGATGTTAGCTATTATCCGTGGGACTAGCACATGAGCAATATACTTATGTTGTTGGTTTCTTGTCCTGAACAGCGGGAACACATTCACAATGAGTTTTAACTTGTCATTTGCCAATCTTAAATCCGAATACATGTGCCACAGATACCATTCGTTTGCTAGCCTTCTGTCAGGACACTGTCCATATCTTTCAGCTGGATGCGTGATAAATATTCTCAACAATCTGATTATTAAACGTTCTACGTCGCACATATCCTGCACTCTCCTTGCTGCATTGTGCAACGTATCCATTGCACTAATATGAACGGCGGTGAGAACCCTTTCTTACTTCTTCCTGCCACCTTTCTTTGGCAACTCCCATCCGATCCTATATTTAATTACTTCCCCCCTCTGTCTTCTCCCGAGCAGCTGACATATTTTGGCTCCTCTCATAATTTTACTCCAGGCCTGACTTATCGGTGTAACTCATTTTGCTCTCTCCACGTGCTCTTTATATCCTGCCTATTTTCCCTACCACGCATTCTGACAATACCTATCTACATACCTGAAGCACAACTTTCATAAATCAGATACTCTGCACCCGAGACCCCTTTTTGTTTATGGATACGTAATTATATTTTGTATCATGCTTTTCGCTCATTCTGCTCCCTGATCACCCATGTGACATGCCATACCCTCTCTACCTCTCATGAGAACCTTTAGTGATAATCTCATCCACCCTTTTTCTCGGATAAGCAAAGCTTCCTTTGCCGCTCATGACATGAATCTCACACCCCTCTGCCCTCTTATTAGCCTAACGCGAACCTGAGCCTGAACAGGAGCCGTTTATTTTGATTTTATTCTCTTTTTCTAGTATCAATTCCAACCCAACCCCTTTTTTCCACCCCCGATTAAACCCAAGTTCTACGAGATAACTCCCTGTGACTAGACGCGGCCCGCTCGTATTCCATTTACTCCATAGAGCCAATTTCATATGAAACCAATGTAGTCGCTACTCACGCCAACCACTTGCTTCATGGTTATAGCCGTATAACCACCACAGCTGTTTAAGAATGTAAACATTACGCTCGCACAAGCCTTCTGTCTAGGAAATGCTTATATATTGTTGACGCGCCCTTGCCAAGGCATTACATACTACACTCATTCCATTATTCTAGTATTTTACATGTGTATCTTTACGTTATAGCTCTTCCCCTCTCTCATCTCCCGGCCAATCGTGGCCTATCTCTTCAGTACAGGTAATATCCTGCCATCCCTTCTCATCTAATGGGCCCTCCTCTTCGTATTCATGCATTGGTACCAAGTCAGGGGACAAGAGCCTTTCCATAAAGTGACTGGTTTTAGCTATACTTACTGGCTTTAGGTGAGAGACATGCACTGGCTTTGGCAGTGTTGCTCCAGTGTCCATCCTTCTCAGTTTCGCGGTGCATCCTGTGGGTCTAGCACAAATGACAAAGGGGCCACAGAAATTTTTCTGCAACTTGTACGCAGTGCCAGGCTGGAGGAGGCGATTAACTTTCATGTATACTAAAGAGCCCGATTTTAACTTGTGCGCACTTGCCTGCCTATCATAATATTCCTTCATTTTTGCCTGTGACGTCAGTAATGCCTCCCGAGCCAGGTCCCCATAGACTTCTTGTTTTTCCACGACTTTGCCCAGCTGCTCCAAAAGGGGTCTCATTTCTCCCTCGTATTCTTTCAACACATTCTCGTGGGGGAGTCGTGGGAACCTTCCATACATTAGTAGATAAGCTGGGTAGTTTGTCGTGCTTGAATCCGACGTGTTCATCGCAAATACAATTGGGGCCACAAAATGACACCAATTCTTTTGATCCTTATCCACGTATGCTCTCAGGGCTGTCTTAAGGCTACGATTAAATCTCTCGATTAAACCTTGTGTCTGAGGATAATAACTTGATCCAAAGACTTGCCTAATCCCCATTACTGTACAGAAATTCCTGAACAATTTGCTTGTGAATGAAGAACCGTTATCGCTGAAAAGAGTACATGGCACGCCCAAGACAGCCACCACGTGCTCAAAGAATTCAGGTATCAAGGTCTCAGATTTTATGTCCTTTTATACCGTGTGCACATATTTATAGCCTCTGCCTGATTCAGGCAGTGGGCCTATAGTGTCAATCTCGATAGCATCCCATGGCACCTGCGACAGCTCCTTAACAGTCATTGGCACCTTGATAGGATTAGGATTCGGTTTTACCTCCAAACACTTCTGACAAGACCCGATATACTCGCTTATGTCCCTAGCCATAGATGGCCAGTAGTACCGTGGTGAAGCTATGCTAAGCATCTTCTTTACACCCAAATGTGCGCCTAGACTGACGTCATGTATTTGGTGCAATAATTTCTCCACCATTGACTGTGGGACCACTAACTGCACCCTCTCTTCTATCTGGGCCTTTCTCGTTCTTGGTGGCACCCTGTACAAAATACCACCTGATAACAAAAAGCAGTTGTGTTGTAATAAAATTCCTCTGGCTCTTGTGTTATCCTTAGGAAGCTTCTCTCTTTCTATGTAATTTGTCATATCGCTGCAAAATTTGTCAGCGATTTGCTCCTTCTCGAATACTTCTCTCGTCCCCAAAGTCCCATACTCCGTGATAAGCTTCTCATAGAACGCAGTATCAGTGATTTGCACTTCACGCGCTCTCACACCCTTTCTTCTCCTCTCCCTCTGATACTTACCAACCAGTGATGGGACCCCCAGAGTTTTCCTCCTTCTTGAAACTCCTTTATGGATGAGGACTGTCTCATCTGGTGCTCCCCCTCCAGCATCTGTCTCTCTCTCCAGCGTTGGCGTTTCTTGACTATCAGGCTGACTCTCCTCTTCCTCGGAGTCTTCCTTGGCTCGTTTCTTCTCCTCAATCCACTGGGCCATTCTCCTCGTAACAGGTGGGTTATCCATAGTGACCATAGTCATTATCTGTTCGCCTGGCGCGCCCAAGTGCATCACTACTGTGCCATCGGCTTGAGTGAAGTCATCTTCATCATTATCAGGCGTTGATTCTGGTGCACTTACCTGAATAATAGGGGTGTCATCCGTTTCGTCCCGCCTTTTATTTCTTAGCCGTCCATTTTTCAAGATAGACGGTCTCCTATATTTTCTGATGGGCGACGCTTACAGTATCTCATCCTTATCGTAGAATCGGATATGATTTACTGCTTTAAACCTTACCTGTCTTCGTTGTCCCCCCTGCTCCTCTCTAGCCCTTATGCCATCCCCAAAATATGGCATTCTTGATAAAATATCGGCTGTGATGTTGCATTTTCCTTTGACGTGCCTCATTGTGAAATCAAAATTGCTGAACCAGTCGATCCATCGTGCCATTCTTCCTGTAAGGTCCTGTTTAGCGTTTAAGGCCAGTAGTGCCGCATGGTCAGTGTACACATCGAAGTGGCTGCCCAGTACATAGTGTTTAAACTTCTCCAAGCCATATCGGACGGCTGCCAGCTCCTTTTCTGTTGCAGAGAAATTTTGTTCTGCTGAAGACAGACTTCTACCTGCAAACGCAACCGGCCTATGGAAGCAATTATCATGTAACTGAGTCAACACGATGCCAATACCAACCCGACTTACATCACACCATATGGTGAACCCTTTAGCATAATCAGGGTACCTCAGAACGACATCTTCGCACATTGATCGCTTTACAGCTTTAAAAGCTCTATCTGCCTCTGTATTCCACTGAAAACGTTCTTTTCTACCAAGTTTCTTGGTTAGCTGGTACAAGGGGACCATTTTGTCCGCAAACCCAGGAATAAATGTCCTGTAATAATTTGCTAGGCCGTTAAAGGCCCTCATCTCCCTAACAGTTTTTGGTATTGGGTATGAACGTATTATACGAACCTTCTCTGGATCCGGTTGTAGCCCATCTTTTGTCACCACAAACCCCAGAAATTGCATTATTTCATACCCAAACGCACATTTTTCTGCCCTGAATTTAAGTTTCGCCCCTTTGAAGGCCTGTAATACTTCCTCCACGTGCTGCAAATGTTCCTCCCATGTCTGTGATGCAATAATCACATCATCCATGTAGGGCAGTGCATTTGGGACATATCTCAGCACGCTCTCAATCACCGAATGAAACGCTTTGGGCGAAGTTTTAAGCCCCATTGGCATAACTCTGTACTGATATACTCCTTTGGGCGTGACAAAACTAGTTTTAGGCTTGTCTTCGGGCCTCAAAGGCACCTGAAAAAATCCTGAATGGCAGTCCAGTTTGGAGAAAAATCTTCCCCCCAGTCCCCCGACGTTTTCCAACGTCTCATCTGCTGATGGGAAGACCCTACATTCGTTCTTTATACATTTATTGATTTTTCTGTAGTCTATGACAATTCTATATTTTTTGTCCTGTTTTTCAGCTGCCTTCCCTTTTTCCACCAGGAAGCATGGTGCAGCAAACTCAGACTCGCCATTCGTTCGTTCGATAATGCCCAAGCGCATCTGCTCCTCCAGCATTGTTTCCAGTACCTTCGTCATATGAGGGTTGGTGCGGTATGGGTTTCGAATAGGAGCCACGTACTCCTCTTTCAGTTCTATTTCATGTGCGAAAATATCTGTTGTTGAGATCGGCGAATCTTTTGTTGCGAAAACCGCGCGGTAACGCTGCAGCAGACTCGCCATACTCAGTTTCTGTTCCGCCGTCAGCTTATCGCCTAGAGTGTAATCAACCCTAGTCTGATTGCATGCCGTATTACCTACCTCCTCGATTGGCTGCTCCGATTGACTGGAAACCTCCGTTGCCACATAGTCATCTTCGTTGACCACAGAAAACGCTGCCAAAACAGAACCCTTTCCCAATTTTATCGGTGTGTTTGCTGCGTTAAATAAGGTAACAGGTATATTGTTCCCCCCCCGCTGTGGCCTTACGAGGGCTCTTTTGACCGCAAATGGGACCTGCACACATCTTTTCAAATTGTCAACTACTCCCACTGCATGATTTAAATTTTGATGTGCTGAAACCACTGCCATGCAAGTAAATTCGGATTTAGGAGGTATTATTTTTGGTTTGGTCAATCTAACGGTGTAATGGTCAGGGTCTTGCATCTGGAAGTCAATCTTGGCCTTTCTTGCTTTCAAGAAATCGACCCCTATGATACCCTGAAGGGAAAGGCCCCTCACAACATAAAACCATGCGTTAGTATGGGCATTTCCAATGTTAATAGACAATAACACCCTTTCATTCGACTTGTGGCGCCCCCCATCAGCTGTGTAAATAACCAAATATGTCTGTACACGGCGAAGCAGTGCCCCTTTTTGCTGCACTACTTGGTTTAATGTATCAGTCGAGATGCAACTGATACTAGCCCCAGTGTCCACCAGGCAGTTGATTTTCGCCGAGCCAATTGTGCAAATTGTTCTGCAGTTTTCCAGCTGGACTGTCACTCTACCCGCGTCACTGTCCTGGAGTACCAGGCGCGAGGAACGGTCCTCGCTCTCTGTTTGACTCTCATTTTTATTTTGTGTCACCTCTTCTCGTTTACTTAAGGAGATTAACCCTTCTTCTTCTTGCGTCTGAAGTCTCAATTTCTGCGTTGCTTTATCCATTTCACGCTTTTCCCTTTTTTCTTCCTGTAACTTCCATCTTCTTCTCTTCTGGTTCCATCTCTTCCTTACTGCTCTTTTCACATCTCTTTCCCGGGAGGCCATTTCCTGCACCTCCTGTGTTCCCTTCTCCTCCCTCATACTTATGTTACTATCATTTATTGAAATTGAATTCCGGTTCCCATCATCTTCAGATTGGTCATCCCCTTCTGCCGGTATGGCTGGCGACATTCCAACCGGCTCTTCTACTGAAAATTCTGCCGATACACTCCGTTCCTTACCACACCAGTTGTTTTTGTTGTTTGGACGCCTGTCTTCTTATTTTTATCTCCTTCCTGGCGTCTCTCCCCTTCTTCTCTTCTAGGAGTCCATTCTCTCTCCTCTAATGGTAGGTGTTCGGTGGGATTAGGACGTGTGCTAACATCACTGGGAGTAATATCATAACCCTTCATTGCCAGAGAGGCTATCATTGACTGTGTGGATCCCACTAGGTGAAGCCTCAGCGCTTTCTCGTTTTGTTCATCCGACAGCTCATGTTTTCTGGCTGCCCTTCTAGCTTCTTCGCAGGTACGAGGAGCTTCTGTCAGAACTCTCTCCGCTAACCCATCCTTCAGACCTGCTATGAAAGCTTTCAATTTTTCATCCTCATGCAGCGATGTTCTTGCTAGCAATACCAGCATAGCATCTGCATAGGCTTCCACACTTTCACCTGACTCCTGTCGTCGACGCGAATAGTCATCTTTTACTTCACTGTATGGCATTTCCTGAAACTTACTCAGGAATTTGGTTTTAATATCTGAGTACAACACTGTACCCCTTTTTCTAGCTGAAACTGATGCGACTTGTTTGTAATAAGCTTTTGCTGATCCCTCCAATCTACCTGCTAGCCCCTGAAGCCAGTACGTCTCAGGTATGCCCAAGGCACTTGCATAATCTTCATATTCGGTGAGGAATTCAGACACATTCCTGGTTGCTGTTGAGTGGCAGAAATTTTCTGGCCCTATAATGAAGTGTCTCATTGCTGCCCCTCCCCCCTCGTTAGACTTATCCGACCATCTTCCTGTCTGTGCAGGGGTAAACGTTGGGAGCACATTAGGTAGCCTATACATCTCAGTTATATCACCGGAATCCAGGGAGCAAATCGTACTACTAGCCCCCATTTTTGCTGGTTGCTGGGTTGCTCTGTGAGGTGTTTGGGGTATGCTATTTTTAGGCTGCTCATCCCCTCCGACGCTTGTTAGATTCTTGACCATTTCTGTAAGGTGTTTCCGGTCTTGTTTGTATCGCACAGACGCATCTCTAAATAGGGCACTCTCCTTCTCATGTTCTAATTTCAGCTTATCCATCTCCGACGCCAGCCAGTTTGCCCTTGCCTCCCTTATTTGGTTCTCCTTCTCCATATCCTCACACCATTCTCTATTTCTAGCCTCTCTTTCATCCTCTATCTCTTGTCTCGCTATTTCCGCTCTCTCCCACTCCTCCCGGTCGCTTTCTTCTTTTCTATTTGCTCTGGCTCTTGCTCGTCTCTCTTCTTCCAGCTCTCTTCTTAGCTCGTCCAGCTCCTTGTTGTGCTTCTCTTTCTCCTTTACCACAAATTCGTTCCTTTGCTGATCTCTCTTTTCCATGTTTTGCTGCGCATTCTTCCAGTCATTTTGCAATGCAATAATTGTATCCCTGTTTTCGACTTCTGCAGTTTTTACTCTACGTCGTGTGCCATCCTCCCATGCTATTTTTAGTGCGCTTATTCTAGCCTCGTATCTATCTTCGGCGTCTTTCAACAGTTTCTCATTTGTCCGTTCCCAATCACTTCTCATATCCTGAACTGCCCTCAGGGTATCATCTTCCGCTGTTCTTAGAGCAGCCTGTGTTCTTTGCAACTCTTTACTAACAATATCCACGCTTTGCCTGAGCAACTCCTCCTTGGCTCCTTGCGGACTTAAATAGTCAAAGTCTGGATTATAAGGGAGCGGCACCAATGGATCTGAGTAATATGGCGGTTTACCAGCCTCCCACGCTACTTCTGGTAATAATGGCACTCTAGGGTCATCACAAAAATCTGCGGCGAAGGGATTGTTTCGTTTTGGCCTAGCACCTCCCACAGCTGTACTTTCGGCGCTCAAGTTAGCGTAACTTGGTGGTTCATGGACAGAAGAGTCTGGCGATGAGTCTTCTGTACTTTCCCGTTCCGCTTTCACCTCCCTATTTACATGAACCCCCACACTAGGCTTTGCGGATGCCTTCATTCTCGCCAACCTTTTCTCCATCAATTTTGCAAGATTCTTGATTCCATCTTTGATTATGGATACCTTTTCTCTTTCCACCTTGCCGATCCGCTCTGTTGTCTCAGCAAAGTTCTTTGCACTTTGTGTTATTCGAGCATTGTTCTTCTGTATTTCCTTCACCAGGTCCGTCACAAAAGAACCTTGTTTCGACATTTAACCAACTTATATCAATACTCACCCCACCCTTCCGCACACTATCTCCAATCCCGTGGTTCTCCAACCAGTGTTGCGTGCGTAGCTTCGGATCTTTATGCTATTGGACGGTGCGTCGGGCCAGGGTGAATATATTTAGCTAGTAGTTGTATGCATTAGAATATACTCGGACTTCTGGGTCTTGCTTCTCATGATGTTCAATACAGTACAGTATTTAAGAGATGGTCGGCTATATTGTATAGAGAGTCATGGTGGTATATAGTAGTTGTAGGTTTCCGGTATGAACAACACAACACGAAGAGTTTTAGTACGCCACTACTTGTGTATTGTATCTTATCCTGTACATAGATGCTAGGTTGATAATCCCTTCCCATGGTAGTATGTATATCGAGCCATATGAGAGATCTTATGGGACTCCTTCCCTAGACTCTAGAGTGGATGTTACTTGTTACTCATTGTTACTTCTATATATCTTATGGGACTCCTTACATATAACATGTTCCCCGTATATATACCCAGGTGGTGAGTGTCGGGTATCCCCATTGGTGGACCCTTTATCCTATGATACCTTCCCTCCCTCTGGCCCCTCCCATTCCCTTAGCCCATGCCTTAGTCAAAGTCAAATATCCTACCCTACTACCCATCCCACTGCCCTCTTGTGTTAACCACGGTTACTACACTGTTATCCCTGGTGGTGTTGTGGTGTTACCCCTGCCGCCCCTGAAGGGGGAGGGGCGGTAGGTGTTGGTGGTGTTAATCCTGCCGCCCCTGGGGCTGGGGCGGCAGGGGTAACATTAATAATTGTATTCAGGTTTCTCCTAACCATTTGGAATCGTAGACATTATTAATGCCTAGCCGATTATCATTAATAAGAAATTTTGGAAAAAATAAAATTCGTCAAATCTCTACCATGGAGCTGTGCAGCTATATTCGAATACCTTCTCTAGTAGTTGTTGTAGATTCAGTTTCCCTGCTATAACTAGTAGGCCTATAAAATCTTCAAGTGATATTTCTCACCTTTCAAGTCCTTTGATATATTTTTCTCACGAAATGGGGGCAATGGGTGATTTAAGAAGTCATTTCCAGAATTGGGAAATCTTTGTGCATTGATAAATAGGGTATAACCTAAAAATAGCTACTGGATTGGATGAATATTTCTCTCTCAGCATCAATTTGAACTTTCAAGCTTTTTTTTCTTAGGTGCCTACGTCGGGGTAAGCTTTGTTGATTTATGATCTAAAACGGTGAGGAATTACTGCTCACTATATATAATAAGGATTGGCTTTCATCATTATACCCTTCCTAACATATTGGATGTCATATTTAATGAGTTTTGAGAGGGTCTGTAATGTGTAGAGGTTTGAAAAAATGCCTGGACATAGGCACCCCACTCCCGACGTACCCAGCTAACACACTATGTAATTTCTACGTTGTGATTGTTCACGTTGTAGTGACGTAAATCTGTATGGGAGAAATAACGTGAATACAACATAAACATTTTTTTCATTTTTTTAAACAAAAGATAATTTAAATTAAAGAATAATAAATTTTTTAAAAAATGATTTCTACGTTGTATTCACGTAATTTCTCCCATACAGATTTACGTAATTACAACCGACCAAAACATAGAAAATAACGTCGCCACAACGTGAATACAACGGAAAATTGTTAGCTGGGTAGGCACCAATCTCAATCATTCACAAAAACGGCTGGAAAACATTTAGGTATTTGTCTCTACATCTTGAAATGGATATCTTTGTATATCGTAGTTACCCCCTGCTGGGGTGGGGGTAATTTTATGTACTGGACCCAGACCTACCTAGTCGTGGATGTGTCTACACTACACTAACACATAAAACCTCCCCCATTTCAATCACCACAACTTGGTAGGTCTGATAACGAATGCTAGTCAGTAGCTGGTCGTGGTACCCGCTATATATATTTACCAAGTCTTTCTCACCAAAATATCATTAAATGCCAGTAAACAAAGTTCATAATTGGAAACACCAGTCATTTCTACCTGTCTAAGTCGGGGAAAAAGCGTTGTCACTTCACAGAATCATTGAATTGATTGGGGGAGGGGGAAACTTAATTCCGCCTACTAATTAATGTCCGTCACAGCTACGGTCATCTATGTCCCTTGCATCATGTTGGATGTCTGAGTTGGTGTTTATTGCTCAAACTATTATCGGCCAAATGGGGCGGAAATGGGGTAACCTTAATTGTAGGCTACATATGTTGGCTCATGTCGAATATTTTGACTCTAAATGGTCGATTCCATAAAATCTGTGACAATGCCAAAAAAAACCTCAAAATTTAGAATTAGTCCAAAATCCTTTATCTTTTGGTTACATGTACTCTACGTTTACAGTAATAAATTGTACGATTTGGGAACACTAATCTTCATAACTCTTTCTGTTATGCTCTTTTAAAGTTAAGAGGCATAAAGTACAGGTGTCCCCGTGGGTGGGTACATGGGATATTCTACCACCCAGAGCTTTAAAACATAAAAATAAGGGTCACAAGTTCATGATTTAGTAGTACAATTACATCCTTATACAAACATGCATGAAAAATCAATAAACATAAGAGTTTCATTTCCCATTGTGCTATTATTCATATATATCTATATGTACCCACCCACGGGGACTGTACCCACCCACGGGGACAGTACCCACCCATGGGGACATTACATTATTCTCTGCTCTTGACATAATGAATCATACATTAGTAGTACATTTACATCCCTACATACTAATGCATGAAAATTAAATAAATAAAAGAGTTTCATTTTCCAATACACTAGTATTCAAGCATATATTCATATATGTACCCACCCACGGGGACATGACATTATTCTCTGCTCTTGACTTAGGGTAAAATGTATATTGAAAATTCTTTTTGTTCATAACATATCGTTGTGGTATGGCCATACTAGAAGATAATATAAATTATGAAATTCATATTATTCCAAATTCAATACAGGAAAATTGTACCCACCCACGGGGACATTTCAAATTACCCCATCTTGTGTCTAAGGCTCTGGGTTTTTTAAGCCAAATGCAAACATTATTTTAATGTAGTCATTTCCTTTTTTTCAGGATTACGGTGGAATTGGATTCCTAAAGTCTTGCTGGGCTTTAATAATATCCCAAAGCCGCATAATTTCAAAGGTTATCAAATTGAAACTAAGGATTTGTGGAGAAATAAGCAGATTATTATTCCCGCCGATCGCCGATCGTTTGGGCCGATACTACAGTGATAACCCATTGGTCAAAATCTGGTATTATCACCCACATGTGGCCAGTACAGGACTGAGTCTCTGACTCAAATATAGGCATACTTGGACTAAATTGGATAGACTGTGTTGACATAATACATGAAGACATCAAAGAAAGTACACTCACTATAATAATAAGTTGTTGATTATTAGTTGAGCATCCAAAACCTACACTAGACCCAGACGTTAAGCAGTGCAGCCCCCTGTTGTTAAAATCTGGAACTCAGCCACTCAGTCAGGGCAGGGTGCACTTACCCTGCCTCACACACGATTGTTAACCAGCTTACAACCCTCTTGTGTTAAAGCGTGAGCATCATTGATAGCAATGGAGACTGAAGTTTGGGTTGACCTCAAGAGCCTGGTTAAGGATATGCAGAAGGAAGAAGAAGAATACCATACCCGGTTCATGGACAACTGCACCCGGCTGATAGAGCAACTGATAGAGTTGGAAGAATTGGAGAATGCAAGCAAAGTGGAGAGTACAGAATTGGAAAAGTTGAACATAAAGGCAGAAACCAGAGCTAATAGTGTTGCAAGAGAAGTGGAGAGTGAAGAATCTGAGAAGTTTGACATAAAGGGAGAAATCATAGTCAACAATGTCAGTGGAGAAGTGGAGAGTAGTGAAGAAATCAGGATCAAGAAACAACTTGTAAAAATCACAGAACATACAGAAGAGATAATCCAGGACGAAACAAGGAGGGTAGAAGACTTTCTCCTCTTCCTGAAAGTCAGGACAGGAGAGCAGCAACATGACGATAATTGTTTGTCCAACACTATTGATACCTATAGATTTACCCATGTCCAATTTGAGCCTGGAGGGTATATAGTGTAAAGTCGTTGAGAATCAATAGGTACTGCCAGCTCTTGAGATACTAATAGTGTACACATGGATAATATTGATTATTTAAAACAATCCTGGTTAATGTTTTGTAGAGTATAAGCATGCATTATACAGGTTAACACTCTTTTGAGATTAAAAGTTGAATGATAATAAAAAAGGGTCTTTTGGAAAAAAAGGGATGAATTTAAGAAATAATGTAACAAGAGAATTAATATTTGAGTAAAAGACTAACAAGAGAGAGAGAGAGGAAAAAAAAGGACAAGTTATTCCAGTGTTAAAGGATAAGTTTGATCCTATCCTATGAATATAGTAAAGATTTTTTTTTTTTGATCGTTGAAATTTGTATTTCCTCTCGCTATACCTTTTACATGTTTTACGTTTCAGACATCTTAGCATTGTAGAAGCCACGATGGCAGTCTAGTATCTAAATAAAACGTTGTTGCAAAAATAAAAAAAAATGTAGTCATTTTTTTCTCTGAGTAAGGGGCTATGTATGAGAATTGTCAAATATGAACTGAAGTCCCTTTTCATAGCTAAAATAATGTTAAATTCATGTACCCACCCACGGGGACACAGTACCTACCCCACCAGTTTTTTTAGAATTCCAAGCAGAAAATATATCATTGATTATTTATTTTGCTAAAATGATAAATCCCAAAGTATAACAATAATAATTATCAAAAAAAAGATGTGCCAATAGTTAATAATTATTCTACATCTTGACTCAATATTAAGAAACGTTTATTTTTAATACAGAAATGGCCTAAAAATAGGGGTTTTTTGCCCATAAAATCAATAATTTTGTTCTTATATATACAAAAGGGGTTCGCATAAAGGCTTTCAGTGGGCCTAATACAATTATTTGGGTTAGAAATGTGTAAATTGACAAACAAGAGTGTAAGGGATGAAAAACCTAATGTCACAGATTTTGTGGAATCGACCAAATACAAAATGAATACAGCAAAATAAAATTTCTCTATAAACTACATTAACAAGTAGGCCTACCGTATTATCATTCAATATTTATAACTCATGTTCTAATTTCAAATAATATGCATGTATTATCATTACCCATATATACTTATAGCAGTGTAATATAGGTATTTAAGACACAACCGTTTCAGTGAGTAAATATTGTCTGCAGTGTTTAGTTACTTCACAGTTACTGTTTTTCTCCATGAAAACACCAACAAATAAAAATCACAGGACATCCATTATTGTTGAGGGAGTTTGTATTTCGAGTAAACATTCTGTTCATTATCTCTGTGAAAGGAAAGTATCCTGCCTTCAAGGCTTTTACACATCTAAATTTCAATATCAGTCTCCCTTATATTGTATATTGTTTTGGTATTTTCATGCGTTTTCTTTTTCTCATCCGTTTCGGATTTACCCACTTATTTAAGAAGTGATTACTTATAGGTACAAATGGCCTACGTCTGTGACAAATGGCCGACGTGAGGCTTATTGACGTCGGCCACATTAACAAAAAGGTTTTCGGAAAAACTGTATTGGCATCATTACTTTTATATTTAAAAAAAAATTAACTGAGATATTCATACTGTTAGAACTTCCCCGGCATGGGGTAAGTTTTAACAAATTTTTTAAACAAGTAAAATGCCTTTCACCATTACAACGTATATAAATACATTTATTTTTATCGTTGAAATTGATTTATATAGAATTATTGCCATTTTACATTTTGATTTGTGTGTGGTTTGCGGGTCCCTGATTTTGGTGAAATAATTTGGCATTGGTTTGTACATTTATTTCTTTATCGTTTCTATTGATTTATAATTATTTATTGGTATTTTTTGGTGATTATTTCGACTTCAAAATCTCCCAATCATACAGGATGTTACACCACATTGTAGCATACATATTAGATATACTGATTATAGGTTGTACTATATTTCCACATAATTTGGATATTGTTAAACTTTTTCTTGGTATAAATAAGCCTAAAGAGTGTCTGAATGATTTTTATAGTGATATATTTTAGATATGAATTCCTTTTCTATATTACGGTCGATTCTCACGAAATGTGGGCAGTCAGTGTTTTTGGATTCTAAGTTTCACTGAGGGTATGTTTTTATTTTTTTTGTTTATTTTTTATTCCCATCTCTTAGATCCCATTTCGAGCTTTCCTGCCATATATGGTTTATTGATCTGAAAATGTGGATTTCATGACTACTCATTTTAACTATCTAAGCCACTTTAACTCCACTTACCTTTACCCCCACACCAGGGGAGACTTGGAGAACCTGGCATGGTCTGTGCGGAGATAGGCACCCTATCTACCTTCAGGGTAGGGAATACCTTTTCGGGAACCGGAATTTAAAAGGGCCTACGGGATTCGGGAAATGGGATTCAAGAGGGGGTCTTCCCTACCCTGTACCTTGTCCCAACTCACCCCGCTCTCCCCTAGGCCTGAAGGTAAAATCACCTATCAACAAGCAGAATTTCGTCTTAGATATTCACTATTTTCTATCTGGTAAGTCAGGCCAAGGAAATAAAAATTTTGTTATAATATTCACTATTTTCTATCTGGTCATGGTACCCGCGGGTGTAACAAATTATAAAATGTATCTTTGGCGAATAGTATGGAACTGATAACTAGATTCTTAATAACAACACTTGTATATTTTCAGAATACTACCACCATGCGTTGTTAGGCTGTGGATGAGTTCCATGGACTCAGTGTGGTCCTGGATGGCATCAAGGATGCTACAGAATTCTGTACAAACAGAGGTCTTACAATCAGTCTTGTCACCAATACAAGGAGAAAGGCTTAAGGATGAAGCAAAAGGTAATACCAAAATTATTGCTAGAAAACTTATATTAACTCATTTAATTTTTATATTAACTCATTTATTTTCTAAAAGTGACTCAGTCAAGTCCATCACCACCACCTCAGTCCTACAGTCCCAACCCACCCACTGGCCAGCCTTTTTCTTACACCAGGCTGCTATAAATACATGGCTCATCCACTCCTCTGTTCCACTCCTCTTCAAACAGGCAGCTTCAGCCCTGATTCACTTTTGTCAACATCCACATCTAGCCCCATCACCTCAACATGCTTTACACCACCACTGATTGCTCCTTTTGCATTGTTGTACCTGGCTCCTGCAATGACCTCAGCAAAACGACTGCCGGCTCCAGCAGCAGCCCCCACCCCCCACCACACAAATACACCCCACCAGCCCCAACCCCCACCAACCAAATGAAGGTTGACTGAGCTTTCCCCACCCTGGTCGGACAGATTCAAGGGGGGATATCATAAACCAGATTATGGATGTAAGTTATGACTACCATGCATTTTCTGATTTAAATTGTATATGATATGGAGTTCCAGCTCCAATTACTCCATAGCAGATTAAACTAATCTACACTAATACTGAAAGGGTATCTTGGTATATAACAAGGAAGCTCAACTAAAAAGTGGAATCATCGATTGAATTGGTAGAAATGTAATCTAATGGATGTGTGGATATAGAAAAAGAATATTGATGTAGCTAAGTATGTACTGGGTAATCTTATGCATTGATTGATATATCCACAGGTGTGCCGTTGACCTGCAAAGGACAGTCTCCTGATCATTGCGACCTGCCTCATTGTGGAGCTCCTGGTACTGCCAGACAATTTTGGGACAAAGAATGGGAACAGGGATTGATGGGTTACTCTTCCAGCATATCAACATCATACGGAAGCTGGTGAGGGAGAAGCCAACAAGTCAAAGGCAAAGTAGACAGCATTCTGATCCCATTCAAGGTAATTAAATTATCATAGAAAACAATTGAGGTGGAAATATGTATCAAAGGGGGGAGTGGAGAATGTACAATAAATATATGAATGAATATACAATGGGAAGAAATAAAGATACATTGTATATTCTTACCAGCCAGGAATTACCCGTAAAAGGAATTGTTTTCCTTCCTAAGGGTGAAGGAATTCACAGACAACAGGCCCCTTATCCTGGGGAACAATGCCTTCCTGTCATTTGATTACAAGATATGGACAAAAATGACACAAATGACATTTAAATTGTTTACACAGATCTATATTTATTCTGGTTCTGCTTATGTGTTTCTCAAACATTTAATGTTAATTTCAATAAGAATGGCAAATCAAATATCAAATAATCAATGAATTCGAATCATTTTAAAAATATGGTTCCTCATGTGAAGGAAAAATATCATTGTTTATTCTCTTTTTGCTGAAAAAATCGATTGTTATGAACTAGATTATTTACTGAGCTGTTCAACTGATAAATACAATGTTTTCTCTCAGATGAAAGTGCAATGGCAGTCAACCATTTCCTGTTAGTGGCAGACAAGTGGATACTGTGCAGTGAAATGTCGACCTTTGCCTCTGTACCAGCCATGCCTATGTTGCTGTCGACAGTTCATACTAAACATCAATTCCAGCCCACAGGCACCTGCTACTATGAATTGCGTCTCAAGGTATGTTATAACCATCAAAATGTAGCATGAATAATACAACCTTGGCCTATGTGCAACAATAGTTACATACCCTGGTCCCACGGATTAGGGTTTTGAAAACTCACTGAAATGGATCTGGAAAAGTCTGGAATTTCTTCTGACCACAAGCATGGAGACTCATATTATCATCCACACTAATTATTTGTTGTGTATGACATTCAAGTCTGCACACATACTTCTTAAAAGATATTTACTCCCCCAAAAAGATTTTTTTGTGTTTCAACATGGCTTAATCATGTCTTGAGTGAGGTTACCTGGGTATTAGCTATTCCTAAATATTTTTTCAAAAAAGTTGAATTTAGTTATTTCATCTGCTCCAACAAACCTGCTTACGGCAACCGCAGTGCTGGAGAATGGCCTCCCAACCACTTCAGTCTCCGCAGATAGTTATAAAAGGGTTTTCACTGCCTCTATGTACTGATTTCAAACTTTCAACATGGTTTACTTTCAACCCAGGTGAAGTTACCTGGGTATTATTTTGTCTAAAAAAGTGTTTTAAAGCAAGGTTGATTTAGGCTGCGATGTAAGAACCAATTTGCGGTTGGGAAAGCCCCCCTTTCCCCTAATGATGCCATCATTGCACTGTGCGTAAGGGGCCCACATTATTAGAATTTCTTACTTTATGTAGGCTACAAATAATCATGGGATGGAGGGAGGAACACTGAAAATGAGGCATATGTGGAAGAATTTCTATATAACTAATTTATTTGTTGTTGCCCACTAATTTGTTACAACAATTATCCATACAGAAACAACAATTCCCAGAGAATGTGGCAACACATTTGACACTCCTCCATTTGTGTTTTCATTGCAAACATGAAATGAACTGATGTTAGTGGACAACAAAAATATTTGTCGCCGCTGCTTTTCTTCTAGTGGAGTTCCACTATAAGAATGTAAAATTATTAATTCTTAAAATGTTACAGCCTTGAAAAAAAATGTTTCAAAGAAACAAATTCGCAAATTGATTTGTTTCACATGTAAATATGAAATACTTCACATCATATACTGGGCAAGGAAAGCACATTTTTGTGGTTGCTCCAAACATGTTTCCCATGTGGTTCTTACACTATTTATATTTACATTTACATTTACAAGTTATTATTGACACACCTGGTTAGTAACACTTGGATTAATACCATCCAGGGAATCCCCTATAATTATTGTGTTCTCAAATCTGTCTTTCTTTCTTTAAGGGGTTCATTGGCATCAACCCAAAGGAGGGAACCACGTCAAGCAGACAAATATGAGGACTGAGATCCAAGGTCTATGAGAAAAGATCTTGTGCATCAGTAGTTGAATTATATAATTGAGAGAAAACAGAGATGAAGACAATAATGATGTATGTATGGTATGCAAACAAAGTATGAATTTAGACTATTGACTACACTACTATTTATTGAAATGGAACTGTCAATATCAAGAAATAATGTCGAGAGATGTGTACTTATGGTGTGTAGAGAGATATATAGCAGAGGTGCCAACTTCTATGAACTCGCTGTAGTAACTAAGATTTCAGTGTCTAAATCGATGCTATGATCTGTATAACAAAATCTACAATTTGGGGCAAATTTAGCACCACCACATGTCCAAGATGTGTGGTTTGTTCACCAAACCATCAATTATTTATAACAAGTTTTCACCATGGAGTATGTAGAAGTCAGTAAGTGCATCAGTAAGAATTCAGTAATTTTCGATCTGAGGCTCAGACCTTGGAAAATCAGTAGAATGCACTCAAACTCATGTTAATGAAAATAGATTCAAGGGAGAACATATATGGTGTCATAATTTAATATTTAATATTCCTTAAATTTTCCATACACAATCCCTTAACCATGTACAATGGTTAACCTGTTGATGGTATTGATAGCCCATCGTAAAGTCGAGATAGCCCATCGTAAAGTCTAGATAGCCCATCGTAAAGTCAAGATAGCCCATCGTATTGTCGAGATAGCCCATCGTAAAGGCGAGATAGCCCATCGTAACGTCGAGATAGCCCATCGTAACGTCGAGATAGCCCATCGTATAGTCGAGATAGCCCATCGTAACGTCGAGATAGCCCATCGTAACGTCGAGATAGCCCATCGTAACAACGAGATAGCCCATCGTATTGTCGAGATAGCCCATCGTAAAGGCGAGATAGCCCATCATAACGTCGAGATAGCCCATCGTAACGTCGAGATAGCCCATCGTATAGTCGAGATAGCCCATCGTAACGTCGAGATAGCCCATCATAACGTCGAGATAGCCCATCGTAACAACGAGATAGCCCATCGTATTGTCGAGATAGCCCATCGTATTGTCGAGATAGCCCATCGTAAAGGCGAGATAGCCCATCGTAAAGACGAGATAGTTGAGATAGCCCATCGTAACGTTGAGATAGCCCATCGTAACGTCGAGATAGCCCATCGTAACGACGAGATAGCCCATTGTAAAGACGAGATAGCCCATTGTAAAGACGAGATAGCCCATCGTATTGTCGAGATAGCCCATCGTATTGTCGAGATAGCCCATTTATAGGCGAGATAGCCCATCGTAACGTCGAGATAGCCCATCGTAACGTCGAGATAGCCCATCATAACGTCGAGATAGCCCATCGTAACAACGAGATAGCCCATCGTATAGTCGAGATAGGCCATCGTATTGTCAAAATAGCCCATCGTAAAGACGAGATAGCCCATCGTAAAGACGAGATAGCCCATCGTAAAGTCGAGATAGCCCATCATATAGTCGAGATAGCCCATCGTATAGTCGAGATAGCCCATCGTAACGACGAGATAGCCCATCGTATAGTCGAGATAGGCCATCGTATTGTCAAAATAGCCCATCGTAAAGACGAGATAGCCCATCGTAAAGACGAGATAGCCCATCGTAAAGACGAGATAGTTGAGATAGCCAATTGTAAAGTCGAGATAGCCCATCGTAAAGTCAAGATAGTATATATATGTTAAAATTATTCACTTTAGTTTTGTATCTTTTACGACTTTGCTATTGCGTCATTGCTGACCTAATTACGGCAGGATGCTTTCCTGTTCAAATAAAGCTTGCTCAGCGTCCCTTAGTACGACTGACGCCAAACAGTAAGGACGTGTCCTTGTTGCTGTCTGCACTTTGTAACCATATTTCAATAGGTTATGGGCCCAGACACCTTCAACTGTGGACGAAATAGTCAGTGAGTACTTTGTGCAGATGCCGAGCTAAATTTTGTGAACTTTTGAGTGCAGGAAAGAACTTTTATGTGACTTAGAAGTTTGGAGTTTTCTGTGTACACTCAAATTGAAAATGGCGGCAAATACAGCATCTATTTCTTCACTCAAGGGAGGTAACTACCCAACATGGAAGTTACAGTGCCAAATGGCCTTGATGAAGGATGGGCTGTGGAATATTGTACCAGGGACTGAAACTCGACCAACTCCAGAGAATGGTGATGCTAGGGTAAAGTTTGATAGTAGATGGGACAAAGCCTTGGCCATCATTGTTCTATCAATTGACCCAGCTCTCTTGTATTTGGTTGGAGAACCCACAAGTCCCGTCGCAGTATGGACCAAGCTCGCGGATCAGTTTCAGAAGAAGTCATGGGCCAACAAGCTTCATCTGAGGAAGAAACTGTATTCATTAAAGCTGAAGGATGGTGATTCTGTACAGGATCACATAAGGACAATGACTGAAACATTCAGTGCACTATCAGTAGTTGGGGACGCCATTACTGATGAGGACCGAGTAGTGCACCTTCTCGCCAGCTTACCGGACTCCTACGGCATGCTTGTTACGGCGTTCGAGGCATGTACAGATGTGCCTAAGATGGAAGTAGTCACGGAGCGACTGCTCCATGAGGAGAGAAAGTATGAGGATGGTACTTCCTCACACAGTACAGCATCGGAGAAGGCAATGTTTGTGAGGCGACAAAAGGGTCAGAAAGCGACTGCTAAAGGACCTAAATGCTACGGTTGTCAAAAGATTGGCCATATTAAGCGTGAGTGTCCCGCGCTTAAGAAGTCCGAGGGTAAGGACAAAGGAAAGAGCAAGCCACACAGAGCGCACAGCGCCAGGGAGGACAGCGGCTCTGACAGTGACTACGTCGGGCTGACTGTGATAGACGCTCTGTCCGTCAAGGGGGCAGCACCGGGAGGATGGATCATTGACTCTGGAGCCACGAGTCATATGTGCAATGATAGGTCTAAGTTCCTTACTTATACCCCTCTTGATCAACCACAAGGAGTTACAGTGGGAGATGGGTATGATCTACCTGGAGTAGGGACTGGAACTGTATCACTGGAAATGGAACTCCCTGAAGGTAAAGTGAAGACTGCTAAACTGAGAAATTCCTTATAGGTGCCCGAGCTCTCTTTCAATCTCCTTAGTATTTCTCAGGCCACTCGCTATGTAGAGAGTAGTGTATTTACTCATCATGGATGCCAATTTATTGACTCTAATGGTGAGATTGTGGTAACAGGAGAGAGAGTAGGAGATCTTTACTATGTGAACTGTAAGGAGAACCACCACATTGCAGCTGTGACACAGAGAGGGAACAAGCCCACTGAAGAACTGTGGCACAAGCGATATGGACATCTCGGCAATCAGAATATGAGGAAACTAAACGCAGAAAGCATGGTTGTTGGACTGGACTGTGCTATGAATGGTGATGTAAGTGTGTGTGAACCATGTGTTCAAGGAAAACATCATCGCACCAAGTTTCCTACCAGTGGTGCAAAGAGAAGTGAAGCAGTGTTGGGTTTGGTACATAGTGATGTGTGTGGGAAGATGAGTACCAAATCACTCAGTGGCTGTGAATACTTTCTAACCTTTGTTGATGACAAGACTCGGTACACCTGGGTGTATGTGCTAAAACACAAGGACCAAGTGTTCAATCAATTTCTGGAATGGAAAGCCCAGGTAGAGACTTCTACGGGCATGAAATTGAAGGCACTTCGGTCTGACAATGGTGGCGAGTATACCTCAACAGAGTTTCAAGCCTATCTAAGGAAGGAAGGAATCAGACAGGAGCTAACTGTACCAAAAACGCCGGAGCAAAATGGAGTTGCGGAGAGAATGAACCGCACGATCGTCGAGACAGCTCGCTGTATGCTGTCTGAGTCTACACTCCCCCGCAAGTTTTGGGCAGAAGCTGTGTCTACAGCTGTGTACTTGAGGAACCGGAGCCCAACCACTGCAGTTGAGGGAATGACCCCTTATGAGTCTCTGACTGGTGAGAAACCTCATGTAGGTATGCTGAGGGTGTTTGGCTGTCTAGCCTATGCTCACATACCTAAGGATGAAAGGAAGAAATTCGATCCTAAAGCCAGGAGGTGCATCTTTCTTGGCTATGGTACCACTACCAAGGGATACAGACTGTATGATGTGAAGCGCTCCAAGGTGATTCTCAGCCGTGATGTCATCTTTGATGAGACAAAGCATGGGGTTGAGAAGGAGCAATCTGCTGTGGAGAAGGAGCCCGAACCCGTGGTTAAGAAGGAGCCTAGCTGCTCTATCGAGACAACCATACTCCTTGACAGCAGTGACAACGAGTCTGTGGTAGAGGAAGATGTACCAGTGGTAGAGGAAGTTGAGCAAGTGATAGAGCCAGAGGAGCCAGCAGCTCAAAGGCCACGTCGTGAGAGGAGAGCACCTAACATGTATGGCGAATGGGTGCAACTGACTCACACTAATCCCCAACCAACTTCTCTACAGGATGCAGTATCAGGACCAAACAAGAAGAAATGGCAGGATGCCATGAAAATGGAGATGGACTCACTCCATGGAAATCAAGTCTGGGACTTGGTTCAACTTCCAAAGGGCAGGAAGACGGTCGGCAGCAAGTGGGTGTTTAAGGAGAAGTTGGGAGCAGATGGAACCATCGAGAGGTTCAAGGCAAGGCTAGTTGCACAAGGTTTTTCCCAACAGTACGGACTGGACTATGATGAGACCTTCAGTCCAGTAGTGAGGTCAGAGTCAGTCCGCACAGTGATTGCACTAGCTGCAAGAGATAATCTCCATCTGCATCAGCTCGATGTGACAACAGCCTTCTTAAATGGCACCCTGAAGGAGGAAGTGTATATGAAGCAGCCAGAAGGGTTTAAGGTTAGAGGCAAAGAAGATCTCGTCTGTAGGCTAAAGAAGAGCATCTATGGCCTTAAACAATCACCACGCTGCTGGAATGCTGCACTCGACGAACACCTGTGCAAGATTGGGTTCAGCCAATCTACTAATGACCCGTGTATATACACATCAGAAGGAGGATTGGTGATTCTTGCTGTCTATGTTGATGACATAATCATAGCAGCAGGAGATGAACACAAAATGAGGAAGGTGAAGAAGGCCATCGCTGATGAGTTTACTGTGACCGACATGGGTAAACTCAAATACTTCTTGGGTGTAGCTGTTGACCAAGAGACAAATCCTGTGAATATCTGGATGGGTCAATCAGCTTACACTGAGAGAGTGCTTGAGAAATTCAAGATGAGCGAGGCCAAACCTGTGGCGACGCCAGTGGACACTAGCGTCAAACTCACCAAATCTAATGAAGATAGTGAGGCCGTCAACCAGTCGCTGTATCAATCAGCTGTTGGCAGCCTAATGTACTTATCTACATGGACAAGACCAGACATCACATATGCTGTGAGTAATGTAGCTAAGTTCTGCTCGAAACCATCAAACGAGCACTGGACGGCAGTGAAGCGAGTCATGCGCTACCTGAAGGGGACCATCGACTATGGTCTATGCTTCGAGAAGGGAAATCCAGGCGACTGTCTTGGTTTCTCCGACTCTGATTGGGCCGGCGACATCAATGACCGCAGATCCACCTCAGGGTACATTTTCCAGATCTGTGGTACCGCCGTCAGCTGGAGAAGTAAGAAGCAAAGCTGTGTAGCTCTCTCCACCGCTGAGGCCGAGTACATGGCTTTGGCAAGTGCTGCTCAGGAAGCAGTCTGGATGAGGCAACTCGTTGGTGACCTAACGAACGCATCAACCACCCCAATGCTGATCTACGAGGATAATCAATCAGCTATTTGCATGGCCAAAAACCCCCAGTTTCATGGTCGTGCAAAACACATTGGTATTAAGTACCAATTCATCCGTGAGCAAGTGGAAAACGGTACCGTAGATTTACAGTACTGTCCCAGTGAGGACATGGTCGCAGACATCCTAACCAAAGGTCTGAATAAGGAGCAGTTCCACAAGCTCCGCACCATGACTGGAGTGAAGAGGCCTAGTGACAATTAGTTTTTGTCAAACCTACTTCACTCTAACACTGAGAAGAGACTTTCTTCTCAAAATCTCTATTTTTTAGAACTGAACTCTCATTATAACTGAAAGATGCTATAATTCTAAGTCACGTCCTTAGTCAAATGTTATTGCTAAGTCAGGTAGTTTGTCTACTGTGTTTAAATTCTGACTAATGATCTGATAAATAATAAGGTGCTAATACCAGGAGTATTTCTAGGATAATTGAAAGGTCTGTTACTAACTTTGTGAGTAAAACATATATATAGCAAATATGAATTGTGTGTAATCTTAAACTGTAGGATACTTCACAAGCAAGTGAAAAGGAGTGTTAAAATTATTCACTTTAGTTTCGTATCTTTTACGACTTTGCTATTGCGTCATTGCTGACCTAATTACGGCAGGATGCTTTCCTGTTCAAATAAAGCTTGCTCAGCGTCCCTTAGTACGACTGACGCCAAACAGTAAGGACGTGTCCTTGTTGCTCTCTGCACTTTGTAACCATATTTCAATAATATAGATATATATCACTCATACCTCGTGCTATATTTCAGGCAGCAACACGATCTCATTAGACTGACCGTGGTTTAAGTACTAACTACATAGAAATCCGCCCATGTTTTCCCCATGTTTTGACGCCTCAATGGATATAGTTTTGCCGCGCGGCATAAATTCGCGTCAATGAAAATGCAGCCTAATAATTATGAAAACAAATCAAAGACCTCGGATCTCTTACTGTACAAATCCAAACATAGGAGAACTTGACGTTTTTTTGTATTTGACAGGGGATCAAGGGGTGGAATGTTTGGTGGGTGAAAGGGGGCCGTTAGGGGGTGGGGATGTTGGATGGGTTTAGGTTGTCAGGGGTGCTTATTGAAGGGAGCTGGGAGGGAGTTCTGGCTGGGAGTTTTGCCGGTCCGGCAAAGATCTAATATATGTGATGTGTAACAGGAAAATGAGTCACAAGTCTCAAAAGTTTTATTTTTCAAAGTGAATTATTCACAACATCTCTTTGTTGGAAAGTTCTCATTTTTCAGGTATCAGGTTTCAAGACAGTGTATTAAATATGTCTATGCATTTATAAAAGCATCCTATGGAGTATATTTTAGCTACTAGTAATTGTCCACCCAAACATCTTAAAACTTTATTTTCAAAAATAAAAATATCAAACTTAATATATAGAATTACTTATTAAATGTATGAACGTTTACCATCGTTAGAATTCGATTGGACATATCTTTTCAAATATAATGAAATCTCAAAAAACATTTTTTGCGACTTGTGACTTATTTTGCTGAAACACATCACACACATATATATACAGTGTAACCTATCTATTGAGACCACCCTTGGGACTGAGAGAAACTGGTCTTAATAGAGGGGTGGTCTCTATAATGAGGTGGTGTTTATGTGAGGTTCCATAGTATGTCCTATTTCGTAGAAGTCAAGTAGGCATGTTCCGGGTTGGCCGCCGAGCTGGACCAATTCTCCTCAACCAAGATACCAGTTCGCCGAGGAAAAGACTACTCAGGAAAATGGTTCTAGGCAGATTAGGAATAGTATTTGTTAAAATAACATTTGAATAAAGAAGAAAATTCAGTAAATTAACAATTAAAATTAATTTGCAACAGGCCTTACAAAAAGAAACGCGTCGCCGTCTATCGGAGGAATATTAGACATGTTTAAATATGTGTTGGCGATAAACATTGCATCGCGGACGTCACCATGCTATTGCGATTAATTGCAGCTTGGTCACTCGTCTAGTATTTGAATTTTGATTTACTTTATCTGTGTATTGATTAGCTCGTTGATATTTTTCAACGTTTCACAGATCGATGCTTTTAGGTCTGTTTTTCTCTTCTCTGTATTTTTTAAAAACAATTGTATTGTTTTGCATTTTATGCCATTGTATTTGTATATATACCATATGAATCGATGAGGATCTGGAAAGTTGGAATTTGGTCCACCGCATAGCGCTTTGGGCAGACGCCGTTGATTTAACATTGCGCCCTGTTTATGTTGGTCGCTGTAGACGACCATGTTATATTTCACCGACCGGGCGCTATAGGCTGTCATGCTGAGTGTTTGGACGTCATATAGGCGGCAAGGTTAAACTTGTTAGCTCTATACAGCAAGGGTGATTTATGGGCCAGGCCCTGAATGAGATATTTATTATTTAATATGTTTATTTAAAGTTTGAAAGAGCCGTATTGCCTTGCTGTTTGGTCGATTACCGTTATCTTATGTTCTATCTATTTAACTTATGTTCACTTTTGTGAAACACCTTTTTTTGATTTATTTATTTATTCTGAACTTTACCTTTTGATCCTTTTGGAATATTTTTTGGGCCTTTTTGCCGTGCCTATTGGTACATTTCTATTGCTTTAAGGACAATCATCCACACAAGGTCGTGTATACATGCCTGAGTGATCATTCGCAGGGCATGACATGGAATTGTGCAAGTTTGGAGGAGATGTGTTTGTAGGCTAGTCATAGAGAGTTTACAAATTGTTAAGAAGTCACTTTAAAGCGTTTCTTTCACTGCAGATAACTATCCTTTACCCCACCTGTTTACTTTATGTGCCTTTTGGCCAGACACTATTGTTGTCAGAATTTTTTTCTTTTAACCTAGTGCATTCTTCTGAGTCTTCACGGAACTAAAAATGCCTCTCACTAGGCCAAGGTTAAAAAAAATGGATTTCACTGTGGGCCCTCCTAGGGGCCCAACTATTGGTCCAATGTACCAAGCCCCCAAATCAGAGGTAAATTGGATAGGTATTATTGCAGTGGTCGTTCTTATTTTTGTTTGCTTACCAAAGATTATTAGATGTCTTTATAGAGTGTATGTGTGCTTGAAGGCCTGTTGCCTTTGCTGCTGTTGCCGTAAAGCCAACAGCAGCAATGCCAACAGAATCTGCCTTCGCCTCCAGCAGGGAGAGAGGGGTTTAGAGATTAGTCTCTCCTCCACTATTTTTGAGAGAGAGACTCTCTCCGCTGCTGAAGCCCCTAGAATGGCATGCGCGCAGGTATATATGCCGATAGGGGTTGCTATATCTCTTCTCCTCAGTGGGTCTCCGCTGGAGTGGTCCCATCGCGGTAATCCACCAAGGAGGCCTACTCGAGATTGATTTGCCTCGTCAAAAGTCTATTTCTTGTAAGAAATATCGTGTGCTGGCTGCCGTGCTGGAGGAAGGCGAGGTTCGCTGGACTCATGGTGTGGAGGCCAGTAGATGGAAGTCCCCTCGAACTGGAGGTGGTTCAGAGGCGAGGCACTTCAAACTTTTCTCTCTCTCCGCTGAGAGAGAGAGAGGGGGAAGAGAGTGATTCTCACTTTATTGTGAGCCTTTTGTATAGTTGTTTATAATATTTAACATTTTTGTATAAACTCTTATGTACAGATTTTTTGATTTAATTTGATTTAGAAAATATTTTATTCAGGTCTTCAACATTTCCACACGTATACAGTATGAATATTTTCAGGACAGCCTGAAATAGATGGATGGATAAATAGATGGATTTCTGCTATATTTTTATATTCTTATTATTACTTAGCAGAAGCATGGAGCACTTATGTTTTGCTCTAAAGATTTCTCATTTTATTATTATTGTTTCTGGTTAGTTAAAGAGGTAATCTGGGAAGGCCAGTGTCAGGCCCCACTTTCACTGCGCCTTGTCGGTCTTTCTCCGGCCGTTTATCATGTTTAGGGCGGGTCTAGTAGCTAGACCTTGCCGGCGCTATCATTCGAGGAGGCCGGTCGCCGACGCAGGCTCTCGCCTTGGGCCATCCCTGCGCGGCCGGTCAAGCGTTCAAGCTAGTGTTTTCTCAACTCTTGTATTCAATCTTCTTATTGTCCTAGCTTGTTCCTGTTTCTCGAATGTGTAGCAAAATGCTTTTATATACCATATTTATGAAACAATTCCGTATGTAATTTCCATCTTGATTATTTCTTTATTAGTAGTAATAGTCACCACCGTCAACCCGGGATTTTGTGAGTAATGGTAGGAAATGGTAGAGATTTTGGACGATTTGATTGACAGGTTACTCATTTTTACTCATTTTCTCGCGCGCAGCGCGGCGCGGCAGGCAGCGTGCGGTAGACGCGGTGAGACGGCGCGCGGTAGACGCAGTAGAGACGCGCGCACGCGCGCGTATCGCGTTGGTAGGGGGATATGGGTGGGGGAGAGAGAGAGAGAGGGTGGTGGTGGTGGTGGTGGTAGTGGGGGTGTGGAGAGGACAGGGGAGAGATTGGTGTCTTTGCCTATGTATATGTACTTGGGGATTAAGTGTGTATAAGGGTGGGGAAGAGGGGGTGTTTGGATGGGTGATTGTATGCTTTTGTTGGGCTGTTACATGGATGGAGGTGAGCGGGTACACGAGAGATGGCGTGTAACAAGAGATGAAGTGTATAGAAATCCTTTATTTGAACATGGTTTATCCATTTGAATTGGGTATATAGCATAAAGCGCATCTTAAAGTCCTACGTTAATCCTTTTATGAGACGTTTCTGGGTGCATGCTTTGCGCTTTTTAGTTAGTGTCATTTGACGTGGATGGGTATGGGGTGGATATTGGTAGATATAAATTACTTTTGCTATTTGATTCGGAACAACAATGGCAACGTGCACAAATTGCGTAAGGGAAGAATGGCGTTTCAAAGGCTAGAAATATGTGGTTGAGATTAAGATCGTCACAGCAGTTGTCATCCCATATCCATATCGTCTAATGGGAGTTGTTTTCCGCAGTAACAGGACACATGGCTTTTTCCCTGCCTTATGAGTTGTATTTTCCAATCGAGCAGGTATTGGTGTGAAATGAGTGTATCTGGGTATTGTTCCTTTCTTTGACTGAACATTAGCATTAATCGGCTGTGTGAGCATGTATTTCCTGCCGAGAGGACGGGGAGAACTTCAGCTGCGTTGAAATTATTCAATCTTTTGGTCTTTAATGTGTCGATGAATATGATTGCTGAGTTGAATGGGCACTCATTGGTAAATCCTGTATATTCCAAAAAGGTTCCAGGAGGAATAAAGAACTCTTTGGTTTGTTTGAATAATTTTTGCACTAGCACTAGTTTATAGTGTGTTGCGAAGTCGTGGAAGGCTCTATGTGAGATGAAATTGGTATTCTTTTTAATGAATAGAATTTTGAGTCCTGCGCTTTTAACAGGGCGCCACTCTTCCCCGTTTGATAGGCAAGCATTTGCTATAGCATTTGCTTTATCTTCACTGCAGATGTTGAATTGAACCCCTGTGTTATCGCGTATGAATTCTTGCAGAATTTGTAGTGTTCTACGTGGGTTTTCCATGGCTTTTTTTTTCTGTGCATTTCGAATGCGATTGAGATATCTATATCTGTATGGACCCATTGCGTTGAGGAGACTGTTTGTTTTGAGTCGGGCGACGCTCGATCTTTCTTTTAATAAACCCAGTGAAATGTATTGCCTCATTACCTCACCAGGTGAAATTGGTCATATGTTACATTGTACATATATATGGTGGAAAAAGAGCGTGTGATTAATTTGAAAAAACATTTGACCATGGAAGAAGTTACGTATGAGGAAGTTACTCAATTTTCCGATGCAGTGCAATTATACTTTTGGGCTCTTGAGCGAGGAATAGAGCGGCATAAGTATGTTCAAGGACAAATGGCTTATTTACGACAAGTGAGTGCCCCTGGAGTTTGGAATTACGACTTTGGAATTATGCCTTTTGGGAATACTGTTGTGATTTTATTTTTACTATGTCTATGTTATGATATTGTAGATGGAAGCAGCTAATAGGGAGAGGAGTACTTTTTGTATGGTGAGCTATTTTTATATTTTATATTGACTGCATTAGTGAAAAGTGAAGAACTGATTACAGTGAGTTGATTAGAGTGAATTTTTTTTTTTTTTCTATAGCTTCCAACGACTACTCATGAACTGAGTGCAATTGCTGCTCCTGCTGCTGCTCCTGCTCCCTTACCGGCTCATTTGCCTGTGAGTGTACCTGAGGAGGGGGATTTGTCACCGTTAGATTTGTCTATTCCGCTGGATATATCAGAGATTGATTTCCACACTACAGAGATTGAGGCTCCCACACTACAGTCCATTATTGAGGAGTATGGAATAGATAAAATGGACAATGTACCAAGCGATTTGGATATATTGAATGCCTTGGAACAGCAGGTAACTTCGGGCTTTATTAGGCTTTAGTAGAATATTCGGTTTAAAAAATATAACTAAGAGATGAGAATTACAATGTATATTTTTATTTAATAGTTAGCCGAACAAACTACATTTTCTGGGGGAGAAGGTACAGGGAAGAAACCACTTGAAGTGGACGCGGAGAAGAAGAAGAAGAAGGGGGTGGTTCAAGTGCCCCTGGCTGGTTCAGTGCTTTACAGTCCCATTTCATCATGCGACAAGGGTTCAAGAGAGTCTGTTGTACTTCCGCCGCTGGCGCCGCAGGAGGGCGTTGTGGAGGAGGTGGCGGAGGAGGTGGTGGCGGAGGAGGTGGTGGCGGAGGAGGAGGAGGCTGTGAAGGCTGAGACATTCCAGCCGCGAGCTCAGGTAAAATTCCTGTCTTGATTTTTTTCTGAAAAATACAAAAAATGTTGAAGAGTTGAAAGTGGCTCTACAATTTATTTTTTATATTTTAGGAGCTTTGTGACAAATGTGGATTAATGGTTGAATCTAATTCCAAGACTTCTGCCATGCATAATTTGGGGAAGTGCTTTTCCCTTTCCTTTGCTCCTGAGGAAGAAATGGATTATGGCAATGATGATGATGAAGTGGTGATGGTTGATGATAAGGCTTTTAAAATCTTACTTGAACATGAGGAGGATCATGAGGAGGAGGAGGAGGAGGAGGAGGATCATGAGGAGGATCATGAGGATCATGAGGAGGATAAGGAAAACATACATATGGGAAAAGTAAATACTTTACTTAAGAAAATAAAAGTCATACGTTATTCAGAAATTGATTTTTTATTTTATAATCTTTCTTTTTTTTCCTTACAGAAACCACCCCGTTTTATTTTGTGTCAGTATTGCGAAAAGCCATTTAAGCGCAAGTATAATTGTCAACGGCATGAGGTGACTTGCAAACTTCGCCTAAAGCCTTGTGGAGATTGCGGCTACAAGCCCTTGTCCAAAGCCGATGCCATTCATCACGCACGTTTTCACAACAGGACCTATAGGTGTCGTACATGTGATGAAAAATTTGCAAATAGACGTGCTCTTTACTTACACCGAGGTCGACTGCATGGAAGAGGCGGCGAACTTCAACCAGAGCCTTGGGATCCTGAAAACGCGCCCTTTGATGATCCCGCTATGGAAGAGGTGTTTAATGCAAATAGAGGCCATGTGTTACGGAATCACGCAAGAGGCGATTTATCCATTGTGTTTAACTTTCCAGTGGATGATTTGACTCCGGCTGTGTTTGAAAGTCAAGTGGATAGCATGTCTACTGAATTAGACCAGACTTGTAAAATTGATGTGTCTTTAGGTATTTTATTGAGGCATAGCGAGATGGGAGAATATCGTTATTTTGTCCCTTTTTCGAACGCGTCTTTATTTGATGAACCAATGTACATATCCAAACAGAAGGACTTTGATAAGTTGAAAGAGCGATTAATTAACTTGGACGTTGATGAGCTCATTAGGCAAATGAGGCCTAATTCCAAATGGAAGCCTGTGATGGTTTTGAATGTAAACTACTTTGTAACACTAACCAATTGGCCGTTAGGTCGCGGTCTTTGCCCGGATTATCTCCGCCGAAAGACAAGTGTGATTACTTTGGATACCAAACCCAATTCCAGACATCGAGATCCGATCAAAGACAAACTTTGTGCCTTTCGAGCCTTGGCCTTGCATATGGGCTGTGAATTTGAACATTTAGACACCTTTGCAGAGAGGTTGTATAGAGAATGGTGGCAATACAATGAAAGTGTTTTGAATGTAGCCTTGGACGAAGACCCGACTTTGTACAAAGGCTTGCTCATGGAGGAGTTTTCCGATTTTGAGCAGTGTTTTAGTGTTTGTTTACAGGTATATGATTTACAACCCAATGGCGCCGTGCTTGTGAGGTATTTATCGCATGAAAAGTTTAATTCTGTGTTGTATTTGAACCTTTATGAGGATCACTTGAGCTATATTTCGGATTTTAAAAGCTTTGCCAAAAAGTTTGAGTGTGAAACATGTCAGCGGATATTTAAACACAAAACCGACTTGACAAGGCATCGGTTGGTTTGCTTAGCGCAGACGAAATTCCAGCTTTGTGGGGGAGTTTACTGCCCGAGCAAGACCGTTTTTGAAGACCTGGAAGACGTTGGGATATGCAGCGATGATGTTACATTCTCGTGGTTTGCTGCATTTGATTTTGAGTCGATATTGGCCACGACACACAAACAGAATTCAGAAAAGTTAGTTTGGGTGCAAAACCACAAACCTATTTCTGTGAGTGTGTGTTCGAATATTGAGGGCTACACCGAGCCTTTGTGTTTTGTGGAGGAAAACCTTGATGAGCTGCTAGGGAGCATGTTTTCTTACTTGCATTTATTGCAAGAAACATCGTTTGCCCTTGCTAAACAAAAATGGCAAAAGGTGACTTTGGAGTTGGAACGACAGTTGGCATTTTGGCAGGTACCTGAAACTATGGATGATGCTAGCAATGATGATGATGATGATGGTGATGATGATGATGAGGAGGAGGAGGAGGAGGAGGAGGAGGAGGAGGATGGAGAATTAGAAGAAGCTTGGTTTGTTGAAACCGAAGTGGACGAGAACCGCTCAAAGAAAGTAATGCACCAATACCTTGTGAGGCTGAAGGAGAAATTTGAGGATTACATGAGTGTGTTGTCTGTGTTTGGGTTCAATTCATCGAATTACGACATTAATTTGGTGAAGGAACTATTCTTTAAGCACATGAATTTCAACGATAGGAAAAATTTTGTAGCCAAGCGAAATAACAGCTATCTTGTGGTTCAGAACGAGCGCTTGAAATTTATGGACATTGCCAATTTTCTAGCGCCTGGCTGTTCCTATGCCCAGTTTCTCACGGCGTTTGGGGTGAACGGCGAGCTGTCAAAGAAATACTTTCCATACGAATACCTTACCAGTGCTGATAAATTGAATGACACTCAACTACCGCCGCATGAGGCTTTTTATTCCACCTTGAAAAACTCCAATATTTCCAAAGAAGAATATGAGGAGATGCAACAGGTTTGGAGGGAGAAAGGAATGAAAACACTACGGGATTACCTTGTGTATTATAATAACAACGATACGTTGCCATTTTGTCTGGCCACCTCCAAACTGCAGGATTTTTACCATAGCCGTGGTATTGATGTGTTCAAGAATTCAATCAGTTGTCCTGGAAGCGCACGAAAGATGCTTTACCAATCGGGGAATGAGCATGGAAGCTTTTTCTGCAAGATTTCTCCCGAGCATAGAGACCTGTAAGCGGTGATTAGCAGAAATATCATTGGCGGGCCCTCCATTATTTTCAACCGCCGACTGATAGCCGGCGAGACTTTCTTGAGACCCGGCTCGGAATTGAAAGTGGAAAAGATCATGGGGTATGATTGCAATGCCCTGTATTTGTATGCCATCGGACAGGAGATGCCTACGGGATTTTACATTAGACGGGAGAGGGATTGCGACTTTAAGCCTGAGAAGATCCAGAGACATATGTTGATGTATGCCTGGATGGATTGGTTGAATTTTCAGGATCCTTCCTTGGAAATTAAGCACGCGTGCAACTACGGCAAGGAAGTGAGGATAGGGAGCTTTTTAGTGGATGGCATTTCGCGCAACAAACTGGAGAATGGCAAGAACCTTATCATAGAAGTATCGGGGTGCTACTTTCACGGTTGCCCTTGCATGAGTGGTAAGATGGGTGAGAGAGCGAGATTGAAAAAGCTGAAACGGACCATAGAAAGAGAAGAACTCTTGAAAGAATGGGGCTACGAAGTGAGAAACTACTGGGAGTGTCGGATTCGCAAAGAAGTGAAGACAAATCCTAAGTGGAAAGCTTTTTTGAAAAGCTACCTTCCATTGTTTTATTCCAAGCACCCGTCAAAAGTATCCGAAGAGGAGATTTTGAATGCAGTGCAATCCGAGGGGATATTTGGAATGGTAGAGGTCGATATTTCGGTCGATGACTCTGATGAAGCCAGGGCATACTTTGGCGAGATGTGTCCTTTATTTTGCACGACGAAAGTGCCTTACAAAGCGTTTGGCGAGCACATGCAAGCACACTGCGAGCGCTTTGATATTTCAAAGAAACCGCGAAAGTTACTGGTCTCTGGCATTCACGCCAAGCGACTATTGCTAGCCACTCCTTTGCTGAAGTGGTACTTGGATATGGGGTTGAAAGTGACGCATATTTACCAAGGCCGCGTGCTTTAGCACGTTTGTGAACGAAGTGACGGAGGCTAGATTAAAAGGAGACAGTGACCCTTCTCAAGCCATTATTGCAGACACAATGAAATTGCTTGGGAATTCTGCCTATGGGGGCTGCATTCTCAACAAGGAGAAACACAAATCTGTGATATATTCCAACAACAAAAACACAGTGATGATGAAAGCGAACAGCCCCCTTTACTGTAAAATGACAGAACTTGGAGAAAATTACTTTGAGATTGAGATGGCGAAACGGCGAATTGTGCTAGATCTTCCCATTTACTTGGGCTTTTTCATTTTGCAATACGCCAAGAAAAGAATGCTGGAATTTTACTACGGCTGTATTGATCATTACCTTGGGAGAGGTAACTTTTCTTTGGGAGAGACAGACACTGACAGTCTCTATTTTGCGATAAGCACCAAAACATTGCAAGAATCTGTTCGCCCGGAGGTAAAAAAACAATTTTTGGATGAAATATACGATCGATGCTCCGATGATTTGGATCCCGTATGGTTTCCTCGAGAATGTTGCGATACTCACAGGAAAAGAGACAAGAGAAAACCAGGCGCCTTTAAACTGGAAGCTGAGGGTCAGGAGCTGCTTTGCTTATCGAGTAAAACCTACATTTTGAAAAATGAAGACAAGGTCAAGTTTAGCTCGAAGGGGATTAGTAAAAGAGGATTAGATAATGTCTTTGATCTGTACGCTTCGGTGTTACAAACTGGCAAATCGAGATCAGCGGTGAATCGCAGTTTCAGAGCAAGGAATAACACCATTTACACCTACGAGCAAGCCCGCAATGGCTTTAGCTACTTTTACTGTAAACGTGAAGTTTTGCCCGATGGTGTATCGACACGGTGTTTGGACATGGTGCTGTGTCCCTGGGAGGAGGACGGAACTTGCTGGTTTGACGAGTCAGATCCTTTATCTTTGGAGTACCCATGCACCTTGAGGTGGGGGGAGTACATGTTTGCCAACGCAGAGCAGCTGTATTCCTACCTTCTTTGTTTGTTTCACGGCGAAGAGCAAAAATTAAGAAAGGTTCTTTATTACTCCGACGCCGAGTACCTTCGCACTGTGTTGAAAGACATTCGAGTAAAAAGTGAGTGGTATGAGGAAATGGGGAAAGTAATGCGTCAGATCTGCTTACTTAAACTGAAAACAAACAGGCAAGTAAGAGAATTTCTCCAAAGCACTCAAAAGGCGCCTTTGGTTTACTGCTTGTCAAATGAGCGTATATGGTCATGCGGTTTGACTAAAAAAGTTGCCTCTTTCGTTGAGTCGAAACACCATGTCGGGAACAACTTTCTCGGAGCGATGTGGGAGGCTATAAGAAAAGATTACAACCATTTGCTGAAAATAGATTTGCCGTGATGAAGACTGTAGCGGATGTTCCGCAGGCCTTTTTCCAGACCCCAACAACTGTTTGTTTGAGTGGGTGCACTGGGTGTGGAAAATCCTTTTTTGTTAAAAGACTTTTAAAGAACAGATCGACCATGTTTAGCCAACCGCCTGAAAGAGTGCTTTACTTTTACGGCATTTGGCAAGAGGGGTTTAATGATATGGCCTCCTCCTCCGACGTGGAATTTATTCAGGGTCTGCCCAATGACCTAATGAGCTATGCGGGTGGAAAGCCTGCTGTTTGGGTGATAGATGATTTGATGCATGACGTAGTGAACAACAAGGAGGCAGAGTGATTGTTTACTCAAGGAAGCCACCACAAAAACCTGACTGTGATTTACTTGAGTCAAAATGTATTCTGCCAAGGAAAATCGAGCAGAACTATCAATCTAAACACGCATTACAACGTGCTGTTTAAAAACCCTAGAGATGTGTTACAAATATCGCGACTGGATGCTCAAATGGGTATGGGAGGACTTCTCCGCCAAGCGTACAAAGACGCGACCAGCAAGCCTTGGGGCTATTTAATCGTTGATCTGTCACCACGAAATCATTCCGACTTGAAACTTTGGACTAGCGTGTTCCCTGAAGAGAACCCTGTGGTTTACATTGAATAATAATAATAATAATAATAATAATTAGCGCAACATGGCTCCCTTACACCCATCCATGGCTGACTATGAGAGCCGATTGGATAGTTTTAGGCATTGGATTCATCCCAAGTTTGCCTGTTGCAGGAACGGGTTCTTTTACACAGGCGTTGGAGATTGGGTGCAGTGCTTCCATTGCGGGATCAAAATACACTCTTGGCGTGAGGACGAGATCCCTGCCGTAGAGCACGCCTTCCATTCGCCTAAATGCGACCTGGCTAAAAGAAAACTTTTGGACGTTACTTACTCATTGGAGACCATACTAAAGCTTGTTGGAAAAGTGAGCGAGTACAAGGCTCAAGTATCCCAACTTACGTCACGTGTAGAGGGCCTACAAAGAAGCGTAAACTTATCCCGACGCCATCACATTCACTGGGCATGTGAACCAAACAGCTTTGCTGCCTTTTCGCTAGATGAGTGTGACGGACCTGGTGGGAGGAAAATAGACGACGACAACGACGACGACGACGACAACGACAACGACGACGACGAGCTGGGCTTTAACTTGAGTCATGTCACTATCTAAGGAAGGAGCATTTTTATCATTGTTTCTTTCGACTCCAAGCAAAATTCAGGCTGAGACATTACTTTCCACCGCCACAAATGAGCAAGTAAAAATGATAAGTGAAATAGCATGGAACCTACTCCATTTACCCTTGAGTCCAAAAGCTAAAAGGGAAGTACAAAAAAACAAAAGGCTACTCCAAAAAATTGGTGATAAAAATAAAAGCGTAAAGGTGAGAGCCCAATTGATCGACAAGAACCAAGGAAGGATAATTGACACTTTTCACTTGGTAAAAGAGCAACTTTTAAGCCTTACTACATGATGAGGAAAATGGTCCTTATCCCATTTGAGCGCTACACTTCCATTCAGAATGGTATGGGGGAAGGAGCTGCTGCTGCCGCTGCTGCGACACTTACCCCTTCCGGCAGTGATCATGGCGCCTTTCCTAGTTTCAACGCTTCTGAGCCCGGCAATGATGCTCCTGCTCCTGCTTTTGCTGCTCCTTCTTCTAAGCCTGATGATGCTCCTTTTCCTAAGCCTGCTCCTTCTCCTAAGCCGGCTCCCCCCGCTCCTTCTCCCGAGACTACAAATGCACGAGCTGCGCCTAAAACCTCACCCAAAAAAAACAAAAAAAGACTTGAACGCAGTGGGAGCAAGCGAGTTCCACCACCACCAGGCATTCCTGTCCAAGGTCAAAAGAGAAAAATCGAGCCTGATTGGAAAGCATTATGGCAACCGAGAGGTTTCTGAAAAAGATTTACTATGATCCTTCTCACCCAGCTGGATTTGGAACGGCGCGGCAATTGTACAAAGAAACCAAAACTAAAGGAATAAAGTTTGATGATGTGGAAAAATTTTTGGAGGGTGAGGAAACGTATACTATATACAATGAATCCCCTGCACCCAAGCGCAAATTACGCGTTGTAGCAGCCAAAAAAAAATATCAGTTCGATGCTGATAGCGCCCATTTGGTCAAACTGCGTGATAGCAACGATTCCTACCGATATTTTCTTGTAGCCATCGATGTCTTTACAAGGTATGGCTACACTCACCCTTTAAAAACCCTAAAGGGGGTGGAAATGGTCGCAGCATTGAGAACCATATTTAGAAAAGGAAAACCTGATGTGTTTCGCTCCGATGGAGGCCCGGAATTTGACAATAAATGGATGCACAATTACTTTAAGGAAGTGGGTGTAAAACAGGTGATTACTCGCAACAAGACCCAAGCATCGCTAGCAGAAAGGCTTATAGCTACGATTAAGCACAAATTGACAAAATATATGTATCACAAGCAAACCCACCGTTGGATCGACGTATTACCTTTAGCCACGAAAGCTTACAATCTATCGAGACACCGGATAATTAAGCGCTCTCCCAGCGATGCCTTAACAAGCTCAAACGTTGATTTATGGGATGCTCAGTACGGTCCGAGAAAGAAAAAGAGAAGGAAAGTGAGTAAATACGCGCCTCCGTTTAAATCCATATTTAAATTTGATGTGGGGGACACGGTGAGAACTTCAAAATGGAGGCACGCCTTTAGTCGAAAATACGACGAAAAATACACCCATGAGCTCTTTATAATCACATCCCGTCAAGCAAAGCAGGCCATTCCTCAATACACCTTAAAGGATTGGAACAACAAGGAAATAGACGGGCGTTTTTTCGAGCACGAGCTTCAGAAAGTCCGTGTGAGTCAAGACACACTCTATAAAGTGGAGAAGGTCATTCAAAAGAAGAAACTCAAGGGAAAGGCAGGTTTCATAGTGAAGTGGCATCACTGGCCGTCCTCCTTCAATAGCTGGGTGTCTGAAAAGGACTTGAAAAATATCAACGAGGCGCAATAATGTATTTATTTTTGTCCTCAAACGACTCAAAAAATGAAGTTCCAGGTAACTCGATCTGGGACTTTACAGTAGAACTTAGGAGTACAACCAATTTCCAGGAGAAAGCATGGGAGTGTGCGTTGATGGAATTGTACATAAAGGGAGTGGAAACATTAAAAGAAGAGCTATTTGTATACTGCAGCCTGTTGGAGTACAGCTCATTGTCTCAGGACCGCTTTCGAAACCTGCTCAAAATCGTTAATACCCCCGGTGAAATAGCTTTACCCTTTTACATGCCCGTTAAACCTGAGAGCACGTGCGATAAGATTCGGATATATATAAAAACAGCAAGTGGAGCAGTTCCCTCATTTGATACGGATGAAGTGAGGTGCACGCTTGAATTGAAAGTGTTAGAATGAGCTTTGTGAGCTACCTACCCGAAAAAGACAAGTGGGAAAATATTAGCAAAACAAAAAAGTCATTTGGAAAAGGAGCAGGAGGCATTGTAGAGGTTAATTCATCGGAGCAGGAAGTTTTGGAGCGAGCCAAAGCGGCTTTATTAGAGGAGAAGAAAAACATGAAGCCTCATTCATCACATAGAAGGGGTACTGTTCGCAAGACAAAAAAGCAACCTCGTAAAAGAACGAAGGGCGTCCAAAAAAAGAGAAAAAAGATCCCGAAAAAACGAGTAACCAAAAAAAGAGCAACCAAAAAAACTTCTGGGAAACGAAAATTTAGACGATAATATTAATAATAATATTAATAATAATAATAATGTCGGCCTCCACATACATATTGAGCAATGCTGATGAGGGAATGACTAAGCGCATGGATATTTTTAATCTGCCTGAGGTCGACACTTCTGTTAGAGAGGTGGACATAGTTGAATTTCAGTGACATTACTGAGCAGGAAAGATTGCTCGTCAACGGTGTTCCTATCAATATTACTCTGTATCAATCGACAGACGCCTTTAGGTTGCTTTACGATCCCAGCACTCAAACGTATTCACTGACTCCTAAAAAGGCTCCTGCTCAAAAGTCAAAAAAGACCAAGACGGGTGAGAGTGGAGGAGGAGGGGATGGTTCTACTTCTCCCACAACACCTCCCACAACACCTCCACCCCCAGCAAAACCCAAAAGCTATTCGCTTCACATCAAGGACATTACTCTCCTTGTGCCTTTTGTTAAAGTCAACGAGGGTCTATTGCAAGTCCAAAGTAAGCGCATTGAAAAGTCACCTGCTCTCTACCCCATCAATCGCTCCGAGATCCGAACATTCAACATCCCAGCTGGTAACCTGTCCTTTTCTGAAAGTCACTTGTTTGGTGATTTGGTACCCGGAGAGTTGATTGTGGGGTTTGTGTCTGGAAAGGCATTTTACGGAGACCCAACACGAAACCCGTTTAATTTCCAATCATTTAATTTATCTCGCATCAGTTTCGAGGTGAATGGTAAATCGGTGCCGGGACAGCCACTGGAGTTGGACTTTAAGAACAAACAAGTGACACGGGCCTACGCGCAAATTTTTGAGAGTCGCGATCCCTCTCAACACGAGAAGCCTAATCTGACCTTGTCCGATTTCTTAGGAGGCTATACTCTTTATGTGTTTAAAATAAAACACTTTAGAGGAGAGCCTCTCCTTTCCACAATTAACCGAGGCAACACACGCTTGGCGGTGTCCTTCTCGGAGAAGCTAATAGAACCAGTCTCGTGCATTGTCTATGGAAAGTCGCCAGCTCTGGTCAAAATCGACTCGACTCGACAGGTCTATTACGAAAGCTAAAACATGGACCAAAGCAAGGGAATGAGTTCTTTAGACATAGATCAATGTTTAAAATCAGTCAAAGGCTACCAAGGCGCAATGTCTTTTGAGGAGTTACCATTTGGAAAAATGCTAACCGGAGAAAGGTTTTATGTTGTTAATACAGCTAGACTGTCATTGTCACAAAATGTTATTGGACACTGGACTGTTATATATATTTCAAAGAATAATACTTTTGTAGAGTTTTTTGACTCGATGGGTAAAGATCCGGGTTATTACCACCGGGAAATGTTACAATTCTGTATAGACAATGGCGAGAAATACAAGTACAGCTCTAAAAAGCTTCAATGTAGTGATTCTGCCCTTTGTGGACAGTTTTCGATGGTGTACTGCTTTTTAAAAAGCAAAGAAAATATGTCAATTGAAAACTTTATCGCATTGTTTACTGAAGACTGTAAACAGAATGAAAAAAAGATTGAATTTTGGAATAAATGCAGTTAAAACATATAACCTTTTGTTTTCGTTGTTACTTACCCTTGTTACAAAGACGTTTCGTTGTCTTTTTCATACAAGACAACCTCCTCGGAAGGGGAGTATCGGACATTAAAAAAAAGGGGGGTGGAAGGGATATTGCTATTTATAGATCTTCTTTTTTTCCTCCAAATTAAAACGCCTGCGATAATTATAATGATAATGATAATGATTAAAATAGAGCCAGAGGTCATTCCCACAATAAAATTGGAATTATTAGGTAATGGTTTGTCGTGAGGGAGTGGAGTTGTAATATTTTCTGAGGAATTGGTGGGTGTTACAGTTGATGAAGGGAAAATGGCGGTGGTGGAGGAGGAGGAGGAGGAGGAGGAGGGGGAGGAGGAGGAGGATTGCTCAGCTGTGGTTGATGGTCTTGTCCATGGTGGCGTGGTTAATGAACTGGTTGTAGAAGGTTCAGTGGGCGGAAGGCTGGTGGTAGTTGTTGTTGTTGTTGCCCTTGTTGTTGTTGTTGTTGTTGCCCTTGTCGTTGTTCTTGCCCTTGTTGTTGTCGTTGCAGGCACGGAAGAAGAAGAAGAAGAAGAAGAAGAAGAAGAGGAGGAGGAGGAGGATGACGAAGGAGGAGGAGGAGGAGAAGGAGATATAATAATACAATCAGTTATAATTTCATAATCCGTCGGTGGTGGTGGGAGAGAAGAACAATTAAAGTCTATTGTAGACTCGCTGAGATCCAAAATTCTTATATTTTTGTAATCACTGGCAAATTTCTCTTCAAAATTTATAATGCGGCATTTGCGGAATATAAACTCCTCCATCCCACCTGCAAATTTACATTCTGCGAGTGGGTTTATATCCCTACTACACTCAACTCTCCTTTCTTCGTTGAAACACTTGCAAAAGCGCCCAAGTTGACAGCGCTCAGTGACACCACAATAATAGAATGTGTCAACGCAATGGAGAAATAAAAACAGATATATGATGCAACGTGCCGTCTTCATGGTTATTTTTCTGATTTGATGTTGTTGTTCGTGTTGTTCTTATTATTCAATAGACTTTCAAAACACTCGTACTAAGATTTTATATGGCAATGCAGACCTACACAATCCACTTATCGATCGATAGTTTAAACTTGCCCTTACATCAGCTAAGAACTACTCCATCAAACCCATTTTGAATCTTTCTATTGTCTAAGACATTTAACGTCAATCGATCCTAATCAATCCTAATCAATGAAACAAAGCAAAAATACTTGACCGATATCAAAAGGTTCCTTCTACGCTGGGCAAAGGGTAGTCGTCACGACCGCTGCCACCACCACCACCACCACCGAGGCGCCGCCATTTTGTTAGACCCCACACGGTAGTCCACATCGAGTCCTTTGTCGCGGTGAAAATAAGCTTAAGCCGACATCCTTTCCCTCTCCTTTGAAGGCTATTTGCTGTGATATTGACTCACAAGAGATAATCTGTGCTCTTGTTTAACTTTGGGGGAAAGCAACAAACAAAATTCCTTGTTACAACGTCCCACATGCTGTAATGGTCGCCGAGATGAAAGCTGATACGGGGCGAAAGGTGTTTATAAATGGCTATTTTCATATTTAGACCCCTCATCGGAGGGAAAAGACGCGGACAAATACATATTGATTTTATAAGACGACATAAAGCCCTTATTTAATACGTATTAAGTCTTTAGTTAAATCAAATCTATTTGGTCGTTACTGCGTAGCAGCTCCCCTGTGGTTCCCTGGTGGCGCTTTTTGTAACAACTATCCCTCCCGCGCTACACTGTGGCTTTTCATTTCTACCGTTGCGTAGGGTCATAGACTGACTATACAAGCAAAATACATGTCTTAAATGCACCCTTTTATAAAGCAGATTGGTAGAAAATAGGTATTGATAAATGAAAAGCATTTAAAAGAGATAAATAAAGACGCAATGGACTTTGTTATCCGTCTCGGTATAAATCCAGTAATCAGCCATGACCTCGTATGGTGCGATTTGCTTGAATGCAAGTTTAAACGTCTTGAGATAAAAAATCATGATAGCATTATGAAAAATCAATAAGGTTGTCAATCAAATAGTAAAATTATGACTACGATTTTAATGTAAGGTCTAATGTTTACATATCGAGGTCAGTGTTGTGCAGGACTGCATTCCTCCCTTAGCGCCAAAATACCATATCGCACCATCGCCATATACCACCTTCGCCTCATCATCACCATAGATCACCACCATTTTTCGCCATTATTCTTTTTCTTGGCTCATCAGCTCATCAGCTTGAGGAATGAGGATCATCCTCCTTCTCCCCATCACGATCATCATCATCAACATCATTATCCTTCATCTTCCCCTTTCGTTGGCAACTAATATATGCTCGCCCTGCACTTGCCACCTGTTGAGGAGCGAAGTTAGATGTGACAAAGTGAATGTCGGAACGATAGTCAGAGAAAGCACCGACCTTTTGTGGGTAAAAAGCCTTATAATAGGAAGAGTTACTGGAGCTACCTTAGACAGAGAAACCTTTAGGGACATAAACATCAAGTGTCCTAACCTGTCTAAGGTAGCTTTTACCCACATTAGGTCGGTGGTTTGCTCTGACTTGGGCTACATCAGATCACGACGTATTATTTCTTCATGCCCTAAGGTAATTATAATTTAATTATTTTATTTATCGATATTGATATTGTACATAAAATATCAATGGGGGGAAACTACATTAAACTAGGGGTATGTAGCTACATGTTGACATAGTATCAGTTGCTCCTGCAGCAGCAGCAGCAGCAGCAGGAGGTATATTTGTGTGTGTGTGTGTCTGTGTGTGTGTGTGTGTGTGTGTGTGTCTGTGTGTGGCTATCAACATGCTTTTGTACAGGGGGGAGAGTTATTTATTTATTTATTTATTTATTTATTTATTTATTTTTTAACAGATCGCACCAACTCCCACTACCACTACCACCACCACCACCACTACCACTACCACCACCACCACCACCTCCCAGGACGAACAGCTGACAACGTCGACCCCCACCCCCACCGACCAATCTCCAGACACTACCACCACCGCCCAGGAAACTACATTAGAAGAAGAGGCCTCTACCCAGGACGAACAGCTGACAACGTCGATCCCCACCCCCACCGACCAATCTCCAGTCACCACCTCCACCTCTGTCACCACCCAGGAGGAGGAGGAGGAGGACGAACAGGAAAACAGGACCCAGGACGAACAGCTGACAACGACGACCCCCACCCCCGCCGACCAATCTCCAGACACCACCACCACCACCACCACCAACGAGGACGACTACCAAGAGGAGCTAACTACTGAGCTAATCGACGAATCGACCACAAAAGATGGAGGGAACAATAACGATGGAGGAACAGGCGCCATTCCTGAGGATAGACATCAACATTCACTTTCCTCAGGAATGTCATCTGTTCCTCCGGACGGACTTTCGGGGGGAAGTGATGAGGGAAGTAAGGCAAGGGACGATGGGGGCCTTCGTCGACCAGAGGGGAGGGGTGCTGCGCCTCATCATAGCGGGGGGAGGGCAGCACCTCTTTCTCCAGTGGACAAGATTACAAAATTGGTGAGAAAAAAAAATTATTTTTAATTTTTTCCAACATTATTTGCAATTTTCATGCTGTTTTTTTTTTTTTTTTGTATTCATTCCAAATAAACTTGTATATAAACTAGTATTTTAAGTCATGTATTATATATGGATTATTTTTTTATTTTTTCAGACCAAGAAAGTGGATCGTTTCATCCTAAGCGGCAAGAAGATCGCCACGAAAACAGCCAATGTTCTAACTAAGGTAAGCTATTCTCACCACCACCACCACCACCACCACAGTCATGCTTTAGTGCACACGACCCCCCTACATAAAAGGACCACTTTTCACTATGTATAAGCGGGAGATATTCGTGGCCGAGTTGGTTTGGGCGCTGGGTAAAAGCTTAGGAAAACACTTAGTCTCAGGGTCGGCGGTTCGCAGCCCCCATCTTCCCCCTTCAAAAGCGGGGTTGCTTGCTCCGTCGGGAGGTATCGCATGAGTTGGTGAAGAATTCTGCTTATAACTGAACGGGCACAGTTCGCACTGGAACTTCCCACCCTCAGTGAGGTTGGCTCACATTGGAACCAGCGACGACCAGAGGTATTATCTGGATGCTCGCATTGGAACCAACGATCAGAGGTATTATAGGGGCAGTTACCACTACCAGAGGTATTATCTGGCTTGATGCAATTGGCTGTTCTGTAGTTTGTAAGAATTCTCCCCCATCAGCTCACCTCATTGGGACTGTATCGAAAAATTAGTGTGGCTTACCGCCAAATTCCATATACAGCATTGAAATTAATAGACTTTGTCAATGCGCTGGTTGTGGGTTCATCTAGTGTGAGGATACCGCAGTTGATAAAACTTCATAAAGTTCATAGAAGTTCATAGTTAAGAAAAGGATCCAGATTCCTAACAATTCCTACCCCAAAACAACTAGGTCACGAAAATCTCCTTTTGAGTTTGTTTAAACAAGGCTTAGTATAAAGCCAACTTTTAACGCAGACTAAGAAGGGAGAATTGTATGGCTTAGTCGGTAAGGCGTAGCACCTAGGTCAGGTAGGCACGAGAAAGTCCTCCTCCTCCTCACTGTCGTGGGTTCGCACCCCGTCTCTCTCTCCCCTAAAAAAAAAGCGGGCACAAACCGCTGCATTCGCATTGTGTTGATAAGGGCGTAAAGCAACTAAGGTCACTCACCGCTGCATTCACCTTCGCCCACTATCAGATTGAAAGATAGAAATGGGGAGTCGGTGATTGTTAGAGTGGTGGTGGAGGACGAGACCCTTAATGTGCTTCATCAGTGATTATAATAAAGAGTGAAAATATGAAAATCACACTTTCAGAAGTACCTACGCAGTCGTTCCAATCCTCTGGTTCTCACACACTCTCTCTCTCTCTCTCTCTCTCTCCTGTATGAATTGCACTGTGATACAAGCACTTCGAATCAATCAAAGCCAATCAATCTTAATAATTGATGCAATTAAAAAAATTGTTCACTTGTTCACTTGGCAATATGTGCAACGTTCTACCATCAAGTCTTAATTGAATTAATTAGCCATAGAGTAGGCCAAAAAATTGTCCACTTCATTGCTTCATTGCAGACAAAATTCGGTATGATGAGCCCCTTTGGCGGCTTCCTCGACTTGCCTTGGCAAAGAAGCGTCAGAAATAATACTAAGCCATACAAATCTCCCTTTTATTTAACGCTGACCTATTCTTATATTCTATAATTTCAGAAAGACGGACCTAGCCTCGCGGACATTAAAAACTTACTGGGCGAAGTGAAGGGGGAAATCGAAGACGTCAAGGACGAGGTCGAGGAAGTAAAAGAGGAGGTCGAAGAGGAGGACTCCTCATGGTCTCTCTTCACATCTACTGGATCCTTTCTTACTTCTCTTTTTGGTATATTTTTTTACTTTTTCGGCGTTTTTCTATACTACAAAAAAAAACTTCAAAAAGCTAAAAAACAAAAAGAATCTAAAACAATAGAAATGGAAAATTACGTTCATTCTAATTTACGGCGCACCCTTTCGGACCCAACCCTCTGCTCTCCCTTATTGAATGAACAAAATGAAAATATTTTTAAAGAATTAGCCTATTCGACCATTCGTAAAAGTATCCATAATAGAATGTTTCCCGGTGGACGCACCTCATTAACCACCCCTTATAATCCTAAAGTCGCCCGCTCTCGCCCTATTTTAGACCACGGTGCGTCCTTCATCGACACATTTACAAACTCGCGAACAGACCTTTATGAACACCCCATGCCATCCTTCTCCGCTCCCCGTTTAGACCAAAAGCAGCTTAGAAAAATGATCCCCAAATTGACCGATTTGACCCCCTCACCACCACACGAGCAAGAAACATCCTTTATCACCGCCCCCGAAATTCACTCCACCGCGCACCTATATGATGACGTTGCTGCTCCCCTAACATACGTTACCCCTCCTCCTACAACTCCTGTCCCTTCCACCTCAACCCCTTTTGGACAAAATTATAAAAAAAAAAAGTTCCTCCCCCCAAAAAATATTATCCCGCCGGTGAGGATACGCCCAAAACATGTATAAACAAATTTGTATCCTCAGCCTCTTTCCAAATTTCACCCCCAAAATAAAAGGTTCATAAAGGTCTGTTCTTGAGTTTGTGCGCAATATACACATAACACAATAATTCTTTTTTCAAAATTTTATTCAACAAGCATAACCATTCCAACAGCATTCTTTTTGTTCCTTAGCTTTTTGTCATATTACAAAATTCAAAATTATCATAAGTTATCACTCGACCTTGTCCTTCTACTGTTCTACAATTCAATTTTTCAATTTTTCACGGAGTGCCGACCTCCCAGGTCAATTATAGTTAGACTCAGCATATAACTAGCATAAGATATTTATTCTTACAGTTTTACAACTTGTATTTTGCAGTACATATATTTATTCTGCAGCAGTATATATATATATATATATATATATATATATATTATTCTAAGTATTCTAAGTATTCTAAGTATTATCAATGTTATTCATGTGATATTTTGTTACTTGTTGCGCATACAGTGTTATAGCCAACTTATTAGTCTACTTACACATTTATATATATATATGACCAGGGCCAGCGAACGGACTACATTTCATGCACTCTGGGCCATGAGAGAAAAGTTCTCAGAATCAATTCTCCTTTTGCAGGCCTAAAGTAGACAGTTTGGGCCTATTGATTCTCAATTTGGCAAGAGTTTGAATAAAATACCACTGAGTTATGACTTTCCAAACTTACTTCACAAAATCAATGTCTCTACGACGCTCACCACACCTTTGAGACTAATTACCCCTGTCTAACCTAAATGGCTGCAATTAAGCAATGTTTTTTATATATTTTCCAAGAGTAGACACATGTACCTGTGTGATCTCCAGAAATAAAGAATGTAGGATGTCCGTGTCTACTGCTAGAAGCAAGTGAACTTTGCACTTAATTTTCATTTTTCTCTGATCCAAATTGGACCCTGATTTCTTTTTGATAACAAGATCAGAATATTGCTGATGATCAAGTTTTTGCATTTAAACTGTTGGTACCGCCATGGACTATCAATTCCCAAAGAATTGTGTTGATAAGATAATTGACAAAGGAGTTATTAAAGAAATAAAAGTTGTGCGTTGTAGAGACACAGCATGCGTTGTAGAGACATTCTGCGTTGTAGAGACACTGCGTTGTAGAGACATTTTCAAGGAAAGATGGAAAGCTTAGGAAAACAGGTATGATGGTCATGCAAATGGTTGGAAGTGGTCCAAAATAGTTTTGATCACTCCTCGCTAGGGAATCAATATTTCCATGACCAAAAATGTCAGGAAAGATATTTTATTTGTTTGATAGGGCCTGCCATTTTAGGCGATTTGAATTAACCATAAGGATATTGCATCATTAATTCAGAAATTGTCATTAAAATCAATTCATATCCAACATATACATTCCCCCCCATCTAGTGAACGATTTTACATATTGTAGGGTAAGACAATTAGTTTTAACTCTGGAGATTATTCAATAACTTCAAATGCGTTGTAGAGACACTTGCCATCGTAGAGACATTGCCTGGGAATCAGTTTTTAATATGTTTCTGAAATGATTGAAAATGATTGGAAATGGTTAGAAATGGTTGTGCTCATTCTCAGACATGTGACAAGTGATACCAAAACAAAAAAAAACATAAACCATATTTATTTGTTATGACAGGGTCAGCCATAAAAGCTCAATTAATATATCAATATCCGAATTTCAGTATTTGGAGACAAATTAACATTGAAATTAGCAAATTTCAAACATGCACACTTTCCCACATGCAGTCAACCATTTCACAAAATTCTGGAAATGAAAAACAATTTTAACTATATGAATCAATCAATAACCCAAAATGCGTTGTAGAGACACATGCCATCGAAGAGACATTGCCTGGAAATGAGTTATTGACATGTTTCTGAAATGGTTGAAAATGATTGGAAATGGTTAGAAATGGTTGTGCTCACTCTCAGACATGTGACAAGTGATACCATAACAAAAAAAAACATAAACCATATTTATTTGTTATGACAGGGTCAGCCATAACATGTCAATAAATATATCAATATCCAAATTTTATTATTTGGAGACAAATTAACATTGAAATGAGCTAATTTCAAACATGCACACTATCCCACATGCAGTCAACAATTTCACAAAATTCTGGAAATAAAAAACAATTTTAACTCTATGAATCAATCAATAACCCAAAATGCGTTGTAGAGACACATGCCATCGTAGAGACATTGCCTGGAAATGAGTTATTGACATGTCTCTGAAATGGTTGAAAATGATTGGAGATGGTTTAAAATAGATGTGCTTATTCTCAGACATGTGAGAAGTGATACCATAACAAAAAAACCATAAACCATATTTATTTGTTATGACAGGGCCAGTCATAAAAGGTCAATTAATATATCCAAATCCAAATTTCATTATTTGGAGACAAATTAACATTGAAATGAGCTAATTTCAAACATGCACACTACCCGACATGCAGTCAACCATTTCACAACATTTTGGGAATGAAAATCAATTTTAACTCTATAAATCAATCAATAACCCAAAATGCGTTGTAGAGACACTTGCCATCGTAGAGACATTGTCTGAGAATCAGATTTTAATATGTCTCTGAAATGGTTGAAAATGATTGGAAATGGCCGGAAATGGTTGTGCTCATTCTCCGACATGTGAGAAGGTATTCCATGACAAAAATGACCATAAACCATATTTATTCTTTATGACAGGTTCAACCATAACAGGTCATTTAATAAATCAATTTGCATATTTCCTTATTTGGAGATAAATTAGCATTGAAATGAGCTAATTCCAAATCTGCACACTACCCCACTTGCAGTCAACCATTTCACAAAATTTTGGGAATGAAAATCAATTTTAACTCTATTAATCAATCAATAACCCAAAATGCGTTGTAGAGACACTTGCCATCGTAGAGACATTGCCTGGAAATGAGTTATTGACATGTCTCTGAAATGGTTGAAAATGATTGGAAATGGTCGGAAATGGGTGTGCTCACTCTCAGACATGTAAAAAGTGATTCCTTGACACAAAGAGTTATAAAAAATATGTATTTGTTATGAAAGGGTCAGATATACTAGGTCTATTGATATGTCAATTTGCAAATTTTATTTTTGGGACAGCAATTAGAATTTAAATGAGCTAATTCCAAACCTGCACACTGCCCCGAATGTAGTCAACCATTTCACAACATTTTGGAAATGAAAAACAATTTTAACTCTTAGAATCAATCAATGACTTAAAATGCGTTGTAGAGACATATGCCATTCGTAGAGACATTGGCATGGAAACATTGTTCATAATGTCTCTGAAGTGGTGGGAAATGATTGGAAATGGTCAGGAATGGTTTTGCTCAAACTCAGACATTGCAGAAGTGATAACATGACAAACAATTATAAAAAATATATTTACTCATGGAGCCAATCAATAACTCAAAATGCGTTGTAGAGACACTTCCCATCGTAGAGACATTGGCTGGAAATCAGTTTTTATAATGTCTCTTAAATGTAGGAAATGATTGGAAATGGTCAGGAATGATTGTGCTTACCCACAGACATGTAAGAAGTGAGAACATGACAAAAACAATCATGAACCATCTGTATTCTTCATGGCAGGGTCAGCATAATAGGTCAATTAATATGTCACTATACAAATGAAATTATTAAGAGACACATTAGTATTGAAATTAACTAATCCTCAGCCTGCACATTGCTCCACATAAAGGGAATAACACCTCCCTGTGTAACACCACCATGTGTAACACTACCATGTGTAACACTGCCATGTGTTACACTGCCATGTGTGTCACTACCATGTGTAACACCTCCCTGTGTAACACCACCATGTGTAACACTGCCATGTGTAGCACTACCATGTGTAACACCACCATGTGTTACACTGCCATGTGTATCACTGCCATGTGTAACACCACCATGTGTAACACCACCATGCGTAACACCACCATGCGTAACACTATCATATGTATCACTCCCTGCTGTAAAACTGCCATGTGTAGCACTACCATGTGTAACACCTCCATATGTAACACTACCATGTGTAACACTACCATGTGTAACACTGCCAAGTGTAACACTGCCATGTGTAACACAGCCATATGTAACACTACAATGTGTAACACTTCAATGTGTATCACTGCCATGTATAGCACTACCATGTGTAACACCACCATATGTAATACTACCATGTGTAACACTGCCAAGTGTAACACTGCCATGTGTAACACAGCAATATGTAACACTACAATGTGTAACACTACAATGTGTATGTAAAATATGTTTAATACATCTTGGACCGACAGAACTAACCCCGAAAAGGGGAGTCGGCAACCCAAGATTAAATAAAATCTTTAAAAAAAAAAATGTGTATCACTGCAATGTGTAACACCACCAAGTGTAACACTGCCATGTGTAACACTGCCATGTGTAACACATCTATATGTAACACTAGAATGTGTAACACTACAATGTGTAACACTTCAATGTGTATCACTGCGATGTGTAACACCACCAAGTGTAACACTACAATGTGTAAAACTTCGCTGTGTAAGACCCACATATGTAACAACAACATATGTAACACCACCATGTGTATCACTGCAATGTGTTACACCACCATGTGTAACACTGCAATGTGTTACACCACCATGTGTAACACTACAATGTGTAACACTTCACTGTGTAAGACCCACATATGTAACACCACCATGTGGTACACTAACATGTGTAACACTATCATGTGTAACACATTGTGTAACACTGCCATGCGTAACTCCACCATGTGTAGAACTACAATGTGTGACACCACCAAGTGTAGAACTACAATGTGTAACACCACCATATGTTACACCAGCATGTGTAAGACTACCATGTGTAAGACTACCATGTGTAACCCCCACCCTGTGTAAGACTACCATGTGTAACACTTCCATGTGTAACCCCCGCCCTGTGTAACACTACCATGTGTAACACCACCATGTGTAACACCACCATGTGTAACACCCCAATGTATAACACCACCATGTGTAACACCACCATGTGTAACACCACCATGTGTAACACCACCATGTGTAACACCACCATGTGTAACACTGCCATGTGTAACTCCACCATGTGACTCCCATTATATATGTGACACCAACATATGGAACACCACAATGTGTAACATCGCCATATGGAACATCACCATGTGTACCCGTGCCATGGGTAACACCACCATGTGCAAAATCTACCAAGTGTAACACCCCCATCTGTTACGCCACCATATGTAACACCATCTTGTGTAACACTGCCATGTGTAACCCCCGCCCTGTGTGACACTATCATGTCTAAAAATTAAAGTCCAAAAGCAAAATATATTATCAACCTATGCAAAGAGGAATGAATTATTGTTTTGTAAAGAAAGCCAAGAACCCATCTTAATTTAAGTGAAATTTTGAGGCCACTTAGTTTTCAATTTAGTTATTTGTTAAGATGCATTAATTTCAATGCAACTGATTTCTCAGTGGCAATTGCTGAGGTGGTAGAGGAGGAGGAGGAAGACGAGTATGAGGATGGAGGAGAGGGAGTTGGAGGAGAGGAAGGATGAGGAGAGGGGGGAGTAAATAATGATAAAAGATTGTTTTTCTCACAAAATAGAACCAATTTTTATTTTATTTCCGAAACTGCAAAACTACACAATCAGCTGGCAGTTCTGCATTGATTTGTGCAGTAGGAGACAACATTTTTTTTTTTTTTTTAAGATTTTATTTTCACTGGGTACATCACCTCCAAGAGGAGTAGGATATCCCGGCGGAACCCAGCTTGGGTTAAAGAATGATTATATACATAGGATAACAAGTAAGCAAAAGGTAAAAGACAAGGTCGAAGATAACCTCTTACTGTGAGAGAGACTTCATATTTGTTTGTACCGTACTATTGACGATTTCTATGTTACAAAGATTTAACATGATAGCAAAGGCTTAATATCGTCTCATGGTGTCATAATAATAATTTGTAAGGTGGGTTAACACTTGTTTGGACCGTACCATTGGGAGAATCAATGTTAGACTGAAAAGATATGGAAAAATAGCTTCGAATCACATAATGTTGTAGGATTATGTGTGAGAAGGTCTAGTTTTTATATGGTAGAGAGGTTAGCAGTGTATTGTTGGTATATATAGAGTTTCAACACTATCCAGGTAAACCTCTAACTTATGAGAGTGACCTGTAGCTGTACTGAATAATTAATTGCAATAAGAAGTAGGTAGGAGGATGCAGAAAGGAATTATAGAAGAGTTTGATTAAGCCATCTTTTCTGGAGAGATTTAAACGTTTCAATATTGCCAATATTTCTGGTTTTAGGAGCAAGTTGGTTCCATGATTTGGCAACTTTATTAATTATCGCATTTTCACCACATTTGCTTTTGTAGAAAAAGGTGGAAAGAAGGGGGGCTTCATTTGCTCTAGTTGGATTTTGAGTGTTTTGAGTTCTGTATTTATTGGAGGTTGATCTAATAAAACCAATGATTCTGAGATGACTTTCTCGTCTATTATATAACAGGGGGATTTTTAGGTCTTTATGTAGCTCAGAAGTCGGGTATAAAGGCTCAGCTTTTAGTATTGCTCTGAGTGCTTTGTTTTGGATTTTTTGCAGTTTATTAAGGTTGTTCTGATGGGTATTATGGTATAGCATGTCTCCATAATCAAAAAAGGGAAGGATTTTACTTTTATACACAAGGAGGGCTGCTTTCATAGTGAGAAGATGTCTAATTCATAAAATAAGCTATAAACCTTTTAAACTTCAACTGAGTGTAGATGAAACTAACATATATATTACTGATACTTGGGATTCCTCTGTATCCAAAGACTAGCTCATCTCTAAAATGTCTATGATATATAGGTTTTGCTGTGTGTAGAGGGGGGGAGGGGGGAGGGGGGGCGGGGGGAGGGGGATATGAAGAGGGAGATGGTCTACGAATGAGAGACATAATATATATTATAAGTCAAAAGGACGAGAGAGGACAGAAATGGGAGAAACGAACAGTAAAAGAAATGAAAAACAAATATTTTTTGTTCTTTAGAAAAAGACCCAATCACCCCCCCCCCCTGCTGTTCCTCACCCCATATACCCATAAAACCTATCTAAGACCTTCAATACATCAAAATCAACAATATTCGATCACATAATTGTCTTAATGGCTAATTTGTGTCTCTACGACGCCCCCATCGTAGAGACAAATGTCTCTACGATCAGTATCAAGCCTATAGATCAGTATCAAGCGTCTCCATAGATCAAGACTTCCGTCTCCATAGATCAAGACTTCCGTCTCCATAGATCAAGACTTCCGTCTCCATAGATCAAGTCTCAAGAGTTCCATAGATCAAGTCTCAAGAGTTCCGTCTCCATAGATCAACCCAACCCAGTCAAGTATAGAATGAAAAAAAAAGCTAAGGGACCTGACGAGGCTCGAACCCTCAACGTTCTCGCAGGAGTCAAGCGCTATAACCACTACACTACGGAACTGGTGGATAAGATGTGGCTAAATTTTGCTAGTGATACCATACACAGCCGCTTGCGCGCACCCGGACCGGGGACTTTCGAATGAAATCCTCTGTGCGCTATATAGACTACCGTACACAATGCAACGCCAAGTGAACATGCACATGAGTGGGTATGCCGAAGGGTCTCCACATCTCTTCCGGTCTATAACGTAAGCACGTATAGCTTCTGAAGCCATTCATTTATTACTCGATTCCCGTTGACTAAATCTTCGCTATCGGGCTCAAACACTATTTAAAACATTTCTACCGATTCAAATCTTTTATTTATTTCTTTTTTAAGTCCCTAGACACACGGACACGGCATTCGAGAACCGGAAGTCTGATGCTTCGTTAGTTGACGTGCGGGTCACTTTTGAATGAAATCCTCCGTGCGCTATATAGGCCACCGTACACAATGCAACGCCAAGTGAATGTGCACATGAGTGGCTATGCTGAAGGGTCTCCACATCTCTTCCGGTCGCACGTATAGGTTCTGAACTCGCCATTCATTTATTGCTTGATTCCCGTCGACTAAATCTTCGCTATCAGGCTCAAACACTATTTAAATCATTTCTACCGATTCAAATCTTTTATTTATTTCTTTTTTAAGTCCCTAGACACACGCAACACGGCATTCGAGAACCGGAAGTGTCCGATGCTTGCCGCGTTAGTCGAAAACTGCATGATACCACGACGGCTGGCCAAGTGAAGTGGGCGGGGCTTAGCGGAGAAACAGCCAATCAGAGGTGCGTATTCGCTAATGTTTACGTTCAGCCAGCCGGCGTGTTTTCACAAGGTTCCGCTGCTTGCTATCCAAGGCATCGTTTTCAAAATCACTTCCGGTCTCATAGAAAGGCTGACGACTCGCATGGTATATTTCGGATGTTTTTGGATGTTTTTGGACGGAATAAAGAAGGTTTGTCTATCGTTTTTGCTCTAACATTAAGGGAATATCATCAAATCAAGGGAATCTCATCAATTCTCTTCTAAAAGCAATAATTTCCTCGGATTTTTCTGCTCGCGGTGTCTATAGCGTCAGTGAAGTTCTCGGGCTTCGCCCTCGAACTTCCCTGACGCTATAGACACCGCGAGCAGAAAAAACCTCGGAAATTATTCCTTAATTGGAGTGACGACCTCCCAGGTCATGGATAGTTTAACAAACAGGACTTTGTCTCAAGCTCTCCATCTCATAAATAAAAGTTCATTATCAAAATATATATATATATTGGTGTTTAATTCCCTTATTTCAAGTCACTTTTTACTTCTTCTGGAATAGCACTAATATCCGAAAAGGATGCCATGTCTGGTATTTCAGCCCATTTTACCTTGAGCACATGCTCCACAGCACTCAAAGTAATGTCGTCTAAGGCGTGTAATCCGTAGTGAGAGTAGGTAGTAATAATCTTTTGTGTGGTCTCTATCAAGTCATTTGAATCTAATGCCAAATGAGCGCAAGATATATCTCGCTTGCTCACACTTCCCAAAAGCACTCCCATACATCCCCCTTCATGAGCTGCTTGTCCGCCGCTGCCTTGCACGCATCCGATACAATTTGCTGCACGAATTTCATTGTAGTCCCTCCTTAGCATAAAGTCATACACAATTCCAATAAGCTCTTCACAGGAGGGGTAAGAAAATTCCTCTGATTTTGTCTTTGTCCATGCGTCGGGAAAGTAAGGCTTAACACCCCGCAAAAAATCCTCAGAAGCGTTAATGCAGTTTTGCTCACTCAAATATTTGCTATTGTCAGATGAGTTTAAAATGTCTTTCTCACCATCGTACATATCCCAACTAAAGAGGCGAAATGTTTTAACTCCTCCTGCTGCTGCTGCTGCTGCTGTGGCTGTTGGCTCCCAAATATTTTTCTTTTTGCTAGGGGGTGAAAATGAAAATGTACTCCCCCCTCTCTTAGGTGCGCAGGCTGCTCCAAATATCCCCCCTGATGTACCCGCAACTCGCCTAGGAGAGGATGGAGCGGGAGAGGCAGAAAAAGCCTTAAATGATCTCGCCAGCTCTCTTGCTTCGTCCAAAGACAAGTTAAACCATGACCAGCCATAAAAGCAATCGCCTTGTTCTTTTTTCTTAGAAATGGTCAGGTAATCTTTTCCTTGAAAGTCCTTTTTAATGCACGTCCAGCCATTTCCACAGTCCGCTTCTTTCCCACCTAGGATTTGAGTCATAAAGCCAACAATAAATTCCACTACCGCGAAAGGCATAAATAAATTCCGCGTGGAGCCATCAGCTTTGGTTCTGGAAAGTTTAACGTTTTTGGTGCTCTCCCTTTTAAGGGTGACTTTCTCGCTTAGTAAAAGCTCCATGTTTGACGTGTGTTGCGTTCCAAGGTTGATAGTAAACTAATCCTTTTTGATAAAGGTAACACCTATTTATAGGCAACTATATAGGGTCTGAAACAAACTTAACTGCTTGACCAAATCCTGGCGTTTTATGAGGCCCAATGCAAGGTTTAATTCTTCCATCATTTGCTCGCATGATTTTAACTCAAAAAAACACTTGGAGCACCATGCTTGGAGTAATTCATTCGCAGGGCATGCAGACATTGCTCTTATCGATATTTCTTGCTGAATCTCCTCCATTTTATAAAATTGCACTCCCAAATGTATACCCACAGTTTTCCAGTTGCCGTAAATTCTGGAGGCGATTTGACTCATAATGTCCGGGCACACGGATCCTTTGACTGCGTAATGAGCCATCAAAATCTCACACAGATCACGGCGTTCGCTCTTCTTAAGTGCAAAGTAAAGCTACTCATATGCTTGCCTCTCAATATTGACGCCTTGGCGCCACAATAAAATCATTCTCAATGGCGCATCATTTTTAAACATTCCACGTATAATTTCATTACACCTCAAAAAGGGTGCCAAAGTAAGCCAGTCAGCGCCCAACTGATCGAATATAAACTTTAATTCAGTCTCAAAAGTTAGATTAGAACTATCTGCTCGATCGAATGCTTCAACCACACATTGCGATTCAGTACTTGAACTAGAACTTGAACTAGCCATCTTTTCTTCTTTTAAAAGTCCAAAAACCGAGCTACAGGTTTTCCGTAACAGCAGAAACACCGGCTACAGCGAACTGAATTAGGAGGCGTCAAACGATTAGTTAATTCAGCTTTAATGGCAAACAGGTGATGAAGACCACGGTTATTACAGCAGCGCGAGGGGTAGGAGGAAAAAACACCTTTCGCAGACTTCAGCATGGACCCACACAAGCATTCGATCCACTGTCTGTCGGGCTCACCAGGTACCAAAGTTAAGTCTTTTCTCCAACTAGCATTGAACCAATCAGTCTCATTCCACGATGAGTAATTATTCAAATAGATAGCCAAGCTTGTGTGTCTGCATTGAAGACCGGTCTCATCAAAAATAAGAAGCGGAGCTAATTTCATATAGCTCCCTGCTATTACAGATTCCTTGGGTATGTCTTCATTAAAATAGAAAAATGCTCTGTAGCAAATTTCTTCATTTGAAAAGTTCATACACTCAAAAATATATCCCGAGGGTAAATCCACGACGCCGGCAGTTTTTTCAATAATTCTCTCAGCAAACTGATGAGCCAAATGCGTTTTTACCCTGTGTCTAACATTCACAGGAAAAGCCTGCTTAAACAAAAGGTTTACGCCAAGCCAGGGATAAGGAAAAATCCATCGAGTCGAATCAGGTCTTTGTTCAGCTTTTTCCTTGCTCATGGAAGAAATAGAAATATAAAATTTCTTAAATCGAGCCACATTCAGAAAGTTGCTAACCCCTTCAGAAGGCTTTTCAACGACTTTGCGCGATGACAAATAGGGTTTGTCGCCCGCCGAAACTTGAGTGGCCATGTCTTTGCCCATGCCTAGGTCTTTCGGTCAGAGTTTAAGTGCGGAATTTCTTATGTCACGGCCGGACAGCGCACAGACAATGTCAATGAACAAAATTCTTAACTGTCGGCTATGGTATTTATATGTACCCTAAGACCACACCCTAGCTCGACATTTTGTCAAGGGTTCTGTCAACAAAAAACGTCTCTTCATTCTCCCCATCGTCATTAGCATATTCAGCCAAAAGGGTGAAACCGTCTAAAAGTAATTCACTTTGAATTAGCCTTCGTCTGCTGTCAGTTCGCGAGGTATTTAGTCCGAAAATTTTATATCCATATCGTGGCATTATGTGTTTCTTCGAGCGGATTCTATATATAGAGGATTTATCACCAGTTCCATTTCCACTGCGCCTCATTGTTAATATTCAAATGGATTATATTTATTCTTTGCATTTTATATACTTGTCGTGAGGCTTGCCCTGTGGGAATTTGGGGATTTTATTTTGTGTTACATTACGCTCAGCACTTTGGATTACGCTCTGGGCTTTGGACTAAGTTTGGATTGTGGACTGTGTTTCATGGACTGTACCCTTACTGTGGATTACGCTCAGCACCAAATTGAATTTGTTTGTTGTTTTTTCATTTTTCAGATTATTCAAAGCCTTTATCCAACCAACCAACCAACCAACCACTCACTCACTCACTCACTCACTCACTCACTCACTCACTCACTCACTCACTCACTCAATCACTCAGTCACTCAACCAGCACCACCACCACCACCACCACCAATTACCCACCACCACCACCAATAACAACAAGAATTATGGCTGCCAACCGTCACGTTTCCGTTAATATAAGTGTGTCTGAGGGAGCACAAATGCTCCTGAGCCTCAGGGGGGAGGAGTATGTGGAGACCCCCGCCTCCCCCGACTCCACCGATCGCCACATGCCTCCTCTGGAGGCTGCCAACTCCCCAACTACCCAACTCAGGTGGGACGAGGAGGAGGAGCGGGAGTGGCAAAGGTGGGAGGAGAGGCAGGAGCAGGAAAAGGAAAAGGAAAAGGAAAAGGAGGAGGGGGAGATAACAGACGAAGAGGAGCAGGAGCAAGGAGATCGGAACGAGGAGGAAAACGTGCAAAGGCAGAAAGAGCAGGAGGAAACATCGGAGTCATCGGAGGGGGAAATGGAGGTTGAAAGCTTCTTACCCCCCTCACCTGCTAGCGAACGACGCAACCCAAGCCCCAGACCATCTACATCTTTTAGTCCCCCACCTCTCGACTGCACCTGTGACCCATCTCATCCATTTTATGATTATCCTTTCGACCCTAACAATGAAGAAATTATCCGCGAATTGCTTGGGCATACGGGTGCTGGGGAGGAAGCTAGGTCTGGGGCTGAAGGGGAAGCCCCAGCTAGGGCTGAACAAGACGAAACTAGAAATGGAGCTGGGGCTGAACCTAACATCCCCCCGATCAACTTCGTTCGAGAAGTCACCATGCACGATGAGGCTGGGCCCCTGGTAAAGGCAAGGCCAGGCTATTTCGTAAAGATGCATGTGTTCCCCACCGGTGAGCTAAACAAGTTCACCATGACCTTCGAAATAACACCCGAGGCGTCCTTCCAAATTACAGCCTCACCGGTGGGAAATTCAATTTGCATCATTACTAAGCCTGGCAGTCACATCACACAAACCAGGAAAATCTCAGCAACAGAGTGGGGAATGTGGATGAGGGCTCCCTTCTTCCAAACGGAAGACAGGAATAGGGAGTTGGGGGTGTTTTACATGCACATCCACCCGATCAAATTTACCTGGTATCCAGAAAGCAAAATGTGGTGTATCGCTGACAAAAGTCCAATGTCAGAACGCAAGTTTGTCCTGGATACCTGTACACGTAAGTTCGGCTCGTGCTTCGAGTGGAAGAAGGGGGCCATGGACCTCATCATGGAAAAACGGTGGCCGTAAGTTTTTGTTTTACTCATTTTATTTTTTTTACTTTATTATCTACTCATTTACACGTCCCGCCCATATCAATTTTACGCAACATATTTTAATAAATACAAATTATAAATAGTTTATACGTAGCTAATTCACATCCTTTTTTTCTAGGGAAATCATCCAATATTTTCACCGGTAAATGGTCCCCTTCCTCCACTCGAAGATCTTCATTCGCCTCTCTCTCTTGCAGCATGGTGACTTTTTCGTATTTCATATTTCATACACATTTTCATATCATATCATTCCATATCATTCCATATCATTCCACTAAAATAAATAAACAAATTAAACAACAGGTAAAGTTAAAAGTTTATGTTTTATTATTATTACGTGTTTAAGTTATTGAGTTTTCTATTAGACTTATCGCCATATATAATATGACGAGCGAGCAACATGTACATATATGGATTCTATACCTATTTCCGCCACTGCGTTTCCCCTACACCTCTTCGCTCCACATACCTTTCTCCGCCTATGTGGAGTCATAAGGAGTTTACCTATTTCCTCCACTCTGAGAACTGTTTGTACGTTTTCGCTCTACCCTATTCCACTGCACTGTGTGCTATGCTCTGCTCTACGAGCCCGTCGCTTGAACCCCCGTCAGGCATTGTTTCGCGGAAATAATCACTCCAAATGTTTAGACGTGTATCTCAAGAACTATCCAACATTTTCTCAATAGAAAGACTGTATTGTATAGCTACACATGTTCCCTCTAGTCTGTGAAAGTTACGTTATTATAGACCTATTATTTCTACCTATTTTCTTGATAGTTGCACAGACACTATATAATGTGTTTTAACGGCGCTAAACACATACCATGCTCTACTGTAAGCGCCCCCCTGCATATGATGCTCTATGACATGTGTTATGTTGAAAAGTGACACCATCAAAAGGTGAACCAATCATTTAGGGAGGTGTATGAACACATAAGTTTTACCCAGATATGGTGCTGAAGCTGCTGAAATATCAGCTTGTATTTGATTTGACAAAATACTCTATGCTATTTTGATAGTTGATCTAATCTAAAAGAAGTTAGAATAGCCCTTGCATAAGCATATTTCAATGCAGTGATTTTGTGTTGTGTCTTTTGTCAGTAATAAAGGAGTTGCAGGCCTCAGGCATAAGGCAAAATGGAAATTGTCTTATATAAATGTGTCAGAAAGAATGCTTCAGATGTATCGTTAGAAACATATATCAAGAATTATAGTTTTCATTAAATATACACCAGTTGAGGAGTGTCATTTCCAGTTAGCCCTAGCAATCGGACATTTAAAATCCTCGAGGATATTGAGACCATACACTGATACATAGCCTACACATAGAAAGAACATGATAGCACGACGTACATAGCAGCATACATGTATTATATAATGAGTAATTCTCCCAATCGGGCAGCATTTGATTTCAGAAGGCCATTTTTTTTAGAAAAAATAAAATTCGTTGAATCTCTACAATCTTTGGTGTACATATAGCAGGGAATATCAGCATGATGCAGGTGAAGTTTGGGAAGGCTGGGGCCAATATTCCGATTCCTACACCTATGATTCAGATACCTATATTTTCCCTATTAGTTTGCCTTATATCAGCCTCATTATGCCCGATTTATGAAATGATTTAGGGTAAAAATGAGATATATTACTCACTAATTCATCAAGCAATATTAAATGAAAAGATAACAGCTAGGAAATCAATGATGGCCGCAAACATAGGATCTGATTGTAACCAAAGCTTTATACTTTTTTGTCAAAATGTCCTTTTTATTTCTATACAATAACTGTGCTAATATAGAAGGATCTCTATATTTCTATTAATTATGGCGTAACGGCGACGCTATGGCGTAATGGCGAGATCCCAATATATGTTCACTGCAATTCAACAGCATATGTATTTAGTCATATTTATGTTTTCGATTTTCCAGCAGGAATGAATAGTTATTAGGAAAGACGATATTTTCTGAAAATGTTTTTTCTAAAAAAATATTGTAGATATATCACATGTCGTAACGCGACATAAAATATTCCCATAACAGTTCAAGGAATTTTTTGACAGGTATTATAAAGTTTCAGGGATGTTGTGGGCTAATAACTTTTGTTTTTATCTAAATATACATACATATATATCTTCCCCACACAACAAACTAAATGCACTTTGATGCCCTATTGGGAGAATTACTCATATACATTTTCAAATAATCAAACAATTCAAGACAACCATGTATGCCGTTTTGCCTAAGGTTTAATGTACATTGAATACCCCAGGTGTCATGAAATACTGGTCTAGCAACTCTGTCACTAGGTATATGACATCCAATACATCATAGGTTACATGAGTCAGCATTTATTTGTATAATCGACCACACTACACGATCTGGGTTGAAATAGAATATTTATTCATGAAACTTAATAGTTTTTGAGGGAGAATTATCAACATTCAGGCATTATTTAAGAAAGCTGTATTTTTCAGTCTGTAGGTTGCAACGATTGTGCAAAAAAATAGAAGAAATAAATATATAATGATGCTATTTTAGGACGATTTAATAGACATCTGTGGGTATTCAATGCGCTTTAAATCTTAGGCAAAAATTAAATAGTTTTTGAGTGAGAAGTACCAACATTCAGGCGTTATTTAAAAAAGCTGTATTTTTCAGTCTGTAGGTTGAAAGTCTGTAGTTGCAACGATTGAGCAAAAAAAAAAGAAGAAATACATATATAATGATGCCATTTTAGGACGATTTAATAAACATCTGCGGGTATTTAATGCACTTTAAATCTTAAGCAAAACTTAGATAGTTTTTAGTGAGAAGTACCAACATTCATTGAAAACTGGTCACCAGTCTTGTCATTGATATTTCATTATCTGTCATAAATATATAAACAGTTTAATATTTGGGGGTTTGTAACTAATTCTCCCGATCTTCAAATATGTGATAGGAATCTCCCAACACAGAGAGAAAGGCAGAAAAAGAAAGAGATAGAGAGAGGTGTAGGAGGAGAAGGAGGAGGAGGCGCAATATAATCATGGTACCAACTAGCATGGAGTGTGTACGATTCCCTCCCCTTTTCCCACGGTATACCGTAAAATCGCTATGGTGATCAATAAATCAATCATATTTCTGGTCAAAATTAACTTATCAGAAAAATTCAAAATTCTCCAGAATCCTTAGGATCTGTAGAACCTATTCATATTGGTCGTTTGGGTTTTTACCAGAGCACTTAGCCATAAAAGCGTCTCCGCGCGGCGAGTTTTGGTGTGGGTGGTACAAGTCAGTGACACCTGATGGGGAGGACAATGTCCAGGCATACGCATGGTATACCTAGGGTTGACTAGTATAATATATTTATCAAAAAGATATATAATGAATGCAAATAGAATCTAAAAAAAACATCATAATTATAAGATATGAAAATATTTTGGCTACAGAATTATTACAAATTTGACCCACATATATACAATCATTATGTTCATTTTAGACGATAAAGGTATATTTTGTTGTGCCTCATTGTGAAAATGACCCATTTTAGAGGGTTTTTCACAGCTGGAATTGTCAATATTTATTTTAGACCCCCAAAACTAGGGTTCGGATTGTAGCATTTTCAATGGCGGATTTAATGAACCACACAAATCATGTCTAAAGTCAATATCCCTGAAGATATCATATAAAAACCGTATGTACGCCAAAAAATAGAATAGACCACCTAATGTTTACTATCATTAGAATCAGCTTGATATCATCTTTTCAAATATGATGATTTTTCAACGATATTTTTTGCGACTTGTGACTCATTTTCCTGCAACACATCACATATAAGGCAGATTAGTTTTGTGGAGTATTGGAGTTAGATATCAGTTTTTTTATTCATTAAATAAAAACTTGAGGCGAATACAATTCCTGGGTCAATTCAAATCCAAGAGAACATAAGTTAACATTACAATATCTGTTGTATAATACCCCTTTCACACTATACAACCAACACAAACTATATCAGATGAAATACATTTTGACAATAATTACACAAAAGAGAACAGGTTGGATCAGAACTGAAAATAAAAACGTTTAAAAGAAATGGTCGTATATGATAGTAGATAGTATCTATTTACAGTGAATAATATAACATAGCACAAAGCTAATTAATATCAAAGTTGCTTGGGTCTTTCTTAGGTCTAAGTACCTTGAGCCTAGACTGAATTAAATATCCAAATTCTAACAACAATTAGAATTTAATCTGCTAAATCTTTTCTTCCTAGATACATGATATTTTGAAATAATGGTAAATCCTAGTTATCATATCTCAATTAATCATCCCCCTCTAATGGCAATTGTAGCGGCAGGGCTAACGGCGTCAATCGTCGTGCAAAACATGGTTGCATAGTATCGTTTTATTTCCTTTTATCCATTACTCAATAACGTCAACATATATATCATTAGAAAGGCAACTATTAAAGCTTCAAGTTGGTATAAAGTATGTTCATGTACGACATCTATCAAAGGCGTGAGACATAAAAGAAAAGCTTGTTTTTTTTGCGACTGCTCACGGGTAAAATATGGAGCGTGCTAAATGTGGAGCGAAAGTGTACAAGGAGAAACATGTGGGTGTGCGAAATGCAGGTGGAGCAAAAATGCATGGGGGGAAAGGGAAGAATAGGGAAAAAGGTTCTGGAGTGGCAGGGTTCTGGAGGAAAAGTGTTGGTTACCACATATATGCCATATATAATATGACAAAAGGTTATATAGCACCACAAAAGCAACAAGGCATGATAATAATAATCAAGGTATAATCAGGATATAATAATCATATAGGAAGGTATAAAAAAGATATATAGGGTATATAGTCCGGGTACATAACAAAATATATATATATGGTATAATCCGGGTTTGTCTTTGATAGACCTCATCTCAAGTCCAAGTCCAGGTGGACTAAACTTCGCACAAACACAAGCCACAAGGCAAGTCAATGAGACCTCATCTCAAGTCCAAGTCCAGGTGGACTAAACTTCGCACAAACACAAGCCACAAGGCAAGTCACAGCATCCTGCTCCAGCACACAGTGTCCTGAGTGTCCTAAGTGTCCTTACCCTGTTAAAAAAAATTTTTTTGTAAAAATAATTTTGTAAATACAACTTGCGGTCAATATTATCTATGCTATCTATACGCTATGCGTTATGCCAATGCAATCTGAAGTCAAGTGTTATAACAATACAATATCAAGTAACAAAGTCTCAACTCACACTCGGGTCTCAAAAGGACTCTGTGGTTAAAGACCCCATCGTTTCGCCTCTCGCAGAATACTACGCCTCCAGCGTTTCTAAAGCCAAAGAGCCAAGATGTTGGGCCATGGTGGATACCATGCGTCCACCCCAACCCATAAGGGACTTGGGTGTGTCCGATTATAGCGCCTAAATGATATACCTGCACATTCAGGATCATCCCATCGAAGGTAGGACTAATGTTGTACCGCATATTCACTCTGTAGCCATCTTCGGTGATGTGAATCATTAAGACCATTCTGCAAAAAAATAAATTCAATAGGCATCAATAGGTATCAACCAGCGACCAACGCTATCTCACCAAGCCAGCCCCCCGCCGGCGGCCATAGCTCGATTTCAAAACCATATCTCACGCGGATCTCACAAATATTTCACATGAATCTCAGCTCAAATCAAGCGCATACAAGCCACTAAAGCAACTCCCTTAGTATTCTTGGTATATTCATAAACATGTATCAACACAAATTAAACATGCTAATCAACACTTACTTGAGTTTGTTCGGTTTTTTCTTTCGTCGAAGATAATAGTCTGCCTGTCGATTTAGAAAAAGTCCAAAGATGGCGGACCTAAGCTATTTTTAGCTTTCAAATGCAGCAATATCTGCCTCCAATCGCACCCCGAAAGATAAGGCTCGAGCCGGCAAAGGTAGCGCCCAAGCGCCCTCGGACGGTGTCAACGCGAGCAACGACTCCAACACGGGAGAACAGGCCACCACCTCATCAGGTCAAGGCAGTGGAAATGAAACAGCTGGATCACCCCAGCGCACCGACCTAGGAACTTTCCCACACCACCCCAGTCCATCTTTTCTCCTCCCCCTCTATCCCATATAAATAATCCCCCTCTAAATTATTGTTCATGCTTTTTTTCAAACCATCTCTCCGATCCCCCTTATATCATCGCGACTCAAGATACTGTAAGTAGTATAGGGAAATGGGGAACCAGCGGATAACCGCTATACACAGCTCTATACACAGCTCTATACAGCGCAACTCACTCCTCTCTCCCTCCCTCTCTCTCTCTCTCTCTCCTCACCCTCTCTTTCTCCACCCCTCTCCTCTCCACACCCCCACTACCACCACCACCACCACCACCCCCTCTCTCTCTCCCCCACCCATATCCCCCTACCAACGCGCTACGCGCGCGCGCGCGCGTCTCTACTGCGTCTACCGCGCGCCGTCTCACCGCGTCTACCGCACGCTGCCTGCCGCGCCGCGCTGCGCGCGAGAAAATGAGTAAAAATGAGTAAACTGTCAATCAAATCGTCCAAAATCTCTACCATTTCCTACCATTACTCACAAAATCCTGGGTTGACGGTGGTGACTATTACTACTTTTATTTGTTTATACTTTTGCAATTTATGTATAATTTGATTATTAATTACAGGTATATATGTTTTATGGAGGAGTGTCAATGGGTAGCGACAAGTGTGGCGCCGGCTTTCCAATGCACATATATGGGTCAGACTTTCAGAAAATGTCCAATTCAACTTCACCAATACTCTGAAATAACCCAAATTTCAGACAAAAATAAAGTTCAAAATACAGTTCAACCTAACCAAACACATTGCTAGAATCAATGCAATGCCGAATATACTCGAATTTACCTAGTATTGGAGTAGTTGTTAGATGATATTCTGAAACGTACCTTAGGTCGAGGCTGAACCCGACCCTGACCCCTAGAAGATCTAAGGGGATCAAAGGGAACCCAATACCCTGCCGCACCTGTCTAATGGGTTTTGACTTCTGGGACTAGACTGTCTGGCGCCATTATGACATATGGAAACATATAAATTATTATTAAGTACCTTAATGGGTTAAATCCCACCATAACCTTTAACCTGATAGGTATTATAATGGTAAAACCCCTAACCCTTAACCCCAGAACCCTGACCCCAACCCTGACCTTTATCTCTTAATCCTGATCCCGACCCTGACCTTTAACACCAGGCACCTGCACATCTGGATGTAACACATTAGACACTGACCTTAGACCTTAGAGATTTACATGAACTTAAGACATATGTTGGATTGATTGATTGATGGACTGATACGATTATCCTTGTTAGACACATGCAAGCCTGACCTTAGACCTTAACAGATTTACATGTATCGGTACATATGTTTGATTGATTGATGGAGTGATCCTTGTTAGACACATGCATATGTATATGTAATATATCCAATCCTGACCTTAGACCTTAACAGATTTACATGTGTCGGTACTTTGAGCTACTAAGGGATTATACACCTTAGGGGGTGGAGTTATATGTCAAAGGTGAGCTTATCGGTGATTCTTTAGATGTAACATGGCGCAGTATATATAGAGTGGATGCAGGGGCGTTACTCAGTCACTTGATTGTTTCACTGCTTGACAGTCAGACAGTCAGACAAACGTTGGATAGTGAATATTGCTTGTTATTATGAATGTGAATTCATCATGACTTGGCAATACGTTACAGGTGATTTGTGTGTTAGAAAGGTTGGGGCGGATACCATTAGACTGTGCCGACTTAAAGATCCAGGAGTTAAAGATCGAACGGTGAATGTTCCATTAAGGATACTAAGAGCGGCTATTACAAAGAAACATGCATTGGACAGTGATCAAGAAGTTACACGAAAGTGCACGGAGACGGATGGCATGTGGCGACTAAAGAAGCAGACCTTTAAAGAGAAGGACTACTACGGGTTTTGTTTCTATGATACATACCACAACCGAGTAGGGTAAGTTATTGATTCATTGAATAAATATTAATGTTAAGTTGTTTTAATAATGAAAGCCGATATTTCCGTAGTCCTTTTGGTTCTGTCATTGATGTCGCCATTGATAATATTGTTCCATTTGTCCTGCTGCTGCTGTTGATAAGTTTTATTTAGGGGTGACGTCAAAATAGGGTCGCGACGGCCGCAGCGGCCGCGACCCTGATGGCATTATTTCAGTGACATGGTCGCCACCTGTTTGAGTGAAATGGTGAAAACTTAGTCCCGACCAGGACGTGACCAGAGCACGACCAGGGCGCCGCTAAATCAACAACCCTAATCATGACAGCTGGGGTCAGTTTACATTACCCCATCATAATGACACAATGCTGCCACTGATATACACTGCATGGTATTAAATTACGATGGCGAGACGGAAAGTGTTTTGTTTACAGGATGTGTCTTTAGGAATGTTCTCATCTTGGGGTTATTCATAGGGTGCACGCACTAAATGTCAAGACAGTATATTTAATATATCCTTGCGTTGCTAAAGTTATCCTATTGAATATACTTAGCCAATTGACTTAGTTGCAGTCTTCCCGAAAATATCTGCTCCTTTCATGTCAGCCACTTTGGCCGATCACCAATTAATGTAATATTTGATTTGATTTTTTTTTTAACAAATTTTATTGCAGGATAGACATCAGCGTCGTCGCAGTGACGATGTTCCCACTGCCTGCCTATTAACAGTTACAGTGACACATTAATTATGTTAAACAAAAAAATAAAAAATAAAAAAAGGAAAATAATATTTGATTGTTAGTAAATACATTTGGTTGGTCGGCCGAGGGGGAAGACCAGGTGAGCTATAGCTTGAGCATCATATTGGGAGAAAAAATAATCAGGACAAGATAGAACTTAGGGAAGAAACCTCCTTAAAGCCCACGCACACATGTATACACAAATTAAAATCTGCCACGAAATTGCGACTCACGATTACTCGTGGATGTAATTTTAACAAATTCGTGGATGTGATTTTTGAAATCATGGCCCCAAATTTGTCGCACACATACACGATCTCAGACTCTTTTCTGAATTCGTGTCCACTTGGTCCACACTGGCACGAATTTGCATGTAGTAGGTTGCCACGAATTTGGTAGTAATGCTGCCCACGATTTGGGAAAACCGTCTTTCATTTATGTTATAATTCTCATAGCGTGTAGTTAATAGACATGCTATTTTGGGCATTTTTTGTCCATATTTAGGAGCTATTTTGGAGCTATTTTTCAACCCCTGATAAAAATAACTAATAATCAGAATGGTTCCATACTTGGCAGTTCAATGCACATATATATGAGCAATTCCACCAAATGGTCGTCATTTGCTCAGATGTTATAGACGAAATTGGGTATGTTAATGATGAATATTGTAATCAGGGCAGCTTGATAGAGTCTGTGATTCGAATTCTGATGATATGGGCACCGAAGATTGGTACATATTTGTACATAAAAGAGAATTTAAATTAAAAAATAAATAAAAAAAATATGCAAATAATGTTTTAAACTATTGTCTACTTGATAGGTCTCGACATAAGGGTGACAACACTTTTTAGTTTGTGAAAATATTCCAATTAGAAGGAAAGTTAAAGCCAAATAACCATTCTAGTAATGGTAATGATAATGACAGCGGCAAGGGTGACAGTTAATTGACCCTGTGCCTATACACATACCTATATAACCGATTATGTTTGGAATATACACACAAATATATATATACTAGTTATTCCCCATCGTTTTATTTTTAAGTTGACTTGAATGAATACCTGTAGTGGTTGTTCATGAAGGATGTACGTGAGATATATTTAAGTATTTATAGGCAAAATCATTAGATATTTATATATAGGTTCTCTATACATGTCCCTTGTGTACTTTTCCACATATTTTCATTTCACTCCTTTGGTGCCATTCCATGAACATACCATGCCACGAAAATTCAGTCGTGACTCACCCACGACAATCAAATATATTTGATTGTCGTGGCAGCATCCACGATTTGAAACAGATTAATAATATACATATTGCCTATACATACATGGTTGTGAAATCACTGCTTGGAATTGTATATTATGCAGAAAACATAATGAAACAAGATTCTTCAATACATATAGAACTGTGAAAAATGAATGTTATTAATAATTGGTAGTGCCTAGATGAGGGAATTATAGATCTATGATGAAGAAAGAAATAATCTTTCCCTTTTGGGAACACTCTAGTTATTACCAGTAATTGACCCTGATGATGTGTTTCAAGAAAATGAGTCACAAGTCGCAAAAAATGATATTTCCCAAAGTAGTATATTATGAATACATATTCACAAGATCTCCTGGTTGGAATATTCTCATTTTCAAAGGGCTTAGCACTTTGCGTCATATCAATCCTTGTACCAACTTTTTTTTCAAGCATATATGAAATATAAAATATAGAAATACTTCTTAGGCATACATCATGTTTACTGTCATTGGAATCGGCTTGATCTCATCTTTTTAATAACGACGATATCTCAAAATCCATTTTTTGCGACTTGTGACTCTTTCCCTGTAACACATCACATATGGGGAGAATGATAGGCAAGGACGTGGAGACCTGACACCTCTGTGCCACTGTGGTCACTGCATTTGTTTATATGTCATCACATCTTCGTCTCCAGCTGAGTTGAGGCGGCGGGACTGTAATAGATATCCATACCAATCATCTAACCTGGCTGCAACCCGGCACACAGGCTGCCTGCGACCTGGGCGCGACCTGGTTGTCACATATGTACCGCTCTCTCAGCTGGACGCGACTATAAGCCCACTTTGAACGCGACCATGGTCGCGGCCGTTGCGGCCGTCGCGACCCTATTTTGACGTCACCCCTTATCCTGCTGCCATTGATATGTTCTATTTGTTCTGATGTTGTTGTTGATATGATCTATGATTAGCGCCTTGTCATGATATTCATATAGATAGAACATATGGCATAATTTGATAATTGATTTATTTTTAATTATAAACAGCTAAACTGTATATCACTTAAATACTGATTAAATTAGATATGATAACAGCTGTAATATTAGACATGATTTGTAGATTGGTATATATAGAGGGAGAGAGACAGATAGATAGATAGATAGATAGATAGATAGATAGATAGATAGCATGCGCGAGAAGACGTCTACGCGTGACTCAGCGACATGTGATATGATAATGTTGAGCATGTGTTGAGTAAGTGTTGACATAGTTTGTATATAATCATGGTTATTTCTGATGCTGGTATCATAAGGAGATGAGAGTGAGAGATAAGGACCTATAAAATAGATACTGTCATTAACATTTGCGCATACACTAAAACGCTGTTTATTGTTTTAATTGTAGATGGAGATCATTTAACCTATCTTCAGCTGAGATTCATAAGATTTCAAACTGGATGAAGATTTCATTTCCATTCGACAAGGAAGATGGCACCCTTGAGAATGCAAATAGCGACACTAGTAGTGCTAACAAGGAAGATACTCGGGCATCTGTGCTGCCGGAAAGAAATGAAAAGAAGAGGAAGGCTGAGCATAGCGCTGCTATGGCATCGGCTACAAAAGCTTCTAAGGAGATAGATGAGCCGTTAGATTTGAGTAAGTGAAGCCAAGATATTCACGAGGTTAGAACGGCCACAATGGACTTCATAAATGATTTAAGTTCATCACCAGAAGACGCATCGGAACCTTGCTTCAAGAGACAGAAAATGGAAAGGATGCAAGAGGAGAAGGAAGAGAAGGACGAGGAGGAGACGGATACTGATAATGATACGCAGGAGATTAAGGAAGACAAGGAGGAAAAGAAGGAAGAAAAGGAAGGAGATGTATTAAGTACTCCGTTGAATGAGAAGGAATACAATACACCAAAAGCTCCCACAAAGAGGAAGTTAACAGCTCAGGAGATGAGATACCTGTTTTACCACCATGCTAAACAACTGAACCACCATGCTAATCAACTAAATGAAGCTACACAACAGCTAAATCCCAAAAAGAAGATTGCATTTGCCTTATCACCCAACCAGGCTCATGTTCATTGTCATATTCATTCTCATCCTCCTCCTCCTAAGACTCATGCTGTTGATGTTGCGCTCACTAAACCGGTCAATAGTCTACCTCCTGATTGTGCTCCAGCTCCAACTCTGGCTCCAGCTTCAACTGCGGCTCCAGTTTCAACTCCGGCTCCGCCTTCACATTCACCTTCAGCTGGTCCTTTGCTTGATATAACACCCACGAATCAAGGCTCAGAATTACCCTCTAAATCGATACCTAATGCAAACGAATCCGCTCTCACTCCCCTCATTACGAAGGCACCGCCACCGCAAATACCATTAGAGCCGCCTTCTAAGTGTTACATTAGCAGGTATAGATATACAATCTATGACATGAGGACCTGCAAATCCGGCGAGGAGGATGTTATGGAAATGAGTGATGGGTGCTCAGATATTGATGAAAAGGAAAATAGGCCTCCTATCAGAACACCAGAAAAAGTGGCACTTTCTGGGTATTTCTTCGACAAAGGTGCATGTGTCGAAGAAAAAGATAAGCAAATAGGACTAACAAAGGGAGTCCTTAAGGATTGTGACGCTTTTGGTGAGGTATCCCTAAGCACGGAGGAACAGCCTAGTATGGAGGAATTCATACTTAAGTGTTATATGTTTTTGGTTAAAAAAGAGGTTATTCAAATCAAAGAAAAAGTCTGCAAGGCATGCATTAACCATGTTGTTACTCAGGACGGGCACGAGCGAGAAACATGCCCAGATCGTATACCCAGACGAGAGTCTACTCAGCGCAAATTTATCGCAATGGCTCAGAAACGGATTACGGCAGAACGTCTGAACGAGGCAAGCATTATCATGGCTCCTTACTACGGATATGGAAAGTCTGTGGGCATTGATACAAACCCTTCATGCTACTCATGGGTTTGCATTCTACAAGTTTTGACAAGCTTTGTAACGGCCAAAGATTTGTATAAAGTGAAGTTTGAAAATGAGTTTAAACTTCTTGAAAACATGTAGAAGAAGACAGAAAGACAGAAAGACAGAAAGAAAGAAAGAACAATAACATTATTCATATATTGCGCCAATAGCGATTATATTTTGATTTATTAAATTTTAAAACACTTACAATTTGAACTGATTAGTGTCACACGAATGTACTTTATAATCTGAAATGAGATAAAAATAAAACAGACAATTAGAAATATGGTATTTCTTGTGTTTAATATATTATTATTATGAATCACGATCAAGTTTTTACAATTAAATGTAATGTAATGTAATGTAATTTAGAGCTGTAGTTTTTAGAAAATGTATCTTCAAAAGGGATTGAACGTACATCATTTTTATGCAGAATTTACTAATGTATACAGCTAATAATTGTACATTTCCTAAGATTTAATAGTATACTTACATTTTTTAACACTCATTGAAGTTCAGAGTTCTTCTCGAGTAAAATCCGATTCTCGTAGGACTTCGCTTTACAAACTCAATTGAGCTTGTTGGTGTCATACTAGGACATGTAGCGACAGACGAAGATGTTGATGCAGAGAATGCATTATGGGGAATATAAACACTATTATCCGGTAAGGGGGAAAAAGTTATTATATCTGGCGAGTCCAGGGTAAAGTCAGTAATATCCGAGTACACAGGGGAATTCACAGGTAATGAGAGAGGCATATCAGACAAAAAGTCCTCTAAATCCGCATTTGTATATCCTATTGTAGATCCAGGCGATGATACGTAATGAATCCCACTATTGCCGGCAGTGGCAATGTTACTACCACCTACACTAGAGATAGGACTGTTGGATACAGTGGAGATACCAGAGGCGCTGTTACTGGCGTTATCACAGTCTTTTTCGTTGGTAGTAGCATCGGGGCTAGGATTGATACCGACATCAGCGTTAGCATCTTTCTATAAATATTAACAATGCTTAATTAGTAACGTAAACAAACAAACAATATTTAACAATTTTATATAATGAATAATTTAAATATTAACAAGATTAAGTTAAAGTAATTAACAGAAACATACCCTTATGTCGTTCTCCACTAAGGTAGTCAGCAGGAGATTTGTCCTAGCCTGTTTCGATTCAATAGCCACCATTCGTTCCTCGACTCTTTCCAGCAGCAAGATAATCGAAGCAATTGTACTAAATAATAAAAAACAAATATGAAGTAAAACATTACGTAATAATAATAATAATACACATCTATCTATCTATCTATCTATCTATCTATCTATATTGATTAGTAATATAAAAAGGTGTTACCTTATTTCCATTTTGAAAGTACAGAGATGTTAGGTAGCTATGTGCAAAGATCGATATGCGTCCTTAGGGTTTTCTTGAAGATACAAGACTAACTCAAAATACCAAGACCTGACTATATATAAAGAGGATGTGATATCCAATTAGCTTAATAACATTTCTTTGATATTCATATTTGAAATAAGACGAGATCAATATACCTTTGATATTTCCTATTAGAAATAAGATATGTCATGAATATAGCCTTGATCCTTAATTTATGATTAATAGATTTAACATTTATAATCTCAGCAACGATGTCATAGAGAGAGAAAGAAAGAAAGAGACAGAAAGATGAAACATGTGTGATTCTCATTAAAATATTTAACACTTTACATTCAAGTGCACATCTGTTAGTACATAGAACACAGGTCTGAGAACATAAACTAAACTAAACATAATAAGCTATTTCTAACTTGGTTAGTTTATGTTCATGTTTTGAATAAGGTTAACATATTTTAAACGTAGTTAGAATTTTTAAATTACAAAACAAGAATAAAATTAAAACGCTGCATCCATTGATGTTCAGTTAGCTCTCAGAGGGTGATCGCTTAGAATGACATTTTACACTTACCTGATAAGGCACAAACTGTTGTCTGACAACTTTATATGGTGATAAATGGTGTATGTTGACATGTTAAGGTATCGAAAAAACAACACCCGTAGCGATAGAGACGTTTAACATGTGTCTTCTATAATGGTGATGATCACATGACAAATATGTACATATACTAGTATCTTAGAACTTGAAAGTTACTTACGCTCCAGCATTTGGAGTGAACAGTTGTGCGATTAGGAAAGGAGTACGAAAAATAAATGAACAACCAGCAGGACGAGGACCCTGTCGCATGTCAGCACCATCTTGTGTTCCAAAAAAACACAGTTGGAATTGTTGTTGCGATGGAGTTGGGTTTGTTCTTTGGAACATTTACCTTAATCCTATATGCTGAAATGCAAACCAACGGAAGCACAGAAAGAGTATTTGATCTGTTCCAGGAACCTGAAAATGAAGGCGATTTAAGCCTTAATTTCAATCTGAGTCGTGAAGAAATTGTTCGCTTAGCAAGAATTCTCTGTATGCAGTATCCGCATGTTGTGATTGAGAAAAATGATCGCATAGACATAGGACCGAATGCCCAACTGTACTGTGATCAGTACAGAGATCTATACATTGTCACAACGACAGGATTTTGTATTATTGTCAAAACGGCTGCAATAATAAGAATGAGGCGATTTATGACAATCATTAAAACATGGGCGTCTCCAGCCGAACAACTGGAAAATCACCTATTTTCATATTTGTAAGTATATTTGTATGTCACCAAAAATCAGTTATTTTATTAGATTATAAATGAAACTAAGAAATACTTAATATACATATGAGTTTTATTGATGATTTTGATCAATTTTCCTGCCAAACATGAATCAATTTATCGTTAATGATGATCACTACTCAATATACATACATGTTTTATTACAGGTTTCGCTCTACGTTGATCGCAAATTTAAGTCAATGCATACCGAACGGTGACTTCCTCTGCATACAGAGCAAAGTAAGTATATCAATGATAATTTGCAATACAGTTAAAAATGGATATGTATGTCTAGCAATATATAATAAAAGCACACGTTTAATCTTAATTTATCATAAGCAGTTACCTAATATCCCCATATAATAAATGTATTCCATTCTTTAATAGGCTATCATTGAGGATGACGATGACGAGTCTGTATCATCAGATTCAGGAGTGGAAGCAGAGGCTGAGCTAATCGGTATGTATATGCATGTATGTATGTATGTATGTATTTAAGTATCAACTCCGTAAAACACCGTATTATATCTTTCCCTTGTGGAACGGCGCAACTCAAATAATGAGTCGTCCACATCGTCCACATTGTCCACATCGTTTAGTTGTTTCTTCCCAATCTTGATCTTCTTCTGGTCGTCGGCTGCAGCAACAGACCCAGAACCCATTTCAGATACACATTTATCTTTGTCCTTGGATGCATTTTCCTTACCAACATTAGAGTCAGATGCATTTTCCTTACCAACATTAGAGTCAGATGTAGCCATTGAATGTTTAATAGGACTGGTCTTCTTCTTCTTCTTAGAAGGACTAGATGGATTACTTTAATAGAGAGAAGAGAGAGAGAGAGAGACTTTTAGTTGTAATTTAAAGTTATTAATAAATATCATGTTTATGAGTGAAATCACATGTTGAATTTTTATCTGACGTAGACAGTCGATCAATAATTCAAACAGATAAAAAACGTATATTTTATTTTTTATAAAGGATAGATAGATAGATAGATAGATAGATAGATAGATAATTTATATAACTTACAGATGGATGTCAGCTTTAGTTGTTATCTCGTCCATCTCAACGTCATCATGATCATCCGAAAGGGGGACCTTTTCAAACTTCTGCTCATCCTTCTTTCTTAGTTTCTCTTGTTTGAGTCCAGCATCGATTCTCGCTTGTTCTTCCTTGCGTTTCCGCTTCTCTTCATGTTTCTTGATCTTTGCTGCTTTCATCATTTCTTCCCTATGCTTTGGATTTATGAGGCCATATCCATCCCATGTAAATCCCTCGTCATCTGGGGTAGTACTAGTACTAGGAGTTGCTTTTTTCTGATTCATTTTTGCAGCATCACGTTCTTCCTTTCTTTTTTGGGCTTCAATTGCTTCCTCATCATCATTAAGATTGCCATATCGTGTATATGAGATGTCAGCATTCTGCCTTCTTATTTTCTCAATTAAAATTGCTCAAGCGATATAGGCAACATAGCATAGCGCACAGACTCCTCCAAACCCGAGTACAGACAGACAACCGATGATAAGGGATCTTGTTGATACTCCCTTAATGTCGCTAGATACTGACGATGATGTTACAGTTTTGTTTGAAGTAATTTGATTGGCTCTGGTCGTTGTTTCCATGGTTGTCGTCGTTGTTTGACTAGTCTTCAAAGTGTCTATAGGAGTAGAATGATATCGATTGTTTAAATTAAGTAAGCTCATTGATGTCATTGATACATCCGTAGAATACAGAACATCCAATATTATGGAATGTGCAATGCTCATAGAATCGTTTGGAACATCAGTAGAATCAGAAAGAAAATACTCAATGCTCATAGAATCAGAAGGAGAATGCGCAATACTCATAGAATCAGTTGGAACATCAGTAGAATCAGAAGGAGAATGCGCAATACTCATAGAATCAGTTGGAACATCAGTAGAATCAGAAGGAAAATGCTCAATGCTCATAGAATCAGAAGGAATCCTCATAGAATCAGTTGGAATATCAGATGAATACAAGTTATAAGATACATTTGAGTTTATTCAGCATAGCATTGATTCTAGCAATCTGTTTGGTTATTTACTTTAGCCTATTTTCATCTGAAATTTAGGTTATTTGAGAGGATCGGTGAAGTTGAATTGTACATTTTCTGGCGACTTCACCTATTTATGGCCATACCGAGGGTTGTTATTGACATTGAGAAACGTTTATTTTGAAAGTCTGGGGACAATTCTCGATGTCTGTCTAGAGGTTTCCAAGCCCCCATCCCGGTCTTACAATGTATATTTAAAGCTAGTGAACAATACCACCTTCGTCATCGACTGAAGGTGGCTCACTGCTAATTTCTTCATTTGTTCTCTTACTCTTGTACTGATTTACAAATGTGGTCAGTCATGACCTTGGTTACCTTCGGTTCACATATGTGAATAGTTTAGAGTACATTTGTACATTCATTTTAATGTTATTCTTATCATTTAAATTAATTGATGTAGAAGTATTGCCATTTTTACTGAATATTTCGATTTGTGCATCGTTTAGGGGTCTCTCATTTTGGTGAATAGTTTAGAGTTAATTTGTACATTTATATTTTGTCATTTCTATTGATTTACAGGTATTTATTGGTATTTTCTTGGTGGTTATTTCGACTTCAAAAGTCTCCCAAACGTACCGTATGTTACACCACGTTATAGCATACTTTCAACTTAATAGACGCAAGGATATATATATAAACAGCGGTCAACGCAGTGTTCGCAAGAATGCCAGGACCTAGCTGGATGTAAAAATGGGATAGACTACCTATACAGCAGAAGACCAAATTCCTCCCATCTTTAGTATCAACAAAAATTAACCCAAAATAAACATGGACGATGTCCACAAAAAACACATACACAAGGAAACCCCATACAATGGGCCCCACCTTGATATAGTATAGCTAGTGCATCCCATTGCAGTAGAATAGGTAACTAGTCATTTAATGCGTCGCTATCTCATAAACTGTAAAATTAAAAGTCTAGTCTAAGGGACCCTCTGGAAGAGCTATGGCTGCCATAGAAGAGGACAAACCCATTTCCAGTGTAATTTATCTTATGTACTGTTTTCTGGAAATAAACAATATACATACATACATACATAATATTTCTTTAATTAAATATGCCGAAAATAGGTTTTACTATATATATTTTTTTTATCTTTTTTTTAAATATTTTTATTGGCCTTTTCCATACATGTTCATTATGTATTATAATGTTAAAGTAATATGGCGGATATGCCTGTTCTTTATTTAACTTTGGGTCAATTCTCACCAATGGAAATATGCCTTATCAATGTCACCTTATCAATGTCATTTTTATTCATATCTACTATAAAGGCTCTTGTCCACTAAGCCGATTCTCATGCGATTCTGACAGAATTTATTCTGTGATGAAACTGGATTTATTTTATAGTGTTGCTATTGTTCTTTGATCGATCTCATATCATTTAACATTGATATTTACCTTCGCCACGATTATTAGTTATATGAAGGGTGGGGGATCATGATACCTTTTCCGAAAGAGCCCGTTTTTGAGCTTTTCACGCTATATATATAAATATATATATATATATATATATATATTTCTATTTTTCCGACCATTTTGGCACTTTGACCCTACCATTTTGGCACACCACTACATTTTGGCACACGGCCTGTGTGCCAAAAACGTTTTGTCCAATAAAAATTGTTGTATACATTTGAACTAGAATATCTTTCTATAAAAATATTATTTAGGGTGCTGTAAACTCTATCCAATTAAATTTTGACAATATTCCATTAAATTAATCATATTATTCAGTGTTGTAATTAGGGGCCTGACCATTTTGGCACACGGGTCAAAAAGTCATTTTTAGAAAGATTCAACATATATATTTTCCATCGAATTTTGACATGATGTATAATTTGCTATGCTACATATTATGGACATTAAAAATTGAAAAAAATAACACCCCTTCATTGAATATACAAAATGGCCCCCAAGAGCAGTCCACTCATTGCTACCCTGAGCAGCTCTGAGTAAATAGCCCTAATTGTCCTATTTATGTCAGTTATCGGCCCATAACTCTGTGAGTTTTAGAGATATTTTGATTTTGATGACACCTACCCCCACTAAATCGACCCCAAGGAATTTGATGATATCATTGTAAATGTTCTATCTACTTTGGTTGCCTGGCAACGAGTTGTTTCCATGGTTACCATTGCGCTATCCATGTCAGTTATTGGCCCATAACTCTGTAAGTTTTAGAGATATTTTGATTTTAATGGTACCTACCCCCACTAAATCGACCCCAAGGAATTCGATGATATCATTGTAAATTTTCTATCTACCTTGGTTGCTTAGCAACGCGTTATTTCCATGGTTACAATTGCCGTATTTATGTCAGTTATCAGCCCATAACTCTGTAAGTTTTAGAGATATTTTGATTTGATTTTGATGACACCTACCCCCACTAAATCGACCCCAAGGAATTTGATGATATCATTGTAAATGTTCTATCTACTATGGTTGCCTGGCAACGAGTTATTTCCATGGTTACAATTGCTTCTATAAGTGGTATATTTAATGTCTCCAGGATATCATAGAGTGATGCAATCGATAATACCAGATATTCTGATTAGACAATGATAAGGAAGAATATGACCTAACAATCTCAGTTGCTGTGAGATAATATTGTTATAATACTGAGATGTAATAATTAAGTATAAGGGTAGCTCAGCTCTAAAGGTACTGAAGATCTTTTAATATAGGCAATGTTATTGAACTCAATGATTGCTCTTAACATAATAATTCAATATAAAACAATAAATCACCAATAAATATTCAATACTCGAAAATCTAATTAGACCCATTTCATATACACACCTAAATGTGTTTGATATCTTCTAGTAACCAAAAATATGTATCCCATACATATGTCTGAATATGCATACCATGCGTATGCCTAGAATGAAAGAGAAATCTCCATTGGAAATAAATATCTAGTTCTTGTATTTAAAGGCCCACTGACATCAGAAAAATGTGGCCTTTTGTCCCCCTTGTATGATAGCTAGCCTAACCCTGATACTAGATCCAAAGTATTAAGTTTCTATGTCCAGTGGTTTTGAAGTTAGAGCCACATGAACACCCCCAATCTGGGACCAGCTCCTCTCTCCACCCACCGCGAGTTGAGCGGTGCTGTGACGTCACTGGTAATATAGCTACCTCGTATACCCTACCACTACTCACCCTCACACAGCGTAAAGGCTAGTTCCATGTGTACTGATCTGATCTGTATATGGATATGGACAAATTTTCTCACATTCAAATCTAGATTATTCCATGACAGAAAGAACATACAAGAATTTCTCATTGTCCAATAATAAATATATTGTTAGTTTAATTACCAAGGTATGGGTATTGAATTGAAATACTTTTATTCAGCTCTTGACTGCGAAGCAGGGAGGTCTCCAGCAAAATTGGAGGTATTCTAGTCCCACAGTCTTTTTACAGTGATTTAAGCAGAGGACAGTCCCGCTTGCCATCATTGACTGAAGTCAGGTCTCTGTGATTGATATATATTAATAATATAGGTATTATATAGGCCTATTCCTGCATATAGGGCCCCAGAAGCTAGGAGTTATTGCTTTCTCTTTGGTGAATTTTAAGTATTTGGGGGGATAAATATTATCTGGAAAGCAACAAAATGTTCTAGTTTAATTCCCATAAAAATGATATAATTTTATTTCATTTTGCCTCAAATGCGGCGTAATCTGAATTCATATGAGAATTTCTCAATTATTGATAAGAAATGATAGTGTTTTTTTAAAAAGAAATATTATCTAATCGTGCATATTTGAAGACCTATTAAAGGTGGTCATCTCCAGTAAATATCATGACAATGTGATGAGAACCCTAATAGTTATTCAATTATATCATTTGTGTATGTTTTATGCACACATTTGAGCCAATTGTACGTCACCAGAAAATCTGACCCATAATGTATATGGTCGATTCCAGAAATTTAATGGTCCTCTCCAGCAATTTTGATGTTTTTGCCCGTATTTTTTTGTGTGTACAATATCTTTGGCAATTCTAATCGGCTTAACCTATGTATGGATTCCGGAGGACATGCTCTCATTTCTAGATACATTTTAAGATTATATAAATGTCATTTCTACTGATTTCTTTAATCGTTCCAAGTCCACTATAGTAGTGCATACTTGACAGGGCTATAGCAATCCACCCTACAACGAAATAAAATCATTGTACCTGAATGCATTGAATAATTAGGCTTATATCTCGGCGACTATTTGTTTACAAAATTCAAAAACATTAGCATTACTAGTTTCCCCCTCAGAGTGACAACAGCTGAGAGTGAGTTATGGGAAATTGATTTTATTAGTGTTTAATAAATCAATATTATATAACTGAGGGTCATGTGTTACATGGCTCGATGATGGTACATGGATGTGATTAAGGTTAATCAGTTACATGATTTTACAAGGAGACATGAGAGTACAAGAATGTAATTAAGGTGAATCAGTTACATGATTATACAAGCAGACATGAGTATTATATAATCGAGATAAGGTAAACATGAATTAGTTATTGTGTTTATGAAGGCCAAGAGCCATGATGTAGAGGGAGATAGGAGGGTGGATAAGATATATATTGGTAGGTATTTTTAGAGTGGTGAGGATGATGTGTGGCATGGGGGGTGTGGCGAGATGTAGATGTATGGCTGTGATTTCAGGCATTATATGTCTCTGTGTTTGATCGGTGTTGAACACGATCTTGCTCTTTATGTCGAGGCATTGTTCTTGGGGCGTGTATATGTCGCCGGGTACAGTTCTGTTATGTGACTTGCTGTACTTGCCAAACGTAGGTGATTTCATAGGAGGCTTTAGATTAGTTGTTAGATTTGTGAGATGGTCCCGCACTCTAGTGTGGGGGAGCAGTCTCTTATTATTATCAAGCCCTCATCCCCATGCAGTAGCCCACTTAATGTGGCTGGCTTTGAGTCATGGCAGAAACCAGCTTTTTGTTAGTAATGGATTGTCTCATACATAAGTATGAGTGGTGGCAGAGATTGGAAGGTGTATGTGCCCCAATCAGCCAGGAAGGGATATCTGGAGATGATACATGCTGGACCGATGGGTGGCCATTTGGGAAGAGACAAGACTATTAGTAAACTCAAACGATTGTGTTATTGGCCAACGATAACCAAAGATGCAACTACTTGCATCTCCATGTGTGTTGTGTGTCAGCAGAGAAAGCCCCCCCCCCCCCCCCCCCCCCCGGCAGAAAAGGACCCACCTGGGAGAGACACCACTCAAAGGAGCATGGGAAGAGATTGCGATGGACATCACAGGGCCATTCCCTAAGTCTGATGCTGGTAATCAACATATCCTTGTGATTGGAGATCTGTTCACAAAATGGACAGAGTGTTTTGGAATACCTGACTTTACTGCCAAGACGATTGCAGACATTTTGGTGGCTGAAGTGGTGTGCAGATATGGCGTCCCGCTCATATGGCACTCAGACCAGGGAAGGAACTTTGAGGCAAATTTATTCAAAGAAGTACCAAGACTGCCAGCTATTGATGAGACTGGTCGGGAGATAGATATATCGATAGATCGAGAGATATAACAGGACGTTGACTACAATGTTAACTGGGATGGTGAACGAAAGACATAGTGACTGGGATAAATTTCTACCTTACCTGGGGGCAGCGTACAGAGCCTCAAAACACCCCGCCACAGGGTTTACTCCAAATTATTTGGCCATGGGGAGGGAGACAAGTATGCCCTGGGATATTGTATACCTGTGCCATGGGGAGAGACTGACCATGTCCCAGGAAGAGTACATATTTGACATGCTGGAGCAGATTGAAGTTGCTCATAAAATCGCTTTTATGAATATCAAACTGACCAGGCAAAAGCAGAAAGGGTATTATGATAAGAATGTGAAGCAAATCACATACACCCAGGGCCAGAAGGTATGGGTATACCAGCCTTTTTGGCAGAAATTAGGCAGATCACCTAAGTTCCAGCGTTTTTGGACAGGACCATGGGAAATCGTGGATGTCTTGAGTGACATGGTATATCAAGTAAAGAAGGGATGACTTCAAAAGGTGGTCCATGCAGACATCATGAAGGCCGCCACCCTTGGTGAGGATGTGATCTACCGAATTGTCCATAAATCATCACCCGGGAGCGGGGAGCGTGAGCAGATGAGCCATGAAATGAGTATTGAGTGTCCATCTGGCCAAGAGATCACACTCCAGCCCCCGATGGGCGTGGCAGATGGATGGATTGACCAGACGAGAAGGGTGAGGGCATTGACAGAAGCTGGAACAATCAGCTGTGGAAATAAAAAGATGTGAGGAAACAAAGCCGTTGGGACGAGTTGTCCCCGTCGCCGACAAAAGGGAAGTATGAGGGCTGTGTCCTCCAGGGGAGGGAGGGGATGGTACCACCCTTATAAAAGACCACTCAGCTCCTGACCCCACATTCAGTGTCATGATGGCTTCAGACCTAGACTGCCCTTACTGTCCACTACGATTCAAAGACCGCTGAGACCATAGAAAACACAGAGAGACCCATGAGGACATCATTTTTGGAGTCCAGTACCCTGACTGCCCCCAGACTTGAGCGTCTGCCCGGAGGAAAGAACTGGGAGACCGTCGGTTGGCCAAGCATGGCACTCCAAAGAGTGAGCAAGAGGAGCCACTTACGTTGATTTATGTGGTCACCAAGAGCCATGCATTAAGTGGGAGGTGTTCTCTCCAACAGACCACCAAAGTTGCCTCAGGCCCCAGCGACCCCCTCCCCTTGCCCACACCCCCAGCAGACCCACCGATTGACCCAGACACTCCCTGCATACCAGAGGCCTGCAAAATCCCAGAACTGGTCATTCCAGAACCTGACCAGGACGGGGATACGTGGGAATTGGCCAGTAGCACACGAGGGCTGCTAGAGGAGATTGTCTTTGTAGAAAACCAGAAACCAAGGAAGTTGGTAGAACAGATGGAGAAAGTACCACCTCGCCAGACTGAGGTAATCAGCAGAGGAAGATTCAACCCCCTTGACTCTCACCCTTGTCTGTCCGATATGGTTATACCTCCTGGTATTACCCATGAACTGGAGGAGCAGCGATGGGAGATAACCAGAAAAGGGCCCATCTGGCGGATTTCATTCTGCAGATGCTTCACCTGGAGGACCCAGGACAGGCGACCATTGCTAGTACAGCCAGAAGGATGACCATCCCTGCCCACATGGCCTGGATTTGCTGACCAGGAGGAGACAGATCTGCATATCCTCAAGCCATTGAGAGGATGGTGTAACTTTTACTCAGGAAGTCAAAGCGACCTACCAGAGGCTGGCCGAGTAACTTGACCAGTATGTGCCCCCACCTGTTATTTTCCCTCACTGGGTGAAAAACCTGCTTTCCCCTGTGCGTAAAGTAGGTCCTTGTAGCACCTTATAACGCAAGCTCTTATCCCATCAGTATTGCAGCTGCTATTTGGTTACCATTTACACGGGACCGTATACATAGCGGGAACATAGTGTCTAATTACTAAGTATCCATCCATGTGATTCTAGAATAAACAATAGGGACGCACTGTTGGTGCATAGGGACTGACCATGAATCTCTAATTCCTTTTCTGAAATAATGTCTTGTAGCATGGATGGGGTCTATCCTGCTATAAAGTTATACAAGAGGTCATGGGCCTGTGACCATCAAAATAGTCACAGGGAGCGGAGCTAATTTATTGTGGGTGGGTGGTAGGCCAGAGATAGATAGATAGATAGATAGATAGGAGAAAGAGACAGACAGACAGACAGACAGAGAGAGAGAGTGAGACAGACAGACAGAGAGAGAGAGAGGGGGAGAGAAAGAGAGAGAGGGAGAGAGAAAGGGAGAGAGGGAAGGAGTGGGAGAGAAAGGGAGAGCGAGAGGGAGAGGAGAGAGAGAGAGGGTGAGAGAAAGGGAGAGAGAGGAGAGGGAGAGAGAGAGGGGGAAAGAGGGAGGGAGAGAGAGAGCGTGAGAGAGAGAGGGGGAGAGAGAGGGAGAGGAGAGAGAGAGGGAGAGAGAAAGGGGAGAGAGGGAAGGAGTAGGAGAGCGAGGGAGAGGAGAGAGAGAGAGAGGGAGACAGAGAGGGAGAGGAGAGAGAGGGAGAGGAGAGAGAGGGAGAGAGGGAAGGACTGACAGAAATCTTGAACCATAAAAAATATTACTTATAATGGCTAATATACATCACACAACGATGATCCAAACACTAATATTCATCTCTTTTTCAGTAGAATATGCTTAAACGTAATTCCGAATGTATATTTCACAAACAAAAAATCTTTTAAAGTGAAGTAGGCTACATGCTGACATGTAAACTCATTAGAGGAGGCCTTATCTCATCGATGGGCAGTGGAGGAAAGATAGGGTGACCCCTGGGGTGACAACAGATGGTGTCAATTGTCTGGCTGTTATCATGGCAGGACGATATTGTCACAACACCCTCGCCACAAGAGGAAAGGGAAGGCCCAGGTGGAGGTGGAGTGGCGATAGATATAGAGGGGGCTGAAAGTAGATGAACTTTCAAATTACACAACTTTCCTTGTATTTGATGTACAAATTCCGTTCGAAGGTTGATTTAATTCTCACACTGTAAGCAGTACAGTTGTTCTAGGACTGTAAATATATATCCCATCTAAAAGAAGTTCTGAAAAAGGATATATGCCCAGTCTGACCCACATCTGGTCGGAATTAAGTTGATTATCTTGGCATTGGGGGGGGGGGGGGGGGGGGGAGGAGAGGGGGGAGAGCGGGGCGGCAGACATGAGAGGGGCGGCAGACATGAGAGGGGAGGGGTGTGGGACTGGGAGGAGAGCTGAGAGAGAGAGTAGAGAGGAGGAGAAGGAGGAGGAGGAGGAGAGGGAGAGAGAGAGGGAGAGAGAAAGGGAGAGAGGGACAGGGAGGGAGAGAGGGAAGGAGTGGGAGAGAGAGAAAGGGAGAGCAAGAGGGAGAGGGAGAGAGAGAGGGTGAGAGAAAGGGAGAGAGAGGGAGAGGGAGGGAGAGAGAGATCCCGTCCTAATGGGATTTTAGTGACATTTGCTGTTTGGACAGACAGACAGACAGACAGATATTACAATTACACAACTTTCCTTGTATTTGATGTACAAATTCCGTTCTAAGTTGATTTAATTCTCACACTGTAAGCAGTACAGTTGTACTAGGACTATAAATATATATCCCATCTAAAAGAATGATATGCCCAGTGTGACTCCCATCTGGTCAGAATTAAGTTGCACCATCCCCTCCCCACACTGGAAAAAAAATCGCGTTTACACCATGAGTATCTGCACTAGTGAGTATCCCTGTGTATCTGCAGTGATGAGTATACCCGTGTATCTGCAGTGGGAGTATCCCCGTTTATCTGCAGTCTCCCACTGCAGATACATGTGTTCAGTGAACCGTGACTAAAGCTGAAAGTTTATGGTACAGATGCTGGTGTAAGTCAGCAAACCCCAGTGAAGTAATTGGGTCAGCACTAATCCCATTACTGAATAAACACAAACTGCTCTTGCTGGATTTGGGTGTATGAAGTTGGTTTGTCTTTCTAGAGAAATTGGTTGTCCTTGTTCTAAACTATGCATGTCCAGCATTACATCATCCTACCTGTTATGCATACATGTGTACACATGTATATAACCCATTCAAGTGACTGAATAATAATAATAGATAATAATAATAATGGTAGGGAAGTAGCAATGAGAATCGAAAATGTTAGTTGTCTTTCACACTCTTTAAAATTAGCCTATTGGACGCGCCCTCCCGAGAGAAATAAATCACTACTTGAACCAAAAAGAAGCTCCAATTATGGGCTGAGTTATGAAAAAACCCTGATTTATTTTCAATAGAATAGGACTAGAAAGTGGTACATAATCTAATGGTGGCGAGTGGCTGATGGTGGACCTCCATAATTAGGGTTTTAGTACATATTTAACTGTTATTCATTAAATATTTAATTTATGTTCATGAGATTTGGTACAAGTAGGGTTTCGAAAATGTAAAAAATTATGGCAGTATTATTTTTCATGTACCATGAATATTCATATGCCATTTGCATATTAATTATATTAATAACAACATTTGGTATAAGGGTTTCCCAGGCAGTGCTATATTGAGGGCAGTTTGTATTATTAATGGGTCAGGAATAATCATAACTCATTTGCCTATTATTTTTTTAAATGTTAGGAAATGTGCTACATTTTGTACATAAACTAGTACATGGGAACTAATTAGCTTTGTTGACCGGGATAATCTGCAGTCTTGCATTGGGTGTCATGCATGCTCCAGGAAAACAACAAATTTGATAAGTATCCATTGAGTTCACAAAACACAGAAAACAAGGGAGAGAAAGATTTGGACTGAATATATGAAGCAAAAAGACTTTACACCTAGTAGGTTTACTAAATTCTATTCAAGACCATTTGAAGGATGTGCATTTGGCAGCTGAACACCCACAGTCATTATTATCATCATAGAAAATTAGTGTGAACAAAAGCAAAAACAACCTCCTCTCTATGTAAACTGTGCATCGGCTGTGACGGCCGTCATGGAGAGCGTGGGGGACAGGGGAAGATGCCTAAGATATGCCCGGAGTGACGGCCAAGGGGTGCGGTAGCTAACCCTACCATTATGTGGCCTCCCTGCGGCTCTTAATCTGCACTGGGAGCACCCTCCCAAGCCCCTCATATGAGCCAGTCATGCAATACTATACTAGTAATGTCAATATAGATCCGGATAAAAATGTGATGAACACCTACAAATCTCTATCTCTATGGTGCTCAAGAAATCGATAATAATTCTGGTCAAATTTAACCTATCAGAAAAATTCTTCAGAATCCTTAGGACCCGTAGAACCCATTTACATTGGTCCGTTGGGGTTATACAAAAGCACTTAGCCATGAAAAAAAAGCGTCCCCGCGCACCATTTTTTTTTTTGTTTTCCATATTTATATCCTGAACCCTTGGTTATTCATATAATCAATGGATTCTAAAAATTCAAAAAACGTTCACTGAATAATCATAATATGCAGAATTTAGTTATGTATTTGCGATTAGAATAGATTAAGTATTTTACACATTACACCTTATACACACAGCTAGGTTTACAAGCTTGGACATAAAGCAAAAGTGATGACGACATCTGTAGAATATTTCCAAATTTTATTTTTAATATTTTTCGAAAAAGATCTCATTGTTCAGAAATTAGTTCATGCTATGTATGGATGTGTTGGGATTATATATCTTATTGCTGTAAAGGACCAGCTTTACCTCTTTCTATGAGAAATTTGGTTCAAAGTATGATTAACTGTGTTATTTCTGTTGCAAATATTCTCCCTCTCTCCTCTCTCTCTACCATCCCTCCCATCTCTACACTTTAGTAAAGTAGTTAAATACACAGATACTTTACAGATACTCAGTAGCTTTAAGTATCCCAAAGATGCGAACACTGCACCAAAGAGATCTTATGAATTAATAACTTTGCAAAAATATTAATTTTGCGACATGTTACTCATTTTCCGGTGACACATCACATATACATAGGAAGGAAGGGTTCTTTTCCAGTCGCTTCTGCGGGAGGAGACTAATGTTAAGTGGGTATCAGAATAACATAGGCTACATGGACATCCAGAAAAATACTTGTGACACTAGTATGGATGGTTACCTCCATGCATCCCAAATGCAATATAAGCCCACCCCATGCAGTCACTGGATGTGTATGGAGTAATTAAGCCACTGCACTGTGCATAGATGCACATACAACACTCGTTTGAGGATACATGAGGATACTCACAAGTGCAGATACACCACTGCACTTTGTATACACGCAGATACACAAACTCAATTGGAGATACACGCAGATACTCACACAGTGTGGAGTGCGGATACACCGGATTTCCGACGCAGATACTCACAGTGTAAACGCGATTTTTTTTCCAGTGCCAGCCAGCCAGCCCGCCACAATACCCTCAAGTGGAAAGGGGCCCAATATGGGTGCACACTGACCAGCTGACCAGTGCTTATACACTGACAGACTAGAGCGACTGGGCATGCCCAGGGCTTATCAGCTTGGCTGCCCAGGGCTTATTAGCTTGGCTCATAGAGTTGGCTCAGCTACTGCTGTTCTCAGCTACAACCAATTATATGCCAATTACCCCCTTTGAGGGACCTATCATCAACGCTGCCCGACGACTTTTGCCGACATTAAATAAAGCCTATTTAAGTAAATAAATTCAAAAAAATGTTCGCACCATACACTGAAAAACAAAATTTGCTAGGAGTAGGCCAAAAATTAAAATAATCCAGTGTGGGTGAGTGGAGTAGACTGGCGAAAAACACACTTTTGACCCAAACTGGCCCAACTAATAGTCTATATAAGACATATAGAGGTACATTAAGGGGTTTTAGTGACAGGGAAAAGAGCTCCGCTCTAATAAACATTCTAATAAATTATTGCTCATTGTTTTTTTGATTCATGATGTTTGTTAGAAAAGATTGGTTACATATGTGATGTGTTACAGAAAAATGAGTCAAAAGTGATATTTTTTAAAAGTGTTTCTTTCACAAGAACAAGTTGGAAGTAGAACAAGTAGGAATGCTTTGATTGTTGGGGTATTGAACACACTTAGACGTAGCAATGCATGTACCAAATTTTCTGATTGTATCTTTAATATCCCTTGCATTTCCAAGGTCATCATAAGGAAGTATATTTAACGTTTTTTACTATAGTGATTCGGGTTAAGGACTGTTAAACGTCATCATGCAGTCCTGTAGTAAAAACAACTGAACAAAATCCAAAATCCAAAATTTGAGTCAAATGACCTTTAGATGGGTTGGAAAAGAATGGCAGAGAAGGTATTATAAGCACACTAGCAAAAGTACCCGTCCTCTGGACGGTCACCCTCTCTCCCAACACTTCCCCCTCTCCCTCTTTTCACTCCCCCTCTTCTCTGACTTTCATACCTGTTTTTCTCTCCCAACCCCATCTCCGATCCCCCCTCTCTCCCCTCTTCATCATGCTCCCCTTCCCCACTTTCTCTCCCTCCCCTCTCTCCCTTCCCCTACATCTCTCCCTCCTCTCTTGCCCCCCCCCTCTTCTTTCCCTCCCCCCTGTTGCTCATGAATCAACCACAAAAAAGGAGCTCAGAAAATTACCTTGAAAATGTGATGTTATGTAACATCACGTAACATTGTGTAACCTCATTAAATATCAATTATCACCTATTTATTATATTATCTCATTACTAAAATCGCTAATTATACTTAGCCACCCAGTACTGTGCAAGTCTACTTATTCATGCTAAGCCATAAGGTTTTCTGTAAGGGCTCCGCCCCCTACTCCTTACCCACATCCTGAAGGACGATATGTAAGGATTCTAGTTCATTAAATCAGTTGCTTCGCTCTTCTCATGAAGACCACACGTTTGTTTGTATTCTTCCATCATACCTTAACACGATGGTATAGGAATATGAGAGGGGGAGGGGGAGGGACTGAAGAGGGTGAAGAGAGGAGGGAGAGGATGTAGGGAGAGAAAGCGGGGAAGGGGAGCATGAGGAAGAGGGGAGGGAGAGGGGGGGAATCGGAGATGGGGTTGGGAGAGAAAAACAGGTATGAAAGTCAGAGAAGAAGGGGAGGGAAACAAGGGAGAGGGGGAAGTGTGGGGTGAGAGGGGGAAGTGTGGGGTGAGAGGGGGACCATCCGGAGGACGGATACTTGGTACTTCTATATCCTAGTCTTTAAATCATTTTCATATGTTGGTTATATCCCACTCTATTTTATAACTGGGCAATTCTCATGAAATATATATATATATATAGTATTTTTATTTCTCAAATGCCTGTATAACAATTACAAGAAAACGGGTGAAACCTTTCAACATTTGTTGGTCTTCCCAGGTCGCCGTGATAAATCTTAATCTTAACATTGTTCATGTCTTTTGAGATTTAGTGATAATATCTCTATTAATAAATATTCATATTTACATTTCCCAACACATTCGTTCATATTTTCCTAAATACCATCATGAAATTACATATTTTTAATTTTAATTTAGTTAATAAACAACATTTCAAGCTTTTCAACATGTTGTATACAGTTCAATATTTTGACATTTTGGTTTCATTTTTGTCCTATATAACAAAATATTATGCATTTTTACTCCTTTTATATCACACTCATATATTTTTTTATTCACACCAATCTCCAAATTGGTACTATTATTATTATTTTTGCATTTGTCTATACAAACTCAGCATACAATTTGATATATGATATTGATAAATTTATACATATAAATAAATTCTTCATTGACATCAATACACATAATGTTTTTTTTTGTTTTTTTTATGCAGGCTTATAACTTTGATACAAGAATGATTTAAATTCTTTTATGGTTAACATTTCTTGATTTTCTGGGGCCAAGCTATTCCACAGGTCTGGAATTTTGCAAATAAAAGATCTTTTTATTTTTTCAGTTGATGGAGTTATTTTCTTTAATTTTTTCCCTTTAGAAAGACTTCTTAGGTTTATTTTTCTCTCATCTACATTTTCCTCAATCTTTGATAATTTAAATCCAATCTCCAATAGATGAATATTCCTCCTAGTATCCATAGGAAGCAGATCAAGATTTTCTTGTTCTTGATTTGTATTTGTTCTTTTTTCCATTCTTTTTATTATTCTAATTGCAGCATTTTGCAATACTTGAAGTTTTTTCAAGTTATAAATATTTCCACCATTATACAGTAAATCACCAAATTCCATTAAAGGTCTGATGGCTACTTTATATATCAATAAAAGAACATCATCTCCAGCCGAATGTCTAAGTTTAGCTAGTTTTTGTATTTTATTTCTTGCAGTATTTACTCTAATAGCAATATGTTGATTAAATGTAAGATCCTCATCTATATTAACTCCAAGATATTTGTAAGTTTTTGTATTTTCTATCTCAGATATACCAATGTAATATTTTGATCTGTATTTTAATTTTTCTTTCCTTCTCCTACTTATTTCCATTATTTTACTTTTCTTAGTATTTAGAGATATTTTATTTTCTCTACACCATAAATGTACCATATTCAGATCATATTGAATTTCCTGTTTAACAGTGACCATATCTTTATTTGAGTTATAAATCACTGTATCATCAGCGAATAATATTACTTTGGAATATTTTATCCACCTTTGCAAATCATTTAAGTATATCTGGAACAGCAATGGCCCCAGAGCAGTTCCTTGAGGAACCCCACAGACTACCTTTTCTTCTTTAGAAGTTATATTATTTGTATGAACAGTTTGGAATCTATTTTCTAAATAGCTTTCAAACCATTTTATTGAATTTTCTTGCAGACCCACACCATTTAATTTTTGTAAAAGTCTAATATGATCTACCGTATCAAAAGCTTTTTTTAGATCCAAATAAGCTAGAAGTGAAATTTCTTTTTGATTTAAATTTTGATAAATATTTGAGAATAGTGTGCAGTGTGCATCAGATAATGAAATACCTTTTCTAAAGCCATATTGATGCTCATATAATATTTTTTCTCTCTCTATATATTCATATAACTGTCTTTGTACACATTTTTCTAAAAGTTTAGCTGGTAGATTTATTACTGATATTGGTCTATAGTTACCTGGATCACATTTATTCCCATCCTTATGCAAAGGAGTAATGATAGCTTTTTTAAAAGCCATTGGTACCTTTCCTAATTGTAAAGATAAATTAAAAAGGTAAGTTAACTGAACACCTAAACACATTAATATAGGTTTCAGTAATTTAGTAGGTACATTCGACACACCTGAAGCCTTGTGTATACTAGTTTTACATAGATATGTCATAATTTCAACTTGTTCTATAGGTTGAAAGGAAAATTTTTTACTATTCTCCTGTACATTTTTTTCACATGTTCTTATACCTTTCTCCCCAATTTCCACATGACCATATGTAGTTTCTGAAGATACATTTAATAATTCACAATCTATGTTATCCTTTTCTACTTCAGTCAATGGTATTATGTTTTTCGCTAAGTTATTTCCAATTGATGCAAAATATTCATTCATTATATCAGGAACCTGTTCTGTTTTTACTAACTGACCCTCAGAATTCATTTGGATTTCACTTTTTTGTTCCATTTTATCTGGTGATATTACAGAATTTATAGTATTCCAAAATTTTTTTGGATCATTCCTATTAGAATTTATTTGATTTCTCAAGTAATCATTTTTTAATTTTATTATCCGAGAATTTACTTTATTCCTACAAATTTTTGCCTTATTCCAATCTTCAGTGTCATTACTTTTTTTAGCTTTTATGAACATTTTATCTCTCTTCTTAGACAATTTTATAAGTTCTTTTGTATACCACGGTGGCCTTACTTTTACATCTTGGAGTTTCTTTACTGGACACATCCTATCCAGATAAATAGATATTTTATTATGCAATACATTCCAACAAGTATCAACATCCCTTGATTCATAAAATTCCGTCCAGTCTTCATTAATAAGTATTTCTTGAATTATTTTCTTATCAAACAATTTTGAATCTCTTGCTACAAATGAATCTTTTTGATATCTTGTCCGTTTTTTCTTTAAATCTATATATACAGGCAAATGATCACTTAAATTATTTTCAATAACTCCTGATGCACTAACTTTTGTGCTATTAGTAAACATTAAGTCAATAGTTCTTGATGACTTATGAGTAACTCTTGTATTGTTTTTGATATATTGTATCAGGTTATTTTTTGAAAATATACTATACATTTCTCCCAGTTGAGAATTTTTATTTGCTTTAGACATTTCCATATAATCAATATTTATATCTCCTACAATTACTATCTCTCCAGGATTTATCATATTATTCAGAATATCTTCAAGTTTTTGTTTACACTCCAATATAGAACCATTCGGAGGCCTATATAAATTAACAAGGGTAACCTTTTTCCCATGCCCTTTCACAAGTTGAATAACTTGTAATTCAACGTCAGGTGATGATACATTGTGTTTCTCATATATTATTTCATCAACCTTAATATTTTTCTCTACATAAATAGACACTCCACCCCCTTTCTTTTTCCCATTTCTGTCTTTTCTGAATATATTATAACCCTGAATTTGTACTTGATGGTCATTTATATTATTATTTAGCCATGTCTCCTGCAATGCTAATATACTAGGTTTGAATTCATTTACTAATGTTGTGACTCCCATAATTTTTGGTTTAAGACTTCTGATATTCCAAGAGATTATGGATAATCCCTTGAAAATAATTTCTCCTCTATTTAAAGAATTTTCCATTTGTAATAACTAAAAATTCCAAGTACATAGTACTTGTTTTAACCGCATTTGGATTTCGGGAAATATAACAATTATCTATATTTTACATAAGTATCAATACTAAACAAACAGCATAACTCCTATTTAGAGTTAATAAATTCCAACATTTAACCTTGAAATTTTTGAATTATATAAGTTTCCTCTCATTAAGTTAACACTCTAACATACTTCCATTTCAATTTATACTCAAGATCATTTACTTTATTTACAATATCTGTAAATGATCCTTTACATATCGGTATAAACACTCTGTATATATTTAATCAAATAGAATATATATTTTATATATTAAACAACACAATTTGTCTTCTTTTCTTCTCTTCTTGTAAGACGATTCCACAAAATTCGTTAAAGTTTATTGCTATTTTAAATCTTACCTTCACTAATTTAACATACCCACATGCTATATGCACGTAGTTATTACCATCAGATCAGGTGAAGAAATGTTCAAGCACTAAATATCACAAGATATTTCAGAAATGTTATCTTCTTTACCATATAATAATAAGTTAATATTGTCCTCTTTAACATGTAATAATATGTTACCTCATTGTATCTACATGCAATAGGCACGTATTTACTCAAAGTAAATATCAAACATGAAAGTATAATAGAGGTATTTCTTACTTGTTGATGAAGTTTCCTGTCACTCATCATCTTGTCCAATGTCTTATTAGATTATAATAATCAAACATCACTAATTCCTTCATATCTACATGCAATATGCACGTAGAAAAATCCAGAAAAGCTCAGCTTGTACTGATTTCTTATCAGAATATCAATATTTTACTATCATCTTATATTTTATTTATATAACCCCCCTTTGCAAATACATGCTGTATGCACGTACTTACTCCAGGTTAATACAAATATATATAAGTGAATTTTAAATTCAACGTGACTATTAAGCTTTGGCATAATTTATAAGAAAGGCTCATAAATACAGATTTATAAAAATCTTGGAGTATAAAAAGATCCACTTTCAAAAATTTTAATTATAGAATTATGGACTCATATTCATATGAGATAAAAACAACCATAAATTCTATTGAGCCTTTGTGTATGCAATATATATTTGATTTGCATAATCTCTCTTTAGATTCTCTGAGAGATGGCACCCATCTGTAGAAAGTCTGCCATAAAATGCTGAGTACTTGGTTATGCCACTTTTCCTCTTCTTTTTCCCAGATTTGCATTTGTGGACTGACTGAGAAACATAAGGTGTTGGAGATCCTTCCTCTGTATTTATTCTTTTCGCTATGTTATTAAACAAAATGATCCTCTCGTTCAGTGATCTTTGAATAAGTTCATATTGGTCACGTCTTGGATACAAAATGCCTCTTAATGCAGCAAGATATAAGTTATATCTTGATATATCGATTCCTGTCAACGTAGCTACAGAAATTATAGGTTTATACCCATTTACACTGGTATAGCCCTTCATAGTGGCAATGGAACTGTCGAGCGTAGATCTTATAATATCTTCAAATAACACATTTGAACTGTGTTTTAACTTAATCTGCTCACCAGGGTCATTTTTGTCCCTAAATGTCACGTTGCAGATCCCTGCTACAATGAAAATGTGTCTAGGTCGGCTTCTTATAATGATACTACGAGCTTCTTGAGATAAACGTTCTATGGTGGCTCCACGTATGACAACAACCTTAACCCAGGCATTCGGTAATCTCTCCTGCAGCAATCTCTGTATATCGTCTCCTCTTGGGTCCATAAGAACTAGTAAATCCATATTCGGAGAATATTTATATATATCAGTCTCAAAATATACTTAATTTAACAATTTCGCTCTCACAGATTCCAAAATTCTACCAAATGCGTTGTCGCCCTTCAGTATTTTCTCGTCAACAGATAAACGGACGCCATCTTGAATGTTAACTTCCGGGTGGCGTAACCCGGCTGCCCACTTACGAGAAGTCGTTAACTCGAACAGTTTTTTGTCACCCGTAGCCAACAATTTTGCCTTTAAATCTTTATTTTGTTCAAATTTGTTGAAAACAATGTCTTCTAGTATATCTTTCTCCATTGATTTCCATTTATTTGATGTTAGAAATGATTCTCCCAGTCGCTTAGCAGCAAATGGGTTCGAATCTCGGCAGATCTCGTCAGCTAGCGAGAGCTTCCCTTCCATTGCCGCCTTGGTTGCTTGGTAGCACTGTTCGGAAGAATCAAAACATCTTCCCTCGTATTCAAATCCAATATTATAAAAATTAGACAAAAATGAATGTGAACCCTTGAATCCTATTCCATGCTTTCCGACTTTTACATGATAAATGTCTTCAGGTCGACATCCCTCCGGTAAGCTATTCAATTCGTAAATTGCAAATGTATCGTTCCCGATAACAATATGGTTCACTTCCACCCTTGCTTCGATAGACTTTAAACGAAGAAGCTTCTGGCAATTTTGCAGCAAATTTACTTGGTAACCATTTGTTTCTTTGTTGAAATTATTCAACCAGAATCTTCCATATGATTCCCTAATTTTCCTGCTAGCTCTAATGATTTTAATTTTCGTTTCTTCAGATTTCAATACAAAGTAAATAGCTCTTCTTCGATCAATCGTTGCTATTCCGACTCTATAGGCTCGGTCCACATCATTTTCTTGGATATTTATGCCAGCCAGATTCATTATATCCAATACTTTCAATATTTCATCATCCTTCCTATCGTTTCTTTTTTCCATATCATTTAAATCTGCCTGTGATTTTATATTTGCATCCATCCAGCCTTCTTCAATTCCCTCGACAATAATAAAATGATCATTTGTCTCAGTTTTGACATTTTCCCATTGCCTATTTCGATTCCATCTATCGTTTTGCCTTTCATCATGATATTTGTTGTTGTTATTCGATCTAGATTCGAATTTCTTCTCTTCTTTTCTACTAGTATTTTCTTTTAGCTCCTTCACTAATTTTTCTAACGATTGCAACCTATCATTTATAGCAGAAATGTTGATTTTAGAATTTTCAAGATTCTTAATCCTATGCCCAAAATTCTCAGTAGTGTTTGAATTTTCGCAAGCATACTGCTGAAAATCTTGTTCCATGCATCCTATGTCCCTCTTTATTTTAGAGATAAAGTTACTAAAACTTCTCTCGATGTGTTGAACTTCTTTCAACATCATCCTCACTTCAGGATTTTGTGATAATTCTAATTTTATCGCGTCTACCTCCATTTCTCTGTTGTTATTTCCATCTTCTTTCATATCACTACTGCTGTCATTTCTCTCTCTCGCTACTCTTTCATTTGAAAAAAGTACTTTTTTTATACAATCCAAATCTTCCTCCAAGCGATTTTCAATTTCTACCCTTTGTTCTTTAAACTTACTTGCTTTTTGCAGATTTTCAATCGTTTCTTCCATCTTTATGACCGTCATATCTGCTTCATTCAAGCCAATCTCCTGTACTGAGCCATTACGCTGCGCATTGGGACCGTCATGGCCACTCACCTTCTTAACGGACTTTTTCTTACCCGATCCACTTTTCTTCGAATTACTCCCATTCAGAGCATTTTTCACCCGAGAAAAAATATTAGGTGTTTCCATATTAATAATGGAACAACTTTCTCGCTTTGACTTCTTTTCTACTTCAATTCCCTCCAAATGCGGTTAAAAAGAATTTTAAGCCGATGTATAGGCCTGTTGCTGCCTCGAAGTCATGACGTCACCCATGTAAACTCGGTTAATATAATAGAGATATGATATAATAGAGATATGACGCTTAAACTTTGATATTTTGTTTTCACATATTTATATATATAAATAGACCCCTTGGCGACATTTCATAGAAATAAGACATTAGAGATAATAAGACAATAGACATTTCAAAAAATTTGGCCGCCATTTTCGAGGATGGTTGTCCCAGCTTCCATATTATATAGATGGTGGATGCTAATATAATCTTAATTCTCTTGAATTGACACAATAGTCCAGGGCCTTATGGCCATTTTTTTAAATATCAATGTTTATTTTATTTTCTCAATTGATATTGGGGTTTTCAAGGGTGCTGAAAACGATGAGATTGGGCGCCATTTTTTATTTTCAATATTTCGGCCATTTTGGGCCCTATTTATGAGAGGGAGAGGGAGAAGTAATCGGCCCATTTCTCCATTAGTCTTAGAGATAATTTGATTTTGATGACACCTACCCCCACTAAATCGACACCAAGGAATTCAATGGTATCCTTGAAATTGTTCTATATGCCTTCGTTGCTTAGCAACGAGGTATTTCCATGGTCACAAATGAAATTCTATGGAGAATCAGCCCCTTGTGCACAATCCAGTTGAAAAATAGCATTTTAAACGCAAACACATGCCCGAATTAATCCCAATGAGTTTAATGGAGTTGTTGTAATTTATCTATGTACATATTAGTCACTTAGCAACATATCCCATCCATAGTTACCATTACTAAACAGCTGTGGAAATTGGAGCAGCAATTAGCTCCTCATGAGTTGGTAAAATTAATTATTTATAAAATTGCATCACTCCTGTAGAATAACATTTATTTTTTATTTTATTTTTAGAGTTGAATTCTATTTTGGGCCCTATTTATGCAAATTAGCTGAAATATGATTGGCTGAGAAGAAATCGGCCCATATCTCCATGAGTTTTAGGGATATTTTGATTTTGATTGCACCTACCCCCACTATATTGACCACAAGGAATTCAATGATATCCTTGCATAGCAACGAGGTATTTCCATGGACACAAACACATACAGACTGAGCCCTGTGTCAATTCATTTGAGAAATAAGACTTTATTTGCATCCACCACCTATATTAGTCCAAAAAGTTAGAACGAGGGTTATTTTAATTTGCTTATATATTGGTCGCTTAGCAACAGATGACCTCCTTGGTTACCATTAGCATTCTGTAGTGGAACATGGTAAGTAGTAATAGTCACCACCGGCGAAATGACCTTTTGTGAGTAATGGTAGGAAATGGTAGAGATATTGGACGATTTGATTGACAGGTTACTCATTTTTACTCCTTTTCTCGCGCGCAGCGCGGCGCGGCAGGCAGCGTGCGGTAGACGCGGTGAGACGGCGCGCGGTAGACGCAGTAGAGACGCGCGCGCGCGCGCGCGTTGGTAGGGGGATATGGGTGGGGGAGAGAGAGAGGGGGGGTGGTGGTGGTGGTGGTGGTAGTGGGGGTGTGGAGAGGAGAGGGGTGGAGAAAGAGAGAGAGAGAGAGAGAGAGGGAGGGAGAGAGGAGTGAGTTGCGCTGTATAGAGCTGTGTATAGAGCTGTGTATAGAGCTGTGTATAGCGGTTATCCGCTGGTTCCCCATTTCCCTATACTACTTACAGTATCTTGAGTCGCGATGATATAAGGGGGATCGGAGAGATGGTTTGAAAAAAAGCATGAACAATAATTTAGAGGGGGATTATTTATATGGGATAGAGGGGGAGGAGAAAAGATGGACTGGGGTGGTGTGGGAAAGTTCCTAGGTCGGTGCGCTGGGGTGATCCAGCTGTTTCATTTCCACTGCCTTGACCTGATGAGATGGTGGCCTGTTCTCCCGTGTTGGAGTCGTTGCTCGCGTTGACACCGTCCGAGGGCGCTTGGGCGCTACCTTTGCCGGCTCGAGCCTTATCTTTCGGGGTGCGATTGAGAGAGGAAATTAACTTGGAGGCAGATATTGCTGCATTTGAAAGCTAAAAATAGCTTAGGTCCGCCATCTTTGGACTTTTTCTAAATCGACAGGCGGACTATTATCTTCGACGAAAGAAAAAACCGAACAAACTCAAGTAAGTGTTGATTAGCATGTTTAATTTGTGTTGATACATGTTTATGAATATACCAAGAATACTAAGGGAGTTGCTTTAGTGGCTTGTATGCGCTTGATTTGAGCTGAGATTCATGTGAAATATTTGTGAGATCCGCGTGAGATATGGTTTTGAAATCGAGCTATGGCCGCCGGCAGGGGGGCTGGCTCGGTGAGATAGCGTTGGTCGCTGGTTGATACCTATTGATGCCTATTGAATTTATTTTTTTGCAGAATGGTCTTAATGATTCACATCACCGAAGATGGCTACAGAGTGAATATGCGGTACGACATTAGTCCTACTTTCGATGGGATGATCCTGAATGTGCAGGTATATCATTTAGGCGCTATAATCGGACACACCCAAGTCCCTTATGTCTTGGGGTGGACGCATGGTATCCACCATGGCCCAACATCTTGGCTCTTTGGCTTTAGAAACGCTGGAGGCGTAGTATTCTGCGAGAGGCGAAACGATGGGGTCTTTAACCACAGAGTCCTTTTGAGACCCGAGTGTGAGTTGAGACTTTGTTACTTGATATTGTATTGTTATAACACTTGACTTCAGATTGCATTGGCATAACGCATAGCGTATAGATAGCATAGATAATATTGACCGCAAGTTGTATTTACAAAATTATTTTTACAAAAAATTTTTTTTTAACAGGGTAAGGACACTTAGGACACTCAGGACACTGTGTGCTGGAGCAGGATGCTGTGACTTGCCTTGTGGCTTGTGTTTGTGCGAAGTTTAGTCCACCTGGACTTGGACTTGAGATGAGGTCTATCAAACCCGGATTATACCATATATATATATTTTGTTATGTACCCGGACTATATACCCTATATATCTTTTTTATACCTTCCTATATGATTATTATATCCTGATTATACCTTGATTATTATTATCATGCCTTGTTGCTTTTGTGGTGCTATATAACCTTTTGTCATATTATATATGGCATATATGTACATGTTGCTCGCTCGTCATATTATATATGGCGATAAGTCTAATAGAAAACTCAATAACTTAAACACGTAATAATAATAAAACATAAACTTTTAACTTTACCTGTTGTTTAATTTGTTTATTTATTTTAGTGGAATGATATGGAATGATATGGAATGATATGATATGAAAATGTGTATGAAATATGAAATACGAAAAAGTCACCATGCTGCAAGAGAGAGAGGCGAATGAAGATCTTTGAGTGGAGGAAGGGGACCATTTACCGGTGAAAATATCGGATGATTTCCCTAGAAAAAAAAGGATGTGAATTAGCTACGTATAAACTATTTATAATTTGTATTTATTAAAATATGTTGTGTAAAATTGATATGGGCAGGAAGTGTAAATGAGTAGATAATAAAGTAAAAAAATAAAATGAGTAAAACAAAAACTTACGGCCACCGTTTTTCCATGATGAGGTCCATGGCCCCCTTCTTCCACTCGAAGCACGAGCCGAACTTACGTGTACAGGTATCCAGGACAAACTTGCGTTCGGACATTGGACTTTTGTCAGCGATACACCACATTTTGCTTTCTGGATACCAGGTAAATTTGATCGGGTGGATGTGCATGTAAAACACCCCCAACTCCCTATTCCTGTCTTCCGTTTGGAAGAAGGGAGCCCTCATCCACATTCGCCACTCTGTTGCTGAGATTTTCCTGGTTTGTGTGATGTGACTGCCAGGCTTAGTAATGATGCAAATTGAATTTCCCACCGGTGAGGCTGTAATTTGGAAGGACGCCTCGGGTGTTATTTCGAAGGTCATGGTGAACTTGTTTAGCTCACCGGTGGGGAACACATGCATCTTTACGAAATAGCCTGGCCTTGCCTTTACCAGGGGCCCAGCCTCATCGTGCATGGTGACTTCTCGAACGAAGTTGATCGGGGGGATGTTAGGTTCAGCCCCAGCTCCATTTCTAGTTTCGTCTTGTTCAGCCCTAGCTGAAGCTGGGGCTTCCCCTTTCAGCCCCAGACCTAGCTTCCTCCCCAGCACCCGTATGCCCAAGCAATTCGCGGATAATTTCTTCATTGTTAGGGTCGAAAGGATAATCATAAAATGGATGAGATGGGTCACGGGTGCAGTCGAGAGGTGGGGGACTAAAAGATGTAGATGGTCTGGGGCTTGGGTTGTGTCGTTCGCTAGCAGGTGAGGGGGGTAAGAAGCTTTCAACCTCCATTTCCCCCTCCGATGACTCCGATGTTTCCTCCTGCTCTTTCTGCCTTTGCACGTTTTCCTCCTCGTTCCGATCTCCTTGCTCCTGCTCCTCTTCGTCTGTTATCTCCCCCTCCTCCTTTTCCTTTTCCTTTTCCTGCTCCTGCTCCTGCCTCCCACCTTTGCCACTCCCGCTCCTCCTCCTCGTCCCACCTGAGTTGGGGAGTTGGGGAGTTGGCAGCCTCCAGAGGAGGCATGTGGCGATCGGTGGAGTCGGGGAGGCGGGGGTCTCCACATACTCCTCCCCCCTGAGGCTCAGGAGCATTTGTGCTCCCTCAGACACACTTATATTAACGGAAACGTGACGGTTGGCAGCCATAATTCTTGTTGTTATTGGTGGTGGTGGTGGGTAATTGGTGCTGGTGCTGGTGGTGGTGGTGGTGCTGGTTGAGTGACTGAGTGATTGAGTGATTGAGTGAGTGAGTGAGTGAGTGAGTGAGTGAGTGAGTGAGTGAGTGAGTGGTTGGTTGGTTGGTTGGTTGGTTGGTTGGTTGGATAAAGGCTTTGAATAATCTGAAAAATGAAAAAACAACAAACAAATTCAATTTGGTGCTGAGCGTAATCCACAGTAAGGGTACAGTCCATGAAACACAGTCCACAATCCAAACTTAGTCCAAAGCCCAGAGCGTAATCCAAAGTGCTGAGCGTAATGTAACACAAATTAAAATCCCCAAATTCCCACACGGCAAGCCTCACGACAAGTATATAAAATGCAAAGAATGAATATAATCCATTTGAATATTAACAATGAGGCGCAGTGGAAATGGAACTGGTGATAAATCCTCTATATATAGAATCCGCTCGAAGAAACACATAATGCCACGATATGGATATAAAATTTTCGGACTAAATACCTCGCGAACTGACAGCAGACGAAGGCTAATTCAAAGTGAATTACTTTTAGACGGTTTCACCCTTTTGGCTGAATATGCTAATGACGATGGGGAGAATGAAGAGACGTTTTTTGTTGACAGAACCCTTGACAAAATGTCGAGCTAGGGTGTGGTCTTAGGGTACGTATAAATACCATAGCCGACAGTTAAGAATTTTGTTCATTGACATTGTCTGTGCGCTGTCCGGCTGTGACATAAGAAATTCCGCACTTAAACTCTGACCGAAAGACCTAGGCATGGGCAAAGACATGGCCACTCAAGTTTCGGCGGGCGACAAACCCTATTTGTCATCGCGCAAAGTCGTTGAAAAGCCTTCTGAAGGGGTTAGCAACTTTCTGAATGTGGCTCGATTTAAGAAATTTTATATTTCTATTTCTTCCATGAGCAAGGAAAGAGCTGAACAAAGACCTGATTCGACTCGATGGATTTTTCCTTATCCCTGGCTTGGCGTAAACCTTTTGTTTAAGCAGGCTTTTCCTGTGAATGTTAGACACAGGGTAAAAACGCATTTGGCTCATCAGTTTGCTGAGAGAATTATTGAAAAAACTGCCGGCGTCGTGGATTTACCCTCGGGATATATTTTTGAGTGTATGAACTTTTCAAATGAAGAAATTTGCTACAGAGCATTTTTCTATTTTAATGAAGACATACCCAAGGAATCTGTAATAGCAGGGAGCTATATGAAATTAGCTCCGCTTCTTATTTTTGATGAGACCAGTCTTCAATGCAGACACACAAGCTTGGCTATCTATTTGAATAATTACTCATCGTGGAATGAGACTGATTGGTTCAATGCTAGTTGGAGAAAAGACTTAACTTTGGTACCTGGTGAGCCCGACAGACAGTGGATCGAATGCTTGTGTGGGTCCATGCTGAAGTCTGCGAAAGGTGTTTTTTCCTCCTACCCCTTGCGCTGCTGTAATAACCGTGGTCTTCATCACCTGTTTGCCATTAAAGCTGAATTAACTAATCGTTTGACGCCTCCTAATTCAGTTCGCTGTAGCCGGTGTTTCTGCTGTTACGGAAAACCTGTAGCTCGGTTTTTGGACTTTTAAAAGAAGAAAAGATGGCTAGTTCAAGTTCTAGTTCAAGTACTGAATCGCAATGTGTGGTTGAAGCATTCGATCGAGCAGATAGTTCTAATCTAACTTTTGAGACTGAATTAAAGTTTATATTCGACCAGTTGGGCGCTGACTGGCTTACTTTGGCACCCTTTTTGAGGTGTAATGAAATTATACGTGGAATGTTTAAAAATGATGCGCCATTGAGAATGATTTTATTGTGGCGCCAAGGCGTCAATATTGAGAGGCAAGCATATGAGCAGCTTTACTTTGCACTTAAGAAGAGCGAACGCCGTGATCTGTGTGAGATTTTGATGGCTCATTACGCAGTCAAAGGATCCGTGTGCCCGGACATTATGAGTCAAATCGCCTCCAGAATTTACGGCAACTGGAAAATTGTGGGTATACATTTGGGAGTGCCATTTTATAAAATGGAGGAGATTCAGCAAGAAATATCGATAAGAGCAATGTCTGCATGCCCTGCGAATGAATTACTCCAAGCATGGTGCTCCAAGTGTTTTTTTGAGTTAAAATCATGCGAGCAAATGATGGAAGAATTAAACCTTGCATTGGGCCTCATAAAACGCCAGGATTTGGTCAAGCAGTTAAGTTTGTTTCAGACCCTATATAGTTGCCTATAAATAGGTGTTACCTTTATCAAAAAGGATTAGTTTACTATCAACCTTGGAACGCAACACACGTCAAACATGGAGCTTTTACTAAGCGAGATCATTTAAGGCTTTTTCTGCCTCTCCCGGTACATCCTCTCCTAGGCGAGTTGCGGGTACATCAGGGGGGATATTTGGAGCAGCCTGCGCACCTAAGAGAGGGGGGAGTACATTTTCATTTTCACCCCCTAGCAAAAAGAAAAATATTTGGGAGCCAACAGCCACAGCAGCAGCAGCAGGAGGAGTTAAAACATTTCGCCTCTTTAGTTGGGATATGTACGATGGTGAGAAAGACATTTTAAACTCATCTGACAATAGCAAATATTTGAGTGAGCAAAACTGCATTAACGCTTCTGAGGATTTTTTGCGGGGTGTTAAGCCTTACTTTCCCGACGCATGGACAAAGACAAAATCAGAGGAATTTTCTTACCCCTCCTGTGAAGAGCTTATTGGAATTGTGTATGACTTTATGCTAAGGAGGGACTACAATGAAATTCGTGCAGCAAATTGTATCGGATGCGTGCAAGGCAGCGGCGGACAAGCAGCTCATGAAGGGGGATGTATGGGAGTGCTTTTGGGAAGTGTGAGCAAGCGAGATATATCTTGCGCTCATTTGGCATTAGATTCAAATGACTTGATAGAGACCACACAAAAGATTATTACTACCTACTCTCACTACGGATTACACGCCTTAGACGACATTACTTTGAGTGCAGTGGAGCATGTGCTCAAGGTAAAATGGGCTGAAATACCAGACATGGCATCCTTTTCGGATATTAGTGCTATTCCAGAAGAAGTAAAAAGTGACTTGAAATAAGGGAATTAAACAGCAATATATATATATATTTTGATAATGAACTTTTATTTATGAGATGGAGAGCTTGAGACAAAGTCCTGCTTGTTAAACTATCCATGACCTGGGAGGTCGTCACTCCAAAATGGCATAAATATATACTGCCATAGCTACCTTACTATAGACTGTAAAACTGTAAGACTGTAGACTAAAAAGTTGGTATAAGCACTGTATAGCACTCTATACGTAAAAGAAATTGTATATTTTTATAACCTGGGAGGTTGTCACTCCTATATATATATATATAAATGTGTAAGTAGACTAATAAGTTGGCTATAACACTGTATGCGCAACAAGTAACAAAATATCACATGAATAACATTGATAATACTTAGAATACTTAGAATACTTAGAATAATATATATTATACTGCTGCAGAATAAATATATGTACTGCAAAATACAAGTTGTAAAACTGTAAGAATAAATATCTTATGCTAGTTATATGCTGAGTCTAACTATAATTGACCTGGGAGGTCGGCACTCCGTGAAAAATTGAAAAATTGAATTGTAGAACAGTAGAAGGACGAGGTCGAGTGATAACTTATGATAATTTTGAATTTTGTAATATGACAAAAAGCTAAGGAACAAAAAGAATGCTGTTGGAATGGTTATGCTTGTTGAATAAAATTTTGAAAAAAGAATTATTGTGTTATGTGTATATTGCGCACAAACTCGAGAACAGACCGTTATGAACCTTTTATTTTGGGGGTGAAATTTGGAAAGAGGCTGAGGATACAAATTTGTTTGTACATGTTTTGGGCGTATCCTCACCGGCGGGATAATATTTTTTGGGGGGAGGAACTTTTTTTTTTTTATAATTTTGTCCAAAAGGGGTTGAGGTGGAAGGGACAGGAGTTGTAGGAGGAGGGGTAACGTATGTTAGGGGAGCAGCAACGTCATCATATAGGTGCGCGGTGGAGTGAATTTCGGGGGCGGTGATAAAGGATGTTTCTTGCTCGTGTGGTGGTGAGGGGGTCAAATCGGTCAATTTTTTTATACAATCCAAATCTTCCTCCAAGCGATTTTCAATTTCTACCCTTTGTTCTTTAAACTTACTTGCTTTTTGCAGATTTTCAATCGTTTCTTCCATCTTTATGACCGTCATATCTGCTTCATTCAAGCCAATCTCCTGTACTGAGCCATTACGCTGCGCATTGGGACCGTCATGGCCACTCACCTTCTTAACGGACTTTTTCTTACCCGATCCACTTTTCTTCGAATTACTCCCATTCAGAGCATTTTTCACCCGAGAAAAAATATTAGGTGTTTCCATATTAATAATGGAACAACTTTCTCGCTTTGACTTCTTTTCTACTTCAATTCCCTCCAAATGCGGTTAAAAAGAATTTTAAGCCGATGTATAGGCCTGTTGCTGCCTCGAAGTCATGACGTCACCCATGTAAACTCGGTTAATATAATAGAGATATGATATAATAGAGATATGACGCTTAAACTTTGATATTTTGTTTTCACATATTTATATATATAAATAGACCCCTTGGCGACATTTCATAGAAATAAGACATTAGAGATAATAAGACAATAGACATTTCAAAAAATTTGGCCGCCATTTTCGAGGATGGTTGTCCCAGCTTCCATATTATATAGATGGTGGATGCTAATATAATCTTAATTCTCTTGAATTGACACAATAGTCCAGGGCCTTATGGCCATTTTTTTAAATATCAATGTTTATTTTATTTTCTCAATTGATATTGGGGTTTTCAAGGGTGCTGAAAACGATGAGATTGGGCGCCATTTTTTATTTTCAATATTTCGGCCATTTTGGGCCCTATTTATGAGAGGGAGAGGGAGAAGTAATCGGCCCATTTCTCCATTAGTCTTAGAGATAATTTGATTTTGATGACACCTACCCCCACTAAATCGACACCAAGGAATTCAATGGTATCCTTGAAATTGTTCTATATGCCTTCGTTGCTTAGCAACGAGGTATTTCCATGGTCACAAATGAAATTCTATGGAGAATCAGCCCCTTGTGCACAATCCAGTTGAAAAATAGCATTTTAAACGCAAACACATGCCCGAATTAATCCCAATGAGTTTAATGGAGTTGTTGTAATTTATCTATGTACATATTAGTCACTTAGCAACATATCCCATCCATAGTTACCATTACTAAACAGCTGTGGAAATTGGAGCAGCAATTAGCTCCTCATGAGTTGGTAAAATTAATTATTTATAAAATTGCATCACTCCTGTAGAATAACATTTATTTTTTATTTTATTTTTAGAGTTGAATTCTATTTTGGGCCCTATTTATGCAAATTAGCTGAAATATGATTGGCTGAGAAGAAATCGGCCCATATCTCCATGAGTTTTAGGGATATTTTGATTTTGATTGCACCTACCCCCACTATATTGACCACAAGGAATTCAATGATATCCTTGCATAGCAACGAGGTATTTCCATGGACACAAACACATACAGACTGAGCCCTGTGTCAATTCATTTGAGAAATAAGACTTTATTTGCATCCACCACCTATATTAGTCCAAAAAGTTAGAACGAGGGTTATTTTAATTTGCTTATATATTGGTCGCTTAGCAACAGATGACCTCCTTGGTTACCATTAGCATTCTGTAGTGGAACATGGTAAGTAGTAATAGTCACCACCGGCGAAATGACCTTTTGTGAGTAATGGTAGGAAATGGTAGAGATATTGGACGATTTGATTGACAGGTTACTCATTTTTACTCCTTTTCTCGCGCGCAGCGCGGCGCGGCAGGCAGCGTGCGGTAGACGCGGTGAGACGGCGCGCGGTAGACGCAGTAGAGACGCGCGCGCGCGCGCGCGTTGGTAGGGGGATATGGGTGGGGGAGAGAGAGAGGGGGGGTGGTGGTGGTGGTGGTGGTAGTGGGGGTGTGGAGAGGAGAGGGGTGGAGAAAGAGAGAGAGAGAGAGAGAGAGGGAGGGAGAGAGGAGTGAGTTGCGCTGTATAGAGCTGTGTATAGAGCTGTGTATAGAGCTGTGTATAGCGGTTATCCGCTGGTTCCCCATTTCCCTATACTACTTACAGTATCTTGAGTCGCGATGATATAAGGGGGATCGGAGAGATGGTTTGAAAAAAAGCATGAACAATAATTTAGAGGGGGATTATTTATATGGGATAGAGGGGGAGGAGAAAAGATGGACTGGGGTGGTGTGGGAAAGTTCCTAGGTCGGTGCGCTGGGGTGATCCAGCTGTTTCATTTCCACTGCCTTGACCTGATGAGATGGTGGCCTGTTCTCCCGTGTTGGAGTCGTTGCTCGCGTTGACACCGTCCGAGGGCGCTTGGGCGCTACCTTTGCCGGCTCGAGCCTTATCTTTCGGGGTGCGATTGAGAGAGGAAATTAACTTGGAGGCAGATATTGCTGCATTTGAAAGCTAAAAATAGCTTAGGTCCGCCATCTTTGGACTTTTTCTAAATCGACAGGCGGACTATTATCTTCGACGAAAGAAAAAACCGAACAAACTCAAGTAAGTGTTGATTAGCATGTTTAATTTGTGTTGATACATGTTTATGAATATACCAAGAATACTAAGGGAGTTGCTTTAGTGGCTTGTATGCGCTTGATTTGAGCTGAGATTCATGTGAAATATTTGTGAGATCCGCGTGAGATATGGTTTTGAAATCGAGCTATGGCCGCCGGCAGGGGGGCTGGCTCGGTGAGATAGCGTTGGTCGCTGGTTGATACCTATTGATGCCTATTGAATTTATTTTTTTGCAGAATGGTCTTAATGATTCACATCACCGAAGATGGCTACAGAGTGAATATGCGGTACGACATTAGTCCTACTTTCGATGGGATGATCCTGAATGTGCAGGTATATCATTTAGGCGCTATAATCGGACACACCCAAGTCCCTTATGTCTTGGGGTGGACGCATGGTATCCACCATGGCCCAACATCTTGGCTCTTTGGCTTTAGAAACGCTGGAGGCGTAGTATTCTGCGAGAGGCGAAACGATGGGGTCTTTAACCACAGAGTCCTTTTGAGACCCGAGTGTGAGTTGAGACTTTGTTACTTGATATTGTATTGTTATAACACTTGACTTCAGATTGCATTGGCATAACGCATAGCGTATAGATAGCATAGATAATATTGACCGCAAGTTGTATTTACAAAATTATTTTTACAAAAATTTTTTTTTTAACAGGGTAAGGACACTTAGGACACTCAGGACACTGTGTGCTGGAGCAGGATGCTGTGACTTGCCTTGTGGCTTGTGTTTGTGCGAAGTTTAGTCCACCTGGACTTGGACTTGAGATGAGGTCTATCAAACCCGGATTATACCATATATATATATTTTGTTATGTACCCGGACTATATACCCTATATATCTTTTTTATACCTTCCTATATGATTATTATATCCTGATTATACCTTGATTATTATTATCATGCCTTGTTGCTTTTGTGGTGCTATATAACCTTTTGTCATATTATATATGGCATATATGTACATGTTGCTCGCTTGTCATATTATATATGGCGATAAGTCTAATAGAAAACTCAATAACTTAAACACGTAATAATAATAAAACATAAACTTTTAACTTTACCTGTTGTTTAATTTGTTTATTTATTTTAGTGGAATGATATGGAATGATATGGAATGATATGATATGAAAATGTGTATGAAATATGAAATACGAAAAAGTCACCATGCTGCAAGAGAGAGAGGCGAATGAAGATCTTTGAGTGGAGGAAGGGGACCATTTACCGGTGAAAATATCGGATGATTTCCCTAGAAAAAAAAGGATGTGAATTAGCTACGTATAAACTATTTATAATTTGTATTTATTAAAATATGTTGTGTAAAATTGATATGGGCAGGAAGTGTAAATGAGTAGATAATAAAGTAAAAAAATAAAATGAGTAAAACAAAAACTTACGGCCACCGTTTTTCCATGATGAGGTCCATGGCCCCCTTCTTCCACTCGAAGCACGAGCCGAACTTACGTGTACAGGTATCCAGGACAAACTTGCGTTCTGACATTGGACTTTTGTCAGCGATACACCACATTTTGCTTTCTGGATACCAGGTAAATTTGATCGGGTGGATGTGCATGTAAAACACCCCCAACTCCCTATTCCTGTCTTCCGTTTGGAAGAAGGGAGCCCTCATCCACATTCGCCACTCTGTTGCTGAGATTTTCCTGGTTTGTGTGATGTGACTGCCAGGCTTAGTAATGATGCAAATTGAATTTCCCACCGGTGAGGCTGTAATTTGGAAGGACGCCTCGGGTGTTATTTCGAAGGTCATGGTGAACTTGTTTAGCTCACCGGTGGGGAACACATGCATCTTTACGAAATAGCCTGGCCTTGCCTTTACCAGGGGCCCAGCCTCATCGTGCATGGTGACTTCTCGAACGAAGTTGATCGGGGGGATGTTAGGTTCAGCCCCAGCTCCATTTCTAGTTTCGTCTTGTTCAGCCCTAGCTGAAGCTGGGGCTTCCCCTTTCAGCCCCAGACCTAGCTTCCTCCCCAGCACCCGTATGCCCAAGCAATTCGCGGATAATTTCTTCATTGTTAGGGTCGAAAGGATAATCATAAAATGGATGAGATGGGTCACGGGTGCAGTCGAGAGGTGGGGGACTAAAAGATGTAGATGGTCTGGGGCTTGGGTTGTGTCGTTCGCTAGCAGGTGAGGGGGGTAAGAAGCTTTCAACCTCCATTTCCCCCTCCGATGACTCCGATGTTTCCTCCTGCTCTTTCTGCCTTTGCACGTTTTCCTCCTCGTTCCGATCTCCTTGCTCCTGCTCCTCTTCGTCTGTTATCTCCCCCTCCTCCTTTTCCTTTTCCTTTTCCTGCTCCTGCTCCTGCTCCTGCCTCCCACCTTTGCCACTCCCGCTCCTCCTCCTCGTCCCACCTGAGTTGGGGAGTTGGGGAGTTGGCAGCCTCCAGAGGAGGCATGTGGCGATCGGTGGAGTCGGGGAGGCGGGGGTCTCCACATACTCCTCCCCCCTGAGGCTCAGGAGCATTTGTGCTCCCTCAGACACACTTATATTAACGGAAACGTGACGGTTGGCAGCCATAATTCTTGTTGTTATTGGTGGTGGTGGTGGGTAATTGGTGCTGGTGGTGGTGGTGGTGCTGGTTGAGTGACTGAGTGATTGAGTGATTGAGTGAGTGAGTGAGTGAGTGAGTGAGTGAGTGAGTGAGTGAGTGGTTGGTTGGTTGGTTGGTTGGTTGGTTGGATAAAGGCTTTGAATAATCTGAAAAATGAAAAAACAACAAACAAATTCAATTTGGTGCTGAGCGTAATCCACAGTAAGGGTACAGTCCATGAAACACAGTCCACAATCCAAACTTAGTCCAAAGCCCAGAGCGTAATCCAAAGTGCTGAGCGTAATGTAACACAAATTAAAATCCCCAAATTCCCACACGGCAAGCCTCACGACAAGTATATAAAATGCAAAGAATGAATATAATCCATTTGAATATTAACAATGAGGCGCAGTGGAAATGGAACTGGTGATAAATCCTCTATATATAGAATCCGCTCGAAGAAACACATAATGCCACGATATGGATATAAAATTTTCGGACTAAATACCTCGCGAACTGACAGCAGACGAAGGCTAATTCAAAGTGAATTACTTTTAGACGGTTTCACCCTTTTGGCTGAATATGCTAATGACGATGGGGAGAATGAAGAGACGTTTTTTGTTGACAGAACCCTTGACAAAATGTCGAGCTAGGGTGTGGTCTTAGGGTACGTATAAATACCATAGCCGACAGTTAAGAATTTTGTTCATTGACATTGTCTGTGCGCTGTCCGGCTGTGACATAAGAAATTCCGCACTTAAACTCTGACCGAAAGACCTAGGCATGGGCAAAGACATGGCCACTCAAGTTTCGGCGGGCGACAAACCCTATTTGTCATCGCGCAAAGTCGTTGAAAAGCCTTCTGAAGGGGTTAGCAACTTTCTGAATGTGGCTCGATTTAAGAAATTTTATATTTCTATTTCTTCCATGAGCAAGGAAAGAGCTGAACAAAGACCTGATTCGACTCGATGGATTTTTCCTTATCCCTGGCTTGGCGTAAACCTTTTGTTTAAGCAGGCTTTTCCTGTGAATGTTAGACACAGGGTAAAAACGCATTTGGCTCATCAGTTTGCTGAGAGAATTATTGAAAAAACTGCCGGCGTCGTGGATTTACCCTCGGGATATATTTTTGAGTGTATGAACTTTTCAAATGAAGAAATTTGCTACAGAGCATTTTTCTATTTTAATGAAGACATACCCAAGGAATCTGTAATAGCAGGGAGCTATATGAAATTAGCTCCGCTTCTTATTTTTGATGAGACCAGTCTTCAATGCAGACACACAAGCTTGGCTATCTATTTGAATAATTACTCATCGTGGAATGAGACTGATTGGTTCAATGCTAGTTGGAGAAAAGACTTAACTTTGGTACCTGGTGAGCCCGACAGACAGTGGATCGAATGCTTGTGTGGGTCCATGCTGAAGTCTGCGAAAGGTGTTTTTTCCTCCTACCCCTTGCGCTGCTGTAATAACCGTGGTCTTCATCACCTGTTTGCCATTAAAGCTGAATTAACTAATCGTTTGACGCCTCCTAATTCAGTTCGCTGTAGCCGGTGTTTCTGCTGTTACGGAAAACCTGTAGCTCGGTTTTTGGACTTTTAAAAGAAGAAAAGATGGCTAGTTCAAGTTCTAGTTCAAGTACTGAATCGCAATGTGTGGTTGAAGCATTCGATCGAGCAGATAGTTCTAATCTAACTTTTGAGACTGAATTAAAGTTTATATTCGACCAGTTGGGCGCTGACTGGCTTACTTTGGCACCCTTTTTGAGGTGTAATGAAATTATACGTGGAATGTTTAAAAATGATGCGCCATTGAGAATGATTTTATTGTGGCGCCAAGGCGTCAATATTGAGAGGCAAGCATATGAGCAGCTTTACTTTGCACTTAAGAAGAGCGAACGCCGTGATCTGTGTGAGATTTTGATGGCTCATTACGCAGTCAAAGGATCCGTGTGCCCGGACATTATGAGTCAAATCGCCTCCAGAATTTACGGCAACTGGAAAATTGTGGGTATACATTTGGGAGTGCCATTTTATAAAATGGAGGAGATTCAGCAAGAAATATCGATAAGAGCAATGTCTGCATGCCCTGCGAATGAATTACTCCAAGCATGGTGCTCCAAGTGTTTTTTTGAGTTAAAATCATGCGAGCAAATGATGGAAGAATTAAACCTTGCATTGGGCCTCATAAAACGCCAGGATTTGGTCAAGCAGTTAAGTTTGTTTCAGACCCTATATAGTTGCCTATAAATAGGTGTTACCTTTATCAAAAAGGATTAGTTTACTATCAACCTTGGAACGCAACACACGTCAAACATGGAGCTTTTACTAAGCGAGATCATTTAAGGCTTTTTCTGCCTCTCCCGGTACATCCTCTCCTAGGCGAGTTGCGGGTACATCAGGGGGGATATTTGGAGCAGCCTGCGCACCTAAGAGAGGGGGGAGTACATTTTCATTTTCACCCCCTAGCAAAAAGAAAAATATTTGGGAGCCAACAGCCACAGCAGCAGCAGCAGGAGGAGTTAAAACATTTCGCCTCTTTAGTTGGGATATGTACGATGGTGAGAAAGACATTTTAAACTCATCTGACAATAGCAAATATTTGAGTGAGCAAAACTGCATTAACGCTTCTGAGGATTTTTTGCGGGGTGTTAAGCCTTACTTTCCCGACGCATGGACAAAGACAAAATCAGAGGAATTTTCTTACCCCTCCTGTGAAGAGCTTATTGGAATTGTGTATGACTTTATGCTAAGGAGGGACTACAATGAAATTCGTGCAGCAAATTGTATCGGATGCGTGCAAGGCAGCGGCGGACAAGCAGCTCATGAAGGGGGATGTATGGGAGTGCTTTTGGGAAGTGTGAGCAAGCGAGATATATCTTGCGCTCATTTGGCATTAGATTCAAATGACTTGATAGAGACCACACAAAAGATTATTACTACCTACTCTCACTACGGATTACACGCCTTAGACGACATTACTTTGAGTGCAGTGGAGCATGTGCTCAAGGTAAAATGGGCTGAAATACCAGACATGGCATCCTTTTCGGATATTAGTGCTATTCCAGAAGAAGTAAAAAGTGACTTGAAATAAGGGAATTAAACAGCAATATATATATATATTTTGATAATGAACTTTTATTTATGAGATGGAGAGCTTGAGACAAAGTCCTGCTTGTTAAACTATCCATGACCTGGGAGGTCGTCACTCCAAAATGGCATAAATATATACTGCCATAGCTACCTTACTATAGACTGTAAAACTGTAAGACTGTAGACTAAAAAGTTGGTATAAGCACTGTATAGCACTCTATACGTAAAAGAAATTGTATATTTTTATAACCTGGGAGGTTGTCACTCCTATATATATATATATATATAAATGTGTAAGTAGACTAATAAGTTGGCTATAACACTGTATGCGCAACAAGTAACAAAATATCACATGAATAACATTGATAATACTTAGAATACTTAGAATACTTAGAATAATATATATTATACTGCTGCAGAATAAATATATGTACTGCAAAATACAAGTTGTAAAACTGTAAGAATAAATATCTTATGCTAGTTATATGCTGAGTCTAACTATAATTGACCTGGGAGGTCGGCACTCCGTGAAAAATTGAAAAATTGAATTGTAGAACAGTAGAAGGACGAGGTCGAGTGATAACTTATGATAATTTTGAATTTTGTAATATGACAAAAAGCTAAGGAACAAAAAGAATGCTGTTGGAATGGTTATGCTTGTTGAATAAAATTTTGAAAAAAGAATTATTGTGTTATGTGTATATTGCGCACAAACTCGAGAACAGACCGTTATGAACCTTTTATTTTGGGGGTGAAATTTGGAAAGAGGCTGAGGATACAAATTTGTTTGTACATGTTTTGGGCGTATCCTCACCGGCGGGATAATATTTTTTGGGGGGAGGAACTTTTTTTTTTTTATAATTTTGTCCAAAAGGGGTTGAGGTGGAAGGGACAGGAGTTGTAGGAGGAGGGGTAACGTATGTTAGGGGAGCAGCAACGTCATCATATAGGTGCGCGGTGGAGTGAATTTCGGGGGCGGTGATAAAGGATGTTTCTTGCTCGTGTGGTGGTGAGGGGGTCAAATCGGTCAATTTGGGGATCATTTTTCTAAGCTGCTTTTGGTCTAAACGGGGAGCGGAGAAGGATGGCATGGGGTGTTCATAAAGGTCTGTTCGCGAGTTTGTAAATGTGTCGATGAAGGACGCACCGTGGTCTAAAATAGGGCGAGAGCGGGCGACTTTAGGATTATAAGGGGTGGTTAATGAGGTGCGTCCACCGGGAAACATTCTATTATGGATACTTTTACGAATGGTCGAATAGGCTAATTCTTTAAAAATATTTTCATTTTGTTCATTCAATAAGGGAGAGCAGAGGGTTGGGTCCGAAAGGGTGCGCCGTAAATTAGAATGAACGTAATTTTCCATTTCTATTGTTTTAGATTCTTTTTGTTTTTTAGCTTTTTGAAGTTTTTTTTTGTAGTATAGAAAAACGCCGAAAAAGTAAAAAAATATACCAAAAAGAGAAGTAAGAAAGGATCCGGTAGATGTGAAGAGAGACCATGAGGAGTCCTCCTCTTCGACCTCCTCTTTTACTTCCTCGACCTCGTCCTTGACGTCTTCGATTTCCCCCTTCACTTCGCCCAGTAAGTTTTTAATGTCCGCGAGGCTAGGTCCGTCTTTCTGAAATTATAGAATATAAGAATAGGTCAGCGTTAAATAAAAGGGAGATTTGTATGGCTTAGTATTATTTCTGACGCTTCTTTGCCAAGGCAAGTCGAGGAAGCCGCCAAAGGGGCTCATCATACCGAATTTTGTCTGCAATGAAGCAATGAAGTGGACAATTTTTTGGCCTACTCTATGGCTAATTAATTCAATTAAGACTTGATGGTAGAACGTTGCACATATTGCCAAGTGAACAAGTGAACAATTTTTTTAATTGCATCAATTATTAAGATTGATTGGCTTTGATTGATTCGAAGTGCTTGTATCACAGTGCAATTCATACAGGAGAGAGAGAGAGAGAGAGAGTGTGTGAGAACCAGAGGATTGGAACGACTGCGTAGGTACTTCTGAAAGTGTGATTTTCATATTTTCACTCTTTATTATAATCACTGATGAAGCACATTAAGGGTCTCGTCCTCCACCACCACTCTAACAATCACCTACTCCCCATTTCTATCTTTCAATCTGATAGTGGGCGAAGGTGAATGCAGCGGTGAGTGACCTTAGTTGCTTTACGCCCTTATCAACACAATGCGAATGCAGCGGTTTGTGCCCGCTTTTTTTTTTAGGGGAGAGAGAGAGACGGGGCGCGAACCCACGACAGTGAGGAGGAGGAGGAGGAGGAGGACTTTCTCGTACCTACCTGACCTAGGTGCTACGCCTTACCGACTAAGCCATACAATTCTCCCTTCTTAGTCTGCGTTAAAAGTTGGCTTTATACTAAGCCTTGTTTAAACAAACTCAAAAGGAGATTTTCGTGACCTAGTTGTTTTGGGGTAGGAATTGTTAGGAATCTGGATCCTTTTCTTAACTATGAACTTCTATGAACTTTATGAAGTTTTATCAACTGCGGTATCCTCACACTAGATGAACCCACAACCAGCGCATTGACAAAGTCTATTAATTTCAATGCTGTATATGGAATTTGGCGGTAAGCCACACTAATTTTTCGATACAGTCCCAATGAGGTGAGCTGATGGGGGAGAATTCTTACAAACTACAGAACAGCCAATTGCATCAAGCCAGATAATACCTCTGGTAGTGGTAACTGCCCCTATAATACCTCTGATCGTCGGTTCCAATGCGAGCATCCAGATAATACCTCTGGTCGTCGCTGGTTCCAATGTGAGCCAACCTCACTGAGGGTGGGAAGTTCCAGTGCGAACTGTGCCCGTTCAGTTATAAGCAGAATTTTTCACCAACTCATGCGATACCTCCCGACGGAGCAAGCAACCCCGCTTTTGAAGGGGGAAGATGGGGGCTGCGAACCGCCGACCCTGAGACTAAGTGTTTTCCTAAGCTTTTACCCAGCGCCCAAACCAACTCGGCCACGAATATCTCCCGCTTATACATAGTGAAAATTGCTCCTTTTATGTTGGGGGGTCGTGTGCACTAAAGCATGACTGTGGTGGTGGTGGTGGTGGTGAGAATAGCTTACCTTAGTTAGAACATTGGCTGTTTTCGTGGCGATCTTCTTGCCGCTTAGGATGAAACGATCCACTTTCTTGGTCTGAAAAAATAAAAAAATAATCCATATATAATACATGACTTAAAATACGAGTTTATATACAAGTTTATTTGGAATGAATACAAAAAAAAACAAAAACAGCATGAAAATTGCAAATAATGTTGGAAAAAATTAAAGATAAGTTTTTTTTCTCACCAATTTTGTAATCTTGTCCACTGGAGAAAGAGGTGCTGCCCTCCCCCCGCTATGATGAGGCGCAGCACCCCTCCCCTCTGGTCGACGAAGGCCCCCATCGTCCCTTGCCTTACTTCCCTCATCACTTCCCCCCGAAAGTCCGACCGGAGGAACAGATGACATTCCTGAGGAAAGTGAATGTTGATGTCTATCCTCAGGAATGGCGCCTGTTCCTCCATCGTTATTGTTCCCTCCATCTTTTGTGGTCGATTCGTCGATTAGCTCAGTAGTTAGCTCCTCTTGGTAGTCGTCCTCGTTGGTGGTGGTGGTGTCTGGAGATTGGTCGGCAGGGGGTGGGGGTCGCCAGCTGTTCGTCCTGGGTCCTGTTTTCCTGTTCGTCCTCCTCCTCCTCCTCCTGGGTGGTGACAGAGGTGGAGGTGGTGACTGGAGATTGGTCGGTGGGGGTGGAGATCGACGTTGTCAGCTGTTCGTCCTGGGTAGAGGTCTCTTCTTCTAATGTAGTTTCCTGGGCGGTGGTGGTAGTGTCTGGAGATTGGTCGGTGGGGGTGGGGGTCGACGTTGTCAGCTGTTCGTCCTGGGAGGTGGTGGTGGTGGTAGTGGTAGTGGTGGTGGTGGTAGTAGTGGTAGTGGGAGTTGGTGCGATCTGTTAAAAAATAAATAAATAAATAAATAAATAAATAAATAAATAAATAAATAAATAAATAAATAAATAAATAAATAAATAACTCTCCCCCCTGTACAAAAGCATGTTGATAGCCACACACAGACACACACACACACACACACACACACACACACAGACACACACACACACACACACACACAAATATACCTGCTGCTGCTGCTGCTGCTGCAGGAGCAACTGATACTATGTCAACATGTAGCTACATACCCCTAGTTTAATGTAGTTTCCCCCCATTGATATTTTATGTACAATATCAATATCGATAAATAAAATAATTAAATTATAATTACCTTAGGGCATGAAGAAATAATACGTCGTGATCTGATGTAGCCCAAGTCAGAGCAAACCACCGACCTAATGTGGGTAAAAGCTACCTTAGACAGGTTAGGAAACTTGATGTTTATGTCCCTAAAGGTTCCTATTCCTACTATCCTTCCTATTATAAGGCTTTTTACCCACAAAAGGTCGGTGCTTTCTCTGACTATCGTTCCGACATTCACTTTGTCACATCTAACTTCGCTCCTCAACAGGTGGCAAGTGCAGGGCGAGCATATATTAGTTGCCAACGAAAGGGGAAGATGAAGGATAATGATGTTGATGATGATGATCGTGATGGGGAGAAGGAGGATGATCCTCATTCCTCAAGCTGATGAGCTGATGAGCCAAGAAAAAGAATAATGGCGAAAAATGGTGGTGATCTATGGTGATGATGAGGCGAAGGTGGTATATGGCGATGGTGCGATATGGTATTTTGGCGCTAAGGGAGGAATGCAGTCCTGCACAACACTGACCTCGATATGTAAACATTAGACCTTACATTAAAATCGTAGTCATAATTTTACGTTTGAGCCTAAATCTATTTGATTGACAACCTTATTGATTTTTCATAATGCTATCGTGATTTTTTATCTCAAGACGTTTAAACTTGCATTCAAGCAAATCGCACCATACGAGGTCATGGCTGATTACCGGATTTATACCGAGACGGATAACAAAGTCCATTGCGTCTTTATTTATCTCTTTTAAATGCTTTTCATTTATCAATACCTATTTTCTACCAATCTGCTTTATAAAAGGGTGCATTTCAGACGTGTATTTTGCTTGTATAGACAGTCTATGACCCTACGCAACGGTAGAAATGAAAAGCCACAGTGTAGCGCGGGAGGGATAGTTGTTACAAAAAGCGCCACCAGGGAACCACAGGGGAGCTGCTACGCAGTAACGACCAAATAGATTTGATTTAACTAAAGACTTAATACGTATTAAATAAGGGCTTTATGTCGTCTTATAAAATCAATATGTATTTGTCCGCGTCTTTTCCCTCCGATGAGGGGTCTAAATATGAAAATAGCCATTTATAAACACCTTTCGCCCCGTATCAGCTTTCATCTCGGCGGCCATTACAGCATGTGGGACGTTGTAACAAGGAATTTTGTTTGTTGCTTTCCCCCAAAGTTAAACAAGAGCACAGATTATCTCTTGTGAGTCAATATCACAGCAAATAGCCTTCAAAGGAGAGGGAAAGGATGTCGGCTTAAGCTTATTTTCACCGCGACAAAGGACTCGATGTGGACTACCGTGTGGGGTCTAACAAAATGGCGGCGCCTCGGTGGTGGTGGTGGTGGTGGCAGCGGTCGTGACGACTACCCTTTGCCCAGCGTAGAAGGAACCTTTTGATATCGGTCAAGTATTTTTGCTTTGTTTAATTGATTAGGATTGATTAGGATTGATTGACGTTAAATGTCTTAGACAATAGAAAGATTCAAAATGGGTTTGATGGAGTAGTTCTTAGCTGATGTAAGGGCAAGTTTAAACTATCGATCGATAAGTGGATTGTGTAGGTCTGCATTGCCATATAAAATCTTAGTACGAGTGTTTTGAAAGTCTATTGAATAATAAGAACAACACGAACAACAACATCAAATCAGAAAAATAACCATGAAGACGGCACATTGCATCATATATCTGTTTTTATTTCTCCATTGCGTTGACACATTCTATTATTGTGGTGTCACTGAGCGCTGTCAACTTGGGCGCTTTTGCAAGTGTTTCAACGAAGAAAGGAGAGTTGAGTGTAGTAGGGATATAAACCCACTCGCAGAATGTAAATTTGCAGGTGGGATGGAGGAGTTTATATTCCGCAAATGCCGCATTATAAATTTTGAAGAGAAATTTGCCAGTGATTACAAAAATATAAGAATTTTGGATCTCAGCGAGTCTACAATAGACTTTAATTGTTCTTCTCTCCCACCACCACCGACGGATTATGAAATTATAACTGATTGTATTATTATATCTCCTTCTCCTCCTCCTCCTCCTTCGACATCCTCCTCCTCCTCCTCCTCTTCTTCTTCTTCTTCTTCTTCTTCCGTGCCTGCAACGACAACAACAAGGGCAACAACAACAACGACAAGGGCAACAACAACAACAACAACAACTACCACCAGCCTTCCGCCCACTGAACCTTCTACAACCAGTCCATTAACCACGCCCCATGGACAAGACCATCAACCACAGCTGAGCAATCCTCCTCCTCCTCCCCCTCCTCCTCCTCCTCCTCCTCCTCCACCACCATTTTCCCTTCATCAACTGTAACACCCACCAATTCCTCAGAAAATATTACAACTCCACTCCCTCACGACAAACCATTACCTAATAATACCAATTTTATTGTGGGAATGACCTCTGGCTCTATTTTAATCATTATCATTATCATTATAATTATCGCAGGCGTTTTAATTTGGAGGAAAAAAAGAAGATCTATAAATAGCAATATCCCTTCCACCCCCCTTTTTTTTAACGTCCGATACTCCCCTTCCGAGGAGGTTGTCTTGTATGAAAAAGACAACGAAACGTCTTTGTAACAAGGGTAAGTAACAACGAAAACAAAAGGTTATATGTTTTAACTGCATTTATTCCAAAATTCAATCTTTTTTTCATTCTGTTTACAGTCTTCAGTAAACAATGCGATAAAGTTTTCAATTGACATATTTTCTTTGCTTTTTAAAAAACAGTACACCGTCGAAAACTGTCCACAAAGGGCAGAATCACTACATTGAAGCTTTTTAGAGCTGTACTTGTATTTCTCGCCATTGTCTATACAGAATTGTAACATTTCCCGGTGGTAATAACCCGGATCTTTACCCATCGAGTCAAAAAACTCTACAAAAGTATTATTCTTTGAAATATATATAACAGTCCAGTGTCCAATAACATTTTGTGACAATGACAGTCTAGCTGTATTAACAACATAAAACCTTTCTCCGGTTAGCATTTTTCCAAATGGTAACTCCTCAAAAGACATTGCGCCTTGGTAGCCTTTGACTGATTTTAGACATTGATCTATGTTTAAAGAACTCATTCCCTTGCTTTGGTCCATGTTTTAGCTTTCGTAATAGACCTGTCGATTCGAGTTGATTTTGACCAGAGCTGGCGACTTTCCATAGACAATGCACGAGACTGGTTCTGTTAGCTTCTCCGAGAAGGACACCGCCAAGCGTGTGTTGCCTCGGTTAATTGTGGAAAGGAGAGGCTCTCCTCTAAAGTGTTTTATATTAAACACATAAAGAGTATAGCCTCCTAAGAAATCGGACAAGGTCAGATTAGGCTTCTCGTGTTGAGAGGGATCGCGACTCTCAAAAATTTGCGACTCCAGTGGCTGTCCCGGCACCGATTTACCATTCACCTCGAAACTGATGCGAGATAAATTAAATGATTGGAAATTAAACGGGTTTCGTGTTGGGTCTCCGTAAAATGCCTTTCCAGACACAAATCCCACAATCAACTCTCCGGGTACCAAATCACCAAACAAGTGACTTTCAGAAAAGGACAGGTTACCAGCTGGGATGTTGAATGTTCGGATCTCGGAGCGATTGATGGGGTAGAGAGCAGGTGACTTTTCAATGCGCTTACTTTGGACTTGCAATAGACCCTCGTTGACTTTAACAAAAGGCACAAGGAGAGTAATGTCCTTGATGTGAAGCGAATAGCTTTTGGGTTTTGCTGGGGGTGGAGGTGTTGTGGGAGGTGTTGTGGGAGAAGTAGAACCATCCCCTCCTCCTCCACTCTCACCCGTCTTGGTCTTTTTTGACTTTTGAGCAGGAGCCTTTTTAGGAGTCAGTGAATACGTTTGAGCGCTGGGATCGTAAAGCAACCTAAAGGCGTCTGTCGATTGATATAGGGACGTGAGCAATTGAACCGCAATTGAACGCAATTGAACCGATTTTCCCCCGGCCGTCCAAGAGTGGCCCTCGCTCAAACCCGAATTCAGAGCTTCTAATGATACATGCTCATCCAAGCTCCCTGCTAAATCTTTTGTGAAGCCAGTGGCCGAGAACCAGTTCATAGTATCCGAAAGGCCATAGCTCAAAAGCCTGTCAATTGTAAGATTTATAGGCCCAGTTAGTCGAAAGGGATGAGTTGACTTGAGTTTGCTGGAGAGCAATGTCCAGTCTAGAAAACATGGACACCGAAGCATTGTTGACCAAGGTAACATCGTCAACGGTTGGTTTTATGACATTGCCTGCGGAGTCGTGAATTTCCAACGTTGCAGCTATCCTTATTTTTTGTAGGTCTATTGAGTCACCAGAGGTGTTTGGAACATGGAAGGAAATGGGTGAGTCTCCCGATATGACGCTCGTGGGTTTAAATTCAACTATGTCCACCTCTCTAACAGAAGTGTCGACCTCAGGCAGATTAAAAATATCCATGCGCTTAGTCATTCCCTCATCAGCATTGCTCAATATGTATGTGGAGGCCGACATTATTATTATTAATATTATTATTAATATTATCGTCTAAATTTTCGTTTCCCAGAAGTTTTTTTGGTTGCTCTTTTTTTGGTTACTCGTTTTTTCGGGATCTTTTTTCTCTTTTTTTGGACGCCCTTCGTTCTTTTATGAGGTTGCTTTTTTGTCTTGCGAACAGTACCCCTTCTATGTGATGAATGAGGCTTCATGTTTTTCTTCTCCTCTAATAAAGCCGCTTTGGCTCGCTCCAAAACTTCCTGCTCCGATGAATTAACCTCTACAATGCCTCCTGCTCCTTTTCAGAATGACTTTTTTGTTTTGCTAATATTTTCCCACTTGTCTTTTTCGGGTAGGTAGCTCACAAAGCTCATTCTAACACTTTCAATTCAAGCGTGCACCTCACTTCATCCGTATCAAATGAGGGAACTGCTCCACTTGCTGTTTTTATATATATCCGAATCTTATCGCATGTGCTCTCAGGTTTAACGGGCATGTAAAAGGGTAAAGCTATTTCACCGGGGGTATTAACGATTTTGAGCAGGTTTCGAAAGCGGTCCTGAGACAATGAGCTGTACTCCAACAGGCTGCAGTATACAAATAGCTCTTCTTTTAATGTTTCCACTCCCTTTATGTACAATTCCATCAACGAACACTCCCATGCTTTCTCCTGGAAATTGGTTGTACTCCTAAGTTCTACTGTAAAGTCCCAGATCGAGTTACCTGGAACTTCATTTTTTGAGTCGTTTGAGGACAAAAATAAATACATTATTGCGCCTCGTTGATATTTTTCAAGTCCTTTTCAGACACCCAGCTATTGAAGGAGGACGGCCAGTGATGCCACTTCACTATGAAACCTGCCTTTCCCTTGAGTTTCTTCTTTTGAATGACCTTCTCCACTTTATAGAGTGTGTCTTGACTCACACAGACTTTCTGAAGCTCGTGCTCGAAAAAACGCCCGTCTATTTCCTTGTTGTTCCAATCCTTTAAGGTGTATTGAGGAATGGCCTGCTTTGCTTGACGGGATGTGATTATAAAGAGCTCATGGGTGTATTTTTCGTCGTATTTTCGACTAAAGGCGTGCCTCCATTTTGAAATTCTCACCGTGTCCCCCACCTCAAATTTAAATATGGATTTAAACGGAGGCGCGTATTTACTCACTTTCCTTCTCTTTTTCTTTCTCGGACTGTACTGAGCATCCCATAAATCAACGTTTGAGCTTGTTAAGGCATCGCTGGGAGAGCGCTTAATTATCCGGTGTCTCGATAGATTGTAAGCTTTCGTGGCTAGAGGTAATACGTCGATCCAACGGTGGGTTTGCTTGTGATACATATATTTTGTCAATTTGTGCTTAATCGTAGCTATAAGCCTTTCTGCTAGCGATGCTTGGGTCTTGTTGCGAGTAATCACCTGTTTTACACCCACTTCCTTAAAGTAATTGTGCACCCATTTATTGTCAAATTCCGGGCCTCCATCGGAGCGAAACACATCAGGTTTTCCTTTTCTAAATATGGTTCTCAATGCTGCGACCATTTCCACCCCCTTTAGGGTTTTTAAAGGGTGAGTGTAGCCATACCTTGTAAAGACATCGATGGCTACAAGAAAATATCGGTAGGAATTGTTGCTATCACGCAGTTTGACCAAATGGGCGCTATCAGCATCGAACTGATATTTTTTTTTGGCTGCTACAACGCGTAATTTGCGCTTGGGTGCAGGGGATTCGTTGTATATAGTATACGTTTCCTCACCCTCCAAAAATTTTTCCACATCATCAAACTTTATTCCTTTAGTTTTGGCTTCTTTGAACAATTGCCGCGCCGTTCCAAATCCAGCTGGGTGAGAAGGATCATAGTAAATCTTTTTCAGAAACCTCTCGGTTGCCATAATGCTTTCCAATCAGGCTCGATTTTTCTCTTTTGACCTTGGACAGGAATGCCTGGTGGTGGTGGAACTCGCTTGCTCCCACTGCGTTCAAGTCTTTTTTTTTTTTTTTTTGGTGAGGTTTTAGGCGCAGCTCGTGCATTTGTAGTCTCGGGAGAAGGAGCGGGGGGAGCCGGCTTAGGAGAAGGAGCAGGCTTAGGAAAAGGAGCATCATCAGGCTTAGAAGAAGGAGCAGCAAAAGCAGGAGCAGGAGCATCATTGCCGGGCTCAGAACCGTTGAAACTAGGAAAGGCGCCATGATCACTGCCGGAAGGGGTAAGTGTCGCAGCAGCGGCAGCAGCAGCTCCTTCCCCCATACCATTCTGAATGGAAGTGTAGCGCTCAAATGGGATAAGGACCATTTTCCTCATCATATAGTAAGGCTTAAAAGTTGCTCTTTTACCAAGTGAAAAGTGTCAATTATCCTTCCTTGGTTCTTGTCGATCAATTGGGCTCTCACCTTTACGCTTTTATTTTTATCACCAATTTTTTGGAGTAGCCTTTTGTTTTTTTGTACTTCCCTTTTAGCTTTTGGACTCAAGGGTAAATGGAGTAGGTTCCATGCTATTTCACTTATCATTTTTACTTGCTCATTTGTGGCGGTGGAAAGTAATGTCTCAGCCTGAATTTTGCTTGGAGTCGAAAGAAACAATGATAAAAATGCTCCTTCCTTAGATAGTGACATGACTCAAGTTAAAGCCCAGCTCGTCGTTGTCGTTGTCGTCGTCGTCGTTGTCGTCGTCTATTTTCCTCCCACCAGGTCCGTCACACTCATCTAGCGAAAAGGCAGCAAAGCTGTTTGGTTCACGTGCCCAGTGAATGTGATGGCGTCGGGATAAGTTTACGCTTCTTTGTAGGCCCTCTACACATGACGTAAGTTGGGATACTTGAGCCTTGTACTCGCTCACTTTTCCAACAAGCTTTAGTATGGTCTCCACTGAGTAAGTAACGTCCAAAAGTTTTCTTTTAGCCAGGTCGCATTTAGGCGAATGGAAGGCGTGCTCTACGGCAGGGATCTCGTCCTCACGCCAAGAGTGTATTTTGATCCCGCAATGGAAGCACTGCACCCAATCTCCAACGCCTGTGTAAAAGAACCCGTTCCTGCAACAGGCAAACTTGGATAGGAAAGGATGAATCCAATGCCTAAAACTATCCAATCGGCTCTCATAGTCAGCCATGGATGGGTGTAAGGGAGCCATGTTGCGCTAATTATTATTATTATTATTATTATTATTATTCAATGTAAACCACAGGGTTCTCTTCAGGGAACACGCTAGTCTAAAGTTTCAAGTCGGAATGATTTCGTGGTGACAGATCAACGATTAAATAGCCCCAAGGCTTGCTGGTCGCGTCTTTGTACGCTTGGCGGAGAAGTCCTCCCATACCCATTTGAGCATCCAGTCGCGATATTTGTAACACATCTCTAGGGTTTTTAAACAGCACATTGTAATGCGTGTTTAGATTGATAGTTCTGCTCGATTTTCCTTGGCAGAATACATTTTGACTCAAGTAAATCACAGTCAGGTTTTTGTGGTGGCTCCCTTGAGTAAACAATCACTCTGCCTCCTTGTTGTTCACTACGTCATGCATCAAATCATCTATCACCCAAACAGCAGGCTTTCCACCCGCATAGCTCATTAGGTCATTGGGCAGACCCTGAATAAATTCCACATCGGAGGAGGAGGAGGCCATATCATTAAACCCCTGCCGTAAAAGTAAAGCACTCTTTCAGGCGGTTGGCTAAACATGGTCGATCTGTTCTTTAAAAGTCTTTTAACAAAATAGGATTTTCCACACCCAGTGCACCCACTCAAACAAACAGTTGTTGGGGTCTGGAAAAAGGCCTGCGGAACATCCACTACAGTCTTCATCACGGCAAATCTATTTTCAGCAAATGGTTGTAATCTTTTCTTATAGCCTCCCACATCGCTCCGAGAAAGTTGTTCCCGACATGGTGTTTCGACTCAACGAAAGAGGCAACTTTTTTAGTCAAACCGCATGACCATATACGCTCATTTGACAAGCAGTAAACCAAAGGCGCCTTTTGAGTGCTTTGGAGAAATTCTCTTACTTGCCTGTTTGTTTTCAGTTTAAGTAAGCAGATCTGATGCATTACTTTCGCCATTTCCTCATACCACTCACTTTTTACTCGAATGTCTTTCAACACAGCGCGAAGGTACTCGGCGTCGGAGTAATAAAGAACCTTTCTTAATTTTTGCTCTTCGCCGTGAAACAAACAAAGAAGGTAGGAATACAGCTGCTCTGCGTTGGCGAACATGTACTCCCCCCACCTCAAGGTGCATGGGTACTCCAAAGATAAAGGATCTGACTTGTCAAACCAGCAAGTTCCGTCCTCCTCCTCCCAGGGACACAGCACCATGTCCAAACACCGTGTCGATACACCATCGGGCAAAACTTCACGTTTACAGTAAAAGTAGTTAAAGCCATTGCGGGCTTGCTCGTAGGTGTAAATGGTGTTATTCCTTGCTCTGAAACTGCGATTCACCGCTGATCTCGATTTGCCAGTTTGTAACACCGAAGCGTACAGATCAAAGACATTATCTAATCCTCTTTTACTAATCCCCTTCGAGCTAAACTTGACCTTGTCTTCATTTTTCAAAATGTAGGTTTTACTCGATAAGCAAAGCAGCTCCTGACCCTCAGCTTCCAGTTTAAAGGCGCCTGGTTTTCTCTTGTCTCTTTTCCTGTGAGTATCGCAACATTCTCGAGGAAACCATACGGGATCCAAATCATCAGAGCATCGATCGTATATTTCATCCAAAAATTGTTTTTTTACCTCTGGGCGAACAGATTCTTGCAATGTTTTGGTGCTTATCGCAAAATAGAGACTGTCAGTGTCTGTCTCTCCCAAAGAAAAGTTACCTCTCCCAAGGTAATGATCAATACAGCTGTAGTAAAATTCCAGCATTCTTTTCTTGGCGTATTGCAAAATGAAAAAGCCCAAGTAAATGGGAAGATCTAGCACAATTCGCCGTTTCGCCATCTCGATCTCAAAGTAATTTTCTCCAAGTTCTGTCATTTTACAGTAAAGGGGGCTGTTCGCTTTCATCATCACTGTGTTTTTGTTGTTGGAATATATCACAGATTTGTGTTTCTCCTTGTTGAGAATGCAGCCCCCATAGGCAGAATTCCCGAGCAATTTCATTGTGTCTGCAATAATGGCTTGAGAAGGGTCACTGTCTCCTTTTAATCTAGCCTCCGTCACTTCGTTCACAAACGTGCTAAAGCACGCGGCCTTGCAAAACTCCACCACTTGGTAAATATACGTCACTTTCAACCCCATATCCAAGTACCACTTCAGCAAAGGAGTGGCTAGCAATAGTCGCTTGGCGTGAATGCCAGAGACCAGTAACTTTCGCGGTTTCTTTGAAATATCAAAGCGCTCGCAGTGTGCTTGCATGTGCTCGCCAAACGCTTCGTAAGGCACTTTCGTCGTGAAAAATAAAGGACACATCTCACCAAAGTATGCCCTGGCTTCATCAGAGTCATCGACCGAAATATCGACCTCTACCATTCCAAATATCCCCTCGGATTGCACTGCATTCAAAATCTCCTCTTCGGATACTTTTGACGGGTGCTTGGAATAAAACAATGGAAGGTAGCTTTTCAAAAAAGCTTTCCACTTAGGATTTGTCTTCACTTCTTTGCGAATCCGACACTCCCAGTAGTTTCTCACTTCGTAGCCCCATTCTTTCAAGAGTTCTTCTCTTTCTATGGTCCGTTTCCGCTTTTTCAATCTCGCTCTCTCACCCATCTTACCGCTCATGCAAGGGCAACCGTGAAAGTAGCACCCCGATACTTCTATGATAAGGTTCTTGCCATTCTCCAGTTTGTTGCGCGAAATGCCATCCACTAAAAAGCTCCCTATCCTCACTTCCTTGCCGTAGTTGCACGTGTGCTTAATTTCCAAGGAAGGATCCTGAAAATTCAACCAATCCATCCAGGCATACATCAACATATGTCTCTGGATCTTCTCAGGCTTAAAGTCGCGATCCCTCTCCCGTCTAATGTAAAATCCCGTAGGCATCTCCTGTCCGATGGCATACAAATACAGGGCATTGCAATCATACCCCATGATCTTTTCCACTTTCAATTCTGAGCCGGGTCTCAAGAAAGTCTCCCCGGCAATCAGTCGGCGGTTGAAAATAATGGAGGGCCCGCCAATGATATTTCTGCTAATCACCGCATACAGGTCTCTATGCTCGGGAGAAATCTTGCAGAAAAAGCTTCCATGCTCATTCCCCGATTGGTAAAGCATCTTTCGTGCGCTTCCAGGACAACTGATTGAATTCTTGAACACATCAATACCACGGCTATGGTAAAAATCCTGCAGTTTGGAGGTGGCCAGACAAAATGGCAACGTATCGTTGTTATTATAATACACAAGGTAATCCCGTAGTGTTTTCATTCCTTTCTCCCTCCAAACCTGTTGCATCTCCTCATATTCTTCTTTGGAAATATTGGAGTTTTTCAAGGTGGAATAAAAAGCCTCATGCGGCGGTAGTTGAGTGTCATTCAATTTATCAGCACTGGTAAGGTATTCGTATGGAAAGTATTTCTTTGACAGCTCGCCGTCCACCCCAAACGCCGTGAGAAACTGGGCATAGGAACAGCCAGGCGCTAGAAAATTGGCAATGTCCATAAATTTCAAGCGCTCGTTCTGAACCACAAGATAGCTGTTATTTCGCTTGGCTACGAAATTTTTCCTATCGTTGAAATTCATGTGCTTAAAGAATAATTCCTTCACCAAATTAATGTCGTAATTCGATGAATTGAACCCAAACACAGACAACACACTCATGTAATCCTCAAATTTCTCCTTCAGCCTCACAAGGTATCGGTGCATTACTTTCTTTGAGCGGTTCTCGTCCACTTCGGTTTCAACAAACCGAGCTTCTTCTAATTCTCCATCCTCCTCCTCCTCCTCCTCCTCCTCCTCCTCCTCATGATCATCACCACCATCATCATCATCATCATTGCTAGCATCATCCATAGTTTCAGGTACCTGCCAAAATGCCAACTGTCTTTCCAACTCCAAACTCACCTTTTGCCATTTTTGTTTAGCAAGGGCAAACGATGTTTCTTGCAATAAATGCAAATAAGAAAACATGCTCCCTAGCAGCTCATCAAGGTTTTCCTCCACAAAACACAAAGGCTCTGTGTAGCCCACAATATTCAAACACACACTCACAGAAATAGGTTTGTGGTTTTGCACCCAAACTAACTTTTCTGAATTCTGTTCGTGTGTCGTGGCCAATATCGACTCAAAATCAAATGCAGCAAACCACGAGAATGTAACATCATCGCTGCATATCCCAACGTCTTCCAGGTCTTCGAAAACAGTCTTGCTCGGGCAGTAAACTCCCCCACAAAGCTGGAATTTCGTCTGCGCTAAGCAAACCAACCGGTGCCTTGTCAAGTCGGTTTTGTGTTTAAATATCCGCTGACATGTTTCACACTCAAACTTTTTGGCAAAGCTTTTAAAATCCGAAATATAGCTCAAGTGATCCTCATAAAGGTTCAAATACAACACAGAATTAAACTTTTCATGCGATAAATACCTCACAAGCACGGCGCCATTGGGTTGTAAATCATATACCTGTAAACAAACACTAAAACACTGCTCAAAATCGGAAAACTCTTCCATGAGCAAGCCTTTGTACAAAGCCGGGTCTTCGTCCAAGGCTACATTCAAAACACTTTCATTGTATTGCCACCATTCTCTATACAACCTCTCTGCAAAGGTGTCTAAATGTTCAAATTCACAGCCCATATGCAAGGCCAAGGCTCGAAAGGCACAAAGTTTGTCTTTGATCGGATGTCTGGAATTGGGTTTGGTATCCAAAGTAATCACACTTGTCTTTCGGCGGAGATAATCCGGGCAAAGACCGCGACCTAACGGCCAATTGGTTAGTGTTACAAAGTAGTTTACATTCAAAACCATCACAGGCTTCCATTTGGAATTAGGCCTCATTTGCCTAATGAGCTCATCAATGTCCAAGTTAATTAATCGCTCTTTCAACTTATCAAAGTCCTTCTGTTTCGATATGTACATTGGTTCATCAAATAAAGACGCGTTCGAAAAAGGGACAAAATAACGATATTCTCCCGTCTCGCTATGCCTCAATAAAATACCTAAAGACACATCAATTTTCCAAGTCTGGTCTAATTCAGTAGACATGCTATCCACTTGACTTTCAAACACAGCCGGAGTCAAATCATCCACTGGAAAGTTAAACACAATGGATAAATCGCCTCTTGCGTGATTCCGTAACACATGGCCTCTATTTGCATTAAACACCTCTTCCATAGCGGGATCATCAAAGGGCGCGTTTTCAGGATCCCAAGGCTCTGGTTGAAGTTCGCGGCCTCTTCCATGCAGTCGACCTCGGTGTAAGTAAAGAGCACGTCTATTTGCAAATTTTTCATCACATGTCCGACACCTATAGGTCCTGTTGTGAAGACGTGCGTGATGAATGGCATCGGCTTTGGACAAGGGCTTGTAGCCGCAATCTCCACAAGGCTTTAGGCGAAGTTTGCAAGTCACCTCATGCCGTTGACAATTATACTTGCGCTTAAATGGCTTTTCGCAATACTGACACAAAATAAAACGGGGTGGTTTCTGTAAGGAAAAAAAAAGAAAGATTATAAAATAAAAAATCAATTTCTCAATAACGTATGACTTTTATTTTCTTAAGTAAAGTATTTACTTTTCCCATATGTATGTTTTCCTTATCCTCCTCCTCCTCCTCCTCCTCATGATCCTCCTCATGATCCTCCTCCTCCTCCTCCTCATGATCCTCCTCATGTTCAAGTAAGATTTTAGAAGCCTTATCATCAACCATCACCACTTCATCATCATCATTGCCATAATCCATTTCTTCCTCAGGAGCAAAGGAAAGGGAAAAGCACTTACCCAAATTATGCATGGCAGAAGTCTTGGAATTAGATTCAACCATTAATCCACATTTGTCACAAAGCTCCTAAAATATAAAAAATAAATTGTAGAGCCACTTTCAACTCTTCAACATTTTTTGTATTTTTCAGAAAAAAATCAAGACAGGAATTTTACCTGAGCTCGCGGCTGGAATGTGTCAGCCTTCACAGCCTCCTCCTCCTCTGCCACCACCTCCTCCGCCACCACCTCCTCCGCCACCTCCTCCTCCACAACGCCCTCCTGCGGCGCCAGCGGCGGAAGTACAACAGACTCTCTTGAACCCTCGTCGCATGATGAAATGGGACTGTAAAGCACTGAACCAGCCAGGGGCACTTGAACCACCCCCTTCTTCTTGTTCTTCTCCGCGTCCAGAAAATGTAGTTTATTCGGCTAACTATTAAATAAAAATATACATTGTAATTCTCATCTCTTAGTTATATTTTTTAAACAGAATATTCTACTAAAGCCTAATAAAGCCCGAAGTTACCTGCTGTTCCAAGGCATTCAATATATCCAAATCGCTTGGTACATTGTCCATTTTAGCTATTCCATACTCCTCAATAATGGACTGTAGTGTGGGAGCCTCAATCTCTGTAGTGTGGAAATCAATCTCTGATATATCCAGCGGAATAGACAAATCTAACGGTGACAAATCCCCCTCCTCAGGTACACTCACAGGCAAATGAGCCAGTAAGGGAGTAGGAGCAGCAGCAGCAGGAGCAGCAGGAGCAGCAATTGCACTCAATTCATGAGTAGTCGTTGGAAGCTATAGAAAAAAAAAAAAAATTCACTCTAATCAACTCACTGTAATCAGTTCTTCACTTTTCACTAATGCAGTCAATATAAAATATAAAAATAGCTCACCATACAAAAAGTACTCCTCTCCCTATTAGCTGCTTCCATCTACAATATCATAACATAAACATAGTAAAAATAAAATCACAACAGTATTCCCAAAGGCATAATTCCAAAGTCGTAATTCCAAACTCCAGGGGCACTCACTTGTCGTAAATAAGCCATTTGTCCTTGAACATACTTATGCCGCTCTATTCCTCGCTCAAGAGCCCAAAAGTATAATTGCACTGCATCGGAAAATTGAGTAACTTCCTCATACGTAACTTCTTCCATGGTCAAATGTTTTTTCAAATTAATCACGCGCTCTTTTTCAACCATATATATGTACAATGTAACATATGACCAACTCCACCTGGTGAGGTAATGAGGCAATACATTTCACTGGGTTTATTTAAAGAAAGATCGAGCGTCGCCCGACTCAAAACAAACAGTCTCCTCAACGCAATGGGTCCATACAGATATAGATATCTCAATCGCATTCGAAATGCACAGAAAAAAAAAGCCATGGAAAACCCACGTAGAACACTACAAATTCTGCAAGAATTCATACGCGATAACGCAGGGGTTCAATTCAACATCTGCAGTGGGGATAAAGCAAATGCTATAGCAAATGCTTGCCTATCAAACGGGGAAGAGTGGCGCCCTGTTAAAAGCGCAGGACTCAAAATTCTATTCATTAAAAAGGATACCAATTTCATCTCACATAGAGCCTTCCACGACTTCGCAACACACTATAAACTAGTGCTAGTGCAAAAATTATTCAAACAAACCAAAGAGTTCTTTATTCCTCCTGGAACCTTTTTGGAATATACAGGATTTACCAATGAGTGCCCATTCAACTCAGCAATCATATTCATCGACACATTAAAGACCAAAAGATTGAATAATTTCAATGCAGCTGAAGTTCTCCCCGTCCTCTCGGCAGGAAATACATGCTCACACAGCCGATTAATGCTAATGTTCAGTCAAAGAAAGGAACAATACCCAGATACACTCATTTCACACCAATACCCGCTCGATTGGAAAATACAACTCATAAGGCAGGGAAAAAGCCATGTGTCCTGTTACTGTGGAAAACAACTCCCATTAGACGATATGGATATATGGGATGACAACTGCTGTGACGATCTTAATCTAAACCACATATTTCTAGCCTTTGAAACGCCATTCTACCCTTACGCAATTTGTGCACGTTGCCATTGTTGTTCCGAATCAAATAGCAAAAGTAATTTATATCTACCAATATCCACCCCATACCCATCCACGTCAAATGACACTAACTAAAAAGCGCAAAGCATGCACCCAGAAACGTCTCATAAAAGGATTAACGTAGGACTTTATACATTAGATGCGCTTTATGCTATATACCCAATTCAAATGGATAAACCATGTTCAAATAAAGGATTTCTATACACTTCATCTCTTGTTACACGCCATCTCTTGTGTACCCGCTCACCTCCATCCATGTAACAGCCCAACAAAAGCATACAATCACCCATCCAAACACCCCCTCTTCCCCACCCTTATACACACTTAATCCCCAAGTACATATACATAGGCAAAGACACCAATCTCTCCCCTCTCCTCTCCACACCCCCACTACCACCACCACCACCACCACCCCCTCTCTCTCTCTCCCCCACCCATATCCCCCTACCACCGCGCGCGTGCGCGCGTCTCTACTGCGTCTACCACGCGCCGTCTCACCGCGTCTACCGCACGCTGCCTGCCGCGCCGCGCTGTGCGCGAGAAAATGAGTAAAAATGAGTAACCTGTCAATCAAATCGTCCAAAATCTCTACCATTTCCTACCATTACTCACAAAAGGTCATTTCGCCGGTGGTGACTATTACTACTATGGTATAGCAATAAGCCCCTCTGTAGGAGCATAGAAAGAAGTCATTAACATCAATTTAGACCATATTGGTCAGTTATATCCAACATAATATTATATAGCTTGTCTCAAATAAATCTTTATTCTTTATTTTCTTTCTTGGCTGGGAATCAATGTTTCTAAATATGTTGATATTTAATAGATTGTGCGCCCTTTTTTACTATCAATATTTCAGCCTATTTGGGCCTTATTCATGCAAATAAGCTGAAATCTGATTGGCTGAGATGGAATTGACCCATATCTCAATGCGTTTTTTGAGATATTTTGGTTTTAATGCGTATAATGGGGGATATGCAGCAACATAAAGGGTATAATGGGGGATATGCAGCGACATAGAGGATATAATGGGGAACATTTAGCAACAGAGAGTATACTAGGGGATATGCAGCAACATAGAGGGTAATATGGGCATCATGCAGCAACATAGTGAGTATAATGGGGGTCATGCAGCAACATAGAGGGTATAATGGGGGATATGCAGCAACATAGAGGGTATAATGCGGGTCAGGCAGCAACATAGAGGGTATAATGGGGATAATGCAACAACATAGAGGGTATAATGGAGGATATATGCAGCAACATAGAGGGTATAATGTGGTTCATGTAGCAACATAGAGGATATAATGGGGGTATGCAACAACATAGAGGGTAATATGGGCATCATGCAGCAACATAGTGAGTATAATGGGGGTCATGCAGCAACATAGAGGGTATAATGGGGGATATGCAGCAACATAGAGGGTATAATGCGGGTCATGCAGCAACATAGAGGATATAATGGCGATATGCAGCAATATAGAGGGTATAATGGGGGGTATGCAGCAACATAGAGGGTATACCAGGGGATATGCAGCAACAAAGAGGGTATAATTGGGATTATGCAGCAACATAGAGGATATAATGGTGGACAGCAATTCCCTAATTTTATCTCTAAGACCTACTGAGATATGAGCTGTTTCTGTATCAGCCAATCAAATTTCAGCTTATTTAAATAGGGCCCTAAATGGCTAGAATGTTGAAAAAAGAAAAGGCTGCAAAATTCCATCAATTTCAGCATCCCTTAAAATATAGAATTTAATTCTAAAGATAAAATACAATAAAAAATAAATTTGATTTTAGAAGAGTGATTTTAGATGAATTAAATTGACCAATACCCTCGCCCATGAGGAGCTATTTGATGCGCCATTTCTCAAACTTGTATACTAATGGTATCTATGGAGGGAATCTGTTGCTGGGGGATTAATGTAATACATAGAAGAATTCCAACACTTCCATTTGACTCATTGGGGTTGATTCAGGCATGTGATGGCTCTTAAAATGCTATTTCTCAAATGGATTGACACAAGAGGCAGATTCTCAATAGAACTACATTTGTGACCATGGCAATACCTTGTTGCTAAGCAACCAAGGCAGATAGAACAATTTCATGAATATCATTGATATCATTGAATTTCTTGAGGTTGATTTAGTGGGGGTAGGTGTCATCAAAATCAAAATATCTTTCAAATTCACTGAGTTAGGAGCAATTCCTTCTCAGCCAATCAGATTCCAGCTAATTTGCATAAATAGGGCCCAAAATGGCCGAAATATTGGAAATAAAACATGGTGCTCAATCTCATTATTTTCAGCACCTCCTGAACTATAGAATTCAACTCTAAAAATAAAATAAACATGAAATTTTATTTTTGGCCAATTTTTGGCCATAAGGCTCTGGACTACAAGGTGCTCACTCTACTTGGAATTGTATCTGTGACCATGGGAATAACTCGTTGCTAAGTAACCAAGGCAGATAGAACAATTTCAAGGATCTCATTAAATTCCTTGGGGTCGATTTGGTGGGGGTAGGTGTCATTAAAATCAAAATATCTCTAACATTTACAGATATATGGGCCGATTCCTTCTCAGCCAATCAGATCCAGCCAATCTGCATTAACAGGACCTTAACTCATTAACTGGTCCAAAATGGTCGGAATTTTACATGAAGAAATATATAACATATATTTTTCATGCAAAATACCGACCATTTTGGCCCATGAGCCAAAATGGTCGGTATTTTGCATGACCCTAAGGCTATGACGTTTTTGGCACAGCCATTTTGGCACACCAAATATATATATGGCATAACTTTTCTTTAAATTAACTATTTTTCATGAAATATCATTTGCATGTTTTGTCATCATCTAAAGAATCTTTTCGAGTAAAAAAAACAAATATATATATATTTAACAAAATGTGCCAAAATGGTAGCTGTGCCAAAATGGTTGGTTTCGTAGATATATATATATATATATTGAAATCTGAGTCAACAGAAACATTTGTAATAATAAGGTCTAACGAATTGTCTATATTAAATAAGTTTCCAACGTGTGAGCACGACACCGTACCGGGGATAGCTTTGCTCAAATAGGCTATATATGTGATCTATTTGGATTAATGATTTGACTAATTATTGTGACGAAGGTAAATACGGTATCAATATTACAAGAGCCTGTATAGCCCGAATGCATTAGTCTGAGGTTACCCAATGAGTAGAGTTGGAGAAACATGTTACTGTAAATCAAATACATCCCTTTGTCCGAGATTAAAAATGGCATTTAAACATTAAGATCAACGCAAGGTTGGGCGCGGTTAATTATAGAAAGGGATTAGAATGGGAGGTTACACAGGCAACCAGAAATGTATTTTCTGAAAACATATGATCTCCTCTATATTATCCTAAATAAATGATATGGCTCAAGTATTAAGAATTCTAGAGCCCAAGACGTGAGGAAAGATCATTTTTGCATATAGGATTAGTAAGCCTTTACATAAATGTATCGAGTTATGTTGTCTGAGAAATGGCATATACTAATATTATATATAGCATGTTTAAACTCCATAAATGAATAAAAATTACATTAATAAAGTATGCATATTTCCACAGTGAGGATTAACCCAAAGTTCAATAAAGAATAGGCAAATCCGCTATATTACTTTAACATTATACACAAAGAACATGTATGGAAATATATCAAAACCTTATATTTATTGTTTATCTATTTCGATTCAGAAACTGTCAGCATTCTGTAGAAATTTGAATTATGCAGATCCACTGAGATCTCGCAAGACTGGCCATTCTGCTAACCCTATGTCAATTATTTTTAGAATTATATAGAGGAAAATATGTATTTTCATGCTTAATCGTACAAGTGGATACCAGTGACCGACAAATGTACAATTGGCAGCTCTACACATTTAGTAAATTCTGCTAAATTAGGCTCGAATATGATGAATATTGGGTATATCTGAGTATATTTGGTATCACATTGATTTAAAGTATCAGTTCTGTTATGTTAAACTACATTTTGAAGCTCATTTTTGTCTTAAATGTGGGCTATTTGAGAGGATTGGTGAAGGGGAATTGTATAGTTTCGCGGATAGATTTTCGCGCACTAAGTACTTTGACATCTTTTCGCGCTGATTTAAATTCGCGCAGCAAGAAAGCCTCACGCTTTGTTTATGGAATAATTATAGGTTCTTGCATGATTTAAATTCGCGCACATAGGGTGTGCACGAAAATTGTGAAAATAAATACTGCGCGAACATTAATACGTTTACAGTATTAGATGTCACACTGTGACTCATATTGCTGATACACATCACATATGCGTGTGTGTGGGGTGTGTGTGTGGGGGGGGGGGGGGGCGGGGGTACGTCCTTAATTATGTTAGGGGCTGTTTGGTTGCGGGGAAAAGTCTTGTAAATAACTCCAAATAAGTGGTTATCTTACTAATAAATACTGTATTTCACCGATAGAACGCCCGGGCGTTTATTTTTTTCAGGCCACTATTACCCGCCGGCGCTTTTTCGAGGCAGGAGTTTATACGGGGCAGGCGTTTATTGTTTTATGTTATACAAGGCACATTATACTATACTGTATTGGTAAACACCACCATCTATAATTGTATTACAAAGATAGTACCGGTATGTCTTTTATATATGGGTGAAATCGCGAGAAAATGTACAATTCGCCCTCACCAATCCTCTCAAATAATCCAAATTTAAGACAAAAGTGAGGTTCAAAATTCAGTTTAACATAATCAAACAAATTCTTTGAATCAAGGCAATACCAAATATATTCAGATATACCTAGTATTGACTATTTTGTCAGCCTAATTTAGCAGAATTTACTAATTGTGTAGAGCTGCCAATTGTACATTTTCTGAAAATCTCACCCATGTATGATAATTTTTTCTCTCTTTATTATTATTCATTTAAGGCTAATATACTATTTAATCGAAACATACAACAATACGCACTCTCCGCCATGGACGGGTTCACGCGTTGCCTACATTGAATTACTGTATGTCTTTGATCGAGAATTAATGTTCATGGGACAGGTAATTGATTGAGATTCAAGTATGCACCTATCAGCAAACATGCCTGTTTTCGTTTAGGGCATATTTAGGGTGTAATTTACGCTTCTATCAATTCAAAATTGTCATTTCTATCAAAATCCTGCACCATTTTGCTTAAACATTGAACATAATGGCTAAATCGCCGGCTGATGTCAAGACGGCCGCCTCGGCGGACATTGTCAATTCTGATTTTTGTCGCGCCAAATAACTCTAAAACTTCACTGATTTTCCAAATTCTGTCAATGATTATGTCGTCTAGGAAACCTCTTCCCATCATTTAGACAAAAAGATTTTTCGAAAAATTCCAATATTTAGTTTTAGGGACGTCATAGCAATTTCCTATAGTAATCATAATTTAATCTTTCTACAACGGAAATTGTCAATTCTGGTTTTCGTTGCGCTGAATAACTCCAAAACTTTAACGATTTTCAAAATTCTTTCACTGATTATGTTATCTAGGAACACCATATAGACGAAAAGATGTTTGAAGAATTCCGATATTTAGTTGTTTCAGCGCCCCCATAGCAATTTCCTATAGTTTCCATATGGCGAGCGAAAATTTTCTCCGATTTTTGACAGAAAGTTTTGTGCTTTTTAGAGCAAGGCCGTATCCCTTTCAAAATGGCTTCCTTAGCAGGGCTTGCCATTGACACTCGTCCCAGGCCACCATTCTGTCAGGACTAGTTGATATCATCTAGCCACTTGTCCTGTGGGCGAGTAAAAAATTCAGATATATTTCAGACCCCTCATTTCAGCATATCTTTTTCTGCAAGGTCGGGGGGTGGGAGTAGGTGGTAAGGGGAAGTCAAATACATAGAGCAAAGTTTAAAATACCTCACAATGGTTGAAGTGAGTGAAAAGTGAATCTATTTCTATTAATGTTGAAAATTGGAGATGGAAACATATTTGTGATGTGTTTCAGGAAAATGAGTCATAAGTCGCAAAATGGATATATCCATTTTGCGACTTATGACTCATTTTCCTGACTTATGACTATATTTTTCAAAGTTATTTATTTATAAGATATCTTTGTTGGAATATTCTAATGTTTGGGGTGGTGTGATGTATCTATGATACATGAGTATTGTGTATGATATACGCCAGGTGGCCTCACTGTCCACCGGCTGACCTCACCGCTGGTCATTCACTCTTCTCACCGATGTCAACCTAGCCGGACTTACTTGTGTTACCAGTGAAAATTTGTTCTTTTCCTTTAATAAATGGGCGGACACAAATGTCCGTCAACCTTGTTCTCCAACATTTGTTCACTCTCCTAATTCATTTAACAATCTTAATGCTGTTAGTAATATCAATACATGTACGAAATTCCAAGGCAATATATTAAATATATCTATGCATTTCTAAGGTCATCTTATGGAGTATATTTAGGTATTTATTAGTAATTATCCACCCAAAAATATTAACAACTTTTTTTTCAAAAATAAAGATATCAAACTTAAAATATAGAAATACATTATTAGATAGGTTTTCGTTATGATTAAAGGAACTGGCACTGAACATATGTGATATAAGTTATATATCAATATAAGAGTGAGAATCTTTTTCCATGCATTTGTCATATCTCTCCCACCGCCCCGCCCCCCACCCCCCACCTCCCACACACACACCCAATATCTCTAACTGAAGCACGGCACTGCAATGACAACTGCTTCGGATGGTTTTAAAATGTTCATGAGATTTAGCATGCAGCCTATGGCGCAGTATTGTACTGATAGCAACGACTGGAATATTTTAAATTGTCAACTTATATTTATGTTTGTGAAGGCAACCCCTTGCCGCAATATAGGCCTAGCTGCAACGAGGCCACGCCCACCTTGGTTTGTTGATGGTTACCAACCACGTGATAAGTATATATATCAACCAAAAGGGAGCGCAGGAAGAAAGAACATTTCACCGTAACCGTCACTCCTCCTTCCTCGCTCGGGTCGTGCAGACCGACACTTCATGTTGTTTATAATAGTTAACTTTATATCAAATAATTATTCAATGTTCGTCGATGTCTATATGCCTCCCCGACAGGCTATATAATATTGGTATAATAGACACAGTTAAGGTGTTTTTTGTTCAACGGTTTGATGTTTTAATACATCTATAAATAAGGCTATGACGTTGATGGGGAGCCATGGCATATAGGTAGGCTATAGGCAGTCAGATTCAAATATATCCAGCTCACATTTTATTTTTTAAGGTTTCCCCCGCCGAAGGCGGTACGAGTGCCGAAGGCGCTCGTACTGGGAAACCTTACATAGGTTCCAGTTTTTGCCGCCTGTTCTTTGCGCGTCCGCGTCGCCCCCTTAAAAGGAAAATCCGATTCCGCCGATTCCCACCTGAATTTCTGACGCACTTGCACATCGCGGTGATTTTATGCTCCCGCAAATTGATAAAAATCGCTATTTCTAATCAAAATACATTGCCAAGATGTTGAAATTCCGAAAGAACATGCTTTACTACCCCCACATATGTAGTTTTATCAACACTGATATTTAAATAAGGAAGATATAAGAGAAACTTTACTGTTGCATGAGTAAACAAGAATTTGACAACTTTTATAGACAGTTCATGACAGTTCTAGGCTAGGCTATATACATCAACTGAGCAGATTGGGGAAAACTCTATGAATTAATGCCTACAGTACAGATTAATCTTACATCAAAATGAAGTAGAAATTAAGAAAGAACAACTCTCCCTTATGCATGAGTAAATAAGGAAAATGGGAGGGGAAGTCGGATAGAGGATTAGAGCTACACAGATCTGGCACTGATAGGCTGTATACTTTGTCTCATACTGACAAAAATCAGATCGTCGTGCAAAACTGGGTTGTCTAATATCGCATTTTAAGGAATTAATATATACAGTAATTCCCTAACCCTATATACCAGTGGAAAGAGGAATGTCTAAGCTTGCACTTGGTGAGTGCATATTGCACTGTTATCGATGTAGGCTAGATATCGGTCCTGACAGACCAATGCAAACTAGGTTTGTAGCCAAAGCAGGCCTACATTATTGTGTTGTAGCCGGCATATCGCAGGGAAATTACGCTCCCGCGAAGTAATAAAAAACGCTATTTTTACTTGAAATATATTGCCAATGTGTTTAAATTCTGAAAGAGCATGCGTTTCTACCCCTATATATTTAATGTTATCAACATTTGTATTTAAATAAGGAAGATATGAAGGAAACTCTACTGTATATTGATGCTGATGCCAGCAACGACGCAATAATGTAGGCCTACTTTGGCAATAACGTGACGTCTTCTTATTTATACAACGCTAGCAACGCAACTGAGTCCTTGACAACGCTTTTTCCCGCGTGGAGTGGGGAGAGAAGAGGGGATCGAAGTGAGGGTGTGTGTCTGTTGGTGTGTGTGTGTGGGGGGGGGGGGTTGTTTGGAACTTTGCCTATAATAGAATATAGGGAATGGGAAGAATAGAATAGGGATTCGGGGGAAACCGTTGTTTCCTTGGTCACAGCCAAAATTTCTTGTTTTAATTTAACAAAACGTGGTTGACTTTAGACATTTCATAATATTATATGTCCCTTCCTTGGTTGATATCCTACATTGATTTGTGGGTGCAGATCAAGAATTTTGAAAATGTTTTCTGTTAAATTATTTTCTCTATGGAGATTGGCATCGGTTGTCAAGCTTGCTGCCATCAACGACTGGAATATTTTAAATTTTAAATTTCATGAAGTATTTATGTATAAATAATTATGGTATATTGTACAAGGTTTATTTATTTTGCTCAATGTGATCCAGATGTGTGTGTGGCAAGTAGAACTATCGTCACAATTTGATGGGAATGAAGGGAAGTCTTGGCTTTATAGTATATAACGCTACCCCCCCCCCCCCCCCCGCACACCCTGCTGTTAAAAGCTGGGTACTGCTGCTCCTATAGTGCAGCAGTACCCAGCGCGTGTAGTGGAGGTAGCGCACCCAAAGTTTACACGAGTACGGCCGAGTGCGTGGAAGAAGGCTTAAGCATTGGGAGCTGGTAGACATGCGTTGGGAAATCAGCCTATGTGCATTACTAGTACAATATAGACACTATGAACCCCGACGTTTTGCTTAAAAATGTTGAGGATGTCAAATCTGGCATTGGTTTTTCACCTGGATGACGAAAACATAGGATATCGGGACATCAAGCCAACTTTTATAGAGTAAAATCGTCGCTCCAGGGGGCTGGTGGCGCGCTCTTGTGCCTATGTGAGAATCAGGATTCCTTAGGGAGGAATGCCACAGCGCCATTTCGTCAAGTTTATATTGCTCAAAGAGAGAAAAGGTTTAAACGAAATAGAAATAAAATCAGAATCTGAGATCATCAAAAAATGTCGGTATCCTTGGCGAAGTCTAAGATGCTTAATATCTAATTTAAAGTTAAAGAGAGGACCAGGCGAATTTTCTGTGTGTTAAGTTACTCTTATATACCTGGTAATGTTTGTTTACTTTCTCCCATGCAGAGTACATCAAAATCATGTAACATCATGTTTAGTGGAGGTAATATAGTTATAGGTCCTCAAGGGTCGCCTATAGCTATAATCCCTCTAAAGCGCCCCTGGTAGACCTCAGAAGCATTAAACATAAACAAACAGATAAATGGCCGCCGTATTGCCCTTTTCCCTACTATACCCGTACTATTACATTCGCATTAAACTCAAGAGGAAACTAATATATATCATTCTAACATATAGAAATCACCGAAAACGCGATACTCAATTAGATGGGAAAGGTAACTTGTTTTAGTGCAGTACCTAACCCTACCTTTGGTATCTCCATACATGTGAACCGAATGTGTATTTGTATAAGAAGGTTCTATAAACCTGTGGACCAAAACTGATTTTGAAGACTTACTGTAGCTCACTGTTTATTTATTTATTTTTACTCAAAAGGATGTACACGGATTAATAATTAGATCTCGCAGTATATAGAGACACTTATTATCTGCTATTCAATAATAATATATTCGTATAATAATATACCTTATTGTACGATTGAACCTAGTCGTTAGATATTATACTCATTATTTATTAGAAAAATTTTATTTGCGATCATTGTCAGGTTTACCCAATAATTTCATGGTACACAAATGGCAAAACATATTCATATGTACAGGATTTAACATTAACAACATTAGTGATAATCATTACTTTAGGGTATACAACAAGAACCCTGCATGATGGCGAGGCCATATTTTATATTTCACTCATTAGACAATCCAATATTTATACAGAAAATACAACCCAGTTGGGGGAAAAAAATCTTTTTTTTGTGATTTTTTGCCTTCGATGCAATAAAAACAAATATTAAGAATACATACGAGTATAAAAGGATGATTGTACATTTGCGCAGTTTTGACCACAAGTAGATTCAATGTATGTAGATATTCTTGACAAAATAAAGATCTATGTGTATATTTGTGTGTTTGATAAGGACATCGTTCCTCGTTAACGACCCTTGTGGGATATAATTCCCATTTAGACAGATATTATAGCCATTAATTAACCCCAGTTGACGTCATTTTTCAGCGTTTTTTTAATATGAGCCCATTCAGAGTTCCTTAGGTTGGCAGGCAATTTATTCCAAAGAGATGGTCCTTCGAAATGGGGGGTATTTTTGTATTTTTCTCTATTAGGTTTTATTGTTTTCATTACATAACTGTCTGCCAGCCGGGTTTCTCTATTCATTGGTTTAATGAATAATGGGTCTTCTTTTTTCTTATACATAAGACCAAGTACGGCAATTTTACTGCGCTTAGATAAATTGTCAACCTTACAATCAAGTCTTAATGATAAGATGTTTCTAGGATCATTTAGATAGGCGATTTTGATTGCTCGTGTGAGTAAGCGTTCTAGTTTATTCTTAACATTGGCATTTGCCATACCTAGGAAAACTATACCATATTCTAGTATGGAAAGAATATGGGTCTTTAGTATAGTGATCACCATTTGTCTTGAAATATACGCACGAATACGTCTGAATTGGTAAATCTGATGCTGTACAGAGGCCTTCAAGTGATTTAAATGGTCATTCATGGAGACATGTCTGTCTACTTTAAAACCAAGATATCTAACTGTTCTACACATTTGAATGGGGATCCCTTTAATATAGATTTTTCCAAGATCTTGAAATTTAATCTTCTTAAGTTTTGACTTAGCGCCAATTATCTGAAGCTGTGATTTTTTGCCATTCAACAAGAGACCATTTTTAGACATCCAATCATTAATACATGTAGCGAAATCTTGTGTTAGTATCATACAGTTAGTTAAATCAGGGCCAGTTACCGTCAAAGCGGTGTCATCGGCATATAGGGTTACATTCATAGTGACATCGCGAGTATTTATATTTCTTAAACTGTTTGGTAGATCATTAATATATATTAAAAAAATCAGGGGCCCTAGATGACTGCCTTGGGGTACACCTCTATTTATAGTCACCGAATCAGAAGTTATTCCATTCAGGATAGTACATTGAGTCCTGTTCAGGAGATAATTTTCAATAATTCGTACCAGGTGGGGGTGAACTTTATAATATTGGAGCTTCATCTTTAAAATGGTATGATCAATGCTATTAAATGCCTTGGCTATGTCATAATATGTGGCTATGGAGATGTTACCCTTGTCGATACCCTCCACTACAGGTGTAAGGAAGTCAAATAAACTTAAACTAGTCGAATGGTTAGATCTGAACCCTCCTTGAGATTTGGTGAACAAGTTATTACCCTCCATGTGAGTATTAAGGGCTGTACATACAATTTTCTCAAGCAGTTTTGACATGATGGAGACTATTGCGATCGGTCTTAAGTTATTAAATATTCTAAGGTCACCGTCTTTTGGAATCGGCTTTATATAGTAATTCTTCCATTCAACTGGCATAACTCCAACTTTGATACATTGTTTCAAGAGAAGAGTAACTTCACGATATAATTTGATAAGAAACATCTTCAATATACGGGCGTCAATCCAATTTAAACCACAGTCTTTACTAGTGTCGATTTGTTTAATATGACTCATTACAATTTCGTCTGTTATAAGGATATTACTGGTTAAGATCGTGTTCGGTTCCTCATTAAGATACTCATGAAACCCTTGATAGTCATCAATAGCTGTAGTGCCCAGTTTGCTATAGAAGATGTTAAGGGCGTTACAGGCATCACGACCAGATTTTTCCGATCTATTGACCAAGAAGGAGGTAGGTAGAGGCTTAGAAATTTTTCCGAAAAGATTATTGATGTTTCGCCAAAACGTCTTACTGTTTTTTGGGCAACTAGTAAGCTGGTTTTTAATTTCAGTTCGTTTAAGGGACAGGATGTCTTTTTGAATTTCCTTACGTAGATTAGCAGCATTTCGATAGTCCTCTACCAGACCCGATCTAGAGGCCTTGCGGAATAGCTTATCTCTGTCTTTAATTTTTCTGTATAGTACCAGAGTTAGTTTAAATTTGCCTCTTCTGGTTGATGTAATTTCTTCTTGGGGGCATTTTTTTTCAATCAGGGACTTGAAACAAGTTCTCATGTTTGACCACATATCCTCAGGATTTCTCAGATTACCATTAAAGATTTGGTTGATTACAGCATGAGGTTGGAGGTGATTTTGTATATCAGCCTCCTTTATCTTATGGTACCGTCTACCTAATCTTGTTTCACGAATTTGTGGTTCTTTTTCTTTTTTTATAATTAGGAAAGTACATAAGTGGTCAGAGATGTTGAAATTGATTGTTCCTGATTTGCTAACATGGGGGTGATCGGAGCATATGATATCCAACTGGGTGCTAGTGTTATGAGCCAGTCTTGTGTCAGACGTTATGTACTTTATTAGCCCGAAGTCGTCAAGTAGGGTATGAAACTCCTGACTTATGTCTTCCCCTGGGACTGCAAGATTAATGTTAGTGTCACCGCAAACAATGATAACACATTTAGGCTTACTTGATCTGATAGAAGTAAGAGCAGCTCTAAGTTCATTGATAAAGGTTCTCTTATTTCCAGTCGGGGGCCTATACAGGTTTAGACATATACATACTCTCCTGTTGCCAGGTTTTATTAGTAGGCAGTGAAGTTCGATATCAGTATTACAAAGATTTTGGGCATTGAGCGTCCATGGATCTACTTTATAACTGTTATGAACATAACAACATAACCCTCCTCCTTTACTTTTAACCTCCCTACCAGTCCTATCATACCGATAGATGTTAAATTCAGGGGCTATTTTTAGTTGCGTGTCATGGTCACTCTCATTCAGCCATGTCTCTTGTAAGAACGCTAACTTAATACACCCTTTTAATAGTAGATTGGACATTTCTGAGTGATCTGACGTTAATTAAATAACTTAAATTAACTACCTCTGTAATGTATGTCATATCTTCAAAATTAGGGTAACAGCAGGAAGAAATGTGCTGAATCGTCATTTCGGCACATTTGTCTCACATTATGTAAATTTTCTTGGACAAATAAAAGATTTTCTATTCTATTCTATTCTAAAACTTCTCCGACAGCAAACTGAAAACTGTTATTACCTTTTATCTCGCCATGTATCACACATGTTCTATGCTGAATTTTTCATCTTACTATCCAATACAATTACTATTATCTCTGTTATAAAATTATAATTTATTTCATGTTCACGTTATTGAAACTGTGTAACATAATTAACGATCAAAGCAGGAATTAGGCACTCTACGGAAGACCTATTTGAGCAGTTAAACTGTTTATCTAGATTGTTGGACACCTTATTGTAAAAACAGCAACAATAAAGAATTCTTGAATTGAATTGAATTGAATGTAGATAAACCCACCCTAGACACAGTGGTAGAATAGCATGGTATTTATCCCGTGATCTTTGGTTACATCATGTTACGCAATAATAACGTAACAATGGGTAACCACTTTATGACCAATAAATATCATTATTTATTATCATTAAATTTACTATCCTAATTAAGTAACATGTCCATAACCCATAAGGTACCATTACCCAGGAATTTATTGCAGTAATTACGGTAGCATGTGAGGGCTCAGGTAGCACTCCCATCTAATTATATATTCCTCCAATCAACACATTGGTCTTGGGAAATAAACATGTCTTGATGTGTAAAAAAAAAAAAAAAAAAAAAAGTTTGAATGAAAAAAGAAATCTCCCAAACCATCTCATCACGCAGCTGCGCCAGCCGCAAAACCAAGATCGGGGTCCAGACGTAAGGGCCCAGAGTTCAGACGCTAAGGCCCACGGCTGATTGTGGGTGGGCCTTCGCGTCTGAAGGTGGGTGGGCCCTAACGTCTGAGGGTGTTTTTTTTAAAAGAAAAGTTATTAATACTGGGTTACCAAGTTATTTCATTTAAGGCTAATACAATATTTGAATACATTATTCGAAAAACTCACTAGACATTAGGGCCCACCCTTACTCGGACACTAGGGCCCAACCTTTTATCTCGCCATGTATCATACATGTACTATATGCTGAATTTTTCATCTTACCATCCAATAAAATTACTATTATCTCTGTTATTCGAAAAACTCACATATAGAATACTTATTTGATGGTTGGGCCCAGAGACCCTCCATTAACAGGCGCGGCGGAACCGGGGGGGGGGGGAGGGGCACTTGCCCCCCCCCCCAATAATCATAATTCATACATGTCAAAGAATGCGCCAGTAGTAATAGTCACCAACAGCAACCCGTGCTTTTGTGAGTAATGGTAGGAAATGGTAGAGATTTTGGACGATTTGATTGACAGGTTGCTCATTTTCTCGCGCGCGGTGCGCACCGCGCGGTAGACGCGGTGAGACTATAGGCGCGCGGTAGACGCAGTAGAGACGCGCACGTAGCGCGTTGGTAGGGGGATATGGGTGGGGGAGAGAGAGAGAGAGAGGGGGTGGTGGTGGTGGTGGTGGTGGTAGTGGGGGTGTGGAGAGGAGAGGGGAGAGATTGGTGTCTTTGCCTATGTATATGTACTTGGGGATTAAGTGTGTATAACCCATTGAGGACGGGCTGATGCCTCAAGGCATCAACATTAAAATGGCTCAGGGGACGGGCTGATGCCTCAAGGCATCACACATAATTTGGCTCAGGGGACGGGGTGATGCCTCAAGGCATCAATTTTTTATATAAATTGAAGGGGGCATAACTTTATAAAAAATAAACGGATTTTGATGAAATTTAAAATATATGTATACAAACACACTAGAAATATCTTTATAGGTATGTTGTCATGGAGACAATAATGATGACGTCATAACTAACATACGTAAATGCTGGAAATTGAATTTGGAGCAAGGTTGCCGCCATATTGCACCCAATTGAGACCCATTATTTTAATTATTGAAGACCAAATTCCAGAAATTATGAAAAAATATGATCAATAACTGTTTACACCTATTAAACGATGTACATATGACACATATTATTTGAAGAAAATATTCTTAAAGTGTTTTTATACCCTAAACCTCATGTTAAACACCCGTCCTGAAGCCCAAAAAGGGTTAAAAGGGCCCCCGTCAGCCAGGCAAATTATGTGTAAACTGCCCCCGTCCTCAATGGGATAAGGGTGGGGAAGAGGGGGTGTTTGGATGGGTGATTGTATGCTTTTGTTGGGCTGTTACATGGATGGAGGTGAGCGGGTACACGAGAGATGACGTGTAACAAGAGATGAAGTGTATAGAAATCCTTTATTTGAACATGGTTTATCCATTTGAATTGGGTATATAGTGTTACAAAAGCGCATCTAATGTATAAAGTCCTACGTTAATCCTTTTATGAGACCTTTCTGGGTGCGTGCTATGCGCTTTTTAGTTAGTGTCATTTGACGTGGATGGGTATGGGGTGGATATTGGTAGATATAAATTACTTTTGCTATTTGATTCGCAACAACGATGGCAACGTGCACAAATTGCGTAAGGGTAGAATGGCGTTTCAAAGGCTAGAAATATGTGGTTCAGATTAAGATCGTCACAGCAGGTGTCATCCCGTCTAATGGGAGTTGTTTTCCGCAGTAACAGGACACATGGCTTTTTCCCTGCCTTATGAGTTGTATTTTCCAATCGTGCGGGTATTGGTGTGAAATGAGTGTATCTGGGTATTGTTCCTTTCTTTGACTGAACATTAGCATTAATCGGCTGTGTGAGCATGTATTCCCTGCCGAGAGGACGGGGAGAACTTCAGCTGCGTTGAAATTATTCAATCTTTTGGTCTTTAATGTGTCGATGAATATGATTGCTGAGTTGAATGGGCACTCATTGGTAAATCCTGTATATTCCAAAAAGGTTCCAGGAGGAATAAAGAACTCTTTGGTTTGTTTGAATAATTTTTGCACTAGCACTAGTCTATAGTGTGTTGCGAAGTCGTGGAAGGCTCTATGTGAGATGAAAGTGGTATCCTTTTTAATGAATAGAATTTTGAGTCCTGCGCCTTTAACAGGGCGCCACTCTTCCCCGTTTGATAGGCAAGCATTTGCTATAGAATTTGCTTTATCTTCACTGCAGATGTTGAATTGAACCCCTGCGTTATCGCGTATGAATTCTTGCAGAATTTGTAGTGTTCTACGTGGGTTTTCCATGGCTTGTTTTTCCTGTGCATTTTGAATGCGATTGAGATATCTATATATGTATGGACCCATTGCGTTGAGGAGACTGTTTGTTTTGAGTCGGGCGACGCTCGATCTTTCTTTAAATAAACCCAGTGAAATGTATTGCCTCATTACCTCACCAGGTGGAGTTGGTCATATGCTACATTGTACATATATATGGTGGAAAAAGAGCGCGTGATTAATTTGAAAAAACATTTGACCATGGAAGAAGTTACGTATGAGGAAGTTACTCAATTTTCCGATGCAGTGCAATTATACTTTTGGGCTCTTGAGCGAGGAATAGAGCGGCATAAGTATGTTCAAGGACAAATGGCTTATTTACGACAAGTGAGTGTATAATTTTGGAGTTTGGAATTACGACTTTGGAATTATGCCTTTGGGAATACTGTTGTGATTTTATTTTTACTATGTTTATGTTATGATATTGTAGATGGAAGCAGCTAATAGGGAGAGGAGTACTTTATTTATGGTGAGCTATTTTTATATTTTATATTGACTGCATTAGTGAAAAGTGAAGAACTGATTACAGTGAGTTGATTAGAGTGAATTTTTTTTTTTCTATAGCTTCCAACGACTACTCATGAATCGAGTGCAATTCCTGCTGCTGCTCCTGCTGCTGCTCCTGCTCCCTTACCGGCTCATTTGCCTGTGAATGTACCTGAGGAGGGGGATTTGTCACCGTTAGATTTGTCTATTCCGCTGGATATATCAGAGATTGATTTCCACACTACAGAGATTGAGGCTCCCACACTACAGTCCATTATTGAGGAGTATGGAATAGATAAAATGGACAATGTACCAAGCGATTTGGATATTTTGAATGCCTTGGAACAGCAGGTAACTTTGGACTTTAGACTTTAGTAGAATACTTGGTGGTCATTTAAAAAATATAACTAAGAGATGAGAATTACAATGTATATATTTCTATTTAATAGTTAGCCAAACAAACTACATTTTCTGGGGGAGAAGGTACAGGGAAGAATGGGGTATTTGAAGTGGACGCGGAGAAGAAGAAGGGGGTGGTTGAAGTGCCCCCGGCTGGTCCAGTGCTTTACAGTCCCATTTCATCATGAGATGAGGGTTCAAGAGAGTCTGTTGTACTTCCGCCGCTGGCACCGCAGGAGGGCGTTGTGGAGGAGGTGGCGGAGGAGGTGGCGGAGGAGGTGAAGGCGGAGGAGGAGGAGGCTGTGAAGGAGACATTCCAGCCGCGAGCTCAGGTAAAATTCCTGTCTTGATTTTTTTCTGAAAAATACAAAAAATGTTGAAGAGTTGAAAGTGGCTCTACAATTTATTTTTTATATTTTAGGAGCTTTGTGACAAATGTGGATTAATGGTTGAATCTAATTCCAAGACTTCTGCCATGCATAATTTGGGGAAGTGCTTTTCCCTTTCCTTTGCTCCTGAGGAAGAAATGGATTATGGCAATGATGAGGAAGTGGTGATGGTTGATGATAAGGCTTCTAAAATCTTACTTGAACATGAGGAGGATCATGAGGAGGAGGAGGAGGAGGATCATGAGGAGGAGGATAAGGAAAACATACATATGGGAAAAGTAAATACTTTACTTAAGAAAATAAAAGTCATTGACGTTATTGAGAAATTGATTTTTTATTTTATAATCTTTCTTTTTTCCCTTACAGAAACCACCCCGTTTTATTTTGTGTCAGTATTGCGAAAAGCCATTTAAGCGCAAGTATAATTGTCAATGGCATGAGGTGACTTGCAAACTTCGCCTAAAGCCTTGTGGAGATTGCGGCTACAAGCCCTTGTCCAAAGCCGATGCCATTCATCACGCACGTCTTCACAACAGGACCTATAGGTGTCGTACATGTGATGAAAAATTTGCAAATAGACGTGCTCTTTACTTACACCGAGGTCGACTGCATGGAAGAGGCGGCGAACTTCAACCAGAGCCTTGGGATCCTGAAAACGCGCCCTTTGATGATCCCGCTATGGAAGAGGTGTTTAATGCAAATAGAGGCCATGTGTTACGGAATCACGCAAGAGGTGATTTATCCATTGTGTTTAACTTTCCAGTGGAGGATTTTACTCCGGCTGTGTTTGAAAGTCAAGTGGATAGCATGTCTACTGAATTAGACCAGACTTGGAAAATTGATGTGTCTTTAGGTATTTTATTGAGGCATAGCGAGACAGGAGAATATCGTTATTTTGTCCCTTTTTCGAACGCGTCTTTATTTGATGAACCAATGTACATATCGAAACAGAAGGACTTTGATAAGTTGAAAGAGCGATTAATTAACTTGGACATTGATGAGCTCATTAGGCAAATGAGGCCTAATTCCAAATGGAAGCCTGTGATGTTTTGAATGTAAACTACTTTGTCACACTAACCAATTGGCCGTTAGGTCGCGGTCTTTGTCCGGATTATCTCCGCCGAAAGACAAGTATGATTACTTTGGATACCAAACCCAATTCCAAACATCGACATCCGATCAAAGACAAACTTTGTGCCTTTAGAGCCTTGGCCTTGCATATGGGCTGCGAATCTGAACATTTAGACACCTTTGCAGAGAGGTTGTATAGAGAATGGCGGCAATACAATGAAAGTGTTTTGAATGTAGCCTTGGGCGAAGACCCAGCTTTGTACAAAGGCTTGCTCATGGAGGAGTTTTCCGATTTTGAGCAGTGTTTTAGTGTTTGTTTACAGGTATATGATTTACAACCCAATGGCGCCGTGCTTGTGAGGTATTTATCGCATGAAAAGTTTAATTCTGTGTTGTATTTGAACCTTTATGAGGATCACTTGAGCTATATTTCCGATTTTAAAAGCTTTGCCAAAAAGTTTGAGTGTGAAACATGTCAGCGGATATTTAAACTTAAAACCGACTTGACAAGGCATCGGTTGGTTTGCTTAGCGCAGACGAAATTCCAGCTTTGTGGGGGAGTTTACTGCCCGAGCAAGACCGTTTTCGAAGACCTGGAAGACGTTGGGATATGCAGCGATGATGTTACATTCTCGTGGTTTGCTGCATTTGATTTTGAGTCGATATTGGCCACGACACACAAAACCACAAACCTATTTCTGTGAGTGTGTGTTCGAATATCGAGGGCTACACAGAGCCTTTGTGTTTTGTGGAGGAAAACCTTGATGAGCTGCTAGGGAGCATGTTTTCTTATTTGCATTTATTGCAAGAAACATCGTTTGCCCTTGCTAAACAAAAATGGCAAAAGGTGAGTTTGGAGTTGGAACAACAGTTGGCATTTTGGCAGGTACCTGAAACTATGGATGATGCTAGCAATGATCATGATGATGATGATGATCATGAGGAGGAGGAGGGGGAGGAGGAGGATGGAGAATTAGAAGAAGCTCGGTTTGTTGAAACCGAAGTGGACGAGAACCGCTCAAAGAAAGTAATGCACCAATACCTTGTGAGGCTGAAGGAGAAATTTGAGGATTACATGAGTGTGTTGCCTGTGTTTGCGTTCAATTCATCGAATTACGACGTTAATTTGGTGAAGGAACTATTCTTTAAGCACATGAATTTCAACGATAGGAAAAATTTCGTGGCCAAGCGAAATAACAGCTATCTTGTGGTTCAGAACGAGCGCTTGAAATTTATGGACAGTTTTCTAGCGCCTGGCTGTTCCTACGCCCAGTTTCTCACGGCGTTTGGGGTGGACGGTGAGCTGTCAAAGAAATACTTTCCATACGAATACCTTACCAGTGCTGATAAATTGAATGACACTCAACTACCGCCGCATGAGGCTTTTTATTCCACCTTGAAAAACTCCAATATTTCCAAAGAAGAATATGAGGAGATGCAACAGGTTTGGAGGGAGAAAGGAATGAAAACACTACGGGATTACCTTGTGTATTATAATAACAACGATACGTTGCCATTTTGTCTGGCCACCTCCAAACTGCAGGATTTTTACCATAGTCGTGGTATTGATGTGTTCAAGAATTCAATCAGTTGTCCTGGAAGCGCACGAAAGATGCTGTACCAATCGGGGAATGAGCATGGAAGCTTTTTCTGTAAGATTTCTCCCGAGCAAAGAGACCTGTATGTGGTGATTAGCAGAAATATCATTGGCGGGCCCTCCATTATTTTCAACCGCCGACTGATAGCTGGCGAGACTTTATTGAGACCCGGCTCGGAATTGAAAGTGGAAAAGATCATGGGGTATGATTGCAATGCCCTGTATTTGTATGCCATCGGACAGGAGATGCCTACGGGATTTTACATTAGACGGGAGAGGGATCGTGACTTTAAGCCTGAGAAGATCCAGAGACATATGTTGATGTATGCCTGGATAGATTGGTTGAATTTTCAGGATCCTTCCTTGGAAATTAAGCACGCATGCAACTACGGCAAGGAAGTGAGGATAGGGAGCTTTTTAGTGGATGGCATTTCGCGCAACAAACTGGAGAATGGCAAGAACCTTATCATAGAGGTATCAGGGTGCTACTTTCACGGTTGCCCTTGCATGAGCGGTAAGATGGGTGAGAGAGCAAGATTGAAAAAGCTGAAACGGACCATAGAAAGAGAAGAACTCTTGAAAGAATGGGGCTACAAAGTGAGAAACTACTGGGAGTGTCGGATTCACAAAGAAGTGAAGACAAATCCTAAGTGGAAAGCTTTTTTGAAAAGCTACCTTCCATTGTTTTATTCCAAGCACCCGTCAAAAGTATCCGAAGAGGAGATTTTGAATGCAGTGCAATCCGAGGGGATATTTGGAATGGTAGAGGTCGATATTTCGGTTGATGACTCTGATGAAGCCAGGGCATACTTTGGCGAGATGTGTCCTTTATTTTGCACGATGAAAGTGCCTTACGAAGCGTTTGGCGAGCACATGCAAGCACACTGCGAGCGCTTTGATCTTTCAAAGAAACCGCGAAAGTTACTGGTCTCTGGCATTCACGCCAAGCGACTATTGCTAGCCACTCCTTTGCTGAAGTGGTACTTGGATATGGGGTTGAAAGTGACGCATATTTACCAAGTGGTGGAGTTTTGCAAGGCCGCGTGCTTTAGCACGTTTGTGAACGAAGTGACGGAGGCTAGATTAAAAGGAGACAGTGACCCTTCTCAAGCCATTATTGCAGACACAATGAAATTGCTCGGGAATTCTGCCTATGGGGGCTGCATTCTCAACAAGGAGAAACACAAATCTGTGATATATTCCAACAACAAAAACACAGTGATGATGAAAGCGAACAGCCCCCTTTACCGTAAAATGACAGAGCTTGGAGAAAATTACTTTGAGATCGAGATGGCGAAACGGCGAATTGTGCTAGATCTTCCCATTTACTTGGGCTTTTTCATTTTGCAATACGCCAAGAAAAGAATGCTGGAATTTTACTACGGCTGTATTGATCATTACCTTGGGAGAGGTAACTTCTCTTTGGGAGAGACAGACACTGACAGTCTCTATTTTGCGATAAGCACCAAAACATTGCAAGAATCTGTTCGCCCAGAGGTGAAAAAACAGTTTTTGGATGAAATATACGATCGATGCTCCGATGATTTGGATCCTGTATGGTTTCCCCGAGAATGTTGCGATACTCACAGGAAAAGAGACAAGAGAAAACCAGGCGCCTTTAAACTGGAAGCTGAGGGTCAGGAGCTGCTTTGCTTATCGAGTAAAACCTACATTTTGAGAAATGAAGACAAGTTCAAGTTTAGCTCGAAGGGGATTAGTAAAAGAGGATTAGATAATGTCTTTGATCTGTACGCTTCGGTGTTACAAACTGGCAAATCGAGATCAGCGGTGAATCGCAGTTTCAGAGCGAGGAATAACACCATTTACACCTACGAGCAAGCCCGCAATGGCTTTAGCTACTTTTACTGTAAACGTGAAGTTTTGCCCGATGGTGTATCAACACGGTGTTTGGACATGGTGCTGTGTCCCTGGGAGGAGGACGGAACTTGCTGGTTTGACGAGTCAGATCCTTTATCTTTGGAGTACCCATGCACCTTGAGGTGGGGGGAGTACATGTTCGCCAACGCAGAGCAGCTGTATTCCTACCTTCTTTGTTTGTTTCACGGCGAAGAGCAAAAATTAAGAAAGGTTCTTTATTACTCCGACGCCGAGTACCTTCGCGCTGTGTTGAAAGACATTCGAGTAAAAAGTGAGTGGTATGAGGAAATGGGGAAAGTAATGCGCCAGATCTGCTTACTTAAACTGAAAACAAACAGGCAAGTAAGAGAATTTCTCCAAAGCACTCAAAAGGCGCCTTTGGTTTACTGCTTGTCAAATGAGCACATATGGTCATGCGGTTTGACTAAAAATGTTGCCTCTTTCGTTGAGTCGAAACACCATGTCGGGAACAACTTTCTCGGAGCGATGTGGGAGGCTATAAGAAAAGATTACAACCATTTGCTGAAAATAGATTTGCCGTGATGAAAACTGTAGTGGATGTTTTGCAGGCCTTTTTCCAGACCCCGACAACTGTTTGTTTGAGTGGGTGCACTGGGTGTGGAAAATCCTTTTTTGTTAAAAGACTTTTAAAGAACAGATCGACCATGTTTAGCCAACCGCCTGAAAGAGTGCTTTACTTTTACGGCATTTGGCAAGAGGGGTTTAATGATATGGCCTCCTCCTCCTCCGATGTGGAATTTATTCAGGGTCTGCCCAATGACCTGATGAGCTATGCGGGTGGAAAGCCTGCTGTATGGGTGATAGATGATTTGATGCATGACGTAGTGAACAACAAGGAGGCAGAGCGATTGTTTACTCAAGGGAGCCACCACAAAAACCTGACTGTGATTTACTTGAGTCAAAATGTATTCTACCAAGGAAAATCGAGCAGAACTATCAATCTAAACACGCATTACAATGTGCTGTTTAAAAACCCTAGAGATGTGTTACAAATATCGCGACTGGATGCTCAAATGGGCATGGGAGGACTTCTCCGCCAAGCATACAAAGACGTGACCAGCAAGCCTTGGGGCTATTTAATCGTTGATCTATCACCACAAAATCATTCCGACTTGAAACTTTGGACTAGCGTGTTCCCTGAAGAGAACCCTGTGGTTTACATTGAATAATAATAATTATAATTAATAGCGCAACATGGCTCCCTCACACCCATCCATGGCTGACTATGAGAGCCGATTGGATAGTTTTAGGCATTGGATTCATCCTTTTCTATCCAAGTTTGCCTGTTGCAGGAACGGGTTCTGCAACACAGGCGTTGGAGATTGGGTGCAGTGCTTCCATTGTGGGATCAAAATACACTCTTGGCGCGAGGACGAGATCCCTTTCCATTCGCCTAAATGTGACCTAGCTAAAAGAAAACTTTTGGACGTTACTTACTCAGTGGAGACCATACTAAAGCTTGTTGGAAAAGTGAGCGAGTACAAGGCTCAAGTATCCCAACTTACGTCACGTGTAGAGGGCCTACAAAGAAGCGTAAACTTATCCCGACGCCATCACATTCACTGGGCACGTGAACCAAACAGCTTTGCTGCCTTTTCGCTAGATGAGTGTGACGGACCTGGTGGGAGGAAAATAGACGACGACAATGTCGACGACGACGACGACAACGACGACGACAACGACAACGAGCTGGGCTTTAACTTGAGTCATGTCACTATCTAAGGAAGGAGCATTCTTGTCATTGTTTCTTTCGACTCCAAGCAAAATTCAGGCTGAGACATTACTTTCCACCGCCACAAATGAGCAAGTAAAAATGATAAGTGAAATAGCATGGAACCTACTCCATTTACCCTTGAGTCCAAAAGCTAAAAGGGAAGTACAAAAAAACAAAAGGCACCAAGGAAACCAAAAAGAACCAAGGAAGGATAATTGACACTTTTCTCTTGGTAAAAGAGCAACTTTTAAGCCTTACTACATGATGAGGAAAATCCTTATGATGAGGAGGTCCTTATCCCATTTGAGCGCTACACTTCCATTCAGAATGGTATGGGGGAAGGAGCTGCTGCTGCTGCGACACTTACCCCTTCCGGCAGTGATCATGGCGCCGTTCCTAGTTTCAACGCTTCTGAGCCTGACAATGATGCTCCTGCTCCTGCTCTTGCTGCTCCTTCTTCTAAGCCTGATGATCCCAGGTAACAAAATGAGGTTTATTCTACGTTGGAATGACGTCTTGGATCAAGAGGAATGACGTCTTTCTCATAACATTGGGAACACGTTTAAACGTCTGGACTCGAACCAACATCAAACCAACCTTACAATCTAACGTTAGTTTGACGTTGGTTTATCGAACGTTGAAACACGTTTGTTGTAACTACGTTGGTTTGACATCTTTTTATCGTACGTTGAAACAGCGTTTGTTCTGCCAACGTCAGAAAAACGTGAAAACAACGTAATGTTGACCGTAATGTTCATCGTTCTTAATAAAACGTCAATTTGACGTAAATATAATAGGTTTTCCTAACGTTAATTTTAACGTCGAATAAACGTTGAATCGACCTCAAATCAATGTTAAAATAAATTTAATTCAACGTCAATTTAACCTCCAATTAACGTGCGTAATAACGACGGCTACTTAAGGGGCCAATATTTACGTTGAATCAACGATCGATCAACGTTTAATTGATGTTTAATAATGGTTATATCAACGTTGATTTGACGTTGGACTAACATCAAAATAGGGCGATATTGAGAACATTTTATTGACGTTGGTGAAACGTTATAAATAGTGACTAAACAAATAACATATATATTTTTAGAATGACTTTATTTGGCAAAAACAAACATAAAATCAATTCACAGCAAACATACATGCACATAATTCATATCATTTCCAATATTTTATATGTGATATAATGTTCCCATTGTGGATATCAACGCGAGAGGAGCTGCCACCTAGCGTCCACTACTGAAAGAGCGGCGGACGCAGGTGACAGAAGCTACCTGAGCATTCACTTCTCCCCGAGCTGTCAGACGTGAAGGATCGATTTTGATTTCTGATATGCTGTGTATATATGGAGAAGAATTGCACCGGTTGTGGTAAAAGACACACACATCCTTTTGGCTCTTCTTGCAAAAGCTTGTTAGCTAACATGACGGAGGCAGCTCAAATTGCAGATTTGAAGAGTAGCTTGTCTATTGCTTTGGGCGAGTTGGAGTGTAAAACCAAAGAGGTCGATTTACTGAAGAAAGAGAGGATTCAACGTTCTAATTCAGTGAAGATTGAGTCTTTACCTGAGTCTGACGCTTCTAGTGGTGGTGCGACTGGTGGTACAACTGATGGTACTGGTAATATTGATTCTACACTTACTGCGACTGTGAAATTGCTTGTTGATCGTGTGGCGTCCCTAGAGCTGGGGAAGGCCAAATCTCCATTGTCTGGATCTCCCGCCTCTAATACCGTCACCGGGTCTGTCTTGGGCGCCGGCTCTACCTCGGGACCGACTGGTAATGTGCCTGCGGCTGACGCTTTAACTGGTGTGCTCTCTGATGCACTAAGCAAGTTGGGTTCTACGAACAATAAAGAGGATCAAGGTAAGCCTTTTAGGCCTGAGACTTATGCACAAAAGTTGGAGAAAAAACGAGATCATTCTAAGCTAGACATTATAGATTTGTTCTATGGCTGGACGTGTGTGGCGGAGCACTTACTGTCAGTCGGCGGCGATATATCCTCATACATTTCTCATATGAAGTTTGCTACTGAGTTAGTGCATACACGAAAGTTCTACGACTGCTCTGCAGTTGAATATGACCGCTATGAACCACGATTGATAGAGTGCTTGCAGGTAAAGCAACCTCATTCGCCCCTGATCCAATTGGTTCGTCGTTGTATTATTCTCCTCATGTGATCCCCGAAGGTGCTGGTGTTAAACAAGGACATGGTTCCTCGCTGCATAAAGTTTACATTGACTCCATTTCCAAAGCTCAGAGTCAAGGTCAAGGCCAGAAGAAGCAGAAGGCCGCTTCCAATGTTTCCAATAACCAGAACTTTCGTGCGAGTAACAGTAGTGCCACTGATGATTATTGTCTTTTCTTTAATTATGCTTCATGTCACAAGTCTCGTTGCGACAAACAGCACTTGTGTAAGAAGTGCAAAGGGGAGCACCGTGCACTTTGCATGTGAATTTCCCCCTGTATCTGTTGAAAAACCGAATGCATTGTTGTATTATAATGATGATTGCCATGATATTGCGTTTTCTGATGCTTTGTGTAATTTCAGTGCTCCAGATCCTCTTGTTTGTAGTGATTTTGCTGATTTTGTACAAAATGATGAGGTACCGTATGTGTTCGATGCTGACGCCATTGGTTTCGCGGCCCATCCTGACTTGGAAGTGTATCATGACTATCATAAAGATTATTGTGCTGATTCCATTATGGGCAAAGGCCCTGATGTTATATTTGATTGTATGGCTGGATTTGACCGCTACAATGTGTATGAACCTGTTGAATTATGTATTGATTTGCCTATTTGTACCGACAGAATATATGATCATGTTATTGGAGGTTTGCGGTGTGCTTGGAACGTCTACGCTTGGCGGCATGAGCTCTCTTATGAAAATGACCTAATACTGAAAGAATACTTATCCTATGGTATAGAAAATGGTTTTCTAATTGTGGATGAAGGTTATGTACCATCTTATGATTGACGCAATTATTTATCTGTTACCACTGGACCGGCTCACAGTTTTATTTCTGATTTGTTCCGCACTGAATTAGATCAGGGTAAATTTGTTATTACTGAGAACAAGCCACATTGTATTCACTCTATTGGGGTGGTGGGGAAGTCAGATGGTTCATGGAGACCCATAACTGATTGTCGTCGTCCTATCGGCTCCTCGATCAACAATTATATGACCACGACTTTCAAAGAGTTCTCATTCTCGACGATTGACCAGGTTATTAATAAACTTTCCCCCGGCTCCTTCATGGTGACAGTAGACATATCTGCCGCTTACCGCACGGTGGCGGTCCACCCTTCGCACTGGAAATATCAGGGACTAAGATGGTCTTTGGATGGTGAGGAAAGGTATTTGCTGGACACCCGCTTATGTTTTGGGTTGCGTTGCGCCCCGTATATATTCCAACAACTAAGTAACTTTGTAGTTCGCTGTATGCATAGAAGGGGTTTCAAAGACTGCATTTCATACCTAGATGATTACATAATTTTGTCTGAAACCAGGGAGGAATGTGCCCGAGGGCAAGCATTATTATTCCAAATTCTCGGCTCATTGGGTTTTGCTGTTTCTTGGAAAAAATGCACAGCGCCCAGTCAAGTGACTAAGTATCTCGGTATTATTCTCAACACCAATGATATGACTGCATCTCTGCCCGATGAAAAGGTGAAACGCTTACATTCAGAGTTGAAATTTTTCGAGAATAAATCAAGAGCTTCTAAACGCCACATCCAGAAGTTATGTGGGACTCTCTCTAATGCTAGCAAAGTCGTGAAAGGGGGCAGAACCTTTAGTAGACGTGTTATAGACTTACTGAAGGGCCTGCCTGTGGATGGTAATGTGAGAATCCAGCTTACTTCTGAGTTTGTCAAGGACCTCGACTGGTGGAGAAGTTATCTACAGGTATTCAACGGAGGGAACCATATGATCAAATATAACTACGGTAGTGGTCCGTCTTTTTTCTCTGATTCATCTTCAGTAGGTTATGGCCTATGGATGGGTCATGATTGGAAGGCAGGATTCTTCGATTCAGTAGATACCCCCCTTGGAGCTGATCTCCTTGATTCTTCTCATGAGCACTGGTACAACTTCAATTTCCCAGATGACTTTGATTCTCATATAAATGTGTTGGAAGTAATTCCAGTGTGGCTGGGAGTTATCCGCTTTGCTCCTAATTACAGGAACCGCCACCTGGTGGTCTATACAGACAATCTACAAGTGCGCCAGCTTATTAATAAAGGTGTTTCAGCCAATACTACTTGTATGAGCTTTATAAGAGATATCTTCTGGGTGTGCGCTGTGTATAATGTTCATCTAACAGCGCGTCACATTGCTGGTGTTGAGAATGTGTTGGCTGACATTTTTTCGTACACATTACTATAGCTATACTGCTATTTCAAACGATTCAAATTTTCCGACCATATATCTATCTTATGAAACACATTCATTACTATTCAACATTTTCCCACCAGGCCGATGCAATGCAATCTATGCATCTATTCATACATAGCAAAACCAATGCTATTTTCCATTTTCCACATTTTCCCACCAGGCGGAGGCACTGCACTACATGCGTCTATATGTACACATACCAAAATAAATGCTATTTTCCACTTTCCACATTATCCCACCAGGCGGAGGCACTGCAATACATGCGTCTATGTACACATACCAAAATAAATGCTATTTTCGACTGCACACAATACAGGCAGAAAAGTGCAAATCACAAAGTAAATTTTAAGTTTATTACAATAATAGTATTTTCACAAAATAAATCATTTTCCCCTCATTTGGAAATGTCATCGATCACTCTCACTAACATCCATTTTGACACACCATTTTAATTATCTCCAGAACGGACACACTCTTCCGTCTTACACAAATATTATTCAAATATAATATTCTCATTCCATATAATACGCAATCCTAACCATACTGCTGACTACTGTCAAGAAATAAATCATTTGCCACTGATTTCTCATGAATATGCACTTGGACCTTTCATTTTCATCACTAACTAATATAATATAATATAATTCTTTATTGGCCATCTAACTAGTATTGCCTGATGCTTTATTTCTTCATTAATTGTTTATGATTACTTGCATCATTTAGATACGTCATGGACCACTTTCATGAATATGCACTTGGACCGGTCATTTTCATCACTAAGTAGTATTGCCTGATGCTTAATTTTTGTGCGGTCTACTACTTTCATCTGCACTTCCCTTTCATTGCAGGTAACAATGCCTACTTCAATAGAGTCACATGGTTTAACAAAGAGATTGTCATAACGTTCTTTCATATAAACACGACAGCACACTTGGTTCTAATTTTCCATATTCACAGCTTCCGCAAATGACCCATCATCTAGAGCATATATTTTGTTGGGCCGTGCAAATTGCAACTCAACATTATGTACCCACCGAGGTATAGGCAGTGTTGCTTGTTCGTGTCCGCGCCGTACGATTTGTGCCAGGACATTATGACCAGAACGGACACCCTGCTTTATCTGATACAAGTATGACTCAAACATGAATCCAGAGCATTCATCTAAACTGCCATGGAAGCTGGCCTCCCGTATAATATGGAGCAGAGAATGAACATTGTAGACCATGAATTTATCCGTGTACAACTCCTCAGCCTTAGACACAAAATACCTCAGTAGATTGTGTACATATGTGTACTGCTCTCTTGACTTTCCCCTACAAGGAAGACAATAGCCGCATTTAGGCAGACAAAATGTTCATACAGCTCGGTGCGTACTATGTCGAGAAGGACTATTTTGCCTGTATAAAGCAAGAAGTGCCGGAGTTCCGCGGCCTTCCAACGGTCTAATTGGCGGCTTAAACTGCCATGGAGGCTGGCCTCCCACGTCATATGGACAAGGGACACCATCAATTTATCCCTCCATAACTGCTCTGCCTTTGACACAAAATACCTCACGACATTGTGTACAAGAGGAGCCAACACTATATCTCCAAGGAAAAAATCTGGTAGTCCAGGAGGAGGTAAAATTCCTTGGCGTGGTATTTGACAGGATTCTTTCCTTCAAACCACACATTGAATACCTCCGGAGGAAATGCCAGAAGGCAATGAACCTGCTGAAGGTCCTCAGTCACCCCAACTGGGGTTGTAACAAAGAGACCTTGCTGACATTGTACAAAATGTATATCCAATCAAGGTTAGACTATGGATCTATGGTGTATGCCTCTGCTCCAAGGTCTTACCTGGACAGACTTAAGCCCATTCAGAACCAGGGACTGAGACTTTGTCTTGGAGCCTTACGTACAACTCCTGCACCAAGCCTTCATATTGAAGCTGGTATACCACCTCTGGAGTTTCGCCGGGAAAAGCTCACACTGCAATACACTATACGTGTCAGAGCTAACCCCAAAAATCCAGCCCACAAACTCATATTTGACAACAAGAACACTGTGTATCGGGAGAAGCCAAATGCCATCAAGCCAATGGCAGTGACAGCAAGGTCTTTATTCCGAGAAGCTGGTGTACCAATGAAAAGAGTAATGACTGAAAAACCACCAGAGACTCCACCATGGGAACAAAAATTACCCCTGGTTATCCTGGACCTTGACACAAACAAGAAAACTGAGACTCCTGTGCATGTATTTGAAAAACAATACAGTGAAATCAGGACACAGTTTGAAAGCCATACAGCCATTTTCACCGATGGTTCCAAAGATGGTAGTCGTGTTGGATTTGCCGTGCATACACCATTTGGGAACTTGAAGAAGGCTCTCCACAAGGAAAGCAGCATCTACACTGCTGAAGGAAAAGCACTGCTTAAGGCACTTGAATGGGTACAGGTCTCACGGATGAAGAAATTCATCATATTCTCAGACTCGCACCCATGTCTAGAAGCTGTGACCAACCTTTATCCTAAGAACCCAATCATACAAGCAATTCAAGAGACATACACTGAAAACAAAAGACTGGACAAAGAAGTGGTGTTGTGCTGGGTACCAAGCCACATTGGAATAGAAGGAAATGAGGCAGCAGACATTGCAGCCAAAAATGCATTGAGGCGCCCTGTTGGGGCTGACCAAATGCCATACACAGACATTGTACCTGTGGCGCAGGCACATGTCAAACGTAGCTGGCAGCGCACATGGAATGGTGTTAACAGTAACAAGCTGCGAGCAATCACACCATCAATCACACCAAAATTCAAAGGAGATAACCTGACAAGACCCGAACAGGTGATACTGACCCGTCTTCGTACCGGTCACACCAAACTGACTCACAGGCACCTTCTAAAAGGTGAAGTGGCTCCTGTATGTCAGACATGCAACACTCAACTGAGTGTAGAGCATCTCTTAATACATTGTCAGGCAACCAAGAGAAACAGAATAAAATTCCTGCAAAATCGCAGGACACTGCAGAGTATTTTCCGGGAATCTGGGAACAAAAATATTCTTGATTTCCTACGGGAAACCAAATTGTACGACAAAATTTAGGTAACCTAAATGAAGCCTGACTTCGTCAGGCCAAACCCTGTTTCATGAAATAGGGAATTTCACAGAATAAAATAATAAAACCACAGTATATCTGCTAACTTTTAATTACTATTAGCGGAGGTGAAACTAACCAAACCAAACCAAACCAAACATTGTGTACATATCTTATCCCTTTCACTAAAATGAGTCCTAATTAAGTCTCAAAAAATACATTTTGAGATACCATTATATTTGAAAAGATGAGATCCAGCCTATTCCAATAATAGTAAACAGTCTAATAATTTAATAATAGTTTTATAAAGATAATAATATGTTTTGGGGGGCCAATAAACACTAAACTAACTAACTATACTCCATATGGAGGCACTGCAATCGATGCGTCTATGTACACATAGCACACTAAATTCTATTTTCGACCTTCCACATTTTCCCACCAGGTGGAGGCACTGCAATACATGCATCTATGTGCACATACCAAAATAAATGCGACGCTCGCTCACTCACATTTTGTTGGGCCGTGCAAATTGCAACTCAACATTATGTACCCACCGAGGTATAGGCAGTGTTGCTTGTTCGTGTCCGCGCCGTACGATTTGTGCCAGGACATTATGACCAGAACGGACACCCTGCTTTATCTGATACAAGTATGACTCAAACATGAATCCAGAGCATTCATCTAAACTGCCATGGAAGCTGGCCTCCCGTATAATATGGAGCAGAGAATGAACATTGTAGACCATGAATTTATCCGTGTACAACTCCTCAGCCTTAGACACAAAATACCTCAGTAGATTGTGTACATATGTGTACTGCTCTCTTGACTTTCCCCTACAAGGAAGACAATAGCCGCATTTAGGCAGACAAAATGTTCATACAGCTCGGTGCGTACTATGTCGAGAAGGACTATTTTGCCTGTATAAAGCAAGAAGTGCCGGAGTTCCGCGGCCTTCCAACGGTCTAATTCGCGGCTTAAACTGCCATGGAGGCTGGCCTCCCACGTCATATGGACAAGGGACACCGTCAATTTATCCCTCCATAACTGCTCTGCCTTTGACACAAAATACCTCACGACATTGTGTACATATCTTATCCCTTTCACTAAAATGAGTCCTAATTAAGTCTCAAAAAATACATTTTGAGATACCATTATATTTGAAAAGATGAGATCCAGCCTATTCCAATAATAGTAAACAGTCTAATAATTTAATAATAGTTTTATAAAGATAATAATATGTTTTGGGGGGGCCAATAAACACTAAACTAACTAACTATACTCCATATGGAGGCACTGCAATCGATGCATCTATGTACACATAGTGTGGTGCGCGGCTATGGATTAGCTTTGCTGAACCAGAGCCGCGCCCCGCGCGCGTCTCAAGCGGCTGTCGCTTGGAGACCCTTGGTTTTGTAAGATGTGTATTGGTGCTGGCCGCGCGGGTCGTGGTTATGGTTTTAGTCACCAACAGAGGTCGTGCTGTGTAATGTATCTGTATTTTCAAACTTTTTATTGCTGTATGTTGTACTTATCTTATGTATGTCTCACACTTACATATTATACACCCTTTTGTATTTACATGTCATTGTCATGTACTGCTTCCTTTATGTATGTCGGTTGTTGTCGTCACAAGCTGTGATATTTGGCAACCCGGGTGTGGATAGAAGAATATAAACGTTGAGTGCTGGCGAGGTCCATTAGATCCTGTCGTTGTCGTTGTTCTTGATTAGATAGATTAAGTTCCCATAGTCGCTTAAGGCTGTCGATCGGACATTACAATTTGGTGCCGTGACCATTTTTTGGATTTTTGCTCGCTAGGGTGAGACCTGTGTCAGCTGTCGGTAGCCTCTAACGGGGAGTGCCGATGGGTGACAAGGGGAGAGATGTCCGGCTCTCCACTGGAGCGCCGGATGACCTGATGGCTGTGGATGAATTTCTGCAGCAAACGAATCAGACTATTCAGGACTTAGAAAATCAGTTGGCCCGGTCTAAACTGAATTTGAATCGCTCGCTGGAACCTCATGTTAATGCTAACGTGCGGGTGAAAGCGAGCATAGAAGCTAATTCGAGTAGCGGCGATGAACATGTACAAGCGCCCGACTTGAAAGTGACCATGAGGAGGAAGTTGTCAAAGCTTCCTCGTAGTGCTTTGAAGAAGGCACCAGAGATTGTAGATATTGGCTCGGACGAGGATGAGTTTTTGCATGGTAAACTGCCTCCCATGACTCCAGTGATTCATGCGGATATTGGTCAGTTACAATCCGAATGGACTCAGGACCGTACTAGGAATAGGCGCATGACCTATGATAGAATGGATAAACTCATCTCTACGCAAATGAGTACTTTGAATTTGATGAATGATTCAGTATTGGAGTCTGCAAGGAAGGGGAAGGAGGCCCTGGAGAAAGCGGCTTATACTGAATCGGAGTTGACTTTAGCTAAGAAAGAAGAAGCTCGTTTAAGATCTGTAGTGAAAGATCAAAGTGAGAAATTGACTTCACTGGAGGCTAAGCGCGCTTGGGAACGCAAGAATAATGAGCGTATGAGAATGAATTTGGAAGAATTGAATAGCCGCTTTGACTTTCAAGTCCCACAGAACAGACCTAGGGGTATTGCTTTTGCTGACGAGGTGGAGAAGGTTAGCACTCCTATTCATGAAAATCCGGGTGGTATAACTAATGAATCATACACCCGAATCATGAATGATTTACCTGACTTTGAACAAAAGAGAGGAAGTCCAGATAATGTAGTACCATTTCCACCACATTATACGTCAGTCATGCCGGACGCACCAACTGGCGGGCGGGCGTTTAAAGGTGACAGGAGGAGTGCTTTAGAAGCTGCGCGTGGTTTGCGCACTTCTAGTCCTAGTCCAGTCGGTTATGGGATTATGGGCGCGGTTAGGCGATCATTGCCGGCCAATATGAGTGGAGTTAGGCGGTCAATAGATCCAGCCGCGGGTTACTTGCCTGAAGGCAAGGGACCTGCATTTGGCATGCCTAAGTTTAAACCAACTAAGCCAATTCGCAACCCTAGAACTGTGAACTTCCCTGAATGGGATGGTCGAGAGGATTGGCGTGACTATCAAAGACGCACAGTAATGATAGCACGTTCAAATAATTGGGATGATGAGACTTATAAAATACAACTGCTAACCGGAGTAGGTAAACAGCTGCCACAAGCTATGATGCTGGAGCCGGATGATTTTTCAGTCGATCAGCTGCTACAGATGCTCGAATATGACTATCAGGCTGAAAAGTCTGATAAGACGCGAAAGCGGGAATTTTTCGAATGCAGGCAAGATCCTGGGCAGAGTCCGGCTGCTTTCAGCCAGAACTTAAGTTTGAAGGCAGTACATGCTTTCGGTGAATGGGATGGTACGTTGCATGATATGGCGGTAAAAACATTTCTTGATGGGCTGGTGGATAAAGGCATGTCGCAATATGTTGCAATGCAGGAGCCGACCGATATAGTTTCGGCTGCGGCAGCCGCTACTAGATATAGGGATGTATTTGGAACCAGTGGAGTTTCACACACGTCTTCGCATTTACACTCGATTAAAAGCGGGGCGGGTGTGTCAACGGTAACTACTGTGACCAAATCAGAACGGGAGTGGGATGATAACGAAATGGCAGAGTTTCAAGCTTTTCGGGCGTGGCAGAAAAGGCCAAAACCGCAACTAGAGGCTTTACCACCACCACCACCGCCCGAGTCGGGTGAGGGGGGTAGAAAGGTTTCTTCTGAAGGAAATTATAGGAGAAGACCTGGTATGCCTCGAAAATGCTACTATTGTCAGCAAGAAGGACACATGTGGGCAGATTGTGCTAAACAAAAAACACATGTTAAGTCTTTTGATGACTTTACAGCTCAGGCTGCGGCAATTAAAGAACAGTTGGCTCTGCTGTTAAACAAGGTCGGATCTTCTTAGGCGGTGAACAGGAGATCGCGACAAACAGCATACACACCGCATTGTCGATAAATCGGACTTGTAAACCAATTGGATCCGATGTTCTTGTGCCCCTGGATCAGCCTGGGGACGCCCGTGGAGAAGGTGATCTTGGAGGTGAAGTGCACGAGAGCAGCGGCAGTGGCGCAATTGGGCGCGCCACATGCTCAGTGATGGTGGTGAATGAAGGAAATCCTGAGTATGTATGCTCACCCGGGCAGATTCTAAAAGTATCATGGGGAGAAGATGCTAGGGTGGTGAGTAAGGTTATGGTGTGTGACTTGTGCGATTTTGAGATTTGTGTCTCAGACCGCAATCGCCCGCTTGTGGCTGAGCGCATGTATGCGGATGTGACTTTAGTGAATGTAACTGGACAATTCTTGATTGACTGGGGAGCCCAATGCACGCTAATAAAGAAACGCGTGTATGATGAACTCTCGGTCAGGCCTTCTCTCATGCCATGTGGGGTGACGTGCTATGCAGGAACTGGACATGATCTAAAGACACATGGGTGTGTGCGTCTGGCGCTGGGGTTGGGAGGCGCGTGGTATGCTCTCAATTGCCTGGTGGTAAGTGGTTTGGTTGGTGCGGAGGCTGGAATCATAGGGATGGATTTTATCTATCTCCATAAATGTAACTCTGATTGGTCTGGTTTATTCACCCTCGAGGCAGGTGAACAGTCGATCATGTGTCGGGCATTGCAAAGTGGACCGGTGACGCGGAGCGGCTGTGAGAGTGTTTTTATAGATGCTTTTTCTGCCATTTGCAGCGGCTTTGGTCCAATGTCCCCCAATGAAGACATGCTTTTTGAACCAGATGGAGCAGGGTTGGGATGCTATGTTGCAGGGAGTTTATTGGTTGCTGGCGACCGATATAATTGCACGCTGTCTGTATACAATCCTACCAGCTCTCCTGTACTGATGGAACTTCAGACTGCTGGAGGGGGGGATCTCATGAATGGTGACTCCCCTATTGTTGATGTGGAATTACTGGAGCCTGAGGTTCCAATGCCTCCGGCTGCAGAATGTCCACTGGAAAAGTTGGTGAAAGGGTCTGATTTGTCTAAGACGGAAGATATAGTCAGACTTAGACACCTGTTGACACAATATAAGCATTGCTTCAGGTTGCCAGGTGAAACGCTGGGACACACTAATAAAGTGCGTCATGTGGTCGATACAGGGGATGCTGTACCGATTAAAAGTGTGTATAGGCGCCTGCCTCGAGCACGTCGTGAGGCTGCTGAAAAGCAAATTCAGGATATGCTTGATAAAGGTGTTATAGAACCTAGTAATAGCCCGTGGGGATCTGCAGTGGTGATTGTTAAAAAGAGTGACGGTACTGACCGTTTTTGTGTCGACTATCGTCCAGTGAATGCGGTGACTAAGAAAGATTCTTTCCCGCTACCAAGGATAGATGAAAGTATTGAAGCATTGGGTGGTAACCTATGGTTCATTACATTGGATTTGGAGAGCGGCTATTGGCAAATTGCCATGGATGAAGCAAGTAAAGAAAAAACTGCTTTCGTCTCGACTATGGGGCTGTTCCAATTCAAGGTGATGAGCTTTGGTCTATGTAATGCGCCGGCCACATTTGAACGAATGATGGAACAAATGTTGGCTGGTTTAAGATGGAAATGCTGTTTAGTATATTTGGATGATGTAATCATCTTTGGCTCCAGCTTTGATGAAGCATTGTCTAATGCAGAAAAAGTCTTGCAACGACTAGCTGATTATGGCTTGAAATTGAAACCAAAGAAATGCGAATTTTTCAAACTTAATGTCAAGTATCTGGGTAGAATAGTCTCTCAGGAGGGGGTTCGCGCTGATCCGGGTAAGTTGGAAAAGGTTCATTCGTGGCCAGTGCCGACTACTATTAAGCAAGTCCGACAGTTTCTGGGGTTTGCCTCTTATTATAGAGAATTCATGCCTAACTTTTCTGAAGTTGCGGCTCCTATTCAAGCATTGGTGTCCGGAGCAGAATTGAAAAATAATCGGCGGGTGACGTTCGATGAGAACTGTCATAAGGCTTTTTCGGATTTGAAAGACTTGTTAACATCACCGCCTGTGCTAGGTTACCCACAGCCGACTGGAACTATCATCTTGGATACGGACGCTAGTGGGTATGGAATGTCTGGCGTCCTATCTCAGATTCAGAATGCTAGGGAAGTGGTTTTGAGTTACGCCAGTAATTCATTGTCCAAAGCACAGCAGAATTATTGTGCCACGAAAAGAGAATTGTTAGCTGTTTTAACTTATTTATCTAAGTTTCAACACTATATCATTGGCCAGCAAGATTTTAAACTGAGAACTGACCATGCTTCACTTCGGTGGCTGATGAATTTCCGTGATCCGTCGGGTATGCTTGCAAGATGGTTAACCACCTTGCAGCATTATGGGTTGCGTGAGGATCAAATTGTTCATCGGCCAGGCCGCAAACACATAAATGCGGATGCGCTTTCAAGACTGCCAGTAAGAAGATGTCCTCGTGACGATTGCTTAGACTGTGGCGCGCATGATGCAGTGGTAGCCACGATGACTGTCAATTATCATATCTTTTCGTCATTGGCGGGTGATAGATTGAAGGTAGCGCAAGAGGAAGATGATGTTTTGGCAAGGATTAAGTCTATAGTACAGGGTTTGACTCCGAAGCCAGACAATAAAGCTTTGTTGGCTGAGGGGGGAGAGTTCTGTTACTATATGAATAGAATAGAATTTCTAAAGGTGGATAAAGAGTTGCTTTGCTTAGATTGGGAAAGCGACAACGGAGTTGTATATACACGCGTATTGGTACCTTTGTCTCTGAGAAGAGAGTTATTCCGTACTTTGCATGGGAGTAAGCTTGCAGCTCACTTTGGCGAGTTTAAAACTTATCAGGCGGCGAGACAAAAGTTTGTTTGGCCCCGGATGAAGAGAGATATCGCCGACTGGGTGCGCGGCTGTGAAGTTTGCGCTTCTTGTAAGAGCAGGGGTGGTAAAGGTATAACCCCGTTGAAGAAAGAAATCCATGGTGTGCGCTGGAGCCGCATTGCTTTGGATATTATTGGTCCATTTAGGAGAACCCCTAGAGGAAATAGCTGTGTGATGGTTGTCACAGACTATTTTTCTAAGTGGGCTGAAGCTTATCCGCTTCCTGATCACACAGCCGCTACCTGTGCGATGGCTTTGTTTACTGAATGGATATTGAGATATGGTCCACCAGTCTCTCTCCAGACAGATGGGGCGCCTGAATTTCGTTCAGCACTGTTGAAGGAATTGTTGCTTCTGTTAGATATCGAGCAATTGATGTCTCTACCCTATAGACCTCAGGCAAATGGACAGGTAGAGCGTTGGAATCGAGTCCTTGTAGAGCAGCTCTCCTGCATGACACAGTTTGAAGATCTGAATTGGGATTTGTTGGTGCCTTGTATTGCGCACGCATATAGGGGCGCTGTGCATAAAAGCACTATGTGTACTCCTAATCTGGTAGTATTTGGCACCGAATTAACCGTTCCGGCTGACATTATTTATGGTACTCTAACAGGAGATGTTGATTTTCCCTGCCGCAGTGTGTTTGTGGAGGAGATCAGGTCCTTGTTGTTAAGAGGGCATAAGTTTGTCAGAGAACGCCTGGGGCATTCGGCTGTATACCAGAAGAGGTATTTCGATAGACGGGCCCGACCAAAAGTATTTAGAACTGGAGATGTAGTTTGGAGATATGCGACACCTATGGCTCAAAAGAAATATGGTCCCAAATGGGATGGTCCTTTTGAAGTTGTAAGGCGCGTGCAAGGCTCTACCTATGAACTCAGAACCGAAGAAGGGATTCTCAGATGGAATGGAGATTTACTCAAATTGGCTTTTGATGCAGACGGTACTCCCGTCCAGGCGGTAAACTTGCATAGAGCTCCTGAATATCAAAAGCAGCAGGTAGCAGGGAAAGACTACTTGAGGATTAATCCTCAGGGACATGTCATACCCGGTCGGCACGCTCCGACAGTGCTTCCTGCAGATAAGATTGTGAGACACGTGAAGAAGCGCGGCCGCCCACCTAAGAAACCATCTGCTGTGGCAGACCCACCGTCGGGTGTGGCCGCGGGAGTGGGTGAGGGCGAAGCGGCTGTGGAATCTGAGAGTTCTAGTGATTCAGGTGACGAGGAAGAGGAAGAGGGAGAGGGCTCACCATTAGCTAAGACTATGGGTAATCTGTTAAGATCAGGGTATTTGGAAGACAGGCCTAAGCGTCATAGGCAAGCCCCTGATCGACTTGGCTACGAGTGAGTGAATCAGTTGTATGAGGTGCAGAGGAAAACAAAAAATGACACAACGAGAAGTACTGGTAGAATGATATCTCACATCAAACATGGTGAGGGGATTTATTCCTCTCTGGTGTGATTTTTTGTGTGAAATAATAAAAACAGTTTCAAGCTTACTATACGTGGTTTTGGCATTGAAATTGATTTGGAAAATTGACTGACTGGTAGGGCATGTAGCCTCTCATTGTCCTTACACCTACTGGGATATGTGACTGGGCCGAAGCAATACACCCCACGGAAAGTAGGGAGAAACTGCTTAGTTGTGTTTTCTAATGATATTTTATGCTATTATTGGTAGTGTATTGGGTTCTGCTCGGGAGCCCAGGTGCCTGGATGGTATGTGTGTATGCCTGCTAGATAGCGGGGCAGGCAGGGACAATACTACTCGTGGCACGTGCACTCTAGTGTGTACCACTCGGCGACAGGGTAGCGATGCTATATTTAGACGGAAGAAAGACCTCTGATTGGATGGGGCGTCGCGGGACTAGGTCACGGGAACTGGCGAGAGCGTAGGTCTGCAGAGTACGCTCGGTTAGTGGACACGCCAGACGTGTTTTCACTGCCAGTTGTATGTGATCTAGATTGCTTGGTTTATCCCCCCGATAAAGCATTGTTTTCCCAGATTGTTGTTCGGTTGGTTGACTAGGTGTTTCAAGAGAACTTGTAACCTGGCTTGGATACTCTGATTTGAGTGATCAAGTCAGGATGTCTGATAGGGAGGAGGCGACGGCCATGGAAGTTGACTCGTCAACGGCTGGCGTGGAGAAGGTACCCGAAGACAGACCTTGTACAGGTGGTGAACAGGAGTCCACAGCCGCGGACGCGGCGGCTGTGACTTCTGAGACCCGCGCTGAGACCCGCTCTGAGGAACATTCCCTGAAAGAAGACTGGTATCAGGAGATGACCGCAGAGATTGAGGCTGACTATGAGAGAGTTGAGAAAAAGAGGATGGAGCTGCAGAAGGCGCAAGATCGTCAAGAGGCAGCAGAGAGGATTGAGCTGCAGAAGGCGCAAGATCGTCAAGATGCAGCAGAATGGCAGCTTCAAAAGACTAGGCGAAGGAAGTCTAAGCCTGTCAAGTCTGCCAAGATCGTGGAGTCGGACGAGAGTGAGGGGGAAGAGCAGTTGCCTTCTAAAGGCGCTGCTGCTTCCAGGCCTAAGAGGAAGACTTTGAAGAAAGCTGGTCCTGAACCAGTAGTTGCCCCTGAGTCTGAGAAATCAGACAAACAGACTGTAAAGAAGGACGAGAGTTCGGATGTTGGAAAGGCTAAGACTACGTCTGCGTCGGGTAATGCCAAGTCAGGAAAACAAGATGACAAAGCAAAACCTGATGGCGGTAAGACGAGGTCGAAAAAAGAATTTAATTCTCCCAAGGGAAAACCAAAGTTGGAAGTTAAGAGAGGGCGGGAGAAGAGCAAGACTGTGGTCAAGGAGAGTGGCAGTAGGGACGGGAGTACTAGCTCTCGCGGCTCTTCTACTGAGTATAGTGACCAGTCACGCGCTTCCCACTCAGGCGGCCCTGGACTTAACTCTGTGGAGGATGTGAGACGGGCTTTGGCTAAGCCGGCTTGGAAAAACACCCCCAAGAAGACTTCAGATAGTGCGAACCCAGTTCGCCATCAGGCGCGCTGGCGATTGAAGGATAAGTTGGAGGTGGAGTTAAGCCCTACTAACATGGCGAACATTGTTCCGAAGCAGGGTGATGGAGTCCTTGTGAACCCTGAATCGGATGATGAGGATGAGGTTCTGGGTAATTATTGGAAAAATCCTCCAATAATGCCCCGCTATGAGGATAAGTTCCACTACCTCAAGTCCCGTACCGGGAAAGCAGATGGCCATCAGGAAATTATAGATCTTATTATGGACAAGTTGAATGGAGCCCCTTTGCTGTGGAAGCCTGGCTATAGGTGCCCATTTACTTGGTGTAGATACCTGGGTAAGGAAATTAATCCTAATGGGATTAAGGTCTACCGCACCCGGGAGAGGTTCTATCGCCACTTGTGTGAGGAGCATTGCCCGGCGGTGCAACTTTACACGTGTCCACACGCTCACTCCTGCAGTGTGAGATTGGACAGGCGTTCTGATCTTGTGCGCCACTTGATCAACCGCAACACTGGCCATAGGAATGGGCTAGAGTGGGCAAAGGATATGGCAGGTAGTTTTAGAGTCTTGGAGCAGGAGACTGCAAACTTAGGTTGTGTACGTTTTGCGTGGATGGGGAGGTATGACTTGGATCGTGTGATGACCATTGGTCGACATCGCGCGCAACTGGAGATGAGAGCCAGTGCCTCTGAAGCAAGGAGGGCTTCTGCTAGGAAGGTAATCGATGCCCCTGCTCCTTCTAGAAATGCTTGGTCAAAGCCTGGACCCTCTCAAGCTACCATTGCGGCTGTCTTGACTGGTGCACGGCCGAAGGACAACTCTACTGTAGCGGCGCTAAATCAGCCAGCTGCTGCTGCGGGAGCCCCTGGTGAAATAGCCACTGATCGGTGTATGTTAGATGGAGCGGGTGTGACGGACAATGTTCCTGCGCCTGTTTTGCCTTATCTGCCAACAGATGAGAATTTAGCGACAGCCGCTATGGATGTAGATAGGAGCTTGAAGAATGTCTCCGATTCTATTAGTCAGGCCGTTAATATTTCGGTAGAAGCGGTTAGACTGGCTGTGATAACTGCTTTGGCGCCTGTGGCTGACATTGTGGAAATCAGAGCCGCGGCTGCAGAGATCCCCGCTATGCGTGCCCGCATTGAGGATCTTACTAGGCAGCTAGATTACTATAAGAGGGAGGATAAGATATCAAGGGAGACAATCCTTGACCTGAGGTGTCGCTTGACCGCTTATGAAAGCGGTGACGGAGAGCCTGAGAAGAAACGAAAGAAAGCTGAGAAAGTGAAGGAGGACGTTGAGTCTGATGTTGTGCGGAAATCAGACTTGGCAAAGATAATGGCTGATCTACTCCAACAGCATACTGCTTCTCTTGTGAGGTCGCAAGCCGTGACCACTCAGGCTGTACAGGAAGAACCCACGAAGGAGGAGGTTATTGTGGCTTTGGTTCAGTCGTCCCCTAAGAAGTTGTCGCAACAACAGGTGCAACAGCAGTTGCCACAGCAGCAGCGGACGTTGCCGCAGATTATTTCAACTGCGCCAGCAGCTGCTGCAGTCAAGGAAGCTACTCCACTTAAAGCGGTAGCGGTAAAGGAGTGTGTGCAGCCAACTCCTGCCTTTGATAATTGGGATTCAGTAATGAATCCTAATGTCCAAATGAATGTTGTTTCGCCTAGGCGATTCAACCCTATGATGCTACAGACTCTGTCCCAGTTGCCCGCTCAGCAGTTACACCAGCAGCAGTTGGATGAGCAGTTGGAACAACAACAATTGTTGCAGCAACAACAGTTGCAGCAGCAACAGTTGCAGGAACAACAACAGTTGCAACAGTCCTTGGAGCAACAGCGGCAGTTGCAGCGTTCACTGAAGTTGCAGCAGCAAGCTTTGCAGCAGCAGCAGTCCAGTCGAGCGGGGCCTCTGCCTATGTACAGTCCATATGCGATGACAGGGTTTACGCCACTGTCAACAAGAGAGTCTGAGGCTCAGCGACGAGCTTCGGCCTTGTTAGGGGAAAACCCAGCTGCGGCACAGGGCTCTCCCGGCGTGCTTGGTCGAGCTGCGGGTAATGCTCCTATCGCTCCTCCAGGTTTTGTAGGTGTTACACCGGTGCCTGGTGGAAGCGCTGTGTCTCTGTCTATGGTGCCTCCGCTCTTTTCTTCTCCCGTGAGGAAGATGAGCGGGTTGTTCAATAGACTGATGAATACCTCTGTTGGCGAGGAGCAGTCAGCGGCTTTCGATGCTTCTGATTATGTCCCTCAGTCGGACCCAGACCGTTCAGCGCAGGAAGATGGATTGGATGTGTCTGGTTCATCTCATGTTTCTGGCGAGAGGAGCTTGACTGAGGAAGATAAAAATATGGACATTGACGAGGAGGAACTGCTAAAAGATGAAGAAAGTGATGTTAGACGCACTTACGATACGATCTAGTTGGATGCGTCTGTAGTCTTTGTATGACTTTGGTCTTTTTGGATAGTAATTGTTTAGACTTTGGATACGAACATGGAATGGGGTCGAGCCGGATGCAGCAGTGGTTAGCCCAGCTGTAATGAGCCCAGCGGTGACGAGACGAGATGAGCGATATTGGATAGATGTCCCTTGATAGTCTCTAACGCTGGCCAACTCAACTCTCAGGATACAGCTATATCGGATACGAACAATTTTTACCACAGCTATACATCGACCTACTATATATGTGCCTCAAACGGACAGTTTCCAGAATTAGGATGTTACCGGACATTTGTGTGTGTTTCTAAAATAACCAGGACACTCGGATTCTTTATACACGGACTAAACGTTTCAAAATGGACAGAGTTACTTGATCAACAGACTTCAATGTGTTTGTGTGTTTGTTCTCTCCATTGTTCGTGTGATTCCTGCAAACCCGGTATGGATTCCTATGTTTTATATTTATTCTGTGATTTTTATAATGTTTGATGGCGGATGTATTGTTGATTCTTACTTATTTTACCTTCTTACTTTTGTATTAACCTTATGGTTTAGTCTTTTCTTGATGAAAGCCTAAAGCGGTTGTGCCCTCCTTTCAAAAAAGGGGGAGGGGCATTGTGGTGCGCGGCTATGGATTAGCTTTGCTGAACCAGAGCCGCGCCCGCGCGCGTCTCAAGCGGCTGTCGCTTGGAGACCCTTGGTTTTGTAAGATGTGTATTGGTGCTGGCCGCGCGGGTCGTGGTTATGGTTTTAGTCACCAACAGAGGTCGTGCTGTGTAATGTATCTGTATTTTCAAACTTTTTATTGCTGTATGTTGTACTTATCTTATGTATGTCTCACACTTACATATTATACACCCTTTTGTATTTACATGTCATTGTCATGTACTGCTTCCTTTATGTATGTCGGTTGTTGTCGTCACAAGCTGTGATATTTGGCAACCCGGGTGTGGATAGAAGAATATAAACGTTGAGTGCTGGCGAGGTCCATTAGATCCTGTCGTTGTCGTTGTTCTTGATTAGATAGATTAAGTTCCCATAGTCGCTTAAGGCTGTCGATCGGACATTACACATAGCACACTAAATTCTATTTTCGACCTTCCACATTTTCCCACCAGGCGGAGGCACTGCAATACATGCGTCTATGTGCACATACCAAAATAAATGCGACGCTCGCTCACTCACACTTTCTTTTTGGCTATGATTTGCTCATCTTGACATTGCGCCGTCCATGCAACCAGACAATTTCAAGCGCTTTATGACACCACCTATAACTTAGTGCATTAGTCAATAGCGAACCAGTCAATCATATTCATTTTCAAATCTGTGAACGGCATATTCTTTAAATCGTATATGGCGCATTTCAGTTACTTCTGAACCTCTCATCTGCATGTGCGCAAAACTAAATTGTCAATTTGACAGAAATTTAAGTGACTTTATCATGCCACCTGCATATATGCCCTTCATTTCGCACGTGTCACAGCCAAAATACCCTGAAACCAACTTCACTCCCTTGACCATTGTCCGGGCTGGACCGTCACAAACAATACATCTTATTTTTACAGGCAGGTGCAAATTATCTGATATGTCTATGCCATTTTCCCTGATTTCGTCCTTCAGGTCACTGACAGTGTCTTTTAAGAAATCCAAATCACATTGCTTCGACCCTCCATAAGCAAAAGCTACCGGAAAAACACTCTTTTTTTTTATATTGACAATAACTACAAATATTCGCCAAATAGAATCTTTAGAACTTTTAAACAATGGCAAGCCATCCATCCATGTTTATTGATATTTCAATCTCGCAATACCGTAGGAAATGGCGAGCGATTTGTTTCTGGACGGATATATATGTATATGATAAGCCTGACAGTCCCTTTATTTCATAGTCTGTATGTTTTTTCAGTAGGGTACGTGTCGTCAATGGCAGTTCTGTGCTGTGATACCTTTCGAGCACCACATTTTCAACATGGCCTCTGCAGCATTATGCTTCACATTGTATCCTATTACCCACTTTCGAAATTGATCCTCTACTGACTCAAACTCTCATCGCTAAAATTATTGGCCAAATAGAATAATTTTTAACTAAGACATCAAAAATTGTTTCCTGAATAATGTTAACGAACATTACAGTATTTTCGCTAAAGAAAATTAATGTAACGCAGGCAATTGTTATTGCTGTCGACAGTTGAGATGAGTGCTGTGCATTCATCTGTGAGTCATACTTGTATCAGATCAGATGAGTAAATCGATTGTTTGCCATTGTTTTAAACATCTAAGGTACAAACACAAATAGTCCAAATCACTCCTTATCTTTACTTTCAAATGTTTGTCATTTTGCCACCAGGGAGAGGCACTGCAGCACAATTATAAGTTCTTATGGGTCAACCCACTTTGTGCATGTAGTCAATAGGGAACCAGTCAATCATATTTATTTACAACTTTCCACATGTGAACGGCGTAATTTGTAAATGGTATGTTGCATTTCGCTTACTTCTGATCCTCTGATTCATGCAAAAAACTAACTAAAAATGATTTATTTCTTGCCAATAGTATTTCAAAACTTTGTAATTTCCCCATGTAGCCTTTTTCCTATCTTATAGTCTAATGTTCATGAACATTACTCACCGAAAAAAGCTATACACAAGACTGACACGTCTTATCTTAAAACGTAAAAACCGAACTAGGCAAAATCACAAATTATAACTTCTAATCTCGTTCGCTCTAATGCCATTTCATAACTTTCTCATATTGCCACCATGCTGATGCACTGCTGCAAACCTCTATAATATTAAAAATCTTTTTTCGCCCACCATTCTATTTCATACACTAATCCTAATCGTCCACTTCTTCCACAGTTCCAACGTCGTCCCCGCCATTACCATTCGCTCCGTCCTCCTCATTATCATTCTGTCCAGCGCCCACTCCAGCATTCCTTTTCTTTTTTTTGGACTCAAATTTGGAGCCACCGGTTTTATATGCAGCACCCTTTAGCAGGTCCTGCAACAGTTTGTATATCAGTGGATCTGCACACTCAGTATGCATCCTAGCGGTTGTATCTGAAAAAAACATGCAAAATAATTAGATCATAATACACCATAAAACATAAAATAGCAAATTCGCCAATATTATTTTATTCAATGATTTTTTTTTCATTTTAAATCTTTACCTATTATTTATATTCATCGATAGATGATGCCTACCTATTTTTTTTTTAATTAATTCTATTCTACCATTTCAAGACCTGCTTGACGTCTGACGCATTCATATAAAGGAGGACGTCTTTTTACTGACCATCTCAATAAAACCTGCTGCCATACACTGCCAACACCTCATTTGCCCACTATTAGACAAAATGTGAAAAGACTATCAAACATATATACTCACATCTTATTACTTCCAGCACTCTCGGGCGCAAATTTTTAAGGATCTTTTTGCCCCCCTTGCCATGTATGCTATAAAACTCCCAAACACCATTGCCTGCCAATCGTGTCAAGCAGTTCGATATTGTTGACCCTGGTTTTACACCTGCACCTGCTCGAAGGTGTTTCATCTATAAACAAAACATATCAATCTCTTTAATTTGGGATATTCTTATATAGGCCTGCCCACACCTCGTATTGATGTGTAGGGTTACCCACGCTCATTAATTCATATTCTTCCTTCTTCTCTTCATATTCATATACAATAGCTCTTTATGTCTACATAACAATATTTTTGTTCACGAAAAATGATCATACATAATTGCTATGTTGTTGTTATAATGGTTATAATGATTGACGTCATTACATCTTAAATATGCTTCTATATATAAATTATTTCCATATGAATAATGCTCAAACATACCATGGCCTTTCGGAAATTGACGTTTGCCAAGTTATTTTCCAATGCCTGCATTTCTAATTCGGTCTCTGCCGGTTTCAATATGAGCGTCTCTTGGTCGGCGGCTGGCGCCGCCGCTCCCTGAGGTTCGGCCGCCTCCTCTGCCCTCTTTGCCGCCATATTCTCAAGCAGTTTGACCACCTTGTCATGATATTCTTCCAATAACGGTTTGATGCGTTCCTCACAGCGGCAATCTTATATAATATAGATAAACTTAACATATGGACACATATGCATGTATATTTCATAAAGTCACTTACACAAACTCCATTACCACTCTCTAACTTATTAAATCATTATTATTCTAAATGTTATTGATATTTATAATACTATATATCAATATTAAACAATCTTTTTTAATTGACACTACGCCTAACTTTTATCTGCAAAATTCAACTAGAGTACATCTAGAGTACATCTTATTCATTTTTTTTTATCCATCATCTTTTCAAATATGATCCCATTTGCAAATTCTCACCTATTTGGTGTTGGAACATGCTTTCGGATGGAGAACGCTGTGACAAACTCATAGGTGAAGAGGCGAAGGATGGTGTTGTCGTCCTACTACTCGAAGGAACAGGAGAGAATTGACTATAGCTAGAGTTGGCGGGCGATTGACTCTCTACTCTTGAACCGCTTTGATGCTGACTGTAGTTCATGGAAGTAGATTGTTGCCCGCCTGGAAGCTGACTGTAGTTCATGCAATTAGATTGTTGCCCGCCCGGACTGTAGTTCATGGAATTAGATTGTTGCCCACCCTGACTGTAGTTCATTGAAGTAGATTGTTGCCCACCCGGAAGCTGACTGTAGTTCATGGAAGTAGATTGTTGCCCGCCCGGAAGCTGACTGTAGTTCATGGAAGTAGATTCTTGCCCGCCCGGAAGCTGACTGTAGTTCATGGAATTAAATTGTTGCACGCCCGGATTGTAAAAGTTTTGTCTAAGGTAGCCGGAAGTAGCCTCATAATTCGCTCTGCTGCTTGACGCAGCCAAGTTTGTGGCACTGTACATAATTCCATTATACGACATTGGGGGTGCGTCTCCATTTACGACTCCAACATTGGACGCTTGAAATTGCGCTTCTACCGATGGTGGCGACTGTACCGCTGGTGGCGAGTCTATTGTGTTCTCGTCCAAATGTGCATCTGATTGTCTATTTTTATTAATACTCTTTATATTGGGCATTTCGATTTTCTCCTTAATATTATTACTATCCTCGTCATGCTCCTCGTCCCCCTCACTCTCCTCATCCGCCTTATCCCCTGCCACTTTTTCTGCCGATTGATCATCTGTAATGTATTTTAATCAGATTAGACAAGTATACACCTAAATAAAATGATTACACTCCCTTAACTGGCGTTGTGCGAACCTAAATACAATTATTAGACTTAATTAGACTATGGATACAATTAATCCACTCAATTAAACAAAACTATTCATCATGTGCAATATTATCCATTCCATTGTCAACAATTAAGGCCCCTAACAATGACAAACAATCACGTCCTGATCACAATAATCAATTGGCAAATAATTATCATCTATGTATACCACTCACCTTCGCCAAACCGCAGCTTTTTCGATGGGTTCTTCCTTCTCTGTCCTTTTCCTCGAGGTTCTGCTGCTGCGTTTTCCACGCTGGACTCGTACTGAGCATCCTTCTCCAATTGTCGGGTTTCAAGTACAGTTGGCGCAGTCCCATAAGTTTTCAGCACCTTGCACCTCTCCCAAGTCTTGATGTCCTCTTTCTGCAGCGCGGTCAGTGCAGCAGCAACTTTGGTACCACCAGGCCACCAGCAAAATTTCCTCTGTTGACAAACTAAAAAAGTTGCAATGTCAATATATACACTTTATTTTCTTACAAATGGAACATTAACATAATATTAATGTATCATGTATTAACACATTTGATCACTTTATCTATCGATCTTTTATCTAATATATGCTATAGGGAAAAGGAAGCACACAAGACCTTTTAATAAATGACCTTCATAATATTCACAATAATTAGAGCACAATCGATTATAATCGTTGGTAATTAGCCTGTTATTAACATAAAAATATAAATATAACATACGTCAGGTGACATCCACTTTATGGCGACAGTAGCCAATCCATCACGAAAATACACTGCTGCATATATTACCCCTTCAGCGAATAAGACTTTGTCTTGGCGTGACATCTGAAAATTGACTATATTATAGTACCATTCAAAATTACAATAAAACACATATCAATTATAAATAATAGAAACGTTTAACATAATATAAGCGCCTGGCACCCTTGCAAACATATCAAAGTCAAAACTCACGCCTGAACGAACACTTACAACACATATCAATTGTAAATAACTGATAGAAACATTTAAAATAATATAATGCCCTGCCACCCTTGCAAACATATACAACTAAAATCTCACACATGAAAGAACACTTACATCATTTTCTCCTCATTTAGATACGTCATGGACCACTTTCATGAATATGCACTTGGACCGGTCATTTTCATCACTAAGTAGTATTGCCTGATGCTTAATTTTTGTGCGGTCTACTACTTTCATCTGCACTTCCCTTTCATTGCAGGTAACAATGCCTACTTCAATAGAGTCACATGGTTTAACAAAGAGATTGTCATAACGTTCTTTCATATAAACACGACAGCACACTTGGTTCTCATTTTCCATATTCACAGCTTCCGCAAATGACCCATCATCTAGAGCATATATGTTGTTGGGCCGTGCAAATTGCAACTCAACATTATGTACCCACCGAGGTATAGGCAGTGTTGCTTGTTCGTGTCCGCGCCGTACGATTTGTGCCAGGACATTATGACCAGAACGGACACCCTGCTTTATCTGATACAAGTATGACTCAAACATGAATCCAGAGCATTCATCTAAACTGCCATGGAGGCTGGCCTCCCGTGTAATATGGAGGAGAGAATGAACATTGTAGACCATGAATTTATCCGTGTACAACTCCTCAGCCTTGGACACAAAATACCTCAGTAGATTGTGTACATATGTGTACTGCTCTCTTGACTTTCTTTCCCCTACAAGGAAGAGAATAGCCGCATTTAGGCAGACAAAATGTTCATACAGCTCGGTGCGTACTATGTCGAGAAGGACTATTTTGCCTGTATAAAGCAAGAATTGCCGGAGTTCCGTGGCCTTCCAACGGTCGAATTCTTTAAGGTGCCGCGGCTTGCGTGCAAAACAGTCTGGTATGCATTTTCTCAGTGAAATGAGACGCTCGCTCACGCGTTCTTTTTGGCCATTGCTCATCTTTACATTGCGTGGGCCATGCAACCAGACAACCATTAAGCGCTTCATGACACCAAGTATAACTTGGTGCATGTAGTCAATAGGGAAGCAGTCAATCATATTGATTTTCAAATCTGTGAACGGCGTATTCTTTAAGTGGTATGGCTCATTTCGCTTATTTCTGAAGCTCTCATCTGTTCGCAAAACTAAATTGTCAATTTGACAGAAAGTGACTTTATCATTCCACCTGCCCTTCATTTCGCACTTGTCACAGCCAAAATACCCTGAAACCAACTTCACTCCCTTGACCATTGTCCGGGCTGGACCATCACAAACAATACATTTTATTTTTACAGGCAGATGCAAATTGTCTGATATGTCTATGCCATTTTCCATGATTTCATTCAGGTCACTGACAGTGTCTTTTAGGAAATCCAAATCACGTGGCTTCGACCCTCCATAAGCAAAAGCCACCGGAAAAACAGTGTTTGGTTTCATATTGACAATAGCTACCAGTATTGGCCAAATAGAATCATTTGTGCTTTTAAACAATGGCAAACCATCAATGTTCAGTGATATTTCAATCTCATCTACCTGTGCCCTGTCAATTTCGCAATACCGTAGGAAATGGCGAGTGATTTGTTTCTGGACGGATATATATGTATATGATACGCCTGACAGTCCCTTTATTTCATAATCTGTTGGTGTTTTCAGTAGGGTACGTGTAGTTAATGGCAGTTCTGTGATACCTTTCGAGCGCCACATTTTCAACATGGCGTCTGCAGCATTATGCTTCACATTGTATCCTATTACCCACTTTCGAAATTGATCCTCTAGTGACTCAACTTCCTCCTTCTCTTCATCATCTGACACGTCAAACTCAAAATTGTCTATGTCCAGCCAAATATTTCTAATTTCTTCGTCATTCTCTTTCTCAGGGTCATTTTCATCGTCATTCTCAAGCTCATTTTCACGCTCATCTTCACTCAACCTATCATCAAATGTCTTTCCAGACGATGACAACTGTTCAGTAGATGTGGTCAAGTCATTATTGCATAAATTCTCCAGAGAATAACGGGGCCGACACATACTTTCACTCTTCTTTGTACTTTTGTACTTCTCCTTAGCCCACACTGCCTTTGAACGCCGACGCTTAAGAGCCGCAGCATCCATCACTAACCGACCCTACAACATATAAAATATCGAATACTTGTAACTATTTGTCAAAATATATATCCTAATTTCCCCGGACAATTTATACTCTGTCCTTGTGCGGGATGCGGAGCAGATTGCTCATTCATTGCATATGTAATCTATCTTATACTGACTAGAATTGGTGCAATGTTGAACTATATACCTTCTTAAATTTGCCTAGGAGCATCATAGATATAATGTAACATCTTAATTCTTAATTGTGAGTTTTTTGGTGTATGTACACTATGGAGGAGAGCTAGAGCTATAGCGTCTGACAGACAAACCTCATGCTATATGTGGCTTATACGCTTATTTATCCTTAATTATCCTATCGCATATCCCATTAATGAAATCGCAGAAACAATTGAACCAACTCATTTAAGTCTAATGTCAAGGCGAAAATCGGTCGCCCCGATGAATGCACAATATATTCTGTGCTTATGTCAGCACCATGCATACTCCTGACTCCCGCGTGTCCATACATGTTTGAACACGCATCTGCATGTCGATGGGAAACATATAGGAATGAGTGAATTGTGCAGCACATATGCCATGTCACTTACCCGAATTTGCTGTGTCAGAGACACAATTTAGTCATGTGACCCGACTACACAAATTGAGAATATTGACCTCATTTATCAACGGAAAAATGGATAATCTGTCTTCTTGCAAAACTATATGAATATAGGAACAAGGGTGCATGTGCATTCTATTTTTCCGCTGCAATGTCGTCAACATTGTACAGCAGCAGCACCCAGTTGTGACTCGCTCTTTAGATATATATATATATATATATATATATATATATATATATGTTATTTATATACGTCAAGTTGATCGAAAATTAGTCATCTTCAGAAATTTGTTCAGTCCTATTTTGTTGAACGTCCTAGCGAAAATAAAAGTTTGGGCAAGTGTCATATTAGTGCCTTCCAGATTAACATACATGTTGAAGCTGTATAGCTACGATTGATTGTCACGCCCAGTCGGTAGAATAAGTTAACTACACGTCTACACCAACTTAGCGGTGAAGGCTCAGCGGCTTGCCCATCTAAGTTGAAGTTAAAGTTCTACTCTATCATAAGGATGGGCTGACGCAATAGCCTCTTTTGTAACTAATTAAGTTAACCTATATACGCATCGAGCGCCCCTGCCACTCACTAATTTTAGTGACCTAGTTTCAAAGGACACTCTTAAGTATATGCCCTAATTTGTGCTTCAACCATTTCAGTTATAGGCTCGATGAGTATTAATTTAACATATTTAGCCAAGTCATACATGGGACTCCAGTCGGACATTTCCTGCGCTATATATATGTGGCATTTGTTTTGCTCAACGTAGCATACTCTCATATGAACTTCAACGTACACACAACTATATGTAATGGCGATGGATGCCAGTGTATTGAGGGTTTAGAATATTATCTAATTTGTTTGAGAGACAATTATAGGAAACAAATTTGCCAATTAGATGAATACCAAGTATTACCATGTTTCTAAAGACCATGGCTAGCTAGGCCATTATAGTTGCAGCACATACATCGCCGCTCTCTGACGTATGTAAGATAAGAAATTACAGCGGGCATGATGGGCTGACAATGATATTTTGATAACACTATAATACTTTCAGCGGGCTCCCATAACTAGTATGACAGGCTATATATATTATACAAGGGGCGGATCCAACATTTTCAAAAGGAGGGGGGCGCGCTTTCAACTTTTATTTTAAAGAACACAGTTATATATTCTATTCTAATTATGCAATGCTTTAAATATTTAGAGACAGGGATGGAATTAGGCCCCAGCAGCCGGCGATTTTCGCTGGCTAGAATCGCCCTAATCGCCCCCCATAATAGCCACAAATATCAATGTATGAATAGCCAGAAACATAGACTGACACATATATCATTTCCCTCTCAATTTTGGTTTCATTCCTTGTCATTTCGAACCGTTAGAAACTCGTTAGGATCGTTAGGAAACTATGTTCGAATTTTGTTCTTTGTCACCCTTTTTATTGTTTTGAACATGTATACAATATGCTATATAATTCTATAGTCTAGAAATAGTTTGATTAAGTGAGCCAGATCAGTTGGGCCCCTGAATGAGTAAGTCCTTACGAACAAAGAACATCTTGTCATTCATTTGTTCTGGGTACCTCTCCTAATAGACCCTTTCTTAACTATAACTTTGCGGGTCCCTCAGTGTATGATATGAAAGGGGCATGTCTGGGGAAATGGTGTAATAAGAAAGTGAGAATGTTAGAACTCTTGGAAGCTATTCTATCTACGATATGTATATCCTGTTGTTATACTATGCGATAGGACAGTTGTCAGGCTTCATACAGGCCAACTAAAGTCATTGTGCCCCTAGGACAACATCGAGGCGCACTGACCGAAAACTTCCTAAAATGTGTTCTAACTTCCGAAAAATAATTTTTGTATCAGCCTCTAATGATACTTCTAGCCTAGAATTGTATCCATCCCTATGTGCCCGCCTATGTGATGTCAACAGGGAGCAATTTCACAACAGTGCCTGACATGTGTTTGTGTTTAGATTGGCCCATGTCAACAAATGAACTTGCCTGTGTTTTTGTTTTGATACATTCATACATTCACTCGTACAGTTAGCCTATAAGTGTAATTGGTATGTATACGGTATCTGCTAGTCATAATCATCAGTTGTTATGATATGATTTGGAATGTAGTTATTGATATACATCATGTGCACCCTCCAAGGGAACATAACGGCACTGACCACCACTACAGTGACTTGTGACCAGCCAGTGTCTGTGTAGACTTGCCACTATCATACCTTACATGCATAGATACATGTATAGATACATCTATAGATACATATACAGGTACACACGTCTGGACACAAGTAGAGTATATGTTTGTGATCTATATATAAATACATAGATATATGTATGTGTATACATTCAATTCAACATATTCCTTATGTGTACCTGGTGTACCTAAAGGGGATATGCAAACAGGAAACTCATATCAAATGGCACACAGAGAAGAAGAAAATAATTCAGAAACCCAGGCACAAGGCACTCCTACTAGGAAGAGAGGAGAGTGGAGGGGAGACATATACTATAGTGGAGTGATGGAGCGGTGGAGGGTCAGCCAGGGTCAGCGAGCGGTAGGACAGTGCCCGTGTCTATGTATGTCAACACACACACCTCTGCACTGTGACCACACTGAATGTCCGTGAAGCTAAATGCTCGCTCCGACCTCCATGTAGTTGCATGGCCACATGGGTAAAAGTAGACATGGAACTTCAATTGTGGCAACTCTGCAGTTCGACTGCCGTACCTACCGCCACTAACTATAGTTACACAATTGTAAATTGATTTAGCTCTTCCCCAGCGTGTGCATGATGACTACTTTTGTTTTTTTACAATACGACTCTAAGTTATTTCGTGTAATATCTTTGAGGGTAATACACTCCTTTTAACAAACAATGTCGTAATTACCCTGCTTAATTAGTACAATCCCTCTCCTACCAAAATTAAATTATACCAGGAGCAAGAAACTATTCCAACTTATGTACTATCAGTCAGCATGAAACTCAATATTTGGGAATTTAGATATAATTTTGAAATTGTACTGAGTTATGAGAGCCACTCCCGGGCCAGTTAGGTCCAGACACCTACATTCCTCGATTCCACATCCAGCGATAAGCTTAACCGCAACGCTAAGACTAAGGCTAAAGAGTTAATGACTCCCTGAAACTTAGGTGACCACAACTGCCTTCTGAACCTGACTGGGGCGGGAGGTGGGTTGTTCGTGATGGGAAATGGATGAGAAGGATACATGTACATATAATGTTTTCACATAAACCCATCGATCTTATGGCTATCGATACAACTAAAGGAAAAAAAGAAGGCGTCCATGGCTGCGCTAGCAAGGGCCACGTACTCTTCATTGACTTGCCACTGTCATAATATAGTACTATCAAACCATACATATATATATTGACTATCTTACGATACATAGAGATAAATAGACTAGATACATCTCTGTGATGCGTATACATAAATAATTACATGTATACACTCCATTCAATTGAACCTATTGCTTATGTGTACCTGGTCTACCAAATAGGAAACTCATATCAATTCGCACACAGAGAATTTACGAAGCAGATAAGTAATAAACACAAACACAAGGCAGCTTCTACTAGGAAAATTGAATGTGATACATATGTCAATTAAGCACAGAACTCGAGGGGAGTTCTGTGAATTAAGCCAGTGAGGAGAGGCTGGCCGGGTATATATACTGTCGTTAACTCCGGACTATAGCGCCAACACTAGCTATCTGACTGGCACATATATATATAGCCACGTGTAAATTATTGCCGGCGTAGTTAATTGTGTACTTATCACATATGGTTATGGTAGGGGAATAGGGTTGATGTATAGATTGATTTGTGGCTTGCCAAATTGGTTGAAAAATGGACACTCCGAAGTCAGTTCAAAAGGGGCAATTAGCCAGCATTATAATTGTGCTTTTTCATTATGAATTTTGCTGAATGGGAGGAGTGCATATAGATGTCCATATAAGTTCACTACCATAATTGAAGTGGCCTGAATGTGTTTCAGCTATTCAAGGATTGAACTACATCATTCAGTCAATCGTATATTTTGACTGCTTCTATCGTTAGTCCCAACATGGCCATCTCATGCTTATAAGTCATATAGGGACAATTATGTCTCTATAACTAATTTTAGATCGTACCTCTTTCAAGTCTTTTTAGAACTATAGTCGCCACTTAATGTTGCCAAAGCACACCATGCTTGACTAATCTTGATTTCACAAATAATGGAGTTAATTGAATTGAACTGTCAATAAAGATGTACATTAATTTCCCATTCCATAATCATCTGCTATCGCTTATATTGGGTGAGTGTACCTCTGCCACTCCTCTGCCACTATCTTTATCGGCCTGCATAAGGTATTTTGTCTCAACCTGGTATCAATATGACCCATTTGCTGGGATGAATTGATGTGATTAGGACCATGAAATTAGAAATTATGCTACTTTATGTAAGGTAGATAGACATGACTATTTGTGTAACCAATAGTTGATAGGGAAACGCATTCATTCTTTCTCAATGAAGACGATATACAGTATAATAACCTATGGACCGCATCCACACATTGGCAAAGTACACCATGGAGAGAGACACAGCATAGAGAGCGTCACATCTTATATGCTGCATGTGCCTTAAGTAGATATAATTAACTATATATCGTTAGACCAACTTTGTACATATCCCACTAATGAAATCATACAGCATAATAGAAGCGGTACACATGTACTAAATGAGGCAAAATGACGCTGCAATTAGCACATGTGCTACTGCAGGCACGTACTGGGCTATATGTCCGCTCAGACACAATTATCGCTGCCAAAGATGTCTAATTGATTGATGATTAGAAATATTCATTTAAGCTAGCAATATGTATCTATGTCTGATTTTGAGATAAACTAAAGAAATCATTTGGGATATGGTATGTCTAGGAGTGCGCCCGTATACCATGTGCACCTGTTATAAATGGCCAATACACAGGGTAGGTACGGAATAACTTTTCGGTAGTGCGATTGGGGCCTATTTTAGGTCGGGATGCAGGATTTAAAAGGGTCAGTACGCGATTGGGGAAAGGGGTTCAGATCCAGATTTAATTTTTCCAGGTAGGGATTGCAAATAGGAAAACGTGATTGCAAATTGAAAACGTACAGGATTCGGGAATTGCATGGGGCTTATAAAAAATGTGAAACGGGATTCAAGAGGGGGTCTTAATTCTCTACCCTGTGTAGAGCCGTACGGCAAGGCAGAATTGCCACAATACAATTACATGTGATGTCACACATTGTTAAAAAATGCAGTACTCACTGTTGAGGAATATGGCTGCGCCGTGAATTGTCCCTTTATGATGTCTGCGCTGATTATTAGATGAAGGAGGACAGGATGGGGCAGTAGAATGATATGTATACTTGGACTCTTCCTAGCTGACACGATCCATGCACGAACCTGTTGTGTTGATGGATGCAAGAAGATAGAGTTAGTCACTATATATAATGTAAATGCCAAATGCGAGTAAATGACAAGTAAAGTAAAAGACTATATATATAATTCAGATGATGATTTAGTAGTATACTCACAAAAATCACGCAGACAAGTTGGCAAGTAAAGATGCGTCTTTCTTGGTGATATAGCTTCTCGATCGTGTGCGGTGTACGTGCAAAGATTTGTTTCGGGCGCCAACTTAAACTGACCATCAACCGTCAGGTCCTACGGTTTTTATACGTCATTTCGACGCCTTTTTCCCAACACTCCGAACAACGCATATACGATATAGCCAATCACGAGAAGGAACATCCTCCAGTGTTCATTGATAGACAAAGGTCATTAGTTGTTCCACCCCGACTGGACTACACCCCACTATACCTTAGTACCGCCCCTCAACTGGCCCATTCATGTCAATCAACTGTCACCCCTATGGAACTGACCATGCAATCGTTTAAGAAGTGAATGGGTATATACCTATGATCGAGCATTTTGAAATACTAAAGACAGCTAGACATATGATTATATAATAGATATATTAAACAAAATTTATGAATGCTTTGTATTCAGATTTCTAGGCTCAAATTTCAGATTCCCTTCAAACTGAGGGAAATCTTTCTCACTCAGACTACAAGGCCTATATAATCAAACTATGGCCAGAAAGAAGAATTTAGACATTAGAATAGCTCCAGACTTTGTATTCAGATTTCTAGCCTCAAATTTCAGATTCCCTTCAAACTGAGGGAAATCTTTCTCACTCAGACTACAACGCCTATATAATCAAACTATGGCCAGAAAGAAGAATTTAGACATTAGAATAGCTCCAGCTAGACTTTGTATTCAGATTTCTAGCCTCAAATTTCAGATTCCCTTCAAACTGAGGGAAATCTTTCTCACTCAGACTACAAGGCCTATATATAATCAAACTATGGCCAGAAAAAAGAATTTAGACATTAGAATAGCTCCAGACTTTGTATTCAGATTTCTAGCCTCAAATTTCAGATTCCCTTCAAACTGAGGGAAATCTTTCTCACTCAGACTACAACGCCTATATATAATCAAACTATGGCCAGAAAAAAGAATTTAGACATTAGAATAGCTCCAGACTTTGTATTCAGATTTCTAGCCTCAAATTTCAGATTCCCTTCAAACTGAGGGAAATCTTTCTCACTCAGACTACAACGCCTATATAATCAAACTATGGCCAGAAAAAAGAATTTAGACATTAGAATAGCTCCAGACTTTGTATTCAGATTTCTAGCCTCAAATTTCAGATTCCCTTCAAACTGAGGGAAATCTTTCTCACTCAGACTACAACGCCTATATATAATCAAACTATGGCCAGAAAAAAGAATTTAGACATTAGAATAGCTCCAGACTTTGTATTCAGATTTCTAGCCTCGAATTTCAGATTCCCTTCAAACTGAGGGAAATCTTTCTCACTCAGACTACAACGCCTATATAATCAAACTATGGCCAGAAAAAAGAATTTAGACATTAAAATAGCTCCAGACTTTGTATTCAGATTTCTAGCCTCGAATTTCAGATTCCCTTCAAACTGAGGGAAATCTTTCTCACTCAGACTACAACGGCTATATAATCAAACTATGGCCAGAAAAAAGAATTTAGACATTAAAATAGCTCCAGACTTTGTATTCAGATTTCTAGCCTCAAATTTCAGATTCCCTTCAAACTGAGGGAAATCTTTCTCACTCAGACTACAACGCCTATATAATCAAACTATGGCCAGAAAAAAGAATTTAGACATTAGAATAGCTCCAGACTTTGTATTCAGATTTCTAGCCTCAAATTTCAGATTCCCTTCAAACTGAGGGAAATCTTTCTCACTCAGACTACAAGGCCTATATATAATCAAACTATGGCCAGAAAAAAGAATTTAGACATTAGAATAGCTCCAGACTTTGTATTCAGATTTCTAGCCTCAAATTTCAGATTCCCTTCAAACTGAGGGAAATCTTTCTCACTCAGACTACAACGCCTATATAATCAAACTATGGCCAGAAAAAAGAATTTAGACATTAGAATAGCTCCAGACTTTGTATTCAGATTTCTAGCCTCAAATTTCAGATTCCCTTCAAACTGAGGGAAATCTTTCTCACTCAGACTACAACGCCTATATATAATCAAACTATGGCCAGAAAAAAGAATTTAGACATTAGAATAGCTCCAGACTTTGTATTCAGATTTCTAGCCTCGAATTTCAGATTCCCTTCAAACTGAGGGAAATCTTTCTCACTCAGACTACAACGCCTATATAATCAAACTATGGCCAGAAAAAAGAATTTAGACATTAAAATAGCTCCAGACTTTGTATTCAGATTTCTAGCCTCAAATTTCAGATTCCCTTCAAACTGAGGGAAATCTTTCTCACTCAGACTACAACGCCTATATAATCAAACTATGGCCAGAAAAAAGAATTTAGACATTAGAATAGCTCCAGACTTTGTATTCAGATTTCTAGCCTCAAATTTCAGATTCCCTTCAAACTGAGGGAAATCTTTCTCACTCAGACTACAAGGCCTATATATAATCAAACTATGGCCAGAAAAAAGAATTTAGACATTAGAATAGCTCCAGACTTTGTATTCAGATTTCTAGCCTCAAATTTCAGATTCCCTTCAAACTGAGGGAAATCTTTCTCACTCAGACTACAACGCCTATATAATCAAACTATGGCCAGAAAGAAGAATTTAGACATTAGAATAGCTCCAGACTTTGTATTCAGATTTCTAGCCTCGAATTTCAGATTCCCTTCAAACTGAGGGAAATCTTTCTCACTCAGACTACAACGCCTATATAATCAAACTATGGCCAGAAAAAAGAATTTAGACATTAGAATAGCTCCAGACTTTGTATTCAGATTTCTAGCCTCAAATTTCAGATTCCCTTCAAACTGAGGGAAATCTTTCTCACTCTTCTTTCTCACTTTTCACTTTTCTTAAGGAGAGTTCGGGCCGGCCCTATAATTGCTAAAAGTAATTGCCAATGGGTAGAAGATTACATACCTGATTCTATAGTTCCCATAAGATAGGGACAATTTGTTTGAAGTGTGTTGGAAATGTTTTTTGTATTTATGTTAATGTCCTGTCAACCTTTGGACCCATGAGTTGCTCAAGTTGCTTAATTGTTGCGATCAACAATGAAAACATGCAGCTGTTTTAATAATACACAACACCCCACTCATCCCTTAATAATTCCTTTATTTTCGAAATCACATGTTTTTTTGGGAAATAGTTGTGTAAAGACCCATCAGCCAGCTATATATGCCTATAGCTATATATGGGACCGATATACACAAGCCAGCTATATAGCTGCATTTAGCCACGGATCATTGCAACGACCGACAATTAGTGGAGCAAAAGGTTGACAGGGCATTACCAAATAGTATTAGAATTTCACTGCTTTAAAGTGCGTCTTATGGGAAGTATAGAATCCCGTATTTTATACCAGTCAGGTTCAGAAGGCAGTTGTGGTCACCTAAGTTTCAGGGAGTCATTAACACTTTAGCCTTAGTCTTAGCCTTGCGGTTAAGCTTAATTATCGCTGGATGTGGAATCGAGGAATGTAGGTGTCTGGACCTAACTGAATTAAAGGTGTTGCATAAATTTGGTCAACTTTGACTGGCATCCCTCGAGTATATGTATATTTGATGGGCGGATCGAGGTGGAAGATCTGTTGGCAGATCGGCTCCTGTCCATTTCATTTAATTGTACTGATCAAGTTTAATACAAATGTTTATATATAGTCAAAGTCAGCTCGTACAAGTGCAAATTGTTTTCTCTACATTGAATTGCAATTAAAGAATTGTTTAATGTTTAATAGTCTTAGTTAAATTCGAGCAAGTCAGTTTAAAGTGTAGAGATTTTATTTGTCTGAAGAATAATTGCAATTGTGATGGCAGAGTGCATGGCCCATATTACGCATCACCCGCTGGAAATTCCCTAAGATTTGCCATTACTTCATCTTGGACCGCCGTGACATTGTTCTATCCCTATAAAATGTCAACGGCTATAATTCCTTCCTTGGTCAACCGGCCGGCTAGTTATAAGTAGCTTGACTGAAGACTATAGGTGCATACATAGGCTGCATAAAATTCTGTGTCGGCAGGAAATTCTGTGTCGGTAGCTCCATTCATTAATTAATGGATACAACAGGAGGTGCAGTGTGTCATCGATCGCCAGTTAGCTCGATACATAACCGCTCCCTTTACCGATGCTGCATGCGTGGCATGGCGGTAATTGCCTTACTAATTAATGCCGAACAGGAACTATAGAGATATGCTTATCGCGCTAGCTAGCAAAACTCTAGTTTGGCCGTTGGACGCAACATATACAAATATATGTTTGACAAACAACTTAACTGAAATGTTGGACTTTTATGGTCACAGATATCTATAGCTGTTAGTGTATGCATGGGCCAAACATAAGTTGATTAGTTCAGTCGTTACATTTCGGTATGTAAAGCCAAACAACAGATGAACGCAAAGACCAATTAGCTATAGCCGGGGCACTTCATAGGAAAGTTGTATATATGAATAATTAGCGATCGAGATGCAATGCAACTTTGTGACTTAGGATGTGTGGCGTGAGCACACTCCTCAGACAGTCAGGTTCAGAAGGCAGTTAATTGTGGTCACCTAAGTTTCAGGGAGTCATTAACTCATTCTTAGCCTTAGTCTTAGCCTTAAATTGCGGTTAAGCTTATCGCTGGATGTGGAATTGAGGAATGTAGGTGTCTGGACCTAACTGCAGACACATATATACATGGAGACGGTTACATTGACATGGTGGGCGGGATTGGTTTAACCAAAGACTGATAGTGATCCATGCAGTCGTCATTGTGGCGAGTATGGGCTATGTGTGCTGATTAGAGAGATATGTATGACATATATCATTACTATCATATCATTAAAGTTTGTTTTGATTCTTGCCATAGATTTTTTTTGCTGACCTATTTTGTGTTTTGGAGTTTTTGGCTCTTGTTATATGTGTTGATGTCAAAAGAGCAAGATTAAAATGAAGTTGTTCACCAGTGTTATTATGAGATATGAGGGAGGTAGATCGAGGGAGAGGTTGGTTAGAAAAGTTATATATTTGAAAAATGAATGGGTACAATATTTGGTGATGCATAGCGAGTGGGGTGACTAAAAATATTATTTATACTGAAGACATATACTGATTATACTGAGGAACGTCATATGATGATGCATGCAGGGATGCAATGGTTGGGTCATTATACGATCTATATATGACATGTACTGCATGCATGGGCCATACCCGAGTCACACGGCACGTGCTGTCCGATGCGGGAAATGTGCCAGAATACTACAGTCTGCTGCCCAGCTGTACGGGCCTCGCATGAGGACGGCAGTCTTTAGCTTTAACACCTATCGCTGGACTAGTGCAACGGCAGCTGCGCCAGCTTTTTTGTACAGCCGCGCTACATGTTTTCGCGCGAGAGGGCTATACTCCCACCTTAGATCTATATATCTATTCATATCCTTGCTCCTTTTCCCCTGCCTATCTGCCCCTCCCTCTTCTACTATATTCAGACTTTACTGACCCTACAAGTACTACGTTGATCAAATGATTTAGTGTAAAAATGAGATATATTACTCACTAATTTGTCTAGCAATATTAAATGAAAAAATAACAGCTAGGAAATCGATGATGGCCACCAACATAGGACCTGGTTGTAACCAACGCTTGAATACCTTTTTGTCAAAATATCCGTTTTATTTCAATACAATAACTGTGCTAATATAGAATGATCTCTATATTTCTATTAATTATGGCATAACGGCGACGCTATGGCGTAACGGCGACATTGGTACACAATCTCTCCTGAATTTAACAACATCAGTATTCAATCATATTTATGTTTTTCACCAAATTCAAGGAGGCCTAAAGAATTGTTAGCAAGGCCGAAATTACATGAACATTTTTTTTTTAGAAAAATATTGGAGATATTACACATGTCGTAACACAACTTAAAATATTCCCACACCAGTTCAAGGAGTTTTATGTGATGTCATAAAAGGTTACAGGGATTTCATGGACTATCAACTTTTCTTTTTATCAAACTATACATTCATATACACCTTCCCTACACACAAGAATAAATGCAATTCGAAATTAATCTTTACATGTCATAACGGCGACACAAATATTCCAAAATGATTTTTACTATGTCTGGATCAGTGTATATTAGTGATTGCATAACAATTGTATTTTTTCATAGTAACGAACGTGTGTGCATGTGAAGAAACCATTTTTTCAGCAGAAGTAATAGATTTTCTAAATGCGCCTGTACTTTATATTCAAATTCCATATCATTATTTATTTTCTAGCCTGAAATAGCAGTTTTATCCCAATAGTGGCGAAGATTTTGACATAAGAACTGTGAAAGTATGGTTCCCACAGCTTAATCTTGGCCAAGGAATTCAAATAAAATGGTTATAATCATGTGTGACCATCCTAAATATGGGTTGTAGTTACCCTAGGCTGGAAAACCAAATGCTGCCCGATTGGGAGAATTACTCATATAGAGAGCTCGAGTTCGCCCGGCGGCCGTGTTTCGGTTGCACATCCCTTGCACAGCCAAGGAATACACTCCTACATTGTAGTAGATTTCCCCTACATAAGCCACGCGAAAACACTTTGGTCTATAACAATAGATGTCTGTATTTTTAGCTCACAAGAATACACATATCTGTAACAGTGGGCCATAAGGCTATATGTACAAGGTTGTGAGAATAAAGGAGTAATGACCGACTTTATACTATTACAGTAGATGGAATTATTTTGTATTAAATGTTCAGTTAAATATCCAGAAACAATAGAAATATGTCTACAATCTTTGGCGTATATATAGCGGGTAATATGTGATGTGATTTGGGAAAAAGAGTCACAAGTCACAATACATTTACCAAATTTCAAGTCAGTGTATTAAATATATCTTTGCATTTTTAAGGTCGACTTATAGAGTATATTTAGCTACTTTATTAATAATTGCCCACCCAACAATATTGCAAACCTTTTTTTCAAAAATAAAAATATAAATCTTAAAATATAAAAACATGTATAAGATGTCCTGATGTTTACTATCATTAGAATTGGCTTGATCTCATCATTTTGTATATGTTGATATCTCAAAATCCATTTTTTGCGACTTATGACTCATTTTCCTAAAACACATCACATATCAGCATTATACACCCTTATTTCGGCCATATTAATGCAGATTTATAGAATAATATTGTATAATTCTGTAATTTACTTTCTTTATGCTGATCATAGACTAATCATTAGGCCTAATTGTACCATTCACTTACTATTGCGCCACCTTTCACACTAGGTGGCGCCACTTTAACACTAGGCGGCAGTAAGAGCAAGCCCTTCATTATTCCTAATACATTTATATTGAAAACATTTTTAATGCATTTATATGCGTTTTAAGCACTGTAATGATTAATCATTATATATCTAGGGAGTTTACACATACGGTTATTCTTTATTCAATTTCTGTAAATTATCTATGTATTGTGTTAGAGAGGGTGTAATCATAACACCCTTAGTCCTGTACATTCATTTTAGTACAACCCCCATTGGACCCATGTCTCCCACTATCAAATTGAAGAAGTCAGAGGTAAATAGGCCTTCACTCTTAGGGCCAGCCACTGGTGACAAATGATGAATTAATGGATGAAACCAAAGCTCATGGATTTTTAGTCTCTTTCAGCTATAGGTATTTAGTTTTAACTAAATACCGGCAGCTGTAGAAGTAGCCCTTGCATCATAAAGTGCCAAACTCACCTTATTCATGTGCACTTCATACAAACCGTCATGCCCAGGGAATAAATTCCCTTAATAATAATTAGTACATCCTATGCCCTTGCTCAGGTATACTAAAATAAAAGACCTAAGTGCAGCCCAATGTGCAACCAAAGTGCAGCCGGATGTGCAACCAAAGTGCAACCAAAGTGCAGCCGAGCCAACTGCAGCCAAAGTGCAGCCGGATGTGCAAGGCTGGCTTACACTGGCTGCACTTTTCCCTGAATCCGGATGTAGTCCATGGCTGTGCAAGGGCTGCGCGTCCAAAGTGCATCTGTGCAACCTGGGTATGTGTCTTTGTTTACTAACATTGCATGCGCAGCCAATGTACTAATGGACATTTCATATGTGGGGCCTACATTTAATGGATAGATACAGTGCATGCCTATATATGATTGATTAATTGTATATATATTAGTGGATAATCGAAATTATATTGTGTACATTGGCCACATACAGAAAGCCAACAGCTAGGCTGCCACAGCGAGTTTACAATTTAATTTGACCGTTAAATGGATATATATAGCGGGCATGCAAGGACACGCGGCCCGCTGCCATATCTCCTGACGCAGCCATTTCATCAATATATGAGACCTGCCAACAATCAAAGTCACTATATCTATAGCTGCTTAATGTAACTCTAATGTCAGATATTAACGTTAAAGAGAGAAATATTGACAAATTCGATGTGCACATTGTCAGACACAAATGGATATACAGTGTGTGACTGATATCGAGTGTATATGCAGCTGCATCAGCGATAGATCCAAACGATTTAATTTAGAGATATATATGTCATCCCGCGGAAGGCGGCGATGCAGTCCATCGATACCCAGACGATAATAAGAGGGAATGAAAGTAGTTAGACTATATATATGATATTGTATACAAACATGCACTAACTAATAAACAATATCCGTATCTACTATATACACTTTTCCTGAAAACACCTACATAAAAGGATGTATGGAAATAGGATTGTATAACTCATGGAGGGTCGATATAATTTCCTAACTTTTAAATTATATGCGATTTGGTGGAATGTATATGCATTATAGGTTATGTATTGGAGCAAGTATTGGTGGAATGTATATGCATTAGCTTTTGTATTGGAGCAATTAAGTATAAACGCAATTAATGCCCGACTCAATGCAACATACCAGACGATTATTGTACTGAGAGACGCATATGCAGTGAGCACGCATGCAGTCACTCGCTCTGTACGGCTAATTAACGTCACCATGCAGGCAGGCACCCGCGCCGTTTTCAGGGGGACATGGGTCAAGTTAATTTAATGGGTGTTGGCAGTTGTCAAAAAACAAGACAACACAACAAAAATTACACATTTCCATTGGAAAGTATATAGTATTGAAAAGTAAGATTTAGAAATGTACTCTAGCAGTAGCTATAGAGTCGGTGCTCAGAGTGGAATCTATAGTACGGATGCATCGAGGCCATGCACGTACATGATATATGTGTGGTATATCGCTTCGACAAGGATATATATAGCTTGCATGGCCGCGTGATCCCGGCACTTCCCCCGGTCAATGGGGAATATCATATATATGGAATCCAAAATGTAGGGGCATGTAGCTAGGGAATTGTCTAAAAGGAGGTATATATATAGACCCTTAGTCCGACAATTACAAGCCCCTCAGTCAAATATAGCACAAGTAGAAAATCCCATCATATGTTGTCATATATGTGCACATTGTCAGACACAAATGGATATATATGGTGTGACTGATATCCAGTGTACAGTCAGGTTCAGAAGGCAGTTGTGGTCACCTAAGTTTCAGGGAGTCATTAACACTTTAGCCTTATAGTCTTAGCCTTGCGGTTAAGCTTATCGCTGGATGTGGAATCGAGGAATGTGGGGTGTCTGGACCTAACTGTGTATGCAGCTACATGAGCCATAGATCCAAACGATTTAATTTAGAGATATTTAGAGATATTTAGAGATAAGCTAGAAAGACTTCAGAACAGGGCTATATTCGCATTATTTCGCATGCTGGGAAGTTTGACAGCGTGTCCGGAATAAGGTCATCCCTGGGGCTATACATACTATACCCCTACAAGACCGTAGAGACCACCTCATTATGGGAATTATGCATAGCAGGTCCCAAGAACAACTCTCCCACAAGCCTGTTAACGCATCCCGCAAGCGCAAACATTTCAGTCACAAAATCAAATCACACACAACCTTACCCAAGGGGGAAACCCACAGAATTAAATGAACGTACATCCCATGACCACAGGAACTCCCCAGGACTGAAAGCAATATGGCAGACGATTAAAACACACTGCTACGGAAGGACAGAATAACTGATCCTATATATCATGTAGATTAACAACTATCATCTTTCCTTCTACACTAATAATTACCTTTACTTATGCACCACTCCTTTCATTCTATAGTAGTACGACTGCACCTAACAGCCGCTGGCGGAAAATCATGGACAATGCTAAATAATAGCCCCCGTGAGCCTTAAATTGTATATCCTTATCACTTATGGCTGTATAAATATGTTAAATAAAAAAAATAAAAAAATATATATATATCAAACAATTCATGATGGAAAAAAAGGAAGAATAACATTTTGGACTGTGTGTGGAGAGTCGATGAGTGGCTGAGCGGAAAGTGTAGGGATAGGTATCGGACTATATAGGGCATATGGAAGCTATAGCATCTGAAGGGTAATAATTAAGACACATGCATGAGTCAGTCAGTCGACGTACGCAGAGTAGGAGCTGGATATATGATTTATGTATAGAGCCATCTATATAGGTGCATGGTCAGTATAGGCACATGTTTGTCGGTCGGAAGTGGCCAAAATAAAATAAGGGGGAATTAAGAGGGGATCAATCATGAGTTTAAGTGCCGCTCTGCGAGAGGTCAATTGGTACGAATTGACTGATCGAGGTATACCCGGCATCTCGATTTTGAGATTTTGAGATGCGCGCTCTATAGACCCTTTTCAGCTGACGTCATCAACAGCTAATCCGTGCGCGGGAACTCAACTGGAGGCAAAACTGAGCGGCACACGCTACTCACTGCCTCCACAACACTTAAAATGCCTTATTGCTCACTGTTTTAATAGTCGTTCATGTAGATTGAATCATATCAATGCTATTAGTTGAAATTGCACCCACAGAATGAGACAGGATGATAAGAAATACATTGTGGTATATGAGGTTCTGCTTTGAAGGGTGTCAGTGAGTGTTGTGTGAGATATATTGGAATTTATCAAGCTATATCCCGGGCTATGTCACTGCAGGGCACAAGCATGAAGCCTAGTGTGAGTGTACGGCAGGGAGTGGCTTGGTGCCCCGGTGACAAATAGCTCGAGCTCCCTCCCAGCAACTCAACCAGCACACATGTACACATGTCTCAGTGTATCCTCCCCCTCTATACACTTCGATCAGTATTTTCGTTTTCTAAAGTGGGTACACATCTAACTTAATCAAGTAAAACTCTGGCTATACCTCCTATAGGATATCATATTTGATCTTTTGTACATGCCCAGATAATACACAACTATAGGCATCCAAAGTGGTATATATGCTGATTTGTTATGGTTGGCGTACATGCTGAGTGTTAGGCTAGTGTTGACCAAATAAAAATGAATAATTGGGAGGGCTTGAAACTTAGTCATTTTTTTAAATCAAATAACGATACATTCTGAGCTTTAACGAAAAGGGTGTGGTAATGTTTCTCTCGATTCAATTTTTTGTCTAGGTGTTTATTTCTCCTTATATCTCTTGGTAAAGATCACATTGATGACGGCCAAGTGGTTTGGGCCATTCCTCCATGCTTAATTGTGACCTAGTTAAGTAAGCTGTGTTTGGGAAAGAGTTAAAATATGCAGATATTAAAGTTAGAGCACAAATAAATATCGCATCGTAAAGTTGAGATCTTTTGATATGAAATTTACACTGTAGCATAAAACTATGTGAAAAAAAGGAGATATGGACAATGGACACTTTTAATTGAACTACACACTTGTAGAAAATCTCGTTTGGTTAGATAATTTTTGGTTTGCCTGGAAGAAGTGCATGACCGACCAGTGCACGCAGATGGTGTATTAATTTCTGATTGTATGTATGTATGTATGTCTAGGGAGGTATATATAGGATTTTTATTCTGACTAGACATACAGAATAAAAATCGTATATATATATATATACCTCGCTGCTATACACCATGGTGACGTCACTCACCGCTCTCATGCTTCCATTAGAGAAAGAGCTAGGATGGAATTTGAGCTGGGGAAAGACCCGGTAATTTAATCGTTAATGGAGGGAGTCATGCCCACTATACTGCCCAACTGACGGGACCATATGGTGACCAAAACGTCGGCACATGCTGCACATGCTCCGTGTTTCTTGTCCTAGTTGACACTAAGCAATGCAAAAGTATTTATGTATTATGATATATCGTAATTGTACTGACAAAATGGGGTTTAATGGAGAAGAAAATTTGAAAATGTTATGGAGATTGTGATCTTTTTTGGAAGGGTGGACATTATGGATATTGATTAATTGATGGAAGACTGGCATCCCTGAGATGAACAAGGAAATGGAGAGGCATTAAGACAGGGTCAGCGGGAGGAACCGGAGGTGCTTCGGAATCCCTTGTTGGCTGGAGATGGTGGAGCGTTCCCGAGGGGTCAGTTGGGATGAAGGAATTAAGCAGGCGCGGGGCAATAGGAGGCGAGGGGAAGAAATTTGGCTTAATGAATTTGTTCAAAGGTGATAAGTTGATTGGAATGCAGCTGTTATGACCGATCAACTTATTAATAGAGGCGGATGGGTGGACCAAATGTTTACTAACGGTTCCTCTTCCTTCGACCGTCCCTATATAATTGTGCGCTAATCATGTCTTTTTTTTTTGTCAAATATTTTTATTTTCATACACAGGTCCAGGCAGGTCCAGACACCTACATTCCTCCATTCCACATCAAGCGATAAGCTTAACCCTTTAAGGACGGGAGGCTGCATTAATGCAGTATTTGTATGGAATATCAATACCTCCCGTCCTTAAAGGGTTAACCGCAAGGCTAAGACTAAGGCTAAAGAGTTAATGACTCCCTGAAACTTAGGTGACCACAACTGCCTTCTGAACCTGACTGTACAGGGAACATGTCAATTGACACTGATTTAGGTGCCTCTTTAGGCTTGTTTTAAATGATTTAAATGATTTAAATGATTTTCGGTTCATCATCTGTGACCGAAAATGCCAAGACATATAGCCCACATCACAGCCTCCATACGTGATTTCCGGACTGGACCAAGAGATGAATAATTTGTCTACCCAAAATAAGGTATATATATAGGCTGTTCTTGATTTGTGAATATTCATATATATATTAATATTCAACAAGAGGTCGATCAGCTTAAGTCTTAAGTCAATATTGATGAAATAGTGATTTTCTGCATTTGCATGGATGTAGCTTAAAATGCCATTGAGAGAGAAGTGCCTGTTTTTGTTGTGTTCGGTCACATTCTCATGAATCAGATAGGATAGTAAAATATGATTATCATTTATGAAAAGCCGAGCTCAGCCTGTATCAATTGTCCAGCGTGCTGTGAGGTATTTTGGTCCAAGTGGGGTTCGAACCGGCGAGGAAGGAGGAACGGGGACTGAGTGACCGTGCGTGCTAGTAGATGCAGGAGTTCGGCTCTGAGGAATATACACGCAATTTGTCCAACCGTATTGAAGGGCACGAAGTGGCTATATATAGACTCGCTATAGACTTGCGCAAGAGGGGCAGTATATGGTGAGGTATGTGGTGGCGGTCTATAGGGCAGCTATAGAGTGGTTCGATCAGGGTATAATAAGATGAAGGAAGGGTGGCGGGGCAATAGGATGCGAGCTGAGAGTGGGAGATATATATAGGGACTGCATCAGAAGGGATGCGAGAGGTAGATCCATATGCATGGATGCATATATGGCGCAGCGATGGTATATGTATCAAACGATATATCGGTCGAGCATTCCATATTTCAACATTTAAGAAAAATAAATTGTGCGTTTGATATGAGGAGAATTACGTGCAATTAGAAGAAGAGAATCGGTACAATATTATATGGCGCTTCGATCTATGGAAAAATGAGAAATGAGAAATATGATTTAAATTGATTTTTAATTTATTTTTATTCATGAAAAGGTACAAAAATAAATTCACTGAGGAGACCTAATTAGCTTGGCAACAGATATATACTACATATATGCACACATGGTAAGAAGTCGGGCCGGATATAAAGTGGTTCAGATACAAGTGCATATATGGGTATGATATTATTTTAAGAATGATTAGCATATTCCATATATGGGTACAAAAGTGTACATATTTCATATGGGTACAAAAGTTGATCAAGTGGAATCAACCAAAGAGAAAAAAAATGAAATACATGTAGCTAATAATGTAATAGTAAAAGTACAAGAAGATGTAAGTACTATATATATGCCCTAATATTAATCACTCCTGCGAATGACAGCAATTAAGGAAAGTTATGTAGGCTTCTCAAGAATGATAAGGCAGCTATCATAGAGCTGTAGAGAGATGGTAAGAAGTCGCGGCGGGGGTATGTGCATGGGTATATGATATTAGTTGAAAAAGTCATATCCCCATATATTTCATATAGCAACAGATATATACTACATATATGCAGACATGGTAAGAAGTCGGGCCGGATATAAAGTGGTTCAGATACAAGTGCATATATGGGTATGATATTATTTTAAGAATGATTAGCATATTCCATATATGGGTACAAAAGTGTACATATTTCATATGGGTACAAAAGTTGATCAAGTGGAATCAACCAAAGAGAAAAAAAATGAAATACATGTAGCTAATAATGTAATAGTAAAAGTACAAGAAGATGTAAGTACTATATATATGCCCTAATATTAATCACTCCTGCGAACGACAGCAATTAAGGAAAGTTATGTAGGCTTCTCAAGAATGATAAGGCAGCTATCATAGAGCTGTAGAGAGATGGTAAGAAGTCGCGGCAGGGATTCAAAAGTATTGAAATACAGGTATAGAATGTAGATGTATAAAAGGCAGGTATAGGTAGGTACTATATATTGTTCTTCGTAGCTGGTGAAATAGTCATTTAAGGATGTCATATGGTGATGTCCAATGCACAGTGTATATGTTAAATTTAAGTCCAATGGATGTCATATGGTGATGTCCAATGCAGAGTATATATGTTAAATTTAAGTCCAATGGATGTCATATGGTGATGTCCAATGCACAGTTAAATGGAGAGTAGATATATATAGTCCTAATTAATGTCTTTCTATGCTGGCAATTGAAGACGTATGCAGATGTTTTTGGCCGCATGTGTAATCTCACAACGAAATTTCCCCTCGCCATCAAATTCAATCATGACCGTATATCCCCCATATCGGGTCAATACGTTGTTCCCCTGTGTTGCTTCCATCTTCCAGGCAACATTGGCATGTTCCTCCTCAACTTCTGAAAGGGCATGATACTCTATGGATCCGCTCGCCACCCCCTCGTCAATTTGGGCATAAACATCTAGTCGTCCATAGTGGAGGTGCATTCTGAAAATTATAAAATAAAAATATAATCGATATGCTCATGTCAAATAAGGAAATAATTAATTTCATATGGTCAAAAGTCTGATTTAATAGTTTGGTACGTATAAAAAATATAACTAGTCACAATTTAAATAAAAGATGGCAATGAATAGTTATATGTGCTTACTTGCTCAAGTTATAAGTTGAGGTCCAGTGATGAGGTGTTGTTAGGTTGCTGTCGTTCGCAGGAGTGATCCAAAATTCATGCCGACTTGGAAAAGTTAAACAATAGCTAGGTAGAGTGCTATAGCTATAGCTGTCAGTTTCATTATAATTTCAACGAATCAGTACGCGACAAAATATCAGAGAGAGACATCTCACTTACAGATTAAGGGGGCGTGGTTCTGGCGGTGATCGCCAAAGTATCAACCTAATAAGTATCAACAAGTTTTGACTCAGCGTCAAACGACCCCCCAAAGATAGATATGTATCCCATTGTATAAATTGAATTTATTTTAGTGATTGCATGGGCTATCATTTTAGTAAAAGAATAAGACATATAAAGATATTGAAAAACAAATTATAATGTGTAGCGACGGATTTGGTAGATGGAAGAGGTTGGCAGATTAATTGCCTAGGTATTCGATTAAATCACTGTTGTGAGCTCTGTCTAAATGTCTCTCTCTGCAGGTTTGTCTATGTAGGTGTCTCGATGCCCAATCACGTACGTCTTCATTTCTCCAATATCACCTTAATTCGACTCCATATGTTGATCCCCGTTCATTTCGCCTCCCCCCCTGCTATACTCTGATCTACGCTATAAAAAAAGACTGATGATTGTTTTGATGGCGATCCAAAATTGATTATTTGATCACTATTTAAGTGTAAATGTAAAAAATAATATTAAATGGTTTGATGGTGAGCGTGGGAAGGTTGGGACAATTTAGTGAATATAAACAGTTCCATATCGCCTATAAGATAATGGCGACAATGCACCGCCATAACAATATTAGACGGCCGGCCGTGGTGTATAATTACAATCACGGCGCCTATATATTAACAATTATATAGGTGGTCTGAAATGATAGCGTTTGACATTGAGCAGATTAATAGTGTAGCTTGTGTGAATTGGTCGAATAGTTGAGAAAAGTTTTGTCAGACGTTAGAAAAGATTTATGTGTAACATATCTGTATGTCCTTATATAAATATAGGGTTGAGTATAGTGTGTATGGATAAGTGAGAATTTATGAGGGCTGATAAATTGTCATTGTGAATTGTCGTCATGATGATAGAAATGAATGATGTAACAACGGTAATAGGCACTAATGATTAACAAATATTGAAATGAATTGAATGTGCTTCATCGAAGAAAAAAGAGATGCATGAGAGATATATAAGTGATGAAAGATATAAGTTTGAAAAGTGGGGAAATATTTTGTCTATCGCCGTCGATGAAGTTCACCATTTTCACATTAATGTTAGGATATATTGCGCATATATAATAGAAGTGAATGTGAATGGTGAATGTGTTGGCCACCTGTCGTCAAACTAGCGCACTATTATTTGTGGAGTGAAGGCAAAGAAAGGGTGGACAGCACATATTGTCATGTATAACCCTTACAAAAGATCTATTCAGAGAGGTAAACCGGGCGATGTTTGAATTTATATGGAAAAAAAAGGGTCCTAAGATTAGTAAAGAATTCTTGGCCCAAAAAATAGAAAACGGTGGTTTAAACCTTAGGTTAATAGAAGAAGTCTATGAGACCAACCGCATTATGTGGGTCAAAAGAATCCTCCTAGGGAGAAATAACGGGTGGTATGACGCAATTGAAGCCCATGCAGGCAGATCAATCGAGGACGTCTTCTTGTCTAGATACAAGCCCCCCAAACCACTGAATAAGTTCTATGAAGAAATTTTTAGAGTTTGGGACAAGGTCTATTATAAACACTCTCCAACCAATGTGAATGAAGTCCTTCGAGAAAGGCTGTGGAATAACAGACATATAAAATTCAAAGGAGTTATGCTTCATTGGAAGAAGTGGGAACAGGTTGGAACTTTTACTGTAGGGGACATCGTGCAGGAAAACGGATTTATTATGCCTACTAGAGATATCATAAAATACTTTAGCTTCCTTCCTAATGCTTTGCAAAGGGTTCAGTTAAGAACAGCCATCCCTGATAAATGGCTGCGAATGGTTAGAGAGAACGAAGCCGGTCTTGAAAATGGGTCAGTTAACATTAATATAAGAGGGTGTAAAATTAGCATTATAAAATGCAACGCCAAACAGATATATAACGAACTAATCCTTAACCGAAAGGTAAAAAGAAAGAAACTTAATCACTGGCAGGAGGATTTACACCTCAATGAGACTCAATTCAATAAAATCGACTGGAAGGAAACTTTCAAACTACCTTGTATAACTACCCCAGAAACAAGATTACAGCAGTTAAAATACAGGCTAATTCATAGAACTATTACTTGTGGTGAATACCTAAAAAACATTGGTTTTGCTAAAAATGATAAATGCTCAATTTGTAAAAAAAAGGATGATGTTGTCCACTTTTTTATACTGTGTGATAGAGCTCACAGACTGTGGGAATTCTTACTCCAATGGATAAGAGATAGTGGCTATCTGAATGAGGGAAAAAAAGGTGAAAAACTGGTACACACAAAGGGAGGAAAGATTGTGTTGAATTATGTACAGATAATGTTTGGGGTTGAACATGTGAACCTTAATACAAGGATGATAAACTGGTTATTCTTACAAACTAAAGCGTTTATTCAAGTTGTTCGAAAAAGGGGCCTTCTCCCCTCAATATCTAATGAGTGAACTGAGAATAAGGGTATCAGTGGTAATGCACGCACAGATAATTAATGCTGTTAACAAAAAAGAAAGTGCCATTTGGAGAAGACTAAAAGAAGACATCAACGAAACTCTAGAAATGTTTAAATCCTAGAATAATCCCTCCAACGTGTGAGTGAATAAATAATGTACTCTATTTAACTGACATTCTAACGCAAGATCGACTCGCCATTGTATTATTTCTTCTCAAAATCTTGCCATTTTCATTATTACTCTAAGTCTTATCACTTCCAAAAAAAATGGAATAAAAAAATGTTATCATAATATGTCTTAGCATGTATGGAGCCAAGAAGGCAGGAAACTGAATAAAAACGTTTAGCAAAAACAAAAAAAGAAAGGGTGGACATACGTATAGTAGGTGGTTATTGGCTTAGTGGATGGTGGCGCCACCTGATATTGCCTACTAGTTATATTGGCTTAGTTAATGGTGCAGCCACCTGTGTGCAATGAAGGAGATTATTATTTGAGTGGTGATGAGAAGTATAAATATATAAAGATGTAATATATATGGCCAAGGTCAGCGAACGGACTACATTTAAGTGACTTCTATCAGTCATGCTATATCTCCAGAATGGCAAACCCTACCTATTTTCCACTTATACCCACATCTTCCAGACATATTGTTCTATGTATGAACATGATTTCAAACATTTGGTACAATTCCTTATTTTGAAAATTGACTGATCATTATTTTTAGTCATTTTTTGTGTCTCTACGACGCATTTTTTCTCTAAGATGAAATCATATTAAAAAAAAATAAATATAGAAATTTCAAAAGCTGGGACATATCCTCAATATCTATCCTACCATGTCATCAAAACAAAATACGTATATTCCTAAAACAAAACATATGGTTGTCCTTTCTTCTCATCAAGGAAGCACAAAACATGACTTTGGCTAATCCTGTCATGTCCCTACAACGCTTTTAAAAACGTCCGCATTTTGAGGCAAATAAGCCAAAATTTTAGAAAATAACATTTTTATAATCTATAAATAAATGATGGTCCTACCAAAAAATATTGGATTTTTTTATACATTTTTTGTTTTTATTTTTCTTCAAATTAAAATTGTCTCTACAACGCATTTTTATTTTGTTCTTCCATTTGCATGTAATAGCATTCTGTCTGCTTGACTCAAGTTATGCTATCCAATATAAGAAGGTTCAAGCCTTTTCTTGATAAAAAATCAAATATAAACACTTAAAAATAGGCAACATTGATATTCAATTTGTTCGGTATTTGTCTCTACGATGGGGGCATCGTAGAGACATTTGTCTCTACGATGGGGGCGTCGTAGAGACACAAATTAGCCATTAAGACAATTATGTGATCGAATATTGTTGATTTTGATGTATTGAAGGTCTTAGATAGGTTTTATGGGTATATGGGGTGAGGAACAGCAGGGGGGGGTGATTGGGTCTTTTTCTAAAGAACAAAAAATATTTGTTTTTCATTTCTTTTACTGTTCGTTTCTCCCATTTCTGTCCTCTCTCGTCCTTTTGACTTATAATATATATTATGTCTCTCATTCGTAGACCATCTCCCTCTTCATCTCCCCCTCCAACAACATTATGTGATTCGAAGCTATTTTTCCATATCTTTTCAGTCTAACATTGATTCTCCCAATGGTACGGTCCAAACAAGTGTTAACCCACCTTACAAATTATTATTATGACACCATGAGACGATATTAAGCCTTTGCTATCATGTTAAATCTTTGTAACATAGAAATCGTCAATAGTACGGTACAAACAAATATGAAGTCTCTCTCACAGTAAGAGGTTATCTTCGACCTTGTCTTTTACCTTTTGCTTACTTGTTATCCTATGTATATAATCATTCTTTAACCCAAGCTGGGTTCCGCCGGGATATCCTACTCCTCTTGGAGGTGATGTACCCAGTGAAAATAAAATCTTAAAAAAAAAAAAAATGTTGTCTCCTACTGCACAAATCAATGCAGAACTGCCAGCTGATTGTGTAGTTTTGCAGTTTCGGAAATAAAATAAAAATTGGTTCTATTTTGTGAGAAAAACAATCTTTTATCATTATTTACTCCCCCCTCTCCTCATCCTTCCTCTCCTCCAACTCCCTCTCCTCCATCCTCATACTCGTCTTCCTCCTCCTCCTCTACCACCTCAGCAATTGCCACTGAGAAATCAGTTGCATTGAAATTAATGCATCTTAACAAATAACTAAATTGAAAACTAAGTGGCCTCAAAATTTCACTTAAATTAAGATGGGTTCTTGGCTTTCTTTACAAAACAATAATTCATTCCTCTTTGCATAGGTTGATAATATATTTTGCTTTTGGACTTTAATTTTTAGACATGATAGTGTCACACAGGGCGGGGGTTACACATGGTAGTGTTACACAAGATGGTGTTACATATGGTGGCGTAACAGATGGGGGTGTTACACTTGGTAGATTTTGCACATGGTGGTGTTACCCATGGCACGGGTACACATGGTGATGTTCCATATGGCGATGTTACACATTGTGGTGTTCCATATGTTGGTGTCACATATATAATGGGAGTCACATGGTGGAGTTACACATGGCAGTGTTACACATGGTGGTGTTACACATGGTGGTGTTACACATGGTGGTGTTACACATGGTGGTGTTACACATGGTGGTGTTACACATGGTGGTGTTATACATTGGGGTGTTACACATGGTGGTGTTACACATGGTGGTGTTACACATGGTAGTGTTACACAGGGCGGGGGTTACACATGGAAGTGTTACACATGGTAGTCTTACACAGGGTGGGGGTTACACATGGTTGTCTTACACATGGTAGTCTTACACATGCTGGTGTAACATATGGTGGTGTTACACATTGTAGTTCTACACTTGGTGGTGTCACACATTGTAGTTCTACACATGGTGGAGTTACACATGGCAGTGTTACACAATGTGTTACACATGATAGTGTTACACATGTTAGTGTACCACATGGTGGTGTTACATATGTGGGTCTTACACAGTGAAGTGTTACACATTGTAGTGTTACACATGGTGGTGTAACACATTGCAGTGTTACACATGGTGGTGTAACACATTGCAGTGATACACATGGTGGTGTTACATATGTTGTTGTTACATATGTGGGTCTTACACAGCGAAGTTTTACACATTGTAGTGTTACACTTGGTGGTGTTACACATCGCAGTGATACACATTGAAGTGTTACACATTGTAGTGTTACACATTCTAGTGTTACATATAGATGTGTTACACATGGCAGTGTTACACATGGCAGTGTTACACTTGGTGGTGTTACACATTGCAGTGATACACATTTTTTTTTTTAAAGATTTTATTTAATCTTGGGTTGCCGACTCCCCTTTTCGGGGTTAGTTCTGTCGGTCCAAGATGTATTAAACATATTTTACATACACATTGTAGTGTTACACATTGTAGTGGTACATATTGCTGTGTTACACATGGCAGTGTTACACTTGGCAGTGTTACACATGGTAGTATTACATATGGTGGTGTTACACATGGTAGTGCTATACATGGCAGTGATACACATTGAAGTGTTACACATTGTAGTGTTACATATGGCTGTGTTACACATGGCAGTGTTACACTTGGCAGTGTTACACATGGTAGTGTTACACATGGTAGTGTTACATATGGAGGTGTTACACATGGTAGTGCTACACATGGCAGTTTTACAGCAGGGAGTGATACATATGATAGTGTTACGCATGGTGGTGTTACGCATGGTGGTGTTACACATGGTGGTGTTACACATGGCAGTGATACACATGGCAGTGTAACACATGGTGGTGTTACACATGGTAGTGCTACACATGGCAGTGTTACACATGGTGGTGTTACACATGGTGGTGTTACACAGGGAGGTGTTACACATGGTAGTGACACACATGGCAGTGTAACACATGGCAGTGTTACACATGGTAGTGTTACACATGGTGGTGTTACACAGGGAGGTGTTATTCCCTTTATGTGGAGCAATGTGCAGGCTGAGGATTAGTTAATTTCAATACTAATGTGTCTCTTAATAATTTCATTTGTATAGTGACATATTAATTGACCTATTATGCTGACCCTGCCATGAAGAATACAGATGGTTCATGATTGTTTTTGTCATGTTCTCACTTCTTACATGTCTGTGGGTAAGCACAATCATTCCTGACCATTTCCAATCATTTCCTACATTTAAGAGACATTATAAAAACTGATTTCCAGCCAATGTCTCTACGATGGGAAGTGTCTCTACAACGCATTTTGAGTTATTGATTGGCTCCATGAGTAAATATATTTTTTATAATTGTTTGTCATGTTATCACTTCTGCAATGTCTGAGTTTGAGCAAAACCATTCCTGACCATTTCCAATCATTTCCCACCACTTCAGAGACATTATAAACAATGTTTCCATGCCAATGTCTCTACGATGGCATATGTCTCTACAACGCATTTTAAGTCATTGATTGATTCTAAGAGTTAAAATTGATTGTCACTCCCACTATTTGCAGAAATGGTTGACTGTATGTGGGGCACTGTGCAGGTCGAGAATTAGCTAATTCTAAAGCTAATTTGTCTCCCAATAATAGAATTTGCATATTGGCATATTAATTCACCTTTTTATATTACCCTGTCATAACAAGTAAATATGGTTTATGATATATTAGGCCATGGAATCCCTCCTGACATGTCTGAGAGTGAGCACAATTATTTCTGAACATTTCCAATCATATTGAACCATTTCAGAGACATGTTAAAAACTGTTTTCAAGACAATGTCTCTACGATGGCAAGTGTCTCTACAACGCATTTTGAGTAATTGATTGATTCCTAGAGTTTAAATGGATTTTCACTCCCAATATTTTGTAAAATGATTGATTGCATGTGGGGTAGTGTGCAGATCAGGAATTGGCCCATTTCAATGCTTATTTGTCTCTCAAGAATGAAACCTAAATATTGAATTATTGATTGATCTATTAAAGCTGAATCTGTCATAACAAATAAATATGCTTTATGACTCTTGTTGTCATGGAATCACTTTTTACATGTCTGAGAGTGAGCACAACCATTTCCGACCATTTCCAATCATTTTCAACCATTTCAGAGACATGTCAATAACTCATTTCCAGGCAATGTCTCTACGATGGCATGTGTCTCTACAACGCATTTTGAGTAATTGATTGATTCCTAGAGTTGAAATTGATTTTCACTCCCAATATTTTGTAAAATGGTTGATTGCATGCGGGGTAGTGTGCAGATCAGGAATTAGTTCATTTCAATGCTAATTTTTCTCTCAAGAATGAAATCTAAATATTGAATTATTGATTGACCTATTAAAGCTGACCCTGTCATAACAAATAAATATGGTTTATGACTCTTTAGTCATGGACTGACTTTGTACATGTCTGAGAGTGAGCACAACCATTTCCGACCATTTCCAATCATTCTCAACCATTTCAGAGACATGTTAAAAGCCCATTCCCAGACAATGTCTCTACGATGGGAAGTGTCTCTACAACGCATTTTTGGTTATTGATTAATTCATAGAGTTAAAATTGATTTTCAATCCCAAAATTTCGTTTAATGGGTTATTTCATGTGGGGTTGTGTGCAGGTCAGGAATTAGCTCATTTCAATGCTTATTTGTCTCCCAATAAAGAACTTTGCATATCAAAATATCAATTGACCTATTATTGCTGACCCTGTCACAATGAATAAATATGGTTCATGTCTCTTTTTGTAATAGTAACACTTCGTACATGTCTGAGAGTGAGCACAATCATTCCTGACCATTTCCAATCATTTTCAACCATTTCAAAGACATATCAATAACTCATTCCCAAGAAATGTCTCTACGATTGCATGTGTCTCTACAACGCATTTTGAATTATTGATTGATTCCAAGAGTTAAAATTGTTTTTCATTTCCAAAATGTTGTGAAATGGTTGACTACATTCGGGGCAGTGTGCAGGTTTGGAATTAGCTCATTTAAATTCTAATTGCTGTCCCAAAAATAAAATTTGCAAATTGACATATCAATAGACCTAGTATATCTGACCCTTTCATAACAAATACATATTTTTTATAACTCTTTGTGTCAAGGAATCACTTTTTACATGTCTGAGAGTGAACACACCCATTTCCGACCATTTCCAATCATTTTCAACCATTTCAGAGACATGTCAATAACTCATTTCCAGGCAATGTCTCTACGATGGCAAGTGTCTCTACAACGCATTTTGGGTTATTGATTGACTAATAGAGTTAAAATTGATTTTCATTCCCAAAATTTTGTGAAATGGTTGACTGCAAGTGGGGTAGTGTGCAGATTTGGAATTAGCTCATTTCAATGCTAATTTATCTCCAAATAAGGAAATATGCAAATTGATTTATTAAATGACCTGTTATGGTTGAACCTGTCATAAAGAATAAATATGGTTTATGGTTATTTTTGTCATGGAATACCTTCTCACATGTCGGAGAATGAGCACAACCATTTCCGGCCATTTCCAATCATTTTCAACCATTTCAGAGACATATTAAAATCTGATTCTCAGACAATGTCTCTACGATGGCAAGTGTCTCTACAACGCATTTTGGGTTATTGATTGATTTATAGAGTTAAAATTGATTTTCATTCCCAAAATTTTGTGAAATGGTTGACTGCATGTCGGGTAGTGTGCATGTTTGAAATTAGCTCATTTCAATGTTAATTTGTCTCCAAATAATGAAATTTGGATTTGGATATATTAATTGACCTTTTATGACTGGCCCTGTCATAACAAATAAATATGGTTTATGTTTTTTTTGTTATGGTATCACTTGTCACATGTCTGAGAATAAGCACATCCATTTTAAACCATCTCCAATCATTTTCAACCATTTCAGAGACATGTCAATAACTCATTTCCAGGCAATGTCTCTACGATGGCATGTGTCTCTACAACGCATTTTGGGTTATTGATTGATTCATAGAGTTAAAATTGTTTTTTATTTCCAGAATTTTGTGAAATTGTTGACTGCATGTGGGATAGTGTGCATGTTTGAAATTAGCTCATTTCAATGTTAATTTGTCTCCAAATAATAAAATTTGGATATTGATGTATTTATTGACATGTTATGGCTGACCCTGTCATAACAAATAAATATGGTTTATGTTTTTTTTTGTTATGGTATCACTTGTCACATGTCTGAGAGTGAGCACAACCATTTCTAACCATTTCCAATCATTTTCAACCATTTCAGAAACATGTCAATAACTCATTTCCAGGCAATGTCTCTACGATGGCATGTGTCTCTACAACGCATTTTGGGTTATTGATTGATTCATATAGTTAAAATTGTTTTTTATTTCCAGAATTTTGTGAAATGGTTGACTGCATGTGGGAAAGTGTGCATGTTTGAAATTTGCTAATTTCAATGTTAATTTGTCTCCAAATACTGAAATTCGGATATTGATATATTAATTGAGCTTTTATGGCTGACCCTGTCATAACAAATAAATATGGTTTATGTTTTTTTTTGTTTTGGTATCACTTGTCACATGTCTGAGAATGAGCACAACCATTTCTAACCATTTCCAATCATTTTCAATCATTTCAGAAACATATTAAAAACTGATTCCCAGGCAATGTCTCTACGATGGCAAGTGTCTCTACAACGCATTTGAAGTTATTGAATAATCTCCAGAGTTAAAACTAATTGTCTTACCCTACAATATGTAAAATCGTTCACTAGATGGGGGGGAATGTATATGTTGGATATGAATTCATTTTAATGACAATTTCTGAATTAATGATGCAATATCCTTATGGTTAATTCAAATCGCCTAAAATGGCAGGCCCTATCAAACAAATAAAATATCTTTCCTGACATTTTTGGTCATGGAAATATTGATTCCCTAGCGAGGAGTGATCAAAACTATTTTGGACCACTTCCAACCATTTGCATGACCATCATACCTGTTTTCCTAAGCTTTCCATCTTTCCTTGAAAATGTCTCTACAACGCAGTGTCTCTACAATGCAGAATGTCTCTACAACCACGGATTTGTAATTGAATGGATAGGAAACCTGGCTCGCGGGAATGTTTGTTCAGCGCTATGTCTGTCTCGGCTGCTTTCTGCGCCCCTAGTGAGTAGTGGTGGCAAACTCACGCCCATTGCGACACCTGGCGAGATCTGGTGAGAATACTGGCGGCCATTTTTAGACCAGAAGCACTAGCGGCAGATTCAACGTGGAATCAAGACTTGTTACCGAAATTATTGGATTGAATTCGTCATGAAAACAACTGGAAATTAACTGCCATTTGTGTATATAGCTGCATCAACAGGTAAGGAAAGTTTAAGTTGCTGTTAAGAATTAAAACCAATGTTTTTAACGAGTTGATAATTAGGCCTTAGGCTTAGCCATAGGTGAAGCCACGCTCACTGTCACTATAGTACCCAGGGTTGGGAACACTTTTTCGGGAACCAGGATTGATTTGAGGTCTATTTTAGGTTGGCATTCGGAATTGAAAAGGGCCTACGGGATTCTGGAAAGGGATTCAGAGCCAGATTATTTTTTTTCCAGGTAGGCATTGCAAATAGAAAAACGGCATTGCAAATTGAAAACCTGCGGGAATCGGGAAATGGGGCTTATAAAAAATGGGAAACGGAATTCAAGAGGGGGTCTTCCTATCTTGTATACCGACCTACACAGCACAGTTCAGACTGTAGTATCCACAGTAAACATGTCATACAGTTTTCAGTATAACTTCTGGGCCGTTAGGGCTACAACTTAACTTAAATAACCATGGGTAAGCAGGGATCGTAGTAAGGGCTTTGTATTCGTAAATAACAAGTACATTTTACTATGGACAAGTACCATTGCTGGTGCACTCATCCACACTTACGAGTACCAACAAAGGATAAAATAAACTATAGGGTGAGCTATTTGCCGAAATAATGTCTAAAATTATGTCCGAATACTTATGCTCATTACTCAAAAACTATTTAAGCTTTTTAAACAATTTAAATTGTATTAAATACCCCAACATATCTATTTGACGTTTCTAATTCTATATGAATATTGCGCAATTAGTTGTACCTCTATTTTCAATCGTTGGTCAAGTAGGTATAGAATAAACTCTATAGGATGAGCTATTCGCCGAAATAATGTCTAAAATTATGTCCGAATACTTATGCTCATTACTCAAGAACTAATTAAGCTTTTTCCAAAATTTAAAATGTATTAAGTACCCAAACATATCTATTTGACTGTCCTAAAATCATATAATTATTGAATTATTATTTGTACCTCATTTGGCAATCGTTGCTAGTAAGGTATTATAGAAGGTGAATATTTTATATAAGTGTTGGCACAACTAGAGTAGTGAATATGAATATATATTCGTCTAAACAACCTTTATAATTTAAATAGAATTGAGGACACAACGTCTAGGCATACGCACAGTATGCATAGGGTTGACTATTACGTACCTATCAAAAAGATACATAAAATATTCAAAAAGGTCCCTAAAAACATTATATAAAATGTAAAACTATTTTTTCTACAGATTTATGACAAATTTGCTACACATATATTCATTTCTTAAGTTCTTTCTACATGATAAATGGACATTTTTTTGTACCTTATTGTCAAAATGGCCTACTTCAGGAGGTTTTTAAAGCTAGAATTGTTAATATTCATTTTAGACCCTTAAAAGTAGGGTTCGAATTCATGGACATATCCCATACCTCAGAAATAGAAATATTAGTCTTGGATATATAGTTCTGATATATTCAGATTACTCTTACTGTGTGCTTTGTGATGGTATATAAATCGTTTCTCTGGGCCCTTTCATTCTCAAAAAATGCTCCCATGAGTGTCTCTAATCATTGACTTTTTCACCGTAACGGCCACTCATTTTGCTGCAGATTCACATAAATACTGTAATTAATTTCAAGCACTTACAATATGAGTAGAAACAAGATTTAAAAAGCTACTTGAACTGTTTTCTAAGATCTGTTCGAACAAACTAGAGCAAAAAATAACACAATTGAAAGTGTATTTCAGCCATACTGATCAATATGGGTCAAAATGTCAACATTTTTCCCAGGTCGGTGACTAAAATTCATTGAAATATCCCATACCTTAGAAATAGAAATATTAGTTTTGGATATACAACTCTGAAACAGTCATATTACTTATACTGTGTGCTTTATGATGGTATGTAAATTATTTCTCTGGGCCCTTTCATTCTCAAGTAATGCTCCCATGAGTGTATCTAATCATTGACTTTTTCACCGTAACGGTCACTCATTTTGCTGCAGATTCACATAAATACTGTAATTAATTTCAAGCACTTACAATATGAGTAGAAACAAGATTTAAAAAGCTACTTGTACTGCTTCCTAAGATCTGTTCGAACAACATAGAGCAACAAATAACATCATTGAAAGTGTATTTCAGCCCTACTGATCAATATGGGTCAAAATGTCAACATTTTTCCCAGGTCGGTGACTAAAATTCATGGAAATATCCCATACCTCAGAAATAGAAAAATAGTCTTGCATATATAATTCTGAAACAGTCATATTACTTATACTGTGTACTTTGTGATGGCATATAAATCATTTCTCTGAGGTCCTTCATTCTCAAGTAATGCTCCCATGAGTGTCTCTAATCATGGTCTTTTTCACCGTAACAGTCACTCATTTTGCTGCAGATTCACATAAATACTGTAATTAATTTCAAGCACTTACAATATGAGTAGAAACAAGATTTAAAAAGCTACTTGTACTGCTTCCTAAGATCTGTTCGAACAACATAGAGCAACAAATAACATCATTGAAAGTGTATTTCAGCCCTACTGATCAATATGGGTCAAAATGTCAACATTTTTCCCAGGTCGGTGACTAAAATTCATGGAAATATCCCATACCTCAGAAATAGAAATATAGTCTTGCATATATAATTCTGAAACAGTCATATTACTTATACTGTGTACTTTGTGATGGCATATAAATCATTTCTCTGAGGTCCTTCATTCTCAAGTAATGCTCCCATGAGTGTCTCTAATCATGGTCTTTTTCACCGTAACAGTCACTCATTTTGCTGCAGATTCACATAAATACTGTAATTAATTTCAAGCACTTACAATATGAGTAGAAACAAGACTTAAAAAGCTACTTGTACTGCTTCCTAAGATCTGTTCGAACAACATAGAGCAACAAATAACATCATTGAAAGTGTATTTCAGCCCTACTGATCAATATGGGTCAAAATGTCAACATTTTTCCCCAGGTCGGTGACTAAAATTCATGGAAATATCCCATACCTCAGAAATAGAAATATAGTCTTGCATATATAATTCTGAAACAGTCATATTACTTATACTGTGTACTTTGTGATGGCATATAAATCATTTCTCTGAGGTCCTTCATTCTCAAGTAATGCTCCCATGAGTGTATCTAATCATGGTCTTTTTCACCGTAACAGTCACTCATTTTGCTGCAGATTCACATAAATACTGTAATTAATTTCAAGCACTTACAATATGAGTAGAAGCAAGATTTAAAAAGCTACTTGTACTGCTTCCTAAGATCTGTTCGAACAACATAGAGCAAAAAATAATACAATTGAAAGTGTATTTCAGCCATACTGATCAATATGGGTCAAAATGTCAACATTTTTCCCAGGTCAGTAACTTAAATGCATTGAAATATCCGATACCTTAGAAATAGAAATATTAGTCTTGCATATATAATTCTGATACAGTCAGATTACTCTTACTGCGTGCTTTGGAATGGTATGTAAATCATTTCTCTGGGCCCTTTCATTCTCAAGTAATGCGCCCATGAGTGTCTCTAATCATGGTCTTTTTCACCGTAACAGTCACTCATTTTCTGCAGATTCACATAAATACTGTAATTAATTTCAAGCACTTACAATATGAGTAGAAACAAGATTTAAAAAGCTACTTGTACTGCTTCCTAAGATCTGTTCGAACAACATAGAGCAACAAATAACATCATTGAAAGTGTATTTCAGCCCTACTGATCAATATGGGTCAAAATGTCAACATTTTTCCCCAGGTCGGTGACTAAAATTCATGGAAATATCCCATACCTCAGAAATAGAAATATAGTCTTGCATATATAATTCTGAAACAGTCATATTACTTATACTGTGTACTTTGTGATGGCATATAAATCATTTCTCTGAGGTCCTTCATTCTCAAGTAATGCTCCCATGAGTGTATCTAATCATGGTCTTTTTCACCGTAACAGTCACTCATTTTGCTGCAGATTCACATAAATACTGTAATTAATTTCAAGCACTTACAATATGAGTAGAAGCAAGATTTAAAAAGCTACTTGTACTGCTTCCTAAGATCTGTTCGAACAACATAGAGCAAAAAATAATACAATAGAAAGTGTATTTCAGCCATACTGATCGATATGGGTCAAAATGTCAACATTTTTCCCAGGTCAGTGACTTAAATGCATTGAAATATCCGATACCTTAGAAATAGAAATATAATTCTGATACAGTCAGATTACTCTTACTGCGTGCTTTGGAATGGTATGTAAATCATTTCTCTGGGCCCTTTCATTCTCAAGTAATGCGCCCATGAGTGTCTCTAATCATGGTCTTTTTCACCGTAACAGTCACTCATTTTCTGCAGATTCACATAAATACTGTAATTAATTTCAAGCACTTACAATATGAGTAGAAACAAGATTTAAAAAGCTACTTGTACTGCTTCCTAAGATCTGTTCGAACAACATAGAGCAAAAAATAACACCATTGAAAGTGTATTTCAGCCCTGGGTCAAAATGTCAACATTTTGCCCCTGGTTGTTGACTAAAATTCCCATACCTTAGAAATAGAAATATTAGTTTTAAATGTATTAAAAGCATGGGCAATTAAACCCTTCGCCTTGTTGCCCTTAAGAATGCATTTGCAACTGGTGTACAATCAGAATGAACTCCCAGTGTGTGTTCTGTGTGTAATTTCTTATCTTAACTTTTTTCTTTTTTCAGACATGTCTTCGGACTGCTCAACTGTTCGTCGAAGGGGTAGGCCTCCTGGCACGAAGAAGAAAAAAGGAAGTGGTCATTCAAAAGGACGTTGTCTATTGGTCAAAGACAAAAGACAAAAGAACAAAGCACAAAACAGGAGCTATCTATCCTTTGAGGCTTTACTGGATCCTGAGTTTGAGAACATTCTCTCAGACACAGTTTTTACTGAAAGGTAAGATGATGCATAAATAATGCAAGTTCATGAAGGGTATTTTACCCTCGTTTGGATATAAAATATATATGATATTGTAAAGTTTATTATATCATATGTTCAGCAATGTTGTGTTAAGCATTAATTTATTTCAACCACCACTGCAATAGCTCTGAACGAAAAAGCTTGTGTATGTTGTGTCATAAACTGTGAACTGTGGCTTGTATTTTACAGTGATCCGCCTGATGTGATGACAGACTATATTCAGCCACAAATCACTTCTACTGAACCAATTGACCTACTACAATGCCTGTCACAGGATAACGATCTGACATGTCCAGTTAAAGACAAAGCAAATCTTCAATTTCATTTCCATGAAGTTGATATCTGTGAAAGGTAATATTTATTAAATATAATATAAATCTTCAGCATACATGCTATGTTAAGTATTAGTTTATTTCAACCACCACTGCAAAATCTCTGATAGAATAAGCTTTTGTCATACTGTCATTTCTGGCCTTGTATTATGTAACAGGGCATAACCTTAATTAAAGTTTATGAATGATTAATAATTATGAACATAATGATAGTTCATCACTTCCAGTCACATACTGCTTTCATCAATAAACCACATAATCATCAATCACAAGTTCTCTATTCTTCATACCTATCAATAACCTCTGAACTCTGGCTTACATTTTACAGTGACCCTCCTGATGTGATGACAGACTATGTAGAACCATGTATCGCTTCTACTGAACCAATTGACCTACCACAGCACCTCTCACATGATTACGATCTGACATGTCCAGTTAAAGACAAAGCAGATCTTCAATTACGTTTCCGTCAAATTGATATCTGTGAAAGGTAATATCTATGAAATATAATATAAATCTTAAGTAAACATACTATGTCCAATCACAAAAACTATTTGTTGAGTGACATGATCGGTTTATATGATATAGATATATTCAAGAGCGATGTTAATGAAAGCAAACAATTCATGAAAACTCATTAACTTCATCTTTATGAAAATTATTCATTTAATGGGCTTGATGTCACATTTCCTATTATAGACAGAAATCCGAATTTCTTTTCCAAGACATGTCCATCTAAAACATTTCATTTCAAAGAATACTGTCTCTAAATCAGCCCATGGAAAGTAGAATAAACTTTTCCCAGATCAAATAGATGACTGGCAAACATCCATGAAACCCCCATCCTTTTCCATAGTCATGATATGGTCTTAATGGTCTTGCCCACTTCTCTTTTCCAGCTCCTGCGTCAACAGTGACATGGATTTACTTGGTCTGAATGATTCAGGAATACCATCGTCCATGAATTCAAGTCTGTCTGGTCAGACATCAGATGATGAATTGTAAGTATTTAAATAAACCCACATTAAAATACCACATTTACCCACCTCAACTGAGAATTATGTCACCAATATTTAAAATGAATAAATAGATTCACTTCTTGCAGAATTTTGATTGATCACCATATTCATATGAATGAATTATAACTAGTGTAAGACTATGCAGGGACTCCAGTTGTCACCAACGATAGCAGCTACTAAAGATATAAATTTAAAGAATGAGAAAGTATATTAGTCCCAAAACTTTCCTCTTATAATTATCAGTAGATTAGATAGAACACTGTACATCATTAACCAGGTGATGTACTGTGTGCAGAAGGTCGATCCCATTTCCAAGAGTATATATCTGTATTTTTAAAGAAATAAAAGGTTATTTTTATTATTATTGTACACATGTATGGAAATAATGTAGTACGAAATTATTGGTTGGCTTTATATCATCCAACACTTAAAAAAGTACCCTCCGAATATCCATATTTTGGTAGTAAAAGGCTACATATGGTTTTCAAAATCATCTTGATATTTACTATAGACCTTACATAAGTTTGGTCGCATAAGCATAAGCACAAATGGGGCACACTATCTATGCAACTTATCCACATGCTATATTTCATAGCATTAATCTTTGGCCATTTCCATTTCCCAGCTCAGGAGTTATAACTGGCACAGAATTTCTTGGTCTGGATGATTCAGGAATACCATCGCCCATGGACGAGAGTGGAACTTTTCAGATATCAACTGATGACTTGTAAGTATCTAAATTTACCCACATTATTGTATTATATTTAAAATGGAATAAGTTTAAAATGGATAAGTAAACTGTTGGCATAAGATATATTTTTTTCTATTTAATTTTCCCTTCTCTAGGTACCTTGATATGTTTATTATACCATATTTCTCATGAGCACACAATATTAAAAGTTATTTCGAAAGTATATAAATATGCCTTGAAAGAAAGAATAGCTCTGACAGTTTATTAAGTGTTTGACCCTTGTCTGTTTTAGTGAAACCCCACACAAGAATGGAGATACTGACAAAGATGAGGACTTTCACCTCACCCATTCGACCCCCACTAAGCTGAACTCGATTTGCCCTGCTGACACTTACACTGATCAACAAGCCCATCCATATGGTGATCTTCCCATTACGTCATTTGGCCAACTTAAGGCTGATGTTGCTACTGTTCTACAGAAGGATGAATTCCTGCACTTCATGCTACTTCCTGGTCCAATAATTCAGATTGTACAGCTTTACCCCACAGAGAACCCAGGAGTCAAGTGGAATATAAAGATTAATGAGAATCGGCTAATTTCCATCCATGTGCACAAACAACCCATTGCTGTGGACCACAATATATGGAATTCACTACCAGCGACAATTTCAACTACTCAAGATGTTGTGACTGTGCTTAGGGCACTAATGCAGTACACTGTATGTATTGGTAACTATGACAATGAAATGTTAGAGATAGTATCATCTGTTCAAATGAAATCAGGGGCGATCTTGGAACCTGATTTTGGTGCTGAATGTGGCAACCACAAATACACTGGAACTGTTCGATCAGCCAACTGCTCCATGTTAGTGTGTGTAGGAATCCGATGCAAAGGTTGCCAGACATACAGAGGGACACTACGGAAATTAGTAAGCAGGAAAAGGTTAAAACCAGAAATTGATGAAAGGGATCCCCTTTTATGGAAGAAGCCGCACTCACAACAGACTAAAGCACAACTAATACATAAGCTATCTTCTTACAAAGACTACACCAAAAGAATCGAGTATCAGTTTAACTATATGAAGAGGGACATGGATAAACTAATCAAAGAGAAAGGGCAAGTTTTATCTGATTCAGATAGCAACGACATGTGTGAAATGATGGATGAGTATAGTGGAAATGTGGAAAAAACATTTTCTGATCCTAAATCATACCAGCGGGTGTTCTGGGAAGCACAAAAGAAATACATTTCCCTCAAATCAAAGAAGGCTATGAGGTGGCATCCTTCCATAATAAAGTGGTGCATCTACATGAGATCCCAAAGTGCCAAAGCCTATGAAACAATGAAGCGATCTGGATTCATTGCACTGCCCAGTGAACGCACTCTCTATGATTACACTCATGTTGTTCCTGCTAAGACTGGCTTTCAACCTGAATATGCTGATCAGCTCATAAAGGAGGCACAGATGAAAGGACTGTATGATTCTGAAGATAAGAAATTTGTTGGTCTTTTGCAAGATGAAATGAAAGTAAAGGAAGATCTTGTGTATGACAGAGTCAGTGGCGAACTTGTTGGGTTTGTGGACCTTGGCAACTATGGTAACCACATAATGGAGCTAGAAACACAGAGCACCTCCCGCCCACTTGCTAAAAGTGTTCTAGTTTTGATGGTCAGAGGAATTACATCCAACCTGAAGTTCCCATTGGCTGCCTTTGCTACCACTGGGGTCACAGCTGATCTTCTGTATCCGATATTGTGGAAGGCCATTAGGATAATTGAGATTGACTGTGGTCTCAATGTGCTTTTTATAACTTGTGATGGAGCCACACCAAATCGACGATTTTTCCGACTACATCAGATAGAGGGGCAAAATGAGGGTCCATTGGGCCACTGGACCTGGAATCCATATGCCCTCGAGAAAAGAAAGCTATATTTTGTTTCAGATGTTCCCCACTTGATAAAGACAGCTAGGAACTGTTTTGCTAATTCCTATTCGCACAAAAAAACAAGGGCCCTTTGGAAGGATGGCAAGGACATCAAGTGGGGTCATATTGTTTCTTTGTTCAACCAGCATGTGGAACCGCATTTGTATAGCTATGCGCACAAACTAACAAGGGCACACATAGATCTGACTGCATTCAGTCAAATGAAAGTAAACTTAGCGGCCCAGATCTTTAGTAAGACAGTCGCCAATGCCCTCAGATACCACTTTAACGATCAGGTATCTGAGACCATTACTTTCATCGAACACATGAACCGTTTCTTTGACTGTTTGAATACAAGAAGCCTCACTGAGTCAATAGCCAAACGGAACCCTGATGTGGCCGAATATAGAGATATTGACGACCCAAGATTTGCTTATCTTGTGAATGATTTCCTCGGGTATTTTCAGGACTGGTCAACAAGTGTTAACAATAGAGATGGCCAATTTTCGAAGGCCAATCAAAATAGTATGCTGTTGAGTCAGCAAACCCTCCATGGCCTTGCTATGTCAGTTCATTCCATTGTTGAGTGTACGAAATATGTTTTAAGTCATGGGGCTTCGTTTGTCCTCACACATCACTTCAATCAAGATCCTTTGGAGGAACATTTTAGCCACCAGCGTCACAAGGGAGGAGGAAATGACAATCCATCAGTCAACGATGTCAGATATAACATAAACACATTAAGAGTGGTTGGCTCCCAGGCACTGGCACCCTTAAGAGCAAATGTGAAAGGCACAGCCCACAATACTATTGTTGATGACAGCAGCATTCCTAGGCGTGCATCCAAACGGAGAAGATGAAAGACCCTCTCATATTAATTATGCATTAATGCTCTAATAAATTTCTGTGATTTAATCATTTACCTGAGATGAACAAGTGCAGTGGCTAATTATTGGAGTGCTTATATACGGAATTCTAGAGAACATGCCTTAGAAGTCACCATTGTTTTATTTCCCTTAGTGAAAATGTAAAACCATAGTTAATGGATGTATGTGATTGATCCTATTTGAAAGTCATAGAAATTCAATACATTGCACAGGTTTTTTTACATGGAGTATGTCATTTTGCTTTTATTTATTGGTGCTGTAGATGTCAAGCTGGTTGTGAAAAAGTAGACGTGTTGTGAAAGGGTAGGTTTGCTAGCAATGTCTGCATACTATGAATTGATTGTAAAGGGATTGTACATATGAACGAAACTACATAGAGTCTATATCAGCTGTCCCCAAATCATGTCCATTATTTCAGATATTTAAGCACATTTGACTGTTGTATATGAAAGATTTACTGAGTTATTGATTGATACTTGATAGAGAATAAATAAACCATGCAGGTGGATGAGTGGCGGATGCAATTTAGGCAGATGGGAGAATGTTATGATATTTGTATGAAGAGGTCTTATACTCTATAATTTAACTGCATGAAGCAGGAGGTATTTTAAGATTATCTCTAGATGAATTTTCTTTTATATAGGCGACTCTTGAAAAAAAAATCTTAATAGAGTGTTTTTCCATTGAATCATTTCAAATGTATTGGCATATAAGGAAAGCTGGGAGAGCTTCCTAGTTTAGATATCATTGTACATATTTATGTGATCAAAATTTAATTGCTTTCGAATTACACTCACATGTAGAATCTGGTCTGATTATTTGCTGATCAACAATGGATCTCTTATGTAATATGTCATGATATATTGTTTCATGATGAATAAAACGTCTCTCTCAATTAAAACAGTGTTGATGTGTCTGACTAAATCGATCTGATTATGAAATAAGAATACCCCAACAAAGTAGAGATTGCATAGTTAGTAACCAGCATCATCTTTTGTGAGGCTGTTCAGTAATAAATTTCACAAATCCAATTGAATACATTTCTACTTGTTTTAATATTTTAGTATGTATGAAGCGTATATACCATTGGTTGGGATCGGCCCATCTCAGACCATACACTATAACAGTAAAAAATGGTCAATATTTAATAGGAATAGGACTTAAATACATAATTGGCTGATATACAACAATAAATAAAAGCCCCTGGTCCCATCATTAGGTTCTAAAAATCACTAAAATAGATTGGAAAAGCCTACAATTAATTATGACGAAATCTTATAGAGCATTGGGTATCTAGATAAAAATTATGCTAAATGCTGAGCTAATATATTCTATCGAATTAAAAAATAATTTGATGTGTCCTGCTTCACCGAAAAGGGATAGGCTTTTATTCCAAACATTTATTTTTCTTTGGGAGGACAAAATCTTATGTAAGCTCATAATTTAAGACCAGGCTTCAGAAAATTGTGGTCTCTGTGATGATTGTTAAGGTAATTGATTGGGTTGTGATGAGCCATAATAGTCTAATAGATTTATTCTAGGGGTAGACTAGGGCCAGCTCAACAATGATTAATATCTAGTGAGGGTATTAAGGGTATCCCTAGACATCTATAATGAACTACACAAGTAACAGATAACTGGAGGGGAAAAGTTGTCTATATGTCGTTTATTATTGATTCTTTCCTGATTACATTCCAAACTAATATGCTTTAATCTCCCACCCTCTTTTATAGTATACCAATGCTCATACTGCAATACAAAAGCTAACATGCCGTCCCTCCCACTTACAAATGCCCTCCCTTACATCCACAGAAATAACCCAGGCAGTCATACATAAAGTGTTGCAAAACAGTTTATTTCGTCTGGAATCATCAAGACAAGACTATTTACAATAAATTACATATAAATACATGACAATCCCATGAAACAGGAATGGTACAAAATGAATAAAATATCAGAAACTATAGGTGAAATCTTTTCATGAAAGCACAAATAAATATATATTATAAGCATAACATAAGAGTATAGCCTAAAACTCTGTTGATGGTTCTTCCTCCAACAACAGCACTCCAGTCCATGAACCATACATTGAATATAGCATTTTGTGTAGTGTCTTAATAAAATATCAATTCAATTTCCTGAAACCTATCATGAAAAAAACACTTGATATGCACATAATAGCAAATATCACACTTGATAAAATGTTATACACTTTAAATGAATGACTAGGTATTTTAAATGGGAGAACTGTCATCGCAAAAGGTAAATATGGCCAGCTGCTATATACCAATATATTTGAAATATTTAAATCGATTTACTAAAGTAAAAGCTTCAACTCCTAAGAGCCTGAAATAAAAATATACACCTGCAATAAGTTGCTCTTCATTTAACATACTGGTAATAGACGCATAGACATCACAAACAGTTAATTGACATGCATTAATGTGGAAGGAAATTCAAACATGTTCTATTATGTTCTGAGTCCCTGACGAAGAGATGCTGATGCCTTTTGTTTTGTTTTTTGATGTTTTTCCATCAGCCTCCTTTTCAACAGTTTCTGGGCTGCATGGCCACGAAGACACAAAAATAAGGAGATAACATCATTGAGGACACGCAGGTTTGTTGCTGAGGTTTCACCAATGATGCAGTTTGTCCAGTGATGATTGACTAGGAAGTCGTTCATTATGGCGTCCTTCAGTGTGTCAGTATTGAAGGAATGAGTGTTTATATTGTTCATATCTACGTTCCCACGAACTGCCACTTCCATTTGGCGTAGACATAAAAAGAAATTGTCTGAAGGATGTTTCAGTCCTCCCCTGTCAGACTGTTGGGTCCACTTTCGATGTTTGGTCAGGAAGGTAGGGGTCGTTGACAGGGCCTGTAGTTTCTTGACTGCGGTGTATAGAGATGACAGTGATGCAGATCTCGAATACTTCTTTGTAAGCGCACAGATTATAAAACCACCTGCATACATTAACACACCCTGATCATGGTCGCTGACTTTTTCCACAATGTCAGACACTGCTCTTTCCTCGGAATGGGTCCTCATTTTGAGCATTTCTTCCAACAGCTCATCAAGGAACACTTGAATGAATTGTTCAGTGTAAAGCCGTAAATGTGAAGGGATGGAAGAGTTTATTTCTGTGGCTAAGGGGTCAATAAACTGTGGATCTAGCCGAGCTTTATGAAAGCGGGAAAACATCATTTCTTTATCTTGCTGCAGGGTAGCCCCTTTTCCCAAATGGCCTAATACTCCCATCATATGTGCCGACAGAGAATGTGTATTATCCACAAAGTTTTCCAGTGCATTGGCTATCTGTATGATGAAGTGTCCAGTGCGTGAAGTTGGCATGGAGTGGATTGGTTCAGTTTTGATCTTCTCCAAGGTTGATTTCACAGCTGGTTCAATGGGAATTGGTCGGAATGTTTTTTGTACAGATGATGTGGAGGAACCCTTGTGATCAGATGCTGGAATTTAGAAATTAAATGTATTAAATAAACATGCTAATGAAAGAGTACAAAACTTAGCAAATAACATATCAGTAATAGCAGTTTTCCTTTATTGAATAGGGCAGGGCCTTGAAAAACCGCTGGGGTTAAGATTATAATTATCCCAACATAATGAGCGTTAACTTTGGGATGTGTCACTATCTTTAGCCGTAGTGGTAATGATTTTGTCATTTGTGAAGTGCTACAGGAAAGTAAGTCACAGGTTGCAAAAAAAAATAATTTTGAGATACCATCATATTCAAAACAAAGAGATCAAGTTGATTCCAATGATGGTAAAAATTAAGACAGGTAAAGATTATTTTTCTATTTTCAGTTTGATATTCACACAATTTTAAAACCCCTTACAACGATTACTTTTTAAAAATTAGAACTATAGTACATGATCTATACTATATGTGTAGGAAATTGGGGGGTCATTGAACGGTCTGTTTTTTAGTTAGAGAGCAAAATGTGGAAAAATGTCTGATTTTCCCATAGCCACACATACCGAAGGCAAGGCTTCCTGGTGATATGGTCAACTTTAGATGACCACACAATTTTAAAAACCCTTTTAACGATTACTTTTTAAAAAATAGAACTATAGTACATGATCTATACTATATGTGTAGGAAATTGGGGGGTCATTGAACGGTCCGTTTTTTAGTTAGAGGGCAAAATGTGGAAAAATATCTGATTTTCCCATAGCCACACATACCGAAGGCAAGGCTTCCTGGTGATATGGTCAACTTTAGATGACCACACAATTTTAAAAACCCTTTTAACGATTACTTTTTAAAAATAGAACTATAGTACATGATCTATACTATATGTGTAGGAAATTGGGGGGTCATTGAACGGTCCGTTTTTTAGTTAGAGGGCAAAATGTGGAAAAAAGTCTGATTTTCCCATAGCCACACATACCGAAGGCAAGGCTTCCTGGTGATATGGTCAACTTTAGATGACCACACAATTTTAAAAACCCTTTTAACGATTACTTTTTAAAAAATAGAACTATAGTACATGATCTATACTATATGTGTAGGAAATTGGGGGGTCATTGAACGGTCCGTTTTTTAGTTAGAGGGCAAAACGTGGAAAAATATCTGATTTACCCATAGCCTCACATACCAAAGTTTCAAGTTGGTGACATGGTCACCTTTATTGTTAATAGTCTACTAGCAGTTTATTTCGAATTTTGAATTTAGACCTAGTAGCCTACTGCTTAAAAAACCACCCTTAAAACAGCCAATAGTCACAAAATAACAACAACAGTGCTGTAATACAGTATAGTTACAATGCTCAAATAACTGGTCTGGGGAATTTCTCCTTTGACCAAAAATTCATTAGTTTGTGGAAATAAAAAGAAAACAAGCAAACATTTAAGGCCCAATCATGAGGGTGAAAGGAAATGCGCCCTAATTCTGACACTTCTGGGGAAAACTGAATGGCTGTGTGCACATGGCTTCTAACACCTTCACACTCGTGCCTGTGGGATGTGAGTGAGAGGCTAGCTTGTCTAACATTGTGGATTCAGTTTGAATGACAAAGTTCAACTACAGCGCAGGGTAGGAGGTAACATAAGTGGTTGTTATAAGCCTACTATTAATAAGAAAACCAGGCAATTTGGGAATATGGAATTTGGCCTAATACTGAGTTCTTGCCAATGCAGGTATCTGACACAGATCTGACAAAAATAATAAAAAGAACTGAGTCACATTGGTCCTGAATACTGTGTATTGTTTTGTGTTTTAAATCACATCCAATACGCCCTCCCATTAATATTATTAAAGCTTTAATCTATGTGCATTATCTAATTGATTAATTGATCAACCAAAACACAGCTCACCTTTAATGTTATCCATGTTGTGAAAACGCTTGATGTGCCCTCTAAATCCACCGATTGACTTCAAGGCTTTGTCACAAACAGGGCAGATATATGTGGGTTTAGTCGTTTTTATCATTGTGGCCTTCCTGGATGTTTTCGGGGGAGGAGGCTGGTAGTTTTCACCATCTGACTCACTGCTTGAGCCATTCGGAACTTGCACTGGCACTGGTAGAGTATTACAGTCGTCCTCACTATCTGATTCCCACTGGTCTGACTCTCCCAGCAACTCATCTAAGTCTGGGCACTCTTCATCCCAGTCAATTAGGTCCAGGCGACCTATTCCTTTTCCCCTCATTGTTTCAAATAACCTCAGGCAGTTCCTTTTATTTGAACTTCGTCCTCTCCAATGTACACGCCCTGGTTGCTATAAACAATATGGCGACGACATGACCTCTGTTGACCCTAGAGAAACATACCTTCAAGATTGGAGAGTTCGCCTACAGTTCAGCCACCAGTTCAGCCACCACTCATTACAAGTCCGTGCTACAACGCATGCTGTGTCTCTACAACGCACAACTTTTATTTCTTTAATAACTCCTTTGTCAATTATCTTATCAACACAATTCTTTGGGAATTGATAGTCCATGGCGGTACCAACAGTTTAAATGCAAAAACTTGATCATCAGCAATATTCTGATCTTGTTATCAAAAAGAAATCAGGGTCTAATTTGGATCAGAGAAAAATGAAAATTAAGTGCAAAGTTCACTTGCTTCTAGCAGTAGACACGGACATCCTACATTCTTTATTTCTGGAGATCACACAGGTACATGTGTCTACTCTTGGAAAATATATAAAAAACATTGCTTAATTGCAGCCATTTAGGTTAGACAGGGGTAATTAGTCTCAAAGGTGTGGTGAGCGTCGTAGAGACATTGATTTTGTGAAGTAAGTTTGGAAAGTCATAACTCAGTGGTATTTTATTCAAACTCTTGCCAAATTGAGAATCAATAGGCCCAAACTGTCTACTTTAGGCCTGCAAAAGGAGAATTGATTCTGAGAACTTTTCTCTCATGGCCCAGAGTGCATGAAATGTAGTCCGTTCGCTGGCCCTAGTCATATACATATGTTAAAATGGACAAAGTGAATAATATATAGAAGGTGATTATAAATGGATGTGGAAATGTGTGTATTATTGGAAATGATTTGTTATGCCAAAAATTCAAGACAATGTCCCATATAGAATAGCTGATTAGGAGTCAATTTATGGTGTCTGTATAAGTCAAAATAAAAAATGAATAATTATAGTTACATTTTTTGTGTGTATATCGTGGTTGGCCCATTTATGGTGAGTGGGTGGTCGAGTAATATTGTGACATATTGGTGGACAAATCAAGATGACGTTGAAATGCATTTTTTATTACCGGATTAGTAAAGTGAAATGTGCATGCATATAATAACAGGAGGTAACAGAAAACGGTCGAATAATGGTAACAATTTATCAAATGGTCAATTCATGGTGCATTGACAATCGATTTTTGGTGGTGTTGGTTTGACTGGATAAGAAGGAGGTTTATAATTGTTTGTTAAAAGTCAAATTAACGTATATGGTATAGGTGATTACGCCAATTAATGTCAATATATGTTAGATAAGGTTGATTGGGCATATGTTGTTTTGACGTTGGTTTGACTTGGTCAATGAAGGGCATGCCTCCCTAACTTATATTGAACCAATGGATTGACGTTAATCAAACATTGGTTATCCTAACGCTAATAAAACATTGGTAAAAGATAATGTTGTTGTTTTGTGCCACATAGTTTTAACGGTTGTTTGACTTGGTCAGAAAGACGATTATTTCATGAATGTCTATATAACGTCATCGATTTATGTTTATCTAACGTTGTAAATTCGAACGTTAATCTAACGTTGACAAAATAAGGTGGACTTCCCATACGTTGTTTTGACGAACGTTGTTTTGACAGTGTCTTTAATTGGTCTGAAAGACGTTTATTTCCAGAACGTCGATCCAACGTAGGTGGATTTACGTTAATCCAACGTGCGCTATACAAACGTTAATCTGACGTTGTCGAAAAAAGGTTCGTTTTACAAACGTCGTTTTGACGTTGTTTCACCGCAGTGAAATTGAGGTGTTTATGAATACGTTGTTTTAACGTTTTTAAGACGTTAGCGGACAAATGTTATATTAGGTTCATTATTAGTGAGGTTGGATAAACGTTTAGGAAAAGTACGTAGTTGATAAAAACGTGGGAAAAACTTCTATATAACGCTGATTGCAAAACGTTGCTAAAAGTGATTGACAGTCAACGTTTGTAAACGTTGGCAGAACGTTTTTTGTTACCTGGGATGCTCCTTTTCCTAAGCCTGCTCCTTCTCCTAAGCCGGCTCCCCCCGCTCCTTCTCCCGAGACTACAAATGCACGAGCTGTGCCTAAAACCTCACCCAAAAAAAACAAAAGAAGACTTGAACGCAGTGGGAACAAGCGAGTTCCACCACCACCAGGCATTCCTGTCCAAGGTCAAAAGAGAAAAATCGAGCCTGATTGGAAAGCATTATGGCAACCGAGAGGTTTCTGAAAAAGATTTACTATGATCCTTCTCACCCAGCTGGATTTGGAACGGCGCGGCAATTGTACAAAGAAGCCCAAACTAAAGGAATAAAGTTTGATGATGTGGAAATATTTTTGGAGGGTGAGGAAACGTATACTATATACAACAAATCCCCTGCACCCAAGCGCAAATTACGCGTTGTAGCAGCCAAAAAAAAATATCAGTTCGATGCTGATAGCGCCCATTTGGTCAAACTGCGCGATAGCAACGATTCCTACCGATATTTTCTTGTAGCCATCGATGTCTTTACAAGGTATGGCTACACTCACCCTTTAAAAACCCTAAAGGGGGTGGAAATGGTCGCAGCATTGAGAACCATATTTAGAAAAGGAAAACCTGATGTGTTTCGCTCCGATGGAGGCCCGAAATTTGACAATAAATGGGTGCACAATTACTTTAAGGAAGTGGGTGTAAAACAGGTGATTACTCGCAACAAGACCCAAGCATCGCTAGCAGAAGTATAGCTACGATTAAGCACAAATTGACAAAATATATGTATCACAAGCAAACCCACCGTTGGATCGACGTATTACCTCTAGCCATGAAAGCTTACAATCTATCGAGACACCGGATAATTAAGCGCTCTCCCAGCGATGCCTTAACAAGCTCAAACGTTGATTTATGGGATGCTCAGTACGGTCCGAGAAAGAAAAAGAGAAGGAAAGTGAGTAAATACGCGCCTCCGTTTAAATCCATATTTAAATTTGAGGTGGGGGACACGGTGAGAATTTCAAAATGGAGGCATGCCTTTAGTCGAAAATACGATGAGAAATACACCCATGAGCTCTTTATAATCACATCCCGTCAAGCAAAGCAGGCCATTCCTCAATACACCTTAAAGGATTGGAACAACAAGGAAATAGACGGGCGTTTTTTCTAGCAAGAGCTTCAGAAAGTCCGTGTGAGTCAAGACACACTCTATAAAGTGGAGAAGGTCATTCAAAAGAAGGTTTCATAGTGAAGTGGCATCACTGGCCGTCCTCCTTCAATAGCTGGGTGTCTGAAAAGGACTTGAAAAATATCAACGAGGCGCAATAATGTATTTATTTTTGTCCTCAAATGACTCAAAAAATGAAGTTCCAGGTAACTCGATCTGGGACTTTACAGTAGAACTTAGGAGTACAACCAATTTCCAGGAGAAAGCATGGGAGTGTGCGTTGATGGAATTGTACATAAAGGGAGTGGAAACATTAAAAGAAGAGCTATTTGTATACTGCAGCCTGTTGGAGTACAGCTCATTGTCTCAGGACCGCTTTCAAAACCTGCTCAAAATCGTTAATACCCCCGGTGAAATAGCTTTACCCTTTTACATGCCCGTTAAACCTGAGAGCACGTGCGATAAGATTCGGATATATATAAAAACAGCAAGTGGAGCAGTTCCCTCATTTGATACGGATGAAGTGAGGTGCACGCTTGAATTGAAAGTGTTAGAATGAGCTTTGTGAGCTACCTACCCGAAAAAGACAAGTGGGAAAATATTACCAAAACAAAAAAGTCATTTGGAAAAGGAGCAGGAGGCATTGTAGAGGTTAATTCATCGGAGCAGGAAGTTTTGGAGCGAGCCAAAGCGGCTTTATTAGAGGAGAAGAAAAACATGAAGCCTCATTCATCACATAGAATAGCTGGGGAGGAATTTCAACGAATCGTGCAAATGGTGATACCTTCTTGAAATTTGGCATGGTGTCAGAATAGGCTATGAGATTTTCAAAAACTATCTGCTACAAGTTGGCGGACACCCCTGGTGGCCGGTAGCTGCAAAATTCAAAATGGCCGCCACCAATTTTAAATACGCCATATCTCAGCTTCTGCTGACTGCATCTTCAAGTGTAATACCTCTTTTTTTATGTTCATGAGTATGGAGAATCCATTTCTGAAGTTATTTTTGGGTTTCAAGGTCATTTCAAGGTCAAAATTCAAATTTGCCTGCCGCTGTGAAAAAAAAGGACATATTTCAGCTCCTGTAAACACCATATCCATGTATGATACTAGGTTTTCTATGTTTTAGAGTATGCAGAGTCTATTTCTGAAGTCATTTTCCACTGTCAAGGTCATTTTCAAGGTCAAAATTCAACATGACGGCAAATGATAGAACACAAGGTCATATCTCTGCTCCTATCATTGTGAGGCAGCTTAAGGCCATATTTGAGACAGAAGTGGACATTTAAAATATGAATGCCAAATTTTGCTTACATGCTACACACAGCCTTAGCTTTTTATTGTTCATAGGAACTTCTTCCTTCTGATTCTTTATGGCGGCCATCTTGGATTTTCCCTGACGCCATCATGAAAAAACCTATATCTACCAATATCTCAGCTTCTAAGACACTTAGGATCACAATCTTGGTGTCTAAACATACATTTGCAGGGTCAAGGAATACAATTATACCATTCAGAAAAGCACCAGATAGTTTTTATGAACACCAAAATTGAATGCAACAATATAATTATGACTATCAGGCCCTACTTTAGCCCTGTAGTAGACCTTAGAAATCCATTTCCAAGGTCAAAACAACTTTTTGATATTTTGAATTTAAGAGCTTCTTCCTGGATTCAAATTCCATGGCCTAATTGCCCAAGCTTTATTTCCCCTCCCACCCAGTGCATACCAACTGGGAGGCTCGCCATGTGTATAGCTGTCTATAGTCATAAGCATGTAAAAGCATGTAAACTGTAAAAGTGTAGGGATTCATATCCAGTTAGCACATTGGATGTAATGCTATATAGGACATGACGCAAACAACAACAGCTTTAGGTCAACAACAGCTTTAGATGCTATCTATTGTATTTGACCATTTTTTCTCTATATCTAGATCTATGTTCATGCAAATGTAAACCCAAACAAAAAACTACCTTTGTGCAAGATTGATAGTATAGGCATTATCATGCTTGATCACATCACTCAAGATTATTGCAGCAGCCACCCTGACATGTGCACAATGCTGTACACCGCAATCCAGATTTAAAACATTTACACCTCCCTTTGCATGCTTTCATGCAGGTGCAGTGAAGCATAAGTGCACAGGATGTGCTAGCATCTGCCAAGTCTGTCCAATATGGGGCCCATGTCTTCAGGTGCCCATTCCATTCCCGACCATATTGTGCAGGATCTGGCAGATACAATTGCTTCTTCAAAGCTTGGTGCCAAATGAAAACTGACACAAGGATTGTTCTTTTCACATGCTGGTACAAGGCTGCTTTTGTTGGTGGGATACTTTCTAGAGACCTAAGTCTATGAGTGAACATGAGACATCGTGCTTCATTGACAGTTGCACAGAAGCCGTTCTTACTATACATGAGCACTGTAAATTGCTCAAGGTGCTGCATGTGGCAAGAATTCTCTATCAGTTCTTGTGGATTATCAATTAGGCTGATCATAGTTTCAGTTACTTCTGGGAAGTTCATCCAAGCTTTCCAGCCTGATTTCTTCCCAATGCCTAGCATGCTGGATGTCATGTCACAACCTGTAAAGGCATGGAAGAATGGTAGAGCCTTGCACTTATCAGGTCCAAGCAGCAAATAGAGTTCATATACTGGAACATCTGTGTATGCTTTGCCACTTCCAAAACCAATCCACAACTCATTAAGCCCCAGACTTTGTAATTCTGCAAAAAAGTGAACAGACAATACAATAACATCAGAGTCAACTGTTGGGAGGAAAGCATTTTTATGACCATGAAGGACAGCATGGTGCAGGTGTAGCATCATATGAGTGTCTGCTTCCTCATGGTCAGATGGAGCGATGTCACATGAGTTTAACATCTTGTTGGACATCACAACTTCACCTTTTGTTGTAAATAGAGAGTACTCAGATGTTGAGGTAACATTTATCAGCTCATCGGATAGAAATCCGAACAATTCCTCTTTGTTCTCACAGACTTTCAGAAATTGCTGCCAATCTTTTCCTTTGGGGATGGGGACCATTTCGGAAACTCGCATCAGTCGAGCAGCTGTTCCACCAAGATGTTTCACTCTTGTTTGATTCTTTAAACTATCGTGAGGCTAACAATCCCAGACTGCATCAATTCTTGTGGTACATGAGTTCATTTGGCTTTCCATGAATGGCAGGAGGTGGATTGCAGCATATTCACCAAACACATTTGCTCGCTGTGGTTTTATGATATGAACTACAGCAGGAATATCTAAGATGACAACGGAAGCATTTTTGACACTTGGATTTCTACTGTGTGCAGGCATACCTGGCAAGCAGCCAAGAATCTGTGATTTACTTCCAGCTCGCAACTTGCCTTTATTGGATAAAGAAGGTGGTTCTCTTGCATTTTCATGCATGAAAAAATTATCCATGTTTGATTCAGGGCGAGCTTGAAGAGAAACAAACATTTGTGTTACAACTGCTGCAGAAGCTTTAATTGAGGTGAGTTTGTCTGTGCCTTTTTTCAAATTCACTGCAGGTCGCTGGAGGAATGTATAAAGATTTGCCTTTGGGATGACATCAGACAGTGGTGTTGTACAATCCTCAATCTGCTCCTTTACAAACTTGAATACATTGCTTTTCCAAGTGTTGGCAACTCTACACTTGCTAACCTCAGGGTCCATATATTCACCTGTGTCCAGTGTCACCAGGTGATTGCTTGTCTCTCCATAAGGGTTGACAATTATCCCCTGATCCACAAGCTCAAGAAGAGAGTTAAGGTTAAGGAATCTTTGCTGCTCAGCTACAGAGCTTTCTGGGTGTTCAATGCCATTTGATTGTATCATATTGATGCTTGAATATTCAAACTCTTCAATGATTCGAAGAACTTCTGGCTTTGAAAGCTCAATGATGATTTTTTCTTCTGTTTGGCCATAAAGACCTTTGGGACCACTGTCTTCTTTAAGCAGCTTAATGCTGTGTTCTTAACTTTGGTCAAGGCCCATGAGTCTAAATTCCTTTTCACTTCGCTGGACCACAAAGTGACCCTTCATGAAGTTGGCATGTCGATGAGGAAGCTGATTCATGTCCCGTAGAAATACTGGAGCCCACCTAGAATAATTTGTGCCCTAGAGCAAAGAAGTATGGACAGAAATCATCAATAGCAGCCAGTGTTCCAAGCCAGTTGCCGAGCCGCTGGTTATGAACAAAACAGCAGCTTGTCAAAAGAAATTCCCACACTACTTTTCCCCAATAGCATGCTGTTGGAGATTCAGAAAGAAGTTTGTCCTCCCACATTTCAAATGAATCAAGAGGTGCAGGTTGTTCACAGTACTTATCATAGGCCTGTTTTCTCAGTATTTCAAGCCAGGCCAAGGTGAGAAGATATGCTTGGCATGTTCTTTTAACATGTTTTCCACCAAGCAGAGATGCTGCCATCCCAGGTGTAAATAATTTTTGCTAGGTGAAACATTCTCTCCCAGCCTGAACCACCCATCAACTTGCCTCTGGCTTCTTGTGTGCACATTTCTAGGTGGAGAAAACCAATCATGCAGACCATTTGTTGCTCACCAAGCTCATCTGCAAAAAGTAACTGACATCTTTTCTGTCGAGCATACAAGGGGCAGTCACCTTCAATAACAGGTATTTGGCCAGGATTTACATAAGAAATAGCTTTTTTGGCAACAAGCATGGCATGTCTCTGCATACTCAGTGTGTCTGCCTTTTCTTCACTGAATACAGGGAACACTCCAATAACTGCACGGGGCTTGACATCTTCCTTTTCCTGGCACTTAGAAAAGAAACCTGAAAAGGTAACAGGTACCTCATCCAACTGCCACTTGTTATCAACCTTATCCTTTTTGCTAATGCCCAAGACATGGTTCAACCATGCTCCCTCCTCTATACCCACACATGCATTTCTAGCTGGCTGCCCACCAACTTCTGGAATAGATTCAAGATCTCCCCCAATGTCTTCAACAAAAGGGACCACCACAAATTCATCAGGTAGTTCAATAGGAGTGTCTTCTGAAAGATCCAAAGCCAGTAGTAGAGGATCAGTACCTGTATTGTCCATCTGCAGATGACCAATCAATGTGATAGATGTGCCATGCATAACTGTTCTATCAGAGACATCAATATTGTCAGTAGTCACTGTCGAGAAAATGCCCCGTTTGCAGTTGGTTGGCACTACAACACCCTCATCTTTGAACCTCTTTGACACTGCATGTGCAAGGGTTCTCCTTATATCCATAATGCGACCATAGGAAACACTAAGTCCTAGTTGATGAAACTCTCTGATAAGATTTTTCAAATGATCATGAGCATGTAACTTCAAGCCCATATACAGAGGCACTGGTGTTTCCCTATCACGCACCTGATATAGGTTCTGAGCATTGGTATTGTATTTTGTTGCATTACTTATTAACCCATTGAGGACGGGGGCAGTTTACACATATTTTGTCTGGCTGACGGGGGCCCTTTTCCCCATTTTTGGGCTTCAGGACGGGTGTTTAACATGCGATTTAGGGTTTAAAAACACTTTAAGAATATTTTCTTCAAATAATATGTGTCATATGTACATGGTTTAATAGGTGTAAACAGTTATTGATCATATTTTTTCATAATTTCTAGAATTTGGTCTTCAATAATTAAAATAATGGGTCTCAATTGGGTGCAATATGGCGGCAACCTTGCTCCAAATTCCCTTTCCAGCATTTACGTATGTTAGTTATGACGTCATCAATATTGTCTCCATGACAACATACCTATAAAAATATTTCTAGTGTGTTTGTATACATATATTTTAAATTTCATCAAAATCCGTTAATTTTTTATTAAGTTATGCCCCCTTTAATTTATATGAAAAATTGATGCCTTGAGGCATCACCCCGTCCCCTGAGCCAAATTATGTGTGATGCCTTGAGGCATCAGCCCGTCCCCTGAGCCATTTTGATGTTGATGCCTTGAGGCATCAGCCCATCCTCAATGGGTTAACAACTGAGAAAGAGTGCAAGCCACACGAGTCCTACCACTAACAGACTCATGGTCTCCAGTATTTTGGAAACTAGATGTGCCCTCAAGCAAGACACGCAGAAGGGTCATTAGTGAATTTGGTACTGGCTTACTTAAGCATTGAGAGGAGAATGATCCAGTGAAAGGGGCTTGAGATAAAAGTATGTGCTTTCGCAAAAGAAGCCCAACATCCACTATATTTTTTACCTCTTCTTCAGAGACTCCCTGTGTCACAGATTCGGACAATAAAGAGCCTGCTTTAGTTTTAGTTGAGAGCAGCACATCTCTCCCTTTGGTGAAGGCCTGCCACTCACCACCCAATTTCTGCAGTAAATGTTCTTTAAATCTAGTGGGATGTATTTCTCCCGTTGGCCCATCAGAACCAACCTGTAGTAGCCTTTGACTGTACAGCTATCTAAGGTCTGCTAGCTTTACCACACTTTCATTATATTGGATAAATGCAATCAGCTCAGCCATAACAAGTGGGTCACATGGTGCTGCTGTAGTTTTAGTCTCATTTGACTTTTTTGATTTGGCAGCTTGTGCTTCATTTGCTAGTTTGCAGTAGCACGTTTTGTGATAGAACAAATCCCCAGCAGTAGCATCAAATGCTGCATTGACACGGGCATAGACAACCCAGTTTTGAGCATCCTTTGCCATCTCTTTCAGGCTATTACCATGAGACATAGCTTTGCTGATTGGCTCTATGCTGTCCTCATACAGGTGGCAGTAAACACACTGTGGTCGTGTTCTATCACAATTTGCTTCAAAACTTCTCCAAGTCCTTTTTGGGCTACATTTGGAAAAAGAATTTGAAGAAGCTTCCATCTCATCCTTTGCCCTTTTTTTTCAATTTCCGCTCTACAATGTGTGTACGTATATTGTCACGACATGTCTTATGATACACTGCCTTGTTGTTCTGCAGTGATTTGGAAATACATTCTTCTCCCTCTCCTATAAGACACTGCTGTGTCATACAATATGGGAGCATCACATTATTAGAAAGAAAATGAGTAAGGTCCTTTTCAATTGTTTCGTAAGTTTGATAGTAAGACACCTTTGTATATGGACACAGCAACTTCTTAGATGTTTCTGAGTGACAAAAACAACAAAGTGCCCAATCAGTTTTCAACCTCCCCTGTAAAGGATTATCCCCCATTTTTTAAGTCACCTGCCTGCCACAGAAAAGGTGTGACTTTTTTATTGAAACCATGCATACAACACTACTTAACTTAGCAATGTTCACAGTTCAAAACCTAAGAAGTGGAAAATTAATTTTTAGACAATAGATAAAAATAATATTTTTTTGTGAGATACAATATCACAATGACATGAACATTTGGCTTAATTACCTAATTAAATATTAAATATATATCTGACAATGATAATCAGCAAATTGTCATTGACTTTACAATTTGTTACTGAAGAGAGTATGCTCTATATGTCTTGGTTATATGATTGAAAATTGAAAGAGCAAATTGCAGAATACACTATTACTGACACATTCTGGGTGAATAGTCCTCTGAATGAGAATTTCTAATTAATAGAACATGTGATATCTAATTCAGAATACTGTCTTGTAGTCTGAAAGATTCACAGATTCAAATTTATTGAGATATTAGGTAATGATAACTGCTCAAGTCAAAACAGAGGATAACCAAATATTATTAATCATGTAAACTCTCCAGATAGGGAGCTGAGAGGGAGGCAGTTTATGATCATATCCAGGAAATAGAGATAGAGAAGGGAGACTCCAGATAGGGACTGGTACAATTTTATCAAATCTGGGAGGATTAAGATCATCTGATACCAGGTTCTACATTTTTTATTTAAAAAAAAAACTCCCAAAAGTACTAAAATATATTGAGGTATGATTTATCATGTCAGACAATTCCAAATAAGTAATGTGTAAGATGTCATAAGTTGAGAAGGGAATTTTGATTGAGAGTTATAGGCCTGTATGTCCGATTTTCACAACTGGTAGTCATTTGGGTTTTTGAGCAATAACAGGGTAAAAATTAGGACAGATTTAAAAGTAAAGAGACTGGCTGGGTAAAACGTCTCAAAATCTATCTTTGGAACCAAACTTTCATTGTAGTCAAGGAAATCTGTGTTTTGACCCAAAACAAATTGCAAAAGAATTTATTTTTGTGGGATCCTCTTCCACAAACATACCCTTTTAATGTGTCAAAAGTTTACCAAAGTTTGCAGCGGGGAAAGTTCCTAAGATCGCCACTAGGGGACCCAACTTTCACATTTACTTTTATCGCTCAATAAACATATTTTCTGCAGCTTAACTAACATTAAACTAATAAAACTAGACAAGATTTCCTATTTCTTGAGCTATAGAGCATGCATATCTACCGATAATCAATAAAGTTTTAGCAATTTTAATATTTGCATAAAATCGTTAATTAGGTCACAGCTATCTTAAATGATCTACATTCACGGTAGCGAACAGGTAAAGAGCTTCGCTCATATGAAATTGATTAAAACCTGTAACATGGTCTTTCATATAAGATGCAGCACATAGTTCTCATATTTATATCTATTTTTTTATGATTTTATTTATGATATAATGTGTAATACATTTTTTGTAGTTAGTAGTTTTGTAGTAGTTAGTCTCAAAATCGTAGAAAAATTGACATAAAAAAAAGGCAAGAGTATAGGATCATATTACACTAAATATTGTTATCATAATATATCTAATTACTATCGAAATCTGAAGGAATAGACCAGCTTTTGAAAGTGAAAAAAGAGAATGATTAAAATAAACCTACTTTGACCTTGCAAGTGAATTGGAAGGTAAAAATTTCTTCAAAGGGGAAATCGGCCATGGAATTTTAATCCAGGACTCAATAAATCTCTCTAAATTAAAAAATCAAAAAGTTACTTTTGCCCTTGAAAATGGATGTCTGAGCTCCAGGGCTTGAGTAGGGCCTGATAGACATTTTGTCACTTACAATTTTGGTGTTCATAAAAACTGTCTGGTGCTTTTCTGAATGGTATAATTGTATACCTTGACCCTGAAAATGTATGTTTAGTCACCAAGATTGTGATCCTAAGTGTCTTAGAAGCTGAGATATTGGTAGATATAGGTTTTTTCATGATGGCGTCAGGGAAAATCCAAGATGGCCGCCATAAAGAATCAGAAGGAAGAAGTTCCTATGAACAATAAAAAGCTAAGGCAGTGTGTAGCATGTAAGCAAAATTTGGCATTCATATTTTAAATGTCCACTTCTGTCTCAAATATGGCCTTAAGCTGCCTCACAATGATAGGAGCAGAGATATGACCTTGTCTTCTATCATTTGCCGTCATGTTGAATTTTGACCTTGAAAATGACCTTGACAGAGGAAAATGACTTCAGAAATAGACTCTGCATACTCTAAAACATAGAAAACCTAGTATCATACATGAATATGGTGTTTACAGGAGCTGAAATATGTCTTTTTTTTCACAGTGGCAGGCAAATTTGAATTTTGACCTTGAAATGACCTTGAAACCCAAAAATAACTTCAGAAATGGATTCTCCATACTCATAAACATAAAAAAAGAGGTATTACACTTGAAGATGCAGTCAGCAGAAGCTGAGATACGGCGTATTTAAAATTGGTGGCGGCCATTTTGAATTTTGCAGCTACCGGCCACCAGGGGTGTCCGCCAACTTGTAGCAGATAGTTTTTGAAAATCTCATAGCCTATTCTAACACCATGCCAAATTTCAAGAAGGTATCACCATTTGCACGATTCGTCACAAAATTGAGGAATTCCTCCCCAGCTAGAAGGGGTACTGTTCGCAAGACAAAAAGGCAACCTCGTAAAAGAACGAAGGGCGTCCAAAAAAAGAGAAAAAAGATCCCGAAAAAACGAGTAACCAAAAAAAGAGCAACCAAAAAAACTTCTGGGAAACGAAAATTTAGACGATAATATTAATAATAATGTCGGCCTCCACATACATATTGAGCAATGCTGATGAGGGAATGACTAAGCGCATGGATATTTTTAATCTGCCTGAGGTCGACACTTCTGTTAGAGAGGTGGACATAGTCAAATTTAAACCCACAAGCGTCATATCGGGAGACTCACCCATTTCCTTCCATGTTCCAAACACCTCTGGTGACTCAATAGACCTACAAAAAATAAGGATAGCTGCAACGTTGGAAATTCACGAATAAATAAAACCAACCATCGACGATGTTACCTTGGTCAACAATGCTTCGGTGTCCATGTTTTCTAGACTGGACATTGCACTCCAGCAAACTCAAGTCAACTCATCCCTTTCGACTAACTGGGCCTATAAATCTTACATTGACAGGCTTTTGAGCTATGGCCTTTCGGATACTATGAACTGGTTCTCGGCCACTGGCTTCACAAAAGATTTAGCAGGGAGCTTGGATGAGCATGTATCATTAGAAGCTCTGAATTCGGGTTTGAACGAGCGCCACTCTTGGACGGCCGGGGGAAAATCGGTTCAATTGCTCACGTCCCTATGCAGTGACATTACTGAGCAGGAAAGATTGCTCGTCAACGGTGTTCCTATCAATATTACTCTGTATCAATCGACAGACGCCTTTAGGTTGCTTTACGATCCCGGCGCTCAAACGTATTCACTGACTCCTAAAATGGCTCCTGCTCAAAAGTCAAAAAAGACCAAGACGGGTGAGAGTGGAGGAGGAGGGGATGGTTCTACTTTTCCCACAACACCTCCCACAACACCTCCACCCCCAGCAAAACCCAAAAGCTTTTTCGCTTCACATCAAGGACATTACTCTCCTTGTGCCTTTTGTTAAAGTCAACAAGGGTCTATTGCAAGTCCAAAGTAAGCGCATTGAAAAGTCACCTGCCCTCTACCCCATCAATCGCTCTGAGATCCGAACATTCAACATCCCAGCTGGTAACCTGTCCTTTTCTGAAAGTCACTTGTTTGGTGATTTGGTACCCGGAGAGTTGATTGTGGGATTTGTGTCTGGAAAGGCATTTTACGGAGACCCAACACGAAACCCGTTTAATTTCCAATCATTTAATTTATCTCGCATCAGTTTCGAGGTGAATGGTAAATCGGTGCCGGGACAGCCACTGGAGTTGGACTTTAAGAACAAACAAGTGACACGAGCCTACGCGCACATTTTTGAGAGTCGCGATCCCTCTCAACACGAGAAGCCTAATCTGACCTTGTCCGATTTCTTAGGAGGCTATACTCTTTATGTGTTTAATATAAAACACTTTAGAGGAGAGCCTCTCCTTTCCACAATTAATCGAGGCAACACACGCTTGGCGGTGTCCTTCTCGGAGAAGCTAACAGAACCAGTCTCGTGCATTGTCTATGGAAAGTCGCCAGCTCTGGTCAAAATCGACTCGACTCGACAGGTCTATTACGAAAGCTAAAACATGGACCAAAGCAAGGGAATGAGTTCTTTAGACATAGATCAATGTTTAAAATCAGTCAAAGGCTACCAAGGCGCAATGTCTTTTGAGGAGATACCATTTGGAAAAATGCTAACCGGAGAAAGGTTTTATGTTGTTAATACAGCTAGACTGTCATTGTCACAAAATGTTATTGGACACTGGACTGTTATATATATTTCAAAGAATAATACTTTTGTAGAGTTTTTTGACTCGATGGGTAAAGATCCGGGTTATTACCACCGGGAAATGTTACAATTCTGTATAGACAATGGCGAGAAATACAAGTACAGCTCTAAAAAGCTTCAATGTAGTGATTCTGCCCTTTGTGGACAGTTTTCGACAGTGTACTGCTTTTTAAAAAGCAAAGAAAATATGTCAATTGAAAACTTTATCGCATTGTTTACTGAAGACTGTAAACAGAATGAAAAAAAGATTGAATTTTGGAATAAATGCAGATAAAACATATATATTTTGTTTTCGTTGTTACTTACCCTTGTTACAAAGACGTTTCGTTGTCTTTTTCATACAAGACAACCTCCTCGGAAGGGGAGTATCGGACGTTAAAAAAAAGGGGGGTGGAAGGGATATTGCTATTTATAGATCTTCTTTTTTTCCTCCAAATTAAAATGCCTGCGATAATTATAATGATAATGATAATGATTAAAATAGAGCCAGAGGTCATTCCCACAATAAAATTGGTATTATTAGGTAATGGTTTGTCGTGAGGGAGTGGAGTTGTAATATTTTCTGAGGAATTGGTGGGTGTTACAGTTGATGAAGGGAAAATGGCGGTGGAGGAGGCGGAGGAGGAGGAGGAGGATTGCTCAGCTGTGGTTGATGGTCTTGTCGATGGCGTGGTTAATGGGCTGGTTGTAGAAGGTTCAGTGGGCAGAAGGCTGGTGGTAGTTGTTGTTGTTGTTGTTGCCCTTGTTGTTGTTGTTGTTGTTGTTGCCCTTGTCCTTGTTGTTGCCCTTGTTGTTGTTGTTGCAGGCACGGAAGAAGAAGAAGAAGAAGAAGAAGAGGAGGAGGAAGAAGGAGGAGGAGAAGGAGATATAATAATACAATCAGTTATAATTTCATAATCCGTCGGTGGTGGTGGGAGAGAAGAACAATTAAAGTCTATTGTGACTCGCTGAGATCCAAAATTCTTATATTTTTGTAATCACTGGCAAATTTCTCTTCAAAATTTATAATGTGGCATTTGCGGAATATAAACTCCTCCATCCCGCCTGCAAATTTACATTCTGCGAGTGGGTTTATATCCCTACTACACTCAACTCTCCTTTCTTCATTGAAACACTTGCAAAAGCGCCCAAGTTGACAGCACTCAGTGACACCACAATAATAGAATGTGTCAACGCAATGGAGAAATAAAAACAGATCAATGATGCAACGTGCCGTCTTCATGGTTATTTTTCTGATTTGACATTGTTGTTGTTCTTCTTATTATTCAATGTGAGACTAATAGACTTTCAAAACACTCGTAAGATTTTATATGGCAATGCAGACCTACACAATCCACTTATCGATCAATAGTTTGAACTTTAATAATCTTACATCAGCTAAGAACTACTCCATCAAACCCATTTTGATTCTTTCTATTGTCTAAGACATTTAACGTCAATCAATCCTAATCAATCCTAATCAATGAAACAAAGCAAAATACTTGACCGATATCAAAAGGTTCCTTCTACACTGGGCAAAGGGTAGTCGTCACGACCGCTGCCACCGCCGCCGCCGCCATTTTGTTAGACCCCACACGGTAGTCCACATCTTTCCTTTGTCGCGGTGAAAATAAGCTTAAGCCGACATCCTTTCCCTCTCCTTTGAAGGCTATTTGCTGTGATATTGACTCACAAGAGATAATCTGTGCTCTTGTTTAACTTTGGGGGAAAGCAACAAACAAAATTCCTTGTTACAACGTCCCACATGCTGTAATGGCCGCCGAGATGAAAGCTGATACGGGGCGAAAGGTGTTTATAAATGGCTATTTTCATATTTAGACCCCTCATCGGAGGGAAAAGACGCGGACAAATACATATTGATTTTATAAGACGACATAAAGCCCTTATTTAATACGTATTAAGCCTTTAGTTAAATCAAATCTCTGTGGTTCCCTGGTGGCGCTTTTTGTAACAACTATCCCTCCCGCGCTACACTGTGGCTTTTCATTTCTACCGTTGCGTAGGGTCATAGACTGTCTATACAAGCAAAATACACGTCTAAAATGCACCCGTTTATAAAGCAGATTGGTAGAAAATAGGTATTGATAAATGAAAAGCATTTAAAAGAGATAAATAAAGACGCAATGGACTTTGTTATCCGTCTCGGTATAAATCCGGTAATCAGCCATGACCTCGTATGGTGCGATTTGCTTGAATGCAAGTTTAAACGTCTTGAGATAACATTATGAAAAATCAATAAGGTTGTCAATCAAATAGATTTAGGCTCAAACGTAAAATTATGACTACGATTTTAATGTAAGGTCTAATGTTTACATATCAAGGTCAGTGTTGTGCAGGACTGTATTCCTCCCAAAATACGCCAAAATACCATATCGCACCATCGCCATATACCACCTTCGCCTCATCACCATAGATCACCACCATTCTTCGCCATTATTCTTTTTCTTGGCTCATCAGCTTGAGGAATGAGGATCATCCTCCTTCTCCCCATCACGATCATCATCATCATCATCATCCTTCATCTTCCCCTTTCGTTGGCAACTAATATATGCTCGCCCTGCACTTGCCACCTGTTGAGGAGCGAGGTTAGGTGTGACAAAGTGAACGTCGGAACGATAGTCAGAGAAAGCACCGACCTTTTGTGGGTAAAAAGCCTTATAATAGGAAGAGTTACTGGAGCTACCTTAGACAGAGAAACCTTTAGGGACATAAACATCAAGTTTCCTAACCTGTCTAAGGTAGCTTTTACCCACATTAGGTCGGTGGTTTGCTCTGACTTGGGCTACATTAGATCACCACGTATTATTTCTTCATGCCCTAAGGTAATTATAATTTAATTATTTTATTTATCGATATTGATATTGTACATAAAATATCAATGGGGGGAAACTACATTAAACTACATTATAAAGCCCTTCATTTGTCTCTCTCTCAGCTCTCGCTTAGCTAGGGGTATGTAGCTACATGTTGACATAGTATCAGTTGCTCCTGCAGCAGCAACAGGTATATTTGATTATTTGCAGAGCAAATATATTAGTGTGTGTGTGTGTGTGTGGCTATCAACATGCTTTTGTACAGGGGAGAGAGTTATTTAGTTATTTATTTATTTATTTATTTTTTAACAGATCGCACCAACCCCCACCACCACCTCCACTACCATCACCACCACCGCCTCCGTCACCACCCAGGAGGAAGAGGTCTCTACCCAGGAGGAAGAGGTCTCTACTCAGGAGGAAGAGCTGACGACGACCACCGACCAATCTCCAGTCACCACCACCACCACCACCCAGGAGGAAGAGGTCTCTACCCAGGACGAAGAAGAAGAAGAAGAAGAGCTGACGACGACCCCCACCACCACTACCACCACCACCACCACCACCCCCACCCCCACCTCCACCACAGCCCAATATCCAGTCACCACCAATGAGGACGACTACCAAGAGCTAACTACTGAGCAAAACCTCGAAGAGCTAATCGACGAATCGACCACAAAAGATGGAAGGAATAATAACGATGGAGGAACAGGCGCCATTCCTGAGGATAGACATCAACATTCACTTTCCTCAGGAATGTCATCTGTTCCTCCGGACGGACTTTCGGGGGGAAGTGATGAGGGAGGTAAGGCAAGGGACAATGGGGGCCTTCGTCGACCAGAGGGGAGGGGTGCTGCGCCTCATCATAGCGGGGGGAGGGCAGCACCTCTTTCTCCAGTGGACAAGCTTACAAAATTGGTGAGAAAAAAAAAGTTATTTTTAATTTTTTCCAACATTATTTGCAATTTTCATGCTGTTTTTTTGTATTCATTCCAAATAAACTTGTATATAAACTCGTATTTTAAGTCATGTATTATATATGGATTATTTTTTTATTTTTTCAGACCAAGAAAGTGGATCGTTTCATCCTGAGCGGCAAGAAGATCGCCACCAAAACAGCCAATGTTCTAACTAAGGTAAGCTATTCTCACCACCACCACCACCACCACCTCCACTCCTCTCCTCTCCTCTCCTCTCCTCTCCTCTCATAAAGTCATGCTTTAGTGCACATGACCCCCCAACATAAAAGGACCACTTTTCACTATGTATAAGCGGGAGATATTCGTGGCCGAGCTGGTTTGGGCGCTGGGTAAATGCTTAGGAAAAGACTTAGTCTCAGGGTCGGCGGTTCGCAGCCCCCATCTTCCCTCTTCAAAAGCGGGGTTGCTTGCTCCGTCGGGAGGTATCACATGAGTTGATGAAAAATTCTGCTTATAACTAAACGGGCACAGTTTGCATGGAACTTCCCCCCACCCTCAGAGCTTGGCTCACATTGGAACAAGCGACGACCAGAGGTATTATCTGGATGCTCGCATTGGAACCGACGATCAGAGGTATTATCGGGGCAGTTACCACTACCAGAGGTATTATCTGGCTTGATGCAATTGGCTGTTCTGTACTTTGTAAGAATTCTCCCCCATCAGCTCACCTCATTGGGACTGTATCGAAAAATTACTGTGGCTCACCGCCAAATTCCATATACAGCATTGAAATTAATAGACTTTGTCAATGCGCTGGTTGTGGGTTCATCTAGGGTGAGGATACCGCAGTTCATAAAAGTTCATAGAAGTTCATAGTTAAGAGAAGGATCCAGATTCCTAACAATTCCTACCCCAAAACAACTAGGCCACGAAAATCTCCTTTTGAGTTTGTTTAAACAAGGCTTAGTATAAAGCCAACTTTTAACGCAGTCTAAGAAGGGAGAATTGTATGGCTTAGTCGGTAAGGCCAGGTAGGTAAGTCGGTAAGTCGGTAAGGTCAGGTAGGCACGAGAAAGTCCTCCTCCTCACTGTTGTGGGTTCGCGCCCTGTCTCTCTCCCCTAAAAAAGTGGGCACAAACCGCTGCATTCGCATTGTGTTGATAAGGGCGTAAAGCAACTAAGCTCACTCACCGCTGCATTCACCTTCGCCCACTATCAGATTGAAAGATAGAAATGGGGAGTCGGTGATTGTACATTGTACCTGTACATTGTTCTTACCTTGACAGTAAGAAGCGGACTGTGAAAATGGCTGGTAGACCTCAGATAGAGTGGTGTCTAAATCCAGACGAGACCCTTAATGTGCTTCATCAGCGATTATAATAAAGAGTGAAAATATGAAAATCACACTTTCAGAAGTACGTACGCAGTCGTCGTTCCAATCCTCTGGTTCTGTGACTGGTGCGTGGTGCTCTCTCTTCGCAGCTCAACAAGTCATTTCTCTCCTGTATGAATTGCACTGTGATACAAGCACTTTGAATCAATCAAAGCCAATCAATCTTAATAATTGATGCAATTAAAAAAATTGTTCACTTGTGACTTGGCAATATGTGCAACGTTCTACCATCAAGTCTTAATTGAATTAATTCCTTACTCATAGAGTAGGCCAAAAAAATTGTCCACTTCATTGCTTCATTGCTGGCATTGCAGACAAAATTCTGTATGATGAGCCCCTTTGGCGGATTCCTCGACTTGCCTTGGCAAAGAAGCGTCAGAAAAAATACTAAGCCATACAAATCTCCCTTTTATTTAACGCTGTGTCTTATATTCTTATATTCTATAATTTCAGAAAGACGGACCTAGCCTTGCGGACATTAAAAACTTACTGGGCGAAGTGAAGGGGGAAATCGAAGACGTCAAGGACGAGGTCGAGGAAGTAAAAGAGGAGGTCGAAGAGGAGGACTCCTCATGGTCTCTCTTCACATCTACCGGATCTTTTCTTACTTCTCTTTTTGGTATATTTTTTTACTTTTTCGGCGTTTTTCTATACTACAAAAAAAAACTTCAAAAAGCTAAAAAACAAAAAGAACCTAAAACAATAGAAATGGAAAATTACGTTCATTCTAATTTACGGCGCACCCTTTTGGACCCAACCCTCTGCTCTCCCTTATTGAATGAACAAAATGAAAATATTTTTAAAGAACTAGTCTATTCGACCATTCGCAAAAGTATCCAAAATAGAATGTTTCCCGGTGGACGCACCTCATTAACCACCCCTTATAATCCTAAAGTCACCCGCTCTCGCCCTATTTTAGACCACGGTGCGTCCTTCATCGACACATTTACAAACTCGGGAACAGACCTTTATGAAGACCCCATGCCATCCTTCTCCGCTCCCCGTTTAGACCAAAAGCAGCTTAGAAAAATGATTCCCAAATTGACCGATTTGACCCCCTCACCACCACCACCACCACCACACGAGCAAGAAACATCCTTTATCACCACCCCCGAAATTCACTCCACCCCGCACCTATATGATGACGTTGCTGCTCCCCTAACATACGTTACCCCTCCTCCTACAACTCCTGTCCCTTCCACCTCAACCCCTTTTGGACAAAATTATAAAAAAAAAAAAGCTCCTCCCCCCAAAAAATATTATCCCCCCGGTGAGGATACGCCCAAAACATGTATAGACAAATTTGTATCCTCAGCCTCTTTCCAAATTTCACCCCCAAAATAAAAAGTAAATTCATAAAGGTCTGTTCTCGAGTGTGTGCGCAATATACACATAACACAATAATTCTTTTTTCAAAATTTTATTCAACAAGCATAAACATTCCAACAGCATTCTTTTTGTTCATTAGCTTTTTGTCAAAATTCAAAATTATCATAAGTTATCACTCGACCTCGTCCTTCTACTGTTATTAAAAACAATTCAATTTTTCACAGAGTGCCGACCTCCCAGGTCAATTATAGTTAGACTCAGCATATAACAAGCATAAGATATTTATTCTTACAGTTTTACAACTTCTATTTTGCAGTACATATATTTATTCTGCAGCAGTATATATTATTCTAAGTATTCTAAGTATTCTAAGTATTATCAATGTTATTCATGTGATATTTTGTTACTTGTTGCGCATACAGTGTTATAGCCAACTTATTAGTCTACTTACACATTTATATATATAGTTTTTAGTGTACAGTCTACAGTCTACAGTCTATAGTAAGGTAGCTATGGCAGTATATATTTATGCCATTTTGGAGTGACGACCTCCCAGGTCATGGATAGTTTAACAAGCATATATTACTTTGTCTTAAGCTCTCCATCTCATAAATAAAAGTTCATTATCAAATATATATATATATATATTGGTGTTTAATTCCCTTATTTCAAGTCACTTTTTACTTCTTCTGGAATAGCACTAATATCCGAAAAGGATGCCATGTCTGGTATTTCAGCCCATTTTACCTTGAGCACATGCTCCACAGCACTCAAAGTAATGTCATTAAAGTGTAATAAGTAGTAAGAGGAGGTAGTAATAATCTTGCGTGTGGCCTCTATCAAGTCATTTGAATCTAATGCCAAATGAGCGCAAGATATATCTCGCTTGCTCACACTTCCCAAAAGCACTCCCATACATCCTCCTTCATGAGCTGCTTGCCCGCCGCTGCCTTGCACGCATCCGATACAATTTGCTGCACAAATTTCATTGTAGTCCCTCCTTAGCATAAAGTCATACACAATTCCAATAAGCTCTTCACAGGAGGGGTAAGAACATTCCTCTGATTTTGTCTTTGTCCATGCGTCGGGAAAGTAAGGCTTAACACCCCGCAAAAAATCCTCAGAAGCGTTAATGCAGTTTTGCTCACTCAAATATTTGCTATTGTCAGATGAGTTTAAAATGTCTTTCTCACCATCGTACATATCCCAACTAAAGAGGCGAAATGTTTTAACTCCTGCTGCTGCTGCTGCTGCTGCTGCTGTGGCTGTTGGCTCCCAAATATTTTTCTTTTTGCTAGGGGGTGAAAATGAAAAAGTACTCCCCCCTCTCTTAGGTGCGCAGGCTGCTCTAAATATTCCCCCTGATGTACCCGCAACTCGCCTAGGAGAGGATGGAGCGGGAGAGGCAGAGAAAGCCTTAAATGATCTTGCCAGCTCTCTTGCTTCGTCCAAAGACAAGTTAAACCATGACCAGCCATAAAAGCCATCACCTTCTTCTTTTTTCTTAGAAATGGTCAGGTAATCGTTTCCTTGAAAGTCCTTTTTAATGCACGTCCAGCCATTTCCACAGTCCGCTTCTTTCCCACCTAGGATTTGAGTCATAAAGCCAACAATAACCTCCACTACCGCGAAAGGCATGAATAAATTCCGCATGGAGCCATCAGCTTTGGTTCTGGAAAGTTTAACGTTTTTGGTGCTCTCCCTTTTAAGGGTGACTTTCTCGCTTAGTAAAAGCTCCATGTTTGACGTGTGTTGCGTTCCAAGGTCGATAGTAAACTAATCCTTTTTGATAAAGGTAACACCTATTTATAGGCAACTATATAGGGTCTGAAACAAACTTAACTGCTCGACCAAATCCTGGCGTTTTATAAGGCCCAATGCAAACTTTAATTCTTCCATCATTTGCTTGCATGATTTTAACTCAAAAAAACACTTGGAGCACCATGCTTGGAGTAATTCATTCGCAGGGCGTGCAGACATTGCTCTTATCGATATTTCTTGCTGAATCTCCTCCATTTTATAAAATGGCACTCCCAAATGTATGTCCACAGTTTTCCAGTTGCCGTAAATTCTGGAGGCGATTTGACTCATAATGTCCGGGCACACGGATCCTTTGACTGCGTAATGAGCCATCAAAATCTCACACAGATCACGGCGTTCGCTCTTCTTAAGTGCAAAGTAAAGCTGCTCATATGCTTGCCTCTCAATATTGACGCCTTGGCGCCACAATAAAATCATTCTCAATGGAGCATCATTTTTAAACATTCCACGTATAATTTCATTACACCTCAAAAAGGGTGCCAAAGTAAGCCAGTCAACGCCCAACTGGTCGAATATAAACTTTAATTCAGTCTCAAAAGTTAGATTAGAACTATCTGCTCGATCGAATGCTTCAACTACCCATTGCCATCCAGTACTTGAACTAGAACTTGAACTAGCCATCTTTTCTTCTTTTAAAAGTCCAAAAACCGAGCTATAGGTTTTCCGTAACAGCAGAAACACCGGCTACAGCGAACTGAATTAGGGGGCGTCAAACGATTAGTTAATTCAGCTTTAATGGCAAACAGGTGATGAAGACCACGGTTATTACAGCAGCACGAGGGCTAGGAGGAAAAACACCTTTCACAGACTTCAGCATGGACCCACACAAGCATTCGATCCACTGTCTGTCGGGCTCACCAGGTACCAAAGTTAAGTCTTTTCTCCAACTAGCATTGAACCAATCAGTCTCATTCCACGATGAGTAATTATTCAAATAGATAGCCAAGCTCGTGTGTCTGCATTGAAGACCGGTCTCATCAAAAATAAGAAGCGGAGCTAATTTCATATAGCTCCCTGCTATTACCGATTCCTTGGGTATGTCTTCATTGAAATAGAAAAATGCTCTGTAGCAAATTTCTTCATTTGAAAAGTTCATACACTCAAAAATATATCCCGAGGGTAAATCCACGACGCCGGCAGTTTTTTCAATAATTCTCTCAGCAAACTGATGAGCCAAATGCGTTTTTACCCTGTGTCTAACATTCACAGGAAAAGCCTGCTTAAACAAAAGGTTTATGCCAAGCCAGGGATAAGGAAAAATCCAACGAGTCGAATCCGGTCTTTGTTCAGCTTTTTCCTTGCTCATGGAAGAAATAGAAATATAAAATTTCTTAAATCGAGCCACATTCAGAAAGTTGCTAACCCCTTCAGAAGGCTTTTCAACGACTTTGCGCGATGACAAATAGGGTTTGTCGCCCGCCAAAACTTGAGTGGCCATGTCTTTGCCCATGCCTAGGTCTTTCGGTCAGAGTTTAAGTGCGGAATTTCTTATGTCACGGCCGGACAGCGCACAGACAATGTCAATGAACAAAATTCTTAACTGTCGGCTATGGTATTTATACGTACCCTAAGACCACACCCCATCTCGACATTTTGTCGAGGGTTCTGTCAACAAAAAACGTCTCTTCATTCTCCCCATCGTCATTAGCATATTCAGCCAAAAGGGTGAAACCGTCTAAAAGTAATTCACTTTGAATTAGCCTTCGTCTGCTGTCAGTTCGCGAGGTATTTAGTCCAAAAATTTTATATCCATATCGTGGCATTATGTGTTTCTTCGAGCGGATTCTATATATAGAGGATTTATCACCAGTACCATTTCCACTGCGTCTCATTGTTAATATTCAAATGGATTATATTTCTTCTTTGCATTTATATACTTGTCACATACAAGGCTTGCCGTGTGGAAATTTATTATTCGATTTTAATTTGTGTTAAATTATGCTCAGCACTTTGGATTACGCTCTGGACTTTGGACTAAGTTTGGATTGTGGACTGTGTTTCATGGACTGTACCCTTACTGTAGATTACGCTCAGCACCAAATTGAATTTGTTTGTTGTTTTTTCATTTTTCAGATTATTCAAAGCCTACCCACCAACCAACCAACCAACCAACCAACCAACCCCACTCACTCACTCACTCAGTCACTCAGTCACTCAACAATTACAACCAGCACCACCACCACCAGCACCACCACCACCACCAATTACCCACCACCACCACCAATTACCCACCACCAATTACCCACCACCACCAATAACAACAAGAATTATGGCTGCCAATCGTCACGTTTCCGTTAACATAAGTGTGTCTGAGGGAGCACAAATGCTCCTGAGCCTCAGGGGGGAGGAGTATGTGGAGACCCCCACCTCCCCCGACTCCACCGACCGCCACATGCCTCTGGAGGCTCCCAACTCCCCAACTCAGGTGGGACGAGGAGGAGGAGCGGGAGTGGCAAAGGCGGGAGCAGAGGCAGGAGCAGGAGCAGGAAAAGGAAAAGGAGGAGGGGGAAATAACTGACAAAGAGGGGGAGCAGGAGGAGGAGGAGGAGGAGTAGAGGCAGAACGTGCAAAGGCAGAAAGAGCAGGAGGAAACATCGGAGTCATCGGAGGGGGAAATGGAGGTTGAAAGCTTCTTACCCCCTCTCCTGCTAGTGAACGACGCAACCCAAGCCCCAGACCATCTACATCTTTTAGTCCCCCACCTCTCGACTGCACCCACGACCCATCTCATCCATTTTATGATTACCCTTTCGACCCTAACAATGAAGAAATTATCCGGGAATTGCTTGGGCATGCGGGAGCTGGGGAGGAAGCTAGGTCTGGGGCTGAAGAGGAAGCTAGGGCTGAAGAAGAGGAAACTAGAAATGGAGCTGGAGCTGAACCTAACATCCCCCCGATCAACTTTGTTCGAGAAGTCACCATGCACGATGAGGCTGGGCCCCTGGTAAAGGCAAGGCCAGGCTATTTCGTAAAGATGCATGTGTTCCCCACCGGTGAGCTAAACAAGTTCACCATGACCTTCGAAATAACACCCGAGGCATCCTTCCAAATTACAGCCTCACCGGTGGCACGGACTTGTAATGAGAATGGATATGAAACAACATCCCCATAGCCTGTACATGTGTGTCTCACTATTGTTCCCTTATCAGGGATTAGCAAGGGATTAGCTTGGCCGCCGTGCGCTCGTAGTTCCGGAAAAAACCCACAGAGGGCGCCACTTATGCATGATAGTTTTGCTCACTGCCACCAGGTAGCAGCAGCACCAGAAACGTCTTAACATGGTTTTCCTATGTTTCCTGGTGCCAACGGGGATCCTACTGGTCTTGTATTGAAAGCAGAATTCACTACAATTGTATTTAGACTAAGGTATTCAACAAATCATCAGGTCATTCTTATTGATTATTACAATCATACAAAATATCTAATTGAATAATGCATAATCTATTATAGTCTCGATTTTGTACCGATTGATATCAAGTGTTATTTTCACAGAATTTGTTATACCCAGCTTTAAAATTCGTTAAAGGAAGTCTTTTCATTGTAAAAGCTTAGTGTTTTCTTTAGGTAGGGATCTATGGTTATCTAGTAAGGTTCCTCTTTATGTCTACCCATGGCCAGGCCCTGGGTTATTTCTGTGGTTGTTAGGGAGGGCACTTTTGTACACTTGGTCTCCATTATAAAAATAAACAGAATGTAGACCTTCCGATTATATTCATTCATGATATTTTCCATAGGGATATCTATCGATTTAGAGACACAATTCATATGTGATAAGATTCAATTTAAAAAGGAACCAGTACAGTACACAAGCTTGGGGTATCCCTAGAAAGTCAAGAATTAGATGGATTAAATGAGACGAATAAGATTTATATAGTTAGTGAGGTTTTATTTGCCATAAAACAAATGTTGCCACATATTATGCGACCAGTCACAATGTACATGGCTGATGATCAGGCTATACCTATAAATAAATACTTAATGATCATATGCATTGAGCAAAAGAACAATAATATTATACTACACTATTGATCACTATTAGAGAGATTTTCCTACCAGCAAGTATAATCTAACCACAAAATATAATACAACATGTAATCCTATGAATGGTATATAACATATCAATATATATGGGCACTTCTCATGAAATATCGACAAGGGCCCTATTTACATGTGGAAACAGAATATCAAAGTCTAAGCGTCATATTTCTTTTAATTGATAGAGTAGTTGTAGAACCATATAACTTTAGAAAAGTCAGATAGACATGGCAGCTACTACAGGCCATATTTCTCAGCCACTAGCTGGAATAAAACGTGATGTGGAATGATGCAGTCCCTTCACCAAATGATAGTGAGTGAGTGAAATTGGTTGCTTTACGCCCTTATCAACACTTTGAAGTGTTATATCAAGGGCGGGAGAGCTGAGAGGGAGGCAGTTTATGATCATACCCAGGAAATAGAGATAGAGAAGGGAGAGAGAGACAGAGAAAAGAGACAGAAAGGCACTTTAAGGTCTTACCCAGGACCAAATGATAAAATTGAATAACTATTAGTATTATCATCGCATTGTCATGATATTTGCTGATTGTGACCACCTACACGTGACCACCTTTACGTACCCACACACAAAAAAATCGTAAATAATTTATAAATTTTGAAAAATAAACAGTATCATTTACAATTAATTAGTGAAAAATTCTCCTAATTATCCAAATTTTCTTCCATTTTGAGCCAGACAAATATAAATTCTCTCTGTTTTTACCTTCATTCAGTGCCCATATGCATGTAGTATTGGGTGAAACAGGAGACGGTCGGATAACAAGCTATTTTTTTTTCTAAATCACTCATTATCACGAAATACAGGTCTAGGAACTCTGTCGACGTTTCATGAGAAGTGCCCATATATACCGGAAAATAATCTGACCATTAAACAACGTTTGGTCATTAAACACATAGCCATGTACATATGAGTATGTACATACGCCCTTATCAACACTTTGAAGTGTTATATTAAGGGCGGGAGAGCTGAGAGGTAGGCAGTTTATGATCATACCCAGGAAACAGAGATAGAGAAGAAGGGAGAGAGAGACAGAGAAAAGAGACAGAAAGGTATTCTAGGGATGCAAAGCTATGTGAATAAAGACTTTTAGAACAACTCATTACATCGTCAACGTCAGATCGTCCTCTACTTACTATTGATACATGATACTATGATTGGTTTTATTTACATGCAAAGGGATACTATAAACTTCATTTGACTTTGGCAATTGATTGATTGGTGGTCATTTGCAGATGAGAATTAAAGACATTTCAAAAACAATAACATCACATTTACTACATAAACACGTCACAAATAAGATTAATTCTTACAGCTTTTAAGCACTAAAAATCACTGGCAATTTTGGACAACAGATCTGGACTTCTTCACTTTTATCAATCTAGAACCCGCCTGTGGCTCTGAGAGTTTTCTCATGCTCAGGATCCAGTAAGAGGGATAAATAACGTTGTTTTTTCTTGAAATAACTTAATTTTGAATGGCTTTCTCCTGGCCTCATCCTTGTGATTGGGAAGACTTCCCACCTGGGTAAACGGTTCAACAGTGGTCAATGTTTATGTTCTACAGTTGTTTTCAGAGACTTGGGTTCTCCCTTCTTTTTCTTGGTCCTTACATGACTCCTCTTGTGGCCTCTATGTGTTTAGTGATTCTGGAACCAAGGGGTCCCCCTCTCATGGGAACAGTAGGCATGTCTGAAAAGAATAAAAGTGAGTCATCACCATCCCATAGACTATTTTAAGTTCATGCTGACAGAATAACATTTGCAATATCATATACACCAACTATTCCTATATAACACTATTCCTAAGAATTCCTTTAGAAATATTTCCGAGGTTTGCAATATTTTAACGAATGTTGGTTGCCTACTGGGGAAAATTAATATTATATTTTGTCCCAGCTAGATTGGTATGACTGGAATACAGTTTTGACCATCACAAAGCACACAGTAAGAGTAATCTGACTGTATCAGAGTTGTATATCCAAGACTATTTTTTCTATTGCTGAGGTATGGGATATTTCAATGAATTTTAGTCACCAACCTGGGAAAAAATGTTGACATTTTGACCCATATTGATCAGAATGGCTGAAATACACTTTCAATGATGTTATTTTTTGCTCCATGTTGTTCGAACAGATCTGAGGAAGCAGTACAAATAGCTTTTTAAAACACCTTTCTACTCTTATTGCAAGTGTTTGAAATTAATTAAAGTATTTATGTGAATCTGCAGAAAATGAGTGGCCGTTCCGGTGAAAAATACCATGATTAGAGATACTCATGGGAGCATTACTTGAGAATGAAAGAACCCAGAGAATTAATTTAAATACCATCACAAAGCACACAGTAAGAGTAACCTGACTGTATCAGAGTTCTAAATACAAAAGTAATATTTCTATTACTGAGGTATGGGATATTTCAATGAAAATTATTCACCGAACTGGGGAAAAATATTGAAATTTAACCCATATTGATCAGTATGGCTGAAATACACTTTCAATGATGTTATTTTATGCTCTATGTTGTTCGAACAGATCTGAGGAAGCAGTACGAGTAGCTTTTTAAATCTTGTTTCTACTCTTATTGTAAGTGCTTGAAATTAATTAAAGTATTTATGTGAATCTGCCGAAAATGGGTGGCTGTTATGGTGAAAAATACCATGATTAGAGACACTCATGGGAGCATTACTTGAGAATGAAAGAACCCAGAGAAATGATTTAAATGCCATCACAAAGCTCACAGTAAGAGTAATCTGACTGTATCAGAGTTGTATATCAAAGACTAATAATTCTAATTCTGAGGTATGGGATATTTCAATGAATATTATTCACCGACCTGGGGAAAAATGTGGAAATTTGACCCATATTGATCAGTATGGCTGAAATACACTTTCAATGATGTTATTTTTTGCTCTATGTTGTCCGAACAGATCTGAGGAAGCAGTACAAGTAGCTTTTTAAATCTTGTTTCTACTCTTATTGTAAGTGCTTGAAATTAATTAAAGTATTTATGTGAATCTGCCGAAAATGGGTGGCTGTTATGGTGAAAAATACCATGATTAGAGACACTCATGGGAGCATTACTTGAGAATGAAAGAACCCAGAGAAATGATTTGAATGCCATCACAAAGCTCACAGTAAGAGTAATCTGACTGTATCAGAGTTGTATATCCAAGACTAATAATTCTAATTCTGAGGTATGGGATATTTCAATGAAAAGTATTCACCGACCTGGGGAAAAATGTGGAAATTTGACCCATATTGATCAGTATGGCTGAAATACACTTTCAATGATGTTATTTTTTGCTCTATGTTGTCCGAACAGATCTGAGGAAGCAGTACAAGTAGCTTTTTAAATCTTGTTTCTACTCTTATTGTAAGTGTTTGAAATTAATTTAAGGTGACTCAGTAGTGATTATGTAACGGGGTGCGCGCAACGCCTAGCGTGAGTAGCGGGTTACAACTTTTGCCATTTTTCACGCACCTGTGTGTGTGTGTGTATTCAATATATATGGCAGGGAATATCAGCATTATGCAGATGAAGTATGTATATAATTTAGTCTTGATATAAACTATTCAGCCTGCTGATTTTTGGTGTGTGAGTTAGTATCTACAGTACCTGCATCTATATTAAATTTCATTAAGATTCATGGAGCCGTCTTTGTTCAAATCAAATATTTATCAGGAATTTCATTTTTTCCCCATTTTTTTTTCATAAATAAGTCGTAATATAGAAAAATCTAGCCTGGAAAGCCATCCTGATTTTTTGTGTATGAGTTAGCAAATACTGTATCTACATTCATATTAAATTTTAAAAAAATTCATCAAACAGTTTTTTTTAAAACGCTGATTGTCATCAGCCAAAGTCAATTTTGCTAGTGCCCTATACTGCCACTGGGGGGCTTCCAGGGGGCTAACTCAAGATTTGAGGGAAAAAAAATTATTTGATGATTAGTATATATATGTTGAATGTCTGGGTGAAATTTGATGTCTGAATTCATGTGAGAACCATTTTAAACGAATTATGTTAATAAATCACTCAAATGTAGTAAAATCACTCAAATATGATTTATTATTTCTATCTCCATACCGCTATAGCATGAAAACTAGCCTGGTGACCTATATTTTTTTTTTCAATCAATAATGATTATTTCATGTCAAGTATCACTGGTAAAATTTTTAGAAAAATTCATCAATAAACAAAATCACTACTGAGTCACCTTAAGTATTTATGTGAATCTGCCGAAAATGGGTGGCTGTTATGGTGAAAAATACCATGATTAGAGACACTCATGGGAGCATTACTTGAGAATGAAAGAACCCAGAGAAATGATTTAAATTCCAATCCAAAGCTCACAGTAAGAGTAACCTGACTGTATCAGAGTTCTATATACAAAACTAATATTTCTATTACTGAGGTATGGGATATTTCAATGAAAATTATTCACCGACCTGGGGAAAAATGTGGAAATTTGACCCATATTGATCAGTATGGCTGAAATACACTTTCAATGATGTTATTTTTTGCTCTATGTTGTTCGAACAGATCTGAGGAAGCAGTACAAGTAGCTTTTTAAATCTTGTTTCTACTCTTATTGTAAGTGCTTGAAATTAATTAAAGTATTTATGTGAATCTGCCGAAAATGGGTGGCTGTTATGGTGAAAAATACCATGATTAGAGACACTCATGGGAGCATTACTTGAGAATGAAAGAACCCAGAGAATTCATTTAAATACCATCACAAAGCACACAGTAAGATTAATTCTTTGAGACGAGAATCCGGGTATTTACAGGTGGCGCTACGATCGGCAGCAAAAACTCGGGTGAATACACCAGCTGAGTGCCATAGGCGCTGACGCTAAAATACCTGTTTTCAACTCCTTTGAAACCATACATAAATGGGTCAAATGCTATGAGCATACACGTATATATCAAGTATTGTTCATACATTGCAGTCGCTGGTTCCGTTTTTCCGACAATTGTGTATAATTTAAGAAATCAAGGGGGAAAGTTGGAGATTTTAAGCTTTGTTGCTATGGTCGTCAAGGGTCGGATTCCCCCAAGTACCGGCCCACTGCCTGGCAGTGGGGTGAAAGTAAACAATGGGGGAAATCTCAGCATTACTGTTGATTTTAGGCAAAAATGTTGCGGAAATGTTGCTCATGTTCATTATGAATATATTTTATTATATGGATTTTAATATTATATATGATTAATTGTTCAAAATTGCACAAAATCAGTTCGTTCCTAGAAGTGTGGATGCACTGTCACATGACCAGATGAGCGAGGCCGTCTCAAAGAATCTGACTGTATCAGAGTTTTATATACAAAACTAATATTTCAATTTCTGAGGTATGGGATATTTCAATGAATATTATTCACCGAACTGGGGGAAAATATTGAAATTTGATCCATATTGATCAGTATGGCTGAAATACACTTTCAATGATGTTATTTTTTGCTCTATGTTGTTCGAACAGATCTGAGGAAGCAGTACGAGTAGCTTTTTAAATCTTGTTTCTACTCTTATTGTAAGTGCTTGAAATTAATTAGAACAACTCAGTAAATTTCTCCTCAACCTTTACTACATATGTTAGACACTCCCAACTATTTAAAAAAAACCAGGCCAACAATTATTTGTCATTCATATTTTAAAGTTAAACAAAACTATGTGATATACTCAAAATGGAATAATTTCCACAAAGAAGCACCCAAATTTTGAATCCATAAATATTATCTAGAATAAATTCAATCAGATATCTTTGATTCTGAGACAAATAAACATATATAATTTCACAATATTATGAAACAAGTGACATCTTGTCGTGAGAAAGAGAATTCTTGGATCGATAATTATAGGTGATATGTTAGTTTTATGGTGTATAGTATTCCCGAATAATGTGGGTATAAATTAAAGATAATGCATGAATGGTAATATCCACTACAACCACAATCCTTGCTGACCAAACAGCTTTTGAAGCACATTTCAAAATATTTCTACCTATGACAACCATGACGAAAATGGCTGCTATATTATTCCAAATTGATTATTTTTCTGTTATAACCTTGATATAATCGTTAAGGAACTAATCAGTACAATAATACAATATCTTTAAATTGTTTGTCTAAAATATCAGGAAGCCAAATTTGAATATATTATATATTAAAAGAATACCTCTGGCTCTGGCTCTGCCGAGAAACAATATGAATGTAAAAAAATATAACTTGAAGAGCACAATTTTCCACAATCCTGGCCTTCAATGCCTTGTGGACAACTCAGACAAGTGTCAGCAGTCATAGGCACAGCTGTCGAAATTATGAATACAAAATATTCTAAAATCTAAACCTCTGCCCAGGTAGGATGCGAACTTCTAAAATAAATTATAGCATAATTAAACATGTCGGCGATGACCGCTTTACCGCAATTTGGACGCAGGAATGATACAACTACATGATCGCCAATGGGCTGGCTGGATAGCCCTGATTGTAAGCTTGCCCATGGTATTTTTAGTTAATCTGTAGCCCAAACGAGTCAGAAGTTATATTGAAAACTGTAAGGCATGTTTACTGTGGATACTTGAGTCTTAACTCAATGACTGTACTGTGTAGCCTGTAGTGTAGGTCGGTATAGCGAGCGTGCCTTCACCTAACTCTTTGGACTTAGGCCTAGTCACCAACTCGTTAAAACATTGTTTTTAATTCTGTACATTGCAACCCGAGTCGCACACAGAGATTCGCAAGGTGCGTTGAAACCATCACTCACTGCATCATCTCTGCGGTCCCCCTTCTCCGTGCATTCGCCGCTCTTATAATGCTCTGCCTGTGTGGGGGTCACTGCAGCATAACCAGGAAGCCGTCTGATTCCCTGATGCAGTCCTATACCTACCAATGTAGATATGTAGAACTGCAGTCAGGAATCACACGGCTTCCTGGTTCTACTGCAGTCATTGAAAAGTTCTTTTTCTGGGTATAATGATCGTCATAATTTACATGATTTATTTTGTAATCAGAATAAACCAATCGTATGTGTCAGTACCATGATTAACCTGTGATGGTATATTAAAACCAATAAAAAAAATCTTTTAAAAAAAATATGGTCCCTGTTAGCAATATTGGAACATAACTACAGGGTACATGATAAGGTAATACACCAATTCCTAGGCTATTTCATTAGTCCCTAGATATTTTTCTAGGGTTACTATATTTCTCTACATGGTTCAGAGTTTACATAAATAACCTGACCCCAAACCCTCTGCCACCCCATTGTTCCTTCTCCTTCCAATTAATACCATCAGTTATCCAACCTGGAAAAGTCCCCTCTACTCCTTAAACCCTGAACAAACAGACCATACAAGTTAGGGCGGAAATAGAATCAACAGTCATCCCCTATGTACAAGGCCTAGAAACAAAGGATTCATGGTTTTTGGCGGGAATTATTGGCGTGGATACATCAGATACAATCTTGCAGTCACAGAGGGTAGGTGTCTATATAAGCTGCATACATGTATTGTATATATAGAAGCATACTTGGTAAATTGTGTAAAGTCTGTGCCATTGAGATTCATTTGATTAATTGTGAACATCATATTTTCTTGATACATGCATTTATTCTCTGAAGATATATCAGATTTTCTTATTTCAGCTACACTCTAGGTGATTATGATTATGTGTCTGCATCACACAGGTAAATATCTTTTCTACTCATTGTTCCATTTCATTACATATACTTACTTAACATTACCAAACTTTTGTTCTTTTAGGAGATGAAGAAGTAGAGATGGAAATAACCGGCCCCCACACCACTTACATATGAGTAATTCTCCCAATCGGGAATCATTTGGTTTTCCAGGCCAGGGTGTCTAGAGCCTATTATTTGGGATCATCACACATGATTATAACTATTTCTTTTAAATTCGTGGGCAAAAATAAGGCTGTGGGAACCCCACTTTCAAAGCTCTTATTGCAAAATCTTTGCCGCTATTGTGATAAAAGAGCTGTTTCGGCCTAGAAAATGTATAATAATTATGGAATTTGAATATAATACACAGGCTAATTTAGAAAATATATTACTTCTGCTGATGAAAAATGGTTTCTACACATGCACAGACGTTCATCATTACGAAAAAACAAATATTCATGTAATCATGCATTTGAACCGATCTAGAATTGGAAAATATTGTTTGGGAATATTTGTGTCGACGTTACAACATACATTGACTTCAAAACAATAAAATACCCCAAGAGTAACTAAATATATTAAACTGCATTTAGTTGTGTGGGGAAGATGTATATGTATGTATATTTGTATATATTGTATATTTAGTATTTTTAGATGCTGGTATGAAGAAGTATTGCCACAAGAAAATGATATTCGTGAAGGAATAGGCCACTGCAACAAGAAAATGAAAAACCCAAATGATGAAATGATGACTTTCTGAGGCTGAATAAAAATATAAGTAATAAGCAAAAATAGGAATTAATATTTAATATTGGGTAATACCTGCACCCTGCCCCCCCCCCCCCCCCCCCATTAAATAAGCGCGGTCCAATAGCAGCATGTGTGTGACGTCCGTATAGAGTTTTACTGCAATCAATTGCGTCCTCATGTTGCCGCGGCGACCGCGGTGATGGGATCGCGTCACGACGAGTAACGCTTGCCGCACTGACTGCTGATTCCCGCGATGACTGCTGTGTATTCGCCGCGTTGCAAACTGTGGTTAAAACAGCAGCGGGGTGTGTCGGGAAGTAAAACTTTCCTTACCTGTTGTTGCTGCTATACACGCAAATAGCAGTTAATTTCCAGTTGTTCTCATGACGAATTTGGTCCAATAATTTTGTAAACAAGCCTGGAATCCACTTCCAATCTGCCGCTACTGCTTGGTCTAAAAATGGCGCAGCTATTGTCGCCAGATCTCGCCAGGTGTCGCCAATGGACGTGAGTTTGCAACTGCTACTCACTAGGGGCGCAGGAAGCAGCCGAGACAGACATAGCGCTGAACAAACATTCCCACGAACCAGGTTTCCTATCCATTCTCATTACAAGTCCGTGCCGGTGGGAAATTCAATTTGCATCATTACTAAGCCTGGCAGTCACATCACACAAACCAGGAAAATCTCAGCATCAGAGTGGCGAATGTGGATGAGGGCTCCCTTCTTCCAAATGGAAGACAGGAATAGGGAGTTGGGGGTGTTTTACATGCACATCCCCCTGATCAAATTTACCTGGTATCCAGAAAGCAAAATGTGGTGTATTGCTGACAAAAGTCCAATGTCAGAACGCAAGTTTGTCCTGGATACCTGTACGCGTAAGTTCGGCTCATGCTTCAAGTGGAAGAAGGGGGCCATGGACCTCATCATGGAAAAACGGTGGCCGTAAGTTTTTGTTTTACTCATTTTATTTTTACTTTATTATCTGCTCATTTACACGCCCCGCCCATATCAATTTTACGCAATATATTTTAATAAGTACAAATTATAAATACTTTCTCAATACGTAGCTAATTCACATCCTTTTTTTTCTAGGGAAATCATCCGATATTTTCACCGGTAAATGGTCCCCTTCCTCCACTCGAAGATCTTCATTCGCCTCTCTCTCTTGCAGCATGGTGACTTTTTCGTATTTCATATTTCATACACATTTTCATATCATATCATTCCATATCATTCCATATCATTCCACTAAAATAAATAAACAAATTAAACAACAGGTAAGTTAAAAGTTTATGTTTTATTATTATTATGTGTTTAAGTTATTTTCTTTTTCTATTAGACTTATCGCCATATATAATATGACGAGCGAGCAACATGTACATATATGCCATATATAATATGACAAAAGGTTATATAGCACCACAAAAGCAAGGTAATTCTCAATCATGTATAATCATCAGGATAAGCACCACATAAACAATAATATAATCCTCCTTATAGACGGAAGAAACGCATGCTAGTATATACGTATAAAGGTAGTATATACGTATAAAGGTATATAGTCTTATAGTCCTAAATGGTAGTCCAATTATAGTCCGTAACACAACGTAACACACGCTCCAGGCACAGGCACAGGGACAGGCACTTTCAGGAGGTTCACACCACAGGAGGTTCACACCACAGGAGGTTCACACCACAGGAGGTTCACAGGTTGTGGCGTTCACAGGTTGTGGCGCGTCCACAGACTTAGCTCACCCTGTTAAAAAAAAAAAAAAAATGCCAATGCAATCTAAAGTCAAGTGTTATGCCAATGCAATCTAAAGTCAAGTGTTATAACAATACAATATCAAGTAACAAAGTCTCAACTCACACTCAGGCCTTACAAGAATCCGATGGTTAAAAATCCCATCTATTCTTCTTTCGCAGCCGTTGCGAAATCCAAACAACCATGTTGTCGTCCCATGATATATCGCGTGCGTCCAACCCAACACATAGGGCACTTGGGTTTGGCCGATCATCCCCCCTAAGTAGTGCACCTGGACGTTCAAATTCATCCCATCGAACGTTGCGTTTATATCGTACCGGATACAAACGCGGTATCCATCCTCTGTGATGTGGATCATCAACATTCTGCAAAAAAATAAATTCAATAGGCATCAATAGGTATCAACCAGCGACCAACGCTATCTCACCGAGCCAGCCCCCCGCCGGCGGCCATAGCTCGATTTCAAAAGCATATCTCACGCGAATCTCAAAAAGGGCATATTTCACACGAATCTCAGCTCAAATCAAGTGCATACAAGCCACTAAAGCAACTCCCTTAGTATTCTTGGTATATTCATAAACATGTATCAACACAAATTAAACATGCTAATCAACACTTACTTCAGTTTCTTCGGTTTTAAAGGGGTTGAAGGAAAGGCTCCGCATGTCTGTTGTTAAAAAAAGTCCAAAGATGGCGGACCTAAGCTATTTTTAGCTTTTCAAATGCAGCAATATCTACCTCCAAGTTAATTTCCTCTCTCAATCGCACCCCGAAAGATAAGGCTCGAGCCGGCAAAGGTAGCGCCCAAGCGCCCAAGCGCCCTCGGACGGTGTCAACGCACGACGGCTCCAACACGGGACAACAGCCCACCACCTCATCAGGTCAAGGCAGTGGAAATGAAACAGCTGGATCACCCCAGCGCACCGACCTGAGAACTTTCCCACACCACCCCAGTCCATCTTTTCTCCCCCCCTCTATCCTATATAAATAAAAATGATACCTCTAAATTATTGTTCATGCTTTTTTTCAAACCATCTCTCCGATCCCCTTATATCATCATGACTCAAGATCCTGTAAGTAGTATAGGGAAATGGGGAACCAGCGGATAACCGCTATACACAGCTCTATACACAGATCTATACAGCGCAACTCCCTCCTCTCTCCCTCCCTCTCTCTCCTCACCCCACCCTCTCTTTCTCCACCCCTCTCCACACCCCCACTACCACCACCACCACCACCACCACCACCACCACCACCCCCTCTCTCTCTCTCTCTCCCCCACCCATATCCCCCTACCAACGCGCTACGCGTGCGCGTCTCTACTGCGTCTACCACGCGCCTATAGTCTCACCGCGTCTACCGCGCACTGCGCACCACGCGAGAGAAAATGAGCAACCTGTCAATCAAATCGTCCAAAATCTCTACCATTTCATACCATTACTCACAAAAGCGCGGGTTGCTGTTGGTGACTATTACTACTTGAGCCCGCTCATTCTGGGTCCGGGTGTGTCCGATCGCGGACCAATATTTTCGTAGCGTGGACCCACAATGCGACCCTGCGACTCAGGACCCAAATACTAAATCCACATGCGACCAAAGATTCTCCAACTAGTGGAGTATCTTTGATGCGACCCCATTTGTGATGGGTCCGTCCGTATCGATACTTTTATCTCCATCGTCGCTTTTTATAGCGCTAATTAGAGCAAGGTCAGCAGCGTTGTCGTCCCTCCTACCTTAATTATCCATATCCAAGATATGCGGTGGAGAAAATAACTCACTTTTCACTGTCGGCTGGGGTTTACATATTACATCAGGTGCTAGCGGTAGTAGTGTAGTGAGAGTCATTTGTCTCTGTCGGGTACGCTTCGGGTGCAGTGGCGCCGCCGCTACCCACTAGGTGGCGCCTCTGCATGGGGGATGGGGTTAATTCCACCCCCACCCGCTAGGAGACACCACTGCGGCGTCACTGCATGGGTAGGTGGCGCCTCTGCATGGGGGATGGGGTTAATTCCAACCCCACCCGCTAGGAGACACCACTGCGGCGTCACTGCATGGCTGCCAGCCACTAGGTGCCACCTGCGTATGGGGGGTGGGGTTAATTCTCCCCCCACCCACTAGGCGGCTCCATTACATGGTGCTTTAGGGTCCCACCAACTAGGAGGTACCTCGTTGGGGATAATACATCGGCTACACACCAGGTGGCTGATGTGGCTCAAACGTATGAGGTTAGAGGGCGAGTACCTTTTCTCTCCACCAGGAGGGGAGGGGGAGGGTTTAGAGAGGGGTCTGCTTTGGCTAGAGCACATCATATACTTTGTTGGGGGTTAGCTTCATGACGGATTTCTCCCCCTCCTCCCCAACGCACCCACTCGCTGAAAGCTTTAACGATCATCCTCCCCTCCCCTTCCACCACAGTCATCAAGCAGAATAGGATTAAGGATGAAAGTTGATTAGACGCATTACTAAATATTAGACGGATATTGAACAGGATTTGGGGAGTGTGCGGAGCGACAACTTTGCTTTGCGGAAGTGAAGAGACAGAAACAAGATGTTTGTAGTACACTCTACATGAGTAATTTATTTCTTCAAACACGACATATATGGTGAGTAACCCTACTTTTTTTCTAAAATTAAGTGTGAATCATTTGGAATGAAACATTTAATGTGATACATAATTTAATTTATATATTTTAAAACTCATTTTTTAGTGAGAATAACGTGAAAGTCTTTTATACACAATATCTAAAACATCGAGAAGTGGGCTAGGACTAGCACTATATCACATTTTTAAAATAAATGGACGTTATCTACTCCGCATATCAGGTATGCTTACATATAACACTAATTTTACATAAGAGTTTAGGGATATATACAACCCACTAATAGACATATGTTTTACCTTATATCGCTCATGCAAAATTCTTTTATGCACAATGACTAAAACCCTGAGAAATGGAGCACCCGCATTTCAGCACCAATATGGTTTATATCACATGTTTAAAATAAAGGGATGATATCTACTCTACATATCAAGGCTGCTTACATATACCGCTAATTTACATAAGAGGTTATCGATATATAGTCTCTCAATAGTCACATGCTGAGGACAATATCACTCATTATCACATCAGTCGACTGCGCTTTAATCAGCAGGAACTCCGCATGTTCGCTCATAATGATAAAAATAAGCGTGCGAAAGAGATCTCTTGACAATTGAAGTATATAAATATACCACATTCACACATATATCAAAACTATTCATCACTACATGAGTCATAATATATAATATAATATCTCAGAGTTCAGAATATGTAAGTATGACGTAAAAACATGTTACACGCTATCATATATCAAAACTATTTATCACTACATGAACCATAATGTATATAATAATATCCTGGAGTTTAGAATATGTATGTATGAAGTAAAAACATGTTACACTCCATCATGTGTTAACAGCTTATGCATAAGCTTTTGCTTATGAATAAAACGGGGGGTGTGAGCATGAATGACCCTCTCACTCGCGGTGTGAGTATGTGTCGCCCTCTCACTCGCCGTGGTCGTGTACATCCACTGTGACATCACCCCTCATCACCTGCAATACATATGTGTGGAATAAGTGACATGGTTTATATTTTCAGATCATGGATACTCCAAAATCTGCATATTGCCGCCACTGTAATACAAGGTTTGAGACAGAGGGGAAGAAGAAGGAGCATCTATCCACATGCGCTCGATATATCGACTCAAGGAAGTGTAAACATTGTGGGAAGGTGTTTTCTAGACCCGTGAAGAAAAGGGCGCACAAACTTCGATGTGACAAACAAACACACCCTAATTTGATTATGACTCCCCCCTCACCCCAACCCTCCACATCAGCGGGAGTCGAGGGATCAGAGCACAACACCCCCCAAGGGGAATATAACCCCAAATTTACAACACCAAAACCTAAAAGGAGACTTAAATGCCGCGACTGTGGCGATGAATTTGAAGGGTGGCACAACTTATTTCACCACAGACGAAAAGAACACTCCCGCTATAAGGGCGAGTCTGCTCAAAACTCGTCTTCCTGTTTTCAGGAGAATGGACTCCACTCTTACCCTTTTACCCCAGCAAATGCTCCATGGATGGGAGATGATGGAGAGGTCGCATACCCTGAATTAAGAGACATATACGAGAACAATAAGAAGTTGATATTGGGGGCGCATGAGAGGGGGAAAGTTACGGGTGTTTATAATTTTCCTCTAGATATGACGGGGAGTGAAATGGGTATCGGTGATAAATTAGAAAAAGTGTTTGAGTGTGAGTTTGAATCCTTTAAATTTAACATAGCGTTTGGCTACATTTTAAAACATCTCGAGACAGGGGAACTGAGGTATTTTACTGCTTACTTGAACAACACGGTGTTTAACTTCCCATCCATTTCATCTCAAAAAGATCTTTTGGAGCTAATTAGCGATCTTAACAATAAGGAGGAGGGGTGGTGGACGAGGGTAGACCGTCCAAATACAAAGTGGAGTCTACTATGTATTACAAATGTGAATTTTTTTGTTTTTAGGCGCACATACCCTATAGGTGCACCTCGAAAATTCCCGAAACACCTTCAAGATTCTACATCTATAAAATTGTTGGAAAGAAACGCTCGAGGGGAGGTGTTTAAAGATAACTTGTGTTTGTTTAGGTGTTTGCTTTGTCATATTGACCCCTCTTCACCTCACCACTCATGGAAAAGTGTATGCGACGTGTATAAAATATATCGCGACTTTGTCGGGTGTGTAATCCCCGATGACCCGAAAGAATTTGAGGGAATCAGGATGGGTGATTTGGATGTATTTGAGGAGTGCTTTCAAATCGAGGTGTATGTTTTATCTTTAGACGAAGATTTATACTCGTCCCTTATTCGAAAACCAAAAGGGATACAACCCGATGTGATGCATTTGAATTTATTTCAAAACCATTTCAGTTTCATATGTAGAATAGAATCATATGCTAGAAAGTATGTGTGCAACATTTGTGATCGACACTTTAATCGAAAGGGGAATTTAACACGTCACTCAAACAAATGCTTTTTGAAGACTAAATTTAAATACCCTGGAGGAGTGTATACTCCCCCTTCTTCAATATTTGAGGATTTGGAGCAGATAGGGGTATACACGAGTAGAGATATTCGCTATTATGAGTGGTTTTGCGTGTATGATTTTGAAGCTTTGTTGGAGAATATGGAGAATAGTGATAATGATACGACTCAGTTAAAATGGACGTCCCACCACATCCCAATATCCGTTAGTGTTTGCTCCAACATTGGGAAATATACAGAACCCAAATGTTTTGTAGAGGACAACCCGGATTCGCTGTTGGACAGTTTTGTTTCATACCTAAACGATATTAGCGATGAGGCGAACATACTTGCGATTGCGAAATGGGAGGGCGTTTTTAGACAACTAGATGAGAAAATAGCGCGGTGGGGAGCGCAAGTTGAGGAGGTGGGTAGACAAAATGCGGAGTGTGATACCGCTAAAAGGAAATCTCCCCCTCAAATGATGCTAGACCACATTTTAAATATAAGGCGGAGGTTCGAGTTGTATACTTCCCGCTTGCCCATATTAGGTTTCAACTCTTCGAAGTATGATATAAACCTCGTCAAGAAACACTTATTGCAAAAGCTCGATCTAGCCCTAACTTTAAAGAGACGTAGGCGGGGGCAGTCTAGAGGGGCTACTAAATGTAAGAAGACGGGTTTGGGGGGAAGCGATTTTATTTTGATGGATGCGTGTGATAGTGGAGAGGGGTCGGATGAAGACGGGGAAGAAAGTGGTTCTAGTGACACTGAAGGGGGTATTGAAGTGGGCGATTTGAGTTTTGATGGGGAAGAGGAGCGAGAGCGCATGTTTGGAGAAGTAAAATCCCATGAAAATCAGAATGTGAACAAAAACGTGTTTGTGATTAAGAAGGGGAACGCCTACTCTGCAATCACAACACCAAAATTTCTTTTCCTAGACATCTCCAATTTTTTGGCTCCGGGGACAAACTATGCGGGGTTTTTGCGAGGGTATGGGATAGAGGAGAAGAAGGGTTATTTTCCGTACGACTATTTAGACTCATTTAGCAAGTTGGGTGAGGGAAAATTACCACCGTATGACTCCTTCTTCTCAAATTTGAGGGGAGTTAACGTTTTACATGAGGAGTATGAGAAGTGGCTCGCGTCAAACAAATCATCACCCGAACCCCAATCAGGTACTCAAAAATATGAGGATTTACTTCGCTTGTGGGGCGAAAAGAATATGGTTACGTTTAAGGATTATCTAGTACATTACAATAATTTGGACGTTTCCCCGTTTGTATCAGCTGTGTGTAAACTACAGCAATTTTATTTTGAAAAAGAGCTGGATGTGTTTAAAATAGCGATAAGTGTTCCGGGTATTGCACGCCAAATGTTGTTTAGAACGAGTAGGGATCATGGTGTATACTTATCAAATTTTGCTAAAAGGGATGCTGATTTATACCACACACTAAACCAAAACATGGTTGGTGGTCCCTCGATTGTTTATTCTAGACACCAGAAAGAAAATGAAACTTTTATTAGAGGAGATAAATCAAAGCTGTGTGCGCGAATTCAAGGGTTTGATGCCAATTGTTTATACCTATATGCATTAGGCGGGACATTACCGTGTTACAACTACATTCGGAGGCAGCGAGAAAACGGGTTTGCCCCACTTCATTCGTGGAAACACCTATCTATGTATTATTGGATGGATTGGGTTTCAAGGACTAGGTACATTAAAATATCGCACAAATTGAATAGTGGGCGGGAGTGTCGGATTGGCCACTATTACGTTGACGGATTTTCAAGTTTGACTAACACGGTGTGGGAGTACCAGGGGTGTTGGTGGCATTACCATGGTGAGTGCATGCCCCCAACAAACAACCCCTCTCTTTTGGGACGACAGAAGAGGGTGGAGGAAAAAAAACAATTCATTCTCGCCATGGGTTATAACTATGAGTCAATATACGAATGCGAATTCAATAGTATTGTTCTGAATGATTGTGATTTGAGAGCCGAAATTGACAAGGTTCAACCTTCCTTCTATCGCTCCAACAAGGGGGGTGTGAGCGAAAAGCAAATTATTTCGGCTGTTGAGGCGGGCGAGTTGTATGGCATTTTGGAGGTTGACATTTCCGTCCCCACAAAATGGGAACCCGGTAAAGAACGGGGGATGTCTCCACATGCATATTTTTCTGAATTCTCCCCGATATTCTGCACAACAGATATCCCTTACGACTGTATAGGGGAGCACATGAAAGATTTTTGTACAAACGGGGGTTCAAAAGTTGGGGCGACGAGGAGGTTACTTGTGGGGGGAATGGGGGCAACAAGAATTATGTTATCGTCTGATTTGATGAAGTGGTATTTGGAGCATGGGCTAGTTGTCACTCGTGTATACCAAGTCGTTGAGTTCACCCCCACCAAATGCTTCAAATCTTTTGAAAACGATGTAACTGCAGCCAGACGTGAGGGGGATTTAAACCCGGACTCAAGTGTGATGGCGGACACCACCAAGTTGTTGGGGAACTCGGCCTTTGGTTCGTTAATAATGGACAAGACTAAACATCAGAATGTCGTGTATGCCGGGGATGAGTACACGACAAGGGAGTTCGTGAACGACCCCCTGTTTGCGAATTTAAGTGAAATTTCCGGTAACTTATATGAGATCCAAATGGCTAAAAAAACCATCAAGTTGGACTTGCCCATTCACTTAGCTTTTGCTCTTCTCCAAACCGCTAAATTGAGGATGCTCTCATTTTATTACGACTTCTTGGATAAATTTATCGATAGGAGTGACTTTGAACTTTGTCAGATGGATACTGACAGTCTGTACATATCCTTTTCTAAAAGAACACTTATAGAGTGTATTAAACCCCACATGAAAATGCAGTTTGACCAACAAATTCTGAATTCATGTGTGGATGGGTATGAGGCAGGTTTAAATGCTTGGTTTCCCCGCATGTGTTGCGAGACACATACAAAGTATGACAAAAGAACTCCCGGGTTATTCAAATTGGAGGCTGAGGGGGATGAGATGATTTCTTTATGCTCCAAATTATACTTCTTAAAAGATTCGAGTGATTATAAAATGAGTTGTAAGGGGGTCAATAAATCTAGAGTGTATGAACCTTACGCTAGATTTTTAGAGTGTTTAAAAACAAAAAGCAGTAATATGGTTGAGAATAAGGGGATTCGCCACCATAGAAATACGATGTGTACATATACACAAAAAAAAGTGGGTTTTTCTTACTTTTACTGTAAGAGGAGGGTCATGTCAGATGGCGTATCGACGGAACCTCTAGACCTAGTCCTATCCCCCTACCCCACAGACGTTTACATAATAGAGGGGAGCATGAGCATTCTTTCAATATATAACGAGTGTTTGATGGAGTATAGTGGTTCGATTTTTAACTCAATCGACCACCTTTTCCAATATAAGAAGGCCATATTCCACAATAAACCCGAATTGGGGAGAGAAATACAAATGGGTTACCCCCATAGTTGGGGTATATTTAAAAAGCTGGAATACAACATTAGTGTGGGGTGGGTCAATAAGAGGGATGAAGTGATGGAGGAAATAGTTATGCTAAAATATGGGTTGATGATCGATCATTTCAAAGCTTTGTTACCTTCCCTAAAAAATAAGAGAATTGTACATTGCGGAAGTGATTTTGATAAATATTGGACAAGTGGGTTGGGGTTTGGGTTATCGAGGGTTGTGCGCCCAGAAAACGACTCTTCTTTTTAATATATTGGACCGTAAGAATGAACTATTTTCTCTAAAAACGTCTAAAGTGATGTACTGCTATGGAGCTTGGCAAAAGAAATTTGAGGAAGAAGAGCAGAATGATATTTTCTTTCATGAAGGTCTACCGTCCGAACACGATGTTAAAGAATTTTCTAGTCAGGGGGAGCATGTGATTATTGTCATTGATGATTTGATGTCTGAATTAATGGGTGATGCAAGGGCAGAGAGTTTATTTACTAGAATATCGCACCATAACAACGCCACTATCATATACCTCGTTCAAAACTTGTATGAACAGGGGAAAAAGGCAAGATCGATAAGTGTCAATACACACTATTTCATATTAACAAAAAACACGCGAGATGTAAACCAAATAGCTTTACTCGGGAGACAAACGGGGATGGGGAATGTTCTTGTTGAAGCTTTTAAAGATAGTGTGTTGTCAAAACCTTATGGATACATTATTGTTGACCTCAGTCCCCACCAAAATGTTTTGAAGCCGGACATGCGACTAAAAACAAACATTTTTGACGACGAGATAATTGTATATACACCGAAGGATATGTGATGTAAATTGTATTTGTACGAATAATGGAATAAATGAACTATTCAAAATATGCGTGTCGTTGTTTATGCGCAGTCTACATTTAGCAGTCGCCCGAAAAACAAGTATGGCTTTTAACATTAAGCAGGAGAGAGACTACATCCGTTTATTGCTCAACACGAAAAGTCGCGTCCAAGCAAAGGGGTTGATATACACCGCCACTCCATCCCAAGTGAGAGCGTTATGTGAAATAGCTTCTAACTTGAAAATTTTTTCTCATACACCAGAAATTCAAAAACGGATTGAAAAGAGGAAGAAACTAGTTGCGTGTCTTTCAAAACCACGACAGTGTAAAAAGAAGCAACTACTTTGCATCCAGGAGAGCTTTAGCGATTATTTGATCCTTATTCGCAGTATCAAAGCGCAGTTAGAATCTATGCTACAATGAAAAACGCCAGAAAGATGGTGCTCATTTCGTATGAAAAATATGAAAAACTAAAGGATGCGGCAAAAGCGTATGAGGAACGTCATTTGAACACTGGCAGTCCTCCTTCAAACACGGCAGAAGGACGAGACGATTCGGGTGAAAAGACTCTCCCTTTTTTACATAAAATTGGGCAAGTTGCTGGGGACCACAAACCAAACAGGGATAGTTATCGCGCGGACAGTGGAAGTGAGATTAGCACCCGTCTTCCTCCACCCGGGATACCTAATGGGAAAAGAGCTATAGATTTGGTTAATAGCGAAAAGGATTCAAATCCATTTGTGCCTAAGGTTAAAAAGAGACGTGTGAAGAGTGACAACGAAAAAAAACAAACAATTAAAAAAAGAAGTGGTGGTAAGGCGAAAAATCAATGGGATAAAATTTGGGTGCCATTAAAGTAAATAACGAGTGTTGTAATAATGGGGCGAGTTAAAGTCGAGGGGATGACAGATGAGAAGGAGAGATATCTCCACAACTTGTACTATAACTCTAAAACGGGGAGTGCTTTTGGAGGGGTTAATGCAATATATAAAACATTGCGTCGTGACGCAAAACACAAAATAAGTCAAAAACAAGTTAAGGAATGGTTGTCAAAACAAAATTCACACACTTTTTTCTCCCCAATTATTAGGAATTTTAAAAGACCTCGTGTTGTTGTGTCGGAAATGGATTACCAGTGGGATGGTGATACATTAAATTTAAGGACATTTAAGGTGACTCAGTAGTGATTATGTAACGGGGTGCGCGCAACGCCTAGCGTGAGTAGCGGGTTACAACTTTTGCCATTTTTCACGCGCCTGTGTGTGTGTGTATTCAATATATATGGCAGGGAATATCAGCATTATGCAGATGAAGTATGTATATAATTTAGTCTTGATATAAACTATTCAGCCTGCTGATTTTTGGTGTGTGAGTGAGTATTTACAATACCTGCATCTATATTAAATTTCATTAAGATTCATGGAGCCGTTTTTGTTCAAATCAAATATTTATCAGGAATTTCATTTTTTTCCCATTTTTTTCTCATAAATAAGTCGTAATATAGAAAAATCTAGCCTGGAAAGCCATCCTGATTTTTTGTGTATGAGTTAGCAAATACTGTATCTACATTCATATTAAATTTTAAAAAAATTCATCAAACAGTTTTTTTTTAAACGCTGATTGTCATCAGCCAAAGTCAATTTTGCTAGTGCCCTATACTGCCACTGGGGGGCTTCCAGGGGGCTAACTCAGGATTTGAGGAAAAAAAATTATTTGATGATTAGTATATATATGTTGAATGTCTGGGTGAAATTTGATGTCTGAATTCATGTGAGAACCATTTTAAATGAATTATGTTGATAAATCACTCAAATATAGTAAAATCACTCAAATATGATTTATTATTTCTATCTCCATACCGCCATAGCATGAAAACTAGCCTGGTGACCTATATTTTTTTTTCACCCAATAATGATTATTTCATGTCAAGTATCATTGGTAAAATTTTTAGAAAAATTCATCAATAAACAAAATCACTACTGAGTCACCTTAAGAGGGACAATGACGACTTCGCATTCGCCCTGATATTTATCGATATATTTACTCACTATATATGGGTGAGACCTTTAAAGCAATTAACGGGGTTGGAATGTGGGCGAGCAATGGAGGAAGTCTTTGAACAAGTTCACCCAAAAGTGTTGAGAACGGATATGGGGAGTGAATTTTTAAATAAAACGGCTAGTGAGGTATATACAAATTATGGTGTACACCACTTTACTACGCGAAATGATAAAAAAGCGAACTTTGCAGAAAGGGCTATTCAAACATTAAGAGTACGATTGCAGCGGCAGATGAAGTTTAAAAATACGAATCAGTGGGTGGATGGGCTTTCTTTAATTGTCGACTCGATAAATAATTCCCCACATTCGAGCATTGGGATGACACCGTCAACAGCTCGAAAAACGTCAAGGGATGTGTTGTGGAAAAAACAATTTATAGAGACGACCAAAATAAGGGTGTATATAAGACTTGAGGAAAATAGGATACCAAATGTAGTTGCCATCGCGAAATCATACTGCACACTGCACTTGAGATTAAAAAAGTGATATTTAAATAATGTCACTAGTTCCATACACATCATCGGTTCAAAAGTGGGAAGATCATTACAAGAAACTCCTAAACAAGAACTTTAAAAAAAAGGGAGGAGTTTACAGAGTTGGGGGAGTTAAAAGTGCGAAGGATGATTCGAAAGTTGTTGTTAAGCTCGTGTCTGAAAATGAGAAAACAATACAACAAAATAAGGCACTGGCTCGCGAACAAACGATTGAAGAAGAGGGCGTTAAAAATACTGAAACTATCGCACACATATCTTCTTCAAATATTCGCCCCAAAAAGGGAAAGTCGACAAAAGCTATAAATTTTGTAAATTCACTTGCGAATAAACATTCACGTGGCGTGAAGAGGAAGGGAAAGAGTGTGTCTCCACACACACAGAAGAAGAAAAAATCTGTATAGACGAACTTCCGGATAACACACCACTATGGAATATATGCGCGAAAACTTCGCGGAAGCTCATGATGATGATTTGGATTTATTCGCACCCATTAACGTCAATTCAGCTGTAAAGTATGAGGAATATAGGTCATATGCTCCAACTTCATCGATTAATAACGGATCTCCAATACAATTCTACATAAGCGGAAATTCGGGGGATTATATCTGTCTAAAAAAAACACGCCTGTATGTTAAAGTTCAAATTGAGAGAGTTTCCACAGGTCTACCTATCACTGACGCGGACGAAAAAGTTGGGTTATCAAACCTACCATTATGTTCTCTTTTTAGACAAGTTGAGGTTTTAATGAATGAACAAGCGACATCAGTTGGGGTCGGTCAAAACTATCCTTATAAGTGTTTTGCAGACGTTATGAGTGAGACTTCGGATATCGAGCGAAAAACAATAATGATAACTGAAGGGTATACATTAGATGGGGGCGCTAGCATTGATACATGCGACAGCACAAATGTGACAGTAAATCCCGGGTTTAAAAAGAGGTATGAACTTACAAAAGAGGGGAATGAAGTTGAATTTGAAGGACCAATCAGGTTGGGTATTATGAATCAGAGCAAGCCGATAATAAATGGGGTTCCAATCAAAATTGTTCTACACCAGTCAACTGAGGAATTTCGTCTAATGAATTCCGAAAAGACTGCCGCTGGTGTTTATGTGGAATATCGAGCAGTTATAAAAACCGCCATTTTGAAATTGTGTCACGTTAAAATAAACCCTGATGTTATGATAGCGCATAATGAGCTTTTAAAAGAAAATGTAGCCATTTACCCGTATGTTAAAGAAGATGTGAGGATGTATACGATCGGGACAGGGAATATGCAGTGGAGTGAGAATAACATACTAATGGACTCTGTCCCAGATAGTGTTTGCGTGATGTTTGTGGAATCTGTTAGATCTTCAGGTCAGTGGGAGAAAAACCCCTTCAAATTCGGAAACTTCGGGATTCGGGATGGTAAGGCTTTTTTTCTGGATGGTAAGTCTGTACCAGCAGAACCGATTAAGTGTAACTTTGAAGAGGATAATTATGTGCAGGCGTATTCATCAATTTGTAAATCATCGATTGGGGGTGAAGTGTATTGCAATTACGAGTCGTATAAAAGCAATTTTACTTTTTTCAAATTTGATCTATCGTCCCGAAAAAATGGGTTATTACCACTTCTGAGAAAGGGACAAACACGCATATGCGCCTCATTCAGCACTGCGTTAACAGAATCTATAACAGCTATTGTTTATTGTAAGGGTCATGGGCAGATGGAGATAGATTATGTGAGAAATGTTAAAGTCATGTGAATATGTGTGTATACCTTTCTTTGAGTGACATTTTGCTTGAAGGCGAATACGTCCGTCGACGTCGAGGGGAGGACCGCCGGGCTCTTGTCATACACCACATTCTCACTGTCATCTCCACTCTCATCGCTGTTTTTCTAAATGTGGGGGTAAATTGGGTGTTATGAATGCTGCACACATCGATTTTGTATATTATCGGGTGAAAATGTTAAACAATATACTATATTCCTATTATCCATTAATAAGCATAAAATTGTTATGAATAAAACTAACATTTGTTAACATTAAAACGGGGTATAGAACTGTATAATTAATTGGTTATGGTTTGTCTAAATGTCATTTGTACATGTATGAGAATAAATAAAATTTGACGTTATTAAAGGATTTGATATTTTGTTATGATTATGAATTATGTTACAACTGTCAATACTGTAATAAAGTGGAATCTCACGTTCTGCACACCATTTAGAAGTAATCCGGTCTCCTTCCCCTTTTTCACGACTCGCCTTTTCTATTTAAATGAATTACAAACAGAAGTATATATATATATATATATATATATACAAGGGAATATATTAATTATTGAGCATACATATCAATATTTACGATAATTTATACCTCAAAATGACTCAAATATGATTTTATTATAAAATACATATACAATTTACGTGTTATCATTTAGGTGTGATTTAACATGAGAGATATGTTATAATAATATGTATATGGCAAAGGAATTTAAAACGGATATCAAAAACGACTATTTTCAAATGATGCTATTTAAATGGGTGTGGACCAAAATTTGTAATGCATCCACCCTACTAACACCCTGAAAATAAGACGCAAATATCTTACACAACACGAAATTCGAGGGCAACACTTTTTTATGACGACAATGCAACATAAAACTGTAGTCAAGGGTATGGCGATGACGACTACCCAAAAGAATGGTGCCAACTGTGTTTTCGTCATCCCAAAGTACACTTCTTGCTGCTCCCCCTGAACTTTTCTCCATCCATCCCGATTCCCCTTTTCCCTAATCCGCTCACTTCGCCTAGGCACCACCTCAATTTGCTTAACGCGAGTTTGTTCCTTCCTGTTTGTGGGCTTCCTCTTCTTCTTCATTTTTGGGGTGGTTTGGGGTAGCATGCCTTCTGTTGTAATTTCTGGTTCATCCGTCGTCACATCTCCTCGCCTCATCTTACCATTAGCTTCATGGGGGGAAAAAAACAAAAAAAACAAACAAAAACATGAGAGAGTATAAACATTTGCAATCCCCATGAATTTATTATCCGATAAGAATGAGCGCACCACGTGGTCCACCTCGTGTCACAAAATACAGACCTTGAGAGCGTCCCCATTCTTGCGTAAAAAACATATACATCATGCATGCGTGCTACAAACTAATTAACATACGAGAGGGTTTATGTATAGTTACTCATTTGCACTCGCCATCAATTTATTATCCGATAAGAGCGAGCACACCACGTGGCCCACCTCGTGTCACCAAATACAGACCACGAGAGTGTCCCCATTTTTTACGTAAAAAGAATATACATCATGCATGTGTGCTACAAACTATTTAACGCACAAAAGGACTCATATATAGTTACACGATTTCTCATTTAATCTGCATACATAATCAGCCAAAATGACTTCAAAGGTCGAAATGCATTATGGTCGCACTAAATGCGTCATTCCCTCATTTCTGGAGTTTATAGTGAGGGAGGGTCATATTATATATTTTAGGCTAAATGACATGCAAATTCCCCCACCATATCACACTCGCATAATCCCCATCACACAGCCGCCGTAAAACTGGGAATGTTAAGCCTGCTTACCGTAATGCACTCCTGCGATCATTGGGATTAAAACAGCCACATCCCTCCATCCGACCTTTGAAGATGTCATGGTTTGTTCACACCCGGCGTACAATGTAAATTCGACGTCTGTTGGGATTGTTGAGCATTCAAATTCCACCCTATTCGATTCTAAATTAGCGACTCGCAAGTTGGGGAATCTTTTGAAGAAATGTCTGTTAAAAGTGCGGATGTAGCCTCCCGAAAGATCTATGGTCTCCACATGTTTCGGGACAATGGCCACCCATTTGGGATACTGGTCCAATCCACGACATGTCACTGTTGTTTTTGAGCATGTGCACGCTCCCTCCATCTCCCCGCAATCATATTTCCTATTCCTAGAAGAGGATATCGGTGAAACCATTAAAGAGATGGTTAGAACTAGAAGAAAAACGACCATGTTGTGATTCGTGTTCCGTCTTCTGTTCTGTAATGGCGCCAATCGTGACCGGAAGTTGAGGGCTTTTGGGTATTTTATGAGTGTTTTATATATACAGGCGTGTTTAGTGGATTTACTTTGTATGATATCATAAATATTCATTTCATATGGAATAACTTAGTGTTATTTGGGGAAAAATGGCCCGTGAAAATAGTTTCTCGCAATGCGTGCGAGAAATGGGTGTGGGGAAGTTACGCTAGGTGGCTGCGCGGTATTGTTGGTGGATGTTCTCGTTAGGTGTCAGGTCCGCGCCGCTGTGTATGGACTTATGCTTTGAAAGGTGTTAAGATGCGAGTCTAAGAGTATTAACACGCACTAATACACGTAAATTTGGGTATATACTGATCGTTATTTGGGAGATTAGGAAGCTTAAAGTGAGATCGACATTTGGCTCGCTCAACTTTCGAACAATGGTATTATTTTATACACTTGGGTGAAAATGCAAATGCGAGCAATAAAAGCATAAAGGGAATTGGGATTAGGGCTTATGTCTTGTAATACCCCCGTTATACCCATCAAACTCCTCCCCAATTAGGGATGCATCAAGAAAGCGGTTTAAATGACATAAACAAACTCAAAATACGCAGAATAAATGGAGACAATTTATTTTTACGCTTATTCCTGATCCCATTTTGATCATACGACATCTCAAGCTCGATCAGAGTGCATTTTGTTCAACACTCACCATGGAGAATAAAAGGGAGCTAACGAAGTGGATACATTGGAGAATTAGGTATGTTTATACCCCGGGCATTTATATTACACATTCATTGAAGTCAGACAGGTTGATTAACTCTTTTTCGTTTAAAACACGTGTTAATATATTTTATCCCACAATTCGATTGTAGGTATATGGCGGATATGGTTGTAGAGCAAAAGCTTCGAAGAGTGGTCGGGGGCATTCGGGAGAATATCGGAGGATGTGATACAAACTGCGATACGGATAATGGGGAAGGAAATCTCGATGATAAAATAAATTATTTTGAGCAAGAAACAGTCGATTGGATCATTTCAAAATCAGTGGTGAACAAGTCGCACATAAAGAGTGGTGAAAAACGCTCAGCTCCAAAAAAGTCGGGAAATGGAGTGACACGAAAACGCGGAAGGCCTCTGGGTAGTAAAGATAAAGTGAAACGAGTAAAAAAGGCAGGCAAGAGAGCATCCCCTCAACCCCATCCAACTAATGAGGGAAATGGGTATTGATATCCTCTCATGATTATAATATATTTTTGAATTTATGTATTTTATCCATAAACATATCAAATATGCGAAAATTTCTCACATTATTCATGATTTCTGTTTCAGATTAGATATCCTCCAGGATGCGATAAACGAGAGTGGGATTGAGTCTAAAGACGTGTACGCACACACAACGACTGTGGAGTACGATTTTTTTCTCTTTCCAATGCTCTTTTCTCACATTCAAATATAAATTCAAGGTCTATACACCAAAATACTCGATCTATCGCGCTGTAAAATGATGATAATTTTTCACAACCGCATTTTCACATCGTTATTTTCTCATTTTAGGGACAGGAGCGATTGTTTTATGGGGAAAAACGACGCTTATGATACAGATGTTAATTTCGCAGACTTCTTCCCTTTAATGGAACCCAAACAGATGAGCGGGAATAATGGCACAGCACCAGGTTTGCCTCACATTGATGATGCTTTTTAAGAGTAATGTTATACACAAGTCATAATTTATAATCCGATATAAAGGTCGTATCGCTTTTTGTAACATTCCCCTGATTGTTTTTTTTGTTTTTTTTCTATTTCCAGAGATGATGATGTATTTAGACTCTGTTTGAAGGATGAAATTGGCGGGTACCATTCCATTGTCGGGAAAGCGACATTTCAATATAAAAAAACAAACTCGTGTATCGATTTATTACAACGGTTTATTTACGAAATGAAATATTTCAAAGAATGATACAATAAAGTTCGTAAAAAAAAAGCACTATTGTTCTGTTTCATTCCCACATTAAAAAGATGTAATTACTGTAATTTGTAGCATTAATTGATGGCAAATGATTGGGCGCGCGCATCCACCCCATCTTCAAAGGCATGTGTGGCGACGACGTTTTTCTTATCCTTCCTCTCCTTCTTGTTACTCCCCCTATCCCGCTTGTGTCGCCTGTCACCATATGTCCTATGTTTTTTCTTCTTGTTTTTTCTACGAGATACATGCCTAGTTTCAATTCCAAAACATAAAATGTTGTATGGCCCAGAAATATTAATAAAATCGTTCAGAATATGTGGGTTTGAACACATACAAAACATGTGTTTAAAGTGCCTCTTTAATTTACCGAATAAACTACTCGATTTGTTCTTATTGCGCTTATTAGGCATGTCGGCAGATATATATATATATATATATATATATATATATATGGTTCATTCCTACGAAATGGGCCCAGGCCCCTTTTCCTTACCTTTGGCCCCTCTATGCCTCATATCTTAGTCTGATATTCATTGATATTAAAACACATCATACTGACGTATTCCTCTTGGCATGAGAATTCCTCTGATATATACATTATTATAGGGCTGATGGATATTTTATGTGTTAAAACCCTTTAAAGTTGATATTTTCGTAGAAAAATGTCAATGATTAAACATTTGGGACTTGGGAATTCATAAATTTACATCAATTTGTGTTTTTTTATATCTGATTAATTTTGCTCAGTCACCAGGTTCGAATTTTAATGCATTTCAATAATCCAACTTACTTTTCAAAAATATTATAGCATAAACAAAATTAAAAAGTTGTTTTTTTTGTTTTTACGTCGCACACTATGCTCACTTTCATGCAATGAACTTGAGGTATGATACAAGAATAAAACTCATTTGATATCTATTTAAAACAATCCCTAACATTTGATACCTAATGAGTCCAAATAGGACTGTTAGTAAGGATGTTATGTCTGTTTAAAAAAGTTCAATGGGAAATTGGCTAATTATGTATGTTTTTACATCGCCACATTGATTAGTTGTGCTTTTTAATCCTATTGTAAAAAATCATTTAAAATTAATATGAATATATTGGGCAATTGATTCTCTTGTTGCCAGTGCAATATGAATGGTTTAAACTCGTATGCCTTGTTCATAGAGAGTGAAAACACCTGTTTTTACGTCGCACATCATACGTTTTTACGTCGCACGTTTTTACGTCGCACGTCGCATTTGCCTGATAAAAGTAAAACTATTTATGATAGGAAGTTGTAACATGTACCATACGAACCGCAACAATCTCAGCTTTCTGCTGATATAAAATCATCCAGATCCCTTGAATGGTCTAAACAGGAATGTCTTGTACATACAGTGAGAAAACACCTGATTTTAGGTCGCTTGTTTTTACGTCGCACGTTTTTATGTCGCAATATTTGCTTGATATAGGCAAAACTATTTAAGATAGAAAGTTGTATTATGTACCAAACAAACTGCAACACTCTCAGCATTCCGCTCATATATAATCATCCAGATCCCTTTCATAGAAGCAAGGCTACTGCCAAATGAATATATATACATTTCTACTATTTAAATGACCATTTATGATCCGTTTTAGGAAAATATACTAAATATACTCCGTACAAATGCCTTCAAAACGCATGAATATGATTAATACAATTTTCCCAAATTTGTTACATGGATTCATCTGACTATGAGTGCTAGGCTCACTGAAAACCAGAACATTTCAATAAGGAGATCTTATGAAAAAAACACCTAGAAAAATATCAATTTATGCGACTTGTGACTCATTTTCCTGAAACACATCACATTTATTGATTTAAATATTTAAAATGAATGTTATTGGCCATAGATTCCTAGATAATTGACTCTGGATGTCATTTATTTCAGGATTATATAGAGGAGAATATGAGTTTTTAGGAAATATTATCCAGAAACCTCTTATATGTAATCTAAATTTCATTTTTTCTCATTTCCATCACAGAAAATGAAGATTTTTCAGAAAATAGCTTCATAGTGTTTTTACGTCGCCCATATTTTCAACCTGTTTTAGAAAATAAAAATATAATCCCTGGCAGAAATAATACTTCATTCTTCAAGGTAAGGTAATACAAAAGCTGTAGGATTCTTTTTTTCTTTCATTTCGTGAAAATAAGGAGAATGGTGATGAAGGAAAAAAGGTCAGGTAGTGCCAAGGCTATAGTTGAAAAGTGAACTGATTTTTAATTTTGCCATTTCTAAATCAAAATGAGAGACTTATTTCATTGCAAGTTGCCAGTATTATGGGAAAATAGTTATATTACCCAAAGAAAATGCCAAATCCAACCCAAAATTAATTTCTCATTGTCAAAATCCAACTATTTAGTGTCAGTTTTATGTGCGACGTAAAAACATAGGAAATGCTAACCCTGTTTTTAATGTTTTGTAGAATAAAAACTATTTAATCAATTTTGTAGCAAATTTTGATTTGAAGTCCTCCATTACTCTACTTTGTGTTCCCTAACTATGGAAAACATTGAAAGGATTTTTTTTGGCAAAATGTTTTCAGGCTACTGGGTCCATTTCGTAGGAATGGACCATATATATATATATATATATATATATATACGTAAATGTAAATGTTCGTATACTCCTAGTGTGTGAAACATGCAGTAGTAGTCCAGCGTTCGAAGGCATATGAGAAAGTGAATGACAAATAAAAGCGTCTGTTTATATAGTCTTGTTTCTTTATTCAATATTGAGTAATTATACGCCACATCATTAACAAATGCAAATATTCAAATAAACACTCAACTTTGTTTGCCTACACCACCTATTATTCCCTCCACCGTTAAAATGTAATTATCTCAATAAACACTGAATATCCCTTCTGACATGGGGTGGATAACGCTCATATTAGAGTAAATAAAAGTGGGGATAAATGGAGCAAGAAATGTATGTGCGACACTTAAACCGAATTAACACACTTTGGGTGAACAACGTCCCTATATGGCGAACATTCATCGCACGTAGCCTCATCTTCGTGCGGACATACAACCATGTCGTCCGTGAATAACAGGGGATACCTTGCCACAATTTCTTCGCACGAATTCAACACTTCACCAATTTCATTTGGGGGTATGGACACTCCTCTTTTTGTGGCCACGAGAATTTTGTGAGCGGGTGTGGGTTTCCACCATCTCCTTACATCCAAACGAGGCCACCCCCGCTCAACTGTAGCATAATAAGATCCTCCCAAATGCACACATATCGCCACCTGCCCCCCTAAGGGGTTATCGAAAAAGTTCTTAAACATTGAGAGATTCTCCATCAAAATGATAAACCTTCTGTATGTTAGGGGGACTGTTTTGCTCATTTTCTGGGGAGCGATGTGAGTTGGAGACGTTTGCACATTCTTCCACCGTCTCAAATTGAAAACCGGCTTATTCACTTCTGTATCCACTCCGGGTTCCAAGTATAGGAACTCGGAAAGACGTAGATCATCCTTGGGGAAATCGCTGCGCCCGTCCTGCCCTAAATCAGACTCGTATACGGTTATCGGTTTGGAGAGTCTGCGACGTTTCGTCAGGGGAGTGACAACAACTTCCTCAACCTATATAAAGAAAATGAGAGTGGTATAGCGAATTATGACTATCATAAATCAATATAGGGAAAATGTGCATCATTTTTAATTGAAAGCCACAAATTGAGGCTATTAAAAATATGATACGACATAAATATTAGGGGAGAAGAGCATATAGGGAAAAATATGAACAGTGTACATATCTAAGCAAAACTCACCTCAGAAACAGTTGAGACCTTCTCAACCAAATCGTTCCTCTCAACAATTGAAGACGTTGTCTCCTGTCGCATAAGGGTTTGAGACCCGGAGGCATTTGCCGCAGCAACTCGACTCTTCCTCTTAGATGTCCCAGATGTTGTTGCTTTTGGTGACTAAACAAGCAAAATAAAAGTTGTGTTTGTATAGTGTTTCTCGTACATGCGACTAACACTCACAATAAATGATCTAAATGAAGGTTTGGTATACACAGACGTATTGTTATTTATGAAATAGAATATGTGAGCTCCACATATGTGTATAATAATCTTAAATAGAAAAACTCACAAACGTTCTAAATAAATGACCACCCTCACATTCGAGAAAATAGAATAACTTACGTTAGACATGGTGACGATGGAGATGTGGAGAATATTTGCGCACACAGAAGAGACAGGGGCCAATTCCTCTTTAAGTGAAGCACGAAGATGTTGAATCAGCTTGAGTCAGAAGGTGGATTTTAGAGTGTGTGTTGAGCTGGTGAAGAGGTGTCCTCAAATTTAGTCTATATACGAACTGTGCATGTAATGGTTAGATGACCCTATATATACGCTGGTATCACCCCACACCCCCCACCCTCCCCACTAATCTGGGATTATTTATGAAGTCGCTTCCCTATTCGCCCAACGTTCAAGAGAGAGAGCGCATACCCTCCCCTCCCACAACTGTCCCCCTGCCATCGTGTAATTACAAATATGAGACAAACTAATACAGCCCATGTCTAAATTCACATATTCCCCACCCCCCTCTTAATTACCCCACATATTCACCCACCCTCTCCTACCCAACTACATCTTCCCCTCCACTTGAAGTGTCATAATACTCCTTGACCGGTTCTCTATATGTGTATGTGGGAGCATTTCTAGGGAAAGTATCAACGAAGGTTCGACTTAAACACAAATTTTTCGCACATTTGAGTGCATATGTCTCCTGCTTTAATACAATTTCCTTTAAACGTCGTTCTACTTCCCCAATTCTCTCTAAAATGTTTGAGAGAATATGAACAACGTGTCCATTGGCTCTAATTCTACGTTTGGCTATTGCACATGCTGGTGAGAATTTCAAATGCTCGACGGCGGGGATATCACTCTCCTCCCAAGAATGTATTACTACTCCACAATTATAGCATGAGTAATTCCCTGATGCTAGATGGAATAATCCATTATACACCATTTCATCCACACACATGATATGCCTTGCTCCTTCATATGTCCTCCGTCTCACCTCAATATCCTCATATCGAGGGAATTTGGGTGTTAAAAGTGCGCCTGCATCCATCCTCTCCCTCTCTTCCCAAAGAAGTGAAACCCTCCCAGTACCCAAAATAAACACCAGCAAGGTAAAAACCGTAAATTCCCCACTAAAAATGTCCACACGACGTAACTGTTATGTATAGGGTCTCAGAATCTAATGTCCTAGCCCACTTTAACCCATTGTTACACGCGATCTAACCCTTTTATTCTTGACCCCTGTTATAAACTCCCCTCATGTTTAATCCACATCACCTAAAATATAAAAAAAAAAACCATTAAAATGAAGCAAACTATAATATAAACTAGTAAAATATATGTGGAAACATATTGAAGATAAAACACGTGAAAAGTTCATTGAAATTTATTACATCGGTTTGAAGTATTTTAAAAAAAACTCACCAGCCAAACTCCCTGGATCTAAAAAGCGTAAAACTTTATCCATTTTAGAAATAAGTTTCCGGCACTCCCTCTTGTTGAAATCAATTTGCATGTCAGCGTTACAAAGTGTGACCAAGTGTTTGTCACTGTCCGCTCTCTTTACCTTCCACTCACCCACAGTGATTGAAGCCCCGTAATCAGCCGAACACAGGGGTATTAGCATGCGCCTCCGCTCACTCAATTTAACAAAACTTTGATAGTCGAGACCTCGTAAAGTGATCTCGAAATCTGTGGCCACAAACTTAAATTCAGGTTTTTTTCCACACGTATATTTTGCCACACAAACTTCCCACCTCTCACTGAGCTTCCACCGTATTGTTAAAAACGCCTGACCACTCCCCAAGCGAATTGCGGCTACTGTTCCTCCATTTAAATGAGCAGGGTTAAACATTGGTGAAGCCATGATTGTATACGTCAAAAAAGCTCTCTAACCGTGTATCTCCAATAAAGTTGTTTGCGAGTATAATCTCGGCAATCAAGAGCCCACCCCTTTATACCCACATGTGTTCCCCCATAGCGTTGACACGCCCTTTCCTGCCATAACTCTAATGCCAACCAGAAATTAATTCCCAACGCGTTAACACCCTTCATAGCGCACAAGTGTTTCGCATATTCGCTGAATAGGGATACAGACGCACTTCCATCTGAGCAAAATACAAAGTGCGAACATCAATATGCGCGAGTGTTAACAACCTGCAAACAAGAGGCGATGACACTCGCTCCCCCACACCTTCATAGCTCACACATAGGATGTTTTCCAAATTTATTTTAAGGATATATACCTCGAATGGGGTGATGCAAGTGGGTGGGACTCGCCAGCTCAGCAGGTCCCTCCCTCAATCCCGGGTTGGGGAAAAGACTTTTACATAATACTTTCATAGCAAAGTTAAACCCCTGTTATGGATCTTTTCCCCCACCTGCTTTTAAATAAAAGAAAAAGACCGTCCTGACCCGGGATCGAAGGGGGAACCGCCATATTTTCAGTCCAACGCTCTCCCAATTGAGATATCAGGGTGTTAATGAATAGAAGGGGGTGTTTGGTGAGTATAACAAGGTGGTTATTAAAGGGGGGTCAGGGGTATGCATCAAGAGCAAGAGCATGTGGAGTGTACCACCCACTAAGTGTGGTGTAGCCCCTTGCAGTGGCTCAACCTGGTGGGTGGGCGTGGAATTAACTTCACCCCCATACAGGGGAGACACCTAGTGGTGGGGGTGTGATACCAAAGCTCCATGCATTGGTGACTCCTAGTGTGTCGGGGATACATTAACCCCACCCCCATACAGGATGCCACCTAGTGAGTGGGGTGTGATACTAAACCCCCATGCGGTGGCCCCACCTAGTGGGCGGGGGTAGAATTAACCCCACCACCATGCAGAGGCGCCACCTAGTGGGTGGCGGCGGCGCCACTGCACCCGAAGCGTACCGGACAGAGACAAATGACTCTCACTACACTACTAGCGGTTGGCCAAACGCTTTAACTTCCTTATGAATACAACTCCCATTCCCATCAGAATCACCACTCTGAGGATGACATGTATTTTCTGAGCGATTTTTACATTCTACGAAAATTTGTGAATGTTAGCTGATTGAGTACCATTCTGTCAATCATCCTGAGTAGCCCTGAGTAGCCCTGAGTAGCAACTTCATGTGATACATTTGGAGGTGTTGTTTGAGGATTGGTGTGAGGAGTGGTGGACACTTATCTGGGAGGATATCTGGATGCCCATCTCTGATATGTAATTCACACCAACACTACTAACTTGGCACTTATGCAAGGCCTTGGTTTCGAACGTGTTTGTTCCGGTCTGCTGAGCATGGCTGGACCAGTGGGTGGAGGCAAAATCAGGGGGACTGATAGCGTAGTTTATAGACGCATTCCGTGTACATGCGCAGAACGGAGCTCACTGCACCAGACCCAAGGTTGTGGGTAGCACAGAACTCGTTCACACTGCTCCCCATTGAATATACACTGGAGAAGAGAAATGGCCGTACTAAAACTGCTTCAATTAGGTATAATACTCATGAGAGAAAAAAAATCTTCAAATAAACCATACACAAATAGGTGTTTTAAAACTTTCCATTCAAAATGCATTTGTAACATGAATGGATATAGGAGTTTTAGACGCTTTGATGTTATGTTATTGTTTTGTACTGAACCTCCATTCTAGCTGCCTCTCTGTTGACAGGAAGAAAACAGCTTCTATAAACACAATGTATTTTCTAAGTGTGTTTAAATTCCATATCTGCAAGTGAGAAGGGATGTGCTAAATGCATGTGAAATGTTTTCACTCAGGTTCTTATAAGTTATGAAATAGTTCGATTATAGTTGATTCACTTCAATTCAATTCAAGGATTCTTTTATTGCTGAAGATGTTTTACAGTAAGGTTGCCCAACATTCTAAGTAAACAATTGTCTAAATAGGTCTTCCGTTGGGTGCAATATTATTATCACAAAATTTACACATATAATTAAAAATAAGCACTTTTAATTAAATATTAAGCATTTTTGGTCAAGCAAAAACTAAACTGCTAACTATGACTTGCCATTGTGCACAAATAGTTGACCGTAGAATTCGTTTCCTTTGGAAACACACAATATATACATTAACTTAAACTGATTATAAAGTTAAACAGAAAAATTGTTCATTAAATGATTGATTAACTTCATAAACTTATAACTTGTTACAATTGTTTTCACAATTTATTGTCATTGTAGGGCCCAGGGCCTCAGCTGCGCTTCTAACTGAGACCCCACAGCTTTTCCCTGGTCCCCATCTTTAGCCCTTTTATCTTTCAATTTCTGATGCAAGGCTATAACCTCAGGACATTTCCATTTACCATGGTCGTGAGCAAAATTTACATTTGCAGCAATTTTTGCTTTGATTAGAACTACCTGACGTATCTGACTTGCTTCCCGAATTACTGGGCTTAGTATAATCGCCAGGTTTCTTGTTGGCAAATGACTGTTTAGGAATATAATTAGGATTTTGATAATTCCTATAGCCTTTTTGCTGCATTCGAAATGATTTAAATTCTGCAATTTCGGCTTCTAGCTCCTGATCTTCTTCCACTGAGGAAGGTAGTTCATTTTCTGTTGACACAGCAGCCAAACTGACTTGTTTCGCCTTCTATCCTTGGAAAGAAACTATATTCGTTGGCACTTGATCTACCAAGGAGGCTCGCATTTCATTGGACCCTCCTGCACATCTCATTTGATGAGCTATATCGACAGCTATTTGTAAGGTACTGGGCTTAGCATATTTCACCCAGAAACTGATGACCTTGTTACGCAATCCCTCAGCAAAGAGCATAATGGTTTTGAGCCTAAGATTTTCTGGATATTCATAGGCTTCTCTATAGAAGCATGTATGCATGTACTGTTGAAAAGTGGGATTAATCTGCTATATAATGTCATCAATGAGTGTAGTTTACCTTGTTATATATAAGGAACTTTTAAGTTGCTAAAAACAAAAGCAAACTACTTTTAAATTTGTTTTATTGAGAAATGATTGTACATAGTTATTAAGAGTTGGTATGAATATACCATGATTCATAATATAGTGTAATTCCAGAAAGATCAAATATGTTGAAAAGACCTGACTATGCACATTCTAGTAAGAGAAGAGTTGTAATAATAATGTCGAAGCATACGGGCACTCTAAGAAAATCAATGGTTTCATTGACTGAGACATGACCTTTTTCTATGACATGTACGATGAATTGGAAATAAAAACACTTATATATATATATAGGCTTTTCTGGTGTTTTAAACTCGTTGGTATTACTGGTGACATTTTAATAGGTCTGGGAGGCCTTTTAGGATTTACTGGCGGCTGTTGGGTCCGATTATATATGGCGTTTTCCAGGCCAAACTGACATCATCAACCTTCAAGGAATATTCATCAAAACCTCCTCCACCCTCAGAGTATGTTTTACCAACGAGTTTAAAACACCAGAGATAGAAGTCATGAGTCGGCAGAAAGATGTAACAAATTTCCCCATCTTATCTTGAATCTGATGGCCCAGGCGGTCACCCCTTTCATCCGAGGCTGTTTGTAAGTTCTTAAAGGGCCTTAAGTCTTCCCTCTCATTTTCCGTTTTGGAGGTGCTAGTGAAGTTTCTTTCACTATTGTTTAAATATTCCATGAAACTGATTTTTAACTTGAGAATCAGGTTCAGAACATCTATAGTTCGGGACCTGTACCTGTACTTATACAAATAAAATAAAACTGAGCCAGTATCATGAAGTAATTCATTTGTTGACTAATTTTCAATCAGTTTTTTCCATTTGATCATATCTTCCGATTTGATTTGAAGCACATAAAACATATCAATGTGTGGCCTACTGATTCTCCATCCATAGGGCTCATGGTAATTCTTCAAATCAGATCGACATCAGATCGTGTTAAATATGGTGATATTTCCATTTCTCTGTATGAACTAATGAGTTGAAATTTGCCAGAACATGTGGGTTTTATGGCATTTTATGGCCTTTTATGGCCCTTTCCCCGATTTTCTCCCCCAGACCCCATAACGTGCTTGACAGCAGGGTCAAACAAGCTCGGGTATAGCATTGGATATACTTCTATCTCTGGTGTTTTAAACTCGTTGGTTTTACCATAGGAATTAACTAATCTTTCAATAGCTTTCCTTCTATTGGTCTCAATGTCTGGCACAAAGCCCCAGAATTTGAAATTTCTCGTTTTAATATCATCGACAGGATCTAATATTTTCTCTCCTTGTTCAGAAGCTATTCTTTCTCCTCCAAAACCTTTTGGCTGGAGTCCCAGTTTACTGCATTCGATCATTAAATGATCTTCACGACCCAAAGGTAATTGGTAAACGTTTTCAAAGACTGACTGAGCTAGAGATTTTATATATGTTCTGTCTGCTATTGTATAGGAATCGATTGTCCAACCATTGTCAATTCCCAGTCTAATAATGTCCTCTAATGAGAGCATATCTGCAAAAGCAGGATTAGTCATTCGGCTGCTAGCCTTTTCATTGAAAACTATGGTGGACGGTATTGGGGGGTACCGAAAACCGCCCGAAATTCGGGCCCACAGCGGGACCCATACATATACAAAAAAATTGTGGCCGAAAAATATTTTTTCTGCCGACGAAAATATTTTTTCGGACGCAAAAATTATTTTTCGGCCGCCGAAATTATTTATTCGGCCGCCGAAATTAAAACTTTGCCAGCAACTTATCTATTAGACTGTCCTAAAATCGTAGGATTAGTGAGCCATTATTTGTACCTCTATTTGCAATTGTTGGTACAGTAATTACATGTGCTCTATAGGATGAGAAGTATTGAGATATATTTAATACATGATCTTGAGATTTGGTACATGAATTAGTACAAGAGCATTAGATATGAAATCAGATCCAGCAGGATTAATAGTAGGTAATTAGTCCAGGCAATCTAGCTCAAAAAAGGGCTGAACCTAGGAAAAATTGCAACAGAAGGTTTCTCAACGGTTTTGGGTAGTATGAGTGCCCCTTATCATTATACTAAAAGTCTAGAAAAATCTAGGTAGGGGAACATGCCCAAAATCTCAAAAAACAAAATGGCCGCCTCTCAAACTTTGAAACGCCATAACTCAGTGTAAAATCAATATATATTCAAGTGTAAACATACTTTTTTAAGGTTTTCAGACATGGGGAATCCAATGAAACAATCATAAAATCCATAGAAACAATATTTATCTATCAAGTTAGTGTATTGATACAGAGAAGAAATTGGAAAAGATGTCCAGCAAATCCATCCTGTGAGGGGGAAAAAAATCTAACTCATTTTGATTGAAAACATTCATGACCATGGAAAGTAGGAAAAGAGTTTCTGTAATCCAAACTGTTATACAAGCATATTGAACAGTGCATATTAAAGTGACACTTCTCACTGTTGTGGGCCAGATTATCAAGTAACAGAGTTTCTATGTCCTTTTCTAGTATTTGATTCACCTTACCCTACCTAACTAACTCCTGTGGATATCAAAACTCTAACATTCATATTATATCAGATATTTGGTACAATAGTGAGCAAAATTGTTTTCATATACCATACAGAGATGTCCAGTTATGTCAGAATGGCAGTTGGGTTCTGGCATCTGGAGTTACATAATGCCAGCCTTGACCAAAGGTCACTCATAGACTCCTAGGTTAAAGCTAGTTACATCCCTGGTCACTTAAGAGAGTGGGGGCACCACTTGACGGCTACTATTCTGTGATTTGAAATCTGGTCTATTCATTACACTTATTCAATGATTATTGAATGAGGAAACAATGTTGGTGCTCTATATACTTAAGATATTGTCATACATGTCCTATATGTTTACACTGAATACGTTTCATGTGATTCTGTGACTACTCATTTTAACTATCTTAGCCACTTTAAGAAAATAGTATTTGTATTACTCTGATATACTTCAAGAAATCTCAATTCTCCTCCTGCATAAGGCACCTCTCATGTTGTCCTTAATTTGATCATTAGCACCTCAACTGTTTGAACAGTCACCATTGCCAGGCCACATCTGAAATACATTCCAAGTTTAATCTTCTGAAGGAATACCTCTGACTGTTGCAGTCATTCTAGCATAATTTGTAGTTGTTCATCAGGAGCAGGAGTTCACTTGGTAGATACAGATGGGAATTGTGAACATCTATAATGGAACATCATTCCAAGTTTGAATCTAGTGGTATTGGTCTATGTATATCTCAGCTTGCCTTTGGCATTCAGGTATGCTGCATCATAGACGCAAAAATACCCTATGTTGTATCATACCCTGTTATTTCAATAAGAGTGCTGTGCACATTTGCTATCCTAGAATTCTCTAATAGCATTTGATACACAAACGTCTTTTGAACATATGATGGGAGGAGGAACAGCCTCAATTCCCCCTTCTCACTGGCATAGTTCTCAATAAAACATGATGCTCTGAAAATACCAGCCTCAATGATCTATATATGAGCAACAAGGTCCAGGAAGATTCTTGATCATTTGGAAAAATACCACTGGAAGTTGTTCTCAGTCACGAAAAAGGAATGATCTCTAATTCATATATATCATATCATATGGTTATAAATTCCATTTGATTGAAGGGATTGGTCGCTTTAAGCCCCTTTTAACACTAAAGATTCATATTCTACATTGTAGAACTACTAGATAAGTGTATTCTGAGAATCCACAGATAGCAGAGTCTTTTTATCCCTACCAAGAAAGTGGAGCTTTGTTCTCTAAATGCAAAGATGTGGTGTGAATATGCTGTAATGATTGGTAACCGGAAACTTTGAAAACTTTAGCTGCAAGTAATCTGGAATGAATATGTGTATGGTAGGCTATAAGAGGGTTTCCATGTAGTTGCACAAAATTATTGACTGACTTGACTGTCAACAGAACTGGTCAGTAATCACCCATATCTGTGCACTTTCAAATCAAGGGGAAAAGGTATGACCAAATAAATGACCTCCATGTGGAGATACAAGGGTGCTACAGAAGGACTGTTTTCTTTTCCAGCAACCATGCATGACATAGAAAAGAAAGTATAAGTTGAAATCTATGAACATCTGAGGGCAAATTATATCATTACATTGCATGCCAAAGCAGATGCAGATATGCTTATATTGCAAACAGCAGTTGAATTTGCTAAGGAATGTGGCACTATTCCCATCGGTGAAAACACACACCTGATTACAACATCTTTCCATGACTCAAAGAGGGAAAGAGTGCAAAAGAGCAAAGCGTTTGGAGCATCAAATGTGTGAAAAGAATCTAGGATACCACGAATGCAGATCACTGCTCTTCTTAATGCAAATAGCATGATGTGATATAAAATTAAATTCTTTTGGTCTATGAGATTCAACTGCTATTTGCAACATAGGCATATCAGTATCTGCTTCTGCATTTAGATGTTTGCCAGCATGTTTATGCTCCAAATACAAGCTGAGGTGTCCCCTGAAAACAGAGTATCCTTATTGGATATATAGAGAAAGGTGAAGAATGGGATATTTTAGTTCTGTAAATTACTGCATTATAAAAAAAGGCTCCCTGCCCTCCTCAAGCATGTCCATCCACAGATCCTCCCATCTATATCTGCTGCTAATAAGTACCACAGCCAGAGAGTATGCTACCAAATTTAAACTTGGAAGGAAGTTCAATTCCATCCATAGATTTGGGGATGGAAGTCAACTGACCTCCCTAATGCAACTACTACAGATCATTTGCTGCAGATGTAAGAGAAACTGTTGCAGTCTGAAGTGTTCATGACAGATTATCATGGAATGCACTGCTGCATGTGGCCATGATGGTGAATGTTCAAACAGCTGAGGCACTATATGTACCAGACTGATGAAGTCAGGCTGATATGTCAGCTGCCATATTGACAGGTATTACAGCAATACTTATGACAGTTTGTTCAGTGGAACAATGTTACCATATATATATCCTTGGTTATGAATGCCTTTGTACAATCTGACTAAATGAGTTTTTTCCCTTCACAGGATGCATTTGCTGGACATTTTTCATGTATCAGAAGACTAACCTGATAAATAATTATTATATGGATTTTATTGTTGTTTCATTGGATTCTCCATGCCTGAAAACATTGGAAAGATGTATTCACACTTGAATATAAGTTGGTCTTACACTGAGTTAATTTAAGGACAATATATGAGGTGCCTTATGCAGGAGGTGAATTGATATTTCTTGAAGTAACAGAGTAATACAAATACTATTCTCCTTATATGCACTGTTCCATATTCTTGTATAATAGTTTGGATTACAGAAACTCATTTCCTAGTGCCCTTGATCATGAATGTTTTCAATCAAATTGAGTTAGATTTTTTTCTCTTCACAGGATGCATTTGCTGGACATATTTTCCCATTTCTTCTCTGTATCAGTACACTAACTTGAAAAATATTGTTTCTATGGATTTCATTATTGTTTCATTGGATTCCCAATGCCCGAAAACCATGAAAAAGTGTATTCACACTTGAATATATATTGATTTTACACTGAGTTATGGCGTTTCAAAGTTTGAGAGGCGGCCATTTTGTTTTTTGAGATTTTGGGCATGTTCCCCTACCTAGATTTTTCTAGACTTTTAGTATGATGATAAGGGGCACTCATACTACCCAAAACCGTTGAGAAACCTTCTGTTGCAATTTTTCCTAGGTCAAACTCTATTTTTACTGGACTAAATTGGAAGAAAGAAAGTAAGTATTAGAAGAATTGTTTTTGGTAAAATTAAATTAACAATAACAATTACTGGAACTGGTTTTGTATTAACATGCATGTCAAGAGCCAATACTACATTCACACTAAATATTTGATACAGTCATATAACACACTCTTATGGTCAGTTATTATAATGATTGTCAATCCCCATTTTGGACAGAAATGGGACAGAATTTCGTTCTCCCTCTCTGTTCTCCCTCTCCTCCTTATTTTCGCTCTCTCTCCCTCTCTGTCTCGCCTCTCTGTCTCTTTCCTCTATGTCTCTTTTCTCTCTGTCTCTTATATTGCAAATCTCTCCTCTCATCTACCCCCTCTATCTCTCCTCTCTCCTCTCTCTCTCCCCTCCCTCTCTGCTTGGCTTTCTCTCTATATATCAATCCCTCTATCTCTCTCAACCAATATATTTCCTTATCAATGTAATGCTAATAAATCATCCCTTTTGCTGCATCCAACATTGCCACATACATATAATCCATACATATACATACATGTGTAGGTACATACATAGGTGAAAAACCTAGGAAAAATCTGACAGTGCCTTCGAAATGGAATCGGTGGCTCTACATGCATAAAATGCCTAAAAAACGGACCTATTCATGCACATACCATAGCGATATACATACCCGTATACATACCATACGAAATGCATACCAAAATGCATACCTTACTATATACACATATCGAAATCCATACCATACGAATCCATACCAAAGTACATGCCATATTGTATACCTACCGAAATCCATACCATGCACTGTATGTAGTATACATACCATATACATACCATACATACATATCATATATACATAGCATATATACATACCATATATACACATGTCATATATACACATACCATATACATACCATATTTTCATACCATATATACATACCATATATACATACCATGTATACATGTATACATACCATATATACATACCATATATACAGACCATATATACAGACCATATACAGACCATATATACATACCATATATACATACCATTTATACATACCATATACATACCATATATACATACCATATATTCATACCATATGCATACCATATATACATACCATATAATTATATACATTATACATACCATATATATACATATGTAGTGAACCCCCGGATATCTCGATTACCAATCCGGGGCTGTAGGCTCTCCTACAGGTAGTTTATCAGTAAATGGTGACACTAGTTATCCAGCCCGCGATAACCTTCGTGCTATTACTTAGACAACCCAGGTTCGATCTTCCTCTCAACTAAGGGAAAGTAAAACATGGACAACGATCTCTGTTTCCGTAGCTTTATTTCCCCCACAGTGCGATCACAAGGTACATGGTCAGCCGGGCTAACCAAGACATCTGACGGAAAGGGTTTCCGGAATAGTCACAAATACAATCCGTACAATATCAAGGTGTGTACAAGTAAATGGCAAGATGTTCTTCGTACAGGAATAAGTGATACAGGAGATACACAATACATCACAATTCTGCAATACAGTACATATTCTGGTCAATGCAGGTAGATGAAAGGTAATCTGTAACTAGGGTAAAGCTTAACATTTCATTCACAGTAAAAACGGAACAGATCCGAAAGGCTTGAAAGGTTGAGCGAGCAGAGCTCCAACCTTGACCTTGAAGGCCGACCCGGTTATATAAGAGTTAAAACAACAGCAAGCTATACTAGACTTGCGCTGAACCTCATATCCACTACAATACCCCCTCCATAATTTATAGATTTTTAACCCAACGGAGTAACACAATCTACAATATGTAAATTATTATAAGGCAATGTGGATATAAAATAAGTAAGAAGTAAAGCACCAATAGAGAATTAACAATGCGAATTCAAAAGTACAGGCAGGAGCAATATAGTGACCCGCGCACGTTACAATATAGTAAATCGCGACATCTCTAATTACAGCATGAGAATCATTCGGATTCAACATACTCAAACAGCCTTTGACAAGAAGGAGCTTCAGTAGACCTGCTACAGCTATATGTACAATATATGAAGTAAAGTAATAACCTTTAGGCTGGAAAAACTTTTCATGTATCATGTTAAAATACCTCTCTTCCTTTATAGCAATATTACAGAATCAATTCATACAAGTTTCATGCGACAAATCAACTCATAGAACGATCACAGTAGAAAGCGTACTTACAGGTCAGAGTCCAGGAGCAAAGTGAGCCACGAGGCGGAGCGAACTGGTGAACCCGGATGCAGCCACCTCTAGCGGCAACCTGATGCAACGCTAGTTCACTCAACCGCCACGCTACTACAGCGCCATGCTCCTGCCACTGCCTGATGGATAATGTTACCCGGTTTTGCATGCTTAGATCAGTTACGCTCCCCGTGACTGAGGTTTTTGACTGTACGTAAACTGACTACTTCTCCACTGAGACAGGGTGGAGGGGAATTCCAGTGAATTCACCCAACAATGACACTGTTACTAGCAGCAATTTCAAGGTATCCAAACCAAGATTCAGAGCCAGTACACTACGGAGTGGGACCATTCCCTCAACATAGGTCTAACTTCAAGCCACTCACAGCTCTCATCTATATTTCTGGGTTACTCATCTCCAAAATTGATGTTGTTGGTTCTTTCCCGGCTACATGAGAAGAGGCAGCCTCATGCACCGAATGGGACTTAGGTGCATTGCTCCGTCTTGCAACCTTAGTCGACTTCTCGTTGTGTTTTTAGGGTGGAGGGATCAGATCAAGATCCCCCCGGTTTGCACACAACAAGGCTAGGATCCCGGTTGTAACCGATCTGGAGGACGACGCACCCGTGTCCTTGTCACAACTTCCGCTGGGGACTCATCGCGTCTCTTTCTCAACCCTCTTCCGACCTTAGCGGCAGCCTCAGTCTTCTTCGGCCTCCCTCTACGTTTGACAGTAGAGTAGACGGCAGGTGGTGTCCGAGGAGTTTTAGCTTCCGCATCGGACACTCCGTCCCGGGCAAGACCTTGCCTCTCTCCAGTCTCAAGATATCGCGACCAGCTTCCTGCAACGCACGGAACTCTGGTGCCCTATCCAAGTTCACCACCTGGATGGGTCCGTTCTCATCGAAAGCTCGCTTAAGGTAGTCGTATGACACCTCACAATACCTTGTGCTGTTTCTAGTTCATAGGTTGTGCCACCTATGAACCTCTTCACTTTGAAGGGCCCATCCCACTTGGGACCGATCTTCTTACTGGCCTGCGGATGGTTGTAGCGATATACAACAGCACCCACTTCAAAGTGCTTTGGGTTGGACTTTTGATCGTATAGTCTCTCTTCTGGTGTATAGCGGATACGCCCAGATTTTCACAAACGAACTGATGGCCCAACCTCAACCAATGTTTCAGGTTCTCTACGAACGCTACTCTGCACGGAAAGTCCAGGCCTCCTGGTTCCACTCCATAGATCAGATCCATTGGGGTCACCAGCTCAGCGCCAAAGACCACAGCGTTAGGTGTACATAAAGTAGTCATGTGGACAGTTCCACGGTATGCATGGGCAACACATGGGGCAAGCATATCCCAATCCGTGGCACTGTAGTCCGTTAGACAGGATAGCTTCTCAACTAGTACTCGATTAGCGTTCCGCTTGTCCGTTAGACTGGGGTCTATACGGAAGGGTCAACAGCTTCTCGATGCCCAGCATTTCAAACATGCTTTTCAATAAGGCAGATCTGAATTCTGGCGCTCCGTCCGTTTGTAACGACACGGGACAACCAAAACGCAGGATCCACTCACGGAACAGCACTTCCGCACACCTCTCGGCTGTGTGGTCTGGCATAGGGTAGGCCTCTGCCCACTTCGAAAAGTGATCCGTCACCACCATCACGTAGTTATTGCCACGCGGGGATAGACGGGATGGTCCTATGATGTCCAAACACACTCAGCTCCACCGTTCTCCGTGTAATTCCTTTTTCAAGGGGGTGATTCCGCCACCACCTCTCGTCTTCCGCATACTGCATTCCGGGCAGGCTCTCAGCCAGCGCTTCAGTTCTCCCCTCATACCTGGCCAGAGGTATTTCATCTTCACGGCCCAGCCCGTTTTGAGGAACCCAAAGTGCCCTGCAGTCTTAGGTCCATGCATAGCATGAAACACTTCTGAGCGGGGGGCAGTAGGAATTATCTTCCGCAAGTACGTTCTTCCGGTGCTTGGCCGAACCCATTCATAGCACAAGACACCGTTTCTCATCTCCAAACTCCCCCTGTTATGGATGTAGGTACAGTATTCATCGGACACCGCAGACAGGGACTGCTTGTCCGGGACCGGTTCAGTACCTTCCAACACATCGATAACTCTCCGGATCGTGGGGTCACTCTGCTGGGCTTTCTGGATCACATCTTCCTGCAGCGCTAGACTGACTGTTGCTGTCGCGACAACCACATCATGCGCTCCACAGTCTGCACAGTCAACGCGGACACACTTCTGAGTCGGAACTCTAGAAAGGGCATCAGCATTCACATGTTTGTGAATTCACAAGCATGTCCGTCGGATCTTTAAAGTTCAATAGCCAACGCAGGGAGGCGTGGTAGGTTCACACAATAAAGTTTCGGTTTCCCAACAGGTAATGCGGGAACTTCTTCAGGTAGGTTAGTACTGCTAAGAGCTCTCTCTTTGTGGCGCAGTAATTCCGTTGGGCTTTATCCAAGCTGTTGCTGGCGTACCCAAGGACTACCTCCTTCTCATCTTGTATCTGCGAAAGCACACCCGCCATGCCGAACCCACTAGCATCCATGTCTAGGATGAATTTCCCTTCCTTTTGGGGATATCCCAGCACCGGAGCAGAGGTTAGCAACTCTTTTATGCCCTGGAAGGCCACATCACACTCTGGAGACCATTCTATGGAGACTATTCTATTCTACGGACTTTCTGTACTTTCTTTGGGTCTGCACAGATGCCTTTGTGTGACACAATCCACCCCAAGTATTCCACTTCTCTGCGGAATAGTTTGCATTTCTTGGGTTTCAGTTTCAATCCGAACTCCCGGATCTTCTCAAGCACTTGGCGTAGATTTAGGAGGCACTCCGCAAAGGCTTTCCCAAATACTACTACATCGTCCAGATATACCAGACACGCTTTCCAATGGAGATCGCCTTGCATACGATCCATCATACGTTGAAAAGTGGCAGGGGCGTTGCACAATCCAAAGCTCATTACTTTGAATTGGAACAGCCCTGCGCTGGACAGGAAAGCAGTTTTCTGCTTGCTCACTTTGTCCATCACGATCTGCCAACACCCGCACTCCAGGTCGAGGGTGCAGAACCACTGGTTTCCGCCTAACGCCTCAATGCATTCGTCAATACGAGGGAGTGGGAAGCTATCCTTCACAGTCACGGAATTCAACTGGCGGTAATCAACACAGAAATGCTGCGAGCCATCCTTTTTACCAACCATCACGATGGGTGCTCCCCACGGACTGTTAGAATGCTCTATGCGTCCCTGCTCGTACATCCACCAGATCTCAGCCTCCGCTAAGTCACGCTTGGCCACTGGAATCCGCCTATAGCAGAGTTTTATAGGTCTGGCATTACCAGTGTCGATCACATGTCTGACAATGTGAGTGTGGCCCGGCTCATCGCCAGGTAACGCGAAACACTCACGGAACTCAGTCAGGCGCTCCGCAACTTGCAACTTTTCACTCTGATCAGTCAAGTGCGTCTCTCTCACTAGTTTCGCTAGCGGGCATTCCGTACTCGGTGGCACCGGAATGTCAGGGGCAATCAGGTCATCATCGACTACAGACGGCAACTCCACCATCTGTATCGAGTTAATGATAGCTCTTCTAATCTCCGGATCTACCCCCTCCGGACAAGTGGCAGGGGACGATTGCAGCGTCACCTCACTCACTTTTCCGACCACCACATCAGTCTCTAGACGTAGGGCCTCTCCAGACGGATTACTGAAGGCTATCACTGCTTTTTTATCCGCCGTCACATAAGTGTTAAGGCATCCCAGTGAATATTCCTTCAGCAGTCTCTGATCGGGCTCGAACATCAAACCTGTTGATGTGTCAGAGCACCTGCGAACGTCAATCTTAGCAAGTGTGACTGATCGAGGAAGGATAACCACCGCTTCCCGGAGTGTTACTTCATACCCATCCTCAGTCTCCTTAGCTTTGATCGTTTTCACAGAGGGACTCATCCGCTTCGGGTGAGGTCCGCACCAATGGTGCATTTTCACAGCATCAGAGCCATTGTTCAACGCAAGCATCCCTGAACAGTATATGTTACATGAGTGCACCAAAGCAAAATCCTGAGCTAGGATCCCGGATTCGGGGCCGGCAAGACCCGTTACTACCAGACAAGTAATCATATACGTCCGTTTCCCTAACGTCACGGGAATCAAGGCACATCCGTGAACAGTTATCTGCGAACCACCTCCCATCATGCACGCCAGCGGGGACGGAGCCATCAGCGGCTGTTGATGCAGGGAATCATAGAATCTCTTTGTCACCAGGCTAGTCATCGCACCCTGGTCCCACAGAAATTCACCGATATCTCCGTTCACAGATACAGTCGCGTACCATCTCTCCGCAATGCATGCATCACAGATCTTCAGCGTTCTCTGCTCATCACGGGAAACCTGCTGAATGACGGCAAGGTTGTCGGGACCTTCCTCCACGACTATCACTTGACCGACAACAGCTCGGAGTTCTGCACGACCCCATAGCACATCAGGATTGCTATCTACAGAACTATCCACTGGATCATCTCCGATCCCTGGATGAGTAGTCTCATCAGACGACCAACTAGTATCCGTTTTCGGTAACGGGCAGCTATCATGTATTACTCTACCCGCTTCCCTACACACGGGCGTCAGAGCCTCACTCCCATCTTCCGAGTGTTGTGCAAATACCACACGAATTGTAGTACTGCGGAGCGCCATTGACTCCCTGGATCGCACTTCGCGCTCTATTCCCGTCGGTAATCGCCTTGAGTCTGGAATCTCCCTTCTTCGCTTTCTTGGGACAGTTGGCAATGTAATGCCCTTCCTGTCCGCAAGCATATCACTTTCCGCGGGGCCTCTCCGATTTCCCTCTCCACTGAGAAGTACTTACGGAAGTCCTTCCACCCACGTTGTGCTTCTGTCCGCCCTTCCAAGTTTGCAAGACCTGGATCATAGCAGCTTGCAGACCATCATCTGACAAATCTGAAGCATTCTCTGCGCCTGTGGCCTGGACAATCGCTCTCTGCTACTGGGTGTAGGGATCTCCGGAACAACCAGGGCAGCCTCCGCTGCATTGATGGTCGTAACTGAGCGAGAATCCAATTGACAAGATTCCCGTACCTCCGCCCAATCTACTGCGCTCTGCAAGTCCCGTGGTTGCTTCAGACCCACCCACGCGGACATCTCAGCGTTTGTGACCCCTTGCAAAAAAATGCACAGGGACACAGCTCTCAGTGTATTGTCCATGCGACCGAACAACTTCCGGCCCTTTCGTGCCACCTCATTGGCGAACAAGCGAACGGCTTGTCCGGGGGTCTGTCTACAGTTGTAGAACTCAGCCTGCAACCGGAACTTGGACCTTTCTCCGTAGTTCGCATCCATGTGCTCAAGGAACTGCCAGAGATTGATGTCCACTGGCAGGTCCCCCATTTCTGCCAGCTGTTTGCGTGTGCCGCACCTCAACTGTCGAAGCAACTGAGCAGATGTCCAATTGTGCGACTCAGCGATCACCTTTACCTCCCTGAGGTAGGTCCGCCAATGCGGTTTTGCCATCCCACATCTTCACCGGCTGGACCTTCGGCAGGTGATCCTCAACTGCTTCCCGATCCCTTGGATCATCTCAAGCAACTCCGACTCCAGAGCTGTCATCTCACGTCTCTGCGGGGTCCCCGTCTCTAGGGAGGGCTTTACATGATCTTCAAGCAAATGCCCGTCCGGACCATTGTCCACGGATTCCGTATTGGTTCTCTTACGGAGCTCAAAATTCTCATCCATCAGCTCGCGGACTTGGGATTGGAGCTCTTCCGCGATCAACTGCCGGAATTTCTCACGAAGGTCAGAATCTTCTGTGTCATTCGGCGGGCCTCTCCACTGCGCGAAATTCCCTCTTGAATATTTTGGTCTCCCTTGCCTCTGGCACCATGGTCAGAGGAAGGTGACTCAAATTCAGCGGGGAGACTCCTCAGGGTTGTCGGCCCCGGCTCTCTACCCACGAAATCTTGTCTCCCTGATTTTGTTCTATAGTGACCTCCTTCCGTCTGCGCCTCAGAATCAGAATACGACATCTTTCATAGACGTAACAGACTGCCTCCACAGTCTCAGTTTCTTCCGGGAAGAAATTTGGGACAACCAACGAATTGAAAGCACTGAGGTCGAGAACTGGCACGGCACCAATTGTAGTGAACCCCCGGATATCTCGATTACCAATCCGGGGCTGTAGGCTCTCCTACAGGTAGTTTATCAGTAAATGGTGACACTAGTTATCCAGCCCGCGATAACCTTCGTGCTATTACTTAGACAACCCAGGTTTGATCTTCCTCTCAACTAAGGGAAAGTAAAACATGGACAACGATCTCTGTTTCCGTAGCTTTATTTCCCCCACAGTGCGATCACAAGGTACATGGTCAGCCGGGCTAACCAAGACATCTGACGGAAAGGGTTTCCGGAATAGTCACAAATACAATCCGTACAATAACAAGGTGTGTACAAGTAAATGGCAAGATGTTCTTCGTACAGGAATAAGTGATACAGGAGATACACAATACATCACAATTCTGCAATACAGTACATATTCTGGTCAATACAGAAAGGTAATCTGTAACTAGGGTAAAGCTTAATATTTCATTCACAGCAAAAACGGAACAGATCCGAAAGGCTTGAAAGGTTGAGCGAGCGGAGCTCCAACCTTGACCTTGAAGGCTGACCCCGTTATATAAGAGTTAAAACAACAGCAAGCTATTTTTTTTGTTTTTGCACAAACTTTATTTTTAACATTAACATGTATAAATTGGCAGGACAGTCGTACATGGTAGATACTAACAAGGGTAACCTGAAAATGAAATACATTAGCATCCTCGCATTATGTTGAATGACCGCACATGATTACATAGAGAGGCACTAGATGGCGATAGCGTTGAAACCTTCGGGAAAACGTTTTTGCCGCTTGTTCATAGGTGGCAGCACAGTTAGAACTATCGGGGGTGTATATTTAAGGGAAGTAAAGGAGCTATCTTGATTCAGCCTTGTATGGAAGAAGAAGGTAAACACTAAGGTAGGCAATTCTAGTGTTATTTTAGGCTGTCGATTTTTTCTTGTAAGTCATCTTTAAGCCTTCTCCACATTGCTTTTTTTCCCTTTTGGATGTTACCACTGGGGATCGAATAAATGGTTACATTACATCTCATCTTTAGTTCCAAAAATACATTCAATAAATTGATTTTACCTTGGTCAAACAACCTTTGCCTATGTATAATAGCTTTGACTTGTAAAAGAATCCAATTTATAATATTTATACATAGTTCGTCACCCTCGATGCCAAACATTATATCTTTGAGAATAACAACCATTTTACCTCTGTTCAAAGACCGAATGTTTTTACCCCTTTTGTCTGTATTTAAATATCGTACATCATGTATCCATCTGAGAATGTTCTGCCATATACTGGAGTTGAGTTTGCATTTTACAAAGAAGTGGACAATATCGTCCTTTAGATTACAGAAATTACACTTTGGTGAGTCGATTATTCTAATATTCTTTAAATGAACATTGCATGTGATTATCTTATGAAGGATTTTAAATTGGAGTTCTTGTAGTCTAGTTTCAGATGTGGCTTTGTATGGCAAGATAAAACATTTTTTCCAGTCAACCTGATCAAATTGATTATCGTTCATTGATAACAACCTTTGCCATTCATTGGACTTTTCTTTCTCCATCTTCCTTTTTTTGATTAATTCACAATATATACAGTTTTTGCATAACAGCTTATGAGATTTAAGGGCGTACCATTGACATAAAAATCGATAGAGTTTTTGATCTGTACACCTGCGGTCTCCTTGATAACCTTTAACCAATTTTTAGGGATGGCATTTTTAATCGACATCCTTTCAAAGAAGGAAGGTCTGAAATTGTAGTTAAGACTTATCTCTGTCGTAGTCATGAACGTACCATTCTCTTTTATGAGGTCACCTATAGCTGTGATTCCTTGGTCTTCCCAAGTCTTATAATATATCATTTGTTTCTTATCTTTTATAAACCTATTAATTGCACCATCAACAGCAAGCTAATACTATATAAGCCATTAATGTATGTATGTGTAGTGGATATGAGGTTCAGCGCAAGTCTACAACAGCAAGCTATACTAGACGATAAGCGACCTCAGTGGAGGCACCTATGTTGCCGTCCAGGTAACTCCCCTGAGATTTGGTGCAGTCACACCGACCTCCCACGGTTGGGACAAGGTAGGAGAGAGGTTGCCCGTAGATTGCATCTAACTTTTAAAAAACCCATGTGACGAACAGTTCCAGACCCGGATTCAGACTCCCCCTCCTATAACCCTACTGCTCATACAAGGCTGTTGTCCACAGAGCTGTAGAATAAACGATTTCGGCCACTTTTCACCACTACGCATGGGTTGGCCCTACTCATATCACTAGCAAAGTTCAACCTCTCTGCTACTACCAATTCTATAGCGTAGGGCCTAGAGCACTGGACTCCAGGCGTGAAGGGTGAGTGTTCAAACCTCGCCCGGGGCCGGGTACGTCAGCATTTTTTTTTTCATCCTCTACTTGTTGGGCCGTGTAGAGCTGTCTCTACACGGCCTGGACGGGACAGAGGCGGGGACGGAGGGTGGGTTTGCACTGGGTGCTGGGGGACGGGGAAGGCTGGTGATTTGAAAAACAAAATATCCATAATAATGTTTCACTGTGTGCTAAGAAAAATGGCCTAAATATATCCAAATAACATTCGCAAAGCGCCGACTAGCAGCTGCCACTCACTGGACTTGTGCCTGAACCTCATATCCACTACACATACATACATTAATGGCTTATACATACCGCATTCCATATATATACATAATGCATACCATATATACTTAACATATAGTATACATACATGTATACAGTATACAGTATACAAAACATACGGTATACATATACACATATATGTATACATAACAAGTCTCTGTTTTTCTGTCTTTCTCTGTCTCTGTGTCTCTCTCCATGTTGGTCAATGCCCCTGGCCTTCAATGGGAATAAGGACAACGACTCTAGTGAAAATGTGGGGGCCCTTAACAGGGCCTTTTTTGTTGTTCTCTGCTCTTATGTGGTGAGCAGTTTAACCACCGACATGTATGTATACTTGTGCGTGTATAGATATACATATATATGTATATATGTTTGCATAGATATATTCAAAATATATTAAGATGAAATCATATGTGATGTGTTACAGGAAAATGAGCTCATCGAGTATATTTAGCTACTTTACCATCGATTGCAAACAGAGGTACAAATAATTGCCCAATAATCATATGAGATTAGGAAGTCGAATAAATATGTTGGGATATTTAATACAATTTAAATTGTGTAAAAGGCTTAAATAGTTTTTGAGTAATTAGCATAAGTATTCGGATATAATTGTAGACATTATTTCGGCGAATATCTCATCTTATAGAGTATATTTTATAGCTACTTTACCAACGATTGCAAATAGAGGTACAAACAATAGCTCAACAAGCATATGTTAGGACAGTCGAGTAAATATGTTGGGGTATTTAATACAATTTAAAAATTGTAAAAAAATTTGGGAATTATTTAGAAACCTAAAAGGGACGTATGCAGATAACCTATAAAAACGCTTATTGTCAGCGGCGGTTATTTCTGCAAATATTTTCCTGTTTGTTCTTGTATAAGAAAATAAAAACGTTTTAAAAAAATACCTCCCCTGTGCACGATGGACATTGTTGAATTCCCTTTATAAAAGCCAGTCAGAGAAAGCTTAAGATCCGATTCAAATAATCATTACATAATTTAATAACTACATAATATATATAATTTAACGCAGCACCTACACATATAACTCTTAACATAGGCATATCGCAACCGATCTGCATGTGAAATCCTGTTTAATATGATTCTAAGTACACAACAATCCTCACTCATTATGAAACTATAACTAATTCGCCTAAATAATGTCTAAAATTATGTCCGAATACTTATGCTCATTACTCGAAGACTATTTGAGCCTTTTCCATAATTTAAAATGTATTAAATACCCGGACATGTCTATTTGACTGTCCTAAAATCATATAATTATTGAATCATTATCTGTACCTCATTTGGCAATCGTTGCTAGTAAGGTATTATAGAAGATGACAATTTTACAATATAAAATAGATATAATATTAAATTATTAATTAACGTCTGTACAGGCAAGTTAATTAAGGCTATAAATTTTTATTGTATACCAGACGAACCGGGAATATGTCAGCATCACAGAGCTTTTTAAAGTATTCCAATCCGTCTAGTATAAGTGAGTATATATAAGTACCAAATTATGTAGGCCCTATCCTTCCCTTTGTCTACCCTCTCTCTTTAGCCCTACACTCTCTCCTCTGTCTCTCCCCTCTTCTTCAAAAATGAATATATTATTAAAAATAAATAAGTTATGCGGCCGCCGAAAAAAGTTATGCGGCCGCCAAAAAAAAAAATATGCGGCCGTAAAAATTGTTAGCCCGAAGAAACTCCGAATAAGTTCCGTCCCGTGACTACCTAAAGACGAAATTCGGGCGAAATTACGCCGACGAAAAATTATTTTCGGTCAAAAAGTTCGGCGAACAATTACTTTTTTTCCTAATTTTCCGCCAACCAATCATAAGAAATACTAAAAATATTACATAAGGATACACAATTACAGAAATCAACGGTAAGAGGTAGCCTATCAAACAAAAAGGCTCTGTGGACCAACTGGCCTGGAGAACTATAAAAATGGCTCAATTCAAAAGAATGTTCATTAATGTGAGTCCATTATTCGGCTACTAATAAGTCTTTTAGTGAAGCAAGTTGAAAAAGTCTTTGTGTGGAGGTGTGCCTCTGAACACCTGTTGAATGTCTTAACCTCTCGCAGGAAATTTAATACACAAAGGTCCTTTTGTACGGTCGTCACCGTTTCCTCCTCTGTCTGCCCGGTCAGCCGAGGCCCCCGCTGGACCTCGTCGCTGACCGACAAGACACCTGTCTTGCCCCGTTTTCCTAGGTGTTGGAGCAAGCACAGGTTGGTAGTCAACACTACCGTATTTCCATAATAATGTGAACAATAACAGACCACAAGTCGACAGTTCTGCATTGTTTCACCACCTCCTTCCTGTATGGACAATACTTCGGTCAAAGCAGCAGTTGAGAGTAGACAAGAAGCACTGGTCCTGTGGTGCTTTTTGCAGGCCTCTCTATCTCGAACTAACTGTTTGATAAATCAACCTCTCATAAAGAGAGTTGGATAAGATAACCATTGGGCTGGATCCTTGTCCACGGATTCCACCATTGTCTCCAAAACGGGGAAATGGATTTTACCCAAGGTATGGATATTTGTTTGTTCATACATGTACATCTCTTCTCGCATCCGAGGAGATTACAGAACAAATACTTACAAAACAATATCTAAAAGTGTATAGGAAAAATACAACATACGAGTTTATAAAGTGATTGCGTCAAACATAGAGAAACCAATAAATCTTAAAACTTATGACGTCATTCTCGTCAGTCTGGATCTGGCAGTGCAATAGGGTGAGGAAAGGGGGTGGCAGGGGACGGGAATTCAAGAGAGCAGGGAGTGGCCACTCACACACTCTCCCTTTCCCAAGATTGGAGGGGTGGGTTTTCAAGGGCAAAGTTGGGGGGGGGGGGGGGGGGGGGGCGGGGTCTCCAAGGGAGAGATCTTTCCTTTTATAGGCCTTTAAACAACACTGACAAGGGTAGCTAATCCCCAGATAAAGTCTTTAGGCCATGGAATAAAGGAAATAACTGCAGGGAAAATTTTACCATAAGTTAAGTTAAACCGTCAGGGGCATAACTTCAGCGGTGGGGATGGTTATATGGGACTTATGGCCTGGTATGCTTCTCGCACGCCAATCCTTTCAGACCAGGGGACAACTGCCTTCTATTATTATTCTAGCAGATTTTAAAATAAAGGCATACATAAGGACAAACGTCCATGCGGTTCCCATCATATAAAGTCTCGTTTTGATCTTATAGTAAATGTAAAATGCTCTCTCTAAGTTAACTGAACTAACAGGGGACCACCTCTAACTGCCAAGGGCACTTACTTCCAGATACTGTGAGTGTTAACCCTCTTCCCTGGCTCGTCTTTAAGAGAACATATACAATAATAAGAAAGTCATAAAATCCTAATACACCCAACATCGTTCATTTCAAAATTAAAAATACACCAATGAACAGGGAGTTGGCTTCTTCCCTTGTTGGCAAGTTCATGGTGATGAATGGAAGCCATTCCGATTGAAGATAGGTTTCCCTCTGTGTCCTATGTGTTCGTTCCCATTGCTACCTCGTCCAGGCCCATGCTGGAGAGTACCTCATCAATAGGTAGAATAGTCAGGCTTCCAATCGTCCTTCAGCTGTAAGGGAGTTAGAGGGACCAGATGGCGGGCTGTACCCCTCTCCAGTTGTGTGTGATCCCACAGCCGGCATAACTGTATGTTCACTTGGTTTCGCTGCAACAGGTGGTGCAGCAGCAGATGGGATGAGCTGCAACTAGTCACCTAGTAGCAGATGTGGGAGCAGCTGGCAAGAGTACCCACTAGGGTGTTGACTGGGCTTGCAGTAGCAGATGTCACAGCAGTGACCGGTTGTCCAGCTGCAGATGTTGGAGCAGATGGTGGAACAACTGGCAAGAGTACCAACCAGAGTGGCAACTGGTGTTGTAATACAGATGGGCACCAGCCACACAGCAGATGATATAACATGCCCCTCTGCTCCAGCTGTGGAAGAATTACATGCACACACAATCCATCTGCTTTGCAGGACAAAAATAGAATAGGGGTTGTCCATTATATGGGTCAAAGTTTTTTAGAATGTACAATTGCGATTTTGTGAGGTTTAGGAAGATTGAAAAAAAAATTAATAAATATGAACTCATATTCCTTCTGACTGGTATCATAGATGTCCCCACCACCTAAAAACACCAATTATACTGATCAAATTTCAATATGTCAGTTTTTATTGTAGTTAAAACAAGGTATTCTTTTTTTAGGGTATACCCGGTATCAGATTAAGTGGCAGCTCCTTAAATCCTCAATAATCAGGACAGAATGATTGAATTTCCAAATAAAATATAATTCCTTATAAGGATTGAATGTTCCTTTACAAGTATACCAATCCATAACCATGTATCCTCCAAGGTTATTGTGTGAAACATGAAAGCAAATGGATTACAATTCTCCAAAACAGGAACGTTTTGATCAGAAACATATGATTTGAATATAAATTCAATAATGCTTTAGTTGTTGCTATAAACAGGGTGAAAACCTGTTTTCTGGCAACATATACATCCTGTCCATCAATATAGCAAATTATAACTTATTTATCATATTCAGTTTTCCTGAGAAAATTGGTAATAGGAAGCCATCTTTGATACCGGGCATCCCTTTACATATGATACCGGGCATCCCCCAGTAAAGTACCTTATTTTTGACCTCTCACTGTGGCTAAAAAAGTGAACAAAACCACTTTAAACCTAGCAAGTACATGAACAGCATATATTTGGTACACAATTGATCTAAGTTCAAGTCAATCCTTGACTAAATATCACCTCACTTGGCCTGAGACAAACACCTTCTCAAATATACCGGGCATCCCTCTATATACCGGGCATCCCCCAGAGGAGTACATATCATCAAAGAGGTTCAATACTAATTAGTATTGAACCTCTTTGATATCATCTAACATCTCACTGTGGCTACTTAGATGGGCACAATCACATGAAACTTAGTAAATACATAAGAAATATGTGTGGTAATGAATGCAGGCTCTAAAATCAATGATAAAAAATCATTTTCATGGATCATAACATTTTTAAATAGAATTATAGGGTGGTTGAGAAGATCAAAAAATTAAAAATGTTCAATTCACATTTCTAATGTTCTCACGTGTTAGGGGAGGGAAGAGGCCATGTTACAGAAAAAAATACAGAAGATAAAGGCATATGGGTAGCAGCTATGATAGAATTTCTACTATTCAGGGGATGCCCAGGGATGCCCGGTATCAGGATTCTGAATCAAGTTCAAATATATTGCATGGAAATAAGGCATGAAGCCACATCCATATATACAGTAAGACATAATATGTTGGCATACAAGTTTTTATGGTGATTTCTAGGCTCTCTAGTGACTTAGTCAAGGGTACAAGGATTGAAGTGGGGATGCCCGGTATCAGGGGATGCCCGGTATCATCCACTCTTTTAATATACTTTAAAAGGTATCTATTGTGTTTATGTACCAATCTTTCAGTTGTAAATTGAATGAGACATTGCAAGGAACATTGAGACATTATATGAGGACCCTATTTACAGTAGTAATGGTATTTATCTTTCATTTGTCAACAGAAAATGATTTGTGGGGCATGCCCGGTATGAATTCAAAACACATTTGTCTCAACATGCCTGCCCCCATAGTTTTAAAAGTATGTTGAATTATACATAATATGACATTTCTGATTAATGAAAACTAACTTAACATGATCTCCATTGAGAAATAATTGTTAAATGTGCATAAAAATCATGTTAAATAATGATGGTACCGGGCATACCCTCTTGGATTCTTGTTAACTGTGAGGCTATATTAATTTTTCCTTGAACATAGCACACGAAAATGCTTCACTAAGAATTGTTGAAAACAACTTTTTAAACATATAAATAATGATTAGACTGATGAATATCACACTGATGGTTGATTCCTAAACATCTTAACAATAGTTCCACACCATACAAGGGCATGTATAATCTTTGGTCACTCTCATTCTGGTTGACAATGTCCCAGGAATCCCATTAATACCTACCCAATGACTATATATGGTGATTGTCTTGGTTTCCAGAAGAAAAAACAGGGGCCTGGTCATATAAAAACACTTTGAATGTATGTCTTAGTTGTTCCTTTCCAGCCATACCGGGTATGCCTCAATATACCGGGTATACCCCTGACATCATTTGCATTCATATCTCCACAATATATTTTTTTAGAAGAATGTTATTTGGGGTATATATGAAGATACATACTGGGATAACATAAACCGAAATTTAGTACCATAGTACCAGTCAAACTTGGTCTACATTATAATAGGTTACAGGGTATACCCGGTGTGTAATAGTATAAAATCTCCGGTTTAGTAGACATTGAACCATAACCCTGTTAATGTCTGCATTACTGGCTAAATTTGACTAAGAATGCATCAATGATATGTTAAAGTGTATTTTAGATATTTTAAATCATATGCCAAGGATATATTCATAGCCAGTATACTAGAATCTATGTTTGATACCGGGCATACCCTAGTGACTTCTGAAAATTGGAGATTTGAGTATAGGCCTGGCATACTGCGATGAGGGGTGGTAGAAGGCTATGATGTTACCAAGCTATCGGAAACATGTATAAGGACTGGAACCTGGTGAAATTTGAGACCTAGAATGTTTACTTTTATTCAGGCGGGAGGTACAATGGGGGAAAATAGTGAATTCTGAGGTGTTTTTGTCATCATTTTAACGTTTATAGTGATTTATTTAATAGAAATCCTACAAATATGTACATATATATATATATTTTTGTAAAGCTTGGGATGTCCTCTTTCCAATGGTACTAAGATAATTAGGATTGATTCATTTGTTTCCGATACCCATTCAGTATAATGCGCAAAGGTCGGAAATTTCGCAATTGTACATTCTAAAAAAATCTGACCCATATATAGAGTTACAGTGTAAGGGGAGTGGGAGTGCTAGTAGGACGGGGAAATGGCTTGTAGAACTAGGTATCAGATTACCCAACTTACCCACTAGTAGAACACAAATTGATACTGGGGAAAATAAGTGTAGGATAATCCCTGATTTAGCCAGGCTCCTGGGGCCTTCCCTCCATCTGTCTATGCCCATCCCACCCACCCACACCACACCCTCCCCTCCTAGGATATCTAATACTCAGGTTTGAAAAAGAACAGAAAAATAAGTAAACCAACAGATGTTAATGGTTGAAATGTTACATAAAGACGCATCCCACAATCTTGACCTTTTTCCCCAGACCAGATCCCAGATCTGAAGTTAATTTATTGAGGCCAATAATATATTGATGCTGGCTCGGGTGGGAATGTGTTCGTATACAGTCACATAGTCGTGTTCCAAAAGTATAAAACTAGCGTTCCAATCAAAACTATATGACCCCGTTGCATCATCTCCCAACACTAGAAGCAAATCCCAGGTAATTTACCAAAAATATACCCCTTCAATCAATTAAACCCATTCCACAGTAGACAAAGAATAGGGGTTGTTTATCATAGGGTTATAGGGTAAGGGGAATGGGAGTGCCCGGAGGATGGGGAAATGCCTTGCAGCACTAGGTATCAGATCTCCTAACTTACCCACTAGTAGAATACCAATCAATACTGGGGAAAATAAGTGTAGGATAATGCCCAAGTTAGCTAGGCTCTTGTGGCCTCCCCTCCATCAATCCATGCCTATCCCAACCCCTCACAACATACCCTCCCCTCCCAGGATAATACTCCAGTTTGAAAAATAAGCAACCAACAGTAGAGTCCGTGCTTCCCACCAAAACCAATAAAAACCCATTCTGCCATTCTACTAAAACTTGCAGAATTTCAAGCACTAACCCTTCTCTTCAAATCCGTCCAAATATAAGGTGTTTACTATTAAAATGGAGCTTAGCTCATGGCGAAGCGGCCTATGTAATCCATGTTTGTATAGCGTTAACCATAAGAGCGGCATTGACGACGGCGCGTGATCACCGCAATCATAACCACATGCACAAACGCAAAAATATTGCTTCCCACTAGATTGCTCATATCTCCCTTAAAAACTATCCGATCCGAATATAAACAAGTACTAAGTTAAGAAATTATCAAGTTAAGTTTGGTTTCTATCTATTTAACTTTACAATTAGTTTCAACTTAATTTATATACCTGGCGTTTCCAATGGAAACGATTCTCAGGCCGAATTACTTGTGTCTGATGTCAATTTATTAACTTGTTGTCCAGGCAGAGAGCGTGAGGTCATTTGAATTTAGTTAGACATTATTAATGTGCATTCATAGCAGAGTTGAAGGAGGCTTAATTTAAATAGATAAATAAAATGCAATACGGAAATCAATGGTATAGGAGGAGAAGATGCCAATGTAATTTGCATATACACCCAAGGGGAGGACTGGGCAGATAAACAGCTGAGAAATATGAGGAGAGAGAGGGGATTGGGCAGAGTAGCACCAGTGAAGGAGGAGGTGATGGTGGTTGCAGCTGGGGTGGGAGTGGGGGTAACATGGGCAACCCCCTTCTGTTTTGGGGGTGGGCTGTCCAGGCGGAGGACAGAGGGTGAGGCGGGAAGGTGGGGGGAGAGAGGGGGGTGAAGGGACTGAGGTGTTGCATAACATCTAAGTGCGAAATGTATCACTGATCAGTGAGTTAGATATGGCATGCTCCCCTGATGTCATATCTAAGCTCTAACACCTTACATACAGCTACAAATGTTATCAGATGAAGAATGATTGGCACATTTAGTAGTGACTCATATGATCTCAGGCCTCTTAAAGGCCTGAGATAAAAAATATCCCACAACTCCCTAGACTGTCAGGAAGACAGCCCCACTTTTAGATTTAGAATCCCCCCTCCCCTCCCATTACCCTTGACCCAAGCATGAAGCATCCCCTCCCTCCCCCAGTCCCTTCCCCCCACCCACTAATGAGCTTAACACAGGGAACACTAGATAATTCTATTTCTGGTTGCTAGACAATCAAGCATGTATACACACAACAACAGGTGTCCAGCATTACCTCCCTCCCCCCTCTCCACCCAGGTCCCGCGTGGCGGCCAAGGCCCAGGAAGAGGGGAGGGGGGAGAGGGAGGGGGCAGGGACGGCCATTTTAGCTGGTAAAACCAACCCAAAAGAATTCAATTCTTTACACTGTACTGTTAAGGGACCCCACATTTTCAAAAGAGTCTTTGTCCTTATTCCCATTGAAACTCCCCAGAAGTCACTATTTATATGCAGTATATCAATAATTCGGATCAAAGATGATGATAAAAATACGCAAAGATGATGGAGTGACGATGCAGAAGAACAGATGTTGATGGAGAGAGAAGATGATGAGAATCGCCCACCACCCACCCACTCACTCCCCTAGTAGTATAGGGAGCGGGGGGTAGCGGCCAGGGGCATCAACCAACATGGAGAGAGACACAGAGACATACACAGACAGAAACAGAGACTTGTTATGTATATATGTGTATATATACCGCATGTTTTGTATACTGTATACTGTATACATGTATGTATACTATATGTTAAGTATATGGTATGTGGTATGCATATATATATGGTATGCGGTATGTATAAGCCATTAATGTATGTATGGTATGTATATATATGGTACACATGGTATGTATATATGGTATGTATAAATGGGATATGGTATGTATATATGGTATATGGTATGTATATATGTATATGATAGTATATTATGGTATGTATATGGTATGTATATATGGTATGTATAAATGGTATATGGTATGTAAAAATATATGGTGTGTATATGGTATATGGTATGTATATATGGTATGTATATGGTATGTATATATGGTATGTATATATATGGTATATGGTATGTATGTATATATGGTATGTATATATGGTATGTATAAATGGTACATGTATATTATGGTATACATATATATGGTATGTATATATGGTATGTATATATGGTATATGGTATGTATATATATGGTTGGATTGAGATTGATTGGAGATAGAGGGATTGAGAGAGCATTACATTAATAGAGAAATATATTGGTTGAGATTGATTGGAGATTGAGAGAGAGAAAGTCAGGCAGAGAGGGAGGGGAGAGAGAGAGGAGAGAGGGGGTAGATGAGAGGATAGATTTGCAATATAAGAGACATAGAGGAAAGAGACAGATAGGGGAGACAGAGAGGGAGAGAGAGCGGAGACAAGGAGGAGAGAGAGAACGGATCAAGAGGGAGAACGAAATCCTGTCCCATTTCCGTCCAAAATGGTTATTGACAATCATTATAATAACTAACCATAAGAGTGTGATATATGATTGTATCAATTACTTAGTGTGAATGTAGTATTTGCTCTTGACATGCATGTTAATGCAAAACAATTGTTATTGTTAATTTAATTTAACCAAAAACAATTCTTCTAATAACCTTCTAACAACCTCCATGATAAAGGGCAAATGTCGCCCAAATCGTCAGACCCCCAATAAACAAACCTACAACTAACTCCCAAGTCCTTGTCCTACTTCCGTTTTGAGTTAATCATTCCAACATAGCAATTCTTCTGATACTTTCTTAATTCCAATTACCTACTATTAATCCTGCTGGATCAATGCTCTTGTATGAATTATGTACCAAATCTGTACCAAATCATGTATATATATCTAAATATATATCTCTATGCTTCTCATCCTATGGAGTACATTTAACTAGAAATAATTTTCGGCGGCCGAAAAATAATTTCGGCGGCCGAAAAAATAATTTCGGCGGCCGAATAAATCTTTTTTCGGCCGCAAAAAAGAATTTTCGGCCGCAAATTTCTTTTTCGGCCGCCGAAATTATTTTTTCGGGATTCGGCCGACTTTTTGATATCTATGGGTCCCGCTTTCCATAGTATACTAATGGTATGATTCAATGATACCATAGAAGTAGGGGTTCAGTTTTCGATGGTATGCATAGGTATTATACTCTATGCATACCTAAGATATGGCAGAATAGTATTATATAAATGGTATGATTCAATGATTCTATACAAGTAGGGGGGTCAATTTTCGAAGGTATACATACAATATGATACCATGATACTGTGGTGTTATTGGGTTTAGGTGGCCGCTGAGGGTTAGTTCGTCCGAACCTCCCCAGTGGTCACTACTAGTCCGCGGGACTTTTTAGTCTAAATGATATGTTTTGCCTGTCGCCTTTTATATATTTAACAGCAGCCAGCTGTTGGTCGATAGTAACCACGACCTGGGTTTCTACCATTTAATGTAAGCTGTAGAGGCCATGATAAACCTCTCAGTGTGGACAGTGTTACTTATACCTCTGATTGTGAAATGTTGACTGTTGTTGTATAGGTCTGATAGACACCTTTGGATGAGGGTTACCTGGCTGGCCAGGTGATCCGAAATCCGCAGTCTAGTCAGGTCTGGAAGCGAACTGATGCCAGTTCCGAACACCTCACAATGAAACCCAAGTGAACAGGTAGCGCCTGCCTTTGTTCCTTTTGTTCTATATAGACTCTCGATTGATAAGCTTCGGATACGCCAAGGGAAACGAACCTGCGACACAGATTCACTACAACTGGTGCCGTGACCAAACTTGGCTTTCTGTCTTATCGATTGAGTGTTGGGCTTATAGTTTAAACTTTGCTAGAGATTTTGGTAAATCTTTGAGATGGCTACCAATGCAAATGGAGTCCAGGTGGCGGATGCAGCGGCCCAAGTTGGCCTGCGCATTTCACCAGCTGGTATGAAGGGTTATCGCAAACCTACTCCTGTCTCTGGTGCAAAGAAAACGAATCCGAAGGTAAAAGTGACCAGTCCGAAGTTGACTCTACAGCCGGTTGCCGCTGCTGGAGGTCAATGGACTGAATTTCGAAGGAATCCTGCGATGGCAGATTCCTTTGAGGAGGAAGAAAAAGAGCAGTTGAGGACTGAAGTGGCCTCCTGGCGGCATGCCTATTCTGTGCAAGGACAGTCGATGCACGATGCTCGTGGAACTATTGATCAGCTCATAGAGCAGAATCAAGACCTCCAGAGCACGTTGGTTCAAGTAACCGATGACTGCCATGCCACTACACATCAGCTTCGTGTGGAGAATGAAAAATTGCGGAATGAGGTAGCCAGGGTGGATGATATGTCACGAATGAAGAACATGTTGGATGATTCTTCGGATGTTGAGGATACGGATCTATATGGTTCACCTCCTAGGATAGGAGGAGTTTCTCCGCCATTGGGCGTAGAGAGACCTACATATCCTAAGGAAGGTGGTGGATCATACATCCTCCTCACTCCGAGGCATTTTTCTGAAGAAAAGGCTGCTCGGACACCCGTGCCCGAGCATCTAAAGTTGTCCGAAGCGGTTGGTGGACAGGCTGCAGGCGAACCTGTGCAACATGCTACTTCCAGCGGAGGGTGTGTAGCTGGTTCTAATCAACCTAACCAAACCCAGCAAGCTTCTCCTCCACGTGGAGGATCCAGGACACCTAGGCAAAAAGATACGGTGACATTCACTGCCTCGTCTCCTCTTCACGGAGGGGGAGGGGGTAGGCCTTATGTTGGAGCTCACTCCAGCATTAAAAGACCAACTGCTTCCACAACGTATGTGCGTGGTCATGTTGATAATAGTCAATATGTGAGGAATGCTGGTCGGCAATGGACTACAGTCGGAGGGTTGCCAGATACTTCTGGAATCCAAATACCTGGCGTTCATGCGATTGACAATTCTCCCATGCGACATATGACTAACCAAGTGTCAAACTACTTTCGGGATAAGTCAGTGGTGCAGGGCCTGAAGTATGAAGGCGCTATAGGCGCCGAACTCACCTTCAGGTATCAGTTTGTGGCAACGAATGTTAATCATGCCCCTAAACCGGCAATTATAAGAAACTGGGATTCTAAGGATTCCTGGCGGACACATCTCGGAGAGATGAAAGTGCTAGCCGAAGCGCATAATTGGACTCCGGAACAGTTCCTTATGCAGCTTAAGTGCAGCTGCCGCCGTCAGCTAGGCGAAATGGGAGATTTGCCCCCAGGTTTGGATCTTATTGGTTTTGTAGACCATATGGATGCTAACTTCGGTGAGCATTCTCTTGAAAAGAAGCAGTCCGAATTCTATAACTGCAGACAAACCCCTAAGCAGCCGAGCCGTATGTTTGCCAATGAGGTAGCCAAACGTGCTAGACATGCTTTCGGAATTAATCTGGACAATACTCTACGTACCCTCTGCTTGAGAGTCTTCTTGAAAGGCTTGATCAACCAGGAGAAAGCTGCGTGGGTGAAGCTTAAACAGCCGTTTGACCTTCTCCAAGCAATTCACTGGGCCGAGGTATGGGAGAGTTGTCATATGGATTTCGCGAACGGCCGAAGGTTCTCAGTCGGGGAAGAGCAAAAAGGCAAGTGCCAAAGAAAAGGCCATGGTACAGGTTAGCCAGGCACTGGCATTGCAGGAGTCCGACGATGATGATCAGTCCGACGATCCCGGCAATGCGATAGTGCAAGCTTTCCAAGCATGGCAAGAAAAGCAAGGGAAGACGAATTCCTCAACCCAGCAGTATAAGAAGTCTGCTGGGGGTAGAGAGAGAAGAACCTGGCAAGTTCGGAAATGCTATTTTTGTAGTGAGGAGGGGCATTTCGCCTCGGCTTGCCCCACTAAAAAAGCTCTACTCGAACTTGTGAAGAAGCAAGGCGCTCCAGGAGGGAAGCCGGCTTCAGAAAACTAGGTTCGGCTCCTGTAGTAAGCGATACGGGCGCCTCGGACAACACGCTTCTTAGTACCACAGTCCGCGAGGATCTTGGTAGTAGTCTAGAAACTGGGAAATCAGCCCAGGCACCGGTGTGTAAGATAGGGTTAAAGCTTAGCGACAAGAAGCTACCCGATCTGATAGCTGGAGGTCCTAGGCCGTTGCCGGACGGTGATTTTCTCCCTGAAAAGATTCAGGGATGCTCGGACAAGAGCCCTGGCGTGCGTTGGGGACAGGCCGAGTACCAAGCTGAGTCAGGTCAGGTTGTCTTGGTAGAAAAAGGCCAAGAGAAGTCTGCTCGGATTCAGAAAGTTTCTGTTCAACAGCTGGAAACTCTGGAGATCCCTTCTAAATTACTGGTGAGGGAGAGATGGTATGCCCCTGTAGGCATAGGTGGGAAGAGTGGTTATTTCTTGGTAGATCCAGGCGCAACGACGAGTTTGATTACCAAGGATTTCTATGATTCCCTTCCACATGCGCCGCCTATGATTTCGGTGCGTATGGCGTGCTCGATGGGTAATGGAACGCCTATAACTACATATGGGAGCGTGCTCTGTCCATATGAAGTGTCGGGTCGGACATACATGATGACATGTCTGGTAGTCAGCGGTCTGAAGGGCCCTGAAGACGGGATATTAGGTGCAGATTTTTACTATGTGCACCGTTGTTGTTTGGATTGGTCAGGAGTGTTTTATTTGGAAAACTTCGGACATTCTGTTGTATGTAAACAGTGGAAAAAGAAGTCCGAAGGTGAAGAATTTTCCTCTATAAAGACCATGACTGTGAGCGAAGTAGATACTGGAATAGCTGTGACACTTAGGAAAGTGGTGATCATGGAGGCCAAATCTATTACACTTGCAGAATTGGACTTTGATAGTGGCTCAGACGCATCGGATGCTTGGATGTTCGAGCCAGACCAAGGATTGCTAGAAGACTTCGCCTTAGGGAGCCTGAATACATATGTTTCAGGTGGAGGTTCAACCGCTTTGGTAGCCTTCAGCAATCCGTCCGATCGCCCAATGAAAATTGGCAAACGGAGAGTGGTGGGCAGATTAAGTAGAGTTACTCTTGTGGCAGAGGATTCCGCTTTGTCTGAGGATGACGGTAGCAATATTATCAGAGAGGCAATCATTAATTCTATACAGGTTACAGAATCGCCTGTGGCGGATGATGATCTGATAGCTCCCGACATCTTGGTACCACCGAGTGCAGAGTTCCCGCTGAAGAAGCTGGTCAATGATTCGGATTTGTCCGAGAAAAACGAGAAGAACGTTGCTCTGTCTTTGCTGGAAGAATTCCGAGATTGTTTCTCTCTTCCAGGTGGCAAAGCCCTTGGTTGTACTGATAAAGTTCACCATGTGATAGACACTGGAGATGCTTGCCCGATCAAACAAGCATACCGGCGTATTCCTGTGGCGAAGAGAGACAAGGCGGAGGCAGAGATTTGGAAAATGTACAGAGAGGGTCGAATTGAACATAGCAGTAGCCCCTGGGGTGCTCCTATTGTCATGGTGGCCAAGAAAGATGGCACACAGTGTTTTTGCGTTGACTATCGTCAGCTAAACTCTGTCACTATAAAGGATAGCTTTCCACTACCTCGGATCGATGAGTGCATAGAATCACTTGGTGGAAACCAGTGGTTCTGTACTTTAGATCTTGAAAGTGGGTACTGGCAGGTGGCGATGGATGAAGATAGCAAGTCAAAGACTGCATTCTTATCCAGTGTAGGGTTATTTCAATTCAAGGTTATGGCCTTCGGATTGTGTAATGCCCCCGCTACCTTCCAACGCATGATGGATCAGATGTTGGATGGCCTTCGTTGGAAATCATGTCTGGTCTATCTGGATGATATCGTGGTTTTTGGGAAAACTCTTGAAGAGTGCCTAGATAACCTGAGACTCGTCCTTGAGCGTATACGGGATTATGGTCTTCGTTTGAAACCCAAGAAATGTGAATTTTTCCGCAAGAAAGTGGAATACTTGGGTCGGATTGTGTCAGGCCATGGCATTTCGGCGGATCCGAAGAAGATCCAGAAAGTCAAGGACTGGCCAATCCCCACAAATGCTAGGGAAGTAAGGCAATTCATTGGATTCGCCTCCTATTACCGAGATTTTATGAAAGATTTCGGTAAATTAGTGATTCCCTTGCAGGAAGTTGTAACCGCGGCAGGCAAGGATAAACGATATGCTAAACCCATAGAGTGGACTCCTCGTTGCCAAGATGCATTCGATACATGCAAAAATTTGCTAATCTCTTCACCTACTCTCGGATATCCTCAACCTTCGGGTAAGTTTATCCTTGATACAGATGCAAGTAGTTTTGGCATGGCGGGAATTCTGTCTCAGGTCCAGGAAGGAAGGGAGGTGGTTCTGTGTTTTGCAAGCCATAGTTTATCTAAACCACAGAGGAACTATTGTGCGACAAAACGTGAGCTGCTTGCCGTTCTAACCTACCTGCAAAAATTCCGACATTACTTGCTGGGTAATAAGGATTTTATTGTTCGGACAGATCACGCCTCCTTGCGTTGGCTGCTCAATTTCAAGGATCCGACCGATATGTTAGCTCACTGGCTACTCACCTTACAGGAATTCGGGCTGGATCAGAGCATGATTTTGCATCGGGCTGGTAAACAGCATGAAAATGCTGATGCGTTGTCGCGCTTGCCAACCAGAAAATGTGGAAGACCAGACTGCCTAGATTGCGGTGCACATGATGCTGTTATTGCCACTAACGAAGTTTCCTTAGGGACTCAGCGGAACGTGTTGCAAGAAGCTCAGCAAGCCGACCCACTTGTAAAAAGGTTGCTGAAAATGTTAGATGGAACTATGCCGATTCCTAGCAGAGAAAATCTTGCTGGTGAGTCTGATGAGTTTCGGGCATTTGTCAGACATCTTGGTAGTATGGAGGTCAGAGGTGGTGTGCTATGTCTGGGGTGGACAAGACTAGCCACCGGAAAGAAATACTGGAGGAAAATTGTCCCTGTTTCCATGAGGAAAGAGATCTTCCAGGGCATACATGGTGCCAAAACTGCGGGTCATTTCGGAACCTTCAAGAATGTCTGGTCAGCAAAGATGAGATATTTTTGGCCTGGTATGAGTTATGATCTGAGGCGGTGGGTACGAGCTTGCCCGGAATGTAATATGAGGAAGACTAGAGGTGGTGGTGGGATTTCTTACCTTAAGAAAGAAAAACATGGTGGTAGATGGAACCGAATATCGTTGGATATTCTAGGGCCTCTTCGGAGTACCCCTAGAGGCAACAGCTATATTATGGTTGTAGTAGACCATTTTTCTAAATGGGCCGAAGCCTACCCCATGGCCGATCACACCGCTGAAAGCTGTGCAGAAGTTCTTTTTCGAGAATGGATCTTGAGATTCGGATGTCCTGTGTCGTTGCAGACAGATGGAGCTCCTGAATTTCGGTCTCAACTCTTGAGATGTCTACTTGACATGCTGGGAATCGAGAAGCTAATTACCCTCCCATACAGGCCTATGAGTAATGGGCAGTCCGAGAGGCTTAATAGAGTTCTTGTGGAACAGCTATCTTGTATGACTGATTCGGACGAAGTAGATTGGGATATGCTGACCCCTTGCATTGCTCATGCATACAGAGGGACAGTACATGCTGCTACTTTATGCACACCTAACTCAGTAGTCTTCGGAGAAGAGTTGGTAACGCCCATGGACATAGTTCATGGAGTTGAAAGAGGAAGTCTTGATTTCCCTTGCAAGGTTGCTTTTGTTGAGAACCTGAAACAGTGGATGAGAAAGGGACACCAGTACGTGCGGGATAATCTCGGAATATCTGCGGTTCACCAGATTAGGGATTATAACAAACGTTCTAGGCCCCCCAGTTTTGAGGCGGGGGAGGTGGTGTACCGATTCTGTCCCCCCAAAGCGAATAAGAAGCTCGGACCCAAGTGGGACGGGCCTTATAAAATCAGAAGGTTCATAGGAGGTACCACCTGTGAACTGGAGACAGCCGAAGGTTTGATGCGTTACCATATTGATTATCTGAAGCCGGCTTTCGATGAAAATGGGCCGATTCAAGCAGTTAACTTGGATCGGGCTCCAGAATTCCGAAGGCAGGGACAGGCTGGTATGGAAATCTTTAGACTAGAGGCTGGGAGAGTGGTGCCAGGGAAAGATTGTCCTAAGAAGGTAGAGAAAGAGAAAATTACTGTAGGCGTCAAGCCGAGAGGTAGACCTAGGAAGATCCGAAAGGGTAGTTCCAAGGAAACCTCCAGTAAATCTCTGCCTCTAAAGAAAAGAGGGGGTAGACAAGGGAAATCTGTTGCCAAACCTGACAGTTCCTTAGCAGACTCGGGACTTACGGCTACCCCGCCTGGGCTTTTGGGTCCAGGAAAGACTTTATCAGAAGAGAAGTCTAAGGTAGCTACGGTCTGTCCGAAGAAGCGCGGGAGGTCGAAGGTTCGCACAGATACGTCCGACCAGCCGGTGGCGCCCCCGGTCGTTTTGAATAGGAAGCGCGGAAGGCCTAGGAAACAGCTGGTCCAAGCTGCTCCTGTACCTCCAGTGCAGCCGAAGAAACGACCAGGTAGACCAAGGAAAGGAGCTGTGGTTAATGCAAAACCATCAGATCCTTCTTCTCCTGGCATAGCAAGGGCTAAACGTGTACGAAAGGCCCCAGTTCGGTTGCAGATGAGCTAATTATGGTACTGGACCGAGGGTAGGAATCTCCGAACTGATTTCTACCCGATCTAAAAAATCACACAACGAGAAGTCAGACGGGTGGTGGACCGAACTAAGAGCCGCCCTGTCCCCTATTGATAAGCAGTAAAAATGGACTTTATTCAGTTAATTCCATTTGTGACTGGGAGACGAACATGAGTCTCGGAAAGTACTTAACCTTACCCTGGGTACCGCTTGTATGTTAAACTGGAAATCCAAAACGTCTTCAGTGGCCACGGACTTCAGTGTAAGCATCGGAATCTATTTATGGATGAATAGAGTGTTGCCTACGCCTGGGGTGGGTTTTGAGGAAATCAGAGAATGATTACACCTCTGCATCGTCTCAGCAGAGACCCGAATAGCTGAGTGGGAACACGCGCCCAAAGCTATTTTCAGGCTCAGAAGGTGAGCGCGGGAAGAAAACTGGCGCTGCAGTAGTGCGGCGACTGAATGCAACTCTGGCGTTGCAGTGGTTAAATACGCTGGTGTTTTACCGTTTCAGTCAGTCTACTTCCTGCTTCCGCGAAGCAAAGCACCGAGACTACCTCTTAGAAAGAGAACACTGCAGTAAGTTTTATCAAGTGATGATCCTTGTGAAATATATTGCCCTGTGTTTGTAGTCCCTTTGCTCGAGTAGTCAAGTTGCATGAATGCTGTGGGTCGTATATTAACTGTGTTTGGGGCACGTTGATAATGCGCGGGCTGGCGTGGGACCTATAGCGGCCATGTTGTTTTCGCCATTGGTGTAGGAATGAATGAACGTTGCTATCCGAAGGTGTTAAACTAAACTTGAACAGCGTATCCACTGCTGATATACCAATAAACGTTCAGTCTTTGTGTTTTGGAAGTAATCAACCAACTCACTGTGCCTAAAGCGTGGGTATATTCGTGTAGTGAAGGTTTGGATTTCTCGATACCACTACGCTCTATGTGTGTAGTAGCTGTCAGCCACAGCCGAAGCGTGTCCGAGAGGAGTCCGAACGTCTATCTGCAGCAAATAACAGGTATTTTCTGTACTTATTTCTACCCATACCATCATTATACTTTCAGGTACCGATTGATTAGTGATGTCGACTTCAGGAGAATTCGAGAATATGACCGAGGACCAGTTGGCTGATTCCCTCAACGCCAAGCTGTCCGAGTCGGATCTAGAGATGGATCTGGACGGCTCGGACTGCGAGGTATTGTCGGACAAGGAGGCTAAGGTCTTGGAAGGGTCTCGGATCCTTGTTGGCATGGGTCAGCCTGACGCAGGTGGCTCTGGGACCGGCACCGTAACTTGCTGGGGCGCAATTATGGAGGCCGAGGATGCTAGGAAAGCAGCTGCTGAAGAGGATGCGGCGATGGTGACAGACATGGCTGAGGTTGAGTCCGAGACTCCCGAAGCCAAGTCTGTACCTTCGGCTGGTACCTCTAAGCAGAAGCCTAGATCCCCCAGAAAGCAGGACAGGCCGAGGATGAAGGATGGAGAGATGAACGAGTCCCCGCGGACTCTATCTCCAGATCCTGCTGATTCCTCGGCGGCAGTGACTGTGGAGCTCATGGATTCACCGGCCAAGAGCACCCGGTCTTCTGCCCGTCAAGTTCGCAAGCCCCGGAGTTCGGACCCCAAGTCGAACTCGAAAGGCAAGGCACCTGCCCCAGCGACTGGAACTACTAAGTTGAAGTTCCGGAAGCTGAAAAAGGTCCATGTGCATCGTGCTAAGGTGAGGGAGGATCAGTTGGCGCACTTGGGCTCATTGACTAAGTTCAATGCCGAGTTGGACAAAGCCTCTGATATTGTCCCGCTGAACCCTAAGCACGATCGGCCAGGCTCACGTCATCTGATGGCCACAGAGTCCGACTCTGAAGATGACCATGGACTCATGCTCCGGTATGAATCCTGTCTCTACCCGGGGCTGTGTAAGGCGGGTAAAATGGAGCCTGGTACCAGTGAGAAGCTCCGACTGGTACCAACTCTGTGGGAGCCTGGATTTCGTTGTCCGTACTTGGTGTGTAGGCGAGTGAAGCTCAATGCTTCAGGTGTCCGAATTTTCTCCACCCGAGAAAGATTCTTCAGGCACCTGTGCGAGGTTCACACCCCTCAAACAGAAGTGTGGGTCTGTCCATACGAGAACTGTCAGCAGCAGCTTGACAGGAAATCGGAGTTGGTCAGCCACATCATGAATGGGGAGGAGCTGCTGCACAACCAGGGAAGGCCGAAGGCGATGGAGAAGGCGGCGAAAGTGAAGCCTGAGTGGAAGCCCTTCGGAGCTTTCATTCGGACTACCCATCTTTCGATGGCCCATCTCCGGACCCTTCGAAAGGCTGGTGAGGTGGATGTTCCCAGAGCTGGTACTGGGAAATCCAAACCGACTCAGACCCCGGTAAAGTCTAGCACAGCGACTTCGGACAAGTCAAGTGCTAGTACTAGTTCGAAGGCCGCAGCCTCCAAGCGTCCGAGGACTGAGAGCCAGTCGAAGGCAGCTGAGTTGACTGCTCCTCCTGCTAAGAGGAGCAGACGTTCGAGGAAGGCCCAGAAACGGGTGGACACGACTCTGGCCGAACTGCCTTGTGCTTTGGAGACCGCTGCTCTGGTGGAAACATCAGAGACCGGCGTGAACCAGGCGTTGAAAGCCCTGCAAGTAGCTGCAGAGGATGCCAAGAGGCAGGTCAAAGTGACCGTGGCCGCTCTTGTGACTCCTCTGAAAAAGCTTCAGGCGGTGAGGGCGAAGGTGGATGAGGTAGGCACGCTGAAAGAAACCATCAGTCAGCAGGCTCTCCTCATCCGGACTCTGAAGGCATCCAATCAGGAGAAAGAACAACGCATCCTGAAGCTCTTTGAGGAGAATACCAGACTCCAGGGCTTGCTTTTGGATGATTCGGACGAGTCCAATCAAGGTGTGAGCAGGTCGGAAAGTTCCCTGGGTGGAAAGCCGACCTCTCTCCCTGCCAAACCAGTTGAGGAAGCTCAAGCCTTGCCTTCTTCAGGCTTGGGCGAGACTCCTGGTTTGACCGTAGTGTCCAGTCAAGCTGGTGGGACGTTGGAGGTTAACGACCAACAAATCCATTTCCTCACCAATCTCCTGGACCAGATGAAGTCCCAACGTGAGCCACCCCAGCCTCAGAGAACTGTGGCTTCGGCTGCGTTGGGCCGGGCGCCTCCCGAGCAAGGTATGTTCGGTAGTATGTTCGATACTCCGGACAGACCTTCTGCGAAGGACTCGCCCGATGGAACGAAAAACGACGATGGCAATGATAACTGAACGGAGGAAACGCATGGACGATGATGACTGGACCGCCCTTCGACCCGATTTAACCACCTCGGATGCTGTTCGGATGCCCTGGATCCTCGGATCATGACCCTGGTGTGTGGCGCCGACATTTACGTGAAGTCTACAATAATGAAAGTGATAGCCTTTTTCATAAAATAAGTTCTGTACAACAGATTGTTTGCTTGTTAGTGAGGACACTATATGCTCCTGCCTGTCAAACGTGAAAAGGTTTTTCATAAATTTTCTTTCTTACTTCGGATAATTGTTCACATTAGTTAGGACACAGAATGCTCCTATTTGTCGATTCCTGAAGTTTTCATAAGATTGATTTATTTTGTTCATTGTAGAGAGGACACACTATATGCTCCTACTTGTAGACTTTTACTTTTCTTATACCCTATCGAGTTTTCAAGATTTTTTTCTTTTCAAACTCTTAAAAGAAAAAAGGGGGTATTGTGGTGTTATTGGGTTTAGGTGGCCGCTGAGGGTTAGTTCGTCCGAACCTCCCCAGTGGTCACTACTGGTCCGCGGGACTTTTTAGTCTAAATGATATGTTTTGCCTGTCGCCTTTTATATATTTAACAGCAGCCAGCTGTTGGTCGATAGTAACCACGACCTGGGTTTCTACCATTTAATGTAAGCTGTAGAGGCCATGATAAACCTCTCAGTGTGGACAGTGTTACTTATACCTCTGATTGTGAAATGTTGACTGTTGTTGTATAGGTCTGATAGACACCTTTGGATGAGGGTTACCTGGCTGGCCAGGTGATCCGAAATCCGCAGTCTAGTCAGGTCTGGAAGCGAACTGATGCCAGTTCCAAACACCTCACAATGAAACCCAAGTGAACAGGTAGCGCCTGCCTTTGTTCCTTTTGTTCTATATAGACTCTCGATTGATAAGCTTCGGATACGCCAAGGGAAACGAACCTGCGACACAGATTCACTACAATACCATGATACCCGCACACACACCTAAATACAATATCAGACATGGCAATATATTATTTGAGATCATTAAGTTTGAAAAGAAGTGGGGGGGTCAACTTTCGATGGGGTGGGTCACTTTTCGATTGCCGAAAATCGACCCATGGGTCACTTTTCGATGGGGGTCACTTCTCGACCACTAGCGACTACCCCGCCCTCTGAGAAGAGGCGGACTGCCACTGAACTAAAAATCAAAGCTGTCGCAGGATATCTTGGTCCTTCCCAGTACTGTCCAGGTCATATGGATCGTCCAGTCAAGCAACTTTAACAACCTGTACGGCAAACTCGTTGGTGTCAATCGAAAGTTATAATTGTATAATACATTTTTTACTGGAGGAATACATACTTTTATGGTACATGAACATCAGGATCAGCACTTCTTTTGGTCCTATGGCTATTCCATTCAAACTTTTGCACACGGCACCACTCGCCACTACCACCATGCATGATGCTCATGCTTCCCTCCCTGCTTCCCCACGGTAGTGGCGTCGGCCACTACCATGGGGAAGCAGGTATTAGACACAAACATTAACAAGGAAGAGAGAGTGGGGGAAGCAGGGCGGGGTGGTGGGCAGTCATTAAAAGTGAAAAAAAAAAACTATAAGAACAAAAACAGAAAATAAAATAATATCCTGTAGGCCTATCTAGTGGGCTCATTTCTGGTCATGACACCTGTCCAGGGTCCGGCCCCATCGCACCACGTTAACAGGACGACTTAGCGCAACGCTACTGTTTGCGCAACCATAACAATACGTATTTCAGTTAAAGCTATGGTTCCATATGTATGGAACCATAGCTTTAACTGAAATACCATATGTATGGAGTCTTATTGGACACACCAGACTGACCCACGTCCATCTGGTAAAGCGAGAACCACAACCTGAATGTATTGCTTGCCAAACTCCACTCACTGTCAAGCATATTCTACTGGAATGTGCAGACTTTCATGATGCCCGTATCAAATATATCGATGCTCCTGACCTTAAAACACTATTTAATGCGGTCAATGGTGACAATGTCATCAAATATCTAAGAACTGCTGGTCTGTTCTCTTTGTTATAGTGTCTTTCATTCAAAACCAAACTTTCTGTTATTATTATTATTTCTAATTTTATTTTTCATTTTATTTACAGCTGGACTGTAAACTAAACCACTTTACTCATCTCATCTGATTTCACTAACCCTCACTGCCGTGAATATGACTCCACTCGGATGTCATCATGGCATTAGGCAACCATCACTCACTCCATATAATATATGGAGTGAGTGAGTGAGTGATGGTTGCCATATGGATGTATGTATGTATAGGTTTTTATTTTCGGAAGTGTACATCTTCAATAATATAACAAATTTTGACACCGAAAAAGGGGGTGGGTCTCCTCTATGAAACCATAGATCTTCCTGATACTACATATCCATATATTATATGGATATGTATCCGTCATGCGGACACGGAAACTATCTTAGAGTGAACCCATTAATGTGATGCGGTAGTATCCTGTCCTGCGCTCTTCACCGGGAAGAAATATGTCCCAGCTATTAGTATTACTATTTAATATTTTTCAACAGGAAATATTTACTTTCCTTATGTCTCTGCTGGGGCCCGTTACATATGTTTATTTTTATTATGATTTGTTATCACTAGCATTATGATACGTATCATGAATATGAAATTTGTCAATAAAATTTTTTTAAAAAAATTAAAAATAGCGATCTGTTTGTGATCTGTTAACGATACAATTTCCTTGGCATTGCATGAGACCCTGCGCTATCACATTGTTGCAGTAGGCTTAGGCAGGAACTTTGCAATCAGAAAGACTTTAGTACCGTCTATAATACAACTTGCAGGAATCATAGAGTAAACTCTCACGGATTTCAGCCACAAGGCTTTACAAATTCCATGGTACCACGCGGTCACCGTCGAACGGTGCCATGGCACATTTTGACCGACGTGTAATGCCCCGTCTACACAGGGGCGAATTCAAAAACTGGTGCGAATCTGGCACTTGCGATCGTTTGCATGTGAAATCGTAGAAATCCTGTGCGAATCGGCGGGGGGCTTGTGCGATTTCAGAAATAATCCTCTGCGATTTGGCTTTTTAGTCTCTACACATGTGCGATTTCAGGTGCAAACTGATGTGAAATCGCAGGTCTGTATTCGCAGCAGATGTGCGATTTGGATCACTTAAAATTATAAGAAAAATGAGGGAGAGAAGACCGAAAATATTTTTTGAGGTGTACTTGCGACTATTTGAAAAAAGGGGGTAAAAATCAATTTATAATCTCAAATTTTTAACATGCTTGAGACAACATGTCTGTGCATGTTCTGTGAGAAAATCGTTATGATTCATCCATAATTCGTTAAGATACACCTGTTCAAACATACCTGCAATCACATGCGAATTTCGGATATTTCCGAAATTCGCATGACCTCCTGCGATTAGTCTTGGACAGTAACAGAGGTGTATGAATTGTCGTGGCTAGCCCTACACATATGCGAATGCTTGTAGAAGTATGTGCAATTCCATTTGAAATCGCATCAACTGAGATTTTTCACATGCGATTTGGGTTATTTCACATCCGATCTGGCATATCTGAAATCGCACATGAATTTGCATGTGTGTGGGGCAATTTTTGCTCCTGCGATTAGTCATAGGATTCTGCAAATGGTCGCAGCTGTCCCTACATAGGGGCGATTTAGTTTTAAACATCAATGCGATTTCGTCTGAAGTCGCACGAATTGCCGCAAGGCCCAAATCGCATCCCAATTCGCCCCTATGTAGACGGGGCATTAGTGGATACCGAGGCGACCGTCGGACGGTCGCATGGGACGGTTTGACCGTCCATACCTCCCGTTTGACCGTCCATGCTCTGGTCAAAGATGTCAGGGGGTACTTCTTTGACCGGAGGGGCAGCCATCAAGCGACGGTCAAAAGTGACCACCTGAAAATTGTTGGGTTTTGTTCTTGATAATTATGGTTCTACCGAAGTTTGTCATTATCTCTGATACCTCTGGGTGACACATGTGAATATTTTGCAGTTCATTTGTACACTTATTTTAAGTTTATTTTTATCATTTCACTTGATTTTTTATTAATTTAAGGGCATTTTGGGCATATTTTACTGCCTACTTCGATATGTGGGTGTTTTCCTGGTCCTGAATATGCTTATGGCCATTTTGGTGAATCTATATATTTCCTCTCTCTAGGGAACCTCTATTATATATGTAAATTAAATTTTCTTGAGTATCTCAATGGTATTCTGTTTAATATATCAATCCCTGTTTAGGCTTTCATTGAAATAAAATAGGAGAAGTCCAGAGCTTGTATATAAGTATGTGTACTCGTCCAGAAATATCAAGCAATGACTGATGAGAGCCGTTTCCCTGGCTCTTTCTTTCCATTTAAAATGTCTCTTTTTTCGGTATTACTAGGTATATAAAGAGCGATTGTTTTCATATATTGAAGCAATTGTGAACATATAATAAAATACAATATCAAATTAATTAAACTTTTCGTCTATGGTTACTAGAGGTTACTAAGCCGTATGATTACATTACCAAATCTCAAGATCAAGATATCTGCAATGATATCGATTTTCGTTGACTCTCGTCAGGTCGGCCATCTTGGAAATGTCCGACGATGCCACCTCTATAATCCTATATAGACACAAAATTATGCGGAATTTTGATAAAAAGGACGATTTTGAATCGGTAGAAGCTTAAATTTTCCCAAGAACGTAACCTAGAACAACTTTACTACCCTCGAAAATGCCCATTTCAGGCGAAATGCATGGTAGTTTCATCAAAGTGAGTCAACTTTTGAAGGTAATATTGAAGGTATCTCAATGATTATCTGGATCCTTCTTGATTATGTTAATGTATCTTAATGTAAGGGGTGTTCGAACGAACAGCCTCCCCCCCTGCCACTCCTAGGTCAGTGGTCCCCCAATAAGAATTAATTAACTAATTATCTATAAAAAAAATATATAAAAAAATCGCTTCACCTTTGCATAGGCCTACTCCAAAATCATTGCAATATCAGATGTTCCCACTCCAATTGATTGTCTTTGAAATCGGGTAGAAGGCCTAGAACAAATGCATATGTATGGGGGTGTGGGGGTTTAACCCCACCCCACACCCACTTGATGGGACAGTTACTCAGCTAGAGGGGACTGGGGTGTTTGCCCCCCCCCCTCCCCCACCGCCTCACCATAATCAGCTGGGTGTGTGGGATGTTCGGTTTCCCCCCCTTCCCCCCCCCCCCCCACCCCCAAACTCAACCTTGTAAACAATATTTTTCTTTAAAGAATTCTGAAAAGCCATTAATTGAAATAAAGTGTATACATATATAATTATTGATGTGTTTCAGTAAAATTAATGCTCTCATATTCCTAAAATATTATGGAGAAATGCCCCCAGAATGCACCATTTCACTACTCAATATCAATTTTTTCCCGGGGGGATGTCGGACCCCCCTAGTCAGGCTTCACGCCTTCGGCGCTCGCGCCACCAGCAAAGCTGCTGGAGTTATACAGTCCCCTTTTGTCCCATTTAAGAACAACCCCCTTGGAAGGCTGGTTACGGCCCTGTATAGGATAAGCTATTCGCCGAAATAATGTCTAAAATTATGTCCGAATACTTATGCTCATTACTCAAAAACTTTTTAAGCTTTTTGCACAATCTAAATTGTATTAAATACCCCGACATATCTATTTGACTGTCCTAATACCATTTGATGATTGAGCCATTAATTCTACCTCTATTTCCAAACGTTGCGATTTGTATTTCTCAAATGTTCAACTGTAAAGACCAGTACCCTATGGGCATTTGAGTGCAATCATTGCACTCACTATTGCATTCACATAGCGCAATGATTGTGCAATGTGACCGCAATGGGTGTAACCACTTATTGCGCTATGTGACCGCAATAGCCATTGCGCAATGAAAACGCTATGTGACTGCAATAAAAGGTGCTATTTTTGCACTCAGAAATCTATTTTTAGCGCAGGGGGAGCGTCGTGGGCCAGGCTTCAGGGGGGGACGGGGCTGGTCAATTTCGCGGGGGGGACGGGGATGGTCAATTTCGCGGGGGTGAAAACGGAAAATATTAGCTTTAATTATGGTTATTTACAATATTAAATTGCAATTACTGTACTGTACTGTACCATGCTGTATGATGAGTTATTATCGGCGATATTGAAGCAAGAGAAGACAAGACAATGGTTATGTTATATAGATTACCTATTTATTTTTAATTTCAAAGTCCAGTCAAATATGATACACTTCGTTTTGCATTTCTGCAAAGGAAAACACTCCGATTTACTAGAAATTGAGAATAACATTGGAATCAATTTTAAATCGAATTTTTCTTAAGGAACAATTGACAAGAAGAATTCACAACCTGTGTAATTTTAATCTAACCAAGTAATCATAATGATCTGTAAATGAAAATGAAACTAACTTATGATAGAATAATTATTCCTATCAATTTGTTATACCAATACACAACTATAAAATACAAAATACAACTATTTCTCATCGCCCTAGTAAGAATCAATATCAGAAACGGTGAGAAAAAGAGGGAAGAGAGAAAAACATGGCTATGTTTACTAGATGATATCCTAGATTGTATTGAAAATCTTAAGAGGTAAACCAGTTCTGCCTCTTTTTAAAATGCTCTATAAGCCTCTATATCCAGGTTATACCAATTATAGGTCTGATACCACCCTGCTTTATACAGACCGACAGGAATTGTCTAATGGATCTCAGGTCTTTTATCCTAGATGTAACATCATGAAATTTGCTCACATGTACTGAATAAAACGATGTCACAAAAAAAAAAACTATTTCTCATAGAGTACAATAATATCATAAGTAATACTGCTTGATAAAGCTCCTTATATCCTTATACCTACTGACCCTAAGTTCTGACCTTAGCCAGCCAATACGTGTATTTTGTGCTTTAACTTTATAACCTGTCTTATAACTGGTTTTATGTCTAATATCCTGTATATTTTAGTGTGCTTGTAAAACGTCTTATCACATTCGAACAACTTTTCAAAAAAAAGAAATGTAACGGGTGGAAGACCTGGCTCTTATCCAGAAACCTGTTTAATTATTTGTCTATTTTTATCATTATTGTATAACGTCAAACATAAAGTATTTTTCAATTGAATATCAGCACCAGCCGTGGACAACACATTCTTTCAAGAATCATGAACAATAATGGCACACAACCTTGGGTCATAAATATAATAATATAAATTCAATAACATTGAGCAAATCAACTTAACCTAGTACAGTATACCATATTTATACATAAATTCTTTGCGAAATTTAAAATATTCCAGTCGTTGCTAGCAGAAATCCTCTTTGTACTTAAACCATGGTTAGTCAGATGAGGTGGGTTAGGGGTATGAGAAGAGGTGAGAGAGGGGTTAGGGTATGCAAGGTGAGAGAGTGGTGAGATGAGGTGAGGGTATGAGAGGTGAGAGGGAATTAGAGGAGGTGAGGGAGGGGTGAGATGGGGTAGGGGTATGAGAGGAGGTGAGATGGGGTAGGGGTATGTGAGGAGGTGAGATGGGGTAGGGGTATGAGAGGAGGTGATATGGGGTAAGGGGTATGAGAGGAGGTGAGATGGGGTAAGGGGTATGAGAGGAGGTGATATGGGGTAGGGGTATGAGAGGAGGTGATATGGGGTAGGGGTATGAGAGGAGGTGATATGGGGTAAGGGGTATGAGAGGAGGTGATATGGGGTGAGGGTATGAGAGGAGGTGAGGGAGGGGTAGGGGTATGAGAGGAGGGGGAGATGGGGTAGGGGTATGTGAGGAGGTGATATGGGGTAGGGGTATGAGAGGAGGTGATATGGGGTGAGGGTATGAGAGGAGGTGATATGGGGTGAGGGTATGAGAGGAGGTGAGGGAGGGGGAGATGGGGTAGGGGTATGAGAGGAGGTGATATGGGGTAGGGGTATGAGAGGAGGTGAGATGGGGTAGGGGTATGAGAGGAGGTGATATGGGGTGAGGGTATGAGAGGAGGTGAGGGAGGGGGAGATGGGGTAGGGGTATGTGAGGAGGTGAGATGGGGTAGGGGTATGAGAGGAGGTGATATGGGGTGAGGGTATGAGAGGAGGTGAGGGAGGGGGAGATGGGGTAGGGGTATGTGAGGAGGTGAGATGGGGTAGGGGTATGAGAGGAGGTGATATGGGGTGAGGGTATGAGAGGAGGTGAGGGAGGGGGAGATGGGGTGAAGGTATGAGAGGAGCCAAGAGTGCAGCTTTAATTAACCATTGAAAATCGTCACAGATTATTGTTCTAAAATCTATCATAAATTATGAAGTCACATAGATTATGAGCATCTCAGATTAGTGGTAGCAGCGCAAAGTGGAGGTCGTTTTGTAGTAGTCTCAATGTTTCTATCCCAAATAATATTTCAAGATAATCTGCACACATGTGTCACATATATAATGCAGCAGGCCGAATAATGGTAGACTGGTAGATCTTGCTAATCGTATCATTGGAACTGTAGCCCCTCAATAGGAATGCACCAGAGGTAGACTGAAGAAATCTTGGGATGAAACATGGCATCTGTTGCTGGATGAGATTCGATTTGTTGAGCTAATATTGATGTAGATCCTGTAAATATAAGGAAACTTCTGATTACAAATTTTAGACATGGCAATCATATTCAAATCTAGGTCTATGGATATAGCCCAAATAAATATTGCAGAAAACATTCCATATCCCAATAACAATATCAATAACAACATAGATACAGGGATTCCCCCTGAATCTACCAAAGTTGGCAATTGGAAGGAAAGACGGAGGTTACCCTAGAGAGGATGGACATAGAGGGTGGTGGGTGGTGGGTGGTGGGAAAAACTGAGGGCCATGGCCATGGGAGAGGAAGGGCAAAGGGCTGAGGGGTTTGGTGGGTGGGGGTGGGGTTGAGGGGCTCAAACCATTTTTAGATGGAGGTATATTAATGATAACAAGTTTAAAGGGTTGGGGCAGAACCCATACCATCTGATACCAAGGAACACTAGCACTGGTATTAATCGTCATTTCATGCACCTATCTATATCAAGCCTAGGAACTAAATGATATTAGGGTGGATGTGTATTTATAACAATTTCAGATCTCCCGACCTATTATTCATTCACTGTACTTTCCAAAGGAGGAGGTACAGGTGGAGGTACAGGAGGAGGTACAGGGGACATACAGGAGTGACACAGGAGAAGGTAAGGGGGTACAGGGAGACGTACAGGAGGGGGTACAGGGGTGATACAGGAGGTACAGTAGGGGGTACAGGGAGACGTACAGGAGGTACAGGAGGGGGTACAGGGGTACGTACAGGTACAGGGGGGATACAGGGGGACATATAGGAGGAGGTACAGGGGTATGTACAGGTACAGGAGGGCGTACAGGAGGTACAGGGGAGATACAGGAGTGGGTACAGGGGGACGTACAGGTACAGGGGGGATACAGGGGGACGTACAGGAGGGATACAGGGGGACGTACAGGTACAGGAGGGCGTACAGGAGGTACAGGGGATACAGGGGGATGTACAGGAGTGGGTACAGGGGGACGTACAGGAGTGGATACAGGGGGACGTACAGGTACAGGGGGGATACAGGAGGTACAGGGGGGATACAGGGGACGTACAGGTACAGGGGTTCGTACAGGTACAGGAGGGCGTACAGGAGGGATACAGGGGGACGTACAGGTACAGGGGTACGTACAGGTACAGGAGGGCGTACAGGAGGTACAGGGGGGATACAGGGGTACGTACAGGTACAGGAGGGCGTACAGGAGGGATACAGGGGGACGTACAGGTACAGGGGGACGTACAGGAGGTACAGGAGGGATACAGGGGGACGTACAGGTACAGGAGGGTGTACAGGAGGTACAGGGGATACAGGGGGACGTACAGGAGGTACAGGGGGACGTACAGGAGGGGGTACAGGGGACATACAGGCGGTACTGGAGGGGGTTCAGGGGTGATACAGGAGGAGGTATACGGAGACATACAGGAGGGGGTACAGCAGATATACAGGAGTGATACAGGAGGGGGTAATGGGGGACGTACAGGAGGAGGTACTAGGGGATCTCCAGGAGGAGGTACAAGGGGATGTAATAGCCACCAATAAACATACCTGCCAATTTCTTTTCATGGGCAAGGGCCCCTGGCGATGAAACCATGGTTACCTTGGCCAGGCTAGTCCTATGCATTTGAACCTGCAACAGTTAGAATTTTAAAAACTTATTATAGTTTAAATATCCAACACTAGTAGGCCTAAATAATGTTACGTTCCTTTAATTTTGTTACTGAATTATTGAGCTGACATAAAATTACACATGCTTTACCTTGTTTTGAGATCAGGATTTTGTATAAACACAATAAATACTAATAGATATATAAATATATGAATAGTTTGGTCGCACCACCCTCTGCCTCCCCTTAATCAATACATAACTCTTTGGGGAAGGCTTGGTTAAGGCTTGGTTAAGACCTACACCACAAAATCAAATTAAAACATTTCTTTAGGCTTACATTATTCTGCAACCTGTACGTCTTCTGTGTATTGTCATCTCATCTCCGTGTATGGTTCTTCAGCAACCTTCCAACTAAAACAAAACATACCGCAATGTACATGCCAAAGTAGGTCTCCATAGAATAGAATAATGTAATCTTTTATTCATCAAGGAGTAACATATATATATGATGAACAGGTCGACAGGCCTCTTGAGTACAGGATTTATACTCAGGTCTTCCGGCCGTTCTCTTGACATTAGGGATAGACAGACTTTTACATAGTTAGGCATTGTAATAAAATATAAAATATAAAGTATAGAATATGAAGCTAGGTCTTGGCGGGTAGGTGGGGGTGATATGAGGAAATATGCATATGCAATATAAAGACTGTGAAATGTAATGAAAGGTGGAACGTCCTACAGGTTTAATTAATTATAAATCAGACTCCATTGAAGTTGGTGATAGAAAGCTATAGAATATGTTTGATTCATAAGAGTTATAGTACCATTTATACTGCATGATGGGTTCTTTGTGGCGAAAAAGAAAGTCAGTATGGTGATACCATTTCTTTGGAAATTCGCCACAGTGGCTAAAGGAAGAATTACATGGGCATGGAAGATACATTATCAATTCATCCTACCCCATAAACAATACCAAACAACCAGTCTCCACAACGGCTGGAATTGTATAATAAATATGTGACCAGGTACTCAGTTTCTCTATTCGGATTTGTATACTAAGGGAATGTTTTTGATAAATATTTGTGATTTCATAATTTGGGCCTTTTGGCGGGAGGTTTTGATGTCAAGTCGAGATTGCCAAATTGTCTGAAAAGTCGGGAGATCTGCTAATTTTGTTTGTTTGTTTAACTTTTATTCATCAAAAGTCGGGAGGCTTTAACTAGCCTAGTATTAAGATGCCCACATAACCTAATCCTGTGGTATGCTTTCTAGACCCATGTTGCCCATATAATTATTTGTTTTCTCACATACATTGTTAGTGGTGAAGGTGGCAGAAGCTTTCCTCACACCTATGACGCCCGCCGCCTCACGTCCACGGGAGGCGGCAGGCGGTGAGAATGAGAATATTGGGGGTGCCGTAGTAGAGACCGCTTGCTCCCCGTGGAAGCTACCGGCCAGTGATGGCGGCTTGAGCGGCAGAATAAAAGAATTGACGAGCGCCTTTTAGTAGGGGCACTAACCACCGCATACCGATCAGAATGATTTTCTAAATGGTTATCACCAAAATAGGATGTTTAATTGAGATATAGAGATGGTTAAGGCATTAACCATAACAGTGTGCAAAGCGAAAAGGCTGCCTTTCAACGACCAAATGAAAGTGATTTTAAATACCGGTATGGTACCGGTAGGCCTAGGCTACTGCATTATCACCCATGCTTAGTATTTAACGTAATAGATAATGTTCATTTGATTTTCCAATGATTGAAGTCATTATTCATTCAAAAAGACTACTTACATACATTTCCTGATGTCCTATGGTTAGATTAGAATGAACTGTGGTGGTCAAAACATGGCAAAATTTGTAAATATCCATTTTGTATTCTGCACAGTTTGAAATCCATGGTACCGCACGCCGTACTGTAAATGCTAACGGTTCAGGGGAGTCTGAGTTGATGTTCTTCCACCAGGTGACGCCAGTCTCATAATAAGTTAACAGGACGGGAATGAACATAAATGAAGTTATAAGTGCATTACCGGTACACTTTTAAAAATCTTTCACTGGTTATGTCATCTAGGGGACTTTTCCCACCGTATGGACGAAAATATTTTTAGCGTTTTTACGGCCACATTCCAGATTTCCTATAGGTCTACTAGGCCTATAGGCCTAGGCTATGTGATTTACATGTGATTTAAGATTTATTCTGAATTTCGGCGAAAGATTTTTAGGTCTCTAAGTGGGGTCATATATTTTTCAAAATGGATTTCCTATTATGTAGGCTACCAAGGTCGTAATTCAATGGATTATTGCATGAATTCCATTTTAGCTTAGTTTTTTATGAGATGTTGTTTGTTTTAAAATTGGATTTTGATCGATAATTTTCTCTAGATGTCAAAGCCTTTCACATAGCCTACTAGGCCTATATCTTAGACTTTATTGATTTTAACAATTCTTTCACTGGCTATATAGTCCAAAGGACTTTTCCCACCATATGGACGAAAAGATTTTAAAATTATTTCAATATTTAGCGACGAAAATTTTGCCTGTTTTATGGAGCAAAGGGCGTCATTAAATTTTATCTTTCAAAAACGCAAATTCTAATGATTTAGACAATAAATGGTCACTTCATTAGTACTGCAATAGATATGCAATGACCACTGCGCAATGGTAGCGCAATAAAATTACACTCACATTGCAGTCGGAATTCTTGTATAAAAAAAATCGTCAATAATTTAATGGGAAAAGATCCTTTAGCGATCGAAATAATAAATGTAACTTGATGATTGTTGTAGAATGTAATATAGCAAAGGAATAAGATACTGCAATGCCAGTGCAATGGTATTGCACTGCCATTGCACTCAACTAGAGACTTGACTGCAATAGGAGTGTAATACTATTGCACTGGCATTGCACTCCATTGCACTCCATTGCACTCGTATTGCAGTCGCCATTGCACTCCATTGCACTCCATTGCACTCAGTGCCCATAGGGTAGAGGAGATTGGATTCAGCACCCATAGCAACGTTTTAAAGCCTGGGGGTGTCGGTGGGGGATTTGAAACATACAGGGACATTTGGAGAAAATGTGGGTCTAAAATTAAAAAAGATTTAGTTTGGTCGAATATGTATCCATATGATAGTATTTCACCCAAAATCTGATCCAAAATGGACAAAATGATAGTAGAACTACTCTAGTTTTAAGGGAAACCAGAACAAATTATCAATCTATCATTTTTCTGCTTAATATCAAGGGGAGTTTGGTAGAGTCTGGAGATCGATGCTTTGCTAATATATATGTAGAAATATGACCAGAAATGTACATACAATAATGAATCAAAAGTCTGGTGGTGTCTAGGGGGCCGTCGGACGTACAGGTGGATACCATGGACCGTCGGACGGTGCCTCCTAGTGGACCGTCCGACGGTTACCATTCTGGCACTTTTTGACGTGTATGTGTATACCGAGGACGGTCAAGAGCGACGGTCAAAAATGGCCATGGGTGGTCACCGTTCGACCGTCGCCACTGGCCACTCTTGACGGTGGTCACGTTTGACGTGTAAGTGGAAGCCCTATTTAAAGTAGGGTATCCACTTACACGTCGGTTGGAACGACCGTCAAGAGTGTCCAGAGGGGACGGTCAAACGGTTACCACCGATGGCCACTTTTGACCGTCGCTGTTGACCGTCCTCGGTATTTACTCATACGTCAAAATGAGCCCTGCCTGGGCACCGTCGGTTGATGACATGGATGGCACCGACCGACGGTCCATGGTATCCACTTGTACTTTGACGTACGCCCATCAATATTTCGATTTGCATCAACAGATTAAAGGTGAAGTTAAAGGTTTTTTATTTGATGAGTGACAGTTTAATACATTCGGGGGGATATTTTGAAATGATTTACAAAGTTATGGCTTCCTACCTAATAAATTAAACCAGTGGGAGGTGTTTGAGCACTATTTTTCGGCCGCCGAAATTATTTATTCGGCCGCCGAAATTATAACTTTTTCAGCAACATATTTATCAGACTGTCCTAATATCTTATGATCTGTGAGCCTTAAATTGTACCTCTATTTGCAATTGTTGGTACAGTAATTAAATGTACTCTATAGGATGAGAAGTATTGAGATATATTTAATACATGATCTTGAGATTTGGTACATGAATTAGTACAAGAGCATTAGATATGAAATCAGATCCAGCAGGATTAATAGTAGGTAATTGGAAGAAAGAAAGTAAGTATCAGAAGAATTGTTTTTGGTAAAATTAAATTAACAATAACAATTACTGGAACTGGTTTTGTATTAACATGCATGTCAAGAGCCAATACTACATTCACACTAAATATTTGATACAGTCATATAACACACTCTTATGGTCAATTATTATAATGATTGTCAATCACCATTTTGGACAGAAATAATCATTACATAATTCAATAACTACATAATATATATAATTTAACACATCACCTACACATATAACTCTTAACATAGGCATATCGCAACCTCATATTCATTACGATCTGCATATGAAATACTATTTAATATAATTCTAAGTACACAGCAATCCTCACTGATTATGAAACTATAACTAATTCGCCTAAATAATGTCTAAAATTATGTCCGAATACTTATGCTCATTACTCACAAATTATTTGAGCTTTTTCCATAATTCAAAATATATTAAATACCCTTATTTGGCAATCGTTGCTAGTAAGGTATTATAGAAGGTGAAAATTTTACAATATAAAATAGATATAATATTAAATTATTAATTAACGTCTGTACAGGCAAGTTAATTAAGGCTATAAATGTGTATTGTATACCAGACGAACCGGGAACATGTCAGCATCACAGAGCTTTTTAAAGTATTCCAATCCGTCTAGTGTAAGTGAGTATATATAAGTACCAATGCCATGTCACAATAGGCACACATTTAAAGTCGAAGTCAACGTTCAATTAATAGAGAATAACCTCGAACCCTGAACCCCGAATACTGACATAAAATTCCGAAATAATTGTTCACGAAATCCGCATAATTAACCCCGAAGGAACTCCGAATAAATTCCGTCCCCAAACTACCTAAAGATGAAATTCGGGCGAAATTGCGCCGAATTGTTCAGAGTGCGAAATTAACTTTTTTCTCCACCCGCCAACTTTTCGTCATGACACCGGCGGCCACACTATTTGTTCGAATATGCCTTTAAGGTTCTTAATAAATAATCTTTCAATATAATTTCTTTACATAATTAAATATACGGAATATAATTGGAGAAAATCACCCCCCCCCCCCCCCCCATATCAGCTTTTCAGAAACTCGTTTTCAGACATAAGAGCGGCTGTCACCTCTATAGGTATATCACTGCATTCAGGCTATACAGGCTCCTTTGACGAAACTGGATTTATTTGTGAGACTTTTCTTATATTGTTGCTATTTTTACTGATCAATCTACATATTATTTATCATCAATATGTACCTTAGTCACGATTATTAATTAAATCATTAATCCGATTAGATCACATATTTAGTTTGTTTGTGAAAGAGCTATCCTCGGTAGTACCCACATGTTGGAAACTGATTTAGTATAGACAATTCTTAGACATTATTACATCGTCGTCACAGGGGGCAATAATACAATGCTCAGAGTAAAATATTACTTAATACTAACAAATATTCATACATATTTCCAATTTTTAAGTCGAAATAATCACTAAAAACACCAATAATTAATCATAAATCAATAGAAATGATAAATAAATGTACAGATGAACTCCAAACTATTCACCAAAATGGTCATAAGCATATTCGGTACCAGGAAAACACCCACATATCGAAATAGGCAGTAAAATATGGCCAAAATGACCCTAAATTAATAGAAATCGAATGAAATTATAAAAATAAACTTAAAATAAATGTACAAATGCACTGAAAATTGTTCACATGTATCAAGCAGAGGTATCCAAGATAATAACTAACTTCGTTATGGCCACAAACACCAAAAAAAATTGCCTTGGTCACTTTTGACCGTTGTTTGACGGCTGCCCCTCCGGTCAAAGAAGTACCCTGACTTCTTTGTCACCGACCGACGTGTAAGTGGATATCGCGCTTTAGTCTGCACAAAATCAGACATTGCAAAAACATTGAAGCTATGACTCCCACATTTGTTTATATCATGAGGAGATAAATAAAATAGTCCAATATATCAAATTTTCAGATAAACCGAAAAAGTGTTTCTGTCATAAAAGAGTTTCTTCTAATTAGTGGTATTAGTGGCATTAGTATTCTAATCCAGGGTACCCCAAAGCACTGCATTAATTGATGACTTTTTAGCGATTGGCAACACAACTTTGCGCACCACCATTCTGTCATGCAACAGTAAGGCCTCAGTGCAACCATAATGATACAGATTTCCCCATTGGTTTTCCGGACCGCAGAGCCCACCGGCAAAAGCTGTACAATTTTATGGAAGACCGGAATGGGTAGTATAGAGGTCGGTACCGAGGTCGGGTACCGAGGTCGGGATCAGACCGGTACCGGACCGGTACCGGACCGGAGCTTTAATTACCGGGGCTCCGATGACCGGTCAACTAATGTCTAAAATTATGTCCGAATACTTCTGCTCATTACTTAAAAACTATTTAAGCTTTTTACACAATTTAAATTGCATTAAATACCCCAACATATCTATTCGACTTTCCTAATTTTATATGATTATTGCGCAATTATTTGTACCTCTATTTCCAATCGTTGGTAAAGTAGCTATAAAATATACTCTATAGGATGAGCTATTCGCCGAAATAATGTCTAAAATTATGTCCGAATACTTATGCTCATTGCTCAGAAACTACTTAAGTTTTTTACACAATTTAAATTGCATTAAATACCCCGACATATGTATTTGACTGTTCCAATACCATATGATTATTGAGCCATTAATTGTACCTCTATTTTTAATCGTTGGTAAAGTAGCTAAAATACTCTAAAGGATGAGCTTCGGAGTAGATGGAAGGTTTCATGAAGGTTTCATGAAATACTTCTATTGCCGTGCATTGGCACGGCAATAGAAGTATATATTAACAAGAAAATACTTGAAAAAATTGCTGTTAATCCTAAAGTTTCTACAGTCTTCATAATGTTTAAATGAACCTTTAATATTTTCACCATTTTGACTCTCAAACAAAGGAATGTATTCCATGTACAGAATTAACATGAGGCTCCGACTCTACTTTATATTTACTATCGCCAGGGCCGGTACCAGAAGAGGGTTCTAGGGGGGGGGCACACTTGAGGTCAAAATCTGGCGAAATTTGCCTGTTTGGAAAGCCATCACAGTGCATAACAGTTAATATACCTAATGACAATGAAATAAAGCCCCACAACTCTAAAAAACGATAACCCTCCAATATATTTTTAAGAGAAACAACACTGTTGGGTGAAATCGAAAATAAATGCCATTTTTCTTAGCTTCTGTTCTAAGACTGTGTTTTCGGTCATATGAATGAAAAGGAAAGAATAGGACACTGCTTGTTTTCAAGCTAGGAGGCCTTAAAATTCATATCTCAAACCAAGTATCAACCATTAGCTATTTTTATAGGAAAAACTTTAGAAACTTCATCCTTTAAGAAAGAGTCATTATTTGGGACTTCCCGATTAGAATTTCAGTCGATGTTATCATTTGTGACAGTATGACATATTACATGAGTGGTGCAAATTCCATAATATGGTCCAACAAAAACCTAGTGTTTTTCCAATTTGATTTCATCATGAGATGCCCTCTGCCCCTTTGAATTAGGGGGGGCACAGGGGACATTTCAAGGGGTCTAGGGGGGCGGTGCCCCCAGCCCCGCCCCCTGGTACCGCCACTGATCGCCAGATAATTAGTTATATCACTATAACCTAAGAACATAATATGGAAATATATTAAAACCTATATTCGGTAGGCTATATCTAATTTAAGAAATATTAAGTTAAATAAATTCAGGCTTGCAACTCACAGTTCACAGGATGCTGCATTGTGTAAATGAATGAATTACTAAGAGTTTTTTTTCACTTTTAAGGATTGTATAAGTGTAGACAACACAAACATGGTCCGGTACACAAACCATCACCATAAATTTAAAAATGCAAAATATACCAATGCACCCAAGCAGAAAGATAGAGTACCTTCTAAGGAGTGTACCTCTTGGGTAGTACCTCCGGACGCCACTTGGGGTCTACATTGCAACCCATGACGATATTTGTAATTTATATTATGTGGTTAATTTAGTGTTAATTAACCATTCATATTATTTGATCCGGACTTTAACCATGATGGTTATTACATATTTTACTATTTATGTTCAAGTTTGTACTTATTTCATTATTATATTTATTTAGTTATTCCTGTTTGTATTGCAAACATAATATTCTCTTGTGTTGAAAATCATTGATATACCTGAGTTCCGATGAACTGGAAAATAATTTTCCGGGGCTCCGAGAAAATTTTATCCCGGTCATCGGCCGATACCGACCCGGTATTGTACCGGTCATCGGAGCCCCGGTCATTGGAGTCACGGTCATCGGAGCCCCGGTCATTGAAGTCCCGGTCCGGTACCGGTCCGGTCCCGATGTTAATTTACCCGATTTTTTTATTTTTAAGGTGTCGCTTTACTTTAAGTATGAGGAGGTATAGTTTCTAAATATACCGGGTCTGGCCTTGACCGGGACCGGGCCGGGCCAGGACCGGTATCGGAAGGCCGAGTTCTATACTACCCATTACGGTCTTCCATACAATTTGTCTGATATCGCATTGAGCGATATCGGGTCATTGTGGCGGGAATTAATCTATGGAAGACCATTTACCCATCAACCGATATCAAATATCCGAATCGGATGCCGAAATCCGATGCCCGAGACCGTACCGAACCGATCCGAACCGAATTCCGAACCAATACCGAACCCCGAACTTAACTTCCCTATACTATTTCATACCGAAATCCTTTGGCCGATGTCAGTTAACTCGGATGTCGGAGGTTGGATGTCGGCCGAAGTTCGGCCGAAATTCGGGAAGTTCCGACCTTTATAATTTGCCGAATTAGGGCCGAACCGAACCGAGCCGAACCGATATTTAATAAATTGGGGAGAAATTCGGTAAAATCTCTCTTTTATTCGGCCGAATTCGGCCGAATTTTGTCCGAATTCGGACTAACTTCGGACTAAATTCGGACTTATTGGGCCACTGTGTCGCCATTTCCCAACGGATTGGAATACTTTAAAAAGCTCTGTAATGCTGACATGTTCTCGGTTCGTTTGGTATACAATACAAGTTCATAGCCTTAATTAACTTGCCTGTACAGACGTTAACTACTAATTTAATATATATTTTCATATTGTAAAATATTCACCTTATATAATCCTTACTAGCAACGATTGCCAAATGAGGTACAGATAATGATTCATTACCATTACTGAATGGTTATTTTGCTGTAACTTTTCTTCTAGTTGGAATATTTTCACAAACTAAAGAGTGTTATGACCCTTATATAAAGACTTATCAGGTACACACATAATTACAAATATTACCATTGACTATAATTTTAGACATTATTTAGGCAAATTATCAGGTACACACATAATTACAAATATTACCATTGACTATAATTTTAGATATTATTTAGGCAAATTAGTTATACCTGAGTATAATGAGTAATGAGCGGCACTATGTGTAGAAAGACAGAGAGAGAGAGAGAGAGGAAAACAGAGACTTGTTATGTATATATGTGTTATGTATACTGTATGTTATGTATACTGTATATTATGTATACTATATGTTAGTTATATATGGTATGCGGTATATATACAAGTATGTATGGATGATATATTGTATGTATATTATGGTGTATGTGGCCAATTCCACCAATTTGACAACATTTGGTCTCCTACTGTCATAATCATTTTATATCATTTTCTGAGTCAGGTGTGTACATGTCAGGTATGTATGTATGTATGTATGTATGTATGTATGTATGTATGTATGTATGTATGTATGTATGTATGTTATATAAGCATAACAGATTGCCGAATGCCGAGTTTTCCTAATTTCGGCCGAATTCGGCCGAATTTCGGTCAAAACTCGGCCGGGATTCGGCCGAGTTTTGGCCGAATTGATCCAATTCGGGATAACCGAAGTTCGGTATATGGGTAAATGGTCTTCCATATTAATCCAGTCGTTCCTCCTCGACGTCTGTGACGTATCTGCTCTGACGTACAGCATCATCGTTTGAACTTTCACCGTCCTACTCCATCGGACTTTGAAATTTTCTTCCCACCCACCACCCTAAAACAATGCTTCAGTATTCTCTGAATACTTCGTGTGGAATCTATAAACTATACAAGTGTTTCTAAACATAAATCTTCTCAACAGTGACTCCTGGACTGATTAAAGAATTTAATCGTACCTGAACTGACTCTTCTACATGACATTATCATATAACATATATATGTTTCCCAAAATGATTAATAAAATCAAAATCATGAATTTGAATTACTGTGCTTTTTCTCGTTTCATAATGTGGGATAGTTAAGTGTTGTCTGCATGAGGGATCAGGATAGGCCTCCCAGCAACTTACCATACAGTCCTTTTTTTCAAGTGTCTGTGATGTTTATTGTAGATGAATAAGTATAACGATAAACGAGAATGATAGAGATAATTACTTGGTACATATGACTTTATACCCAAGTCCGACAGGACCGGATTGTGAATGGTGCAACGGCTAATGGAGGAGGTCTCGCCGTATTTGTTAAAAAAGTAATATTATTGAACACCAAAGGGATAGAAGGTATGTCTATTTGTAATTTTGACATCGAAATGCAAGCGTTGAAACTAAAAATATGCAATTGGGGGAGCTTTATCTTGCATAATGTATATTGTAGACCGCCTGGGTCTGTGGAGAAATTCCTCTAATACATGAATGGAAGTCTTAACACCCTGTGACCCTGTGACGGTCAACACTCCCTCATTAATAGATGAGATATATAGCAATTTACCTATACATGAACTCTAAGTCCTGGATATTCATATTTCTGATCACTTTCCTGTGAGTTGTAGAATTTGTGTTAGAAATAGAACAAAGATCAAAGATAGACAAATGGGTGTTTAATCCCAAAGAAAGGGCCTACCAGTATTCAATCGAATACTGGAAGATAAAGTGAAGAATTATGAGTCAGAATTGTGGGATGTCGACATGGAATAGGAGTGTTTTGCTAGGGGTATGAAGGACACCATAAAATCTACATTTAAGCGTATAAGGTGAGGATAATTCATACGACTCAAGTGTATATTGATCAGGAGGTGAAAGATGAGATGAAATTATTATACCTAATGGCACGATGGAGGTTTGTAATCGATTGAGACGTTGGGGCAAATCGCACGACACCCCAAACGGGTGGAGTGCCAATGTTGAGATCGATTACAAACCGAACACAGTGCTATTAGGTATTTATTACATACTAAATCAACAAGAGAACTCGATTTTAATAGTATTTTACTTTTATTTTACTTACTTTCCATCAATCTTGTGGATATTCGACTCAAATAGCACCCCTGAATAGCACCCCTGACACCACATACGTATGTAATAAAGAGATATTGGGTTCAGAAAGGCTAGATTACTAAAGGATAATGAGGAAAGGTCAAAGGCGGTGGCATTAAAAGTAGATCTAAAGTCAGTTAGTTGATAAGACAAAAGGAAAAAAATGTCTAATCAAAGCAGTATAGTTATGATAATAAGATGAAACCGAGAGAGTTCTGGCGTAACATTAATAAGATCTATAACAATAAAGACGATTCTTTTAAGCCTTTGAATGAATTCTACGAAGGTGAGATGCTATTGTCTGGTATACCTGCATTGGAATTTGCAAATCGATATTTCGCAGCTTTGGGTGAGAATATCATCACTATACAGTTGAGCCAATCAATGATATTATACCTTTACAGTTTCATATTGATAACAACCTGAGTATTGAGGAGGTTATATCGGAAATAGATAGCATAAAAGAAAGTAAGAGTTCAGGACTGACATACGTGAGTAATAGGCTTTATGTTCAGCTTTAAGGAATAATGTCGAGTTTTTCACAATCCTATTGAACAAATGTATAGAAACTCGTAAATTACCTCAAGAGTGGAAGGTTTCGGCAATAAAACTGCTGCCGAAACAAGGTAACACCAGGAACATTGATAACAGCAGAGCCATTACTATCGTTCCTACTATAAGTAAGATTATCGAAAGAATTATTTACAAAAGGCTTTATAACTTCTTAGAAGAGAGTGAGTTTTTTTTACCAATTGTCAATTTGGATTTAGGAAAAATCGTTCTACCTTAGGAGCAATTCATGAGAATTTGGAGCCTATTTATAATAATTTAGATGTAAAAACTTCCTTATGTCCCTTCTATTATAGATAATTGTGATGTGTCACAGAAAGATGAGTCATTTTCGGATTGTCAATTTTAGAAAACTTCCTTATGCAAAGACATCAATATTTAAAATAAGATGATTTGTGTTCGTCTCAACAAACCGTCCCAAATGGGGTCCCCCCAGGGAAGCATTTTAGGACCACTAATGTTTCTAATTCATTGTAATGATTTGGGGGAAATTGACTTTGGTGGGAAATTGATATTATTTGCTGATCATGCAGTAATAACAGTGACCAGAACGGACGGAGATGAATTAGAAAGAAAAGGATAGAATGCGATTAACCTGTAATAATGACTGGTGTAAACTAATTGGTGTTAAATAAAAAGAAAACAAAATACCAAATATCTAGTAACGGTCGATCGGATATGAATGTAGTTCTTAAGTGAGGATGATATACTTGAAAAAGTCCTGTTTTTAAATATTTAGGAGTGTCAATCGATGATCGGTTAACTATGAACATCCAGGCAGGAGATATGACCAAAAGAGCTAATTGTGCACTGTCAGGTATTACAAGGAGAAGGAAATACTTAGATGGTAATCTATGCTGGTTGCTCAGCAAAACGTATGTATTGCCCCTACTTGAATATGCAAGTCCTTGCATTATGAATAGTAATTTAGGCAGTTTGAATAAGTTACAAAGAATATGTTACAGAGCCTTGAGATTAGCGTACGGCTGGCATCACGCGACAAAAAAGAACTTCTTGTATTAGGTAAAATTCTACCTTTGAAAGATAGAAGGGAAATAACTTTCCTCAAAACCCTATATAGAAAAAAGGCGGCTTATGTTGATGATTCTCCCAAAGAGAGACAATTGAGAAGAGGAGAAATGATTTTTAAATCGGTTAGACCCAGATCTGAAAGAATGCGTAAGAGCGCCTTCTATAGAGTAGTACCATGTGGAATAATCTATCGGAATTGATAAGAAATAGTGACAATTTAGATTCTTTCGCTTTTCATTTGAAGGAAATTAATGTATTGAAAAAACGTACATGGAATGGAAGAGTCTGAACGTATTCATCTCTGAGAGATGGAAAGTTCCTTTTACTATTCTCCACCGTTTTTAAAATTACCAAAGTCCTTGTAAGGGCTAGGCGATTATGTGCCAAATAAAAAAGAAATAATGTATAAGAAATATCTGGACGTATTGACGAAATATAAGAGAGTATCTGTTGTATTAGAAGAGCAGAAGTGGTATTTAATATGAATGTATAGAAGGCAACGCAGGAATATATCCACAGCGTGGGTACGCGTCTTTTTCTAATGATGTATTGTAATTGTTTGGCCTTAATTATTTGTAAAAAAAAGAAAAAAAAAAGAAAAAAAAAAAAAGCATGTGGACGTACATAATAGCATGTGGACGTACATGCAACGTTAAACATGGTAGGCTATAGATGTAGGCGGCTCTAGTTATGACGTCACAATATATATAAGGGATCCAGATCATGGATGATGCAATGACTAACGTATTCCCAACGTAATATATATGTGAAGATTTAATCAAACCGTTATCCCTTATATTATCATACATAATTCATATTCATAAGTCCTATTTAATACTGTTTTGCCTTGTCCTATATGATGTTACAAGGCTGGATATGACTATGCATGCGTGATTTCCTCTTTGTATGCTCTGAGTGTTTATAGTATATTGAAGAAATGCGGGTCATTCTTCGTAATAATTCAGGGTCAGTAGTTGCTGAATGAGACAACTTTAACTTAAAATTAGACAATTTGGGCTTGTCAATTTTACAATATATTGGCGGTATGGTGGAAGCGGGGCAGGCATATGGATCTATGGGGGAATTTCAATGCAGTGCTGCTTGCCTCCTGGATTTCCTACTCCTCCAATAGGGGAGTTGCATAGCCGCCATTTTGACTCATGATTCGGATGGAATTATGGGACTAATGATACAGTTTAAAATCTTTAGAAAACCTGTTATGTTCAGCATGGACTATTTATCTGCATGTGCTCTAATGTCAATATGTTATACATGTTTCCATTACAGAGTCTTCATCTTTCCCGTCATGCAATGCATTTGGTTTTTATAGATCATTTACACAAGCTATGATGTTGGTGACAGAATTCTTGCATTGAATTTTCGATAAAAATGTTGCTAAACTTAACTTGATCTCGAGTAGTTTTGTTACATTAAGCGTAGTCTAGCTAGACACAGCAGTGGGCGGAAAACCATGGTTTGTCTGATTTGAATTATTACCCGTGAGCCCATTATCCTCATGCGTGCATGACATCCATTGTTCATAACATTATTTGTACACTGTGCATGCCCGTTTTTTTACGGAAGATTGGCTGTATAAAAATTCTAAATAAAAAAAAATCACCCGCTCTCATAACTTGGAATCACCTTTCTCGTCCTTTGTTTTTTTCTCTTTGCATTTCCTTTGTATTTCAAATTCCCTAAGAAAACCATTTTGTGAGTTATATCATTTACACAAAGACCAGAAAATAGGTAACCCTTGTGTCTTTGTATGTGATCTCAATAATACAAAAAATACAGGTGGAGTATGGTCTGTAGTGCAAAGATTTGGTCATAAATTTAAAGAACGGCCTGGAAGACCTACTCAGTTGAAGGTCAAGTCCTTTTTTTTTTATTCGTTTAGAGGTCAATAATTATTTAATTGTTATTCAAATACGTGCTATCCTTCCAGGATGTTTCCAGACGTCACCTAAATTAAAACTAAATCTTTACTCATTACAACTTTTAATATGTACGGTAACTGTCACTTTAAATAATAAAAATTAGATGTAAACATAAACTTCTATCTCATCCAATCTGTGCACGTGAGAGCTTTATTTATTCCTATGTATTTCTGACAGTCTCATAAACACGTACAAAGACAGCTAATTTCTGTGAAATAATCTGATTAGACGCTGTATTTGTGTTTTCTGACTGAATATAATAGAAAATGTATTATGCTAATACATGGTTCACCAACAAACAAGTATCGAATAATGCACGTCCACAGATAAAGGGAAGAACAGCTATATCAAGCATCAAACCGAGTTCACAGAACAAACAATCATAATAAATTGCCCCCCACCTAACGCGGGCTTCATTTCTCAACAGGCAACAGTGTAATATAGATACGGAGTTATGCGCTCTAAGCTTGATACATATAGCATAATACATAAACAATGGTCGCCATATTGAATTTCCCTATACCCGATCCCTACTAAACTTGATATAATATGAAGTCATTATGAGTATTCCTCCCCAGTAACCGAACAGAGAGTGAGTGTTGGAAATTGAATGTTTATTTACCCAACAGGTGATGATTTAGTGGCTGATACAGGTAATAACAATCAATAGGTTTAATTAATGTGAATGTTAATTACAGGCGTAATTAAATTAATAATCACATATATAGGTAATTAATTAAAGGTTATTAATAATAAATGGGCCCCCAGGCTCGCATGATGACAAGGAGTGGGAGGGTGGGTCGAAGAAGAAGAGGGGAGAGGGGTTGTGAAGGAGTGGAGGCTGGAGGAGAAGTGAGTGGGGGACGCGCTGGGTGAGGCGCGGGAGAAGGGTATAGGAGTTATGTGTAGAGGGCAGCATGGGCCATCACTCTGCCGGGGAGGCACACAATGCCGGGCAATTACATATATAAGTAATTACCATATAATTACAATCTATTATTTTAACATGGTTCCAGGGTGAGTACTGAGGCACATCAAATATCGGACAGGCATGCATTCAGCTCATATATCAAAAGTGCAACGGGGTGATGGAGTTACAAACTTGACATTAATCTAACCAAAATTTGACATTAATCTAACCAAAATTTGTTATGACTTTTATAATTGTTTGTTATGATTACTATCTTATTTCTTGTGCTCTTGCTGTTTTTTGTACTTCCTCCGCGGCAAGTTGTCCATTTGTTCATTGATTGATTTGCTGCATTATTTTGTCATGTTTTATTAGTCGTAGTTCTTTCTTTGTCATGTATTATCAGTAGTACTTTCTCACTTGCTATGTCACCTTAATAAGTTGTCAACTTAGCTCTCAACTCAGATGTGATTAAGCTTGCTTATATAGAAGTATTACTCAATGTCCATCTTAACAGGACCGACACACATATATCGATAGAAAAGTGTAAAAACCCACTTTTATTTTATGATATTTTGTATTGGACATTAATACTCGATGTAGTTTTCAGGAAGCAAACAACCAAGTCTAAGGTTAACGAAGAAGGCATGGGCTGAAAGAGATAAGTTCATAACCTTTTGTCCATGTACACTCTCTTGGAAATAAAGAATTGGTTGAATTGAATTGAATTGAATTGAAATGTTTGTGCGTAGGTAGGACTTGGCCAGTTAGTACGACAAACAATGAGCAACATCTTGTGATCTTTTTCTTAAATTGGAATTCGTAAAGGGTTATCTGTAAGAGCACGGTATGGGTGATAGTTTCTTAATGTCATGTTTTTTTTATTTCCATTTACTTTGACATTGTCCTAGGAAACCGATGTGTTCTGGTCGCAGAAATCTTCTATGTGAATCAGACCCTGTTTAGTATGGTTTAGTTAAGAAGCATCATATAGCCCTTAAGGTCCTCTTTTTGTATTAAAGGTAACATTTATTCTCTATTTATGTAAACTCAGGCTATACGGAGAAAAATATTTGGATAGTATAATATCTCCGATGAAATAAATAACCTCTGTTGTTTTCTGTAAGGTTGCAGTTTATTTTGCAAAAAAGGTAGGGCAATTCCTACGCGTTTTGACCGTGCAGGTCGGTCTTAATCAGGGGAAGGACATGGTTCTTGGTGATTGTTTATTTGCTCTATACTGAGAAAATCGCATCATTGAAAAATGTATCTGTAACCCGAATAAAGAAATTGAACATCTAAATCTAAATATGAACGAAAGATATAAGCTCCAAGAACTGCAAAATAGGACCCTCAGGGTGGCTTTGAATTATAATTACGTGGTGCCTAATATAGAACTGAACAGAGACTAAAACAATGACTACTGACACAAGAACAAGGTTTAATATTTGCAAATTAGTTGTTTGCTTAAAGTATTTATTCTGCAATAACATTGCGTCCTAGTGGACGCTATTCTCAGTCATTACATCAATTCTCAAGGAAATATTGATAAAAGAAACGGTTCATCAAGTTCCTTATACATTTATATATGGTGCCTAATATAGAACTGAACAGAGACTAAAACAATGACTACTGACACAAGAACAAGGTTTAATATTTGCAAATTAGTTGTTTGCTTAAAGTATTTATTCTGCAATAACATTGCGTCCTAGCGGACGCTATTCTCAGTCATTACATCAATTCTCAAGGAAATATTGATAAAAGAAACGGTTCATCAAGTTCCTTATACATTTATATATATATAATCAGAAAAGGGGAAAATCAGAAAAAACTAGATAGTCCAAATAGTTCGACTTTAACATCATTCTTTTTGCTTAATATGATACAACGTGTATCATATAAGAATGCGTTTTTGGAGTGGGTTCAGGAGTGGAGTCAGGAGTGGGTTCAGTGGGACGAAAGGCTTTAGGCCAACCTCCCCTTTATTCAAAATGAACAATCAATCAACAAATGAAAACAAAAAATTTTTTTCACAAGTTCTCAGTAGCAAGGAAGCTAGTAGAGTGAGCGTGTGCCCCGAATTGGGGTTCACACCTCAGACCACAGAGTCAATGATTGGCAGGTGATTGGTAGGTGGTGAGTGGAGTGATCATAAGCCCCTTCGGCTCTGGTTATAATCTCCTCCGCTGAGTAGCTTGAGAAGGATAATAACCCAGTAGTCCCCAGCTGGCTAAGTGGAAGAAGACACATTGGAAACACAGGAGTGGGTTCAGTGGGACGAAAGGCTTTAGGCCAACCTCCCAGCCCACCCCCCAGCCGGAGGAAGAAGGGCGAAGAAAGTAGTAGTAGTAGTGGTCATAGCTCAAGAGTAGGTGTTCAGATACAATGCAACAGACTTGTCCTTGGCAAGGCGAGAATTATGGCACGAGGAGAGATATAGAAGCACACTGAGCGACTTCCAGTCGCCATATTCTTTAATTTCGTGAAGAGGCAACCCCAGGTTGCTCAAGAAGGTTGCAGCTCCGCGACGCAGGCTATGAGAATTGAAGAAACCCACAATACCCGCCAACGCAACAGCTGATTTAAGGCGCTTTGAGAACCAAGTATAAGTAATGGGGTGCTTGCTATTGGGGAAGCAGAAGATATAATCACTTCCCTCAAGTCCAGATCGATGAAGGTAAGTCTTTAACCATCTCACGGGGCAGAGCATGGAAAGCGGAGCCCTGACCACGGGGATACGTAGAACTCTTTCTGAGTGTTGAATGGTCTTAGATGAAGTAATTGAAACACACATGCCATAGTCAGTGAAGCATATAGCTCCCACCCTAAGCATGTGAGAAGAGTATGTGTAATGGCACTTGTGCAGAAGACATCTGAAGCCCAAACAAACGGCACTCCAGAACAATAAGTCAGACGCACTAGTAAAGTCCAGTCTCCTGAAGATCAACAATAACTGGCTTGGTAAGAGTGGCTCGGCTTGGCGAGAGGAGCTGCCCAGTAACCGCTTAACCCCTTTAAGCGTGCACTTGACCATAAAGGAGTCTTTTGCCACTGGATCGATGTCGAAGAAACCGTGAAGTGACCAGAGGGCGCTTAGGTAGTTGACTATAGAAGAATAGCACAGGTGCGTTGACAGGTGAGTCAGGTATAAACAGACCATATCCGAGGGTGACCAACCCTTTTCCTCCAGAACCCTGCCACTCCAGAACCTTTTCCCCCATTCTCCACTTTCCCCCTTACCCTTTTCGCTTCACCTGCAGTTCCCACACACACATGTTTCTCCCCGTACACATTCGCTCCACATTTAGCACGCTCCATATTTTACCCGTGAGCGGCCGCAAACAAAACAAGCTTTTCTTTTATCTCTCCCGCCTGTGATAAATGGTGTACATGAACATAATTTATACCAAATTGAAGCTTGAATAGTTACCTTTCTGATGATATATATGTTAACGTTATTTGATAATGGATAAAAGGAGATAAATCGATATTACGCAACCAAGTTTAGCGCGAAGATCGACGCCGCTAGCCCCGCCGCTACCATTGCTATCTCCGCCTCCTTCTCCTTCACTTCCTCCTCCACCACATAGTATATATAGCATATCGAATATTGTCACGCTAAATGTTACACCTATTCACTTGGTACATTTTCGCATGTGGTCCTATCACCCTAGGTGTGGTAATAGGCTGGAGTGGGCTGGCTTTTTGGTATGTCATATCTTTGTCAATTCTGATCGTATAAACCTACGAATGGCATACATGTATTCCTAAGGACATGACCCTTATTTCTAGATAGATTTTAGAATTTTATGAATATTATTTACTGATTTTCTTAATCCTTGCTAGTACACTATTGTAATTTATACTTGGTGTTTGACTTGTGATTTATGTAAGGCTGTAATAATCTACCTTTTGGCGAAACAATATCATTGTACCCGAATGCAGTGAACTTTTATGCTTATATTTCGGTGATTGAGATTTTTTTTTTTAAATTCGAAAAACATTAAATATTCTGACAAGACTATCTGACTGTCCTAAAGTTGTGTGGTTATATGGGTTAGATTTTCAGAAAATGTACAATTCGCCTTCACCAATCCTCTCAAATAACCCACATTTAAGACAAAAATGAGCTTCAAAATGCTGTTTAACACAACAGAACTGATACTTTAAATCAATGCGATACCAAATATACTCAGATATACCTGGTATTCATCATTTTTCAGTCAAATTTAGCAGAGTAAACCGAGTATTCTTTATTGTTCAGCCTAACTTAGGAGAATTTCCTAAATATGTTGATCTGCCAATTGTACATTTTCCGAAAATCTTACCCATATAACTTTTGTACTTTACTAGGATACTATCATAACAAGCGTATGATTCAATGATGCCCTACAAGTGGAGGGTCAATTTTCGATGGTATACATAAAGTATTATACCATATGTACACACCATGCATGACGGAATATAATTGCAATGGAGGGTCAATTGTCGATGGTAAATTTACAAGATGATACCATATACATATGGTCATTTCTCACGAAATGTGCCCACAGCCTATATCTAGCATTATTTGCCCCATAAGTCAGTGGCTTTAACATTTACAAGCAAGTGCATCATTTCTCTGCATTATAGTGTTGCATTGAGGAGTCCTGTCACATATACATTTGTATACGTGGGATCAATATTTCTATCATTTAAACCAAAAAAACAGTGCTTTTCCAATATTTCCGTGATTACGTCGCAGGTGTTTAGGACACTCTCACATTAGGACAAAATACACAAACAACCTCTTTTTATATAATATACTAAAGAGGTCGCACCACTCTTTCCAATAAGGCATTGGAGAATGTTGTGTGTCGTTTTAAAGACAAACTATGGCCATTCATGGAAATTCAATGGAAAGTGGCTAATTTCTTGAGTGATTACATCGCAGAAGTAATTTCTTGTGCTTTTTTACATTAAACAACAAAACCAATATAATATAAAATTAAAATTATCCATTCAGTAAAAGCCTTCATTCACAACAGTTTCCCGATTCTACCCCTATTATCCTGTGAATAGCTGAGACTTTATGTGTGTGACAGGTAGTGCGTGATTACGTCGCAAGATGTCTTGCAATTATGTTGAATTGTATATGCACAATTGGGCCCGCCTACTCGAATATTTAGATAATTAAATAATTTCTATACATTCTTATCAATACATTCTGATCAATACTGCAAATCTTTGCTGAACGAATTTTGATTTTTTTCTATTTGATACGAATACGATTTAGTCCGAATTTTCCCTTTAAAATGCACAGTTCTTGTGTACTTTTGATTAGGCCTATATTTGTGGTGTGGTTCAGCAAAATGAGTCAGAAGTCGCATAATGGATATGTCTCAAAGTGTTTTATTCGCAAGATGTCTTTGGGGAATGTTTTTGGGGATGTTTAATGCTGTTTGCAGCATACATAGATTTGTTTACCAAATTTCTAGAGAGTGTTTTAAATATAGGCCTATCTATTATTTCAAAGGTCACCTTATAGACAGTATGTAGCTACATGAAATTGTCGACCCAAAAATATTGCAAAATTCTTTAGAAAAAATAAAAATATCAAACTTAAAATATAGAAATACTTATTAGATGTACTGATGTTTACCATCATTGCAATCGAATGGTCTCATCTGTTCAAATATGATGATATCTTGAAATCCAATTTTGCGACTTGTGACTCATTATCCAGTAGCACATCAGATTTGTGTAAAAGTGAAGAAGTCACGATTTAAATAAAACTGTGACTGTTCAATCCCTATCCCCCCCTTTTCCTCATGCTCCCCATTCCTGCTTTCCCTCCCTCCCTCCCCTATATCCTCTCACACCTCTCTTTCCCCCGCCCTCTTCTTTCCCTACCCCCTCTCTCCTATTCCTACACCCTCTTCACTCACTCCTCTGCATGTAGGACGCTTACTCTCTCTCCACATACATCCCCCTCTCTCTCTTTTCCCTCCCCTTCTTCTCTGTCTTTCATACCCGTTTTTCTCTCCCAACCCTATCTCCGATTCCCCCCCTCTCCCTCCCTCTTCCTCATGCTCTCCCTCCCCTCTCTCCCTTCTCCTACATCCTCGCCCTGCTCTCTTTCCCCCTCTTCTTCCCCTCCCCCTCCCCTTTCCTATCCCTACATACACCCTCTTCTTCACTCTCCCATTTCTCTGCATGTTGGCCAGATTTTCAGAACATGTACAATTCACATTCACCAATCCTCTCAAATAACCCAAATTTCAGATGAAAATAAAGTTCAAAATACAGTTCAACCTAACCAAATAGATTGCTAGAATCAATGCAATGCTGAACATACTCGAATTTACCTAGTATTGACCAAATTGCAGCCTACATGCGACATAAAAAAACCCCTCTTTTTTACCTCTTTTTGTAGAAATCGCTCTAGCTTTATATTATATGGATACTGTCGGCGGGTCTAAACTCCCAGTATAGGGAGGGTTTCATGCCCTACCGGACACAATATTTTTAGTAATAAGGCGGCTATTATAGAGGTTGGGTTGTTTTTAAATAATCAAGTTAATGAGCAAGACGGGTAACATTATAATCACAGTGGTTTTACAGTCACATCAGGATAAATTATCCCTTTATGATTTTATAACCATTTTCATCGTATTTGAGTTGAGTATTATACTTTGTGATATTTAAAAAATAATTCTATGACCAGGACAGGAGAATTAATGGTGAATTACCATTATTATCTGTCAATTACTTAGCTCTGAACAAAAAAGTCTAGCACTGCAACCATATTGCCGAGGGCGTTGAACCGCAACAGGGCATTGGAACTGCATTTTGAACATTATTTCTGTCGTAAATGTGGGTTATTTGAGAGGATTGGTGAAGGTGAATTGTACATTTTCTGAAAATCTGACCCGTATAGTGTCTGTGCGTTGATCCAGAAAAAAGGTAGAAGAAATAAGTCTATAATGAAGTTATCTTTACAGATTTGAGTGGACATATGTAGCTATATCATGCAGCTTTTTACAAAAGTAATCTTGAATAGTTTCTGAGATAAACGCCGAAACATGTAGAGCAATTATTCCCCGGGGAAGGGGTTTAGCACCGTTGAAATATGCTATAGATAGTGTCTGTGCGACAATCAAGAAAAAAGATAGAAGAAATGGGTTTATAATAAAGGTATTTTTACAGATTTGAGTGGACATATGTAGCTACGTCAAGCAGTTTTCCTTTCAAAATAATCTTGAATAGTTTTTTAGATACACGCCGAAACATGTAGAGTAATTCTTTCCGCGAAACAATGCGTGGCACTGATGGGGCTTGAAGTGACAGGCTTGGTTGAGTGGTGCACACTACATGGCACAGTGGGGTGGGGTGGTGCGAAAAGGCACAAACCAGTCTTAGTGTGGCGGAAATAGGTACATTCCCTCTACTCCACTTTAGCGGGAAAAGGCATGTGGTGCGAAAAGGTGCGGGGGAAACGCATTGGTGGAAAAAGGTATAGAACCTATCCGAGGAGGCTGGTAGGGGTTCGTAAGAATAAACATCACAGAATTGAAAGTATTTTTTCCACTGGCTCCGCCTCGTGGCCCAGGTTGAGGGGGCCTAGCACAAGTTTTGAAGTCGATTACACTCAACTCTTAGGTCACATAAAGGCATCTCTGCAACAGAATGAGAATTCATATGGCAAACCGTAGAAGTTTAGGTTTTCTGAAGAAGTAGCAACTCTAGATAGGGCATCAGAAATGAAATTATCTTCTGAAGACACACGGAAGGCAACCGTGCGAATGCTATATATAGCACACAGCCAGAAGAATTCACGAAGTAGTTGCATTGCCACCACACAAGAGCTTTTCCCAGTCTGTATCATGTACTCAACTTGGGTGTTGTCTGTATAAATATGCACGATTGAATTTTTGAAGCGGGAACACCAACGCTTAAATCCAGCCACTATGGGCCATAGCTCTTTAACATTAATGCTAGAATCAATCACATTATCAGCCACAGGCGGCTGGACACAATGGTCACAAAAACAAAAAACACCTGACCAGTGGCCAAATAAAAAGTCATCATCAGTGTAGGCGCCAAACCCAGTTCCAGATGCGTCCGAATACATAACATGAACATCAGAAGTGTCACTACAAATAATTTTGGCACTGCCATCAAAAACACGTAAAAAGGCCTTCCACCAAAGAAGGTCAGCTTTAACTAGGTCAGAAATGTAAATGCGATGTTTTTTACGAGTACGTTTAAGTAAACCATACATTCTCCTGCAAAAGGTTCTGCCCCCATGTACTAGGGTGGCACAGTGGGCCAAATAGCCTGTCAAACGCTCGAATGTTTTACGATCACACCAAGATAATTTAAGTACAGAAGCAACCAATTCTTCAGCTTTGACAATTTTACTTTCTGGTAAGCGAAGGCAAAGAGCTTGTAAATCAATTATAACACCCAGGTATTTTGGAACCACTGAAGGAGCTACCACCTTACGAAAGTTAATACAAAAACCCAAGTGGCAATTAAACATAATTGTCTATCACAGCATGATTGAAAGTCTGGGCCTGCTACAAAGAAATCATCTATGTAATTTAAGCAGGTAATACCTTGTTTATGTAAGAGACGGGCGACAAAATCGCTAACTGAACAAAAAATAAATGGGGCTGAGCGGAGGCCAAAACATAGACAATTGTCAACAAACATATAATCCACGTCATTAAGTTTCCAACGAAACCCTTGATAAACTCTGTGTGGGGGAAAAACATTAACCGAACGGTAAGCAGTTGCAATATCTACTACTGCACCAAAGCCATATTGGCTTATCATATCAAAAGCGTCATCAACCCTGCAAAAACTAAACTTTATGGCAGTGTCTCGCATGTAATCATTAATGGAGGAACTAGGGCGAGAACAGTCTGTAATAGGGCGCATTTTACCATCAGATTTAGCGATCGCCCCCAAGGCATGGATACAAGTAGGCTGAGAAGTAACAACAGAGACTTTACCACTATGTAGTTCTGTAAAAACATTATCACACATGAGGTCCGCCATGGACGGGACCAAAATAGAATCATAATTTCTTTGGTCATAAGTACAGGCAATACTATCATCAACAATGTGGAAACCATGACATATACCATTTAAAACAAATGTATCCGCATCTGAACATAAACCAGTTAATGATATAGCAGCTGCCACTCGACACAGCTTCAGCTGAGTGGGAACGAAGTCCAACATATAAACACAAGAGCACGAGCCAACCACGCACTCACGCTTAATATGAACATATTGGCTGCGGTAGACACGCACACTACATACATAATCGATAGGCAAGTAAGAACATCTATCTAACAATACAGGATCATGCTCAGGTAATGTGAAGAAGCAGTCAATGTCAGGAACAAGTAAATCTTTAGGCGTAATAACAACAGTTAACCAGCCAGAGCGGCCATCTTGGTACATAACATCCGGTTCCGGAACTTCCGCTTCCGCAACTGTATCAGCATCAATTACAACAGTGTCTCGATCTACAAGTTCATCAAATACATCACGATCATAGTCACCAAGACTTCCCGGATGAGAAAAAACAGGGGGAGAATCACTAACATAACCATTAGAGGCGTATCCATCATCAAGTAAATCAAGATTGCAACCAACACAATCGGTATCAACAATAACAGAATCAGCGCACTCCGAGTCAAAGGTAAACAAACCCACGTGGCTGTCAGTGCAGATCCCCGTGTCACAACAATTTCTATGAGAACATAGCTACGCCTTAGAGGCATTACGCTCAACAGGAACAGTACAGTTCGGTTTAGCATGATTTGAGCTAAAACAATTAGAACATACATGAGGCCAATGGCAAGAAGCGGCAAAACAGCCGTCTCGATTGAAATTGAAACAATAAGTACGATCTTTCTTTTTGGCTTTTGCCTTAGTTTGGGCCTTAGTGCCTGAGCGCGAGTATTCAGCCGAGAGAAACCTCATTGATAGACCAAGATCTCCTACCGAGTAGGCTTTGAGTCCAATCAACTTAGCACGCTCTCGCACGGCCTCATCATACTTTGCAATGCCCAAGGACATGTAAACATTGGTGCTAGCTTTCTCCGCGATGTAGCAGTTATGTGCTAGCATCCCAGAAATATCATTACCCTTAGCATATTCTTCTACCATCAAACTGCCATGGCAGAACCAAAGTTTATCTGTGGTGAAAAGTTTTGACCTTTCTTCCTTTGGCAAGAATCTTTTAAGTTTAAACCTACGTTTTTTATCATTCTCCTTCTTTGTACGAAGTACCTTCTTCACTTTCTTATTGGCAGACTTGCGATGAGGAGAAGACAAGCTCGACTCCGATGAAGAAGAGGACAATTCCGAGGACGAGGTAGCAGTTGAGGTAGAAGAACGTGGGGATTTCTTACATGAATGTCGCCCCCGCCTGGTAGTCGAGCGGGAGCGCCGTCCCGTCTTTGGCTGGTGTGACCGGCGGGACACACCTTTACGATGACCGGCAGCATGGGGCAGAGAACTATCCCTAGAACTCTCACTGGAAGTCACACCTCTAGGGGGGGGGCTAGGTCCTCTCCCGGCCCCCTGGTGCACGATAGTAGCCAACAGGTCCTCTATATTGGCTAATTTATCGGCCGAAGTCTTGGAATCCATACGCAGTTTGTTCACATCTGCGTTAATGCTGGTCACTGAGGTTTTTACACTGTCCAGCTCATGTTTGGAGGCTCCAACATGGACCCCTCCCCAAGCACCACCCCAAGCACCTCCTTGGGTGGCAGAACTGGAAAGTCTGGTTTTTGGACGAGCGCCATCTCTCTCTCGAAGAAGAATGCACATTCACAGAGCTGGAAGACCTGGTCTTTGGACGAGTACCATCTATCTCCTTAATGGCGTGAATATCCACTTTAATGCGATTAGAGGGCGGCAGACCAAAAGTAGGGGTCTTAGGTGGCGGTAAGCCAAAGGTAGAAGCTTCAGGCCTGAACCAAGAAACGTGAGGACGGTCGTCTTTGCCCAGCCCACGTGCGACCTCCGCCATAGTGGGCATCTCACCCAATTTTCCAACCTTTTCCTCAGCAAAGTCCGAGGGTTCCGAGACATTTCCAAACTCTACTAACTGGCAGTTTTTACCCGTAGGAGGGTAGTGGCGGGTGCCACAGTTCGCACACTGCCTCTGTCTTCCCATAACGAATCCGAAAATCCAAAATCAGGCACAATGAGTATCCGAAATTTTTTTCACAAGTTCTCAGTAGCAAGGAAGCTAGTAGAGTGAGCGTGTGCCCCGAATTGGGGTTCACACCTCAGACCACAGAGTCAATGATTGGCAGGTGATTGGTAGGTGGTGAGTGGAGTGATCATAAGCCCCTTCGGCTCTGGTTATAATCTCCTCCGCTGAGTAGCTTGAGAAGGATAATAATCCATAACAATGTTTTGGCTTTTGATGAACAATTGAAAGGTCAAACTTATAACTTGTCCCCCCCCCACACACACACACACTTCAGATTAGCTTCCGACAGCCTGTCTGCTGTTTGCTGAGCGTTTCTCCAGACCATTTGGAATCGTGGGCATTATTAATACCTCTCGTCTATTATCATTTATAAGAATAGATCACAATACTAGTTTGTTTGAGCAGAGCTATCCTCTTTCCAAATTGGAAAATTTACAATAAACTTATTTAAACTCAGGCAATATTCTTATACATATCTCTGCAATCCCCCTTACTAAATTACCACTTTCAAGCTCTCTCACTCTGGCTGACAGATCTTCTATTATTTGCTTAGAACTTTAGATCTTTTAGATTTTCTCGGCCGCAGAATTCTCAATAGTTTTCATGTCGTCGGCATACATAAGCTTTCAGCTTTGCCTCAAACTTATCCTTCTCCATTATAATTTAGATCTTATTTCTCTTGAAACAAATGACTATATTCACCCGGTATATTATCTTATTTGTTACTAGCAAAGTATCCGTCCTCCGGACGGTCACCCTCTCTCCCCACATTTCCCCCTCTCCCTCTTTTCCCTTCCCCTCTTCTCTGTCTTTCAGTTTCATACCTGTTTTTCTCTCCCAACCCCATCTCTGATTCTCTGTCTCTCATACCTGTTTTTCTCTCCCAACCCCATCTCCGATTTCACCCCCCTCTCCCTCCCCTCTTCCTCATGCTCCCCCTCCCCGCTTTCTCTCCCCCTCTCTGCATTCCCCTACATCCTTTCCCTCCTCTCTTCCCCCCTCTTCTTTCGCTCCCCCTCCCCCTCTTCTATTCCTAAACCCTCTTTTTCACTCTCCCACTCCTCTGCATGTAGTTAGGTCCCCCTGGACATAGGTTGTGGGAAATGACGTATAGTATCTCACAGGGGCTTTCCCAGGCTATAAATAGAGTGTAGAGATCGCAATTTAAAAAAGGCTTCAAAATCACATTTTCACCCCAGATACCTTCAAAAATAACATATTGTAAAATTCAGACATATACTTAGTGTTTGAATGTTTATTGAAAGTCTTATTCAGAAATACATCTGCCACACCCCCTACCGACTCAAATATGTCTAGTATATAAGAATAAAAACTGATTATAGCCGGCCTCATTCTACTTGGTTTGGTTCTGGCTTTGAAACTTTGATACTTCTCTGTGTGCATTTCTCGCTCAACTGCTGACCCTAAATGTTCATCGGAGAATGACCTTGAATTCTTCAATATATAATAACCTCCAGAGAGGGTGGACAGAACTCCACAGATAAGTAAAACGGTTTGTAAAGCAACAAATTCCGAGAACATGTGAGACAAAGAAACCCGTATTTTCTACCTAAGAAACCCCTCTTTTCGTAGAAATCGCTCTTCCCGTATATTATATGGATGTTATTATGCTAACTGATCAGATTTGCGTGCGAGTCAACAAGGGTCTGCCATAGATCAGCTATGGCAATGCCTATGGACCCAGCCGTCGTGTACACATAAAATTAAATAATGAAAAACAATCAAGAATTCATATCTGAATGGATGAAGGTGAGATGAGGGCTATTGCACATGTGATGACCTTAATTAGGAACACGGCCGCCATTGTCATGCATTTATCAATGCTATTAGACAATACTTAGCCAGGCCTAGACGACGAGGCGCCAGTGGCCAATCCAAGAGATTGCCTAATTCTCCCCTTTGACCACAGGACGCGCCACCGGTACTCGGAGCGGCGAAATTAGACTAGGAAAGTTGGCTACTTCACCCGATTTCGTATGTTTTCGCAGTCGACGGGAAAAAAGAATTACAGATTTGTCATCCTTAACATGTTTGAGACGGAAAAAATCAGGGTTCATAGTGTCTATATTGTACTGGTAATGCACATAGGCTGATTTCCCAATGCATGTCTACCAGCTCCCAATGCTTAAGCCTTCTTCCACGCACTCGGCCGTACTCGTGTAAACCTGCACTACAAGCGCTGGGTACTGCTGCACTATAGGAGCAGCAGTACCCAGCTTTTAACAGTAGGGTGTGTGTGTGGGGGGGGGGGGGGAGGGGGGGGAGGGGGGGGGGAGGGGGGGGGGGAGGGGGGGGGGGAGGGGGGGGGGAGGGGGGGGGGTAGCGTTATATACTATAAAGCCATTCCCATTCTCATTCCCATCAAATTGTGACGATAGTCCTACTTGCCACACACACATCTGGACCCAGCATAGCGCAGATAGCGTCACAGCGGTGGGGTGCGAATACACACCCTCTACTGAGGCAAACTCAGCCCCATATGTGTACTCATCAGAAAGCTAGCTGTGAAAAACGTGCATTAATGATTTTCTTTTCATTTTTTTTACCCCCGATGCCAACAAAACTATGAATATAAAACAACCCCTATCTCGATTTTAACAATTTTCATTACACTTGACCTTTAAGACAGACAGCATCAGACCTAAAAAAAGCAACAGAAAACAGTGAAAAAAAGGTAATTGGTTAAAAACATTCATACTTTACAAAAGAAAAAGCGCTAACGTGCTCATACAAGATAACCAATTTAATCCAAGTATTATCTCATCAATTACTTGGGTTTCAGTGAAACATGGCTAAATGCCAGTACCCATGACAACATGATACAACTCCCCAACTATACACCATGCAGGTTAGACAAAGCTGTAAGAAAGAGAGGAGGTGGTCTATGCAGGTACTTTAAAAATGACCTAGTAGTGGACACTGAAACGTATAAGAATTTAAATATTCCTAACAAAGACCTGGAGGTTCAGATAGCAGTAGTGAAGAAGGGAATGGAAAAATGCTGTACTGTTCTGAGCGTAAGCAGACCGCCTAGCAGATGCACAAAAGCACTAATTTCAAAGCTTCGGGACATTCTCTCAAACTTGGATAGCTCACACAAACTATTCATGATGGGGGATTTTAACATTGACTATAATTCTATTAAAGCGTCAAACACTAGCCTCTTCTCTAAAATCAGAAGCTTCTCTAAAATCAGAAGCTTAACAGATAATTTCTCATTGGTCCAATACATCAAAAAACCCAACTATAGGTCGACCCTCAGATCAGAAACCACTATTTTCCCCCTTAACTTTTTTAGTAAGTAGGATTAGCCATGGTTTGAAACTATGCATCCTGTTTCCGGAAAGATTATTTCTTTATGACACGGCCTTATTATATATAATGAACTAACGTTGGGATTTTTCGCAAGTCTAATGATGTTCGTAAAAAGTCCAGATGTATGAATCTGGAATTTATTTATGAATCGCTTTATAACAGTATTATCCTTAATGTTGATGTACCACCGATAAATTTGTCTTTTCTTTAAAATCAGGCCTCACTGAGATTGTCGTTTTAAACGAAATGTACATGTTTCCCTGAATACAAATATCTTAAATCTTAAGTCTAAATCCACCCCATCCATGCACCCCAGCCCCAATCTACTTACCTTGTATTTAAATTAATGCTTTGCTGTGTGTGTGTTTAGCTGAAACAGGAATATTACAATTCAGTCTAGGTTCAAAGTTGAGAGAGTCCCTTCAAACCACTCGGCTCAAACCGCAAAGTGCCATTATAATTCCATTAAGACCGCAAAATGTTAATTTTTTGATTTTTGATTTTTGAAAATATTTTATTCAGGACATATACATTTCCATACCTCAGTACGAATATTTCCAGAATAGCCTGAATTACTGTTTTAAAGTTACATTACATCGAAGTTCAGTTAGAGAAAAAACAGGGATAGTTACTATAGTTATAAGTAGAGTATAATTCTAAAAACATGACATATTTTAAAAACAGTACAATTATCAATCGATTGCGCCGTGCTCTTACACGTAGACCATTGGGTATTACACTTTCAATGTAATGAAAAAAGTTTACCATTATTAATCAGTTATCAACTCTTACATTGTTCACATAGGCCTGTTCGTAAGGTGATCGTGCTACAGAGTACGCTCTCATAACTATATTTTCACATTGAACTATATTCCCATAAAACGTTGAGTCGGCCAGGAAACCGATTAGCGAAGTAGGCTAACATACCATTCTTATCTGATCTGAGGGTTTGAACCTAGAGTAAATTATCCTCAGCGACAAGTGTACTTATTAGTGGTAACCTAACTAGATATTGATCAGGTAACGTTAAGCCGTATATATGTGATGTGTTCCAGGGAAATGAGTCGCAAGTCACAAAAATTATATTTTTCAAAGTTATTTATTCACAGGATCTCCTTGATGGAATGCTCTTATTTTTAGATGGTTAAGCACTTATAGTCGTATAAATACATGTACCAAATTTCAGGACATTGTATTATATATATCCTTGCGTTTTAAAGGTCATCCTATGGAGTATTTTAGTTACTTTACTAGTAATTGTCCTCCCCGCCTCCCCCCGCCAATTTATTTTCAAAAATAAAAATATCAAACTAAGATATTATATAGAAATATCTATTAAATGTCCTAATGTTTACTATCATTAGAATCGTCTTAATCCCATCTTTTCAAATATGATGATATCTCATAATTATTTTTTTGCGACTTGCGACTTGTGACTATGCTCTAAACACTAATATCGGCATTTATCGTTTGGATATACAAATATTTATCCTCCTATACTTATATAATCGATAGGAAGAATGAACGTAAACCAAGCCATATACTGTGCGCGTCACCGTATTAGCGCGATACGAAATTGGATACGAATTTCTTGTACCCACTTTTGATACGTTTTTTTCGTACACTCTAAAAAGAAAGGGTTCTAACTAGAACCCTTAAGGGTTCTTCGGCTTGTCGACATGGCAGAACCCCTAAGGGTTCTACTTAGAACCCTATTTTGAGGGTTCTAAGTAGAACCCCTATTTCGGGAATAGGTAGGGTTCTACATAGAACCCTCGATTTGAAGAACCCTTTGGCCGAAATCAGTAGGGTTCTACATAGAACCCTACTTTGAAGAACCCTGAAAATGTCTGGGGTTCTTGATAGAACCTTACAGTACAGGGTTCTTTGTGGGACCCTCATAAGGTTCTTTAAAGAACCTTTTAAAATTTCGTGCCGGAGGGTTCTAAGTAGAACCCTAGGGTTACGGCTGGAACCCCTTCAGTTTGATTTTTTAAGGGTTCCTTGTAGCACCCCAGGGTTCTAATTGTAACCCTTCGCCGGAGGGTTCTAAGTAGAACCCTAGGGTTATGGCTGGAACCCCTTCAGTTTGATTTTTTAAGGGTTCCTTGTAGCACCCCAGGGTTCTAATTGTAACCCTGTCGCATAGTATGGGTTTATTTCGGTTTTGCTTCACATATTTTTTAAATATTCTTTCCTTAACTTAGTGATAAATCTTTTGCACTATTGAAGGGAGCGGAGGTTGAGAGATTCGTCGCCTATTAAAAAAACGATTTGTCCTATTGAAAAAACTATAATAATTCAATTGAACATCAGAAATATATTGTCATCGATTTTTATTATCACATATCCAACACATATCAAACAGTAAACAGACATGTCAATAAGGTAATTAAGCTACTACCACTACTATATCGCTGCATATTACCACAGACTCGCCTCGGAGTTGTTCGCAGCAACATATCCTGTAAGAGCTGGCAAACCTCTTATTGTTGGAGAAACGCCCCCTTATTGCGACCAAGGTTGAAAATAAACCTTTCACAATACAATACAATACAATACAATACAATCTCGGACTTAGTACAATCTCGGACTTTGACTTTGTATACTATCATGCAGTACAATCTCGGACTTTGTATACTATCATGCATTCTCGGACTTTGAATACTATCATGCTAAGTCAGTTAAAACGTGTTCATGTGAGCGTAGTCCCGCTGATGCTCCTCTGTCAATAAAAGTTACAACAACAACAACAAGTTAAGTCATCAATATTCCGGTATATTATCGTGCCATATAGTAATACACCATTATTCTAATCGAATCGATTCGAATCGAATCGAAACACCTAGTATCACAAAATGAACGCTACTAAATGAACAATTTTAAAGAAGGCAACATAAAAGTTGTACAATTTGCCTTGGTATATAATTAATTTACTGCTACAAATTGTTCGCCTCACATATCGTATACTTACAAACTAACGGTGGAAATTTCACTAAAATGTGGTGGAAATTTCACTGAAATGTACTGATCATATTTACAACAAGAAATTGTTCGCCCAGCACATATCGTTTACTACGGTGGAAATTTACTGTGGCTTAATGCTGTTAACCACTCGCTTTACTATGGTTGGCACTTTAGTTTTGTCTGGCATTAGGAAAAGAAACTGCTCCGTGTTGGTCAGCTTCTTGGGGTAGGCAATGCCATGCAAATAAAACGTGGCAAAAAAACACGTCAGGCCGGTGATGAGGTCCTTGTTAGCACTAGCTTTTACCACCGAAACCCCATCCAGTTCTACGGCGAAATCATCAGCTTTTAGGACGTTGGCCTCGTTGCACTCGGTGCTCATCCGTAGCGTGGGTGTGGTCTGCCCTGGTTCCTGTTGGATCAAAATCAAACCTTTAGACTAATACTTCAATAAATACAGGGTGCTCACAGATTATTATGGTATTATTATATGGGCACTTCTCATGAAACACCAACAAAGTTGTTATATCTGTATTTCATGGGTCATTTCGCAAAAAAATTAGCCTGTACCATAGTTACAATGTAGTTTTATTTATGCTAGATGGAAAGGGTAATAAATCCTATAGTAGGGTCATCTGGAGCACTTCTGTGACCGTTGAGAGTAGAGGTTGGTTTCTCAGTGGATTTGACATCTATGAAGGGTAAATAAAAAATTGAGCGGGGGCGACCCTCGCGAAAGTGCGGGGAAAACCCGTGAGAGCCCCAAATCCAAAATGGCCGCCATCAACCATTATGAGAATTAATATTTCAATGGTTTGGCCTACCATGCAGTCCAGTATATGGTTAATAGGGTTTTGGGGGCTGAGGAATTCATATCTGATATCAGTTTGATGATTTGACCTTGCTTTGACCTTCAAATCCAAGATGGCTGACAATTTTCAGCTCACAAGGGTCAAATTTTCAAAATCATCATAGAACCTTCCTAATAGGCTCTTATGAAAGCTCTTATCATGGTAAATTGACTTATGGAAAGTGAAACTACAATTAGGACAACAATAGTTAGCACTGCACATGGGAAACTCACCCTCAAAGCCCCCTAGGGGTAATAGAACAAACCCCTTTTCAGACTAATGACCTTTCAGGTTTTATTTAGGAGAAATTAGACCTGGGACAAATCGCAAAAGGTTTCTGAACTGTTTCTGAACTGTTTTGGGTATTATTGATATCCCATATTAATATACTAAAAGGCCCAGAAAATCTAGGTCAGGAAACATGCCCAAAATCACAATAAAATACAAAATGGCTGCCACTAAAACTTTGGAACACCATAACTCAGGGTATAATCAAGATACATTCAAGTGTGAATACACTTTTTCTATGTTTTTAGACATGGGGAATCCAGTGCAATATAAATAAAATCGATATAATCAAAATTTAGTAAGTTAGTATACTGATACTGAGAAATATCAAGTAAAAACTCCCTTAAATGCGTCAAGTAAACTCAAGAAATAACATAACTCAGGGTATAATCAACATATATATTCTAGTGTGAATATACTTTTTCTATGTTTTTTAGACATGGGGAATCCAGATCAATATGAATGAAGTCAATCTAATCAATATTTAGCAATTTATTTAGTTAGTATATGTGTAATACTGAACCAACTACTTGGATGGTGAGGAAAAAGAAGAAAAAAAATCAAATTTATCCAGTAAACTCAAGAAATCTATTGCGATTGTATTGTATGAAAGCATTCATGATCAAGCACAATTGGTATGATATTCCTGTAGTCCTAACTGTTAAACCATTATAATGGCAAAAAACTTTAGTACATTCCTAGTTATTTTTTCTGCAAGAACAGACTCATTCCCTTTGACAGCTGTGGTGAATAACATTAAAATAGTTAACCAGGATTGTGTTAGGATACTGATCAGAATTGACCATCTATGAACTTCCATCCCCAGTACTTTACTCCTCCTCTGAATCTATAGCATCCTGTAACTGACCATTATCATTGATACTACTGTCATCACTGCTATTGTCTGAGCAGTCATGAGCTGTAAACTGGTGGAGCAATGGTGGCAGACCGTGAAATGCTTGTTAGCATTTCCCAATCATGATTTCCCAACCATGGGCAGTTTGTGCCTCTGGCCTCCCAGCAAGTAACATCTGCCCTCTTGGTAAACTCTTTGACAAGAACAAATACATTCATATCAGCTTTGGTTTCAAACTCACACCCATTTATACCTGAAAGTTTTTCCTGAAGAGATAGATTGATATTTGCAACAACTTTGGAGAAATTGATTCATTCATGCTTGAATTGAAAAATATTTCCTCAGCTGTGAAGGTACCTAAAATATAATTACTTACTTTAAGTTAACCATTCTAAAGTCACCCTCCCTTTAAGAGATCCTTAAATAAGATTAGACACGGTGTGAGATGGTGATAATGCAGATCCTATCCAAGAAGTCTTTCCAGGGGTTCTCACAGCTATTAGTGTGTAGGCTATATCTGTTCTAGCAACCCCTCGTCTCTGTGTAGAAACATTGGAGGTACATATTTTATTGCTAGGATTGTCCTCTGCTGATGATTCAATGATGTATATCACCTTCCACCAAAGAGGTTGTCCATGATAGCAAAATGTGTTTAGGTTTAGGAAAAGGCATACTTTTAAGGATGTTTGCCAATAAGCCGGTGTTTCAGAACAAGTGTGTTCAATAACAAAGCTTCTCAAGATGATATAGAGAAAGCTGGAGAATGTGATAGTTTACAATTTGAATTACATCCTCTATAATGAAGAAATATTGAGGAAAACTTACTGTCCACAAAACATATATTAATCTACAGATTCTACTACCACGTTCTACTGCTAGTATCACAGAGTGTACTACCAGATTTAAACAACAAAGTGTGTTCACCTTCCTCCAGAGTACTCAGGATGGAACTTCACAGATGAAATAATTCCAAACTTTACTTTTGAACCTGCTTTCGGCTTATGACCAACCACTACAAAATTTGTTGCTGCAGCTGCAAGGGTGGCAGCAGCAGTCAACGGTGACTATATTACCAATACAGGAGCTAATGATGAAAGTCAGGTGCCTTAATCGGTAGGCATACTGATTTTTCCTGTTGTGTTTTCAAATCAAAACTAACTAATAATCAAAAGAGATTCCTTTGACAGTTAGGTCTACAGGAATATGATACCAATTGTGCTTGTTCATGAATGCTTTTTATACAGACCAATCCCAATAGATTTCTTGAGTTTACTGGATAAATTTGACTTTTTTTCTTTTATTCCCTCACCATCCAAGTAGTTGGTTCAGCATAACACATATATACTAACTAAATAAATTGCTAAATATTGATAAGATTGACTTCATTCACATTGATCTGGATTCCCCATGTCTAAAAACATAGAAAAAGTATATTCACACTTGAATATATATGTTGATTATACCCTGAGTTATGATGTTTCTTGAGTTTACTTGATGCATTTAAGGGAGTTTTTACTTGATATTTCTCAGTATCAGTATACTAACTTACTAAATTTTGATTATATTGATTTTATTTATATTGCACTGGATTCCCCATGTCTAAAAACATAGAAAAAGTGTATTCACACTTGAATGTATCTTGATTATACCCTGAGTTATGGTGTTCCAAAGTTTTAGTGGCAGCCATTTTGTATTTTATTGTGATTTTGGGCATGTTTCCTGACCTAGATTTTCTGGGCCTTTTAGTATATCAATATGGGATATCAATAATACCCAAAACAGTTCAGAAACTTGTCTTTTGCAATTGGTCCCAGGTCTAATTTCTCCTAAATAAAACCTGAAAGGTCATTAGTCTGAAAAGGGGTTTGTTCTATTACCCCTAGGGGGCTTTGAGGGTGAGTTTCCCATGTGCAGTGCTAACTATTGTTGTCCTAATTGTAGTTTCACTTTCCATAAGTCAATTTAGTACAATAAGAGCTTTCATAAGAGCCTATTAGGAAGATTCTATGATGATTTTGAAAATTTGACCCTTGTGAGCTGAAAATTGTCAGCCATCTTGGATTTGAAGGTCAAAGCAAGGTCAAATCATCAAACTGATATCAGATATGAATTCCTCAGCCCCAAAAACCCTATTAACCATATACTGGACTGCATGGTAGACCAAACCATTGAAATATTAATTCTCATAATGGTTGATGGCGGCCATTTTGGATTTGGGGCTCTCACGGGTTTTCCCCGCACTTTCGCGAGGGTCGCCCCCGCTCAATTTTTTATTTACCCTTCATAGATGTCAAATCCACTGAGAAACCAACCTCTACTCTCAACGGTCACAGAAGTGCTCCAGATGACCCTACTACTACCTGATTACAGACGATCATGAGGGATGTTGGCTCTTAGAATAACTGCGGCAGGAGGAAAAGAGCAGCATTCATTTCCTGTTCTGTAAAAAATGATGAAGATGAGATGTCATGAAAGATATTGGATCTATAAATATACCACACATGTATATATAGATTTGATCTATAAATATACTACACACACATATATATATTTAGTAGTAAACTTGAGAGGAAGAACACATATATATATATATATTTAGTAGTAAACTTGAGAGGAAGAACCATCATTATGTTTAAGTTCCATTTATTTTCGATTTTCCATAGCCTACAATGGTCATTGGGGGCGGGGGGCGGTTACTAGGGGCTGGTTCATTGTCACTGTCCGAGTCAGGTGGAAATTGCACTCTGTTCATAGGCCTAACTTATTGGACTGGCCTCTGCGAGAGGGTGGGGCCATTCCCCATAGCAGTATTTACAGCTGAGATGGCATTTATAAGTGGTATATATATAAAACAGTCTATGAGTCTTTGAGTCCAGCTGCAAGCTGCAGTGAGTCCAAACCACTGGGAGGTGCGAGTGGGAATGGCTACTCCCAAGCTGTCCACCAGGTGAGAGAGAGGAGAGGGGGTCTGGCAGCGACCTCTAGTACCACTCCCCGATATATATCAATATTAATAGCATGCGACTAATATCCAGCCATATATATATATATATATATATATATATATATATATATATATATATATGTCATGCAGTCGCCGCCACCTAGTGCCAGGGCACTTGACACACACGGGTCATTCACCACACTGACACTGGCCTTGATGGTTGCACGAGAGCACAATTTATGTTCTAATTTCGTAAGGTTTTTGCCCAGAACGAATGTCTAAAGCAGCTAAAATGTGTGGGCCATGTCCCTGGCATGGGACAACGTCCTGTCGTTTAATGAGGAAGCGGTGGGTGCCGCCAAGAAGGCTAATGCTGTTCGCAAGGCCAAGGACGATTCTATCACTGCCCTGAAGGACCTAAACAAGACTCAGTTTGATAAGATGGATGCTCTCACAGATAAGTATGATACTCTATCCTTCAATATCAGGATTTAATTAAGCGTTTTCCCTAGAAAGTGGACGTTAAGCATACAACTGGGCCTCAAAAACTGGTTTGACTGGTGCCATGGGTGGGTTTCAGTTGCCTGACTGGTCAGACAGGGCATTCCCGGGACTCCATGCAATGGGTCAGGTGGTGACAACAACAACATTCGTCCTATAGTTTATGACAGGGTAATTGTTTATTTTTAATTACCTTTCTTTGCTGACTCCTCTATCTCGCTATTCAAGGCAGCAACTAGCCAGGTTTCTTGGAGTACACGTTTTAATATGCCCGGAATGAGTGGAGGCAGGTTAACTTCCAGCCGTTGAAACAAATCCACGCCAAATTTTCGTTTCATTTCATGCCGAACCTAGATTCAAAGAAAGAATGTTTTGTTTTTATAAACAACATTTTAAATCAAGCTTCAGCAAACATAATCATAGGAATATATCCTTTGTCTTACACCTATATAATCAGAGTGCAAGTAACATGGGTGCAGGCGGGTAAAACTGCATCTGTAAATCTGCATTTAACAGCCCAGTTGGCGGGTGGAGAAAAGAAATTAATTTCGCACTCTAATTATATTGATGATGACTACAGATTTGAAATTAGATGATATAATTAGTCACCTATTCACCCGCCAAGGAAACAAAGATAGGAAACTATTTTATTCCAGCTATTTGATAATTTCATTCCATATATTTTATGATGTATGAGAATGTCCGAATGCCCCCCCCACACACACACACCTCTTTCATACCATCAATGAAATGGGTTGATTTAGGTTACATAATTATGATTATGATTTATCTTTTTACCATGACTGGAGCTCCTAGCCATGGGTACAGTTCAAGAACTGCATGCGTTGGGAGGGTCTCCAGGTCGTGCTGCCTCTGGCCAGCAGTCCTTTTGGCCCTGTCCTGGATGATGCTCCAGTCTGGGCGCACCTTTGCGCATTCAGTTTGCATAGTTTTGATGTGCAGCTTGATGCTGTGCACATCCTCGCCATCCTCGTTCACATCTTGGTGTACCTGGTTGACATAAGAATAAATAGGATTTTAATGAATATGACACAATAAGATTTTAATGCATATGGCACAATGAGTTATAGCTCTTAAAGTATCAGACTATGCTGATCATATGTATTCATACTGCACTAACGCTGCTATATATCCAGGGGAAAAGGATACATGTGCACCTTTGAATTAGTAAATTCATTAATAATCGTTGTTAAAGACAACTTTGTTTTGATAAGGACGGCCTAGTTTTAATTTTTTTTATGATAATCAATATAATCAATAAATCAAAAGAAGCTTAACATCAATAAATGTGACTATCTAAGACCAAAAAAATTCACTTAAATTCTTATTTAAGACAACAAATACACTTACATTTCTTTTCCTCTCCTGCCACTCGCTTCCGCCCGCTACCAATTCGTCCAAACCTGGCCTTGGCTGCTTGGATTTCTCCATGGCTTGAGAGTGGGTTTTTGGAATGGCGTCTTTCCTTCTTCATTTTGTTCCTGAGGGAGTGAAGAAGTGTTTCCTGGAAATATATAGTTAATGGCATTAACTTTTCTGTGCTAAAATTACTTTAGAGCTATGTTAATTATGGACAGCTATTCTTAGCATAAATATAAGTTCTCAACACTGCTCCCTTTGGGCCATCCAATTGTTCCCCAGTCATATCTTACCATTTATTATACCGTCTACATAGGCATGACATGTAATGCATATTTTAATACAAAGTCACACCAATGGCATATTGGATAAAGATATATTTTCATGGATAATTTAGAGCTTAATCGCATCTTTCACATGGTGTAATTTATTACACCACCAATTATTTAAATATCTACACCACCAAGTATTTAAATATCAATCTTTTAAACTTACATATTTCGGTCCTGATGTCCTGGTGCTGTCTGTATCTCTCAGGAATGGGTATTTCGATATCAAGGTAGATAGTACCTCTGCATAGTGCTGACCAGTAGGGTACCTAATTGGAATAAGGAGAAATAAACAAGCTCAAAATTTATTTAATGAATAACAATTCTACAGCTGGCATTACTCACAGACATAAGACCTTAGCCTGGATTTGTTTGGATGGGGAGGCCTAGCTTTTGATGATGATATTTCACTGTATAACGTCATATCACAAACGTCCTCTTACTGACATCATGACGCCAACATTTTGTCTTTTAAAGTGTGGCACCTATTCCTATGGTCACTATGTTGTATTTGACTGTAATGTCTTATACACTAAAGATTGAAATAAGTATATTTACCATGTAAATCGGGTGATGTCGTTGCACAATATTTGTATGAGCCCACTTCTTACTACGTTACGCTCACTTCCTTTTACGGCTACATCCTTCCCATCAAGTGCTGTTTGGATGCGGGGTGGGAAGGCAGGCAGGGTATACCTTGCCGGTCAGCCAACAACTGATGTTACTGGTGTTGGGGGTTGGGTATCTGGGGGTTGGGTATCTGTACATATGTTGCTAGGTTCTGGTGCACTGGAAAGCAAATACCAGAAATGTATTATAAAATGCAAATAAGAGCAATTCTTATTCATACCATAATACATAGATAATACAAATATGGCAGATATATAATATATAATACATAGTGCATACAAATGTGGCAGATCTATTTACAACTGTGGCAGATCTATTTACGTGGCAGATCTATTTACGTGGCAGATCCATGTAAATATAGAGTTAATTGATAGAGTGATAGAGTGAGACGAATTTGTGCCTGTTTTCAGCCACATAATAATCCAACGGGTGGTAGTCTATTTCTTCACCAGGAGAAAACATGAGATATGAGTCGGATTCCTGGACTTGGTATGCATGTAAATGTTCATTGAACGATATAGCAGAGAAAACAATTCCACCAAGGAACCACAAATGTCTGAATTTTACTACATGTGTCAACTTGATGAACATTGGTACTTCTTCTGTGTGCACCAATGCGAGGACAAATACATCGTTTACTTTGTAAGTAACCTTATTCTTAGTCAATTTGCTAACTTTCCATACAGTCTCATCCGCATCAACATCCAACAAGTGCAAGTCACATTTACACAGGAGGATATCCTGTACACCTGAGTGCAGTGAGCGCCATGGCACTGACTTAGCCCCTACAGAATCCTCACCCTGGCGTAGGGTATCACTCGAAGACAGTTCCCAACATTGTTTTAATTGGTGACGTGTTGCAAGGGTCAAGCAAATGTTCCTAAAGTTGTTCACGATCCCAGCTAGCCTTTTGAAGTACTGATGTTTAGCCTCAAATCTCATGCACTAAAGATGCTTCAAAGGTCCATATTGAGCAGTGAGGCGTGGGTAGTGTAGAAGGTAGTGGAATTTTGGAGTGAGTGATCCTGGGTATGTTTCGTGGAACAGGCACAGGAAATCGGAAATTTTCAATTCCAGATATTCCAAGACTGACCTCTTTATGGAGGGAGCTAGTAAATACTCCCCAATCTCCCTAGCAGCTAGGTAAACAGACCAGTACTTGTTTTCTACAGGTATGTAATGCCCTATGATAAAGGGCAAGAGCCGAAACAAGCACCACCGCTCCGAGGCTTTTCCTAGAAGAACACCATCAGGCTGAAGCAATCGATCTTGCAGAAGAACAGGTTTGGAACTGGCATCATTGGCACCAAATTGAAATGTTATGAGTTCAGCATTTATTTGAGACAGTGTAATGACTTTGTCGCGATGCAAACTGGTGATAACAAGTTTCAACACTTTGGGTACAACTCCTTCTAAAAAGTCATGCATCACATCAGGAGGAAACGATGTTATTGTCTGGAAGTATTCTAGTTTGCTAAAGGGGCTATCGCGGACCACTCCATACACACCTCTTGCAATGGGGGGATTATTGGTCACAGCCTGTACATGATATGCATGGGTATGTGAATTGCGAGCTACAAAGTCCTTATCATGAAAATACTGGCCTATATCACTGTGTAAAGCAGTGACGGCAGATTCGACCACTGCTAAACGAACATTTGAATCCTCCAAGCACATGGGCGGAGAGGTTATCTGCGGAAATAGTTGCAAGAGCACCTTTAAAACATATGTCACGCCCATCGATATTCACTATGATCCCGTCCTTGTAAAGTATTGCTAGGTCGTTTATAAGCGGCTCCAAGATCTTCTCATAAGAACCCAGTTCTTGGATGACTTTGTTCCTGACAAGGAGAGCTAGATGTATATGTTGAAGCTGCGATCGATATTTCGTCTCCAGATTACCAAGATAATAATAGAAGGCAGATACTTTGTGTTTGGTTCGTTTCGCACCCAAGGGATTGACTACCTCAAACTCATCGTTATATAGATGAATTCTTAGAGCTGTTGGGTCCTTTGAGAATAATGGGTGGTCCTTGAATAGGTCCCCATCTTTGTAGTCAGACAGTCTATCGGGATCACTGGAATCAGCTGAGGAAAAATTCTTTATAGACGCATAGATTTCCTCATCACTGAGCAGTCGTCGGATAACATCTAGGATTGGTACATATTGAAAAGTTTGTTTTTTCCCTTCAGCATCTTTGCCCACACAATATTCCACCAGCTCAATCAAAGATAGATGCTCCTTACAATATTTATCAACCTGGTATGTTGTTGTTAGGTTGTCGAGAGCACGTGAAAAAAACAGTCCTCATCAAGTACAGTTCTCAATGCTTCATGGTCTGCAATATTTAGTCCTACTTCAGCTAGGTAGAACTTAATAATTTGGGTGTAATTCTCTACGAAAAACTTTAAAAGAGATGTAACATCATGGAAAATGGTGTCCTGTACGGTGCGGGCTAGACCATGCTTCTCCTCTGTTTTAAGAGCAAACAGAACAAAGTTTTTCTTTAGATCTCGTAGTAGGTTGTCAAGTGAAAAAGAGTTTATAGGAGGTGTTACAGAAACCAGATCATGTTCCACATCACTGTCGTCATTGTCGGCCTGTGTTTCTTGACAAAAGCTTTCATCTGGTGTTTCATTGACTGTCTCATTAAGTGTCTCTAGATGTTTCCTTTCTATGTGACGTCTCAGAGAATTGACAAGTTTGAAAGTTTGTGGACATCCATGAATGCCACAAGTAACCTTAAAGCCTGGTTGGTACTCATGCGTATATCGAAGATGTGTTAGATGTCTCTTTTGAGATAGAGTTCTATGGTCACAATACGAACACTGAAAAACACTGTTTTGCATTCTAATATTTTTAGATACCTTTGAACATGTCCACATCGGCTCCGCAGCCAATGTCTACAAGCCAGGCACAAGTTTCGTCAATGGTCCAACTCCTACACGGGGGCTGGTCCGCCATCCTTTCTGATAAACAATCTGAGAAGAAACGAAACAGGGCTATTAGATTTCTGAGAAGAAACGAAACAGGGGTATTAGATTTTTTGGGAAAAAAATAAGGTCAGTCGTCATTTTATATTCGTCTTACCACACGTTCAAGAATATGTAATATTTATGATATCAATTCGTTTAATAATAGAAGGCAGATACTTTGAATAATCATAGCCAAACGACCCTGGTTAAATGATGTGATTATACATGAATGAGGGTATTGTTATGAGGGTGGTTATACAAGAATGACGGTATTGTTCTGAGCCTATTGTTATGTTAGAGCAAAATACTTACTGGCTATGGAGCAAAATACTTACTGGCTATGGCTATGTCCCTATGTACTGGAAAAGCACGGATCGAACTGAAAAAAAATGTGGGGTATTATTTTTTGAAAGACAATAGTGTGACTATTGTCAGCCATCATTATTGACTGATCTTTTGTACCATCCACAACACATTCCAACAAGGACAGCACTATATTTGATACTTTTACTTTTTACATATCAGAAAGTTCTTGTTCACACATCAAAAAGTTATTGTTCATAACATCCTTGAATAATCACAGCCATTCGTTTGAACCACCCTGGCTAGAAGTGAGAAAAAACGTGATCATGCAAGGACAGGTGTATCTTCATAATACATTGCAAAAAAACCCATGATAGATTAAAAAAAAACCCAAGCTAGATTGCAAAAAAGCACACTTGAATAATCACAGCCATTCGTTGGAACCACCCTGGCTAGAAGTGAAAAAAACGTGATCATGCAAGGACAGGTGTATCTTCATAATACATTGCAAAAAAAACCATGATAGATTAAAAAAAAACCCACGCTAGATTGCAAAAAAGCACACTTGAATAATCACAGCCATTCGTTGGAACCACCCTGGCTAGAAGTGAAAAAAACGTGATCATGCAAGGACAGGTGTATCTTCATAATAGATTGCAAAAAAAACACATAATAGATTGCCTAAACCCACATAATATAAGATTGCAAAAACACACATAAGATTGCAAAAAAACACTTGAATAATCACAGCCATTCGTTTGGACCACCCTGGCTAGAAGTGAAAAAAACGTGATTATGCAAGGTCAGGTGTATCAAATAAAGTGCAAAATACTACATCCTATACAAAGTGAAAAATACTACATCCTTGAATAATCACAGCCATTCGTTTGAGCCACCCTGGCTAGAAGTGAAAAATACGTGATTATGCAAGGACAGGTGTATCTTCATAATAGATTGCAAAAGACTTCACCACAAAACACTTAGATCGTCACAAAAGTATCAATTAGAAGTACTGGGCTGGAGAGGCGTTTCCATACAGTACATAATTTTATATTCGCAGTAGGCCTAATTTTATTTTTTCAGTAGGCCTATTAGCCTTGAGAAGCTTGACCGCACAGTGACTAATATACCATGCGTATGCAGATAAGGGGGAATATTCTATGCAGATAAGGGGGAATATTCTATATAGGCTATGTTTATGAAGCCAACACTCACTCTTATATAAAAATGAAAAATGCAATATCAAATAATAAATCACCGAATGCAATATAAAATAATAAATCACCGAAGGAGATTAATTAGACCCGTTCCATATATAACCCCCTGGACACCAACAAAATTGAATTGACCATACGTCAAACACATTTAACTACAAAAAAAATGCAGGCCAATAATTATTCGTCATTGATTGATATGGTACAATTAACCGCCATATTGCTACAGTTAATCGCCATATTGCTAAAGTTAATCACCATCTCCTGTATCCTATGACTCCTCCCAGTCACACAGCTTAAAGTTCTGTCAGTCCCTCATTTACAAAGGACCAATAGCTTAGCGCTGCAACCCAAACAAACTTCTTATTATTTGAAAGAATTTAGAACATTCCTTACTGATTATTATATATTATGTTATGCGATTTAGAAGCCTGGGTCACCCTCCTTCCTCCTTCCCCACTTCACCCACAGAAAAGCTAATACAAAACTGCCACACGCAGGCCATTTGTCATAGACCCATAGGCATTTTGTAACATTGACAAACCAGTCACTTTGTACTTAGCCAACTACAAACCTCAGACAATGATACACTGGTTTCTATACTTATTAATTACTATTCTGGTAGGGCTTTACACATTATATAAGTGATTCGGTACGGTGGCATAAACATACATAATCAATCATTTCCTATACTGGCAGGGCTTTACAAATTTTATAATGGATATGATCAAGCTGTATATACAGTTAATGATACAAATTTTATAATGGATACGATAAAGTTTATAATGGATACGATAAAGTTGTATAAACAGTTAACAACTTGTTGTTAAGTCCCCACGGCCCTTCCCACAGTCATTTACCGTTGTCATGGTCTTACTCTTGGGGCAGGGGGAACAATTCCCCCTGCCCCTTCTCATACTATACAGGATTGTCCAATTATTAAAAGGTTGCTATAATAAAGCCATTTACAGTATTGTCTTAGGTTGATATATATAAAGCCATTTACAGTATTGTCTTACTAGGTAACAACAGTACATATATCTATGGTTGCACTTCCTCAGTTTTTAAAAACATGTCGACTTCCCGAGGGTACATATTTTTCAGCCACATTCTGAACGCTTCCCTTGTTTTTATTTCTCTAGATTTCATTCCAAAGAATAGAAATTTTGTAGATATATGATTTCTTAAATTTTTCACTCTTAGGCTTGGGTACTTTCAATTTTTCCCCGTGCTCAATAATTCACATTACTAAATGGGTCAGATTTTCAGAAAATGTACAATTCGTCTTCACCAAGTCTCTCAAATAAGTCACATTTAAGACAGATGTGAGCTTAAAAAATGTAGTTTAACATAACAGAACTGATACATTAAAACAAGCGGTACCAAATGTACTCAGATATACCCGGTATTCATCATTTTTCAGCCTGATTTAGCAGAATTTCCTAAATGTGTAGAGCTGCCAATTGTACATTTTCTGAAAATCTGACCTAAATATGGGTGAAATTTACCTCGATGAAAGTCATAGAACGTAGGACGCACATTAATAAATAAATTATTTTGGTACATTAGGTCTACCGCTCAACATCTCCTATAATTCATATATTTCACGAAACAAATTCCTATATTCCTATACAATTTCCTATAGTTTACTATCTTCCTGTTATGTGAGACCTGTTACCAGTGATCGATATAAGGGAAAGATTTAGATTTCCCCACCTGGCAAGCAACGGACACAATCATGTTGCCCTCCAGATTTTCTAAGAACTCAAGATTTTTCTAAGAGATTACATAAAGAACATTCTTTATGTAAAGTCACATTCTTTATGTAAAGTCACATTCTTTATGTAGAACATTCTTTATGTAAAGTCACATTCTTTATGTAAAGTCACATTCTTTATGTAAAGTCACATTCTTTATGTAAAAGTCAGGAGATATGTTATATACCGAACTAAATAGTAATTTTACTTGTCAAAGCAGTGCGCAAACTTAACATTTCTTCACCCGACAAGTGGGTGAAATCAGAGACAAGTGGGTGAAATAAGAGATTTACCTGCCTACACAGAAATATTCCCGTTCATAATACAGACCAGTGCACCCACAGTGGTATTTGCCCACCACCCTTTTCACTCACAAGTGTGAGTGGACGAACGCCCATTTAACACCATGCAAATTATAACCAACAATCTTATAAATTCCAACTATGTTCTCAGTGTGCAACATTGAATTAGGAGACCAGAGACCTATGTTTTGGAAATATGACAGAGACCTATGTTTTGGAAATATGACAGTGTTCTAAAAGCTTGCCATTTGGCAAGTATAATTCGTGGTGGACAAGTTGCTTTGCCCACAATTAATCAATTAATAAACTATGTTCGTGCATATAATTATTTACAGCACTAAATAATTTCCTTAGTTCCTGTATTCTAAGGACCAGTTCCTATATAGTTCCTGTATTCTAAGGACCAGTTCCTATATTCTAAGGCCCACTGATTATGATCTAAGCAAATCTAGCCTATGTAATCGCCTCGCACTACCATCATTTCATAAGCAAATTTCACAGGACTTTTTGGCCAAACTATCTCTAAACACCTCTAACCGCTATCCAAACTATCTCTAAACACCTCTAAGTGCAAAACCATGTCGTTCGCACTAAGCTACCCTGCTAAGAACAAATGTAATAGCCAACCCAAAGGCCTGGAGTTAGGGTGCACGACTCTAGAGCGAGTACAAGAGTACAAATACTTAGGCCTCACTCTTGATGATATGCTGACATTCAAAAGATGATATGCTGACATTCAAAAGATGATATGCTGACATTCAAAATTCATACAAAAAGTACACAGAGAAGATACTTCCCTCTTACCCACAAAAACTATATGACTGTGCCGCCCCTCCTTCTTCTGTATTTTTGTATTTTGTACTTGTATTTTGTATCAAGGGTGTCGAGGAGGCTGGAAAGGTAACTTGCTCTAGTACTGGACCCCTCCTCTGACACCCACTATTCAACCACTATCTCTGTTATTACCTGTTTGTTAACAAATATACCTGACAATGCTCGTGAAATCACTAAAATCTCTGGGATTAAATTTTATTAAAAAACGAGCTGTATATCAAAACGTATATCGTGCCAGCTCTATTGGATTACATCTTAGTAACCAAATCGCACTGTATATCAAAATGTAACCCGTGCCATACTCTAACTTGTAATATTTCACCTATGTAATCATCTGACCAACACATTGTTCCCATCCCATTACCATCGCGTTACCCCTCTAACCTTTTCAAGATTTAGTCACCGTAGATACATGTAACCTAAGTAAAAGTTCAAGCAAGTTTTCAGGCAACCGGCGGAAGACCTACCTAGACTACTGTCTATTTAGAATGCTGGTCAACCTCATTGTAAACAACACCTCTATGCAATAAAGAATCATTGAATTGAGTTGAATAACCGTGAAATGCAGTCACCGACTTAATTAACTATGTTCGTCCATGCCGTATACCTTTTAATCGGCTTTTAATTGCTGTTTTGGAGAAGTCTTGGATGATACTGCATGTGTCTAATATTGACACATTATCTTAATTTTGGTAAACAGTACTGATGAATGTTGCTAAACATGGACATGGACATACCTAATACATACTTATTCCTCAAAACGGCAAAATAGCCGTTATTAAACATTATTTCAGTGTGGCATGGAACGAATTGTTATAAACGTGAATCAACTCGTAGATATTTCAAACCTAGAATTTACCTAAAAGTGACCTATCAGTCACATTCGACTGATTAGTACGCTACTGAAAGACACATTAGTTTGAAGTTACCGAAAGCCACGTTTGTTTGCTGTTAAGTTGCTTGGCCATCTCTTTAAGGCAGATTTTAAAGTCTTAACTACATATGTTAAAGTCTTTACTAAGTGATCGCTACGGCCGAAATAAACCTGATAACCCTCCAAGGCCGAAATAAACCTGAAAACCCTCCAAACAGCCGGAGAAATGTTTACACCGTTAGCATGTTTACACTCTTACCAGGCTATCACCTGAGACCAGCTCGAGGGGTGTGACCGACAATATGGCAAAATACATCTTAAATAACGATATCCTGAGGCACACATATAGCATAATAAGTATATGATACGGGGACCGTGAACTGTAAACATAGATCGAGATGCTAAAGTTACTTATCTGAGAACTGGATGCGATTCGATTCTCTTGATGGGTCTCTGAACAAAATCCTGTGTTTACAACTGTAAGACGTTTTAAACTATATCGGTCAAACTGGGGTCAAGGCCGGTCATATCATAAATAAGGTAGTGGCACACTGCCTCCCCTTTTGCGTTTCCAAAATTGAATTGATTATACATGGGATGCCCTCCTTTCATATACAAAAACAAAATGTGTGCCTCGTGGAAATAACGAAAGAAAAAAACACTTACCGTTTCTATTCTCAGTCATCTAAAGGGTTGAATAAGATGGGTAGGCTTAACGTGGGTAGGCTTAACGTGGAACTGCAAGGTCAAGGCCACCACCCATGGCGTGCGGTAAACAACCACAGAGTTATGGTCTGCTCGTCTTGTAGCGGAGAAGTAGCGGAGAATTAGCGTTTGCACAGTAGTTGAAGAGCGTAGTTGAAGAGCGTAGAAGTACAGGCACCGATCAATCCAGCAATGTCTAATTTCAGTTAGGACAACTGCGTGGTTATATAGCAGCCAGTGCGGCAGTGGATGCAAGCCAAGCCCAAGCAGGGGTGACTAGACTGGGCTAGGTGACTAGGCTAGGCTATACGTCCCTTGGCACGGGCGGGGGTGAGTCGGGCGGACCGAAGACACAACATCCCAGTAGGGGAGGTTTTGTGGGGTCGGGGCGTAGGGTGGGGGTTCTTGTCAGTGAGCCTTGAGAGTTGACGCGCGTCCCCCTGCCCCCTTCCCCAGTATACATCCCCCTCCCCCTGCCCCAGACTAGGGGACTAAGGTGTGTGTGTGTGGGGGGGGGGGGGGGGGCGTCTGGGAATCAATGACAGGGATGAAATGTATATTTTCAAAGTTACAACAATATAATTAGTTGAAATTATTTAAATCTACATTTTATAAAGATACATACAGATCGGTAGCGTAATTTTTACATACAGAATTCTGCAAGTGAAAAAGATGTTGGGGGGTGAAAAAGATGTTGGGGAGTGAATATGGGCAAGTGCAAATGATGTTGTGCAAGTAAATCTTGTACATTTCTTGTCCATTTACTTTTAGATAATCTTGTAAATTACTTGTCCATTTAGTTTTAGATAAGAGGTCCATTTAGTTTTAGATAAGAGGTCCATTTAGTTTTAGATAAGATGAGTGTAACGACAGTTATGCCATAAGCTAGGACGGCAAAAAAAAGTGAAACAGCAGCCAAAGTTGAATCAGAGTTTTTGAAATTTCAGAGTTAAAGAGTGAGTGGGTGGTTTTGTTTTTAGTTAGTGTTATGTTGTTTTAGTTGGTTGATCAACACCCTCAATATAAAACCTTGCTATTTTAATGGTGTTGATATAAAAATCTTAATATAAACCTCTTAATATAAACCTTGCTATTTAATAACTGTGATTACAACCCCCCTGGTCGCGTCTGGAAAAATCTCTGAAATTACTTTTGCTGTCTAAGCCGGTATTTGACGGTATTTTTTACCAAGCCTTTCTTAAATATTGATAAAATAAATTGTTTTATTATTGACTAACTTTGCGAATATGCAATATAAATGGGATTCATATGGGAATTCTGATATAAATATAAGTGGGATTCATATTGGAACAAAATGTTGTTTGTGAACAAGGCGATTTAAAAGCTAAATAAACTGGGGTTCAAATACTTGGTAAATGGGGTTTCGAGTACTGGGTAAATGTAAATGGGGTTTCGAGTACTGGGTAAATGTAAATGGGGTTTCGAGTACTGGGTAAATATGCTCCATTTAACCAACGATAAACTGGATTTCAAGTATATCATGAAGGCCTCGTCTACATGAAGGCCACATCTACCATCATCATGGTTTAAAAAGATGACATTATTGGTTTTCTTATTCGACATGGTTTAAAAAGATGACATTATTGGTTTTTATTCTACATTATTCAATTGGTATTCTACATTATTCAGTTGGTTTTCTTATTCGACATTATTCCAGGGTGGTAAACAGGGATTGGGGCAGTACTCGAATTTACGGACCAGTACACTGGGGAGATACTAGTCCATACCAATTGGCACTGGTAAGGTCCTCAATAAACACAATTTACATACAATAACTTTTAATAAGCATGCAAAAGAGAATAAGCATGCAAAAGAGGCTGTTCATCTCATAAGAATGTTTATAAAAAGGCTGTTCATCTCCATTATCCTGGTTTTTCATAATGAATGATACACCCACTAAAAGAAAAATCATAATAACCTATAAACCTCTTTGGGGGTATTCTCAAGTTTCATCGATATAATCCTATTAAATGGTACCGATTTGAGAGCTAAGCTTGACTCCCGTTTTCAGTATTTTACATGAAAAAAACCCCCACTTTTCAGTCGCAAATGCGAGTGGGCAAGTGGCCATTTACCACCCTGTTATTCAGTTGTTTTTATTATTATTATTATTCAGTTTTCAGTTGGTTTTGTTTTATCCCGACCCCCCCCCCCCCACACACACACACTCAGCTGTCGATATGGACCGCACCCGCACTCCCAAATTCTCCGGAAAAGGGTAACATTTAGGCTAGAGAATCCAAAAAAAAGGGGTGCATTTTGCTGGTGAGCCGTGAGAAAAACAAAAAAAGGGGTACTTAATTAACTAGCCCGGTACTTAAAAAGGGGTGCTTATAACCAGCCCATAACTTAATTTAAACATTGTAGGTCACCAAAATTGAGGCTCGAAATAACGTCCTCACCTTTCAATTAATGGAAATAAGGGGTAGAAAAAATGGAAATAAGGGGTAGAAAAAAGAGAACAATACCATCAAATTCCTTGAATAGGGGAGTCTAAAAATGATGGTATTTCCGGAGATAGGGGGCGTTTTTGAGATTAGGGAATGAGCATTGGTGTCCATCTATTGGTGGGAATGAGCATTGGTGTCCACCTATTGGTGTCCATCTAAATATACTGAGTGAGGGGGCCGGGTGTTTTATTCAGTTGGTTTTGGTATTCAATTGGTTTGGTTCTTTTATTCTGATGTGGTGAAAAATGTCAGTGTGGCGATAATATTCATTTGGAAATTCGCCACAGTGGAAAGAAGGGAAAAGAAGCCCAGCCTTCATCAGGTGCCTCTCTGGCGGCATGCTCCTCACAGCCCAACGCTACACCCCCACCCCACAGCCCAACGCTACACCCCCACCCCCCATTCCCCCAATCATGGAATTTTGACACATTTCCATGCATTCAGACACTGGACGCGACAATCCTCATCGCACCAAGCCCCGCACCACCTCACGCTACTCTCGTCCCTCTCTCCTCCTCCAATCCCAAGGCTCCTCCTCACACCCTCAGTCCCTAGGCATAAAGTTTTGGCACCTTCGCCTGTGTCTTCGGAAATTAAAAGAGGCAGCTCATACAACCGCCGACCCACCCACCACCTCCCTTCGTGGCTCTCCTCCCCTCCAAGTTTCCTCCTCTTTTCGGACATCCACCCAGTTTCCTCCTCTTTTCGAACATCCACCCAAGCCCAACTATTTTCGAAATGTCTGAGGAGTGGAGAATGTCTGAGGAGTGCAGGACTGCAAAATTAATCATGGAGCATTGCCAGAATCAGGAAGGGATGTATGCGATTGGACTTTGGTCAATAAAGGTAAGTGCATGTATGCTGAATGAAAAAGAATTGGTCAATAAAGCTCAGCATAAATGTTAATTTAGATCCAGTCGGATTCCTAGCTAATTCTCATGATTTAACTTTAAGTCTAGTGACCCAGTCGGATTCCAAGCTAATTCTCATGATAAGTCCCAAACTTTCTATTTTAGCACAAAAATGGCATGTATTATGTTCTACGAGTATAAATATTACACCATGTATTATGTTCTACGAGTATAAATATTACACAGCATCTCATTATTACAATTTATCCAAAGATTTGTGTAATGATACAGCCATTTGATATTCCATTACAGCCATTTGATTTCAACAACACCGAGACCAGTGACCCTGACGCCGACATTAGCGCTGATGCCGACATCATCCCACCAACACCGCAGAAAAAAAGAAGAAGAGCATCATTTCTCAAAGTAAGAATAGTATCTATAATGTATATAGCAGGGGATCATAGTAAGCCTTGTATTGTGGACGCGTGGACTGATGGTGGTACTCAGCCACAACCTCTCAACAACCTATCCAAGATTGAAACTAAGCATGGCTATTATTCAGAGCTTTTATCTTAATAGATGACCTTAATGAATAATAGATGACTGAGTTCCATCCGTTAATGTAACATTTAGGAGAATCTCTCACCCCCGACCCCTCCAGGGTATGACAAGGAGTGTTACTTTACCATTCCCTTACTGGCAAATTAATTAATGTGCCCCTAGGCCTACCATCAATAATAACCCAGGCCTACCAGCAATAACAACTGTAAAAAATGACGTATGCTACCAGCAATAACAACTGTAAAAAATGACATATGCTAACAAGAGAGAAATCCCGGTGAAATCTCTGGTTGAGACATGATTATTCCAGGTGAAATCTCTGGTTGAGACATTCATTCATGCATTATTTCGCCTTCTTTCTATATTGGTACATTAATACGGTTGGCCCCCTTTCGAATTTATTTTGAATGAAACCTTCTGTGTATTAATTTACATTGTATTCCCTCTATACTCACAGATGGGAATTCAGACCGGGACCTACTCCCTGGGTCAGTGTAGGGGCACCCTTCCCAAGTTGCACTTTAATCATTTAATAGTTCCATAAATGTTCATCAACCCAACTGGCATCCCTGTTCATTTCGAATTTATTTTCAATGAAACCTGGTGTAAGAATTTACAATCTATTTAACCAGCAATGTACTGTTATTTACGAGTACAAACAGACCTTAATCGAAATTAAAGTAAGGTAGCGTGTATTCAATACCAGCGCGACATCCCATACCTGTGCGACAATTGGCATCGGGTATAAAGACTGAAGTGACCAACTCACTTGCAATTGGCACCATTGTCGCGCGATGGGTCTGACAGACCCGTTGCGCTCAAGGACTGAGTGTGAGGTCACACTCAACTGAGTGTGACCTCACACTCAAGTCCTTGAGTCTGACCTGTCAGATGCCATCATAGCAATATATAAACCGCCCACTTACTCAAATTGAAATCATTCGCCACAATGCCACTGCAAGCAATCGCCACAATGCCACTGCAAACTTGGGAGTACAGCTCTGAAGACCTTATCAACCACATCGAGTTCAACGCAGTCAAACTCCACGGATCAGATAGATCGATAGATAGGTGTGCGGATCAGATAGATCTCCTATTAAGGTCGTTAACACCGATTGCAGTTAGATATAGGCGGGCCAGAATCTGTAGAAGACTAAGAAGCTACTTTATTGCGGAAAGCCTGGCGCTCAGGGCTGAAGTCCACTCCAGAGTCCTGGCAATGTTTAAGGCATATGCGTTGCAACTCAGGGCCAAAATAGAGGAGCAAATCAACCAACTGTATGCCGATTATAACATAGTGTATACACGCATGTTGATGGACGAGGAAATGGAAAGACGCACGTTTGTAGATGAGGCAAACTTGTCTTTCTTCTGGTCTCAGCTCCAAGTTCCTCATTCAATAATAGGCAGACAATAGACAGACATCATAAGTTCTCCAAAATAACAGCCCTTTTCAGGGCTCACAAAATCGTCTTGAGAGTTGACAATATTCAAACATGAACCCATCATTTCCCCCCACCCAGTTTCAACCCCTATTATGTCTCCCCACCCACATCAATTTCTTCTTTTTTATATCAAGTGAAAACCCCAACTCTACGTTGCCCCTCGCCAAGCAATATAATATTATTGTCCCCATATCCCACTAACCATGTGTTACTCTCGTCCTCGTCCCCATCCCCATCCCCATGTGGTAAAATAATTTTTTAATTAATTGTTCAGAATAGAAAGATATTTGGGTGGGATTTATAAGTGCTGGATGGGTGCACCCCTCTCCACCCCCTGACAGCCCCCACTAAGACATAAATAACGTCCAATAATGACGTTTTACACTAACATCCAATAACGATATTGATGGCTGAAAATTAGCCGCGGGGGGGGGGGGGTCCCCCCTCCTTGCTGTCGCAACCAGGCAACAATCCTCAAAGGGAGAGTCAGCCAACCGGTCGCAGACAGCCGCAGGTGACCCCACCGCTTAACGGGCCCGGACAGCACTTGGAAAAGTGTCTTTTCTAAAATGAATTTAGATCCAATAACAAAATTAAGTTATTAATTAGAATCTCTACAAATTACAGAGGGACAATGATTACTCTGAAATAATAAGTTTTTATGGATAAAAATTCAATATTTACAACTTTTCAATTCATTTCTTGATGATATCTCATGTAAAGTTGATTAAGGGGTAGCCCCTGTCGCCATAATGGGGGTTGGTCTAAATCTTTTTTTGAACATATAGACCTGGAAGAACTAAAAATGAATCCCCCCCCTCTTACCACCATTACTTATATCATTGTTTATCATTGTTACATCCATTGTATTCATTGAAAAATCACCAGCGAATTGGGGAGGGGGGAGGGCGGCACCACCAGAAATTGGCCACCTCGGCGAGAATTGTATATACGCAGATTTGTAAGGTATATTACGCCATTTGGGCGCCATCTCTTTGATCAGAAATTCGGTCGGCTCTTTGCGCAGAAATCAGATATCAAGATTGAGCGTCGATTGGGTGTTCATGAAGCCATGATCAGACTCAAATTTCAGCGGAAAAGGCAGGCGTGTACCTGAATGCATAAGTTATGCATAAGTTATGAATTTCATACTCTATTTGCACGGGGAATTTCAGCAAATGGGTTATAAATTTTATAATATTAAGTTTTCCAGCGTCAGTACAGACGCCTATGGGTCATATACAGGGTGTGTTTCGTATAGTAGGGTACACTCAGGGCATGCATATAGGCAGTATATATCAGGAATTATAGATATTATAGGAGAAACAAGTTCTTAGATAGTTCTTAGATATTCAACCTTGCCGATTCCAACATTCATGTTGGTTGATATTGTATATGAGTAATTCTCCCAAACGAAATAGAAATACATTTGCATATTCAATCCTCCAAAACCCAAATGCAATATAATACTAACGACTAGTTTAGGGACATTTCATCTAGATACAGATGCCTGTGGGTAAACAGATAACTGAGTCATACAATTTGTACCAAGTAACAGATTTCGATACAGTTCACTACTTTTATATATGATACACATGTCACATAAAAAAGCAAAGTTCGATAAAAAAAACCAACTTTAAACTGCAAAAAATTATATATGAGTAATTCTCCCAAGCGGGCAGCATTTGATCTCAGGGGGGCCATTTATTTTTAGAAAAAGTATAATTCGTTGAATCTCTACAATCTTTGGTGTACATATAGTAGGGAATACCAGCATAATGCAGGTGACGTTTGGGAAGGCTGGGGCAAATATTTAGATTCCTACACCTATGCTTCAGATACTCATATTTTTCCTATTATTTTTTGTTATTAAATCAGTAGAAATAACATTCATATAATCATAAAATGACTTTAGAAATAAGGAGCATTCCTAGGAATACATACATCAAAATCAAAATAAAATGTTTATAATCTGAGTTAGTTTCTAGTACCTAGGATTTTGAGCATAAATTCTCCGCGTTGTCACATTATGCAATGTATGAGAGGTGCATATTTGAGAGTTAACTTACAAATTTGGGTGATCCAGCATTTTTCGTTAAGAACTTATGCTTCCAAATTAATCCAGGTTTGAGTCTCCTAGCTCCCTTGAAGCTCACTAGAGCTTGCTAAAAACAGCAACACAATATCACAGTAGTCCACTCCAGGTATTCATGGAGTATTCCTCAACAATGAGTTCCATCCAGGTTAACATGGATTCCTTTGCACAAATTCCTGAAAAGGAAACACAACACAAGATCCAGTGTGGTGATAAGAAGTGAAGAATCCATGAAAACCATTTTTGAAGTCCATAAGGTGAAGTTGAACCACTACCATTGTACCAGTGTAGTATTGAAGACAACCAATTCAGTCGACCCAAGCCAATGTGTTGAGGCTCCATTGAAACTTGAAGAAATGTTGATGAATCTGAAATAAATCAGACACAGCACAGATATGCAAAGCAAATGGCAGTAGATCAGGCTCTGGTGGCTGCTCAGGTGTGGTATCTGAGGCAAAATCTCAGAAAAACGGTCATAGCTCCTGCTAGACCAAGATCCTAGGCACTACTAACGTGGCCTGAGGAGGGGGCTCTTTTATACCAGAGTGACCACCTAGTGGGCAAAGCCTGGAACTACTGTTTGAAACTTAACTTAAAACGAGCTTTAAAATCATTTTTGAAGGTATATTTAGGCCTCGTTTCATTAAAAAGAATATTTAACATGTTTTGGAACAAAAAATATTGTGTATTTCAAGAGAAAACGATGAAAATGTGGAGCAGTGACGTGGCATTCAGTACAGCATTCAGTGCGGCATTCAGTTCCAAGAAGAAGGACGGTCGTTTTCTCAGAAATTATGCAAAATTGTTTTAAAATAAATATCTCAGGCCCATTCTTGTGTCCAAATAGACATTATTGCCGATTCAGATGTTCTAAATTCACGATTTTAGGGGATAATTCTGTTCCAAATTCGGCCTGCCTATGATAAAGATATGCGTCAAGATGCCAAGATGGCGGACCATTTTCGGATTTGCGAATGACGAATTTGTACACCGAAAATTAGCTAAAATAAATGGGAACTTGCTTGTTTCACGCTGGATATTTTGTTCAGGCGTTAAGTCCCGTCATATTAAATGTATTTGCAAAAGTTTTGCTTATTATTAAGGAAAATAACGGTGCCGGCTACGACGTGGGTTTCGCCCATAGGAATAGCATTGGGACATGTCAAAATGAAATATTTCCAGATTTTTACATATTTTTGCTTTTAAATGGATGACAAACCTTCTCGGAGGTTTCAATCGGAGATATCATGCCCTTGGTTTGACTGAAAACGGTATATTCTTCGAGTAATTTGATGTTTTTGTGTTAGAAATGTCAAGCCCATAGACGGCCATATTAAAACGATATTCGGCGACGTTCACTCAGCGGATAATTTGTTCTTCCATACAGTGGAAATATCGCAAATATTGGTCTTAAACTCAGTACATATGATGTGTATTGTCACGATTTATCTATTGTTGATCTTAAAAGAATCTCAGATTGTTTATTTTGCACGATGTTCGGTTGTTAAATGTTTTCTCATAGGCTTCAGGGTAAAATAATTGCCTTGTCAATGGCGGATATTATTAAGCCAGACAAAGGCCAGAAAATGATCGAGCATGGAGGTGTTTTCAAAACTGGGTCATTAACGATAGATCTGATAAGGCTACGTTCAAGATAAAGATGTAGTTGTAAAAATATTTTCATAAGAATGATCTGTAGTCGAGTAAGGTTAATTTGCTGGGCTTGAAAATGTTCAGGAATTTTACTGATGAAGGTATGGCACCCATTTTGAATTCTTACGACGTAGAAGTTAGCTGGTTAATTGAAAATTAATTATTACAGATTAATTACAGCATCTTATTGTTTTAAATCTAGCTGGTACGATGTACAACGAGCCTGACGTTAAGTCCCGTCATATTAAATGTATTTGCAAAAGTTTTGCTTAATATTAAGGAAAATAACGGTGCCGGCTACGATGTGGGTTTCGCCCATAGGAATAGCATTGGGACATGTCACACTAGAATATTTGGAGATTTTAACATATTTTTGCTTTTAAATGGATGACAAACCTTCTCGGAGGTTTCGATTAATGGTATCATGCCCTTGGTTTGACTGAAAAGGGTGTATTCTTCGAGTAATTTGATGTTTTTATGTTAGAAATGTCACCCCCATAGACGGCCATATTAAAGCGATATTCGGCGACGTTCACTCGGCGGATAATTTTTTCTTTCAAACGGTGGAAATATCGCGAATATTGGTTTCGATTTTAGTACATATGATGTGTTTTGCCACGATTTGAATGTTGATGGTCATAAATGGTGCTAAGATTGTTTATTTACGACGATGTTCGATTTAAAAATGTTTTCCCATAGACTTCAAGGTTAACACGATTGCCTTGTCAATGGCGGATTTTCTTAGGCTAGCCTATGATCACACAATAGTGAAAAATAATTATTACACGTTAATTATTTCATTTCATTGTTTTAAATCTAGTTGGTGCGAGGTATAACAGGTCTGAGCATCTCCTCTTAAAGTCTCAGCAGAGAAATATCATTATGTTCGTCAGAATTTGAATTATTAATATTGCTTTTGTGATCGATAATTTTCCCCATAGACTTCAATGTTAGCCATTCTTAATTTTTACGTCGTAGAAGTCAGTTGAGTGATAGCAAAATAACTATTACAGCTTCATTATTGCATTTCATTGTTTTAAATCTAGTTGGTGCGAGGTATAAAAGGTCTGAATAAAATGTCGAGAATATTGGTTTCAAGAGTATTACATATGATGTGTTTTGTCACGATTTAAATGTTGTTGATCATAAATGAAGCTGAGATTGTTTATTACTACAATGTTCGGTGTTTAAATATTTCCTCATAGACTTCAATGTTAACATGATTGCCTGGTCAATGGCTTATTATCGGAATCGGACATTTAGAATTTACCAGGAATTTCCGAATATTGCTTTATATTGACTATATACTTGTTTTTACTCTTCCTAGATGCATGGCAGGAAACCAAGGTGCGTTCCCTCCCCCATGGAGTTGCATGGCCTGAACCAATCACCATCAGTTACCCTGGCGTTGGATGAGGATGAGGAGTTGGATGAGGATGAGGATTCCCAGTCGATTTTAAAGAGAAAGGTTGTCAAATCTGATAAAGTTACGCAGACTGTCATCACTCGAATGATGACTTTGCTGACTGCAGAATCAAGTGCAGAACATTCACATTGTGTGGAGGTATCTCCAAACCATAAACAAACTCAAACGCGGAACCAAGGGAGACAGTATGTTGTGAATAAGTTTTGTACATGTGGCAACATCTGCCTACCAACTGTAAACTGAATTTGATATGTTTTCCTTAATAAAATATTTGTTACTTGTATTTACATTCCTTGTTATGAATTTCGCAGCATAATTAATGAATAACATTACTTGTGGACATCGGTAAATGAAGTTAAATCCTTTAAGAGTGACAAAAGTGCCTTCAGCCGCAAAAGATTTGGAATATAATGTTTTTCTGATCTTTATCTATTGGAACTATTCCTATTATTGGAACTATTATTCAATTATTCTTTGCGTAATGAATAAATATCTTCATCAATCAATACAGGATATACAGGAAATTGTATGGGGTAGCATGTATTATATTTGGAATATATGTCCATATTATCCACCAGGGGAATGTGCTTAAAATTGCCTGTGTACAGTATTGCCACCTAGTGGGACTGGACCAGTGTACCAACCCCTAGTCACTTGCAGCAGCAGGCACCACCGGAACGGTTCGCCTTAGTTTTTTTTTTATAAAATAACAAAAAAAATTATTAATGCTTCATTGTAAAAATTTAAAAAAAAAATTTAAAAAAAAATTTAAAAAAAATATTCGTCTGTTTTTGTACAAATTTTTTTTTACATGCTTTATGATGCACCGATGTATTCAGCTGAAAAATTATTTAAAAAAATTATAAAATTAAAAAAATTATAAAAATATTCATCTGTTTTTACATGGATCCCGATAAATATTCCTAAGGAGAAAAGGAGATTCTTTGTAGAACTGCTTTGAGCTAAAGAACCCTTCAAGTTCAGGAAGAACCCTAAAATCAGGCAAAAGTCCCTATGGTTCTAGACGGAACCCCTAAGGAGAAAAAGGGGGTTCTATGTAGAACCCCTTTGAGTTAAAGAACCCTTTATGCATGTGCACGAAGAACCCTTAAATCGCTGAAGAACCCCTATGGTTCTAGATGGAACCCCCGGTGGTCCCGAAGAACCATTTTAGGTGTCGAAGAACCCTAGGGTTCTATCTAGAACCCAAAAGAACCCTTTTTTCTTAGAGTGTACCCACGATTCGCGCAGCGTTTTCCGTACCCGCGATTCGCGCAGCGTTTTTCGTACCCGTGGTTCGCGCAGCCTCTCAGCCAGTTCAAACGCAGGGGAAATTTAGCTTATATGCTATTAATTAATGTTGTATAATAGCGGAACTCCACTATACAGACAAACAGGCAAAACGTGTCGCCGACATGCTTAAAAATTTGGCGCACAAAAATCACTAGTGGAATTCTAGCGGAACTCCACTATAGGTAAAAAACGGCGCCAACAGGCAAAATTCGTCGCCGACATTTCTAAAAATCCGGTGGATGAGGGGGTAAAATAGGTTGTCGGCAACACATTTATTTGTTGCCAACAATTGCAAAATATCTAACTTGATTAGATATTTCGTCCCATAGTGGAGTCCCTGCATAAGAACACAAGACAATGGTTATATTGAATTATTTTTATTACAAACAAAGGCCATTTTACATTTAATCAAGAATAGAAGAGAAAATCGGATGTCAATGTTTCATGCTATCATTTGAAAACTAATAAAGATAACATTAAATTCAGTCACTTCATTATTATGTATAAATCTAATTACCAAAGATTCGATACTAGGTCTTGACAGTTCTAATACCCTTCATATCATAGTACAGACATGGTCATATATCATAACAATTCTCGCTCATAAAAATTCAATCACATATCAGAACTCCACATAAAATATCAAATCTCAAATCATCACATAACTTATTGCTCTAATCATTGCTTTGTCTATTAATAATTTATGCTCAATCATTGCTCAATCTCAATAATGGAATGTAACCTTGGATAATAAATACAATAATAATATAAACACTCTAACATTGAGAAAAACAGCTTAACCATGTATTATATGCCATATTAACATAACAACATCATGAAATTTAAAATATGCCAGTCATCGATACTGGAATCAATGCTAAACATCCACAGAGAAAATAAATATGTAGTGGGTCCGCCACCCGGAATACAGCGAGGCTGTCGACTATCGCCAAACACCATCCAGGCTATGACAGCGGGGGCACTTCTACCAGCGCCGGAGACGACTACCACCAGTTCCGGCCAGTTCCGTCAGGGGGCGACATACGACCACCGTGCAGACGACACTGCAGACACCCTCCGACGGACGGTAGGCGGAGGATACTACTACCTCCGCAAGGGGATCCAGGCTTCGCTTAACACTACGACACTACGACTCGAGCCGCACCGCGGACGGAGATACTTCTGTTGTTCAAATTAAGCACCCTTGCTTCAGTGACAATACCTTTGTAACTGTATACCTTTGGGAAATAAACCAGGTTCAAACGAATCTCCTCGTATTCGTGATTCTTTACGGAATTTCGTAACCTCGTGCCCACAAATCTGCGGTTCACTACATTGGTGCCGTGAGCCTAGGGCCGAGTAGGGAAGTTCCCGAAAGGATCCCGATGCTAAGAGTCAGACGATGACTCTTGGCGACGAGGAAGCAGCCAAGGCCGCGGCCAAGGCTGAAGCCGAGCAGCGAGCATGCGAGGCTCTCGCTCAGAAGTTAACGAGACGTCAGGGCGATGCGCAAAATTTTGCGAACGACTCATTTGCTCAACTAGAGCAAGTAGTTGCACACATAGACAATATGCGTGCCGACGGATTGATCGTCAATCCGGACACACAAAGCTTGGTTGAGAAACTAGTAAATATAGTTTTAGGGTTGCGCTCGTGTAACACCGAGGACAATCTTCGCAAGCTCGTAGAGCGTGCGGGTTTCAATGTCGAGACAGGCGAGGCGGATGGGTCGGAGCTTTCCGACGTTAAGCCGCCGGAAACCGTCAAAACCGCAGTCCCGCTGGGACAGAGCGACGACGCGAAGGTCATGATGGACCAGTTGACTACCGTTCTTTGTTCTTACGACAAAACGGGAGAACCACCAGGCGAAATCGCTGAAGGTGAAATTCGAGGAACACTCGACTTACTGTGGGTAATGCACGAACAACTTCCGTTGAAGCGTGTGCAGCGGCTTTATCGTGGTCTACACGAACATGCGGTTTGCCCCCAATATCTGATCGATATGTTGGATCGGAGATATCCTGCGATTCTGCCTCAAGGTAGCCCGGATCCGCGAGTGCAACAGCCTTCGCAGAATACGGACAGCACGGAAATGCGAGCCCAGGGCTTGCCTAGCACTCCGGCAGGTTTCAAGACTGCAGGAAGAAGAGTCGACTTCGTAGATTCGTCTCCTTCGGACAATGGTCTCAACTACTCGTTGACTAATGTTTCGATTCCATTGTTGGACAACGATTTACAGCCCAAACGGGGTTTGTCAACTGGTCACGAACCAGACTACCGTTCGACGGGACCAACGAGCACTACTAAGTGTAGGCGTTCGATGATGCCCGAAATGGAAGCTAGTGTTGTGTATAACGAAGACCGCCCTGCGGAAGTTCGTTTATACGGATCAACGGGCAAGGGAGAAAATCCTAAACCTAAAAATCTCAAACCTTTTCGCAATGGGGAGGATTGGGAAGAGTATCTCGCATCCGCGATAAACTATGCCGAACTTTGCGGTTGGCAGGAGGAAACGCTGATGCGCGAACTCATTATGGCGACTTCACGACATGTGAACCAGTCTACTTGGGGAAATTCTAGGTCCCTAACGTTAAGTGATGTTGTGACGAGGCTTCGTGTCATCTTGGACACAAAGACCGAAGAACAACGCCAGGAGGAATACCGCAGCCGTGTTCAACAACCTGGCGAATCACTTCAACACTATGGTGAGGCTCTACTGACCTTGTGCAAACGTGCGTACGAGGGACAATACCTCTAACATATGAAGAAGGAGTCTATCCGAATCTTCTGCACGGGCTTAGAAGACAAATTTCTGGGCATGTGGGTGCAAACTAATCGCCCAAAGATTGCGTAGATCTCGCAACAGATTTCGTGCGAGCAGGTGGCCCGGAAGCATATCAGCGCGTCTTGGGTTCCACGCCGGGACAGTCCTCTAAATTTAAAACTAGAGGATATAAGTTCTACGGACAGAGAAAGGACAAGGAGCAGAAGGCTTCTTACGCGGCTGCGGAAGCAGAAGCGCAGTCCGACTCTGACTCGTCAGCGGACGAGACTTCGGGGGCGTCTACTGCGACCGAAGTCCCGGATTCTGATTCGGAATCGGAGTTAATAGCCGATTTCGCGGCCTTCCAGGCTATGCGGAAGGACGTGCGAAAGGATGACAGTAAAAAGTCGGACCGTAGCACGAAAAAGGCTTGGGATAAAACCAAGACTTTGTCCAAATCTTCCAAGAAGATAGTCACGAAAACTGACTACAGGAAGAAGGACACGAAAGCGACTCGTCCAGAGCCAGCTTGTTGGCTTTGTGGGAAAACTACCCATCTGCAAGCCAATTGTCATTACCTTAAAAAGTTTCGCGCTTTCGTCGCGAAAGAAACGGGTGAGGAATCCAATTCCCTGGAAGATAAATCAACTAAGGGAAATTGACGTGGGTCTCGCAAGGAAGCGGTGACGAGACCCGCAAGTTCGACGGAACTCATGACGGGAGGGGGAACCCTTCCGTAGCCCGCTCGGGCAAAAGACCTCCAGAAGGGTCGTACAATCTGGGGAGGTCAGGTAGGCAGGCAGAACGGAACAAGGAGGAAACTGGGGTGATGGAGGGTGAGGACCCGACAAGGCCCGCAGACACGAAACCTTGGTCTAAGGAGTCGGTTAGTAGCGTTCGAGCCATTCCACGCGATCGTGGAATGTGTTTGGACGGCCGCTATACTGACGCTGGCACGGCGCTGCTCGCGGTTAGCTCTACCGTGGGTGGGGAACGCTGTGTTAAGAATTTGACTAGTTCTGCGGCCAGCCGGGATCTCTCTATTCCTATCGACGTGGTAGCGATAGTGGATAGATGGTACGTACCTGTCACAGTGGGTACTAGGCGAGGAGAATTTTTATACGACACAGGTGCAACTACCTCACTAGTGTCTAAACAATTCTATGAATCGCTAGCTCGCAAGCCCGACCTGCTCGCTTCGCGGGTCCGGGTAAAACCACTTGCGGGTGGTACTCCAGTGACGATGGGGTATGCGGTCTTTGACTTTGAGATCGCAGGGCGTTCGTATCCGAACGCCTGTCTCGTAGTCGATGGTCTAGGCGGCGAGGAGGAGGCCGTGCTGGGCCAAGACTTCATGTGGCGCTATGATACTAGCATGACGGGGCCTGGGAAGATGCTCTTGGAAGGAGGCAAGAATCACGTATTCTGTCGACGGAAAGGAGCGATATCGACTGCATTCCTACGGGAGGATGTGCGGTTGGCCGCGTTCGAGGTAAAGGTCGCGTCTGTGGATGTGTCCCTACCCGAGAACGACGTGGGCTATATCATGGAGTCAGATGTAGGGTTACAAGTAGACGGTCTCGTGGAGGGTTGCGATACATATGTATCGTCTGCTCACTGCCACGAGCTTCCTATTATGAATCCAACGGGACTTGCAATAGTCATGCCACGCGGGACGCCCGTGGCATCCGCTTATGAGGTAGCGGCAAACTTCACGGGTGACTATTCGCATCTGGCGGATGCGAGAGCAGAGTCCGTGAACGGGTCCAGCACGGGGGGTAAGCGAAAGCTCACCTCCGATAGCTGTTCAATTACTAGCATCCCTGAACTGGAATCTATCATAGAGGGCGCTGAAGTAGCAGATACTGAAACCTTGAAAGAGGTGCGCGAGTTGGTATACGCGAAAAAGCGGGTGTTCAGATTGCAAGGTGAACAATTGGGGTTTACGAACAGGGTTCTACACTCCATCGACACGGGTGACACTAAGCCTATAAAGTTACCTTTTCGTCGAGTTCCCTTGGCAAAACAGGAGGCTCTGGACTCCCAGGTCAGTAAGATGCTAGCGGAGGATAAGATCGAGGAGGGAAACGGCCCGTGGGCCTTCCCCACGGTTCTTGTTCCGAAACCGGATGGTTCAACTAGGGTTTGCGTTGATTTCAGGAGACTGAACAATGTGACATGAAAAGACTCGTACCCACTACCGTGGATAGACGACTGTCTAGAAGCGCTTGGTGGCAATGCGTGGTTTTGTACCCTAGATCTGGAGAGTGGCTATTGGCAAATAGCCATGGATCCGGACAGTAAAGAGAAAACGGCTTTCACTACTTCCACGGGGTTATACCAGTTTAAGGTGATGCCGTTTGGTCTTTGCAACGCCCCGGCCACGTTTCAGAAAATGATGACGGAGGTTCTCCGGGGGCTTAATGGCAAGATCTGCGTCGTCTATCTAGACGATGTGATCATTTATGGTGCAACTATCCATGATGCGATTACGAACACGGGGTTAGTGTTTGATAGGTTGATGGCGTACGGCCTTAAGTTGAAACCGAAAAAGTGTCGCCTCTTCCGTAAAGAGGTACAGTACTTGGGTCGCATCGTATCTAAGGAGGGGATACGGGCGGATCCGGAGAAGACGCGAGCGGTTGTAACTTGGCCTATTCCGTTGACAGTGAAGGACATCAGATCATTTCTGGGCTTCGCTTCATATTACCGTCAGTTCATTCCGAGTTTTAATGATCTCGTGCGGCCATTGCAGGAAACTGCAACAGCCGGGCAGAAGGTACTACGGTATAAGCTTACTTGGAATAGTGAGCTCGATGATGCATTCGAGGCTACGAAGAAAGCCTTGCTGTCCACGTCCGTCTTGGCGTATCCACGAGCGTCTGGCCAGTTTATTCTGGATACGGATGCGAGTGGTACGGCCATGGGGGCGGTCCTATCGCAGGTTCAGGACGAGCAAGAGCGGGTGATCGCATATGCCAGTAATTCGCTCTCGAAATCGCAGAAAAACTACTGTATTACGTACAGAAAGCTGCTAGCGGTCGTATATTATGTGCGGAAATTCAAACATTATTTATACGGCGCAGACTTCATAGTTCGTACGGACCACTCGTCTCTTACGTGGCTTATGACCTTCAAGGAACCAGAAAATATGCTGGCTCGTTGGTTGCTGGACTTACAGCAGTACGGGGTTACCAACAAAGGTGTTATTCAACACCGCCCGGGCAAGAAGCATGAAAATGCGGACGTCCTCTCTCGTAGACCCTACAGTCGTTGTAAACGTACAGATTGCGATGATTGTGGGGCACACGAAGCGGCTATAGCTGGTTTCGTGGGGGAGGGGACAGGCACGGACGACAATCTCGTATCTGTAAACCAGACTATCCGTGAGCAACAGCGCACGGACGATACTATCAATCGTATCATAGGTTTCCTGGAAAATAACCGGGAACCCGCAAATCTGACTAGTGAAAGTGATGAATTCAGAACAATCTGGAGTCACAAGACGGATTTGTGTGTAGAAGAAGGGGTACTCACTTTCAAGTGGAGAAAACCTTCGACTGGACATGTTTTCCCAAGGATCGTGTTGCCGTTTGACCAACGCCTATCTATGTTCAGGCGATATCACGGCCCGGCCTCAGCGGGACACTTTGGGCACGCCAGAACAAAAGACGCTTTACGAAGAAGGTTCTTCTGGCCGGCTCAATCCGGGGACATAAAAAGATGGATTCAGTTATGCCCCGAGTGTAATGTGCGAAAAACAAGAAAAGGTGTCAATAAATCGCCATTGCAAAAAGAGCTCACGGGAGAGAGGTTCAGTAGAATCTCGATGGATATCCTTAGTGGCTTTAAGACTAGCACGAGAGGAAATGCTTGTGTATTGGTCATCGTGGATTACTTTTCAAAGTGGTCAGAAGCATACTGCTTACCGAACCATAAGGCGGCGACAGTCGCCTGGACAGTATTTCGCAATTGGATCCTGCGGTTTGGCGCGCCCCGAGCGATACAAACTGATGGGGGCCCAGAGTTTGATGGAGAATTATTCCGGGAACTCTGCAATCTCTACGACACGAAGAAACAGACAATGCTCCCGTATAAGCCACAGGCAAACGGGCAGGCAGAAAGGTTTAATCGGGTTCTCGTAGAACAGCTCTCGTGTTATGCGGATTATGGCACGGATGATTGGGACACTTATATCCCATGCATCGCGGCGGCATATAATAATACGATTAACGCGAGTACGGGCTGCACTCCTCATTCCGTGGTTTTCGGAACGGAGGCATATACACCTGCGGATCTAATTCATGGTGTACCTCGAAATGGCTTGGACTTCCCCTCCGGCTCAGGCTTCATCGAGGATCTTCGTAAAAATTTACGGAAGTCGCACGAATATGTGCGTCGTACGTTGAAGAAAACGGCCATCGCTCAGAAACGCCATTTTGATTTGTCCGCAACAAACCGGTTATTTGAAGTGGGGGACTGGATATATAGATATTACCCACCAAAGGCGGCAAACAAATATGGTGCGAAGTGGGATGGTCCGTTTAAAATAACCCATGCATTAGGAGGCAACTCCTATGTCGTAGATACCGCGGCCGGTGGTGTCAAGTGGAGTGGAGATCTGATGAAATCCATTCTGGACCCTGATAAGAGGGGAGAGCTCCGCAAAACGACCGGGTTGGAACAAACTCCTGAGTATAGGAGGCTTGTGGCTGCTGGTAGAGATGTGGTGTCGCTGGAGAAGGGCAAGGCCGTGGCCGGCCAAGAGCTCGCTAAGTCGTTAGAGAAAACACTTCTCCGGAAAGTTAATCTCGCGAACAGGCGTGGCCGACCACCAAAACACAAAAAGGGGTGTACGAACGAGACCGTGTCCCCTCCAAAGCGACCAACTCCTCTACCGAACCAGCAGAACAAGGGTAGGAAACCCTTGGTACCTAAGGCAGACAAGCCCGATAAGCTTGTACAACGGGGTTCGGAGGTGCCGAATCCCACGAGGCCGCCCGATGTCGCGACGCGAGGCATTGACAAACGAGTCTCCAGGCGTCCGGTCAGGCTTGGGATCGGATAGCTCGGAGCGGCCGTTAGAGCCTCTATTTCAAATGACGAACACAAAAGGTCTGTTAACCCGGTCGTGTCTGTCGAAGACATGGGTTAAGAAAAAAGTACACAACGAGAAGTCATTTTGGTCAATACGCTAGGAGAGTGGACACCTCTGTTACGATCAACCCTATACGGCAATAGCTGTACGAAGCGGATAGGTTGAAACTGCTAGTATGGATCCATGATGTGGACAGTACCGATATCGGGCTGAAATCAACCATGTTCGCTAACAGTAAGAAACCTGAAGCCAAGTATGTTTCCCTGATCATTTAAAAACTGCCAAAGTACCTTGGAGCGGCCCGTCTAGGGCTGCAGATTAACATATTTAACACGAAGGTGTTACTAACCGTGGTTAAAGACCACGTATTTACATACGTACAACATTCGTATAGATCAACTATACGGAAGTTATCCGGTTTACGGGTAGCAATGTTCGTGGAGGCTGGACCCGACCAGGGCGCCACCTTCAGGCGATCTGTTGATCACATGACTGATCTTAGAGCATCTGCCTCCGAGACAGTCAGTCAAGCGAGAAGCGAGTTGGTGGCCACACGTAAGTGGCTCACATCAACCGCATTTTTGGCTTTTACACAGAGCAAGGAGAAATCCAGTTCACTGTAAGTAGCAGCAAACGTTAACTTTCATTGTTGGATCATTGTGATATTGAAAATGAAAACATGTCATTATGTTACCATTGATGAATTACGATTGTTGAGATCTGGCCGCTTCCATATAGCTTGCTAAGACATTACGCCATGTGCATCGAGAGAACAAGAGGAGGCTGGTGCCAATGCCAACCATCTCAATGAAACTCTTTCCGATATGGGATTGGATCGTTGAGAACTATCCTTGATGTTCGCTAAATGTTGCCGTGGTAAAGCGATGAAATAGTAGATGGGAACTTTTGATTCCCGGGGGAAAGCTGTTTCGTTGTTTAAATCTGAGGGTTTCGATTGTCAACTCGAAGGCCGCCATGTGCGTAGAGGTGACCTTTCTGCACTGCCGGTGGTTTCGGTTGCTGACTTTTCTGTCGCCAGGTGGGGCGTATCTGGTTCAGTTTCGTGTTTTCGTACGGGCTCCGGCTATATTGTTAATAAAATGCCGGGCACGGATGGATACACGAATGCTACCGGATAACGCTTTTCGCGAGTAGTGTCAGTCCCTATCGCGCAGGCGGCTCGTAGGGCCGCCATACCATGCGAACTTTCGCGAGTGGTGTCAACTACGCAACCGGAACGGTTGGACACGGCTCCTGGGAGTTAGCGAGCGATGTCAACACCTCGGGTGCGATTGAGTTGTTTCATTCGGGTGGCCCCCCTATATAAGAGCCCCGAGTCTAAGAGAGAGGTAATTAACTTCGGCAAACACTCGTGGTTTGCCGTACTCCTCTATCTCGGCGGACTACTGGTTAGGCCGTTTGTGTGTGAGATTTCATTGTGACCCGTGAATTGAGTGTTGCACTTTGTATTACAGGGTACGGACTTCGTGTTCGGGGACGAGACGAGGCAGACGGAAAAGAAAGGATTTGGGGACTGTCTCCGAGACAAGCCCCCTTCTACCGTAGGGTAGCATTTCGCAGTCACGCTCCTCATGAGCGATGACAGCGGACACTCGGCCGCAGACTCCTTTGAGGAGACTGCAGCCAATCGCAAACGGCGTGTTCGTCGTGAGCGCGACCGCCGCCTCAAACGTGAGGTGGAAGGTCCGTCAAGTCACTCGGATGACTCGGACGCGAGCCCGTCGGATGGCCTAAAAGACCCCGATGCGGCTGCCGGCAAGTACCGCCGGCACAAAGCTCTCAACGCCGCGGCGAAGAAGCTCAAGTGGGGGGATGGAAAGAAACCGGTTCTTTCTCTACTCCCCGCAAACGAGCGAGAGCGTAAGGAGGCGGTCCGTGACCCATCGGAGGTCGATCGTTTCCCCGACTACCCGGAGTACCACAAAGCGGTCTCCGTGGAAGAGTACCAACGGTTCTTTGAAACCTGTACTAACCCCTGTAAGGTCTTGCGAACGGCAGACCTAGCGTACTCGTTTGAAGCCGACCGTAAGCTTCAAATGGCTATGCTCCTCTACGAAGAGGGTTCGCGGTGCCCGTTCCTGCTCTGCAGAACGGAGGCGCTTGTCGGTAAGCCGCAGATATTTAAGTCGCGGCTTCTCTTCACCAGACACCTGTGTGAAGTGCATACCCCCGTGACACCGGTTTGGCGGTGTCCGATTGGGTATTGTCCCGTAACCGGGGACCGTCGCTCCGACATCGTGGCCCACGGGTCAAAGGAGCCGCATAAGATGGCCCGTAAAAAGGCTGTCGATAAAATTATGCCGGTTCTTGAGCGCATGGGCGTTTCGTATCTCCCACAGTGGGGATACAAAAGCACGCTCCACCTTGCCTCTGCAACCTCGGAAGCCATTCTGAGGAACGCAAAGGAGCAAAACTTCACCTCCAAGTACCCGTTGGAAAAGGATATTACTAAGCCTAAACGAACGGGGAAGACGAAGAGGAAGAAGAAGGGTTCCGATAAGTCGGACAAATCGGACCGTTCCGACACGGAAAAGCGGCCCGAGAAACGTCCAAAACTCGTGCCCGCGACGATTCCCGACAGGAACGCCTGGCTAGACGGGTATAAAATTCCGTCCTCAAAGGAGAAGGAATTTCCCACCTTGGCCGCGCCTACAGGACTTACGGTCCTACAGAAGTCGCGTCGCCCCGCACCCGCAGCCGCGGAAGGTAGAGCACCTAGTGCCACCGTGCCGGACCCTCAGCCGGGTCCGTCACGACCTACGGCTGCCGACCTACGGCTACGGCTGGAACAGAGGAAGTTGGAGGTCCGCGAAAAGTTCAATCGAGCTTTGCGCGCGGAACCGGCCATTCCTCCGGGTTTCGCTCCGGGTGATCGTCAGACCGCGGATGTCAGCAGCTACGTGGGGGCCTAACATGCTCCCGGGTAGCCAATCCGCGGAAGCAGAGGATTCGGCCTGGGTAACTCCGGCTGCTTCCTCCATGCCCCGTTCGTACAGGCCACCCCGAGGGGACGTCTCCTCGGCGACCAAGCGCCTCTCCTTTATAGAGGAGAAAACTTTGGTGGCACGGCCAGCACCGCCTCCGAGCGGTGAGGCCTCCCCAAAGTTGAAAGAGGCGCTACCTTCGATGGATACGTCCACGAAGGGTCCGTTGGCAAGTGTACCAGCGGCACCTCTTCCCGTCACCGCGCCCACGGGTACGAGTGCGGGAAGGGGTCGAGGGAAATGGTGACGTGATCGCGTTACCATGGCCTCGCACGGACGAGTGTACCACTTCCGTGGACCGTCTGGCGGCAGCAGGCTCGGGCTCTGACAAGTCGGTAGAAATATCGGACGGGGAAGAGCATGAGCTGCTGCAGGAGTCGGACTCCGATACGGCGTTGATATACGACGATCTGGGACAAGAAGACAATGTAGTTGTCGTCCCAGATTCGCGTTTCGACCCGTTCGATGAAGCCCTTATTGGGAATCTCTCGCTTCACGGCATCTTCAAAACGGAGGGGGACGCTGAGGCGAAGGAGGCAGGGGAGTTCGTCTAGAACTCCCTCAATAGGGCTCGGGATCAGCACTGCGATCCCCCGAGGCGGCTGTCTCGTGTGGGTTCATCTCACAGCGAGGGGGGGCTCTCCTCCTCGCAGGTGGTGGTTTTATCCGCAAGGCTAGTATGGCTCACTAGTCTCGCTTTTATTAATAAAGCTCGTGCACGAAATTTTTTTTTATATGCTTCGAATGTACGCTTCCAGTTGTACCGCGCTGCGAGACTGGGACGGACAGGCATGTCCGGTGGCCTCTTTAGGCCTATGAAGGCTACGAACCTTGGGGGCGAGTGCAAGCCTGGCTCTAGGATCCGTGCGGCGGAGTGGCATAACATTTGCCCCGCTGCACACGAGGATCTGGAGCCACGAGGATCTCCTTAGTGCCACGGCGGACCCTACATAACTAGTTATCGTGGACCTCTTCAACTCCAACTAGTGAGGGGGCAGTGTAGTGGGTCCGCCACCCGGAATACAGCGAGGCTGTCGACTATCGCCAAACACCATCCAGGCTACGACAGCGGGGGCACTTCTACCAGCGCCGGAGACGACTACCACCAGTTCCGGCCAGTTCCGTCAGGGGGCGACATACGACCACCGTGCAGACGACACTGCAGACACCCTCCGACGGACGGTAGGCGGAGGATACTACTACCTCCGCAAGGGGATCCAGGCTTCGCTTAACACTACGGACTCGAGCCGCGCCGCGGACCGAGATACTTCTGTTGTTCAAATTAAGCACCCTTGCTTCAGTGACAATACCTTTGTAACTGTATACCTTTGGGAAATAAACCAGGTTCAAACGAATCTCCTCGTATTCGTGATTCTTTACGGAATTTCGTAACCTCGTGCCCACGAATCTGCGGTTCACTACAAATATTATTAGAAGAGTAAGGATCCTTTATTTCTGCCTATAATATTGAATCAAGCAGAAGGCATCATTAGTTTAGACCTATAGCTGAACTTGTCATCCAATTATATTAATGTAGCTCAAGAAATGGCCGCGATATGAGCGTTTTAGTTCATCAATATACTAATGGGGCTGTAAGTGGGACTGGCAGCGGGGCTGGCAGCGGGGCTGGCAGCGGGGCTGTCAGCGGGGCTGTCAGCGGGGCTGTCAGCGGGGCTCTCTGAGACTTCTTTAATACTTTTTCAGTGATATCTGATGACATATATGATCAAATTTTATGCACATACAATAAATATAGAATGGAACTCGCCGGCAATAATCGAAAATTCATAGGACTTGATTCGTCCTATAAATTTTCGATTATTGCCGGCTCGTCCCATTCTCTATTTATAGCCAAATAACCATCCAGTAATGGTAAAGATAATGGCAGCGGCAAGGGTGACATGTCATTGACCCTCTGCTCACAAACACATATAACACAATTATTTTTGGAACATATACAAACATATCTAACATTCATTCAACATATGATTGTATGATTGTATTTCCTTCATCTGTGATGATGCTTGTTAGTATTCCTTGGTGTTTTGATTTTCACAGATAACTTCATAAACATCCTATCTGTGGAGACTTGAATAAAATCCAATCTGCGACGATGTCGAAACACACAATGAGCTGGGTACGACGATCCACCACTGCTCAGTTCTCAATATGAAACATATCATAAGAGATTAAATTCCAGTGAGGCTCCTTTTCGTATATGAATTAATATTCCAATGTGTCGAAGATTGAAGCGGAAGGGTAATGGATGGGAAGGGTAATGGGAAGGGTAATGGAGGGGAAGGGTGGATGGAGGGTAAGGATGGATAGAGGGGAAGGGTGGACGAGGGGAAGGGTGGACGAGGGGAAGGGTAGATAGAGGGGAAGGGTGGATACAGGGGAAGGGTGGATAGAGGGGAAGGGTGGACGAGGGGAAGGGTGGACGAGGGGAAGGGTGGATAGAGGGGAAGGGTGCATAGAGGGGAAGGGTGGACGAGGGGAAGGGTAGATAGAGGGGAAGGGTAGATAGAGGGGAAGGGTAGATAGAGGGGAAGGGTAGATAGAGGGGAAGGGTGGACGAGAGGAAGGGTGGATGGGGAGGGGAAGATAGAGGGGAAGGGTGGATAGAGGTGAAGGGTGGATAGAGGGGATGGGGAGGGAAGGGTGGATGGGGAGGGGAAGGGTGGATGGGGAGGGGAAGGGTAATGGAGGGGAAGGGTGGATAGAGGGGAAGGGTGGATAGATGGGATGGGGAGGGGAAGGATGGATGGGGAGGGGAAGGATATTCTATATAGACATTTGATGTAACAACAAATATATTTAGCGTAGACATTCTGTGTAGTAACAAATAACTTTCTGGCCTTTACAGACATTATCTAAAAATTATCCACTCCAGTAGTCAAGGACCATGCTGGAAGACCAGGATTTCTTTTCTGAAACATGGCTCCTATTTGTACAACATATCTAGGTACAAATAAAGAATATATTGAATTGAATTGAATTGAATCTACCCATAAATTGTTTCCTCAAACTTTATTAACGCCGCTGACTTGTGGAAGGGGGACGGCTCTTTAAGGGAATACTTCTGCACCCACCCCAGAAGTTGGTATTGGCCAGGTCCCAGGCATAGTATGCCTGTAGCAGGTCGATGAGCCATTCAGCAACTCCTGAGCACTTGAATGTGTGCCCGTCAGCAGTCACAAAGCCGGTGTTGTTGGCGACCACCAACCTTGGAGGTGTCTTTCTCCCGGAGAGCGATTCAGGCTCGAAGTCGATTCCCTGAAATAGGAAGATATATGCATATTAATCTATGGAAACTATCATATCATGATGCATTACTTAGAAATTAAAAATTTCACATGGACAATGTTTGCAAACTTTATTTCAAATTATTGAAAATATCATCTTAGCTAATACTCACATACATAAACATATTAATATATCAAACTATAATATTAATATTGATATATTAACCAACTAATACAGGTTTTTATTGCTCTTTAATATGTACACACCTCAATCGTCGTCATGGCTGGCTGGTGGGCTCGGCTGGCCTTCCCCTTCATCGTTAGCTGTTTGTCCAGTGCTGTCAGGATGTCCCATACATCCTCTTGGGACTGAAATAAAATTTATTGGTATTGATCCATACTGAAATAGAATATACATCAATTTTAATCTCAGATGAATAAATAAACAATCATAGGGAGAGTTGGATGAGGAGATGGAAAGAATAGGGTATGGCAGGGCAGAAGGTGGTGGGAGAATGTCTGGGATGAGAGAGTGAAAGAGTGAGACATTTAAGGGAGAGGGGTAGAGATTAAGATATAAAACAAGTAGGATAGAGAAAAGGAGGATGGATGGGTGGGATATAGTGGGTATAATGGGGCCATACAGTAACAAGGAGGGTATAATGGGGCCATACAGTAACATGAAGGGTATAATAGGGTCATACATTAACATAGAGGGTATAATTGGGGTCATATAGTAACATAGAGGGTATAATGGGGGCCATACAGTAACATGGAGAATATAATGGTGTCATAAATGAACATAGAGGCTATAATCGGGGTCATACAGTAACATAGAGGGTGTAATGGGGGTCATGCAACAATATAGAGGGTATAATGGGGCCATACAGTAACAAGGAGGGTATAATGGGGGCCATACAGTAACATAGAGGCTATAATGGGGGCCATACAGTAACAAAGAGGGTGTAATGGGGGTCATGCTGCAATATAGAGGGTATAATGGGGCCATACAGTAACAAGAAGGGTATAATGGGGCCATACAGTAACATGAAGGGTATAATAGGGTCATACATTAACATAGAGGGTATAATGGGGGCCATACAGTAACATAGAGGCTATAATGAGGGTCATGCAGTAATATTGAGGGTTTAATCGGGGTCATACAGTAACATAGAGGGTATAATGGGGGTCAAACAGTAACATAGAGGGTATAATGGGGTCATACAGTAACATAGAGGGTATAATGGGGGTCAAACAGTAACATAGAGGGTATAATGGGGATCATACAGTAACATAGAGGGTATAATGGGAGCCATACAGTAACATGGAGAATATAATGGTGTCATAAATGAACATAGAGGCTATAATTGGGGTCTTTCAGTAACAAAGAGGGTGTAATGGGGGTCATGCAGCAATATAGAGGGTATAATGGGGCCATACAGTAACAAGGAAGGTATAATGGGGACCATACAGTAACATAGAGGCTATAATGGGGGCCATACAGTAACATAGAGGCTATAATTTGGGTCATACAGTAACAATTAAAGAGGGTGTAATGGGGGTCATACAGTAACATGGAGGGTATAAGGAGGGTCTTACAGCAACATACAGGGTATAATGGGGTCATACAGTAACATACACGGTATAATGGGGGCCATACAGTAACAAAGAGAGTATAATGGGGGCCATACAGTAACATGGAGGGGATAATGGGGTCATACAGTAACATAGAGGGTATAATAGGCGTCATACAGTAACATGGAGAGTATAATGGGGGTCATACAGTAACATGGAGAGTATAATGGGGGCCATACAGTAACATAGAGGTTATAATTGGGGTCATACTTTATCAAAGAGGGTGTAATAGGGGTCATGCAGCAATATAGAGGGTATAATGGGGCCGTACAGTAACAAGCAGGGTATAATAAGGGCCATATAGTGACATGAAGGGTATAATAGGGGCCATACATTAACATAGAGGCTATAATGGGGGCCATACATTAACATAGAGGCTATAATGGGGGCCATACATTAACATTGAGGCTATAATGGGGGCCATACATTAACATAGAGGCTATAATTTGGGTCATACTGTAACAAAGAGGGTGTAATGGGGGTCATGCAGCAATATAGTGGGTATAATGGGGCCATACAGTAACAAGGAGGGCATAATGGGGGCCATACAGACTAACTTCTATACATTATCATTGAGAAATATTCCGTTAACAATCACACCACCATGATAGTGAGTGCACATCAATCATAAGTATTCAATAATACCATCAACAGAAAGCAAAGGTTAATCAATCGATGACACCCTGTTCAATAAATCTTCGTACATAGAATCTCTCGACATAAGTTTTAAATACAGAATGATCGTCAATTAGACGAATATTCTCGTCAAGCATATTCAATAATACACCCGTTCATCCCAGAGCCAACCTGGCTATACCGGAGCGGCAAAATATATTCTAACCTTGACCGTGACTACCGGAAGTGGCTGTTGCCTGGTTACTGCAAAACGGACGCCACCTACAGGTGAAAACCCAATCGGTTCACCTGTGTTCTTTTGTCTCAGTAAAGTACATTAACATCGGGTCTATGAATAGGCATTATTCTCCACTTAGCGATATAGGCCTAACATGTTATAAAAAGGCTGTGCGTTGTTATTTCTTTTTATGTCCGCGTTCAAACCCTTTATTTACTGTGGCCATTTTACTTCACGCTTGGATATGAAACTTTCCCATTGGCATTTACTTAACATGAATGAAGTCGTCAGAAATGTACAATCGCCAACACGTCATATCCGGGCCTCATATCTAGTTAATTGTACTGAATTAGACTGAAAAACGATAAACACAAGGTACATCTGAGTAAATCTACAATTGCGTTGATTCTGTAAATCCGTTTGGTATTGTTGATCAGTTATTTGAACCGCATTGCTTTCTTGAATTCGGGTTTATTCGAAAGGATTAGTGAAGGCGAATTGTACATTTCCTATATTTACTTAGCATGAATGAAGTGATGCCGATCAGTAAACGTTTATAGAGCTACTATTGTCCTGATGAAAAGTAGGTAAGGGCGCTTTCTGTAGAGGGGTGGTATCACATATATACATATATATAGTTATATTTTGCCACTAGTAACTACCGTATTCGTTGTCTTTATATATTCCAACTAGGAATCAAGGATCGAGGTTCATTCTAGGATAGTTAATAATTAAATTCATCGGGAATCGAGCTGTATTAAATCGAACTGGCCAGATTTATCCATTGTTTCGTCATAGGGTCAGAGTTGGGTCAGGTATTTATTTTTCTCGGTAGAAGGTATTAGACAAAAGGAAACTGACGAAGTTGAATTCATTGCTGAGTAAAGTTTATTTCAAGACAATTTCACATATGGGATACATTTCATATTCGAATTCAATTCATTAATTTGTACATAAGAGCACTGTACACAAGGCAAGATACGGATCAAACCATCTACATTACATTACATCTAATTCTACATTACATCTACATAACCCATGATTGGAAGGATGATACATAACTACACTCGACGCCTGTCGGCGTCTCGTGTAGCTTTATAAATGATATTCAACTCCTTTGAAAATAACACAAAGAGCTCACTAACAAATCTAGAAAATAAGTATAGGCATTTCCACCTATTTAGGCATTCATAGACTAGTTTTCTACCATAGTGATTGTGCCTAAACATAGATTGAATCTCAAGTAACTCAAAGTCAGAATAAATTAACTCCTGAACAGAATATCCATTCCTGGAATAGGAACATGTATTTTTGAAGAAATTTTGAAAATGGTACTATTGAATCTTTTAAATACATTAACCCCCCTAAATGGGCAGTGAGCTCCCCGCAATATAACCTCCTTTCATGTTCCGGGCTATCATTAGATAGAAGGGTCCATGGTAGGAAGAATTGCAAATTACGTAGATTTATTTTTAGATAATAGAAATATATTTAAGAATAACATGAAGAGCTCACTACAAATTGGTGACCCTTTAAATGGTATCTTTTCTCAAAAGTGTTTGTGATGAATTACTGCGAGCCGGATACCCAACCCTACTCCCTGTCTCATGAAGGAAGGGGGAGGTACGATTTCCCAATGCTCTGACCAGTTGCAAGGAGTTGTCTCTCCCTCACAAACTTGCGGAATTTTTTATTGCAAAATTGCAGATTTCCATGGACATTAAGTTAAAAGTTAAAAGTTACAATTTAGTCTAGTACCATAGGATGAACCCTTACATTTCATTACATAACATTACACAAGGAGGTATAACACATTATCCCCCTAGTATTACAAAGTCGGTCCGCCAAAAATATATTAAAATTAACATAGCTTTTCTGTCATGGAATAATATTGATTACACATTTTTTTAATCAAAGAGGCAGTAGCATTACATAACCTTACATTATATTAAACATATTGAACTGATAGTTCAAATGATCTAGATAAACAATGCCACAGATTACTCCAAATGAATAACGAAATTAAATTGATCTACCTATAATGAGCATTGTTAAAATATTACAGGGATTTACTGAGAACAGGAACCTAGTCATAATGCCTTTCCTGAATAAAAAAGAATAACAAATATAAATCTTAAATCTATACTCTAATCATATTATTAGATTATAAACAACATATGCTGCCATAGTGGAAATGCCTATATCCATACCTATAATATACAATACTATGTCTAAATGCCTATATCCATACCTATAATATACAATACTATGTCCAAATGCCTATATCCATACCTATAATATACAATACTACGTCCAAATACCTATATCCATACCTATAATATACAATACTATGTCTAAATGCCTATATCCATACCTATGATATACAATACTACGTCCAAATACCTATATCCATACCTATAATATACAATACTACGTCCAAATACCTATATCCATACCTATAATATACAATACTACGTCCAAATACCTATATCCATACCTATAATGTACAATACTATGTCCAAATGCCTATATCCATACCTATAATATACAATACTACGTCCAAATACCTATATCCATACCTATAATATACAATACTACGTCTAAATGCCTATATCCATACCTATGATATACAATACTACGTCTAAATGCCTATATCCATACCTATAATATACAATACTATGTCCAAATACCTATATCCATACCTATAATATACAATACTACGTCCAAATACCTATATCCATACCTATAATGTACAATACTATGTCCAAATGCCTATATCCATACCTATAATATACAATACTACGTCTAAATGATTTAGACTTGCTCGTTTCACATGAATGTAGCATTGTCACGCAGCTCATCATCCTACTTTTGAGTTATCATACTTGGAGGATCTCTTGGAGATGAGTCCAGAAGTTTCATGTCTCGCCATGCATTGTCCACTGTTGGAAGGGGAAGTTTATAGATCTCTTTGTTGTGTGTGTCCTTGCATATACCCAGAATACTGGCAACATAGAATCCTCGCTCTTTCATCTGAAGAGATAGAAGTTACAGAGGAGCATTACTTGTATTGTAAAGTATATGCATAGAACAATCATATACATTCCAGTTGTTTTAATTACATATGATATCCATATAGTATACACACAACGATTTAATCAAGCAACATATGTAATCATTATACATGTGTATCTTATTATGATTCTTTTAAATATTCTTAGGGGTTTTCAAGTCATGTAATAGAGAGATTAATACTCTGTTAGTATATTCACGAATGAGGTCCATGAAGGAATGCAGTAGTAGTTGAACTTACCTATGATATTCTCGCACACCAGCATTCCACTTGATGACAGCTGTTTCAAGGTAGGTCCCCCAGACTTAGGCTTTGGTGTCAATTTACAAAACATGTATTTTTGAAGAAATTTTGAAAATGGTACTATTAAATCTTTTAAATACATTAACCCCCTAAATGGGCAGTGAGCTCCCCACAATATAACCTCCTTTCATGTTCCGGGCTATCATTAGATAGAGGGGTCCATGATAGGAAGAATTGCAAATTACGTAGATTTATCTTTAGATAATAGAAATATATTTGAGAATAACATGAAGAGCTCACTACAAATTGGTGACCCTTTAAATGGTATCTTTTCTTTATGTTGGTGATATATCTCAGTGGCCTTCCAATAATTGAATGAAAGGACGTTTTAACAGATCATGCAAAAGCATGGACATGCAAACAATATGCCACAAGAACCACTGTACTCTCCCTCCACTGCATCCACTTCTCCCTCTCCCTTTCTGATTTCCCCCACCCTCTCCCTCTGCTTCTTTCATTCTCCCACCCTCTCCATCCGATTCCCCCTCCCCCTCTCCTCTCATCTTTTTCTCTCCCTCTCCCCCTCTTCTCTCTATCCTCTTCTCCCTCTCTCCATCTGATCCCCCCACTTGCATGGTCTCTCTCCCTCTCATCCCTCTCATCCCATCTCTTCTCTCTATCCTCTTCTCCCTCTCTCCATCTGATTCCGCCCCCACTTGCATGTTCTCTCCCCCTCTCATCCCTCTCATCCCATCTCTTCTCTCTATCCTCTTCTCCCTCTCTCCATCTGATTCCGCCCCCACTTGCATGTTCTCTCTCCCTCTCATCACACTCTGTTCTCTATCCCTCCCCTTCTTCCCTCCCCTCTCTTTACTTACTCCCCCTCCCCGCCGTTGTCAGGAATGGGGCCTTCCAATAATTGAATGAAAGGACATTTTAACAAAGCAGGAGGCCCAAATAAATTTTACCCAAATAATTGAACCAATTTCATGAGATTGCATGGTCTCTCTCCCTCTCATCCCTCTCATCCCATCTCTTCTCTCTATCCTCTTCTCCCTCTCTCCATCTGATTCCGCCCCCACTTGCATGTTCTCTCTCCCTCTCATCACACTCTGTTCTCTATCCCTCCCCTTCTTCCCTCCCCTCTCTTTACTTACTCCCCCTCCCCGCCGTTGTCAGGAATGGGGCCTTCCAATAATTGAATGAAAGGACATTTTAACAAAGCAGGAGGCCCAAATAAATTTTACCCAAATAATTGAACCAATTTCATGAGATTAGAACCCACCAAGGGTTCATTCCTAATTTGTTCCTGAAACAAAGCACAGACTCATTAGTTACATCATATTCAAACAAGGCAATTGATCTACTGCATTTAAATAGGGTATTTAAAAAAAATTTCTGAGAAGAACGGGATTGCTGGGTGAGCCGGGCCCCAACACACGCCCGTATCTATGACAATCAACCATAAACTATGCATCATCAGATTGTCACTTCATGAAAGAAAATGGCACAGTTTAGAGAGCTTGCATCATCATGTTAATGACATTGTTTTTTGTGTGGTACATCTTAAGTTACCTAAATATTTTGCTGCGAACGTTAAAATTGGGTCCCAAAGTGGCTGTTCTTTTGGCATCTGGAGTTATGTAACCCTTGGTTGGTTTCTAAGTCACTATCTATTTTGGGGTATGGTCACTGGAAGATACAGAGTGGTGATTCGTCAATCAAGATGACAATCAGTTACATTTCTGTCCACTTGGGTGTGTGGCAGCACTGTATCATGGCTAAAACCTTTCCTCTGGGATTTGAAATGTGTAGAGGGCTTTGACCCATTTATAATACACATATTCAATAACTATTGGATGAAAACAAAATAATGATGCTCTGTACTTCAGGTATTGCCATACCTACTGCATACAATTAAGTTGAACAAGTTTCATAATAGCCACTTTCAACTTTTTTTAATACCAACGACAGCATGGTGGGTAAAAATCCATCTGAAACGTTGGGCAGCACCAACATCCATGATTTAAAATAAAGCAATAGAACAAAGGGGCACCGTTGATCTCCTATACAAGCTAATTGGTTTAAAATTACTAAACACTACAAATCCCTAATCTATTATACAGTACATAGAAAATAGGTTAGGTTAGGTAATGTACATATATAAACAAATTGTTACAAATTATATTGATACTAAAGTATGTTAGCCTGTGAAGAGGGCCACAGTGTTAATATATCAATTATTATTAACCATTATTATTAGCCATTTATTATTATTAACTAAACCTATTAAATTACGTTTTTCTTGTAATCCCAAATTGTTACAAATTATATTGATAGTAAAGTTGGTTAGGTTATGCAATGTACATATATAAACAAATTGTTACAAATTATATTGATAGTAAAGTTGGTTAGGTTATGTAATGTACATATATAAACAAATTGTTACAAATTATATTGATAGTAAAGTTGGTTAGGTTATGTAATGTACATATATAAACAAATTGTTACAAATTATATTGATACTAAAGTATGTTAGCCTGTGAAGAGGGCCACAGTGTTAATATATCAATCATTATTAACCATTATGATTTACCATTTATTATTATTAACTAAACCTATTAAATTACGTTTTTCTTCTTGTAATATCTGTATTAAATATATTATGGGCCTGAATTTATACCACTTACTTTGGAAAGAACCGAACAGCGCAAGTAACAAAGAAAATTAAATGAGGGATAGACTCTGGATTAGTTAGAAAAATAACTATAGATTATGGTTAGAACAGAAGAAGGTAAGAAAGGTTAGAACAGAAAGGTTAGAACAGAAGAAGGTTAGAACAATATACTACATACCACCCATCATGTAGTGTGTTCAATAGAAAGTTGATCATTGCGTGAAGACGACCTAAATCCCTGGGCGACCTTCTGATCAGGACTAAACTCAAACCCAAGCCCGATACGGTTTCACCGTCCATACTCCCTGGCACTTCCCAGAACACTCCCAAGGCTTATTGCAAGACTAACTCTTGCAAGTATTACTAAAAGTTGGACAAATCTGGCAGAATTACATCGAATGTCACAAGAGGGTCTTATATGGCATGCAAAAACATAGATTGCAAGTGCAACAACCTGATATATTGCATCACCTGTGCCGTGTGCAATTTGCAGTATGTGGAGAAAACCAAGCAAAGGTTGATGCAGAGAATGTATCAACACTTCAGGACTACCAACATACCTGATCTTCCCCTTCACGTTACCTCAGTATCTAGACACTTCAACTCCCCTAATCACAATGGGGAGCATGATGCCGAATTCCATATTTTGGAATTTGTACCATTTAGCATGGACAGAGCAATATCTGAAGACATTCGTAATGAGTTGAAATGGAAATGGAAATTGAAATGGATCCACCCATCGGTAGCAAAACGGGCACCCACACTGTCCCACTGAGTTTCCAGTCTCCATCTGTGATAACAATCCGAGCCTAGGATTCCCCTCTAACACAACTAACCTAACTAAGGAGAGCCAGTGGTCGGAAGGAGGTACCCTACAATCCCCTACTTCTTTGGAATAAAAACAACACTAATCACCATATCCTCACTTCTGAGCTAAGCTAATTATTTCAGAAAACTGCTTTCACGAATTATAGGGATTTCAGTACCTTTTACCCCTACTAAACCCCAAAGGAACAATATTAGAAGAACATGAATATTCATGGATCCATACCCTAAATGGACCCTTTACTGCTCCCATATATAAAAACAGACAAAACATGATGTTTCTAAGCTTCAGACCTAGGCATTTCTATAGGGTTTCTTGCGGGGATTTTAGCTTTGGGGCAAGTTAAAGACGTTTGATATATAATTATTGGAGAGTGGAACACTTCATACAATTATTAATGAATGTTCCTTTGCAAAGCTCATATATTATGAATAAATCTGATGATGGTTATCTCTAGCCCTCCGACAGGGCACCCAGTCCCGTTCCTTTCTGAAAATATAAAAGAGTCAGAGAGTGAGAAGTTAGATGACATATACATCTACAAATCTATGAGGTCCTCTGGTGGACACTTACTAATTAAGCAGTTAATTCACAAGAAATACAGAAGTGTACGTACCTGGTAAATGTGTGATCTTCATATGTATATATGGAACATATTATTAATAATCTACTCTTTATTTCCCAAGGACTAGTTACAAAACCGGGGGGGACACACCAGATCAAGAAGGTTAAATAGGGTAACTTCATACAAAGTCACATGATAGGCAGTATCTGTTGCAACTGCTCTTACACCATTTTAGCCACCACAAATCGTATTGTTCTGTGGTGAAAGTGATGCAATGGATATCCCCATTTTATGCATCTTCTATGGAAATTATGGCCAAAAAGCCCTATTTTTATTGGGGAATTACAAATTGGACAGGATGTAAATATTTACATTCTTAAGTGAAATCATGGTGCTACCAACTAACCCTTAGGACCCAGATTAATCTTTGCCTGTTGCATGGAACAGGACATTATTTAAAGGCCATTTCAACATTTTAATTGAAAAACGCTATGTCCAGCATGGATATTTTCAAGCGTTGCCATATATATAAGATGAGAAAAACGAGAAAACTTTGAATTTAAATGCTACATGGAACGGGACATTATTTTTTTTTATTTAATTAAAGGCCATTTCAACATTTCAATTGAAAAACGCTATGTCCAGCATGGACATTCTCAAGCGTTGCCTATATATATTCGGGGCATTTATATGACCTAAGGTCTGCGCCATGTGACAGGGTATGCACTTCACGCTATAAACAATCAATACATTCACAGGATATAACAGTTAAACATCGTCATAGTATCCTTTCTGTTCATTTAGTTTTTTGTTAAGTTTAGTTTAGTTTAGTTTTCATGTTATGGTTAATAAAACAACCAAAGATCAAAAAGTCTTAATTTATATAGTTACATAATAGAATACCTCTATATTTATACTCTTACTCTTCCATTAGTAAACAAACTAGCAATTTCTACAACAGGTAGTCAATCCCTGTACTAACCAGGCAATACCCACTCAGGGGTCACCAATATCCCCCACATCACTTCCATATAACTGACCCCACAAGACTTGCTGGAACTTTTTCCCTAATCTAATAGCATATTTATAACATATGCTCTGGGTAGGTACTGTAATTAAATATTGCAACTTCTTTTGCTAATTAAATCCATTCCATTCCAATTTCTACCTCATGTGGTTGTACCAGTGGCTGCCATGCTCTCAAGGTATAGGGTGGATGGTTCAGCCATACAGTGTGTGTGCTTATTTAATCATGCTTAGAAATGCAGGTAACACACACACAGATCCAAGAAAAATAATAAATGCCATCACAGTCACACACACAGAGCCAGTGACAATACACTAACACATATTCACTGTGTGCATTAAACACTCAGAAAATCTATTAAAGATGTGTGTATGGTGGGGGGGGGGGGGGGCGCGGGAGGTCTATGCTTTGTTGTCATATATTAGGTTGGGGTCTGGTTTTCTTCAGAAATCATGTCCTCCTTCCCACTACCCAGGGACAATACACTAACACATATTCACTCAATTTCTACCTCAACAGTTTGAACTACACGCTAAAGGAACGAGTGTGAAACCAGTACACAGTTACAAGACCACCAAATATAAAGGAAATTATTAAATCAGTCTTCCTTCCCACTACCCAGGAACATTACACTAACACATATTCACTCAATTTCTACCTCAACAGTTTGAACTACACGCTAAAGGAACGAGTGTGAAACCAGTACACAGTTACAAGACCACCAAATATAAAGGAAATTATTAAATCAGTCTTCCTTCCCACTACCCAGGAACATTACACTAACACATATTCACTCAATTTCTACCTAAACAGTTTGAACTACACGCTAAAGGAACGAGTGTGAAACCAGTACACAGTTACAAGACCACCAAATATAAAGGAAATTATTAAATCAGTCTTCCTTCCCACTACCCAGGAACATTACACTAACACATATTCACTCAATTTCTACCTAAACAGTTTGCACTATATACATGTGGTTGTACCAGTGGCTGCCATGCTCTCAAGGTATAGGGTGGATGGTTCAGCCATACGGTGTGTGTGTGCTTATTAATCATGCTTAGAAATGCAGGTAACACACACACAGATCAAAGAAAAATAATAAATGCCATCACAGTCACACACACAGAGCTAGTGACAATACACTAACACATATTCACTGTGTGCATTAAACACTCAGGAAATCTATTAAAGATGTGTGTGTGGTGGGGGGGGGGGGCGGGAGGTCTATGCTTTGTTGTCATATATTATGTTGGGGTCTGGTTTTCTTCAGAAATCATGTCCTCCTTCCCACTACCCAGGGACAATACACTAACACATATTCACTCAATTTCTACCTCAACAGTTTGAACTACACGCTAAAGGAACGAGTGTGAAACCAGTACACAGTTACAAGACCACCAAATGTAAAGGAAATTAGTAAATCAGTCTTCCTTCCCACTACCCAGGAACAATACTCTAACACATATTCACTCAATTTCTACCTCAACAGTTTGCACTATATACATGTGGTTGTACCAGTGGCTGCCATGCTCTCAAGGTATAGGGTGGATGGTTCAGCCATATGGTGTATGTGTGCTTATTAATCATGCTTAGAAATGCAGGTAACACACACACATACAGATCCAAGAAAAATAATAAATGCCATCACAGTCACACACACAGAGCCAGTGACAATACACTAACACATATTCACTGTGTGCATTAAACACTCAGGAAATCTATTAAAGATGTGTGTATGGTGGGGGGGGGGGCGCGGGAGGTCTATGCTTTGTTGTCATATATTATGTTGGGGTCTGGTTTTCTTTAGAAATCATGTCCTCCTTCCCACTACCCAGGGACAATACACTAACACATATTCACTCAATTTCTACCTCAACAGTTTGAACTACATGCTAAAGGAACGAGTGTGAAACCAGTACACAGTTACAAGACCACCAAATGTAAAGGAAATTATTAAATCAGTCTTCCTTCCCACTACCCAGGAACATTACACTAACACATATTCACTCAATTTCTACCTCAACAGTTTGCACTATATACATGTGGTTGTACCAGTGGCTGCCATGCTCTCAAGGTATAGGGTGGATGGTTCAGCCATATGGTGTGTGTGTGCTTATTAATCATGCTTAGAAATGCAGGTAACACACACCGAGCCAGTGACAATACACTAACACATATTCACTGTGTGCATTAAACACTCAGGAAATCTATTAAAGGTGCGTGTGTGGTGGGGTGAAGCCGTCTATACAAGAGTTATTTCATTCAGGTAGCCAAGTACTCCATGATGATCTAACAAGATTTTAGATCAGGCAGAAAGTCGACCACAGATATAACATATGGTTTATATTATAAATTTTCCCAGGACCTACTCGGTCACAGGCTGGAGGCCACAGGTTGCATAATACCGCTTCTGGGTAATCTACAACAGGAGATAATTCTACGATGACCGATAACAATGATTTTCTGAAATTTTATCCAAAACCTTAATATACCCAGCTCCCATTCCACAAGGAGCAACTGAAAACTAGTGCCTGATGAGACTTTTTGTTGAAACCACTAAGAACAATGTTGATATTTAATAGAAATAACACTACAACAGGTAGTCAATCCCTGTACTAACCAGGCAATACGCACTCAGGGGTCACCAATATCCCCCACATCACTTCCATATAACCGACCCCACAAGACTTGCTGGAACTTTTTCCCTAATCTAATAGCATATTTATAACATATGCTCTGGGTAGGTACTGTAATTAAATATTGCAACTTCTTTTGCAAATTAAATCCATTCCATTCCAACTGGGCCTAAAATATAATTATTCCCATTACAAGCTGGTGTAATCCCACTTATTTAATGAATGGCTGGGATAATCACCTTCCGGAACAACCGGAAGTCACCCAGAAACCTCTAGAAATTATTCATCTCTGATTCAACTACTTCCAAGTGACATGTGTTGATTCTCATGAGTTTTTGTGTGTTCCCCATGCACCCTTTCCAGAAAGTTGTTCAGTAGCAATATAAGCCTTTTCACACTCCATAATGAATACACCACATAGTTCTGCTTCATTTCCCCCAACCCCCTCTCCCCTGCCTACTGAAGGAAATATCAAACTGAAACTGTATTAGGTTACTAGGTTCATAGCCCCCTCTTTTCGCCCAAAACTTAATTAGTAGGCGAAGACCATGAAGCCAGCTTCCATAGTTTCAAGTTTGTTTTTGTTTTTAACATGTTTTTGTTTTTAACATGTTTTTTATGAAATTTTTTAAAACATATACGAGTCAGGAATTTCGAAAAAACGGCTGACCCATATACCCCTGCTGAAGCATAGTATGAGGTCACTCATAACTGATCCTAACAGTTGCGAAAAGCAATCAAAGAACAAATGTGCCACTTGAACTTATACTTTGGTGAGGAAGCCACGGTTCACACACACACATACATGAAACACAATAAAAATCCTCTTTAAATAGTGATATTCACTGGCTAGAAGTTGGAGTACATACCAAGAAAATGAAATGTACCAATCCTAATTATCCTAATTGCTTATTTAATGAACACAGAACTGTCAATGGTGGGTAAACCAGTTGTCTGTTTCCCCCCTCGGCAAATCTCATTAAAAGTTGCTTTAAAATCATGAGATGAGATTTTTGGTAGGGCACCCATGTTTTCACCACCTTCTACGTCTAACCCATGGCGAGGCTGAGGACCTATTCTGAATACTCTAAGGACCTATTCTTACTGCCCTGGGTCCCCATGGGTGATTTCCATGTGAAATTTTGAGAATGAAATAATTTTAAAGCTAAATCTGTGATGACACAGGCCCCTATTATATGGGAAAAGTTGCCCCACCCCCTGGAGAGATCAAGACAGGTGTGTGTGGTGGGGGGGGGGGGGGCGGGAGGTCTATGCTTTGTTGTCATATATTATGTTGGGGTCTGGTTTTCTTCAGAAATCATGTCCTCCTTCCCACTACCCAGGGACAATACACTAACACATATTCAATCAATTTCTACCTCAACAGTTTGAACTACACGCTAAAGGAACGAGTGTGAAACCAGTACACAGTTACAAGACCACCAAATATAAAGGAAATTATTAAATCAGTCTTCCTTCCCACTACCCAGGAACATTACACTAACACATATTCACTCAATTTCTACCTCAACAGTTTGAACTACACGCTAAAGGAACGAGTGTGAAACCAGTACACAGTTACAAGACCACCAAATGTAAAGGAAATTATTAAATCAGTCTTCCTTCCGACTACCCAGGAACAATACACTAACACATATTCACTCAATTTCTACCTCAACAGTTTGCACTATATACATGTGGTTGTACCAGTGGCTGCCATGCTCTCAAGGTATAGGGTGGATGGTTCAGCCATATGGTGTGTGTGTGCTTATTAATCATGCTTAGAAATGCAGGTAACACACACCGAGCCAGTGACAATACACTAACACATATTCACTGTGTGCATTAAACACTCAGGAAATCTATTAAAGGTGCGTGTGTGGCGGGGTGAAGCCGTCTATACAAGAATTATTTCATTCAGGTAGCCAAGTACTCCATGATGATCTAACAAGATTTTAGATCAGGCAGAAAGTCGACCACAGATATAACATATGGTTTATATTATAAATTTTCCCAGGACCTACTCGGTCACAGGCTGGAGGCCACAGGTTGCATAATACCGCTTCTGGGTAATCTACAACAGGAGATAATTCTACGATGACCGATAACAATGATTTTCTGAAATTTTATCCAAAACCTTAATATACCCAGCTCCCATTCCACAAGGAGCAACTGAAAACTAGTGCCTGATGAGACTTTTTGTTGAAACCACTAAGAACAATGTTGATATTTAATAGAAATAACACTACAACAGGTAGTCAATCCCTGTACTAACCAGGCAATACGCACTCAGGGGTCACCAATATCCCCCACATCACTTCCATATAACCGACCCCACAAGACTTGCTGGAACTTTTTCCCTAATCTAATAGCATATTTATAACATATGCTCTGGGTAGGTACTGTAATTAAATATTGCAACTTCTTTTGCAAATTAAATCCATTCCATTCCAACTGGGCCTAAAATATAATTATTCCCATTACAAGCTGGTGTAATCCCACTTATTTAATGAATGGCTGGGATAATCACCTTCCGGAACAACCGGAAGTCACCCAGAAACCTCTAGAAATTATTCATCTCTGATTCAACTACTTCCAAGTGACATGTGTTGATTCTCATGAGTTTTTGTGTGTTCCCCATGCACCCTTTCCAGAAAGTTGTTCAGTAGCAATATAAGCCTTTTCACACTCCATAATGAATACACCACATAGTTCTGCTTCATTTCCCCCAACCCCCTCTCCCCTGCCTACTGAAGGAAATATCAAACTGAAACTGTATTAGGTTACTAGGTTCATAGCCCCCTCTTTTCGCCCAAAACTTAATTAGTAGGCGAAGACCATGAAGCCAGCTTCCATAGTTTCAAGTTTGTTTTTGTTTTTAACATGTTTTTGTTTTTAACATGTTTTTTATGAAATTTTTTAAAACATATACGAGTCAGGAATTTCGAAAAAACGGCTGACCCATATACCCCTGCTGAAGCATAGTATGAGGTCACTCATAACTGACCCTAACAGTTGCGAAAAGCAATCAAAGAACAAATGTGCCACTTGAACTTATACTTTGGTGAGGAAGCCACGGTTCACACACACACATACATGAAACACAATAAAAATCCTCTTTAAATAGTGATATTCACTGGCTAGAAGTTGGAGTACATACCAAGAAAATGAAATGTACCAATCCTAATTATCCTAATTGCTTATTTAATGAACACAGAACTGTCAATGGTGGGTAAACCAGTTGTCTGTTTCCCCCCTCGGCAAATCTCATTAAAAGTTGCTTTAAAATCATGAGATGAGATTTTTGGTAGGGCACCCATGTTTTCATCACCTTCTACGTCTAACCCATGGCGAGGCTGAGGACCTATTCTGAATACTCTAAGGACCTATTCTTACTACCCTGGGTCCCCATGGGTGATTTCCATGTGAAATTTTGAGAATGAAATAATTTTAAAGCTAAATCTGTGATGACACAGGCCCCTATTATATGGGAAAAGTTGCCCCACCCCCTGGAGAGATCAAGACAGGTGTGTGTGGTGGGGGGGGGGGCGGGAGGTCTATGTTGTCATATTATGTTGGGGTCTGGTTTGCTTCAGAAATCATGTCCTCCTTCCCACTACCCAGGGACAATACACTAACACATATTCAATCAATTTCTACCTCAACAGTTTGAACTACACACTAAAGGAACGAGTGTGAAACCAGTACACAGTTACAAGACCACCAAATGTAAAGGAAATTAGTAAATCAGTCTTCCTTCCCACTACCCAGGAACAATACACTAACACATATTCACTCAATTTCTACCTCAACAGTTTGCACTATATACATGTGGTTGTACCAGTGGCTGCCATGCTCTCAAGGTATAGGGGGCATGGTTCAGCCATACAGTGTGTGTGCTTATTAATCATGCTTAGGTATGCAGGTAACACACACATACAGATCCAAGAAAAATAATAAATGCCATCACAGTCACACACACTGAGCCAGTGACAATACACTAACACATATTCACTGTGTGCATTAAACACTCAGGAAATCTATTAAAGGGGTATGTGTGGTGGGGGGGGGGCGTGAGGTTGGGGTCTGGTTTTCTTCAGAAATCATGTCCTCCTTCCCACTACCCAGGGACAATACACTAATACATATTCACTCAATTTCTACCTCAACCGTTTGCACTATATACATGTGGTTGTACCAGTGGCTGCCATGCTCTCAAGGTATAGGGGGGATGGTTCAGCCATACGGTGTGTGTGTGCTTATTAATCATGCTTAGGTATGCAGGTAACACACACACACAGATGCAAGAAAAATAATAAATGCCATCACAGTCACACACACAGAGCCAGTGACAATACACTAACACATATTCACTGTGTGCATTAAACACTCAGGAAATCTATTAAAGGTGCGTGTGTGGTGGGGGGGGCCGTCTATCAAGACGTGGTCCTTTTAAAATAGTGAGCATTAAACACTCAGGAAATCTATTAAAGGTGCGTGTGTGGTGGGGGGGGGGCCGTCTATCAAGACGTGGTCCTTTTAAAATAGTGATGTTCACTGTATAGGAAATAGCTTTAAATAAATGCAAATGAACTGATGTCACTGGGTAAATGAAGCCATTAGGTAGGTGGTTTCTAAATATACACCACAAACTATTGTACTTCTCATTTACCATCTCACATCATCCAAACTTTTACTAATTATGTACTAGTCTTAGAAAGCCTTAGTAACCATGTAACCTAAGTAAAGCTCAAAACAAGAATCAGGCACTCAACAGAAGACCTATCTAGACACTTGTTTATTTAGAATGTTGGACCACCTCATTGTAAAAAGATCTGCTGCAATAAACAATTCTTGAATTGAATTGAATATTTAGGTTATACTAAGACATTGAAGTATGTAAACATTTCCAAAGGAATCAGAAGGCATTGTAAAGATGCACTTGTATCCTTATGTCTAGGATGTATGTCCCTGTGCGTCAAGGCTCAGCAAGACACATTATTGTTTACTAGTACAGAGTCACTTGGGTATTTGAACAGGTATAACTAATTCTGGTGGAAATATTGGAATATTTGGTGAAAATCTAGGTAAATCTTGGATGACACAGGCCCCAATTATATGGGAAAAGTTTCCCCACCCTCGATCTGGAGAGATCAAAACATGATGAAGCTGAAATCCTCTTTAAATAGTGATATTCACTGGCTAGAAGTTGTAGTTGGGAATACATACCAAGAAAATGAAATGTACCAATCCTAATTATCTTAATTCTTATTTAATGAACACAGAACTGTCAATGGTGGGTAAACCAGTTGTCTGTTTCCCCCCACGGCAAATCTCATTAAAAGTTGCTTTAAAATCATGAGATGAGATTTTTGGTAGGGCGCCCATGTTTTGATCGCCTTCTACGTCTAACCCATGGCGAGGCTGAGGACCTATTCTGAATACTCTAAGGACCTATTCTTACTGCCCCGGGTCCCCACGGGTGATTTCCATGTGAAATTTTGAGAATAAAATAATTTTAAAGCTAAATCTGTGATGACACAGGCCCCTATTATATGGGAAAAGTTGCCCCACCCCCTGGAGAGATCAAGACGTGATCCTTTTAAAATAGTGATATTCACTGTATGGGAAATAGCTTTAAATAAATGCAAATGAACTGATGTCACTGGGTAAATAAAGCCATTAGGGAGGTGGTTTCTAAATATATTTAGGTTATACTAGGACATTGTACTATGTAAAAGTCTCCAAAGGAATCAGAAGGCATGGTAAAGATGCACTTGTGTCCTTATGCCTAGGAATTATGTCCCTGTGCGTCAAGGCAAACTCGAGAAGAAACAAAAGAGAGAGTGACAAGTAACAAGGGGAGTAGACTTAACTTCTCTGTATACCATTTGACAGGGAGGAACAGGCCGCACAAGCATTGTGAAGATGCATTTGGATCCTTACATTTTAAAGGATAGGTGCATATATTTAAGAAAAAATAAAAAATAAATAAATAAATAAATAAAAATTAATAAATAAATAAATAAAAAATAAATAAAAAATAAATAAATAAATAAATAAATTAATTAATTAATTAATTAATTAATTAATTAATTAATTAATAAATAAATAAAAATAGGTCCACTTGAGTGTGGACTGGTTTCAGCCAGCCTGTCCTATTTAAATTAGGACACTAGAAAACTGATTAAAAAAGGGATTGTATACCACTTGACAGGGGGGAACAGGCCGCACAAGCATTGTAAAGATGCATTTGGGTCCTTATGTATTAAAGGATCAATAGGTGCGTAAATTTAAAAAAAAAAAAAAAAAAAAAAAAAAAAAAATTGAGATAAAAATAAATAAACAAATAAATAGAAATAGGTGCACTTTAATGTGGACGTGGTTTCAGCCTGTCCTATTCAAATTAGGACACTAGAAAACTGATTAAAAAAGGATTAACTGTCTGATTTTCAAGTGAAATTCTTTCGAATAAAAATATGGCGGGTAGAAGAAATGAATTTATATAGTCAGGGTGCCTCAATACAGATACATTGCGACTTGCTAATAATTTAACCATTGATAGTGGGATCGTTTGTAAACAAAATGACAAAATACATAACATGTGAGATACATGAACAAAACATAGGAAATTGGAAAGACATGGAAATGGAGAAGAAAGAGAGAACTTACAAGGTAAGGTAAAAACAGGAACTTTTGTTGTTTTTTTTGCATTTTTGTTCACTGTTGAACATGAGTTAGTTGAGTTAGGAATGACAGACAAAGTTAGTTGAGTTAGGAATGGCAGACAAAGAAATGGAAATGGAGAAGAGAGAGAGAACGTACAAGGTAAGGTAAAAACAGGAACTTTTGTTGTTTTTTTTGCATTTTTGTTCACTGTTGAACATGAGTTAGTTGAGTTAGGAATGACAGACAAAGTTAGTTGAGTTAGGAATGGCAGACAAAGACATGGAAATGGAGAAGAGAGAGAGAACGTACAAGGTAAGGTAAAAACAGGAACTTTTGTTGTTTTTTTTGCATTTTTGTTCACTGCAGAACATGAGTTAGTTGTTAGAGTTGTTAGAGTTGTTAGAGTTGTTAGAGTTGTTAGAGTTGTTAGAGTTGTTAGAGTTGTTACAGTTGTTAGAGTTGTTACAGTTGTTACAGTTGTTACAGTTGTTAGGTTGAGAAGGAAGCGTGAGACTGTGAGTAGCAGAGGCTGGGTGGAGAGGGTTGTGGGACAAGGGGCTGAGGGACCTCCTCGGTTATGATGTCCTTGGGAGTCAACCACCGCATCTTTCCCCTGTGGTACACATGTCTGACATTCCACGTGAGGAGGAAAAACCTCCACCGGAGGAACGTCCAAGGCATCCAGCTGAGGGTCTGCGGTGTCATCCCATACCAAACGGGAAACCGAGGGAACGGACAGAGGTGTTGGGGGGGAGGAGGGGGAGGAGGGGGTTAAGGAGGACAGCTGCACTTGGGACTCAACCACCACATCATTTCCCTGTGGTTTCGTCTGACATTCCACATGGGGAAGGAAAACTTCCACCTGGGGAACGTCCAACTCATCCACGTGAGAGTTCTCCTGTGGGACACTGACTTCATCCACTTGGGGAATATCAGAGGCATCCACCTGAGGTTCTGCGGTGTCATCCCATTCTAGACTTTGACACTCCTCGAACTCCTCGAAGGAATCGTCAAAGGAGCAGGCAAAGGATGGATAATAGGAACGGAGGACGGAAGGGACTGGCAGGGGTGCTGGGGGGGAGGAGGGTGTTTCGGAGGGCAGGTAAAGGTCGTAGTCGAAGGAGGGAGCAGGAAGCTCAAAAGCTTCAATCTCCTCCAGGAGGGAATCCTCCAGCTCGCTGAATGACAGCTCGAATTCGCCGTAAGTCAGGGGGCTGGTGGGGGACAAAGCACACAAGGAGTAGTAAGCCATTTTCGTTCGTACTAGCAGGCAGGTATAAGGTCAACGGTGCTTTGGTAGTTGGTGGAAGCTTGGTGGAGCAAGTGTGGCAGTAGAACTGAAATTGATAAAAAAAACATATTTAGATTTAAGATATTTCTATTCAGAAAAAAGCAGCATTATGTATGTTAACGACAATATTCTCAGTCGATCATGTACAATTAATTTGCATCGTTCACAAAAACAGGGAAAGGATGAAATAAGAAATTTTACACAAGAGATTCTGGTAGGATAAGTACGAAATTATACAATTAGTTAGATACTAGCTTTACATTACGAGTTGAAAAGACAGAGATTTACACTACACAAGGATATTTTTACATGTGAAACATTACAGTAAAAACTACAAATCAATTATACAAGAGAAAAATACAACGACCGGGACAAGTATTTTACATAGCCTTAGTGTGATTTAAATGTTGCTGTAAGTAGTCATATCAACACCAGGCATGAATTAATAGAATATCCAAGCTAAATAAGAACAAATCTAATTAAATAGCCATGATCGACATATTGTAACGGAACACTTAACAGAGACACAATGAAACATGGTGTAAGATATTCTAATTAAAAAACAAAACAAAGCTTTTATATTTTAGCAGCTTAAGTTACCTGAAAACAGAAAAAAATATAACCAAACAGTAGAATTAAAGGGGAAGTAAGTAAATGGGATAATAACTGCAACAAAAAAGAAGTTGACTATGTTACACGATGATGTTGGATTTTATCCCGACCGAAACACTGAATAAAGTAAACAATATGAGTGGGTCGGATTATTGTCCTGACTGCACCAGCTGTGTGGACTTATAAGGTTACAGTGATTAAGTTATTCGATCAACGTCTAATATGGTACTAAACTTAATCTAATAATTTTATACCGGGTCGAAATTTGGAGGCTTCTATTACAAAGGTTTGCTAGGTTCTAGCCGTTTCCATTCATATCGGTCGGTTATTTATATATTTGTAGAGGCATACAATATAGCGAGGAATACTGTTATAGCTAAATTACTAACTTTAACTTGGGCTATGTCGAAGTAAAACGTGTGTAAATACGTTTTATTTTTAAGGAAGATGACAGTAAATTTGTGAGAGATACAGATCGATATATCATTCAGTTGCTGTACACATGTAGGAGTCGTTTTATCCAAAAGTCACTGCCATGAAGACGCAGTCCTTATGATCTAATATAGATTCTAATCTTTGACAATTTTTTTCATACATGTCAGAGGTATATAAATACTGAAACACACACGTAAACAATATTTCCCCCTTTAAGTATATTCGCCATATTGGATGAGGAAAAGCGGCTTTCATTGATTGGTGTCGACACAGTGAATTAGCAGAGATACAACTCAGGCTGACTGAGATAGGTATAGGTATCCAGCCCTCTATTATGGTATTAGATCGATCCAATCTAATATCTTTAGTCGCAGACATTCACCTTAACAACAAATTAAATTTCGAAGCAAAATAAACCAGTGGAAATCCATGAATTCTTATAATCAGCGTTCACTATAGTGGTCACTTCAGGGGAGGGTATTATAAGGTAAGGAGCTAACGCAGATTCCAAACAAATCCCGACTAAGTCGGGGAGTGGCGGGGGGGGGGGGGGGGGTCCTAACTGCTCCATCTTTCGTGGCTTCTTTTGGAAGGAACTGGGCATACTTGCACCAATACCTATCTCAGTTAATCTATTTAAAGAGACTGCAACTTAAGGTGATTGGTTGGTCCTTTCAATTTTGGTTAAACGATATAAATACCTCGACTTGCCTGTGCGCGGATTTCTCTACAATAGCCGCCAATGAACATAGCCCAGATATCTATATTATTCCAAATAATATACTATAATAATATGTATTTATTACGGAATATCCATTTACAAATGCAGTCTAGGTTCACAGCCTCTAAGATCAGTGAAGAATGTTATGTCAGTGATTATGGAGTGTTTCACTTACAACAGAAGAGGGTATACATCAGGTTAAATCAGAGAGAAGGAAGTTGTAAGAACTATACGCCATATGATACTGTATAATCAGTGCAGTCTATGTACGAATATTGAACCACTGGAGCTGAAGAAACGTACTCTTGATGCAATCGAGGGATTGAATAAAATGTTTTCTATGTCTGCCTTTCCATTGACGCGAATTTATGCCGCGCAGCAAGCGTTACCATGCGGCAAAACTATTTACATTGAGGCGTCAAACATCATGCATGTGCATTTATCACTCCATGTGTCCAACAATATAACTATAATTCTAAACTATGTATGCTCTCCTGCATAGTGGCCTATGCTACTCTTGATGTCAGGTGACAAATAGAAACGCATTGAGTGCATAATATACTGAAGTAATATCAAATACTGTATAATACCTCAGTAGACATCCTAGCACATCAACTATGCACCACCTTCAACACTTTGACCAAGAATATTTAGTATAAATATATAGTTGTCATCCAAGAGAACACTGCCTACTGGGATTTGTTTTACCGCGGGGCAACGTCCTATGGAAAGGGTTCAGTAGAAATGCACGTGAGAAAATACCAAATACCAAATACTAATCTAACCAGGTTCAATCTTATTAAATAGCGGCAATGGTGGGAACAGACTCTTAGTTCTTAATCACCTCATACTTAGTTCACCTCTGATCTGAGGTCAGTCACAGTAAAACAATAAAAATATCGAAATGAATTAACGTGACGTTAGCATTTAGGAAAACAATATTTTAATTCTATACGGGAATTTTAGGTTATGAAAGCAAGACACTGAGCGCGACCACACAGATATATGCGACACGCGCAAAGCAGTCAGTAACACAGTGGCGCTTCTGTTCAGAATATATCCTCAAAATAAAAACTGTTTCTATTCACGCCATTCTATTTGGGTTCCTTGGTCATTGAGGAGGATGTAGACAGTCTAAGTACAAACCCTCAGATCAGATAGGAATGGTATGTCAGTGATTGGGCCCCAACTTTGCTAATCGGTTTCGTGGCCTAGGACTAGGCGTTCTTATGGGATTATAAAGACATTTTGCGGTCTTAATGGAATTATAATGGCACTTTGCGATTTGAGGCTAGCGAGAGGCTTTCCCTCCATTCGAAGGGACTCTCTCATCTTGGGCCTAGACTGGAGAGCTAGTTTGGCTATTCATACGGAAATTGTGCTGTCTATTTCCCACTATGCTATTATTCAAATTGATACGTTATGCCGGATCGAAAATCCATATCACCCAGCCTAAATAAAATCTTTAAATGATGAAGTCTAGGTTTGATAATGTCTGTTTCCAACCAGTGCCCATCTGTATATCGCTTGGAATCTGTTAATTTCATGTAAGAGCAGTCGATCTTGCTTCCTTTTGAGGAACCAGAGACCGGGTCTGGCGTGGCGAGACAGGCACAAGGAAAGTTAATCAACGACGTAAACATGCCATTTCTAGTTTTCTAATCGCGATTGACCAAGGAGAACAATTGTCTCGGTCCCGTCCAAGCGATCACTTTCTCTCTCTCACTACGCGGGAATCACCCTTGGATACAAACACAAGCAACGTAAACACCAGTATTGTGCCCAAGATGTAGGTTTCCAATTATACCTATGTTTAAACATAACTATACACCATTTTTGTCAGAGAAATCACTGAAACCACTGGAGGAATTACCACGATGTTCGAGGTGGACATGGATTGGTCATAGAACTAAGTACTATACTCAAAGGTTATACGCTTTGAGTATAGTTCTATGGTCAGATAAAATGCGAGCGAGAAATGTTAGGCCTATATTATAGCGGTATTGCGGAAATGTTTTCACGTGGTTTTCCAACGATACAACATAAAGCATTGTTTCAAATGATATCCAACAATGTTCCGCGTTTTCAATCCCATGAGAATAAATAATTATTTCTAACAATGTGTTATTACTTAAGAAAGGAAGCATCATGTGCCTTGTGGACAAGATATAGCGGACAGTAGGCGGCAGCGTGCATAGGTAAACTATATATCAGAGATTTGTTTATCTGTAAATCTCTTAATATTTGTCAAGACTGACCAGACAGTAGAAAGAGAAAATACCGGCTTTTAAACCGATGGCTGCCATCTTAAAATAACAACATGTTATCACAGAATTATGAATTAAAGAATCTAACGTGTAGACATAAATGTATTTTTGTATCGGCGGCAGCTAGGCTATCGTATTGGTAGTACCTTGCGTGAGTTAATTTATTGCAAAGAATAAAAACATCACACGAAGCCATTTAAAAGAGGAAATTCTGCTTTTAATATGATGGCATTCATTATAAAATAGCTACACCAATCGTGGTATTATCAACTGAAAGAGCTAATGTGTTTAACCTTATACGGCAACGATCAGACAACCATCAAAAGTAGATGACAAGGTCGTGTTGTGTTTAAACTCATAACATAATATTTATCTGTTTGGCACATTACAGAATATCGGCTGAATTGTCATTAAAAAGAGAACATTCTGCCCGTTGGTTTGACGGGTGTCAATTTAACTAACAGGATATGTCACATAGATATGAGCTAAAGACGTCAGTAGCCAAATCCCCCTCTCCATACGATGATCTTAGAAACGCAATGATGTATACAAATTTAATAAACCGCCTTGAAATTTCATACATGTCTTATTACGATCTCAAGGAATGAGCAACCTAAAATGGAAAAAAAATCCAACAAAGAGGTCTTGTGAATAAATCACTTTAAGAAAATATCAATTTTGCTACTTCGGACTTATTTTCCTGTAACCCGTCACATATATGAGATCAAATACGAGATACAGTCCACTATGCACTTAATTAATACAACCGCTTCAGGGCTATCCTGAGTGGCTAGCACGAAATGTGATAACTATATTGTACGCTGAACATAGCAGCTACCACAGGGAATAACTGAGTATGATTCGAAATGGATTACTCAGGAAGAAAAGAATCGGAAAGATGGGGCAACATGTAGGCATAGTATCGCCATGGTAAATTGTAACTTTTCCTACACTACTCATACACTTTCGCGACCTTACTGGGCGTAAGTGCGCGCGCACTCTTCATGAACTGTATGTACAGCGCGGGCATGCTGCGCGTTATGACATTTTATACTATTTGCGCAAATGGCAGTCTCACCATGGCCTGGAAAAGTATTGAATTTGGACCAACAGTTTCAAAATAATAGCTTGAAAAGCCGGTAAAATGGTGTTTTTGGTCGAAGGGCCTGGAAAATTATTATAATTATGGGCCTTGAGTGAATCTAGGCGTTTCTCGTGGTTTCTTTTCTCAATCCAGCAACTAGGACGCTTGTGACGCCTAGAGCAGAGAGAACAATTGATAAATATACGATTTTTCTAGTCGCCAAGAAAGTATTCCTTCCGTCCAGTCCTGTTTGCGAACCTCTCTAACAATTCAAATCGTGCGCGGGAATCTGCCTGGTACACAAGCTAGTACTGTGGCCCAAAGCAAGGGTGGCTGAACAATTACATGTATATCTATATTTAAGTAAAATACACCATTAAATGGCCTTGAAATTTTCGGCGGTTCTGTTTCTTACTGTACACTTTCTCCTGATTCGGCCCCACTTTTGGGTTCTATCCCCCGATCAAACCAGGGTTTTCCTATGCCTTTCAATACAAATACGAGAACTATTTGTTGTGCGAGGGAAGGATTACAGCAGGTAAATAAATAGAGTCTCATCCCCACTATGAATATCAATCGTGGACTCGCCCACTTTGAGATAAATTAATAGATTAATCAGAATGGATATTCAGTGTACGCTCAAGCCATAAATCTGGGTAATACATGTAATTGGGTTAAAACATATAACCCTGCAATAAGAGCACCTCTTGCCTATATTCAGAAACGTTGCCAAGTCTCTAGCGATGTATTGGTAACCTACGCTGGCAACGACGTCTATATGACGTCATGAATATCAAATGAATGGCATCAGCCAGGGCTGCCACTAAAGGTGCACGATACAGTCAACTTTAGTGGTCTCCAACATTATTTGAGGGTGGCGAGATATGCTTTCTTTGTGATAATCAATAGGATATGACCTCAAATAAAGGTGTAGCTAATCTAAACAAAATCAGACTAGTCTTTATTTTTTAATTCAGTAAAACGGGGCAAAATAACACATTTTTCCATTTTTTTAATGAAATTGTGAAAACCGACCTAATTATCAACTAAAACACCTGAACACAATACTGAGTCTCTCGCCAGGTCAAATCGCCAGAAAATGTACAATTCACCCGTCTCCAATCCTATCAAATAACCCGAATTAAAGATAGAAATGTGTCTCAAAATACAGTTCGACATTACGAAACTGATATTTTGAATCAACCTAGTACCAAATATACCAAATATTTATAATTTTCTGCCTAATTTCGCAGAATGTAATACATTTGCAGAGCTGTCAATTGTACATTTTCTCACGATCTGACACCGATATACAAGCGATTTACGACCTACCTCGCTATATCTAGATTACGTTTGCTAATAACCAACTGATAAAAACATGACTAAACAATGACATTATCAGCAGTTCCATACCCTGATCGAATATCATGTGTGAATAATATATATATATCGTGTGCCGCGATAACAGGTGAATATTAGCAGCATATAAAGGTGAAAGAATGGATTTATATGATACATTTTCATGACAAATAACCATAGGCGGTTGGCACTCTGCACTTCTTGGTTCACTGGTATCATTTATGTGTTCCATGGCGGCAGTTACCTAGGTGGCAGTTGGCGGCCCACCACCTGGCCAATATATGCCTAGAACACTCCTTACACTCCAAATTATTACATCTTTTTACTCTAATTTTCATATATACTAAGACAAAAATGCCCAAGGGACGGAGTGGGAAGTCGTATCGTCGTAGTCGAAGTCGTACCGTCGTGTCGAAGTCGTGCGCATAGCGCACGCGGTTGGATACCGGAGCCAAGCGACGATACGGATTTCCCGCGTAGTCCCGCGGGTATTTTTGTATTTGTTTTACCGTCAAGTATCAAAATTCATCTGGAAATCACTAGTGATTAATCAAATCTATGTATAATGAACTTCAATATTAAAGGTGAATATGTTATAAAAAATGAAATCACACTAAGCAGGACGTGCACTAAAAAAATCCTTAGTCGCCCAAGTAAAATCCAAGTCGTCTGTTCTCAAAGAGAGTATAAGAGCTGATATTGATACTCCTTCATACATGGACGAATGTAACGAGATACACATTCTCTTTCGAAATGTAAAATTTTATTTTCTTACATAATTATCATATCGTAACTCCTAGTCATATTTACTATTTCATCATTGTAATTGTTACATCATGTTACACAATAATGACGTAACAATGGGTAACCACTTTATGACCTATAATTATCATTAATTATTATTAGTATATCTATTAGCCTAATTAAGTAACATGTCCATCATCCATAAGTCACCATTACCCAGGAATTTATTGCAGTAATTACGGTAGCATGTGAAGGCTCAGGTAGTACCCTCACCTAGCTAATATTGAACCAATCAGTAATAGCCACATGGACCAAGCACCCACCTGTATGTTAGACTACAATAAACATTCATTCTAGATCTTAGGATCAAAGCCTTTAGACTTCTTCTTTGTACTTCTTATTTTCCTACAATAATTCTACAACTATTTCATATCCAAGATAGACCAAATCTTCATATCACCATTCCATTATTGCCCCACAACGTACTATCCAATTATATGGTAATAGGGGATTTGCATATCTCACTCATCTACTACAGTGCATGGTGGGATTGATTCAGTTCAAATCTAACATACAAATATTCAGCAACTGTTATGAGACATTACGTAACATTTTTATTGAAAAATGCAAGGATCTTTTCGCCAATATCATAGCTTTTGTGACTGGTCTATAAAAACCAAATGCATGATGGGGAAGATGAAGTCTTGTTTCATGGAAACATTTAAGCCGCATGGCTATTTACACGACGCAATGGTGCATTGTTACCCTTACGTAAAAAATATTGTAATGTTCGGCAGGACTTGAAATCCTCCCTATGTTGGGAGCTTAGATCCGCCGACATTGTCATAACGACAGAATAAAAGTCTCAACAACAAACAACAAGATCGTTGTTAAATATTCCACACTGAATATAACATATCTTCTATAGCTTTTATCCTGACATACAACTCCCATAATTCCATGCGAATAAGGATTCAAGATGGGCATGCAAGTCCCCTATTAAGTCTTGGTGGGGGGGGGGGGGGGTCTAGATTTATTTATATATTGAAATGTTACTGGTACGTGACTACACACGACTTGTCCCCATAAAAGCTACCATGTAACTAAAAGACGTCACGTTCTTTACTAAGACCTCATTCGTATCCTTGGCGATGTCATGATGACATCAACAAAGGGTGCTCTTGTTGCTTAGATATTCTCCGAGCCATATTAACGTCATTATTATTCAAATCAAATGATGTCTAAAAGGAATTTAAATCTAAAAGTTTCACAGATTCCCTACAAGAGATCAAAGTGGTATTTCAGAATTAAATAAACTCCTTCTCCCCAATGAAAAAAAACATAGGTTTGGCACTACATGGTTTCGCTAATAATTAATAGCTCGTCAGGCCATTGGCATCAACAAGTCATATCAACGGCGGGTAAAAAATAATAAATGAAAACAAGTCCAGCCAGTCCTCATTTCCGTGGAAATAATGAATTTGTAAAATAATTTCCATAATATTCTAGATATAATGATATGAAATATTGACTTGCTGTCCCGTTGGCCCAAGGACTATCGTTCCCCAATCGTTCCCCAATCGTTCCCCAATTTATAATAGCACCATGTCGAGGACGGCTCACGATTAACGAAAGGCTCCTACACAGCCAATCGTTTGAGACAGTTATGTCGGGGGAAGGGGGGGGGGGGTAGCCCTCAATAATGACTCAGATCAATATTCCTGGGTATTTTAACACAGTTAAAAATCGATCGATTAGAATTTGAGCCAGCTGCCGGCCCCTATAGTCTCCCTTAGTCCCTTGAAATTATGCTATCGGTTGTATGTAAAATGTTCAACGTGGCTAGATAGCTTGGTCATGGGGTTCCGAGGACATAGTCCGGATATTGGGGAAAAAAATATATTGAAATTTTATTCTGCAATTATAAAACAACTACAGAACTGGACCAATGCCTCTACATGGTAGGTCTTCCGACATGCCCGAAACGTAAAAAGAAAATACGGGGGCGGGGGCGGGGGCGGGGTCTAAGTACATACTACGAAAAGCCCCAAGATTTTGGACAATAAAACACTTCGCAAAGTGAATAATTATTCACAATTGTTGCTCCATTTCTTGATTTACAAACATAACACGGGTATTAGGATAATCCTTTACCTTGACGATGTGTGGTAATTAACCAATGCAAATCGTCACAGATTATTGTTCTTTAATCCGTCATAGGTTATGACGACACGTAGATCCTGAGTGATATCTCAGATCAGTGGTAGCACCGCAAAGCGAAGGTCGTTTTATAATTACATATCTCTCATTATAGCGGGGGAGCAATTTCAAAGAATCGTGCACTTCACGACACCTTTTTTAAATTTTGCATGTTGATAGTATAGACCATGAGGTATTCAAAAACCACTGGCTACACGTTGGCAACCCCCCCTGGTGGCCAGTAGCTACAAAATTCAAAATGGCTGACCAAAATAGCAAATGTACCATATCTCCGCTTTTACTGACTGTATCGTCAAGTGTAATACCAATTTATAGATGTTTTTGACTATGAGGAATCCATTTCCGAAGGTCATTTTTAGATTCAAGGTCATTTTCAAGGTCAAAATCCAAAATGGCTGCTGCTGTGGAACAAAAATCTCAGATCTCCACTACTGCCAGCACCATACACTTGTATAATACCATATTTCTATGTTATATGTTGTCAGCAATCTATTTTAGAAATCATTGATCTGTTTGTAGGTCACTTTAAAGGTCAAATTCAAGGTCAAAATGCAATACGGCCGCTATTCAAAACAATAGGACCCTATTTCAGCCCTTACAATCACTATATCTATGTATGATACCAGTTTGATTTAAGGTGTGTGATTTAAATTTTGCATGTTGATATTATAGACCATGAGGTATTCAAAAACCACTGGCTTCATGCTGGCAACCCCGCTGGTGGCTGGTAGCTGCAAAATTCAAAATGGCCGACCAAAATAGCAAATGTACCATATCTCCGCTTCTATTGACTGTATTGTCAAGTGTAATACCAATTTATAGATGTTTTTGACTATGAGGAAACCATTTCCAAAGGTTATTTTTAGATTCAAGGTCATTTTCAAGGTCAAAATCCAATATGGCTGCAGCTGTGGAACAAGAATCTCATATCTCCACTACTGCCAGCACCATACACTTGTACAATACCATATTTCTATGTTATATGTTGCTAGCAATCTATTTTTGAAATCATTGATCTGTTTGAAGGTCGAAATGCAAAATGGCAGCCATTCAAAACAATAGGACCTCAGCACCTACAATCACTATATCTATGTATGATACCGGTTAGTCTATGATTTAAGGTGTAAGGAATCCAATTCTGGGGCCCTTTTTGCATTTCAAGGTCATTTCTAAGGTCCAAAGCTATTACTCTTTATTTTTTTTAGTTCAATATTAAGGATAAAAAAGTTTAAATTCTGCAAAATTCTTGTAGCATCCACCCTGACATTTGCACGATGGTGGGCACCTCAATCCATCTTTGAAACATTCACACCTCCGTTTACATGCTTTCATGCAAGTGCAGTGAAGCATTAGTGAACAGGTTGCACTAGCGCCTCCTAAGTCAGTCCAATATGGGACCCATGTCTCGAGGCATCAATTCCATTCCCAAGCATACTTTGCAGGATCTGGCAGACATAATTGCTTCTCCAAGGCTGGATGCCAAATGAAAGCGGACACCAAAATTGTTCTTTTAACATGCTGGTACAAGGCTGCACTAGGGGTATGCTCTCTAGGGACCTAAGACAGTGAGTGAACAGAAATCTTCGTGCAGCATTTACTGTTACCCAGCAACAGTTCTGACAGTATATGAGCACTGTAAGTTGCTCCATGCACTACATATGGAGGGAATCCTCTGTCAGCTCTTGCAGATTTTCAATTAAGCCAACCATTGTTCCAGTTACTTCAGTAAAAGTTCATCCAAGCATTCTGTCCAGATTTCTTCCCAATGCCTAACATGCTAGATGTTATGTCACAACCTGTAACGGCATGAAAAAATGGAAGGATTTACAATTATCGGGGCCTAGCTGCATAGAAAGTTCATGAACTGGTATATCAGTGTATGCCTGTCAGCTTCCAAAGTCAACCCACAACTCAATAAGCCCCAGGCTTTGAACTGTTGTAAAGCGGTGGACAGACAGTACAATGACATCAGAATCAACAGTCCAGAGGAAAGTTTTCGTATGGCCACCAATGGAAGCATGGCACATGTGCAGCCTCATCCGTGAGTCTACCTCCTCATGCTCACATGGAGTGATGTCAGACAATTCTAATAGCTTGTTAGACAGCACAAGTTCTCCCTTTATTGTCAAGAGCTGATAATTGGATCTGGAAGTTGCCTTCACAAGCTCATTAGATAGAAACTGGAGTTGATCTTTATTCTCACTAACTTTCAGGAAAGCCTGCCAATCTTTTCTGTTGGGAGATGGTGACCTTTTCTGAAACTCTTGTTCTTTGAGCAACTGTCTCACCAAGACGTTTCACATGTGATTGATATTTTAGATAATCCTAAGGATAGCAATCCCAGATGGCATCTATTCTTGTGGCACATGTATTGATCTGATTTTCCATGAAAGGCAGGAGATGTAAACCAGCATATTCATCAAAGACATTGGCTCACTGTGGTTTAATGATATGTATTACAACAGCCATGTGTAACATTTGTGTCACAACTGCTGCAGAAGCTTTCAATGATGCCAGTTTGTCTTTGCATTTATTTAAGTTCACTGCAGGTCATCAGAGGAAGATATAGAGATTTGCCTTGGGGATGAGATCAGAGTGGTGTGGTACACTCCTCAATCTGCTCCTCTACAAATTTTAAATACATGGCTTTTCCAATAGTTGGCAAATCCTGAAGGCAGTTCCAAAGAGTGCATGTCTGTTCATAAGGATTGATGATTAGCTCCTGATCTACAAGGTCAAGCAGAAGTTTGAGGTAATTAAGGAATTTCTGCTGCTCACATACAAAGCTTTTCAGGTGTTCAATGGAGTCAGAGGTAGTTGTATGGATGCTTGCATATTCAAATTTCTCAATCACCCCAAGACCCTCAAGAACTTCTGCCTTTGAGAGTTCAATTACAGTTTTTTCTTCAACCTGGCCATAAAGGCTTTTTGGACCACTGTTCTCTTTAAGCAACTTAATACTATGCTTTTGGCTTTGGTCAAGGCCCATGGTATGAACTCGAGTATAAAGGCAAAACAAGGGCAGTATATGCAATACAGGTTTGTGTAGCACCTATGATAGTCTTCAGTCAGAGATAGAAATACAAGTTCTCTTTCCCCAACTCTGGAGTACTAAAGAATGACAGGTGGTGGTTGTGCTGGCTATTTATAAGTGAGTGACTTAATCACCCCAACCTCATGTGTCATATCTGTATATTGATCCTTATATTAGGGCTGAGATCAAAAAAAGTGCAAAAAAGAAACATAGACTTCATTATGTACAACACCATATAGATGCAATGCAAACAGGACCAGAGATATGACATTTGTTGTACCCTGTAGTGGCCATATTGGATTGTGACCTTGGAAATACAGTTGGAACAGAATAATGAGTTAGCAAAATGGATTCCTTGCAACCAAAAACATAGGCAAGCTGGTCTATGTTTATGGTGTAAAGTGGAGCTGAAATATGACATTTTGGTTTATCAGTGGTGGTTATATTGAGGTTTGACCTTGAAAATGATCTTGAAAGTTAAAATAACTTGTAGAAATGAATTCCTCATACTCAAAAACATCTGTAAAGTAGTATTATACTTGACGATACAGTCAATAGAAGCGGAGATATGGTACAAATGCTATTTTGGTCAGCCATTTTCAATTTTGCAGCTACCGGCCACCAGGGTGGTTGTCAGCATGTAGCCAGTGGTTTTTGAATACCCCATGGTCTATAATATCAACATGCAAAATTTAAATCACACACCTTAAATCAAACTGGCATCACACATAGATATAATGATTGTAAGTGCTGAGATAGGGTCCTATTGTTTTGAATAGTGGCCGTATTGCATTTTGACCTTGAATTTGACCTTAAAAGTGACCTACAAACAGATCAATGATTTCTAAAATAGATTGCTGACAACATATAACATAGAAATATGGTATTATACAAGTGTATGTTGCTGGTTGTAGTGGAGATATGAGATTCTTGTTCTACAGCGGCAGCCATTTTGGATTTTGACCTTGAAAATGACCTTGAATCTAAAAATGATCTTTGGAAATGGATTCCTCATAGTCAAAAACATCTATAAATTGGTATTACACTTGACGATACAGTCAGTAAAAGCGAAGATATTGTACATTTGATATTTTGGTCAGCCATTTTGAATTTTGTAGCTACTGGCCACCAGGGGGGGGGGGGGGGTTGCCAGCGTGTAGCCGGTGGTTTTTGAATACCTCATGGTCTATACTATCAACATGCAAAATTTAAAAAAGGTGTCGTGATTTGCACGATTCTTATGATATTCACCAATTTCCTCCCCCACTATTAGGTGGAGTGTAAAGGGACGGGGGTGGGTCGGGGTGGAGACCGAGAAAATCCCGATCCAAAACCGTAATGGTATTTATTGCCATGTGGGCGTCCCTGAATAATTAAAACCACGTGCTTTGTAAAATAAAACATAACTGAGGTTGAGTAAGCGAGCAAGTGTTAAGTACTGCTCGCATAGCGCGGCCTGACAAACCAATGAAGTAGCCGCGTGAGATGCGCCATGCTTTAAGTACTTCTAGATAATTTATGCATAAAAGAAAGTAATAAATTAACTAAATACATCGCTCAGGATGACCTCAGAAACGTATCTAAAAATCTTCAGCACAGTCTTGGAATTTGGTGCATGTATTGCTACTATTAAGAACACTAAACTGTCAAAGCATGAAAACATTCCTATACATAATTCTTTATAACATAATACTTGTCCCCCAAGGAACACAGCGACCTCAATGCACCGCTTTCTAAAATCTCCCACTTTATTTCTGAACGCCGCTGATCAATAATAACAGGATCTAAATGTTATCACTCATCAGAGAGATTTAGACACAGTCCGTTAAAGGAAGGCTTAATCGCACTCAAGTGCATTTTAGCCTTTGCAATGTTCAATTAATAACGATCGAAATAGTGTCTAGGAGATTGATCGATCTAATAATCTGAGCCCGCGCGCGGCAAAAGTATGATGTCCGCCATCTGGCTATATCCGGATATCTGGCTACTCAAACATCGACACCTTATCAACATAGACTGCCCGCGCATGGGTCCAGAATATGATTTAAAATGCACGACAAAGTGAATATATGACATCAGACTCGTAACTGTGTCACATAAAAACAACACAGGTTATTACCTATTATGAAATTTTGTCGTACAAATTGTATCCTTTCGCTATATATATATATATGTTCGATCCAAAGAGACAATTAGACGTACCGTACATGTATAATGTAATAAGGGCATGACTATATATAGAATGACGGAAAACTTCGGTAAAATTCATAATATCAATCTAGAACAAGTCTACTTTGGGGACGATTGCGCTACCACAACTGTTTCACTTGTTCCATGCAGTCTAAATATCTGCGATTAATCATTCCGATAGGCGATATTCAGAAAACACACATTTACAACATAATCTCAATCCAATGATAATATATGAATAATGATTAAATTTATGTAACTCGAATAAAGGTTAATACATGCATACTGACGGAAATATTGATCAATTAAGATGATGTATCCGCAATTGATTTAATGAACTTTTCAATTAATATATCAATCAATTAATATAAGGCATTTCCAATGATGCAAGAGAATCTTTCCGGGAAACATATCTATTTAGATATAGACATGAGGCTCTGTCCATTATCAGCCTATTCTATATCTAGAATCGGCGCAATATTATCATTCTTTGAAAACCGTGGCTGCGCCAAGATTGTAACCATGAACAGCATTATTTTTTTTTAATTAATTAATGTATATTCATTCATTATCTAACTTCTTGCGGGACTTGATTCCACAAAATAGTAATAATAGTGAGTTGCAAGACTGCTCGTATGTCTCCCGTGGGAGCACGGCGGCAAACATAAAATAGTTATTGCGCAACTACAAGACAGTCAACAAATTAATTTTAAACCGCACCATTATAAATGATGTCATTATAATGCGCGGAGCAGTGTAGCCGCCGTGTTGGCTAGGCCGACTGAGTCGGCTGGATTGCAACATATACCTGCTACTAAATAGCATCGATATACTTTATTGTCAAATAATATAATTCAATCAAATAAACGCTTATGGTTTTCAATTTAATTGATCCAGTCTCCCCGGCGACGATTGAATTCTTCCAATAATCGGCGACTGCGTCTTTGCAATCGTCGACTCGAATGGCGGCATGTGGCCTGCTAGTCTAGGCCCAGAGCCTGGGATTTTTTTTTAACATTTTTATTTGCTGAAAATTTTGCTACGCGATACGTTTCATTCAAATCAGATAAGAATGACAGGTATGTTTAATGATCGGACGCCTACTGTGTTAATGGGTTGCTTGGCCTAGGACTAGGCGTCCTAAATGGGATTATACTGACATTTTGCGGTCCTAATGAATTATATTTATAATGGCACTTTAATTGCGATTTGGAGCGAGATGCTTTCCCTCATTTTGAAGGAACTCCCCCATCTTTGAGCCTAGACAGCTGCATTTCATTGATTAATTTGTTTGCTAGTTTATCATTATCACATGATATTGCATATGGATGACGCCTTTGGTAACGAGTATGATTTGGGTGAGAAAGAGCGCACCTGTCTACGGCGACTCACAACACTCGAACTCAATGGCTAACTTGCATTTCAAACATTACATGAACGGATCTATTTGAATATAGGAATGTTTGAGGTCCATACAGGTCTGCCAAATCATGCATGACCAGCTTTAACAATTGTAATGCGACATCAGAACCCATGATCCCGTATGTGAAATGGCGTCAGCGCAAGCCAAATTGGTTTGAACCATTGTTGGTTACATGGTCTCGGCGACCAAGGGCAACACATATTATTATATTTAAGTATATGATGTGTATGTGTCAAAACATTGAATTGTGTCACATTACTCCTCTCCCATATATATATTTGTGCTTCGGGAGCCCTTTCACCTCTAATTTTATATTTTAGCACTATCTAATCCCACCGTGGATGCATGAATGACAAAGCCCCTTTCTGTACACCATTTCGTCACAATAAAAAATCAATGTATTATATGTGATACGTTACAGGAAAATGAGTAATAAGTCGCGGAAAATGGATTTTAAGATATCATATCTGAACAGATGAAATCAAGCCGATTCCAATGAGGGTAAACAATAGAAGATCAAATAGGTACTTCTATACTGTAAGTTTGACATTTTATTTTTTGAGAATTAGAGTTTTTAATATCTCTGGTAGGATAATTACTACTAAGTAATACTATATAAGTAGCTAAATATACTAAATATATAGGATGAGCTTCAAAATGTGTGGATATAATTAGCTATAATTAATACACCGTCTCGAAATTTGGTACATGGCATTGGATACCCGAAAATGAGTACATTCCCACAAAGAGAACCTGTGAATAAATCACATTTTTGCGAATTGTGACTCATTTCTTGTAAAACATCACATATATGGGTCAAGTCGTCAGAAAACGTACAATTCTTTTTCGCAATTTTAAGACACAAATGATTTCAAAAGACAGTTCAAAATAGCTGAACCGATTTATCGTTCGACGTCTAGGGTCGCCGATTGTACATTGCCTGACGATCTGACCCATATACCAAGGGCAGGTGCGGGAAGGCTGCCGCCATATTGGCTTCCATGCAATGGTGCCGCGCTATTTGGCGGGAAATATGACTTCATGGCGCCGAGCGGACATTTTTAAACACGCGAATAAGAACCAACAAAAATCGGTGGAGCACAAGAGAATTTGGATTGGAAACAATATTCCTATGAAGCACTATTCAACCCCCAAATTAATTTTAATATTGGCCACCGCCTGTTCAACGATACTGCTATTTAGCGATCATATGTTTGTGACAATAATTCCATAGAAAAACGGCGGTGAATCAGGTAATTTGGAAACAATATTCATATAAAAGACAATTTAAATCGCCAAATAAATCTAAATGTATGTCGATATTAGGTTTAGGCAGGGTTGAATGGATCAAACATTCAAACGATTATATTGCTTTATATAGTCCAGGCCCTTGAGATCCGCCCCCGGGATCCGCCTTTATAAAGGACTCAATTTTGATGGGAAATATGGCCAATAACCGCGAAACGTTTAGAAATAATTCCATCAAAGTTCTTCATTCTAAACCCTCCATACCGTACAACACGAATTATAGATTAACTTAGACGGCATTTGGGCCCGCATTTGGGGTAGAATTGATCCAATCCAAATTCTAATGTACGAACATTTTATATCGTTAATACCCGAAGAAATTTCGACCAGATATTCATCATTTGGCATATAACAAGCACAATATACACGGCAATACAATGTCAATACCACACAATGGTTGCATTCTATTTCTGAATATGGCAACACAACGTATAACAAGCGATCACGCATATACCAACAACAGTCATATCATTGCGTCCCTACGGAATAACATTTTTCTTCCGGGATCTCCTGAAAAAAAACTCAGATTAGAACTGACCTTCATCTCATTTTCATGGGGATTGAATAATGAGAAATATGGCTAACTGCTGCACATGTAACAGTAATATGTATACGGATCCACGGGGTTCCTGGGGCACACGGGGAGCGGGGAGTCGACCTAAGGGCAGTAGAGAATGGGCGTCCACCGCCAGCTAAACACACGTTGACGATTTAGGTTGACATCAGATCTCTGGATATCTCCTCCATAAGTAGGATCGTGAAGTCGTCACCTTGATGTTCCATCTGTACTCGATCCATAGATCGTAGGACCTCACCAATAATAATAAGAATTAAAAGAACAAATTATTCACTTAAAAAGTAACCACTACACTTACGAAAGCCCAACTAATGCATTGAGCTAATGGTCATTCGGCCTATATATACCCCCTGAGGCTAGCCAATCAGAGGCGGGTCTTGAATTGCCCTGCCTGACAGAGCCAGGATCATCCCACCTTGTAGTACCCCCTCCCCCACACCCACCCCTGTCACTACTACCCACCCTTCTTTCACTCAACGTCACACGGGTCAGATCGTCAGACAATGTACAATTGGCAGCTCTACACATTTAGGCAATTCTGCTAAATTAGATCGAAAAAATGATGAATACCGGGAATATCTGAGTATTTTTTGGTATCGCATTGATTTGAAGTTCTGTTATGTTAAACTGCATTTTGAAGCTTATTTTCGTCTTAAATATGGGTTATTTGAGAGGATTGGTGAAGGCTAATTGTACATTTTCTGAAGATATGACCCGCTTACGGTAGTTGTGGTTATCGATTGGACCGTTTTGATTGTTTTTTACGCCAGCGGATGTGTTTTATCATTTATATGTTTTATTTATATGTTTTATGTATATGATATTAATTAACGAATGTGTATCAGCGTATAATTTACCCTATCATTTCTATATTATTAAACCAGCACAAATGTTAAAATACAAATACATACGACAATAGTACATATTATTATGGTCGCAAACTATGGAGTGATTTACCTCTGGAATACTGAAAACCATTGATGACAATTGCCTATTTGTACGTGCAGTTAGGATACTATATTCCCAGGTATTGAATGTTTGATAACTAACTTTGCTTTGATTGTTTTTAATTGTATATGTGTTTGTCCAATGGTAACATGCGGTGACATACACAAAACAGTGACTGATGTAAAGACAATAGGGCTTGTTTGTCTCAGTTTGTATAATTGTATGATTGCGGATTCTGAGTATATGTATTGTAACAGAAAATAACGTATAGATTGAGGTATATTTCATTCATGAGATCGTTGCGTCGGGAGGGTAGTAAATTGCATTTGTTTAGATTATATTCATCGTATCATATTATATTTGGTACAATTAGATTAAGTTGTAAAATCTGACTAACTTGGTTACACATGAAAATAATAACGATTGTGGTTATGCGTATTTTGTAAAGAATTTAAATGTACAAGGCCAATACAAAATATTTTGGGAAAAAAACCATGTTATATCATCAAATCAAATCCTAACTCTCCGCCCCCTCCCACCCTCCCGCATTCTACCACAAGAGGTATAGGCTTATATGGATTGACACATTGAAACAGTAATGGTAATTATAGTGTCGGGAGCTTGCCTCGTCATCAGTAGAAATTAACACTCATTTGGTACAATTGAGCTAAACTAGGGCAAGCACAGTTGAACGGTTTTTAGAGACATGGTAAATCAAGCGAAAAGCTATTTGCTATGCTACTGGTTTACGTACGTATATATATGTACGTATAGAGAAACAAATCTTGATTGAGAAATAACTTCAATGTTGGACTCATATGTGCTGTGTTACAGGGAAATGAGTTTTTAGATATCATTATTTGAAAAGTGAGATCAAGCTGATTCCAGTGATGATAAACATTAAGGACATCTTAGAATTATTTCTATATTTTATGTTGTTTTATTTGCTTCTCTCTTTCTCCTTATCCCCTGCCTCTCTCGCTTTCTCTCTCTCTTTCTCCCACCTCTCTCCCCTCTCTTTCTTCCTTTCCCCCGCCTCTCTCTGTGCCTTTCTCTCTCTTTCTCCCTCTCCCCCGCCTCCCTTTCTCTGCCTCTTTTTCTGCCTCTTTTTCTCCCTCTCTCCCGCCTCTCTCCCTCTCTCTTCCGCCTATCTCTCTGTCTTTCTCTCTTTCTTTCTCCCTCTCTTCCGCCTCCCTTTCTCTGCCTATCTCTCTGCCTCTCTCCCGTCCCCCTCTCTCTCCCTCCCTCCCTCTCTCCCTCCCTCCCTCTCTCCCTCTCTCCCTCCCTCTCTCCCTCCCTCTCTCTCCCTCTATTTTTCTCTCCCCCGCCTCCCTCTCTCCCTCCCTCTCTCCCTCCCTCTCTCCCTCCCTCTCTCCCTCCCTCTCTCCCTCTATCTTTCTCCCTCTCCCCCGCCTCCATCTCTCTCCCTCTCTCTTTCTCTTCCTCTCTCTCTCCCGCTTCCCTCTCTCTCCTTCTCTCTCCACCTTTCTCTCCCTCTATCTTGCACCTTCTTCCCCGCCTCTCTCTCACTCCCTTTCTCCTTCTCCCCCAACTCTCTCTTTCTCCTTCTCCCCTGCCTCCTTCTCTCTCTGCCTCTATCTTTCTACTACTCCCCCGCCTTCACCCCTGTTCAGGGATCCCCACGTGGATTTTCTGTATAAGATAAACACTAAACACAAACTAATACTGATATGATTAGTGTCATCACTTTTGATCTATTATAGGTCAGTTGTTATGGCGTCATCCTGGACTCCAGATTTATACAAAACGTCGTTTGCAGAATATGATTCTTGAAGAATAATTCAAAATCATACCAGATATTTCGTGTGATACTGGACATTGGTATTTTTGCGCTCTAAAAATGTTAACTTTTATTAGAGTACACTTTTGATTGATACCATTTTAAAATGCTTAATTGAAAATTATAAGTGTGTCACAGAAAATTATAAGTATGGCACATAATTGTGTAGCCTATATCAAAAGTAATGTCTTCTTGTGGGGTTCTATTTCGACTACTGTCATCTCATTGACTCCTTTTCTGAAAGACCGAACGAACTTTATTAATAATCCAGGGTATTCACAGAGCCTTTAAGAATAAATCCTTTCGTGAAACATTACATTAAACATTGTAGGGATCCATGCCTGTAAAGAAGTCAATTTGTATCTTATTATATACGAAAAGTATTACATGCGTTGATAGTCAAACTTCATTGTTCAAAGTGATAATGTAGTAAACTTAGCGTTAGAGAGACATAACTGTAACTATGTCAAGGTAAGAAAGCAGGGCATGAGCCGGAAGAACTCTAATTTGAGAAATTCACAACCTTTATGTAAACTATGCACCTATTATGGCAAATAAAGAATTATCTTATCTTATCTGATTTGATGTTATAACATTGTCTGTAAAGACATATATATTACCATTTTATTGTAGAGAAGCGCCTGGTTTTGGCATGCTGGGTCTCATATGGTAACAAAATGGCGGGATATATAAAAGAGGAAATAAGTGTTATACATCAACGCAAACTTGAGTTATTAATCAATAAGGTAGTACCACCGGGCGTCACTAAAATTAATTAATATTCAAAAGGGAAAATGACCTAACATATTTACCTGCATATATATATATATATATATATATATATATATATATATATATATATATGATTACTACTAAAGGATTGATGACCGACGACACTGAGGGGCTTTTGATGCACTGTTTGGTGTGTAATACCAGCTGACTGATTATGCACAAATCGTGCACCAGCAGTCCCGAAATGGAGGTTATTCATCCTTTTAGTCTCTGCCTATGGTTGTCGTAGCCAATGGACTGCACATGGCGATGACTAAAATCGGTTAGAGGAGATCTGTTGTCCTGATCTTCAATTGCAATATGAAGGTGGACGTTTAACAAAAGTAATTAAGAATAGAAAAAGCTGCTGTAGGGGTTGTACCAAACAGTATACAATTCACCCAGAGAAGGCCCAGCAAGGCCGAAAGCTAGTGATAAAATCATCAACAACAACTCTTTAATTCTCTCATAAATCATACCATCAATTCACAATCGGCCCCTAGACTGAAACCTAAACATATTAGATCAAAACAGGTTATTATTTGTAACAATTCCCTTATTCTTAATCCAAGAACCCAGAGAGGGTTAATTAACCACATGATTCAGGGGGAGTGGGCACAACACTGACTACAAATAGACTAGAGATGCATGTACGGCATTAACGTTTTCACTCGCATGGATTTATGTGATATGATGGGACTTGTAAGTCTCCATCTTTCCCATTATGCATTTATATATCACATATCATTTATACGAGGCAGGATATCGTCGATAATATTTTGCATATTTCTTATAAAAGTGTGGCTAAATATTTGTCCACCAGATTCACGGAGACTCACTGCATGTAAATCCAAAAGGAACTACGTTAAGTGTTTCTGCTTAGTGCTAATATTTATTTGATTTCATTTGTAGCCTTATTGTTCCTGTACAATATCGATACGAAATCATACTACTACAATAATTATTGTAGCTTATCTACATTTTAAAGTTCGTGATTTTTTACCTATATTAAAATGAGGTGCGGAATGTCTCAAAGGTGCAACAATAAACGAAAATACAGTGGACTGGAAAACAATATTTATGTAGAGTTTTTTTTTTTTGTAACATAATATTTATTCAGTAGGTATTTACATAAGCAACCAAAACCATCTCGTTCCGAAGAACGTTGTTCCTCGGGTCCTGAAGATGTATCTATAGAACCCGGACCGAGAAATGGGTGGAGTTTATACAAAGTATTTCTTTACCTTTGATTTCGGTCTTTCAATCATTCGTTAATTAGTTGTTATTATCAATTGATTTCTTATCATGCAGTTAGCGACCTATACAGTATCTATAAAAGTGTGATGAGATATAATGAGATGAGATGGGAATGTTGATGATAGAATTATCTCGCTTATATTTTAGTCTTGTCTATTAATTGGTGGGTGAGCGAGTGGTAACTTCACATGTCTAATACTTATAGGTCCCAGGATCCAATACCATTCATTTAATCCTATCGTTAACAACATTTGCATTTCTTCTCTAGGTAGTATTCAAGTACATATCACTTATCAAATAGAATTAGGCAGCGTTTTGCAAGATGTGCCTCTTAAGAGCAGCACTAAATTCCTTAGCAATATTGAGTTTGCGGAGGGGCGGCGGCAAGGCGTTCCATTCTCTGGCACACTGGTAATACATAGACCTTTTATCCTTTTCGGTTTTAGGGATGAAGGTGTTTAGGGTTGGAGCCGTGTTTTGTCTAGTGCTTCTATTTACTTGAGTATTATCTCTATTATATGCTTTCGCATGGGCCATTTTTAAATTGTTATAAAGCATTCTATCATTAATTGTCATAGTATTCGTGAGTCTGTGTAGGTCGACTACCGGTGTCCTGATATTTGAATCAGTGGCACTCCTTAATATCCTATTTTGTAGTTTTTGAATTTTATTTTTATCTCCTTGTGACAGACAAGACAGTACAGATAAGCTGTAGTCGAATATGGAAATGATTTTCGATTTACTCAGCATTATTGCTGTTTTAGTGTCTAAATTGGGTCTAATTTTGTTGAAGGTAAATAACTTATGATTAACTTGCTTGATTAGAGAGTTTAGCTGTCCTGTCATAGTCACATGGTTATCCAGTTTTATGCCAAGGTATTCATAGGATGTTACCTGCTCCAATTCACTGTCACCAACCCTAATATTCACCCTCTTCCCCTGACATTTGTGTCTTGTGTTAAAGACTAAGAGTCTGGTCTTTTTTACATTCAGTGACAACTTGCTGCACTCACACCAATGGAGGAACGTTTTAAAATCTCTGTTTACAATATTTTCACACTCTATCAGGCTAGATGCACTATAATATAAGAGTTGCTCAAAGATATATATATATATATATATATATATATATCTTTGAGCAACTCTTATATTATATATATATATATATATATATATATATACATATATATATATATATATATATATATATATATATATATATACATATATATATATATATATATATATATATGAAAGGTGGGGGCGTGCTCTAGGAACACTAGGCAAGCAAATGCGCCGACTTTGGGAATTCTTTTTACCTAAGAATGGTAAAGACGAGAAATCATTACTAAATCAAGTCATTTCAAGTTGGAATAAATTGTAACCAAATTACGCATAATTGATGATGAGAAATAAAAATTGATTGAAACAGCTATCAAAAAGGTAAATCCTTATATAAAGTCTGTAGATGGTAGCTGTGTATATAAGCTCGTTTGCTGCTGTAGTGTTCCTTGTCTACCTGGTTGTATAATTCATATCAATAATATACTCTGATGATAGCGGAACTCCACTAAAGGTAAAAAAACGGCGCCAACAGGCAAAAACGGCTGCGACGAATTTTTTGCGACGAAATATCTAATCAAGTTAGATATTTTGCAATTGTTGGCAACAAATAAATGTGTTGTATGGAAAGCGGTATGCAACTACCGAAAAATCGGATGAAAAGTCGGATGATCGCCATAGACTTAGTATATCGACATTTAAAAAGGTCGGGTTGTACGTCGGCAAGATTTCCGACGCGTCAGCCGACTTTTTTAGTGGTCTGCCGATTTGTCGGGTTTCCACCACTGAGTTTTTAAAAACGTCGGCAAATATCCGAAAATGTCGGTTTCAATTGCCGACCTTGCTGTGCAAATTGATCGTAATTCAAATGTCAGCCGATTTATCGGCCGACTGGTCGGCGATAGGTCGGCCAATCAAACTGGCTGTATGAAATTTGGCCGACTTGTCGGGTGTATTATGCCGACTGGTTGGGGGTAGTATGCCGACTTGTCGGGGGTAGCATGCCGACTTGTCGGGGGTAGTATGCCGACCTGTCGGGGGTATTATGCCGAGTTGTCAGTAAGGAGTAGGCGTACCTCCTTCTGCACTGAGCCAACACCAACACCCCTAAAAATCCCTAAACAGAAAAATTGATTGTCACGTCCTTCCTTCTTGCCTCCTTCCTCATCTCTATTCAAATACATTGTGAATATTTTATGCTTATGATGGGGGAGCAACATGCTCCCAAAAACAAAGCATTGTTAAGCTTGTAACAATTACCCCACACTATATTTTTTATATCTACTGCAAGCTACGCAACAAAACAAAACAGAAAGTGAAAGAAAACACTGTATAAAATTGTATTATGTGCTTTGTATTGTTGTTTTTCTATCGTACACTGTATAACAACTTAGGAATTATATGATACGCATATGTTATCTTATCCTAGAATCTCATTGTAGAAGAAACTTCTTCTCATGTTAACTCATTGGGGAAGCGGTCTAAATACTCTCTAAAAAATGTCATATAATTAACAGGGCCATTAATCATAGCAGTATGATTATACTTTACTACTTGGCGCCTTGGGCCATGCATGTACACCGGCGTGCATTACTGCGTCCGAATGCTCACTGCTGCTACCTGTTGGCTGGAGAGGTGACTGTAACGTGTGCAGCTATTTGTCCGGGTAGTGCGTCCTACTGCGCAATGCTGACACCTAGTGCAATGAAATTGAAACCGGCCGTCTTAGTGTGGTTTATTTGTGAGTTCATTTGAACTACCGCGATGTATATTTCAATGACTGTTTATCAAACAAGTTAATTCTGCATTTCTTTCTGTACAACTTTTGATTTTCATTAGATTGCGGTTACATATCACAGCGCTTCATCTCTGAATGTCCAGTCTATCCAACTTGACATTAGCACTCCGACTTCAATGATAATAATAATAATAATAATTTATCTCTACATTATAAACTAATACTTTTACATCTTTGAACACTTGTAACAATAGCTCAATTTATTTATTGATTATAATCATTTAATACGCTTACTGTTATGATCCTTGTGTTGTGACCATGCTTTTGACCACTTCACCGTTCCACTTAGACATTGTCAACTCTGAACTATTGACTTGAACTTGAAGCCTAAACCGCCACTCTCCACATATACTAATTAATCCAGGTTCGCTACGAATCAATGTCTTAAATTCCTCAATGTTTTCCATCATTTTACGTGCTTCCACATTGTTTGGTATAACCCTTGTGTTCCTTATTTATTCTAATTCATATCATCATCGCTAAACATTACAAAATTGCTCTATTTGACAGCGCCCCCTAGCGACAAAAGAGGGAGTATATCCCACGATTTCCCTGCTGTACACAAGCTTATCTCATCAATATAACTTTTAATCATTATTTCTTTTAAATATGCTTTATATTTACTGAATAAAATATGTGTTACTTGTATTTACATTCCTGGATATGCATTGCGCACCATAATTAATGAATAACATTAATTGGGGACTTCGGTAAATAAAGTTAAATTGACAAACCAGTCCCCATACCCCCTGCTCCCAAATCCCCATTCTTCCTACCCTCATCATTGTTGTGGAATTACAAAATGACCTTACTAATATTGTATTGGAATTGTCGATTTCGTTAAATATAAAGAACTGTCAAACAGTCACTATATGTTCAAAGGCAAAAACAAGTAATATGGCACAATATATTATTTTATTGATAATCACCCAATCGAATGTGTACAATATTATAAATATCTTGGTATAGAGTTGGACAGACAACTAAACTTCAAGACATTTGTGGAATGGAAAAACAACGTTGTAAGCGCCAAGCTTTAGGCCATCTGTAAGCTGTTTGGAGTGTGTCAAAAGGACACCTACTGTATAAAACTACCTTACTCCCCCATATCGATTATGGAGATGTGTTTTACAATGTAGCTTCCCAGAAACAACTACAAAAATTACCAATCTTTACCAAACGCCTCATTAAAAATCATGGGAAATTTTATCACTTTCCACGGTTGGGGGCCAAATGTTGTCAAATTGGTGGAATTGGCCATATATATAATTGATCTTTAGAAATCTTAGTAGTTTATTTCTTGGGCCACACAGTATATAAAGCTTTCATTGACTGGGTCCGTCGGTCCATGGGTTATGTCATGCACGGGGTATATCACAAGCTGAGGGTGAGGTCTCCATAATAATTCCCAAAATAATCTGGTATTACAGGTGCCTCGATTGCGAATTGTGGGAATCTGAAATATACAGCATAAACAATATGTCAGTACCATATAGTGTAGTGGCAGGGCCGTTCTAGATATAGAGATATATAGTACACACATAGGATATGTTATGGTATGTGCCGTGTAAAATGCTGAAAAGTTGTTTCCTTTGGAAAAGCAGGGTATAAACAGTACATATAAGTGTATAAATACGTGGATTATAACTTTATAAAAAAATTTAGAATTTATTTTTACTGCTAAAGGCAGTGTTCCAGAAAAGCCGACATAAAACGGCTGTGGCCGACGTAGGGTCCTTTGACGTCGGCCACTTTGGCCTATGTGAACCTGACCCCCACCTTAATTCCGCCCACTAATTAATGCCCTTCACAGCTAAGGTCATCTATGTCCCTTGCATCATGTTGGGATGTCTGAGTTGGTATTTAGTACTCAAACTAGTGTCGGCCAGATAAGATCTTAAATATTTTATATGATTTACATATGTTTCATTAAATTGAACCGATTCCCCCACCCCTCCTTATTAATTAAGAATATGGATAAGGAACGGAACATAATCTTATCATACTTCTTTATAAAAGAACATTTGAATTAGAAATAAATAAAAGAAAACCTACACAAAATTCTTCACAATATGTCCACTATTTTCGAAACAAATGCAAGGACTGTAGATATACAGGTGAGTGTGACAGCTATATAGTAGAACTCCCTTCTTAGAGCCAGACTAACTGACTTCAGTTCTGATCTTAAATACAGAACAGGCAAATTCGCTATATTATTTTAACACTAAAGATTGAAGGAAGTTGATAGGTTCTAGTCAAATAAAGAATCTTGGTGATAATTTATTTTTAACAATCTCTCTTTTTTGATGAAATACAGTAATGGTATATATACTAAAATTATTCAGGTTTGTTGAGGAAAGATGAGAGGGTTAGATGTAAAAATATGTGTTCACTATGAGGCGCCAAGTGTCAAGTTAACAATTTTGTTAGCTAATCACCATTTTCGTTAACAAAATGGTCATTTAAGAACAAAATTGTAGTTTTGTTCATTTACAAATTCATTTCGTCAACGGAATAGTTAATTTGTCCATTCATCTTTAATTTCGTGTACGAAATGAAGTATGTGCAGTCCCAATTTCAATTTCGTCTACGAAATGGATTTTGTGCAGTCCCAAATTCAATTTCGTGTACGAAATGAATTTTGTGCAGTCACAAAATCAATTTCGTCTACGAAATGAATTTTGTGTAGTTACAAAATCAATTTCGTCTACGAAATGGATTTTGTGCAGTTACAAAATCAATTTCGTCTACGAAATGAATTTTGTGTAGTCACAAAATCAATTTCGTCTACGAAATGAATTTTGTGTAGTCACAAAATCAATTTCGTCTACGAAATGAATTTTGTGTAGTCACAAAATCAATTTCGTAGACGAAATGAATTTTGTGTAGTCACAAAATCAATTTCGTTGACGAAATGAATTTTGTGCCTTCACAAATTCGATTTTGTCTACAAAATGAATTATGTGCAGTCCCAAAGTCAATTTTGTCTACGAAATGATTTTTGGGCACTCCCAAAGTCGATTTGGTGTATGAAATGATTGTTGTGCTATCTCAAACCAATTTTGTGTACGAAATGAATTTTGACAAATTGATACAAGTACAAAATGAAATTGGCGAAACTGACGAAATTGGCGAAATTGGCGAAACTGACGAAACTGACTAAATTAGCGAAACCGACAAAATTGGCGAAACTGACGAAAATGACTGGCACTGCACCAAACCCAATGGAGAAACTGACGAAATTGGCGAAACTGACGAAATTGGCAAAACCGACGAAATTGGCCGAACCGGCGAAATTGGCGAAACTGACGAAATTGGCCAAACGGACGAAATTGACAAAATTGGCAAAACTGACGAAAATGACTGAATTGGTGAAACCGACGAAATTGGCGAAACTGACGAAATTGGCCAAACCGGCGAAATTGGCAAAACGGACGAAATTGGCGAAAGGGACGAAATTGGCCAAACCGACAAAATTGGCCAAACTGATGAAATTGGCCAAACCGGCGAAATTGGCAAAACGGACGAAATTGGCGAAACACGACATTGGCGAAACGGACGAAATTGGCGAAACGGACGAAATTGGCCAAACGGACGAAATTGGCCAAACCGGCGAAATTGGCAAAACGGACGAAATTGGCGAAACACAAAATTGGCGAAACGGACGAAATTGGCAAAATTGGCGAAACAGACAAAACTGACTGAATTGGCGAAACTGACGAATTTGGCAAAACTGACGAAATTGGCAAAACTGACGAAAATGACTGGCACTGCACCAAACCCATTGGCGAAATTGGCGAAACTGACTAAATTGGCGAAACTGGCAAAATTGGCGAAACTGGCGAAACCGACAAAATTGGCGAAACCGACAAAATTGGCGAAACCAGATAAATTAGCGAAACTGACGAAATTGGTGAACCTGGCGAAACACAAAATTGGCAAAACCGGATAAATTGGCGAAACCGACGAAATTGGCAAAACTGACGAAAATGACTGGCACTGCATTCCAAACCCATTGGCGAAATTGGCGAAACTGACTAAATTGGCGAAACTGACTAAATTGGCAAAATTGGCGAAACTGGCAAAATTGGCGAAACCGGATAAATTAGCGAAACTGACGAAATTGGCGAATCTGACGAAACACAAAATTGGCGAAACCTGATAAATTGGCGAAACCTGATTAATTGGCGAAACACGAAATTGGCGAAACCTGATTAATTGGCGAAACCGACGAAATTGGCGAAACCGACGAAATTGGCGAAACCGACGAAATTGGCGAAACCGACGAAATTGGCGAAACCGACGAAATTGGCGAAACCGACGAAATTGGCGAAACCGACAAAACTGGCGAAACTGACTAAATTGGCGAAACTGACTAAATTGGTGAAACTGACTAAATTGGCGAAACTGGCTAAATTGACGAAATTGACGAAATTGACTTTGGCACTGCACAAAACCCATTGGCAAAATTGACGAATGAACTGCACAAAATTCGTTTCGTAGGCAGAATTGACTTTGGCACTGCCAAAAATCCATTTTGTAGACGAAATTGACTTTGGCAACTCCATCCATCCAAAATAGATTTTGAGACATCACAAAATCCATTTCGTAGACGAAATTGACTTTGGCACTGCACAAAATCCATATCGTAGACGAAATTGACATTGGCACTGCACAAAATCCATTTCGTAGACAAAATTGACTGTGGCTTTGCACAATTTTCATTTCGTAGACGAAATTGACTTTGAGACATCACAAAATTTATTTCGTAGACGAAATTGACTTTGGCACTCCACAAAATCCATTTCGTAGACGAAATTGACTTTGGCACTGCACAAAATCCATTTCGTTGACAAAATTGACTGTGGCTTTGCACAATTTTCATTTCGTAGACGAAATCTACTTTGCAACTGCACAAAATCCATTTCGTAGACGAAATCTACTTTGCAACTGCACAAAATCCATTTCGTAGACGAAATCTACTTTGCAACTGCACAAAATTCATTTCGTTCACAAAATTCATTGCTGAATGAACAAAATAGTTATTTCATTTACAAAATTCATTTGTAAATAAACAAAATTACAATTTCGTTATTAAATGCCCATTTTGTTAACGAAAAAGGTTAGTAATCAACGAAATTGTGAGGTTGACACTTGGCGCCCCATAGTTCTCTGCCCAGACGATAATTTGTGTAGACATATTGAATAAATACCTGATATAGGAAATAATTAAAACATGTTTACGCTACCAGTAGCTAAATTAATTAATCAACCAATCTACATCAATCCTAATTGAATAATCATTGTACTAATTTACTCCAAAGTACTCCCCGACGTCAAGACAAAGAACACTTTTTATGGCCATAAAAAAAAACAACCCCAATTTTGGGTGGGGTACCATCGTCGTGAAGTTAGTAGACTCTGCTAATTAAACTAATTGCTTAGAATAAAACATTAAGTCTACGCCTGTAGAAATGTACCCCCGAGGGAGTGGGTGACGGAGAGAGGGGGGAGGGGAAGGAGGGAGGGGAGGGAGGCCGAGAGAGAGGAGAAATATGTCACCTTCCTATTAAAACAGCTGGGTCAGCAGGGTCAGCAGTGGAGGGGCTTACTTATCATGTTATCATGAACCCTCTCGCCCAACCCCAGAGGCAGTGAGGCATATCATGTGACCATGGAGGTTATATATATCTAATGTCTTTCCAATTCACAGACACTAATCGTTAGGTCAAAAGATTAGGTCATATTCAGAGGTCAAAGGTCACATTTTGAGGCCCAATTTTCGAGAATCGTTTTAATTAGCCCTGTATTGGTACCTGCAGCAATATCAAGCAATAGGTAGCAAACATTATATCAACAAATATAGTTAGAAGATGTTCTATTTTTAGACATCTCAACTAGTACAGCCTATAAGTCCAGAGCTGGGCCTATAAGTCGGGGCCTACACGTCCAACGCACGGGGCCTACACGTCTGGGCCTACAAGTCAAAATGAAAAGTTCTACCATGAAAAATGTGATTTGGCTAAAGTATTATTGATGTAGACCCACCATGAACAAAGATCCTATAGTGAATCGTTTAAAATTCACACGTCGTCTACCATTTAAAAATCGCCATTTTGACAAGTTTCTCTAGGCCTATACTAACCCTATGGGTGTCATCCACGTCATAGTCGGCACCGATATTTTTCTTAGTAATGACCAAAAAGTTTGCAAAAACATTTGATATGATAGATTTCAACGTGTGGACAAAATATCCACTGTGAAACAAGCAAGTTCTCTTTTCTTTTTGTCATTATTCGATGTACAACTCGTTGCAATGATTTGCAGAATTTGACAGTGGTCCGCCATCTTGAACAAACAACGGCGACGGCGTAACCTACAACTCTATATTAGAACAAAATGGGGCGCAATATACCTAAAACTGACAATTTTGAATCGGTAGAAGGCTAAATTCCCTTTAAAACATAACCTAGAGTGATATTACTGCCTTCGAAAATGTTTATTTCCAGCGGAAAACGGCAGTTTCATCGAAGAAACTGAAGGGTCCGATGTTCAGACAATGTACAAATCGCCTTCACCAATATTCTCAAATAACTCGAATTTAAGACAAAAATAAGCTTCAAAATACAGTTTAACTTAACAGAATCCATGTGATACCAAGTATACTCATATATACCCGATATTCTTCATTTTCCAGCCTAATTTAGGATAATTTACTAAATGTGTAGAGCTGCTAATTGTACATTTTCTAAGCGTGCATATTGACCATTGTTTAGAGCTAGTTCGTATCACGCAGTTTGGAACAAGATTCATTTGGGGCACACGTCGTCCACATGGCCGGATTTAGCCTAAAAGTTCAGTGTAATAGGGAAAGTTGGAAACTTCAGGTGGAACTAAGCGAACGAGTTTCCTATGTCTTTTTTGTACTTCTCACGCTTGTTGTCATCATTATGGGACTGGCGTACCTACGTGAGTATAGATAGAAACATTTGAAACATAATTTATATTTATATTTGACCATTTCTGTCGTCGTTGTCGATCAGCTTATTTGCACCAGGGACCCCACCCAGAAAAAAACATTGCAGCCAAAAACATTGCAGAAATAGGTTTGCGAGAGAAACCCTGCCCGGAAAAAATCATCATTTTCATTGGCCGACGTCTGCTCCTTTCACGTCGGCCAAAGTGGCCGACGTCGTCGTCACCTTCAATGTAGGCTAACATTTGATTTGATGCGAAAAGAATTCATATTCTAATTACCTATAGATACATAAGCCCTCTGATGAAGCCACTGCCTGAAAGTGATCTTTGGTTAAAGTAAAATATCTTCCCCTTGCCTAGAAGCAGTTCATCCAAATTTCTGCGCATAATTAAACTGTATTATGGGAATCAAACTGGGAAAATTATGTTGATATCCAGATAATATTTAACCCCCCCAAATACTTAAAATGCACCAGAGAGTGAGTTTCAGATTTCTAGAAAATGATATAAAAATGTCCCCAGAAAGCACCATTTCATTGCTTGTTTTTAAAAAGTGTTTATTACTCCCGCCTGTGGCACTCGTCGGCCACTCAGCAAAATACTCTTTGCCCCCCCCCCCCCAATAATTTTGTCCTTCCTACACCCCTGCACTAGCTAGTTATATAGGTAAAAAATGGCCTGCGTCAGTGACAAATGGCCGGCGTGGGGCTTGTCCAAGTTGGCCACATTGGCCGGCGTCAATAAAAAGTTTTCGGGAACATTGCCATTTCTATGACCAGAAACAGTCCATATACTAAAGTTTCAGAAACAGAAATCTTTACTTATGTTTGCCCTTAAATTTTAACAGGTGACAGATAGTTTGAAAAAGTGCAGATATACTATCATAGTCATTTGGCACTCCTCTTTCAGGAAATTATACTAGTGTAGTTAGACACAGCAGTGGGTGGAAGACCATGGTTTTTTCTTCATTGAATTGCTGCCCGTGAGCCCATAATCTTTCTCATGCTAATGAATCTCTTTGTTTATTATAGCCAGTGTACTTTGTACCAGTCTACCAATAATTACAATTGTCATTTCAAGGATGTTTGATGTTTGCTGTATAAAAATTCTAAATAAAAAAAAAAAAAAAATGTATATGTTTCTGACTAATCTTACAGCAATAATCAGCTCAAAAGTAATTAAAATTGGCTTCAGACTTCATCAATTTGCTGCTAATTTTTCTAAATTTCCTGGGGGAGGCAGGGGGACACCCTCTCTTGCACTCTCCAACTTTTTAAATTCGCCATACTGACAGCAATTGTACATTTCTGGGCGACCCTACCTATATATACATGAAGTGGAAAATGTATAAAATGTTAACTCCGAAATCTTTAAGGAAATTATGATGATAATACACCAAAAGTCATCATTCTTTATGTAAAATTCAAAATTTTTCTGGGGGTGGCCCCCCATACCCCCTCCAGCAGGAGGGGGCTCCCCTCACACACCCTCCCCCTGCGCTGTGCATAGCACAGCGCTGTGAGGCCCAGAGGGCCTCACTACAGAAATGGCCCCCCCTACTACCATGGAATTCCCCCCTACTCCATTAACAAAACCCTGCATACTGTGCGACGGATTTTCACGTAACATATATGTAAAAAAAAAACGAAAGTCGGCAAACAACTGAAGACCTGCCTGGCGTAAATGTCCAACTCGTCATACCACTTTGGAACAGATGTTGCAATGCAGGATATAATTGGAATTGAACTAAAGTGAATTACCGAGCAAGGTTCAGGTGGTGTCGGACACGCAGACGTTTGGCTAGTTGCCTCGCGGACATGTGTCGAAAGTCCTCATCAGCAGCCTCAATCTGTAACAACATAAGTGCATTAAATAGTACAATTGATACTATAAGTTGCAGCTCTATTGCATGTATTGCACAACGTATCAGTTCACAAGTGCTACAGTTCATTGTGAAGCTCACTCGTGCCAGAAATATGGGTTATTTGCTAGAAACGAAATTGTCAATGATTTGTTGTATTTTGTATTCTCCCAGACCGTGGGTAGCTGTCAATTTTTTTAGCTGCCAAAGGTATCAATGGTAGTTAACTATAGGTATTAATGGTTAGCTTAATTTCATAATAATAATGACCGATTTTTACCTGATAAGCTGCCAAGAGTTGGGCATCAGTTGACACCAGTCGGCCTTTGTGACACAAGCCAAGCCGCGGCAAGACGTTGTTACGCAGATGGTGGTAGCTGAATGATGTAATAGTGGAATGAGGGAATGCAAAGTAGCAAGGATTAGAAGTGTAGTACCAATGATGATATCTAGATGGCTGTATTAGATGAATATTTAAAAGTGTTATATTAGATTGTTGTATGGAGTATGTAATTTAGAGTGACAGTAGGCCGGCAATGGGCCTACTTACCAATATATGAAAGTATCAATTAGATGTTATCGTGGACTAACCTCATGTCAAAGTTTAACTGATCCACTAGTTGTTGGTGTATATCAATGCAGTTGAGGCCATCACGATGGTAATGTCGAATGAATTGTTCCACTTCTGAAAAAATTGAAATGGTGAATATTGGTGAAGACATGGCCGTAGAGAAGGTGTGGTATTATTTGTTCAGGTATTATATTATATTGTTCAGGTATTATAGTATAACTATATACTGATTGGACATATATAGGTAGACTGATACCCCTGGCAAAAGAAGTTTACTTCTCTCGAAGAGAGGCGGTCATTACCTTTCTGATATATATATATGTTGTTGGGGGTGGTGGGGATTAGAGGGAGGCCCCCGTGGGTGGTGGGGGGATTCATGGTTTCAAACGTGACCCAGCATGAAGGCACATAGATGTTTATATTTAATGGTGTGTATTGACCGACCCACCAGCAATAGGACATTATATATAGAGTCGACAGACTACTACCAATGGAGGAACGAAGTGTACATCAGAACGTGACAGTGGGCGATATTAGCAGGATGCGATCGTGAAGTGCTGATGCTGGTGTTGTTAGACCAAGTGAGATCAATTAAGACCAATGTGTACATTGCGTATGACATTAAGTAAGTAATTAAGTAACATTTGAGACACATTGACAGACAGCCGGACTATTATAATTCAATGGCAAAGGTCTTACAAACCTGGTGTTATTCGGCGTGGTGGCATAGCTATAAAATAAATATAGGACCGCACATAATCACCAGATGGCAGCAGCTGACAGTGGTACTGGAAGCGCTGACTGTTCAATGCACTGTAACGCAATGCCAGTAATGGCATTCATAGATAATTGTTCGTACGGACATCACGTGGCTGTAAACCAAAAGTTACAATGCAAACCAAAACAGGTGGCGAGATAATTTCGAATTACGTGCATAGCGTAGCGAATGGCTTAAGCGCCTGGTAATAATATAGATATGAATGCCTAATAGTATGAGCAATTAAACTTCTAAAGAAAAGTCAGTATGGGCCATTCTCACAAAAGTCTTGCATTTCATGGTTTGCAATTGAAAAAAATGGAATTAAGATGAGAGGTTGGGGGGTTATATTTCCTAAAAATATATATTCTCCTCTATACAGTCCTACAAAAATTGGCACTCGGCCTCAATTATTAAGGAATCTAGAGCCTAAAACGTGAGGAAAGGTCGTTTTTGCAATTTTTGCATAGGAATAGCAGTGCATAGAATATGTGATAATCGTCACAATTAGATTAGATTAGTGCTCCAGTCTTGCAAGATGTTCTCCGATTTAGATCATTCAAAATTGTACACGATGCTGACAATTTTTTTTGTGTACACGATCACCTCATAGTATAAAGAACTTTTCCTGTGTCAGAAACGCACATTATTACCGAGAATTCCGTCGCGTATCGTGACCGTCGCGTATTGTGATATTTTCACATGTTACTTCATATTCCAGGCAAAATAATTGAAGCAGAATTATTTTTTATACCTATTTTATTAAGGCGAGGATAGGAGTCAATATTCTCAAAATTGAAATAATTCCATATTTTATAATAACCCCTGTAGGGCCGTCGCGTATCGTGACATCCTTAAAAAATTGGTACTTGTGTCCCTTCTTCAAGTCCCTACCAGGCCTATGATAATACAAGGAGGATCATTTTGTATGATTATAAGAATACATTGATGTGAGAGTAATTAATTCCCATATTATTAAATACTGAGCAAAGATCATCTAAAGGCCACCATCGCGTAGCGTGACATCAAATCGGCGGACAATATATTTAGCTTAATCCAGTGGGAATTTAAATATCAAGAAAAAAAAATGTTCCATTTTTTTCAACGGTTAAGAATGTACTCTATTGATTTATGACGGTTTTTCAATACTTTTATTCTTTTAATATATTTTTGCAGCTGTAAATATTAAATACCTTCCTACGGACATACTATTTATAGGGGGCAGGTGGCGGGGGTGTCCATACTCACCCCCAAATGACCTTGATGTGACCTTCAACTTTATATTAAAAAAATGCTCAGGAACCGTAGAATTAATATTTAATCACAGACAAGCAATCACTATATTTTTCTTAGCTTCAGAGACTCATAAAGAGCAAAGACACCATTTGCAAAACTTTTCTGAGACTGGCCCGTATATATATGTCAATATGATAAATCAGTGAAGGTTAATTACAAATAATGTGCACGAATGAATATATAATAAAGTTGCCGTTCAATTGTCAATTGGCAGTTAGTGCAAGAGGCAACTTCTCGCCAGTGGACGGCACTACACTGCCACTACACTGCTGTGTGTTTTGTGTTTCGACCGTCTCCCGCCAGATGGTGTGGTAGTAATATTTAACGCTTAGTAAGTACGCTTCCAGGCGTGTCAAATGACTCTTCTAATTATATTCCTTTATAGTGTTCATTATTGGTGAAGTCAGAGACGTTTGGACGACGTTACAGTCAATGGGGGTTAAGTGAGACATGTTTTGGTTACGCTGGACATATTTTTTTGGGGTTGGGGTGGGGGTGGGGGTTTAAAAGGTTTGATTCAAATTTCATCCGAAGCTCTTACATTTCTAATGTTAGAATCTCTGCTTCCTTTTGTATTTTATTTTTTTTTGTTGCTTTTCATAAGTTCTTACCACTCACTGTATAACACCAAATAACATTTGACACCAAATAACATTTGTACGTAAATCAAGCTGGAATTATATAGAAATATAGGTAAAAACATTCAGTTTGATATATATAATTAGAAAAAATTATCAACCGATGCACATTAAAATTAAGAATGTATGCCAATTACCTTACGCCGCCAACCTTATGAAATTTCATTACCTCAGTTTACTTGAACATATGAAGGCCTAAATGTCCAACCCTATACTTGTAACACACACATGATAATGTTCCTGAACAATTGTACATGAATTGAATGATTAATTTATTGCTGGGACCCCGATGAGTTGATTAGTCGGCATTAGTCTGCCGATTAGTCTGCATTAGTCGGCACTATTCAGCCGACCAGTCGGCTGATTACTCGGCAAATTTTACAGCTGGGTATGTCAGGAAACGATGAGTCACCGACAAATCGGCCGATAAAGTGGCAAATAATTCCGGTAAACAATTTAACAGGTGACATTGTCGGAAAAAAATTGCGACCATCGGAAAAATAGCGACAACGTCGGCTTTACACGCATACAAGCCACCGATATGTTGGCGTTTTCTCCGACTTTTCATCCGATTTGTCAGTAGTTGCATACCGCTTTCCATAGTGTTGCCAACAACCTATTTTACCCCCTCATCCACTAGAATTTTTAGTCATGTCGAATTTTCCGAATTTATAGAAATGTCGGCAACGAATTTTGCCTGTTGGCGCCGTTTTTTACCTATAGTGGAGTTCCGCTATGATGAAGCCACACCCCCTCGACGAAACGCGTAAGAGTCGCCAATTTGTCGGCGCCGTTTTTTCTCTCTAGTGGAGTCGCCCTATAATAGCGGAACTCCACTATAGGTAAAAAACGGCGCCAACAGGCAAAAACGGCTGCGACGAATTTTTTGCGACGAAATATCTAATCAAGTTAGATATTTTGCAATTGTTGGCAACAAATAAATGTGTTGCCAACAACCTATTTTACCCCCTCATCCACTAGAATTGTTAGTCATGTCGAATTTTCCGAATTTTCCGAAATGTCGGCGACGAATTGTGCCTGTTGGCGCCGTCTTTTACCTATAGTGGAGTTCCGCTATAATAGCGGAACTCCACTAGAGGAAAAACGGCGGCGACACATTTTGTTGTTGCCCGCTAACATCCGTTCATTTCATGTTTGCAATGAAAACGCAAATGGAGGAATGTCAGATGTGTTGCCACATTCTCTGGAAACTGTTGTTTCTGTATGGATATACCTATCTGACGATTATTGTATTACTGATCTGTACTATACTGTATATATCTAGACTCAAACAGCCTATGATAACGAAAAGCCTGCCACCCTGTACATAACAGGCTGTAAACTTGCTCCCGAATTGTTCGCACGTTTATAAAAAGTATAGTGATGTAATTATCACTGGCAGTCATTATCAATATACATTGAGCGTCTAATAAGTCATCTTAACTACTCGCTACGACAAATAGAATGTGCCCTAAATAGTCTAGTCTCAGACACCATTACTATTTTCTCACCAATCTCACAACCTTATTATCTCATCCGGGGTGATAAAGATATTATATGATAAGAACTGTATATTATAATAGAAATCTCTCCAAGGGAACTTATTGTATAATATAAGCTAGTAAGATTATAATGCCCTATCGCAAGAAAGCAATTTTCGATATATAGACAACAGTGCCCTGACGAAAACCATTGTAAAATTAGATGAGTTCTGGAATAAAAACAATTTGAACAAAAATATATCAACATGGATAGTAAGCTCAACCGCCCCACCCTTATTCGTGCTTAGTAATAGGTTATTATACGGACGATGCGACTACACCTCTTTCCCTTGTTCAAGCTACCATGCAACTGGAGAACGTCACATTCTCCAGACGTGGGTTACTAAGACCTCTACAGTACCCTTGGTGATGTCCTAACGACATCAACAAGGGGTGCTCTTGTCCCCTGGATATATCTCCAGGTGGTTTTAAATTCATTAAATATTGAAAATTAATGGAAAATAACAAGGTATTTTGCCTTAATTTACGCTGGCCCCCTATAAGGGGTGTCAGTTCGGATTAAAGAGTCCAAAAGCCTTTCTCCCCAGTGATTTATTCTCTGGTTTGGCACTACATGGTTTCGCTAATAATAGCTCATCAGGCCATTGACCCTGAATCAACATGCAGGGTCAATGGGGGGGGGGGGGTTCAATCTTAGGTGAAAATAACACCATATACTTTATTGTATGCAAATAAAGGAGGAAACCCAAAATAAAAAAAAAATTGAGCAGTAATTTCATTTATGTCGGGGAGATCAAATCAAACTGGCGATGTCATATACACTCTAAGAAAAAAGGGTTCTTTTGGGTTCTTGATAGAACCTCATGGTTCTACCAAGAACCCTAGGGTTCTTCGACACCTAAAAGGGTTCTTTGGGACCATCGGAGGTTCCATCTAGAACCATAGGGGTTCTTCAGCGATTTAAGGGTTCTTCATGCACTTGAAGGGTTCTTTAACTCAAAGCGGTTCTACAAAGAACCTCCTTTTCTCCTTATTCATTGGGATCCATGTAAAAACAGACGAATATTTTTTTTTATTTTTTTTTTTCAAAAAATGTTTCAGCTGCATACATCGGTGCATCATAAAAGCATATATAAACAAAAGGCCTATAGCTCTGTGATAACAGACACAAAATACACACAATATTTCTTATCAATCATATGTGGACGCTGAGTAGAACATATATGATATATCACTTATTTCGCTGAAACACCATTTAATGATGTTCAGTACATTATGTGGGGTTTCAATGTCCTTTATGCTAGTTTGCAATGTTAAAAAATGGCTTGTGTCTGTGACATATGGCCTGCGTGTAACTGGTTTACACAGGCCTACGTCTATGAAAACGTTTCGGGAACACTGTTAAAATTTTAAGTTAAATGGTCCCGATTTTTAGAGCTAAGTTTGACTCCCGTTTTCAGTATTTTGAAAAAAAACCTTCGTTTTCATGCATTTTAAGGGTAGACAATTGCATTATGTTTATTGCATTTTGGTACCCGAGAAATACGGACCAATGCAGCCACGTACAGTGGTACTCGCCCACCACACTTTTTGCGAGTGGGCGAGAGCCAATTCAATTTATTCATGATGCAGAGCGCGGCCGACGTTCGAACATAAATAGTTACAACTAGAACAAGTAGAAGACTTTCATTCTGGATACCAACCGATTCAGCAAGATATAACGATTCCAAAAACATTTATTGCATGAAAATCGAAGCATAACTCACTGCCCTGTGAGCATTTTCAGATGAACGGGTGGGCTACTTGCAATGGGTTAGCTTACACAGTGGGAGCGTTCGCCTGTGCGCGACCTGAGCCGTGCGCGTTGGTCACCATGACGATCACGGAAATGGTCAAACTTGGCGTGAGGCGAGGGTGAAAGCAGGCCCGTGTTAACCCCACCTTGACCTACATACTGGGCTAACGAGCCAGGTAAGGCCAGTCACGCCTGAGCAGCCACTGATGTGTGATGGGAGAGAGTGGGTGAAGCTAGGTATAGGATCAGTCCTTGCAATCCCCGCCTAACGGACAACGGGGTAGGACGTTTATTTCAAATTGACTCAAGTCAACTAGCCTCAACTCAATTGATTCAAGTCAAGGTAAGTTATTTAGTTCTTGTTCATTTCTCTAACCCTCTAAATTGATATATGTTTTGGTTATATTAGCATTACCAAGCCCCGCTGTGGATTAGTCTGTGCGATCATGCAGTATTCACAGACACTGTTCAGTTAAAACGTTCATATTTCAGTTAATTCTTAAGCGATTTTAATAAAACTTATATCAATCACTAGCAAATTTATCACTCCATCTAATGATCGATGACCGATGATACACAAATCATGGGTGGATTACCGATTATATCATACATTAGTCTCAAATAATCTCTAAGATAATCAAAAATATTTGCTGGTGAAGCTGCATTTCTCTGGCTTTTTGTAGGGTTTGGAAATCAAACAGTATAAATTAACTTTTGTATTAATACATTATGTTTCATTTATTCCCAGGATACATGCAAGACTCAGAGAGATGGGTAGTAAGGATTCGGAATGGACATGTGGATTGAAACCAGATTTTTCTCTTCCTCTATTCAGACAAGGTCCCATCAAGTCATGGGAGGGAAGGAGAATAGGACTGCCAAAGTAGGGCGACCATGATTATGGCTATGGACTATTGATTACGATTTAAAGATGTGACCTAGGGACCACCAAAGGGATTTTATTTTTATTTACAGGATCTACATTACATCAATGCAGAAGGATGGAAGGATGTATCGACTGGAATACCCACTGAAGAATAAGGGAACATACTATCCACGCCATGAAATGGAATATGTTGAATAATTTGATGAAAAGTGATGTTACTTCAGCAATAAAAGAATAATAAAATCAACCCTGGACATTTTCAGATGGAGGGTTCTTCAAATCAAGGGTTCTATGAAGAACCCTACATATTTTAGCTTGAGGGTTCTTCAAATCAGGGTTCTATGTAGAACCCTACCAATTTTGGCCAGAGGGTTCTTCAAGGGTTCTTCAAATCGAGGGTTCTATGTAGAACCCTGCCTATTCCCGAAACGGGGGTTCTACTTAGAACCCTCAAAAAAGGGTTCTAAGTAGAACCCTTAGGGGTTCTGCCATGTCGACAAGCCGAAGAACCCTTAAGGGTTCTTGTTAGAACCCTTTCTTCTTAGAGTGTAGATATGAATCTCCTTTATAATGTTTTAAAAAATGATCTGGTGGGTGATACCCGCCTAGACCTTGCTATCGATTGTATGTAAAATTTGTGCAGGCTGTGAGAGTACCACGGGAGAAGTGACCGGGGCCTAGGTGGTGCAGTCAGTGGCTAGGTGGCGGAGTGGTCATTTGTATTTATTTACAACGCCATCTAGAGTAGATACCTAGCTATAAAAAAATTAAAAGTTATTAGGGTTCAATTGGAGGGATGTCTGGAAACATGTTTATGGGCCTTATTTAGCGGTTCGGGTTATAGGTTATATGCTCGTAAACATTCTATCCCTTGCAATCCGTCATTATATGCATTATATTGACCACAAATTGATGTATAACATGTACTTTTATTGCGCGTTGGATACTGTAATTCATGACAAATAATGATAATAACAGAAAGGAAAGAACGGGCATGTTCATCGACATGGCTGAACCATCTGACAGAAACTCCTCACTCAAAGTGAGCGAAAAACTCTCCAAATACAAAAAACTAGGGATTAAAATTGCACAAATATGGCGTATGAATACAAATTGGTCATTGTTCATTGGTGCGCTAGGACCGGTGAAGAAATACACCGACACAATCTCCGGTCACATCAACATCTCAGAAATCCAGAAGGTCCTGCCCCTCCTCGGGAAAGCACTCTACAAAGTAACATCTGCCCTTTAGCGCCTCAGGACCATGAGCTACCATGGTTCAGAACTGCATGAGGTAAAATTAATATTTTTTTAATTAATAGTAATAAACATAATTACACTATTTTCAATATGGCGCTCTTAAACATAGAAAATCACCGATAAAATAGAAAATGTTTAGATAGCACGTACATCAAAAAAGTAATAAAATACTCCATTATTAATCCTTTCCCCCCTAAATTGACCCTGTTGAACAGCAAAATTGATTTATTGTTTCTCGAGCTACGTTATGTCAGAGCTATTATATACAGAGCTATAACTGTTTGTATATAGGAGTGGATAACTGCTTTAATTTTTGCTATAGAAAGTTAGATGTCTGCTTTTATGATACATAAGGTGTGTTAAGAAGTATGTAGAATTATGTTTTTTATAAACTTTTATTATACACGCATTGCTAAAAACTATACTTTCAGATTTCAAGAAGAAACTAGCCTATCCAGACCTGCAAATCACATCTCGTTTGAACAGTACCATCCACCAACAAACAACTGTTTGAACCAACCACTCCTCTCCACGTCTCCCTGGGCCGCACACCGACAGCCACAGCCAACACACAACGGCACATACTCTAACTAAGCCCGTCAAGCGCCAACGAAGACCGCTCGGCATCCTCTCACTCAACCAAGAACTGGGTCACGAAAAGTATGATGGCTGCCGTGGTTGGTGCAATATACATCCAACCGCTTCACCTCCAATGACCGCCCCAAACTGGCCTCCGTGATGACTCCAGATCCCGTCAGTTTGGAGTAACCTGCACCTTGACCACTGCACCAGCCACGGCAACATCGCACCACAACACCGCAACATCACCGCAACAACAGGGCAACCTCGGACACTCGGACACTAACGTCTGAAGGTGGGTGGGCCCTAACGTCTGAAAATAAGCGAAAGTGAGTCCTAGCATCGTTGGGCCCTAGCATCGTTGGGCCCTAACGTCTGTAGTTCCACTCATCTGACTCATCAAGGCACTAACATCAGCCTGCCTGGGAAGCATCCTGCCTACCAGCCAGCGCCCTGTGGGAATGGACATTAGCCATCCTTCACCTCGCACACAACCACCGTCTGCCTCTTCCCCACTCACAACCACACCACCACCATTTTCAAGTCATTTTATTTTTTAATTTCGCTAATATCTTCACATCTGGGACTCGGATTCCTTTTAAACTCACACATGTAGTTATTGATGCAATTCTCTGTCGATTGGTGAAAGAATTAGAGGGTGATCGAATTAAGGAAGAAAAGTCCGTTGGATGGGGTTTGGAGATATAGGCCTATAGGTTCTCTGTTATAGAGGTATGGGTGGCGGTCATAAGCTTAAGTTGTGTTTATTTTCGGCGGAAATGGTTTTCGCATGGGCCTTGATACGTCAAGAAAACCTGTTAAACGTTAATGATCTAGTTTTGTAAAAGTGAACTACCAGGAATTATAGAATATTTCATAGTGGCAAGATGTAAGGAAATAGTGATAGCTGTGCGTGTGTACACCCCAGGGGGTTCTAGGGCAAAACCCTGCAACAAGAACCCCCCCACACCTCCTAGCCAAAACCCCGCTGTCAAAATCCCCTAGCCATAGCCCCGCCGCCTATGCCAGAACCCCGCCATGACCCATGTGTCTGCTTTTTGGGTGAGGGTTGGGGTTGGGATGGGGGTGGGGTCGGGGGTGCGGAGTCATATTTGACAGCCACAGTATGCTTACTCCCCTTTCATAATGGACCTACACCACGTCCCCCCCCCCCCCCCCCCACACACACACACAGTCTCTCAACCCCGCCCTCCCTGTCCATGGCTTTCTTGTCACCCTTGGAATAGATTTTACTCTCTCCCATGTTAAACACACCAAACATGCCGCAAAACCGCACACATTCCCCAATTGCCTTACAAATTGTCTAAGCATTTTTCTTAAGGGATTACGATTTCGTGGACTCATTTTCCTGTGACACATCACATGTAAAAAAATAAAACAATACAAAAATATCGAGGATGTACAGAAGGGGAAATGAACATTATAAAAGTGAGAAAGAAAATTGTTGATATTCCAAAATTTACTGATGTTACAGACTTCCAAAGTTGCCTGCCTCTCAAAATTACTAACATTTTTGGTAAAACTCTTAAAACTTTCGGATATATTCGATTGTTTTAAGGGCCTTAAGAATTGTCTTAGAGTGGTCTACGAAAAATACATTTGTCTTAGGACTTCCCTCTAATTCGTACGAATTGGGAATTGCTCTTAAGAATGATCGTAGGACCAATTCGGTACAGTGTGGGCCAAAATTTTGCCTACGAATTGTCTTAATGACCCACGATTTGTCGTACGAATTCGTAAGATAGCCCACACATTACCGAACTCAAGAATGTTCCCTAAATAATGATTTTGAATTCGTACGACTTGTCTTAAGGCCCAATTCGGCTCTGAGTTCTTGAATGTGTGGGCCCGGCTTTACTGAAAGTCGTTTACATGTTTCATCAATAAGTTATTTGGATAGAATAGAAACCATCTCAACACATAATACATGAATGCCTCATGCAAATATATACAATAGCGTCTAAACCTGGTCATGTACCGCATGGTAGTGGTAACGCCTTATATCTCACTGAAGAGAGAAAACAGAAACAATTTATATGTTATGGTAAAACTTTCATTAGTAGCCTAGGACAAGTATATATTGCTTTTATATATCTATGTTTACCTTTTAATAATGGTTGAAGATTTCCAGTCAGGGATAACATTGATATCTGAACCTCTCTCTCCAATGAATAATTAACTTATTTGATATGATTTCGACCCACAAAGACGTCATTTATCCTGCATCTCATCTACATTCTTAATAATATTATAGAGCTGATGTTTTAGTTCATGTTAAAATATGAATTTAATAAACATGTAGTGTTTTACGGATAAACCATGGGACCATAAGTGGATAATGGATTTATAGAATATAATTCCCCAAACAAGGCCTTTAGGCCGTCGAGGGAATTATAATGGCAAAATTGCATTTAAACCCCCTAAAAGTGTGTTAATCAGTTGTAACTTGTGTTAGGGTGTTGTAGGTGTTATGTAGTGTTCAGTTGTTAGTCCATGCGACAGAGGTTCAGTTGGTGGCTGCCCACAAGTCAGGCATGTAAACTTTTAATACGTTGTTTTGGTGCGAGCGACGTTTAGGATCTTCAGTCTTTTACTGTCTTCCATAAACGCTAAACGTCATATGTGTGACGTTTACTGTGTGACGTTTAGCGTCGTTGAATCTACTACCTCAGGCATCATAAAAAAAAGCCTCCCACAGCCTAGATTCGAACTCCCAACCCCTCACTTGTGAATCAAATGCTCTATCCATTGTACTACGGATTCTGTAGTTAACTTGTGTACAATCCATGAGACTGATCCAACTTTGGCATGGACAACCTCAATCAGATACGAAGTATCGAATGAGGGTGTAACCTAAAAAAAAATTTTTAGGAATTTTTGAAAATAAAAAATAATAATTTTCGAATAGCTGTGCTGTTACCTAGTTATCCAAGCCAAGTCATATGCGCAGTTACAATGTGCACGTATAGGTATTCTTAAAAACAAAAAGTAATACAAAAAAATAAAAAGAATACACAAATTAATATTTTGAAAACATGTTCAACAATTCCTTAAAATCAACGTCCTTATGAACATGTAACATACATTAATTGAGGTACAAGTAGTCTTTTAATAAAGAATTATCTTGTCTGTACCAACGTCTATAAATGATAATATAAACACAAGTGTTTCTTACTTCTGTTGGGTAATATCAAGTAAAATACAATACTCAAGCAGAAGTCCAATTCTCAAAAACATATAAGAAGAACATACATTATACTAAAAATCAATGGTAAATGCCAGTAGTTCAGTCCAAACGAGAAGGCATAATGTTAAATATAACAATAATCTCGTAATGACAAACTGAATGTATATAAACGCTAGGGAAAAAAAATCTCAAGGTTAAAACACCAGTGGTACGGTGCAAACAAAAGACATTTTCCCTTCGTAAAATATTTCTATGTTAAACTCCCAATAGGGCAGTCCAAACAGTAAATGCAGATGGCGCCACCGTCAAGTCCGTTTTGGACCGTACACATCGCCATGTATAAGAAGCGGATAAATTGCGCATTAACCATTCGGATCGTCGTCGGGCTGCTGGACACATCACACACAGCGGCTATCTACGACTTTGAGAAGAGCTCTGTTATATTCCTTACCATTCTTCTCTAAACAGGCAATTTCCTATTGCCTTGAGCAAGAGTATCCGTATATTCAATACCCTTACCCTAAAAAAAAATTCTCCAAGCTTAACACTCCTTACTGTTGTTTTAACAAACTTACTAAAAATACATCTCCTAAAGAGTAAATGAGAACTAAAATCAACAGTAATCAGTTGATAATCCCTCACCGTCTATACTACACGAGTAAGGTCCCTAGTAAGCTACTAGCCAGATTAGATTATCAACGTCGGCTGAGCTATACCCTGTACTGGGTTACATAATAATAGCTAGGGGTAGTATATAGGTCCACTATACATCTAGACCACTGAGGCTATGTGCCTCCTACGTAAACAAATACATGCGTCTACATGGTGATCCCGAGGATCTGGTGAATAAAACAGTCCCAGTAACGCTAGATTCTTAACATATCATAGCCTTATTTTTTTCTTTTCTAAAAATATATAGAAAATTTTTTCAAATACATTCGTTTTCTTAGATCAACAATAATCGTTTCTTAAAGGAAACCTACGTCAAATTAACGCGAGTAAATATGGCCTAGGGCAGCAACTGACACATGTGTCTGGGATGCCTCGTTATAGGCGTATAGAATTACAAAAATACTCTGTCGGTACAGCCATTACATGTGTATTATCGTTAGTAATCAATCGTAGACAAAACATCAGTCGTCTGGCGACAATCCTTGTCACAACACGACCATGACCCACAGCTTGTGGTCTCGGTGTCTATGTTTACATCCGATGGGGTAATATATCAACTAATCGTGATTTGTATCAACACAGAGAAGTGTCTACTAATAGTATATGATTCTAAATATAGTCTACACATTTCAAAACAACTAACCAGAGCGAGAAAGGTATATTTCAGACAATGACGCTTGTCTGCTGCTTAAAAAGTGAATGAATTCTCTTCAACTGGGATACAAATTAAAGACATAACAATACAAATACATTTGCAAGAAAAAACAATATAAAAATGCCAGACAATGATGCTTGTCTGCTGCGTGAAATTGATACGTATCATCAACTGAGTCCAACTCAGGAAAAGTTCATATGAAAAAGATATCAGAGGAAAGGTATAATACTCAAACCTCAGGCAATGGGGGCGAGCCAAGTGCCTATTAAAATTATCAAATTTAATAAAATGTTCATTTTCATCTTAGATCCGTTCCACGTTTGATCTATGGGGCACCACCAATAGTTCTTCTTCAGTACCATTTTCTCTCGCTGACAAATAGGCAGCTGTACTCCTGTAAGAAAGCATCAATTACAGTCCAATGACAGGTTGCATAGAATATTGGGTATTATAAACACATTTTATATATCAATATCAATGCCAGGGTGCCAAAGTCAATTGAAAAAGCGCTTAAAAAAAAGAAAATACTTTCGATCGAGTAAAACCGGATCTTTATTCCTGAGAAAAAATGAAATATCGAGGCGAGAAATTTCTTTCAAGTCGATTTTAGCAAGAAAAAACAATGGTATAACACAAACATGAAAAAATCTTTCAGACAAATAAAATAAATTGGAACAGCAATGGATTCCAAAACAAAGTGATTATACAAACTTACATGGTAACACTAGACCCATTTGGATCATCCATCCATGGTATCTGGTAGGAGCCAGTGCTGGAGGATACTAACAGAACGTACATTGCATCTGACGCTGGGTCCATTATCTCTGCCAGGTCGTGATGGTATCGTCGATCGACTTTGACCTTGCTAGGGAGCAAGATCTGCTTTGTTGTTCTGTGCACTTTTAATGATAGAGCTGCTCTCCATCGCAGATCGATCTGAACTTAGAGGCGGGGCAGGTGAAGATCCCACAATTGCACTTATTCAAAGGGAATTTGCATTAATTTGATCGTGACCAAATGATCATCAGAGTACAATCTGAGCATAATCCAAGAAGCAGTTTCTTCTTTCTGGTTTCTAGTGCATCGTCTACAGACTAGGCATCGAGGGAAGTAATTACATATGCATCGACGATGCTTCCAGAGGAATAATACAATTTTGAAGGCAATGATTATTGCACAAATTTTCAATATAGCATGGATAGGGTTTGGTGGAAAGTAAGGTTTCAAATCTTCTGTGATTGGCTGTGGGTTGGGTATGCCGAAGCCCAGATTTATATCCTCAAAAACTGGCGCTGAGAGATTCAGTTTAAATGCCTGAATGGGCCTCACAAATGTGCATATGATAGCCAATTTGTGGATCCTATAGAACAAATAAACAGAGAAAATTGTCACCAATATGCTAATGATCAAAGCCAAATTTATGGAGGCTGGATGAGTAGACATTGTATTTATAGATTTCTTCAAAGTCTCCCATCTGTCATTAGCAATCTTATCCGCCACCAGTAGCTCATTCGCTAGCCTTTCTACTTTAATTCCTGATGTTATCAAGGAAGCTGGTAAATGTGACAAGGCTGCATGCATGTCTTGAGGAGAGGGAAGGTTAATGTGTATTCTGGAACCATGTTTCGTTTCACCTGTCAAATTTTTTAATGGAATTTTAAATATTACAGCGATAGCCAAGTTAAACCCTGATTCTACAAAAATATTTGTGTCGTTCCAAGGAATACACCCATCTCTTGGAGCAGATATTACCACCGATTCAGAGATTAAAGAACAATCACAAGGAATTTTGATAATAGCCAATAAACTCATCGCAACTTTTGTTCTGGGTCGCTGAAGGCAATTTTGTGGATTTTGTTAATCGCCAGGTGAAAAAATGGTGTCTTGTGGGTTAACAAGGTATTGAAGGTACATAATCTTCCTATTTCTGAGGCCAAATCTCTGAAAATTGCCGAATAGCAGGTGTTGCGATTTGCTAAAATTCTCGCTGGGGGAGTAAAACACACCACAGAGCGACTCAGCTGAGTACATTGCTCATAAGCATGCGATTTTAACTCAAAATATATCCCTAGTCTTGAGCATTTACCCAATAGATAAGGCATCTCATTGTCTAGTAAGGTATACCCCGTTGAGTCATTAGAACTAGTGTGGATCGGAACACCGAATCGCACAGGTCTGTAAGCTATACACAAGTCGTCGTTATATTTAAGAATAATAGGCACTGTTATCAAGAGAGAATTGTTCCAGAAATGATATTCCACCACCTTAGTGTAGGAGGGGTCCAACGAATCGTCCAAAATTGTGGCCAAAGGAAATTTTGATGCAATTACTTTAGACAATGGTTTCAACAAAGCTCTCAGACCACCCAAGGGCAAGAAAATATCGGGTAATTCACCCTGACTTTATCTGTCTAATCCCCTGATCAGAGATCTAGCCGTATCGATATACTCGATTAACACCAACAGATTCAGAGTGGTTTCATGTAACATGGCATGTAATGCCATGGTGTTAGTTAACTCTGCAGTCAAATTTTGCACAAAGTTATCTATCTGTTCTGTCAGATTTGTTATTTCTTTTGACGAATTAATAAACAAAACTCCCACTTCTCTGTTGTGTTTAGTGGCGTGCCTAAACAATAACTTTAACTGTTTAGTCAGACTCAAAATTATCTTATCCCTGTTAACATTTGATATGTCGCCAAATGATAACCCTTTAAACATTGCATCCAATTTATTTTCCACTTTTGACAAGTGTGCATGGATCAGTAGCCAGACCCAGGCCAACAGAAACCAAATCGCCTACTGGTTGCAATAATGCCTTTCGTCTAGACCTACCACCATGTGAACTAGCCATGCTTTCTATCTTGTTAAATAATGTTAGAGCCGTGTCAAAGACATGAGTTAATAAAAATTCAATTTTGGTCCGAATTGTTCTCATTTCTGAGGTTAAATTGTACTGATTTTCCAGTGTCGAAATCGTATTGTTAGGGGGCAAAATTACTGTCGGCACCGACACATGTACATATATTTCCTCCACATCGATCAGAATTGGTTTGTGCATTTCTCCAAATGCCACTCCATAATTCTGTTTGATCAGATACTCTGCATTCGTCCAAGAGAGTAGACAGGCTACCCTGAATAATACAAGAAAAGAGAAAACAAAAGTCGTTGTAGACTTTCCTAACAAGTAAAAAAAAATATATACGACTAACATAAGTGTTCTAATCAGATAACCCATATCCTATACGTGGATAGGGCTACCTTCTAAAATAATATTTTTAGTGGTTGACCTTAGTATTTACGTTACACCAAATATCGAAGTCATGCATGATATAAACGTTTCAACATATAAAGAAATAATCCGTGATATCCATGTGTAAATTCCAGGCGTTCAGGGCAGTTAGTATAAAAAGTGAAATAACAAATGAAATAAATCAAAATACGAATGACACCTACCAGATTATTGAAAGAAACATGATGAACTATCGTTGAGATCGTAATAAAGGCAGCTCACGAAACGTGAAAAATAAAACAATCGGTCTGGGTGTCCCCAATGGTACACAGCCACTGGATGGAAGGGCCTGAATTAGCTGGACATATATAAGATGACCAACTCAGGCACTGAATAATCTTGACCAATTGCAGCTTGAGGCTGAGGACTGACTTCATTGAAGAATATCAATCCTAACCATATATAGAAAAAGGGGCGTCTACCAGGAACCATTGCACCACCTATATCCCTTCTCTTCTTGCATAATACAATAGATCGTTTCATCCTACTGGACTTACATAATAGTACCATCTATCTTACTTGAAGCAAACTCTGCTAATTCCGCTTATAGAATTTCACAAGCCATATAAATTACATGCGGATGTATCACTTAATCCGGAATCCTTTTATGTCTGAGTATTACGTTTCAACAGATCAACTAACTTGTTATCTGCAGCACTTGACTTCTTTATGAATTGAACATGAACAGGCCTTTTTACCTCTGCTCCTGTTTCAAGATTTCTTATTTTTACTGTATAAGGAGAAGGAAATCCGCACACGATAAATGGGCCAACGTATCGATTTTGCAATTTCATTGCTGTATTTGGGACCAACAATCAGTGGACCTTAGCATAAACAATTGAACCGATATCCAACGTATGGGGCCTGCTCTTTTCATCGTGTCGGTCTTTCATCTTCTTCTCCCTGTCATTTCTGGTTTTTTCTGCAATAGCAGCAGCCTCAGCTTTTGTTTTCATTATTTGTAACATTTGGTCGATGATCGGTTGGGTATGGGAGATATCATTTTGCAGTGGGGCTTCTGCAGGAATTATTGGATTTTTCCCGAAGGCCAGGAGATATGGAGATATACCGGTTGTGTAATGATCTGAAGCGTTTAATGCAAATTGGATATTTGCTAAAAATAAATCCCAATCTTTTTGACTTCTAGAGACCATTGTTCTTAGACAACCGATTATCGATTGATTTTGCCGTTCTACCTCTCCTTGTGAACGGCTTAAATACGGAGAACCGTGTACCTGCTTAATTCCCCAAGCTTTGCATTTGTCCTTGAATGTTTCGCCTATATAACAGGCACCATTATCGAAGAATCTTAAGAATCTTAAGAATCTTAAGAATCTTAGGAACGCCCACATAAGCGATTACATACTTGTGGAATTCGGCAGCGACCCTCTCTGCTGTAATAGCAGGAGTCGGCCAAATGAAACAAAATTTCGAGTATTGGTCCGTTACTACCTGTATATAGCAATTGTTCCTTTGCGTTCTAGGCAAAGGTCCCATCGCATCTATCATTAGCGTGCTAAAGGGTGCAGGCGCCATTTCTCTGATCTTCAAGGGCAATCTGGTTGGATGCTTAACACTTTTAGACATCAAACATTCGTGGCAAGAAGTTACGTGCATTTTAGTATCCTTAGCCATCAATGTCCAATAAAACCTCGCTTGAAGTAAAGAAAGAGTCTTAGCATATCCCACATGTGCAGCTAATGATTTAGCATGAACAAATCGAATCAAAGGCTTCTGTAATACCTCAGGAATTACTATCTGGAAACAATTAGCCAATTGTGTGATCTTGGTCCTTTTAGGAAGCCTACATAAAATCTCATCTTGAACGAAAAACATATCATGAGTTGTTAAGATTAATCGAGTCAACTCATGATTCTTTGGCAATTGTTTACCTTCGAGATAATCAGTCATCAGAGTGCAAAACAAATCGTTTTCCTGGTCATGTTTCAGCTTAGCTTTATCGAATGGAACTCTAAGCTGGTTATCAATGTTTTCTTTACATACAGGACCCTCTTCCCCTATCCTGGTCTTCGTGTTATTTTTCCCTGGCCGAATTACAGGCCTTGCCTTAGTCTTTCTAGCTTTAGGGATATTACCACATCTGCTGTTCCTAGGGGGCTTAACAGCTTGATTACCATTATCTGGGGGAGGGACTCCATCCTGTTTATCTTTGTCATCACTTACAGGACCATTAGCACGTGTCTGAGCCCTTGTTTGTACTGGGGCTATCAAGATATCCGTGCTACTGTCTGTCATCGGTATAGAATCCTGTAATTGTATATCTGAGATAGAGGAGACTTGCTCCTGTGATACACTATTATCTAATTCGTGTACAGCCACATCCTTCCTGAGGATGGCTCTTGTGTTATACAACATGATTGGATTATTCTCACATTTCTCATCCTGGTCGAATAATTTTGTTGCATGAATGGGATTAAATGACACGGATTTCCTCATCTCAACGTGAGGGACAGTGGGAATATTAGGATCGTATTCCCTTCGAGATAAAACATCTGGGATTATATTCAATTTTCCCCGGATATATTTCACAGAAAAATCAAACTGGCCAAAAAAATCGAGCCATCTGAACATTCTCCCTGTTAAATCTTTCTTTGTACTAATCGCAGTAAGAGCTGCATGATCAGTCAAAATGGTAAAATGTTTAGACATGACATAATGTCTAAACTTGCTCAGAGCAAAACGTAATCCAGCCAATTCTTTTTCAGTTGCACTGTACTTTTGCTCAGCAGGGGTCAAGCCTCTTCCTGCAAAGGCTATGGGACGTAAATTACCATTAACATCAGCTTGACTAATACAGGCCCCTAAACTTTGGTTACTGGCATCCGAGGCCAAGATGAATTCTTTTGAATAGTCAGGGTATACCAAGACAGCATCTCCAAGAATGGCATTTCTGATTTTATTAATCGCATTTTCAGCCTCGGTTGACCATACAAACTTCACTTTTGCCTTTGTAAGAACATATAAAGGCTTCATAATCTGACTGAAATTTGGTATAAACACCCTATAATAATTGGCAAGTCCAGCAAATGACCGTACCTGCTTCACCGATTTTAGTCGGGGGAAGGATCGTAAAGCATCCAGTTTAGCTGGATCTGGGTGTATTCCATCCTTGTCTACTATAAAGCCTAAAAATGGGACCCTCGTCAAACCAAATGAGCATTTCTCCTTCTTGAATTTAATATTTGCCTTGGCAAAGGCAGCAAATACGTTTTTAATGTCCCTTACATGCATATCCCAAGTTGGAGATGCTATTACTACATCGTCGACGTAATAAAAAGCATTTGGAACCGCCTGTAAAACATGTTCAATTAAAGAGTGAAACGCTTTGGGAGAAGTCTTTAATCCCATAGGCATAACCTTATACCTGTAGACACCTAGGGGAGAATTAAAAGCTGTTATATATCTATTCTCATCCTTTAAACCGACCTGATGGAAGCCAGCAAAGGCATCTAAGCGAGAAAAATATCTTCCTTGGGTTTGTCCAACTGCTTCTATAGTGTCGTCAGCACGTGGGAAGGCCCTAATTTCATCCTTTATTGATTTATTGACTTGACGATAGTCAATAACAAGACGCCAGGCCCTTTTCCCATCAGCTGTAGTAGGTTTTTGAACAAGAAAACATGGGGAACTAAATTCAACTGGGTCGACACACTTCTCTATTAAATTTTGCTCGACCTGTTCCCTTAAAATTCCTTCCATTACATTAGACATTACAGGATTCATGCGATATGGTTGTCTCATGACAGGGTTAAAATCAGGTTTCAATTCGATCTTATGTTCATATTCTGTAGTTAAACCTAACTTTTTATCCTTGCCAACAAACGCACTTTCATTTTCCTGCAACAAATCTAGCAATTGGGATTTCTGTTCAACAGTTAACTCCTCACCTATTTGGAAATCAACAATTTTATCGCTTGTTCCAGCTGTTAAACTATTCACTTGTTCAATTTCTTTAGGAGATAGAAAATCTTCTTCAGAAGCCAGAGTGTACATACCCAATACCGTGCCTCTCTCTATCGTGGAGGAGGCCTTTGAAGCGTTAAATATAGTAATTGGTACCTTGTTTTCACTAAAAGGTTTTACCAATGCATGCTTGACTAAAAACGATACAGGTCTCTGCCTCTGCAGATTTTCAGTGACACCGATAGATTTTAACATATCCGTATGTGAAGTAATTTCAGCCACAGAACAACTTTGTATATTCTGTTCCTGGAGCTATCATGAACGTATGTGTTGCTCTGATAGGGAACATATGCTGTTTTTCACCCGAATTAAACTTAATCTTTGCTCGGAATTTTCTCAAGAAATCAACACCTAAGATCATACTTCTATGCAAAGCTGGCAAAACAATAAACCTGTGTCTGAATTGTTGGTCGCCTATCCTAAACTCGATTTCAATTTTCTTATAACAGTGATGAGCACCTCCATCGGCTACAAATATTTTGATATTGCATCTCAAAATCTTATCGTTTGGAACCTTGCTTCTCATTTTCCTAAAGAAGGCAGAGCTTATACAAGAAACAGTGGCACCTGTATCGACGAGAACTGGCATATTTAAATCTTTTACCTGGATGTCTATGCAACCCTTTTCAATTGGAGCAGTAACCAAAACTTTCTTACCTTTGTCCTTTGGTTTCCTCAGCTTTAAAGTTGCTTGACAATCGGCTTTCCTCTCAGAATCGGTAGAAGATATAATGTTCTTTTTGCTTCCCCCCCATCTGGTTATTCTGAATCCGGATACACTGTTCTTTTTAGGAATTGTAGCTTCAATGTCAGGTATATCACACACTTGTTCACTAGAATTGTCCATGGTCGTTCCTATTTCGTTAACTATATCGTCGTAGCTGTGTCGGTCGCCCACCAAGACACAGCCTATTCGTTTTTTCCACCCTCTCTCTCACGAGAAGATGACTTTTGCCTATAAGGAGTCAGATTTCTCTGACTGGAACTCGGTGATTTTGATTTTTCTCTGTACTTCTCTTTTTTCTCGAAGCCAACAGATTTATCCTTGCTGTTAGAGCGTTGATACTTGCTGTTATCACTCTTTTCCTTGCTGGAACTCCTCTCATAGATCTTATGTCGACTACTAGATCGTTCCTTGCTGCTATTATTATAGCTCTTCAACCTATGTCTGCTCTGAGACCTATCATGCTCATTTTTGCTTCGAGATTCGTGATATTTATCAGACCTCGATTTACGATAGCTATCACCCTTATGCTTGTCATCATTATGTTTGGAGTACTGCTTATCTTTCTTAGAATACATCATATTAATGGCCTCTTCCATTGGTGTATTTCTAGGGGCTCTATCTGTCGCCATCATACACTCATGCTTAGCTGCTAGCTTAGAGGCTTGATCAAGGGAAGATGGGTACTCTGCAGCAACTCTTCCAGCCAATTCTGAATGCAAATTGGTCACATAGAATTGTATCTGAACATGTGTAGGCAAATTTGCCTTGGACAACAGCAGCAACATGTCATTGTCATAGTCTTCTACTGACTCGTGTCGCCCTTGTTTTCTATGCGAATAATCTTTTAACACCTCAGAAAGTGATAATTCGCTGAATTTCGTGATAAAATCTGATTTGATTCTACTAAAGGATATGGTATCGCCATATATAGACCCACAATCTGGCTGTAAAAAGTTTTCGCCCTACCCGATAAGTATTGAACCAACGTGGTCACCATCAGCTGGTTATCTTCCTTAATCGGGGTAGTGAAGTTTTCGAATTCCTCAAAAAATTCTTGAACAGGCCTTTTTGCTGTTGGTTTCTCAAAAATCACAGGGGCTCTGCAATATTGTTTTGACAAGGCAGCAGAAGTGGTGGATCCTGTCGCTTCTGCCTGTCGTCGTAGTGACACATCCAAAAAGGCTGTTTGATCCAGCCTCATCTACTTGATTTCACCTACCAAATCGTACAAGGGTTGGTTATAGGCAGGGGGTGGGGGCCTATACATTCCTTGTTGCACATTCGGCAGTTGTACAAACCCTTGCTGTTGCTGTTGTTGCTGCACATTAGGTCTGTATTGTTGCCTCTGTTGTTGCGGCCTAGGTTGGTAATTTTGTTGCCTTGGTCGCTGTTGTTGACGAGGAGGGGTCTGTCTGCCTCTCCCCTGATTTTGATATCCTCTAGGGCTCTGCTGGTTAACATTTGGTTGCTGGGGAGCTTGGTAACCAACTTGTTGCTGAACAGGAACATTATTCTGTCGAGGCTGTTGCTGAATAATGTTCTGTGGCTGTTGCTGAATATCATTTCGCTGCTGGTGATTAACGATATTCTGGGCCTGCTGCTGTGGAATTGCATTTTGCACAGGAGCAAAATACTGGTTTTTTCCTCCAATATTCTCACCATTTTGAGGAAAATATTGGTGATTCTGGGGAGGCAAACCGTACTGATTTGCCTGCATTTCTCCTATCTGTCCCTGTTGATTATTCATATCCCACTGGTGTTGATAGGGGTCTCGTCTAGGCTACTGAGGCGGTTGCCTAGGCAACTGAGGTGGCTGTTGATGTACATGTTGAGGGGTGGTATTGGTAAACACAGGAGGTCTGGGTCCATTCACATTGAACACTGGGGCCTGGGGAAAGTTTCTGAGAATAGGCCTCTGTACTTGTAAAGGAATGAACTGATTAACCACTGGTTTTGCTGGAGTCTGTAAAGGTGTCACAAATTTATCATTCAATCCTGGGGTTTCAAATGGGTAATAAGGTCCCTGATTAACTACAGGAGGCTGTTCTGCGACAGCTTGGGGTTTTAACACTCTTTCACGTTGATTCTGGTCATTTTCCTCCAGAACTTCCCCTTCATTTACCACGTTTTCAATGACATTGTTCTCAACATTTAAACCAACTTGTGGCTGCTGTTCATCGTCGACAGCCTGACCTTGGTGATCTATCACTGGATCATTCACCGCGTCGTCGGGGTTGGGCGCTAAATGTTCCTCTAGCGCTTGGTCACCGGCTCTCTCCTCGTCGACTGGATTATCTTCAACCAGCCGTTCCTGACCAATATTATTCCCAGCTAGTTGCTGCACATTTCTGTTCATAATATCGTCTAACCAATGATTATTCACTACTCCTTCCTGTTGAACTTGTTCTGGCTCTTCTATTTGTATACGTGCTGGAGGAGGGGGTAGCGGAATTGCTTGTGGATTTACTTCTACTTGTCTTTCCTGCTCATTTTTCATAGCCTGAGGCACTTCATAGGGATGTTCCTCGAAAACAAGTTGTTTAGGCTGTTGATTTAATATTTTACCACGATTTTCTCTCAATTGTCTTCTCGTCACAATCGCTTGAGGAATGGCCGCCAATCGTTCCACTGATTTCTTTAGTCTGTTGAACAATGCCAACTCAGGCGAATTCGGAGCATCTTCCATGCTTATTATCTGATGAAATGTTCAAATAATCTCTCCATATTCCAGGAAAGAACTCGCTTGTTCATGTGAGTCCAAGATCGAGCGGGTTGTCCGCCAGTGTTAAGGTATGATGGAAGAATAGCAAACGAACGTGTGGTCTTCGTGAGAAGAACTAAGCAACTGATTTAATGAACTAGAACCTGTACACATGTTCCTTCAGGATGTGGTAAGAGTAGGGGGCGGAGCCCTTACGTAATACCTATGGCTTAGCATGAATAAGTAGACTTGCACAGTACTGGATAGCTAAGTATAATTAGCGATTTTAATAATGAGATATTATAATTAATATATATATATATATATATAGAATTTTTATTCAATATCGTCATTTACATGAAAAGGACATACAAGTCTAAAATTAGTCGTGCTAACTTTAGGTCTTCCGTTTGGCCCTAGACCATTCCTGACTAAATAATATACAATAATCGCATAACAATATTTTGAGAATACAATTTACAAATCAAGCGGATCAGATTTATGATCCGATCACGCCTATCTAGATTTTACATGTTACACAATATACAATGAGTTTCCAATATTTTTTGCTGTTGTACAATACTTTAAGCTAGATGGAAGAGACTCAACACTAAGACTTATTTCTAACATCTAAATTCAGTTTTACAAGTTCCTGTAGTGATGACTCAACTCTACATTCGTCGAAAGTCAATCAACTAATTAATTAATTAGTTAATTACCTTTATTACACAATGATTTGAGGATTGGATATACTTCCGTGGTATATTATTTACAATAGATATACCTCCTAGGTATAATAAACACTACATAGGTAAACAGCAATGCATTGGACAAAATACTCTTAAAGAAGAGTCCCCTACCTCCCCTCCATTCCCCCATAATGGTAAATATTAATTTGAATATAATTATAAATTGCTAGGAAATCACTGGCTTGACCCCTTGATGTACGTCACCAGGATGCTTGATGGCTATTGGCCGAAGTTGGACATATTTTAAGAAGGACAGAGAGCCACTGGTCAGTCTAGGCCTGTAGCTCGTAAGCATAAGATCGAGCAGAGAAAAGACATTCTCAGTTGGAAATTTTTTCTAAACTGAACAAAAAAATTGCAACATATGCCTAGGCTCATATCGTGTAAGGGTTGTGGCAAAAGTCATCTCGAACCAAGTTGTCTTCGGAAGAAAGGGTTCGTAAAAGCTAGCCTACCTGCTAAAATGTCCGTGTCGAAGGAAATGATCTTCAAGTGGTCGGACATTACGAATGAAGCCGACATTCCTCACAGAGGAACGAAAGAGTACGATGATTTGCTGACTGCAATGGTGGTTAGGCAAAAGAAGGATGAGGCTACAGTAGCGAATACTGTAAAACTGGAGGACGAGGTCTTGAAGTTACGTCCAGAATTTTACTGCTTGGCTGCTAAATCTCATGAACAATTGTCTATTACCGAATTGCTTTTCGGTTGTAGTAAGGTGGCCCAACATTTGCTTCGTAGAGGAATTGATGTGAATGGCTATATCGATCACCTCGCCTATGTCAGCTATAAGTCCTCGACTAACCATTTTGTCAACATGGGAGTGATTATGTACGAGCGTACGGTCACTACTAAGGTTATCGAGAACGACAGGTTCGACTGGACGTCTTTGGATTTGGAAGCCAATTCTCTCTATCTTGGTATTGAGTTTCAAGTAGTTAATTCTGCCCCTAGACCACGCTATGAAAGCAGATCTCAATCTTTTTCCAATGCTTCGACACGAATTACGCCTCGTCACTTGGAGGCAGCCATTTTGGAATCAGGTGGCGCTAAGCAATACCCTTACAATGAACTTTTTGATTTTGGTAAATGGCCTTATGACGTTTGCTGGCAGTGGAATATGCCATCCAGATATAATCGTTGCAGGTATCCATGCTGGAGGTGACACATTTGTGGAATTTGTGCCAAGAACCACCGGGCTGAAGACCTCCACGGACCGAAACACAATGGCGAGGCCTCAAATACAAAGGAACCGGAAGCGAAGTCAGTATAGGGCCAAGATGGCGGACTTGGTAGGTTGAGCGAGCAAAAAGAGGTAGATGATTTTGATTTTTGCGTCCTTACAGATGGAAATTTCGATGACTTGGTTAATAAAGCTCATAATATTGGAGATAATGACTTGTTGGAGGGGGTTCGACGTCAAATGCGACCATCTAACTGGGTTAAGTGGCTTTTTCATGACAATTCGTGGGATTTCGACTCGCATTATTTATTGGATGGAGTCACGAACGGATTCATGCTGGTCGATCCCAGCCCAGATATTGAACCCTACGCCTGCCACAACTATCGGTCATGTTTCATCGATGGCGCCGAGAATAAAATCACTACTATATTTAACGATGAATTGCTTCAACAGAAAATTTCAATCGTTCATGCTCAGCCTACCTGTGTCCATGCCCTAGGAGCGGTTAAGAAAAAAAATGGAAAAATCCGCCCAATAACCGACTGTCGTAGACCTTTGTATCGCTCTGTCAATAACTTTACTGATGTTGTGTTTTCGTCTTTTTCTTACATTAGCATAGATGATGTGGTCGCCTGTGTCAGACCTGGAAACTACCTAGCAACTCTAGACATCAAGAGTGCATATAGGTCTTTGTGTATTACCCCAGGAAATCGTAAGTTTTTTGGTTTGAAGTGGATCATCGATGACAAGGAGGTTTTTCTGGTGGACAACTGCGTATGCTTCGGAGCTAGGGCTGCTCCTTTCGTGTTTACAAGAGTAACCAATGGCGTGTGCAGAATGCTACGTTCACGAGGATATACCTGTTTTTCCTATATTGATGATTTCTGTTTAATAGCAGATACATACCAACAATGCAATGAAGCCCTCCTTTTTCTGATCAAATGCTTGCGTGAACTTGGGTTTTACATAGAGTGGTCTAAATTGACCAGTCCAAGTACTATATGTCCATACATGGGCTTCTCCATTGACTCTTGCAAGATGTCTTTGAGTATTCCAAATTCAAAAATTCACAAACTGAGAAAGACTGTTGATTTTTTCTGGGGTAGGAAATTTGTCACCAGAAAGCAGATCCAATGTTTAACTGGCATTGTTTGTCATTGCTCTAAGGTAATATCTGGAGGAAGGGAACATAGCTTCAGTTTTTACAAATTACTTCGATCGATTGGAAACAAAAGAAAAGTCCCTGTTAATCATGATTTTCTCTCGGATATTATCTGGTGGAGAGATAATATGGAAGGATTTAATGGTGTGCGATTTTTGGGGGCTCAGGATGTACCTATGACGACCCTTGTGTGCAATTGTGCTAGAGATATATTCTCTTATCAATTCATGGGATCCCAGGGTTCAGGGTCTTTCAAGAAAATCGATCAGGAGGTGATTTCTTGGTGTGAAGATGGTGACTGTTATATTTTGAATATTCCAGATTGCTGTTTTGCTGTGAAACATGTCAGAGACCTATCCATTATAATCCTGGCCTTAGAACTTCATGCGCCTGAGGCCAAAACGAGGAGGATCGACGTGAGATGTGATAGTAGACAGGCATATTTTTTACTGCAAAAAAGGCAGCCCACTTGCAGGCACAGTGCGGATATTTTGAGAGATTTGTTCTTCTGGAAGTGGAGATATGACTTGGTGTTTAATTTTCTTCATATTTGATTACAGAAAACCTCTCAAGAAGGGTTGAAAGCCTGAAACTGGAAGCTTTGGCTGCCAGCACAAGGAAGACGAGGTCCGCCCAATGGTCAAAGTATTATCAGTTTTGTGCTGATCGAGGACTGCAATCTCTACCAATTGTGCCTGATAATGTCTGTTTATTTATTGCCTATCTCGTGGATTTATTGTGTTATTCTTCCATTAATAATATGGTATCAGCATTGAATTATCTTGCCATGCTTCATGGTGGTCCTGACCTTCGCCAGGATTTCTCTGTGGGTATCGTTTTGGCAGGAATTAAAAGGAGGTTGGGAGCAAAAGTATCTCCAAAAGATCCTCTCTTACCTGAGGACTTATCTGCCATTTACAAGCAAGTGGATTTCAAGGAAGATTACGAATTTTTGGTATGGCTGGGAATGATTCTGGCTTTCAGATCATTATTGCGGAAATCTCATATCTTCTCTTCGCCACCTGATGCCCATTTATTACTTCGTAGTGATGTTGTTTTCAAGGATTGGGGTGTCATACTGAGGGTGAATTCGTCCAAGACTATCCAATATCAGGAGAGGAAACTGGAGATTCCTGTGGCCAGATCTGGAGGAAATCTTTGTCTTGTTGAAGGCTTGGATCGTCTGTTCTCTAGGTTTCCTGCTTCAGTGGACAGCCCTTTGATTTCTACTAGTGATGGTCATCCTATATCATATGGATATGCTTTGGGTCTACTCAAGAAATGGTCTAAGAATGCTGGTATATCAAAGGATGTGGGGATGCATTCGCTTCGACGTGGTGCTGCGACTTATCTTCATGTGATGGGTGTATCTTTGGAGGATATTAAATTCTCTGGGGATTGGCAGTCGCTTTGTGCTCTCAAATACATCTGTCCTCCGATTGACTATCAAATTTCTACAGAAAAGAGAATTGCCTCATCTCTATCCGCCTTCAATTTAAACAAAAAACTAAATTTAATAAATATTTCCTTAATATCAAATCTGGCTGGGCAAAGGAAATATAAATAAAAAGCAGGGTCTGATAAGCACCCATTGAAGGCAACTATTCTCTCTCTTTATTCTTGCCAGCAATTTATGGTAAATATTAATTTGAATATAATTATAAATTGCGAGAAAAGGACCTGACTAGGAAATCACTGGCTTAACCCCTTGATGTACGTCACCAGGATGCTTGATGGCTATTGGCCAAAGTTGGACATATTTAAAGAAGGACAGAGAGCCACTGGTCAGTCTAGGCCTGTAGCTCGTAAGCATAAGATCGAGCAGAGAAAAGACATTCTCAGTTGGAAATTTTTTCTTTATTTGTTTGGGGGCAAAGGAAATATAAATAAAAAGCAGGGTCTGATAAGCACCCATTGAAGGCAACTATTCTCTCTCTTTATTCTTGCCAGCAATTTATAATAATTACCCATTGATGCCTCAATCTTTACTTAGGTATTATACACCTGTAATTAAATACATGAATACTGATTCTGATATGTGTCAGTTTCTAGTATACAAATTACTCAAATATTTTTACAATCTATCATCAGTTTTGTCAGTTTTGAGATCTGACTGGTTGGCTATTGTCAACTGGTTCGCTAAGATATTGATCAAACTCAGAACAATACACTTGTCTAATATATTTCTGAAAATCTTTCTTATTACCTATTAGTTGAGTCTTATCCGGTAGGTTATTCCATAATGTAGGCATTTCATAGAGGTATGACTTTTTATACAATTCATTTTGGGGTAGTGGTATAATCATTTTCTTTCCTTGTGTTAGACTCCGTAGACATACTTTTCTTTCATCAATATTTCTACCTTCTGCCACTCTGGTAAAAGCCCTTCCCAAGATATGCATATTTCTCCTTGTTTTCAGAGTTGGCATGTTTAACTTCACATGGATCTGCTTGGTACTAGTCAATCGTGGTAACTTAAGTATAATTTTAAAGGCAAAGTTTTGTAGCGACTGTAGTCTTTTCAAATAATTCTGTGCCGCTGCACTATAAAACACATCCCCGTAATCTATGTGGGGCAAAATTGTTGTTTTGTATAATAACATTAATGTGTCCCTTTGACAGACGCCATAAAGTTTTGATAACGCTCCAACTTTACTTCAAATAGGTGATAATTAGATAGATAATGAGGTTACACAATGTTACGTAATGTTACATAACAGATGCAATTAAAAGTAAAATAACTAAATATAATCCAAAGGATGACTTTCAAAACACAAGGATATACTTAATACAATGTTCCGAAAATTTATACAGAGATTTATATCACAGAAGGTACTAAACACAACAAAATTGAGAACATTCCAATAAAGAGATTTTATGAATTAATCACTTTGAAAAATATCAATTTTGCGACTTGTGACTCACTTTCCTGTAACACATCACATATATTTATAATGATTAAGTATTTCCCTTCCAATTTACTTCAATCTTAAGTGCTTACTATCACACCTTGTGACTCATTTTCTGAAACACATTACATATGTTGTTTGAAATTGTTTGAAACATTTAATCATAATAATAAAGACACATGTCGACGTGGTCAATGTTTTCCTGCGTTGCCTAGCATTATACAAGAAGAAATATACTAACTTACACAGCAAAATTATAGGTAGAATAGTGATGTACCAGACCTAGGGAATTAATAAATGTTTTCAAATCAAATTGAATCTTTATATTATGGTAGCATTTCTCTGTGCGACATATGGGGCTTGTATGAATGCACTAAGTGTGACACTTGTGTGACACTTGAGTCTCACATGTCATAAGACCTAATTTCGCTCAGCCATATAGGGTTGGGATGTGGCATCAATTTAAAGCTAATGGAAATCCCCCAAATAGAAGTTAGTAGGTTTAGAATGCACCAGGACCCTCACAAGGTAAGTCTAATTAAGAAGAATTAGAAAATACTTAGTGTCTAAAGTTGTGATGTTTAGCATCTAGATCTACAGGTGTGACGTTTAGCATCTACAGCGGTGATGTTTAGCATCTACAGGTATGATGTTTAGCGTCCTCAAATATTTTTGCAGCTTAGATTATTGTGCAGAACGTCTCAAAATGCGTCTAACGTCTCATGAGGACGTTATTGTGTCCTCTATTTATACGCTAGGAAGACGTTAGTGTCTAATTGTCTGTATCAACTGAAGACGCTGCCCTTATACAGTTTTTAGAGTGTATATTTAACACATCTTGAAATTTGAGAGATGTACTATTACAACGTAAAGCGTTAAGTACCTCAAACATGAAACGATTCCCACAAAGACATCTTCTGAATATAAAAAGACTTTGAAAAATATATTAGCAATTTTATGACTTGTGACTGATTTTCCTGGAACACATCCCATAATGTCCTCCTACACGGCTACCACTTTGGTGGTGAAGGAAAGTAATAGAGAGGCGAAGGAGTAGGAGAGAGAGAGGCGCGGGAGAGGGAGAAAGAGAGAGACAGAGAAAAAGGGAAGAATATATAATGCGAAGAATCAACTTTATTTTTTTAAGATGATATTCAATGATGATTTCCTTCATATTTTTTATATGTTGATAAAATTATCATAGTGTTTGATGATGCTCAAATCAGTATGGCGACTGTCAAATACTATATCAAGATGTGTCTTCGCAAGAAGCTCAACTGTTTGGACCGAACTACAACCAAGCAAACATCAAGGGCAGCATACCGGCCGGCCGACTCACCACCTCATGGCGCGTACTCGAGTTCAACCGGCCTAGCGCCAAGGAAGACCGCACGTTCTCCTCTGAAATAGGGTCACCAAAAGTATGATGGCTGCCGTGGTTGGTGCGTGCTAAACCGCTCGAACTTCTAGACGCCACAACTAAACGGGCAGCGACCACTCCAGAAACCTACACCACCACCACCTGGCTGAGTTCCCACAGTTAGTCTGGCAGGAAGTATCCGAGTTTAACACTTCAGAAATCAAGCCAGATTTTAAACTGTTATTGCAATTAGCACAAGCACTGTCCAGTCAAGATGAACAACCCTGTCTCAGTCATGCTTGGATGAATGCAGGGTGTGTTATTTGCGAGAGGTGACAACTTGTGTCAGTATAAAATCAAGCAACCGGAACCTAGTCCATGGACGAACCTCTTTAGAGAGAGCTGCATCGAAGAGACTCTAGTTTACATTGTTACGTAATAACATTAATTGCACTAGCCACGTGTTTGCAATAGTGCATGTCCTAAAATAGGCGTCGCGAAATCACCCCATGCCACATTATAACACTGATCCAATGAACATGCATAAATCCTTCTGAGTATTTGAATGACAACCTCAGAAAATGATAGCCAATAATTGACTTCCCCATGACAAACGTTTGATCATTTGAGAAAATTAGAGGCTTTTATTTCATTTCTAGTGTCTTATCCCCGCCCTCCTTGGCCGTCCTTGCGGCCTCCCATGGTAAAAACACCAACACAACACATGCAGCAAAGCCACAATGACCACAGGCGACCTCGCCTCAACCTCGACCTCGCTCATATCCTGACCACAATATACAAAGATAATGGAACGAGGGATGGAGATGAAAATCTTCATTTTGTCTGGATGCCATCATTATTTAACAAAATCTCGAAATATTCACAAACTCATTGAAAAATATATGAAGTGGTTTGTAAGCATACTTAAAAGTAAAAGGGAATAGAAGTCGTTGGCTCTCTCTCTTACACATGTTAAGGTATGATGGAAGAATAGCAAACGAACGTGTGGTCTTCGTGAGAAGAACTAAGCAACTGATTTAATGAACTAGAATCTGTACACATGTTCCTTCAGGATGTGGGTAAAGAGTAGGGGGCGGAGCCCTTACGTAATACCTATGGCTTAGCATGAATCAGTAGACTTGCACAGTACTGGGTAGCTAAGTATAATTAGCGATTTTAATAATGAGATAATATAATTAATAGGTGATAATTAGATAGATAATGAGGTTACACAATGTTACGTAATGTTACATAACACTCGCCCCCTCCCTCAATCAGATACAAAGTATCGAATGAGGGTGTACCCTAAAAAAAAAATGTTTAGGAATTTTTGAAAGAATAAAAATAATAATTTTTGAATAGCTAGTTATCCAAGCCAAGTCATATGCGCGGTTACAATGTGCACATAATAGGTATTCTTAAAAATAAAAAAATAAACAAAATAAAAAGAATACACAAATTAATATTTTGAAAACATGTTCAACAATTCCTTAAAATCAACGTCGTTATGAACATGTAACATACATTAATTAAGGTACAAATATTCTTCTAGCAAAGAATTATCTTGTCCGTACCAACACTTTTAAATGATTATATAAACACAATTGTTTCTTACTTCTGTTGGGTAATATTATGTAGAAGACAATACTCAAGCAGAAGTCCAATTCACAAAAACATAAATGATTAACATATATTATGCTAAAAACAAATCAATGGTAAATGCCATTTGTTCAGGTTAAAACGGGGAAGCATAATGCTTAACATACAATAATCCCGTCATGACAAACTGAATGTATATAAACGCTAGTTAAAAATCTCAAGGTTAAAACGCCAGTGGTACAGTGCAAACAAAAGACATTTTCCATTCGAAAAATATTTCTATGTTAAATTCCCAATAGGGCAGTCCAAACAGCAAATGCAGATGGCACCACCGTCAAGTCTGTTTTGGACCGTACACGTCGCCAAGTATAAGTAGCGGATAAATTGCGCATTAACCATTCGGATCGTCGCCGGGCTGCTGGACACATCGCGCACAGCGGCTATCTACGACTTTGAGAAGAGCCTTGTTATATTCCTTACCATTCTTCTCTAAACAGGCAATGTCCTATTGCTTTGAGCAAGAGTATCCGTATATTCAATACCCTTACCCTAAAAAAAAAAATTCCCAAGCTTAACACTCCTTACTGTTGTTTTAACAAACCTTACTAAAAATACATCTCCTAAAGAGTAAATGTGATCTAAAATAAAAAGTAATCAGTTGATAATCCCTCACCGTCTATACTACACGAGTAGTAGGCTACTAGCCAGATTAGATTATCAACGTCGGCCGAGCTATACCCTGTACTGGGTTACATAATAATAGCTAGGGATAGGATATAGGTCCACTATACTTCTAGACCACTGAGGTTACGTGCCTCCTACGTAAACAAATACATGCGTCCACATGATGATCCCGAGGATCTGGTGAATAAAACAGTTCAAGTATCGCTAGATTTTTAAGATATCATAGTCTCTTTTTTCTCTAAACACTTATAGAAGAATAAAAAAAAATTCAAATACATTCGTTTTCTTAGATCGACAATAATCGTTTCTTAAAGGAAACCTACGTCCAACTAACGCGATTAAATATAGCCTAGGGCAACAACTGACACATGTGTCTGGGATGCCTCGTTATAGGCATATAGAATTACAAAATACCTCTGTCGGTACAGTCATTACATGTGTATTATCGTTAGTAATCATTCGTAGACAAAACATCAGTCGTCTGGCGACAATCCTTGTTACAACACGATCATGACCCACAGCTTGTGGTCTCGGTGTCTATGTTTACATCCGATGAAGTAATAAATCAACTAATCGTGATTTGTATCAACACAGAGAAGTGTCTACTAATAGTATATGGTTCTAAATATAGTCTACACATTCCAAAATAACTAACCAGAGCGAGAAAGGTATATTTCAGACAATGACGCTTGTCTGCTGCTTAAAAGTGTAATGAATTCTCCTCAACTGGGATAAAAATTCAAAGACATAACAATACAAATAAATTCGCAAGAATAAACAATATAAAAATGCCAGACAATGATGCTTGCCTGCTGCGTGAAATTGATACGTATTATCAACTGAGTCCAACTCAGGAAAAGTTCATATGAAAAAGATATCAGAGGAAAGGTATAATACTCAAACCTCAGGCAATGGGGGCGAGCCAAGTGCCTATTAAAATTATCAAATTTAATAAAATGCTCATTTTCATCTTAGATCCGTTCCACGTTTGATCTATGGGGCACCACCAATAGTTCTTCTTCAGTACCATTTTCTCTTGCTGACAAATAGGCAGCCGTACTCCTGTAAGAAAGCATCAATTACGGTCCAATGACAGGTTGCATAGAATATTGGGTATCATAAACACATTTTATATATCAATATCAATGCCAGGGTGCCAAAGTCAATTGAAAAAGCGCTTTAAAAAAAAAATACTTTCGAACGAGTAAAACCAGATATTTATTCTTGAGAAAAAGGAAATATCGAGGCGAGAAATTCTTTTCAAGTCGATCTTAGCAAGAACAACAACAAAATGGTATAATACAAACATGAAAAATCTTTTAGACAAACAAAAACAAATTGGAACAGCAATGGATTCCAAAACAAAGTGATTATACAAACTTACATAGTAACACTAGACCCATTTGGATCATCCATCCATGGTATCTGGTAGGAGCCAGTGCTGGAGGATATCAACAGAACATACATCGCATCTGACGCTGGGTCCATAATCTCTGCCAGATCGTGATGGTATCGTCGATCGACTTTGACCTTGCTAGGAAGCAAGATCTGCTTTGTTGTTCTGTGTACTTTTAACGATAGAGCTGTTCTCCAACGCAAATCAATATCAAGTGAGCAACAACAACACCATCCGACATGTAGTTTGCCTAATCTTAGAGGCGGGGCAGGTGAAGATCCAACAATTGCACTTACTTCAAAGGGAATTTGCATTAATTTGATCGTGACCAAATGATCATCAGAGTGCAATCTGACCACAATCCAAGAGGCAGATTCGTCTTTCTGGTTTCTAGTGCATCGCCTACAGACTAGGCATCAAGGGAAGTAATTACATATGTATCGATGATGCTTCCAGAGGAATAATACAATTTTGAAGGCAATGATTATTGCACAAATTTTCAATATAGCATGGATAGGGTTTGGTGGAAAGTAAGGTTTCAAATCTTCTGTGATTGGCTGTGGGGTGGGTATGTCGAAGCCCAGATTTATATCCTCAAAAACTGGTGCTGAGAGGTTCAGTTTAAACGCCTGAATGGGCCTCACAAATGTGCATATGATAGCCAATTTGTGGATCCTATAGAACAAATAAACAGAGAAAATTGTCACCAATATGATAATGATTAAGGCCAAGTTTATGGAGGCTGGATGAGTAGACATTGTATTTATAGATTTCTTCAAAGTCTCCCATCTGTCATTAGCAATCTTGTCCGCCACCAGTAACTCATTCGCTCGCCTTTCTACTTTAATTCCTGATGTTATCAAGGAAGCTGGTAAATGTGACAAGGCTGCATGCATGTCTTGAGGAGAGGGAAGGTTAATGTGTATTCTGGAACCATGTTTCGTTTCACCAGTTAAATTCTTGAATGGAATTTTAAATATTACAGCGATAGCCAAGTTAAACCCTGATTCTACAAAAATATTTGTGTCGTTCCAAGGAATACACCCATCTCTTGGAGCAGATATTACCACCGATTCAGAGATTAAGGAACAATCACAAGGAATTTTGACGATAGCCAATAAACTCATCGCAATTTTCGTTCTGGGTCGCTGAAGGCAAGAGAGAGTTGATCTCGTTTCTCTGCCTACTACCAAATGTTGGATTTTATTAATCGCCAGGTGAAAATTTGGTGTTTTGTGGGTTAACAAGGTATTGAAGGTGCATAATCTTCCTATTTCCGAGGTCAAATCTCTGAAAATTGCCGAATAGCAGGTGTTGCGATTTGCTAAAATTCTCGCTGGGGGAGTAAAACACACCACGGAGCGACTCAGCTGAGTACATTGCTCATAAGCATGCGATTTTAACTCAAAATATATCCCTAGTCGTGAGCATTTACCCAATAGATAAGGTATCTCATTGTCTAGTATACCCCGTTGAGTCATTTGAACTAGTGTGGATCGGAACACCGAATCGCACAGGTCTGTAAGCCACACACAAGTTGTCGTTATATTTAAGAATAATAGGCACAGTTATCAAGAGAGAATTGTTCCAGAAATGATATTCCACCACCTTAGTGTAGGAGGGGTCCAACGAATCGTCCAAAATTGTGGCCAAAGGAAATTTTGATGCAATTTCTTTAGACAATGGTTTCAACAAAGCTGTCAGACCACCCATAGGCAAGAAAATATCTGGTAAATCACCCTGATTTAATCACCTCTGATCAGCGATCTAGCCGTATCAATATACTCTATTAACACCAACAGATTCAGAGTGGTTTCATGTAACATGGCATGTAGTGCCATGGTGTTAGTTAACTCTGCTGTCAGATTTTGCACAAAGTTATCTATCTGTCAGATTGGTTATTTCCTTTGACGAATTAATAAACAAAACTCCCACTTCTCTGTTGTGTTTAGTGGCGTGCCTAAATAATAATTTTAACTGCTTAGTCAGACTCAAAATTATTTTATCCCTGTTAACATCTGATATGTCGCCAAATGACAACCCTTTAATCATAGCATCCAATTTATTTTCCACTTTTGACAAGTGTGGATCAGTAGCCAGACCCAGGCCAACAGAAACCAAATCGCCTACTGGTTGCAATAATGCCTTTCGTCTAGACCTACCACCATGTGAACTAGCCATGCTTTCTATTTTGTTAAATAATGTTAGGGCCGTGTCAAAGACACGAGTTAATAAAAATTCAATTTTGGTCCGAATTGTTCTCATTTCTGAGGTTAAATTGTACTGATTTTCCAGTGTCAAAATCGTATTGTTAGGGGGCAAAATTACTGTCGGCACCAATACATGTATGTATGTATTTCCTCCACATCGAAACTGGCTTGTGCATTTCTCCAAATGCCACTCCATAATTCTGTTTTATCAGATATTCTGCATTCGTCCAAGAGAGTAGACAGGCTACCCTGAATAATACGAGAAAAAGAGAAAAGAGAAGTCGAGAAAGAAAATAAAAATATAAATATATATATGACTAACATAAGTGAAGTAATCAGATAACCCATATCCTATACGTGAATAGGGTTATCTTCTAAAATAATTTTTTAGTGGTTGACGTTAGTATTTACGTTAAGTACCACCACCAAATATCGAAGTCATGCATAATATAAACGTTTCAACATATAAAGAAATAATCCGTGATATCCATGTGTAAATTCCAGGCGTTCAGGGCAGTTCGTATAAACAGTGAAATAACAAGTGAAATAAATCAAGATACGAATGACACCTACCAGATTATTGAAAGAAACATGATGAACTATCGTTTAGATTGTAATAAAGGCAGCTCACGAAACGTGAAAAATAAAACAATCGGTCTGGGTGTCCCCAATGGTACACAGCCACTGGATGGAAGGGCCTGAATTAGTTGGACATATCTAAGATGACCAACTCAGGCACTGAATAATCTTGACCAGTCGCAGCTTGAGGCTGAGGACTGACTTCATAGAAGAATATCAATCCTCACCATATATAGAAAAAGGGGCGTCTACCAGGAACCATTGCACCACCTATATCCCTTCTCTTCTTGCATAATACAATAGATCGTTTCATCCTACTGGACTTACATAATAGTACCATCTATCTTACTTGAAGCAAACTCTGCTAATTCCGCTTATAGAATTTCACAAGCCACATAAATTACATGCAGATGTATCACTTAATCTGGAATTCTTTTATGTCTGAATATTGCGTTTCAACAGATCAACTAACTTGTTATCTGCAGCACTTGACTTCTTTATGAATTGAACATGAACAGGCCTTTTTACCTCTGCTCCTGTTTCAAGATTTCTTATTTTTACTGTATAAGGAGAGGGAAATCTGCACACGATAAATGGGCCAACGTATCGATTTTGCAGTTTCATTGCTGTATTTGGGACCAACAATCGGTGGACCTTAGCATAAACAATTGAACCGATATCCAACGTATGGGGCCTACTCTTTTCATTGTGTCGGTCTTTCATCTTTTTCTCCCTGTCATTTCTGGTTTTTTCTGCAATAGCAGCAGCCTCAGCTTTTGTTTTCATTATTTGTAACATTTGGTCGATGATCGGTTGGGTATGGGAGATATCATTTTGCAGTGGGGCTTCTGCAGGATTTTTCCCGAAGGCCAGGAGATATGGAGATATACCGGTTGTGTAATGATCTGAAGCGTTTAATGCAAATTGAATATTGGGTAAAAATAAATCCCAATCTTTTTGACTTCTAGAGACCATTGTCCTTAGACAACCAATAATCGACTGATTTTGGCGTTCTACCTCTCCCTGTGATCGGCTTAAATACGGCGAACCGTGTACCTGCTTAATTCCCCAAGCTTTGCACTTGTCTCTGAATGTTTCACCTATGTAACAGGCACCATTATCGCTTCTAAGAATCTTAGGAACACCCACATAAGCGATTACATACTTGTGGAATTCGGCAGCGACTCTCTCTGCTGTAATCGCAGGAGTCGGCCAGATAAAACAAAACTTCGAGTATTGGTCCGTCACCACCTGTATATAGTAATTGTTCCTTTGCCTTCACATTCGTGACAAGAAGTTACGTGCATTTTAGTATCCTTAGCCATCAATGTCCAATAAAACCTCGCTTGAAGTAGAGAAATGGTCTTTGCATATCCTACATGTGCAGCTAATGATTTAGCATGCACAAATCGAATCAGAGGCTTCTGTAATACCTCAGGAATTACTATTACGAAAGCTAAAACATGGACCAAAGCAAGGGAATGAGTTATTTAGACATAGATCAATGTTTAAAATCAGTCAAAGGCTACCAAGGCGCAATGTCTTTTGAGGAGTTACCATTTGGAAAAATGCTAACCGGAGAAAGGTTTTATGTTGTTAATACAGCTAGACTGTCATTGTCACAAAATGTTATTGGACACTGGACTGTTATATATATTTCAAAGAATAATACTTTTGTAGAGTTTTTTGACTCGATGGGTAAAGATCCGGGTTATTACCACCGGGAAATGTTACAATTCTGTATAGACAATGGCGAGAAATACAAGTACAGCTCTAAAAAGCTTCAATGTAGTGATTCTGCCCTTTGTGGACAGTTTTCGACGGTGTACTGCTTTTTAAAAAGCAAAGAAAATATGTCAATTGAAAACTTTATCGCATTGTTTACTGAAGACTGTAAACAGAATGAAAAAAAGATTGAATTTTGGAATAAATGCAGTTAAAACATATATATTTTGTTTTCTTGTTACTTACCGTTGTTACAAAGACGTTTTGTTGTCTTTTTCATACAAGACAACCTCCTCGGAAGGGGAGTATCGGACGTTAAAAAAAAGGGGGGTGGAAGGGATATTGCTATTTATAGATCTTCTTTTTTTCCTCCAAATTAAAACGCCTGCGATAATTATAATGATAATGATAATGATTAAAAGCCAGACATCATTCCCACAATAAAATTGGTATTATTAGGTAATGGTTTGTCGTGAGGGAGTGGAGTTGTAATATTTTGTGAGGAATTGGTGGGTGTTACAGTTGATGAAGGGAAAATGGCGGTGGAGGAGGAGGAGGAGGAGGAGGAGGAGGAGGAGGAGGAGGATTGCTCAGCTGTGGTTGATGGTCTTGTCGATGGCGTGGTTAATGGGCTGGTTGTAGAAGGTTCAGTTGATGTGGTTGGTGATGGACTGGTCGATGATGAAGATGATGATGATGACTTGGTGCTAGTGGGCGGAAGGCTGGTGGTAGTTGTTGTTGTTGTTGCCCTTGTTGTTGTTGTAGTTGCCCTTGTCCTTGTTGTTGCCCTTGTTGTTGTCGTTGCAGGCACGGAAGAAGAAGAAGAAGAAGAAGAGGAGGAGGAAGAAGGAGGAGAAGGAGATATAATAATACAATCAGTTATAATTTCATAATCCATCGGTGGTGGTGGGAGAGAAGAACAATTAAAGTCTATTCTAGACTCGCTGAGATCCAAAATTCTTATATTCTTGTAATCACTGGCAAATTTCTCTTCAAAATTTATAATGCGGCATTTGCGGAATATAAACTCCTCCATCCCGCCTGCAAATTTACATTCTGCGAGTGGGTTTATAGGCCCAATACACTCAACTCTCCTTTCTTCGTTGAAACACTTGCAAAAGCCCTTAGGTTGACAGCGCTCAGTGACACCACAAAAATAGAATGTGTCAACGCAATGGAGAAATAAAAACAGATATATGATGCAACGGGCTGTCTTCATGGTTATTTTTCTGATTTGACGTTGTTGTTGTTCTTATTATTCAATGTGAGACTAATAGACTTTCAAAACACTCGTAAGATTTTATATGGCAATGCAGACCTACACAATCCACTTATCGATCGATAGTTTAAACTTTAATAATCTTACATCAGCTAAGAACTACTCCATCAAACCCATTTTGATTCTTTCTATTGTCTAAGACATTTAACGTCAATCAATCCTAATCAATCCTAATCAATGAAACAAAGCAAAATACTTGACCGATATCAAAAGGTTCCTTCTACGCTGGGCAAAGGGTAGCCGTCACGACCGCTGCCGCCGCCGCCATTTTGTTAGATCCCACACAGTAGTCCACATCTTTCCTTTGTCGGGGTGAAAATAAGCTTAAGCCGACATCCTTTCCCTCTCCTTTGAAAATTTTCATATTTAGACCCCTCATCGGAGGGAAAAGACGCGGACAAATACATATTGATTTTATAAGACTACATAAAGCCCTTATTTAATACGTATTAAGCCTTTAGTTAAATCAAATCTATTTGGTTGTTACTGCGTAGCAGCTCCCATGTGGTTCCCTGGTGGCCCTATAACAACTATCCCTCCCGCGCTGCACTGTGGCTTTTCATTTCTACCGTTGCGTAGGGCCATAGACTGTCTATACAAGCAAAATAGACGTCTGAAATGCACCCTTTTATAAAGCAGATTGGTAGAAAATAGGTATTGATAAATGAAAAGCATTTAAAAGAGATAAATAAAGACGCAATGGACTTTGTTATCCGTCTCGGTATAAATCCGGTAATCAGCCATGACCTCGTATGGTGCGATTTGCTTGAATGCAAGTTTAAACGTCTTGAGATAAAAAATCACGATAGCATTATGAAAAATCAATAAGGTTGTCAATCAAATAGATTTAGGCTCAAACGTAAAGTTATGACTACGATTTTAATGTAAGGTCTAATGTTTACATATCGAGGTCAGTGTTGTGCAGGACTGTATTCCTCCCTTAGCGCCAAAATACCATATCGCACCATCGCCATATACCACCTTCGCCTCATCACCATAGATCACCACCATTCTTCGCCATTATTCTTTTGCTTGGCTCATCAGCTTGAGGAATGAGGATCATCCTCCTTCTCCCCATCACCATCATCATCATCATCCTCCACCTTCCCCTTTCGTTGGCAACTAATATATGCTCGCCCTGCACTTGCCACCTGTTAAGGAGCGAGGTTAGGTGTGACAAAGTGAACGTCGGAACGATAGTCAGAGAAAGCACCAACCTTTTGTGGATAAAAAGCCTTGTAATAGGAAGAGTTACTGGAGCTACCTTAGACAGAGAAACCTTTAGGGACATAAACATCAAGTTTCCTAACCTGTCTAAGGTAGCTTTTACCCACATTAGGTCGGTGGTTTGCTCTGACTTGGGCTACATTAGATCACCACGTATTATTTCTTCATGCCCTAAGGTAATTATAATTTAATTATTTTATTTATCAATATTGATATTGTACATAAAATATCAATGGGGGGAAACTACATTAAACTACATTATAAAGCCCTTCATTTGTCTCTCTCTCAGCTCTCGCTTAGCTAGGGGTATGTAGCTATGTAGCTACATCTTGACATAGTATCAGTTGCTCCTGCAGCAGCAGCAGCAGCAACAGGTATATTTGATTATTTGCAGAGCAAATACATTAGTGTGTGTGTGTGTGTGGCAACATGCTTTTGTACAGGGGAGAGAGTTATTTATTTATTTATTTATTTATTTATTTATTTTTTAACAGATCGCACCAACCCCCTTGCCCACCACCACTACCACTACCACCACCACCACTACCACCACCACCGCCTCCGTCACCACAGAAGCACAGGAAGAGTTCTCTACCCAGGAGGAAGAGGTCTCTACTCAGGAGAAAAAAGAAGAGCTGACGACCACCGACCAATCTCCAGTCACCACCCAGGAGGAAGAGGTCTCTACTCAGGAGGAAAAAGAAGAGCTGACGACCACCAACCAATCTCCAGTCACCACCAAGGAGGAGGACGAAGAAGAAGAGCTGACGACGACGACCCCCACCACCACCACTACCACCACCACCACCACCACCTCCACCACAGCCCAATATCCAGTCACCACCAACAAGGACAACTACCAAGAGCTAACTACTGAGGAGAACTACGAAGAGCTAATCGATGAATCGACCACAAAAGATGGAAGGAACAATAACGATGGAGGAACAGGCGCCATTCCTGAGGATAGACATCAACATTCACTTTCCTCAGGAATGTCATCTGTTCCTCCGGACGGACTTTCGGGGGGAAGTGATGAGGGAGGTAAGGCAAGGGACGATGGGCGCCTTCGTCGACCAGAGGGGAGGGGTGCTGCGCCTCATCATAGCGGGGGGAGGGCAGCACCTCTTTCTCCAGTGGACAAGCTTACAAAATTGGTGAGAAAAAAAAAAGTTATTTTTAATTTTTTCCAACATTATTTGCAATTTTCATGCTGTTTTTTTGTATTCATTCCAAATAAACTTGTATATAAACTCGTATTTTAAGTCATGTATTATATATGGATTATTTTTTTATTTTTTCAGACCAAGAAAGTGGATCGTTTCATCCTGAGCGGCAAGAAGATCGCCACCAAAACAGCCAATATTCTAACTAAGGTAAGCTATTCTCACCACCACCACCACCTCCTCTCCTCTCCTCTCCTCTCATAAAGTCATGCTTTAGTGCACACGACCCCCCAACATAAAAGGACCACTTTTCACTATGTATAAGCGGGAGATATTCGTGGCCGAGTTGGTTTGGGCGCTGGGTAAAAGTAAGGAAAACACTTAGTCTCAGGGTCGGCGGTTCGCAGCCCCCATCTTCCCTCTTCAAAAGCGGGGTTGCTTGCTCCGTCGGGAGGTATCACATGAGTTGATGAAAAATTCTGCTTATAACTAAACGGGCACAGTTCGCACTGGAACTTCCCCCCACCAGCGAAGACCAGAGGTATTATCTGGATGCTCGCATTGGAACCGACGATCAGAGGTATTATCGGGGCAGTTACCACTACCAGAGGTATTATCTGGCTTGATGCAATTGGCTGTTCTGTACTTTGTAAGAATTCTCCCCCATCAGCTCACCTCATTGGGACTGTATCGAAAAATTACTGTGGCTCACCGCCAAATTCCATGTACAGCATTGAAATTAATAGACTTTGTCAATGCGCTGGTTGTTGGTTCATCTAGGGTGAGGATACCGCAGTTCATAGAAGTTCATAGAAGTTCATAGAAGTTCATAGAAGTTCATAGAAGTTCATAGAAGTTCATAGAAGTTCATAGAAGTTCATAGTTAAGAAAAGGATCCAGATTCCTAACAATTCCTACCCCAAAACAACTAGGCCACGAAAATCTCCTTTTGAGTTTGTTTAAACAAGGCTTAGTATAAAGCCAACTTTTAACGCAGTCTAAGAAGGGAGAATTGTATGGCTTAGTCGGTAAGGCGTAGCACCTAGGTCAGGTAGGCACGAGGAAGTCCTCCTCACTGTCGTGGGTTCGCGCCCCTTCTCTCTCCCCTAAAAAATTGGGCACAAACCGCTGCATTCGCATTGTGTTGATAAGGGCGTAAAGCAACTAAGCTCACTCACCGCTGCATTCACCTTCGCCCACTATCAGATTGAAAGATAGAAATGGGGAGTCGGTGATTGTACATTGTACCTGTACATTGTTCTTACCTTGACAGTAAGAAGCGGACTGTGAAAATGGCTGGTAGACCTCAGATAGAGTGGTGTCTAAATCCAGACGAGACCCTTAATGTGCTTCATCAGCAATTATAATAAAGAGTGAAAATATGAAAATCACACTTTCAGAAGTGCCTACGCAATCGTTCTAATCCTCTGGTTCTGTGATTGGTGCGTGGTGCTCCCTGTTAGTCCATGTCAATATTCCCCTCACCACCCTCGCAGCTCGACAAGTCATTTCTCTCCTGTATGAATTGCACTGTGATACAAGCACTTCGAATCAATCAAAGTCAATCAATCTTAATAATTGATGCAATTAGCTAAAAAAATTGTTCACTTGTGACTTGACAATATGTGCAACGTTCTACCATCAAGTCTTAATTGCTTCATTGATCTTCAAAGATCTTCAAAGATCTTCATTGCTTCATTGCTGCCATTGCTGCCAAAATTCGGTAGTATGAGCCCCTTTGGCGGATTCCTCGACTTGCCTTGGCAAAGAAGCGTCAGAAATAATACTAAGCCATACAAATCTCCCTTTTACTTAACGCTGTGTCTTATATTGTTATATTCTATAATTTCAGAAAGACGGACCTAGCCTTGCGGACATTAAAAACTTACTGGGCGAAGTAAAGGGGGAGATCGAAGACGTCAAGGACGAGGTCGAGGAAGTAAAAGAGGAGGTCGAAGAGGAGGACTCCTCATGGTCTCTTTTCACATCTACCGGATCTTTTCTTACTTCTCTTTTTGGTATATTTTTTTACTTTTTCGGCGTTTTTCTATACTACAAAAAAAAACTTCAAAAAGCTAAAAAACAAAAAGAACCTAAAACAATAGAAATGGAAAATTACGTCCATTCTAATTTACGGCGCACCCTTTCGGACCCAACCCTCTGCTCTCCCTTATTGAATGAACAAAATGAAAATATTTTTAAAGAACTAGCCTATTCGATCATTCGCAAAAGTATCCAAAATAGAATGTTTCCCGGTGGACGCACCTCATTAACCACCCCTTATAATCCCAAAGTCGCCCGCTCTCGCCCTATGTTAGACCACGGTGCGTCCTTCATCGACACATTTACAAACTCGGGAACAGACCTTTATGAAGACCCCATGCCATCCTTCTCCGCTCCCCGTTTAGACCAAAAGCAGCTTAGAAAAATGATTCCCAATTTGACTGATTTGACCCCCTCACCACCACCACCACCACCACACCAGCAAGAAACATCCTTTATCACCACCCCCGAAATTCACTCCACCGCGCACCTATATGATGACATTGCTGCTCCCCTAACATACGTTACCCCTCCTCCTACAAAAAACCAGCACTCTCCTGTCCCTTCCACCTCAACCCCTTTTGGACAAAATTATAAAAAAAAAAAAGCTCCTCCCCCAAAAAAATATTATCCCCCCGGTGAGGATACGCCCGAAACATGTATAGACAAATTTGTATCCTCAGCCTCTTTCCAAATTTCACCCCCAAAATAAAAAGTAAATTCATAAAGGTCTGTTCTCGAGTTTGTGCGCAATATACACATAACACAATAATTCTTTTTTCAAAATTTTATTCAACAAGCATAAACATTCCAACAGCATTCTTTTTGTTCATTAGCTTTTTGTCATATTACAAAATTCAAAATTATCATAAGTTATCACTCGACCTCGTCCTTCTACTGTTATTAAAACAATTCAATTTTTCACGGAGTGCCGACCTCCCAGGTCAATTATAGTTAGACTCAGCATATAACTAGCATAAGATATTTATTCTTACAGTTTTACAACTTCTATTTTGCAGTACATATATTTATTCTGCAGCAGTATATATTATTCTAAGTATTCTAAGTATTCTAAGTATTATCAATGTTATTCATGTGATATTTTGTTACTTGTTGCTCATACAGTGTTATAGCCAACTTATTAGTCTACTTACACATTTATATATAGGAGTGACAACCTCCCAGGTTATAAAAATATAGTTATCCTTTCTTTTACGTATAGAGTGCTATACAGTGCTTATACCGAGTTTTTAGTCTACAGTCTACAGTCTACAGTAAGGTAGCTATGGCAGGTCATGGATAGTTTAACAAGCATATATTACATTGTCAAGCTCTCCATCTCATAAATAAAAGTTCATTATCAAATATATATATATTGGTGTTTAATTCCCTTATTTCAAGTCACTTTTTACTTCTTCTGGAATAGCACTAATATCCGAAAAGGATGCCATGTCTGGTATTTCAGCCCATTTTACCTTGAGCACATGCTCCACAGCACTCAAAGTAATGTCATTAAAGTGTAATCCGTAGTAAGAGTAGGTAGTAATAATCTTGCGTGTGGCCTCTATCAAGTCATTTGAATCTAATGCCAAATGAGCGCAAGATATATCTTGCTTGCTCACACTTCCCAAAAGCACTCCCATACATCCTCCTTCATGAGCTGCTTGCCCGCCGCTGCCTTGCACGCATTCCGATACAATTTGCTGCACGAATTTCATTGTAGTCCCTCCTTAGCATAAAGTCATACACAATTCCAATAAGCTCTTCACAGGAGGGGTAAGAACATTCCTCTGATTTTGTCTTTGTCCATGCGCCGGGAAAGTAAGGCTTAACACCCCGCAAAAAATCCTCAGAAGCGTTAATGCAGTTTTGCTCACTCAAATATTTGCTATTGTCAGATGAGTTTAAAATGTCTTTCTCACCATTGTACATATCCCAACTAAAGAGGCGGAATGTTTTAACTCCTGCTGCTGCTGCTGCTGCTGCTGTGGCTGTTGGCTCCCAAATATTTTTCTTTTTGCTAGGGGGTGAAAATGAAAAAGTACTCCCCCCTCTCTTAGGTGCGCAGGCTGCTCCAAATATTCCCCCTGATGTACCCGCAACTCGCCTAGGAGAGGATGGAGCGGGAGAGGCAGAGAAAGCCTTAAATGATCTTGCCAGCTCTCTTGCTTCGTCCAAAGACAAGTTAAACCATGACCAGCCATAAAAGCCATCGCCTTCTTCTTTTTTCTTAGAAATGGTCAGGTAATCATTTCCTTGAAAGTCCTTTTTAATGCATGTCCAGCCATTTCCACAGTCCGCTTCTTTCCCACCTATGATTTGAGTCATAAAGCCAACAATAACCTCCACTACCGCGAAAGGCATAAATAAATTCCGCGTGGAGCCATCAGCTTTGGTTCTGGAAAGTTTAACGTTTTTGGTGCTCTCCCTTTTAAGGGTGACTTTCTCGCTTAGTAAAAGCTCCATGTTTGACGTGTGTTGCGTCCCAAGGTCGATAGTAAACTAATCCTTTTTTATGAAGGTAACACCTATTTATAGGCAACTATATAGGGTCTGAAACAAACTTAACTGCTCGACCAAATCCTGGCGTTTTATAACGCCCAATGCAAACTTTAATTCTTCCATCATTTGCTCGCATGATTTTAACTCAAAAAAACACTTGGAGCACCATGCTTGGAGTAATTCATTCGCAGGGCGTGCAGACATTGCTCTTATCGATATTTCTTGCTGAATCTCCTCCATTTATTTTAAGTGATAAATATAAAACACAGTGCTACTCCAGACTAGTCGTATACATAATCAGACTAACCTAGATCACACAGCGAGAATAATACACACTGATACTCAAACTAGAGATGTTTAGTTGGTCATGAGCCAAGATTATTTATGCGCATTGCACCTGATCTATTGTGTTATATTGTTTTAGTTATTAAGTCCTATTTACATTGATAGTCAGAGGAAAAGGTCTAGACGAGTTAAAACCTTAGTACTTTAGTGACCACTAGTCACATAAAACTTGGCTAACAATTATTTGTGCTAGCAATACAAAAGAAACCCGAGTTACCTTACTTTGATAGGTTAGATAAAGACAAATTTATGATTGTGTATTCTAAACTCTATTTTAACTTCTGAACTGAAATCTAGAGATCCATACATCTTAAGTGACAATTACATACATGTAAATGTCTGTACCAGTGATACAAAAGATCTCTTGATTGATTGAAGTATGTAAAGACAAACTATGTTATATAAGTTATCCATAACTATGACCAGTTCTAAGTCATATGAAGTAAAATGAAGATATGCGACGTTAATGGTAAAAACTAGTAATAATTATTGGTGCTAGCAATACAAAAGAAACCCGAGTTACCCTGCTTTGATAGGTTTGATAAAGACAAACCCATGACCGTGTGTTCTAAACTTGTTGATCACAAGCTAGACCTATATATGCATGTTGCATATAATATAATCTATTGCGTGAAATTGTACTAGTCCCTAAGTCCTATCTATACTGATAGACAGAGAAAAGATGTTTAGTTGATTGATTGAAGTATGTAAAGACAAACTATGTTATATAAGTTATTCATAACTATGACCAGTTCTAAGTCATATGAAGTAAAATGAAGACACACAATGTTAACGGTAAAAATAAAAAGTTTCATCTGACATCCGACTCTGAAATCCATAAAGTTAAGTGGTTTACCTCTGTTTGAAGAATTATGGAAAAAATTGTACACCTATAGCATCCTCTTGATAACTTAACCAACTGCCTTTTACCTGATGGTGCTCTACTTTAGGAATACCTCTTGAAATACTTTACCTGAAACATACATCAAACACAGTTCGCTACTTAAATGCAGAAAAAAATAGGCAACCCTCCCCCCCCCCCCTCGCCCCACCTCGTAGCTCTAAACACCCAGGGTGAGTGAAGCAAAAGAACACTATAATTTTAATAATGAAAGAATTTCACTCGAGAGCGACCAAAAGCTGAGCAACCAAAAAGGTTATGAGTCTTAATATAAGAAGTCTTCTAAATAAATCTAGTGAGCTTGAAGCAATCCTCCATAAAATACAATTTGATATAGTCTGTATTTGTGAATCTTGGTTAACCGAAAAAGTCTATGACGCACTTGTGAATATCGATGGCTATAGATTAATAAGATCAGACAGACAAGGAGGTAAAAGAAGGGGAGGAGGCCTTGCAATGTATATTAAGGACAGCTTTGAAGTAACCTGGGTCGATGACGCACAAACCACCTGCACACCCAACCTCGAAATACAAACTGTGACTGTAAAAATCAACAACTTTAAAAAAATTAAAGTCCACAACCTCTATAGACTGCCAGATGGAGACCTCCCTGTAGCCATTAAAGCCATCCAGGAAGTCTTAAGCATAAATAACAACAATGAAGAGATAATAATGTTAGGTGATCTCAATGTGGATTACCTAAAAGCCTCACGAGCTAAATCACTGTTGTTAGCTATTGAACACAGTGCCTCTCTGAAGCAACTAATACACCTCCCTACTAGAATTACCAGCACCACTGAATCATGTATAGACTTAATATACACGAATTCAAAGATCATAAAAACAGCTGGAGTCCTTGACATAAATATTAGCGACCATAACCCCACATTTATAATCCTAAAAAAAGAAAAAGAAACCCACGAAAGAATAAGCTTTACTTGCCGCTTGTATGCAAACTACACTGAAAAACAATTTACCGATAAACTTAAGAGCTACGACTGGCCTCACCTACTTGATACAACAAACCCCGAAATATACTGGGACACCATGATAAATAAAATACTTACCACAATTAACGAATTCTGCCCGATTAGAAATTACAAGAATGTAAAGGCTAGAAAACCATGGATCACGGGAGACCTATTTGCTCAAATGAAAACTAGGGACCGCCTATTTAAAGATGCAAAAGCACTAAAAGATAAAACACTAATGGGGCAAGCTAAGCAAATGAGGCACAGAATAAACCATCAAGCCAGAAATCTGAAAAATAACTACACCCAAGTAGAAAATAATACTCAAAATCCCAAAAAATTCTGGAAAATCATATCACCCCTAGTAAGTAATAAACAAGCAAAGAAACATGATAAAATCAAATTAGAACAAAATAATAGCCCGACCCCAGAGGAAATGATACCAAACCAATTCAATGAATATTTCGCCTCAATAGGAAATAATCTTGCAAGCACAATCCCCCCCCTAACTGAGGTGATGGAACAAGAGTTTACTGATGCTCGTGATGGGCCCCCCGAGAGATCAATGAATTTACCTTCACACCAATAACCTTAGACAATTTAGAAAAAATCATTAATGCTATGCCTTCATCGAAGGCCTCAGGAATAGAAAATGTACCCACCTGGATACTAAAACTAGCACTTAAGACATTACTACCTGAATTCCGAAAACTTCTAACCCTAACAATGACAGAGTCAGTTATACCCAAGGAATGGAAAAAAACAAAAGTCACTCCAATACACAAAGCAGGTGAGCGCACCGACCCAGGGAACTATCGTCCAATTTCTACTATCCAGTTACCCTCTAAAATCCTTGAAAAAGTGGTATACAGTCAACTAATTGGCCACTTAAATGATAACGGTGCTCTATACAAACACCAGTATGGTTTTCGAGTGGGAAAGTCAACCCAGGATGCTTTAGTAACGTACCTTAATGAAATATATGAAGCAATCAATGATGGAAATATTGTTAGGGCGGCCTATCTCGATCTGAGGAAGGCTTTCGACACAGTCAACCATGAACACCTTATTACCAAACTTACTACCTTTGGAATTAAAAATAAAGAGTTAAAATGGGTCCAAAATTACCTCACAGACCGGCACCAACAGGTCAATGTTAATAAAAAATTATCTGATAAACAACAAGTCACATGTGGTGTTCCGCAAGGAACTACTCTAGGACCTGTCCTCTTTAACTTATATATCAATGATCTACCAAACTATATTAACCAATGTAAAATCCAAATGTTCGCTGACGATACCATCATCTATTGTCATGCTAAATCTACCCTTAAAGCCACCCAAAAGCTTCAAATAGACCTTAACTCATTGAGTAAATGGTGCCAAAAATTTAAAATATCCTTAAATTATACAAAATCAAAAGTCCAAACGATGTTCCCGAAGCCTGTCCTCAGATCGAGATGGAAATCTCAAAATCTCTCCTCTCTAGACCAACATATTATTAAACTGGGAGGTGAGACACTAGAGGATGTAGACACCTACAAATACTTGGGGACCGTTGTTGATGCGACACTAAAATTTAAAGAACAAACAAATTAATAAATTCTATGAATTATAAATGCTGGCAGTTCGCAAAACTTAGTAAGAAATTGCCCAAACCAACACTATTAATGATTTACAAAGTTATGGTACTGCCGACCATCGACCAGGCAGATTTCCTTTTGGAATCATACTCAGCAACGGACCTCCACCGTCTACAAATACTCCAAAACAGAATTTTGAGAATTATTTACCAAATCCCCTCAAGAGAGAGTGTTAGAGATTTACACTTGCAAAAAAGGCTCCTCCCCCTCAAATATCGCAGGCGATTGCACCTCCTGCAAATGGGTCATAGATTGGCACAAGTTCCTGCAAATATCGATCTACGGCTACTAAAAACTAGAAACTTCAGAGAAGGTCGTAAAATTCTTAAACAAATACACCCAAGAACAGAACAAATTAGAAAGTCAATAGCCAACACAATCCCCCATGCATGGAACAACCTGCCGACTATGGCCCATTTAACCATCGATAAAGACAGATTCAAAACCCTCGCTTTATGTGTTTCTTCGAGCTTTATGTGTTTCTTCGAGCGGATTCTATATATAGAGGATTTATCACCAGTACCATTTCCACTGCGTCTCATTGTTAATATTCAAATGGATTATATTTCTTCTTTGCATTTATATACTTGTCACCTACAAGGCTTGCCGTGCGGAAATTTATTATTCGATTTTAATTTGTGTTAAATTACGCTCAGCACTTTGGATTACGCTCTGGACTTTGGACTAAGTTTTGATTGTGGACTGTGTTTCATGGACTGTACCCTTACTGTGGATTACGCTCAGCACCAAATTGAATTTGTTTGTTGTTTTTTCATTTTTCAGATTATTCAAAGCCTACCCACCAACCAACCAACCAACCAACCAACCAACCAACCAACCAACCCCACTCACTCACTCACTCACTCACTCACTCAGTCACTCAACAATTACAACCAGCACCACCACCACCAATTACCCACCACCACCAACACCACCACCACCACCAATAACAACAAGAATTATGGCTGCCAACCGTCACGTATCCGTTAACATAAGTGTGTCTGAGGGAGCACAAATGCTCCTGAGCCTCAGGGGGGAGGAGTATGTTGAGACCCCCGCCTCCCCCGACTCCACCGACCGCCACATGCCTCCTCTGGAGGCCGCCTCAACCATCTCTAATGATGGTAATGATGGTAATGATGATTACGAATATGAAAGTCCCCCCAACTCCCCAACTCCCCAACTCAGGTGGGACGAGGAGGAGGAGCGGGAGTGGCAAAGGTGGGAGCAGAGGCAGGAGCAGGAGCAGGAAAAGGAAAAGGAGGAGGGGGAAATAACGGACGAAGAGGGGGAGCAGGAGGAGCAGAGGCAAAACGTGCAAAGGCAGAAAGAGCAGGTTATGGTACTGGTACGCTATCTGCTTCAGAGTCGGAGGGGGAAATGGAGGTTGAAAGCTTCTTACCCCCCTCTCCTCCTAGTGAACGACGCAACCCAAGTGAGCTAAACAAATTTTATATTTCTATTTCTTCCATGAGCAAGGAAAAAGCCGAACAAAGACCTGATTCGACTCGATGGATTTTTCCATCTACATCTTTTAGTCCCCCACCTCTCGACTGCACCCGTGACCCATCTCATCCATTTTATGATTACCCTTTCGACCCTAACAATGAGCAAATTATCTGGGAATTGCTTGGGCATGCGGGAGCTGGGGAGGAAGCTAGGTCTGGGGCTGGAGAGGAAGCTAGGGCTGAAGAGGAAACTAGAACTGGAGCTGGAGCTGGAGCTAACATCCCCCCGATCAACTTCGTTCGAGAAGTCACCATGCACGATGAGGCTGGGCCCCTGGTAAAGGCAAGGCCAGGCTATTTCGTAAAGATGCATGTGTTCCCCACCGGTGAGCTAAACAAGTTCACCATGACCTTCGAAATAACACCCGAGGCATCCTTCCAAATTACAGCCTCACCGGTGGGAAATTCAATTTGCATCATTACTAAGCCTGGCAGTCACATCACACAAACCAGGAAAATCTCAGCATCAGAGTGGCGAATGTGGATGAGGGCTCCCTTCTTCCAAACGGAAGACAGGAATAGGGAGTTGGGGGTGTTTTACATGCACATCCCCCCGATCAAATTTACCTGGTATCCAGAAAGCAAAATGTGGTGTATTGCTGACAAAAGTCCAATGTCAGAACGCAAGTTTGTCCTGGATACCTGTACGCGTAAGTTCGGCTCGTGCTTCGAGTGGAAGAAGGGGGCCATGGACCTCATCATGGAAAAACGGTGGCCGTAAGTTTTTGTTTTACTCATTTTATTTTTACTTTATTATCTGCTCATTTACACGCCCCGCCCATATCAATTTTACGCAATATATTTTAATAAATACAAATTATAAATACTTTCTCAATACGTAGCTATTTCACATCCTTTTTTTTCTAGGGAAATCATCCGATATTTTCACCGGTAAATGGTCCCCTTCCTCCACTCGAAGATCTTCATTCGCCTCTCTCTCTCTCTCTTGCAGCATGGTGACTTTTTCGTATTTCATAGACATTTTCATATCATATCATTCCATATCATTCCATATCATTCCATATCATTCCATATCATTCCACTAAAATAAATAAAACAAATTAAACAACAGGTAAAGTTAAAAGTTTATGTTTTATTATTATTATGTGTTTAAGTTATTCTCTTTTCTATTAGACTTATCGCCATTTATAATATGACGAGCGAGCAACATGTACATATATGCCATATATAATATGACAAAAGGTTATATAGCACCACAAAAGCAACAAGGCATGATAATAATAATAATAATAATAATCAAGGTATAATCAGGAGTAGAAGTAAAAGTAGAAGGTATATAGTCCGGGTACATAACACAAATATAGTCCGGGTTAAAGTTCAAGACACCAAGCCAGCAATGGCAAGTCACTTCAAGCAAGTAATGTCTTCATGGGCTAAAGTCTAATGTCACTCTCCAAGTTCAATGTCACTCTCCAAGTTACGCCACTCAAGCGAGCAACGAGCAGCAACGAGCAGCCTATGTCTTCTCACTCTCCAGCGGTAAATACATCATCACTTGGGCGTGTCCTTACCCTGTTAAAAAAAAATTTTTTTTGTAAAAATAATTTTGTAAATATAACTTGCGGTCAATATTATCTATGCTATCTATACGCTATGCCTTATGCCAATGCAATCTAAAGTCAAGTGTTATGCCAATGCAATCTAAAGTCAACTTTTATAACAATACAATATCAAGTAACAAAGTCTCAACTCACACTCAGGTCTTAGAAGAATGCGATGGTTAAAGATCCCCTCGTTTCTTCTTTCACAAAAGACGACGGTCCCTCCGTTGCGGAATCCAAAGAGCCATGTTGTTGCCCCATGGTAAATTGCGTGTGTCCAGCCCAACACATAGGGCACTTGGGTTTGCCCAATAATCACTCCTAGATGGTGTACCTGAACGTTAAGATTCATTCCATCAAACGTGGGGTTGATATCATACCGTATGCTAACGCGGTAACCATCTTCTGTGATGTGAATCATCAACATTCTGCAAAAAAATAAATTCAATAGGCATCAATAGGTATCAACCAGCAACCAACGCTATCTCACCGAGCCAGCCCCCCGCCGGCGGCCATAGCTCGATTTCAAAAGCATATCTCACGCGAATCTCAAAGAAGGCATATTTCACACGAATCTCAGCTCAAATCAAGTGCATACAAGCCACTAAAGCAACTCCCTTAGTATTCTTGGTATATTCATAAACATGTATCAACACAAATTAAACATGCTAATCAACACTTACTTCAGTTTCTTCGGTTATGAATGTATTGAAAGTAAAGGCTCCGCTCATCTCTTGTTAAAAAAGTCCAAAGATGGCGGACCTGAGCTATTTTTAGCTTTTCAAATGCAGCAATATCTACCTCCAAGTTAATTTCCTCTCTCAATCGCACCCCGAAAGATAAGGCTCGAGCCGGCAAAGGTAGTGCCCAAGCGCCCTCGGACGGTGTCAACGGTGTCAACGCGCAACGGCTCCAACACGAGACAACAGCCCACCACCTCATCAGGTCAAGGCAGTGGAAATAAAACAGCTGGATCACCCCAGCGCACCGACCTAAAAACTTTCCCACACCACCCCAGTCCATCTTTTCTCCCTCCTCTATCCTATATAAATGAAAATGATACCTTCTAAATTATTGTTCATGCTTTTTTTCAAACCATCTCTCCGGTCCCCTTATATCATCATGACTCAAGATCCTGTGAGTAGTATAGGGAAATGGGGAACCAGCAGATAACCGCTATACACAGCTCTATACACAGCTCTATACACAGATCTACACAGCGCAACTCACTTCTCTCTCCTCACCCCACCCTCTCTTTCTCCTCCCCTCTCCTCTCCACACCCCCACTACCACCACCACCACCACCCCCTCTCTCTCTCCCCCACCCATATCCCCCTACCAACGCGCTACGCGCGCGCGTCTCTACTGCGTCTACCGATCGCCTATAGTCTCACCGCGTCTACCGCGCTGCGCGCCGCGCGCGAGAAAATGAGCAACCTGTCAATCAAATCGTCCAAAATCTCTACCATTTCCTACCATTACTCACAAAAGCGCGGGTTGCCGGCGGTGACTATTACTACTTATGTAAGTGTCCCCAGGCCATCCTTATACTAGATCCTATATGTAAGTGTCCCCAGGCCATCCTTATACTAGATCCTATATGTAAGTGTCCCCAGGCCATCCTTATACTAGATCCTATATGTAAGTGTCCCCAGGCCATCCTTATACTAGATCCTATATGTAAGTGTCCCCAGGCCATCCTTATACTAGATACTATATGTAAGTGTCCCCAGGCCATCCTTATACTAGATCCTATATGTAAGTGTCCCCAGGCCATCCTTTATGCAGGCAGGATAACCGGCAGGATCATGTATAATGATAATGTATTATGATAATTAACCCTGGTAATAAACCAAGCTCGGTCTTTTCCAATTGTTTATCTTTTATTACAACTTTCCTGCTGCTGTCGCTTTTTCTCAAGTTCTATTCCTAGTTGGAGGAATATTTTAATTTTTTACCAGTTTCATTATTTTTGCCTAACAACAACTAGCCTATAAGTTAACATAACCCTTTTCCTAGTTATTGTTTCTACCATGAAAGCGCTTTACACCTTTAAATAAAATAGAATTGAATAAGATTCATGAAGTTTACAAGTCAGTCACCATGGGGCAGAATGAAGCAAGTTGGAAAGAAAACCGTTAGCAGAAGAGGCTTTCTTTCTCAGACAATGACAGAAAAACCTCAAAACAGACTGACATTAAAAATGCATGCAGATTGTCACATTCTGATAGTAGTTTAGTAGCCGCGGCTAATACGACTCATCTATCGCTTTAATGTGTAGTGACCCGGTTTCGTTTGAGGAGGAGAATAGATAATTCAAGACACAAGCCTCTATATTATTACTCTGATTTATTGAAGTTCCAAGCACAGTGTAGGTGAATACATCCAGTCATATATGAAGGTGTTATAAGTTGACATAACATAAACACTGGTAACAAGATACCAAGAAGTTACAACAAACACACAGGTATGGATCATAGCTCCACCTGGTGTGAAACGCCGGTTGTATTGAGAGTTCAAGTAAGGTTGGTATATGTAAGTAGTATATGGAGAGTGTATAAGATCTTTATGGCACTACACTCCCCCCTACTGGTTTTAAAAGAAATTCATACGATTTCTTTAGACAACATATAAAAACAAACCAATAATATATGACGGTTCAAGAAAAGGCGACCATAGCTTGAAATATATGTAGCGGATTTCAAGAGAAATATAACTAATGTCAATCTACAAATATTATTCGGTAGATAAAGAAGACTCTTGCTTCAAATTGAAAACGATGAACAAGTAATAGTATTAAATATAAACCTCGGTACAAACGTGCACCATGTCCTCCAGCCTCGTTAAGGCACAGACATTGGAATATAGGAAATATCTATTCATATAAAAATGAACTCGTTTCAATAGAGACATATTTATTATATTCGGTTATATTCGGTCGTTCCTTCCTTCATCGAACTTGAAATGGAATGGAATCTGCTGTTTCTTATGACATCCTTCTGTGCGGCTTCATGGAATAGAGCTTGTCACATAATCTCGCATTGAGAAACAAATGAGTACTTGAAGATATAAGTTGAAATAATGAATTCAAAGTATTGAAACAATGAAAAATAATAATGTGTAATAGGTCAAGATCATAACATGACCAAATAACATATTATAATTCGACTTATGTTTAGACTTCTTCTGTAAAGATATAGGTATAGCAATAAATGAAATGATATACAATCTGATTAAGTCAGGTATTAGAACAATCACACAATCACACAAATGGTTTTGGTTCCTTGGGTGGGGTATTTAGATTCCCAGATAGAGACTGAGAAGGAGCTGCAGGAGGATTTGACATTACATCCGGAAATAAATCGGTTGACAATGAGAAAGTGACACTTCCAGAAGCATCAGATGATACAGATGCAGCAGCGTCAAATTTAGCTGAATCTGAAGTAATTGTTGCAGTTGCAGTTGGAGAGTGACGTGTTAGAGTTTAACAATGCCCTAGTCTTCAAATTCTTCTCTCGTATCAAACTCAATGCTGACAAAGGAGGAGCTCGTTTCTTAGGGCTACTAGCAGCAATATTACTATTAGCCAAATCATTCTTCAATTTCATGATCTCACTCAACAACTGTTGGTTTCTGTTTTCCAAATCCATTACACAAATCTGAAGTTGATCATTAAGAATGGTCGTTTCTTCAAGTGTCTCTACTAACACCTCTACTTCTTCTTGACTCTTCATGATCTTGCAACATCTGTTAAAGGCTTAATCAATGTACCAACGGCAGTAACATACTCTTTCTGAATACATTCGACAGCTTCATGATGTCGATATCTCTCTATATCTAGTGATTGCCCATATTTGTAGGAGGCTTCCTCATACAATTTCTTGTAGTCTTGTAAGAACTGATTCATCCACATGAGTAGATGAAATTGATGGTGCCGGGGCAACTGATTGACTCGACTGACTGGAATGACTGGACTGACTGGACTGACTCGCCCCATGAGAGTATTGACTTCTAGGTGGCAAAGGAACCCAGGCATTTCTCGCAGGAGCAGGGGAATCAACATACTTAGGTTTCTTAGCAGCGGGATTATTAGTACCAGAGGCCACCCCAACATATTTAAGTTTATGGGCTGCGTCGTCCATCGCCTTCCAGATATGTCTAGTTACCGATAACCCATAATGAAATGAAGGATTTGCTTGCAATCTCCTATTCTTCTCACCTAGTCTAGCCATGCAGCGGTCAGCATCAGCAGGAGACCATTTATGTACACCTGAATCAGAGGTGAAATGATTGTACATCTCTCTTTTACGATCAACCACTTTTTGGCAAAGTAAGTCGGGACATTCCCACCCGAAGACAAGTGGGGTGTGTTCTTCACACATATGACGAGCGAATGACTGTTTAGTACGATAGACTTTGATACCGTTCGGATTAAGTGACATTGAACGACAGCATGAGAAAGGACAACGCATATCTACTGTGAAAATTGATAATACCATCCTTAATTTAAGGTCCTGATCCTCCCTCACAGACAACCCCTTATCAGGAGCAGTTTTAGCAGGGGAACACAACTTGGGAAATATAGTTTCGTATAGTCCCATATAGTCTTCATCATTTTGTTCAAATACATTTTTGCAACTGTCTGACTTACTAGGTAAAATACAAACAATTGAAGTATCATCTTTAGCAGACCAATTTCTCAAGGATCTGTGTCTAGCACGATAACGGCGAGACAACCCATCATCCCTATACTTCTTCAGAGCCTTATGGGACTGTTTAGTACTAGAAGAATGGTTACTTCGTTTGTCAAAAGAATTGTCATTATTATTGGCATCACCAGAGGTGGATTTATCGTGAGCAATTACTTCGTTAGAAACGGAATTAGTAATGTTATTTGCATCCGCTTTAGCGGGATTATCATGGATAGTTGTATCGTCAGAGGCAGATTTCTCATCGTCTACAGCCATATTCTGTTGCACAGAAGTTTCTTCTCCTTCCGCGGCCATTTCACTGTACTTGTATATACTGGACACCTACAAATACATAAGCAAATACATATCCAGAAAATTGTCACGAGTAACAGTGGACAAAAATACCCCTATGTTAAGAGCACTTATTAATGTCACAGAATTCAATGTAGACGAAGTATTTCCATTCACCCCCACGTACACATTTCAGGGTTGAATAATTCTCTCCAAAAATGATTCAAACATGACCACATAATTCACCGAAACAGAGAATAATGGTATACATTAATCATTTGGCATATTCAGTACTGATACTACAGTACAATATTCAATGTAATATTAGAACTAGGGTTCACTAAACATAACCCCATTGTATGAAAGCATATATCGCACTTCCAAAATGGAAATAAACCAGCGAATTGTCTCAGAAATGGCGTTCATTCCAATATAATATGTAGAGCAAATGTTTCAGTGTTCCATACATAACATGAAACTAATTTGGTAGAATCAAATGGCACCAATATATCCAAAGTAATGTCGTCGCTCATGATACTAAGCACCGGCACTTCCAATGTGGGTGAGGGCACAAATAGAACTAAAATAGAACTACTGTGTAATACCCATATGCACATATTATATCCAAGGTATGACGTCCAGTACATTATAACAATGAACAAACAATTTACTTACAGTATTCCAGTTACATTGCGTCTACCTCTCTTTTGTCTCAGTTTCTCACTCACGTCCTACCCACTCGGACACAGGCAGCTTTCTGAAGGGATGGTGTAGCTTCCCAAAGCCCTTGTCCAGGTGGTAGGTCCTGTTATATGCGTGTACCTGGCGATATCCAGGGACTAGTCGAGTATTTATAGATTTAAACTATAGTTAACTGTTTAGCAAAACATGTATGGGGCAATAGAGTAATGATCATACCAAGTCAATAAGGCTTAATCCAACTTGTTAGAGAGCGGTCTGTTACACAGTGCCTAACAAGATAAGTCATACACATAAATATTAAAAAAAAACTTTAGCAATTCATATAGGGTTCTGTGGCAGTCCAGACGCTTCCTGGGTCAACCAACAGAGACTTCTCGTTGTGTTTTTTTATTATAATCTCACAGACAATGCAGTATTCTGTGGTATCAATCTATACTCACCAAAAATCACCATGGGAGCTCCATTACTGCCAATCCCATAGTATAAATTACAATAATTACACTAGGGGCATGGTGTATAGCGATCAGGAATTTTTACTTCCCTTTTTCCTTCCGTTCTTTTTCCTTCCGTTCTTGCTTGGCTATTATTAATCTTATTCTTAGATTTTCTTTGTGAGGCTATGTTCTTCTTGACCTTGCGTCGAGTTTTCCTGTTATTTTCAGGTCCAATCGTATCAGTACAAGGAGGTTTTCTAGGAGGTCTGCCGCTTTTCCTAGCATTATCAGGATTCAACGCAGAGAGATACTCTTTTATTTCCTGACCAGGAGATACTTTCCCCCCTTCAATCCTTATGACATCCCTACCTGCCTCACGCAGATTTTCAATTTCAGGAGAATTCTGAAGATTTGTAGTAGGTCTTAAACCAGTCGCGGCGGTAGGATCCACAGCAGTTTTCAAATAATCCCCATTCCATCGAACTTCTCCTCTTGTTGTTGATAGGAGGCATGTGTGATAATTAATTTTCTTAATAATTTTGAAAGGACCATCCCATTTTGCCCCGTATTTATTGCTTGCAATTGGTGGATAATAACGATATACCCACTCACCTTCAGTGAAACTTCTGAGAAGCTTGTGGCGGTCATAATTTCTCTTCTGGGCAATTGATGTCAGATGCAATTTATCTCGAGCAAAACTATGTCCCTCGCGCAATTGTTTTCGCAATTGTTCTAGGAACACACTAGGCGATGTCAAGTCCAAACCCCCATGTGGTATGCCAAAAATTAAATCAGCAGGGGTATATGCTTCATCCCCAAAAATGAGGGAATATGGAGTACAACCAGTGCTAGCATGAATGCTAGTATTGTAAGCGCTTGCTATACAAGGAATTAGAGTATCCCATTTTTCAGAACCATAGTCAATATAACATGATAATTGCTCAACCAGTACTCTATTAATTCTTTCTGCCTGTCCATTACAGCGAGGTGTATATGGATTAGTATGCTGTTTGTGAATGTCAAATATTTTGCACAATTCACGCATTACCCCACCTTCAAATTCTGGGGCGCCATCGCTGTGAATCGCATTAGGCGCTCCGAATCGTAGAATCCATTCCTTGAACAAAGTCCAAGCAATAGTTTCTGCCTTATGATCAGGTAGACAATAGCATTCAGACCATTTAGAAAAATAATCTGAGACTACTAGAACACAAATATTACCACTTGTGCTGCGTTTAAATCCACTCAAAACATCCATACATATTCGAGAAAATCTCTCACCAGCCAGATCTTTGGTTAATGGTGAAGTGTTAGTTCCTGAATGAGATTTGCGAGTCATACAGGCCTCACATAATCTAATCCATTGTGTAACATCTCCTTTCAGTCCTGGCCAGAAATATCGCTGTTTCATGGAAGTATGTGTCCGTAGATTACCAAAATGCCCAGTACAAGCTGGACCATGGTGTCGCTTAAAAATCTCTCTTCTGTAATCTATAGGTATCACAACTCTACTGAATAGTTTTCCAGAAGAGGGTTGTCTCCAACGTAAGCATAGTAAGTTATTATGCACAACTAAATCGTTCTTCTTGGCTAGAATAGCTCTGAAATCATTACTTTCTGAACTACTATTATCCGGCAAAGGTAATGTTCCATCGACATACATTATAATGCGTTTGATATCAGGATCAAGCAATTGTCTTTCCTCCAGACCCAAGGGTTTTACTGGAGGGACTTCAATATTACGCACACTGGCTATCACGGCATTATGTGCACCATAGTCTGTACAATCCTCTCTTTTACACCTACTATATGGGATTCTAGAGAGAGCATCAGCATTTATATGTTTCCGGCCCGGCCGATGTTGTATAACACCAGGAGCAGTAATATTATATAGCTGGAGTGTCATTAGCCAACGTGCTAGCATATGTTCAGGTTCCTTGAAACCTATTAAAGAAGCGTGATCCGTTCTTATTATAAAGTCTCCACCCATGATATAGTTTTTAAACTTACCAGAGTAGATAACAACAGCAAGTAGTTCACGATATGTGGTGCAATAGTTCCTCTGAGATTTACTGAAAGAATTACTAGCATAAGCAATTACTCTTTCCTCTCCATCCTGTTCTTGAGATAATATACTTGACATACTTTTACCGCTTGCATCAGTATCAATGATATATCGACCCTCAGCTTGTGGGTATGCCAGAACAGGAGCATGCGTCAGAGCAAACTTTATTCGTACAAAAGCTGCCTCACACTCAGGTGTCCAATTCAACTTAAACTTTATCGTTTTTGACGACTTCTTGACAATTTCCTGAATAGGATACACTATATCAGCAAATGCAGGAACAAATTGACGATAGTACGAGCTTGTATACCTTCTTCTGATACTAGCCTACCTAAAAATTCAACCTGTCGCTGAAATAACTTACATTTCTTAGGTTTTAATTTTAAGCCATAATCACGTAGCCTGGAGAAGACTGAGTCGAGATTTTCCAAAGTTTCCTCCAAAGTTTTTCCAAAAATTATTACGTCATCTAAGTAAACTAGACAGATTTTATTCACTAGCCCCCTAAGCATTTTGTTCATCATCTTCTGAAAGGTAGCAGGAGCGTTACCGAGGCCAAATGCCATTACTTTAAACTGATATAAACCAGATGCAGTAATAAAGGCAGTTTTCTCCTTACTGTATTCATCCATGGCCACCTGCCAATAACCACTTTCAAGGTCCAATGTACAAAACCAGGCGTTACCGCCCAATGCTTCTAGACAATTGTCTATTCGTGGTAGTGGATAAGAATCCTTCTTTGTAACAGAATTTAGTCTTCTGTAATCGACACAAAAACGAATAGTATTATCCTTTTTGTTTACCATGACAATAGGAGAAGCCCAAGGACTTTCACTTTCTTCCACAACCCCTAGTTCCAACATTTTTTTAACTTGCTCTTCAGCGACTTGTCTCTTTCTTGGAGCCTGTCGGCGATAAGCTTGTTTTATAGGCCTTGAATCTCCAGTATCGACAAAATGTTTAGTTCTGGAGGTATAACCCAATGTTTCTCCAGGGAGGGGAAAAACATCCTTATTCCTTAAAATCATCTCCTTTAAAATTTGCTTTTCACGATCACTTTTTACATGTGTATCATGTATTAATTTATCCAGCCCGGTGGTGTCGACTGGACTAACTTCTGTGACACTAGATGAAACAAAGCAATCGGTTATATTGTTAGGAGAAACCTCCTGTAAACTACTCTCATCTGCATCGAACACATAACCAACAGGCGTGTTTTTTCGTAAACAGATGGGCAAGGCAGTTGGGTTGCATATAGGGATCTTTGCATTATTAGAATTGTATAGATATGTATTCAATCCTCCAAAGGTTTCCCCATTTTCCCCTTCCACTTCTGGTTCTACCAAATAGGCTCTATCGGTGGGCAGATTACCTAAGGAAACATCAACAACCTGAATTGCATAGGCTCCTAAATGGACATCTTTTCTAACAATAGCTGTACCCAACGACCCTTTACGCAAGCAATTAATATGTTCTTTGCCATCGTTCAGGGACAACCAACCAGGCCAGGCAATACCGCATTTGTATCGCCAGGTAAAATCCATGCCTAGAATAGCTTGATCACCATCTAGGTGTGAAACCACCAGGCAAGCATTTTTGTATATTATGCCGCCAATGTTCATTTCAAATATTGCGTAACCCAGTGTCTCAATAGGTCCACTTGCTATAGGTTTAATCCTCATTTGTGAAGCGTACAAACGAGGTTTGCAAGCAAGCGATTCATAGAATGCTTTAGAAACTAGGCTGGTTTGTGCCCCGGTATCATAAAGAAATTCTCCATGCTTTTCCCCAATAGTGACAGGTATATACCATCTAATTCTCACCAATAAAGGTGTAATTTCAATCAAGGTTTCAGATCCATCATCTGGGTCCGTCAGCATTGAGACCTTTATCTCCCCATCGTCGCTTTTTATGGCGTTAATAAGAGCAAGGTCACCAGTATTGTCTTCCCTCCCGCATATACTATCCATATCCAGGGTAGATTGAGGAGAAATTGACGCACTGTCTACTGTCGGCTGAGTTTTAGTAATAACATTCGGTGCAGTTGACTGGCCCATCGACATTACTTCCTTATGCAAAACATTCTCATTCCCATTAGAATCACCACCAAGAAGATGACATATATTTTCTGAGTAATCGTCCAAATTGTTTTCACAATTTGATATGGTATTAGGGCCCAGGGCCCAGGGCCTCAGCTGCGCTTCTCACTGAGACCCGACAGCTTTTCCCTGTTCCTTGTCCTTAGCCCTTTTTTCTTTGTTGCGCTCCTGCAAGGCAATAACATCGGGACATTTCCATTTAGCATGGTCCCTAGATAGACAGAATTTACATCTCCAACGATTTTTCTGTTGAGAAGCTGTATTCGTACTATCAGCCTTACCTGCAGAATTGCTAGGTTTCTTAGAAAAATCTGCAACATTGTTGTTATTTGTCGGTTTAGAATAATACCTGGGATTATCATAATTCCTGTATCCCCTTTGTTGCATTCTAAAGGACTTAAATGCTGCAATTTCAGCTTCCAATTCAGGATCTTCTTCTACTGAATTATTATCGGTTGTGACTGCCGCCAAACTAACTGCTTTTGCCTCCTTTCCTTGGAAGGAAACTAAGTTGGCTGGTAGTTCATTTAGCAAGGAGGATCTCATCTCCGACGCACCACCAGCGCTTCGCAATTTCTGAGCAATATCCACAGCCGCCTGTAATGTTGTTGGCTTAGTAAATTTCACCCAGAATGCAGTGAATTTGTTTAGTATACCATCACAGAATAGCATAATGGTTTTCAACTTCAGATCATCAGGGTACTCATGATAAGCGTTTCTACATAGATCAACCAAACTCTCAGCAAAATGCTGGAAAGTTTCGTCTTTCTATTGGACGCGGGTCTCATATTCTTTAATTCTATCTTCTGATGTCTTCTCATCAAGTTGACACGATAGTCTTCTCAGAACACTTGCTAGATCCAACTTAGAGACATCTCCCCATGTAGTCTGACCAATATGACCAGATGTAGCAATAATCAATTCCCTTACTAAGGTATCATCGTCCCAACCATAAAGATTGGCCCAGTTTAAAGCACCAGCTATATACTCGCCCCAATCTGTACTTTTATATTTCTCCAAAGGTTTGGGTCTAGGCACTTCTCTAGGACGAGAGAGAGAAAGTCGAGGAGCAGGTATAGGAGTACCAATATCAGTACGATTAATCTCCTGATCCATCTCTACCATAGTAGATTTCCGTCGAGAACGATCAATCTTCCCCCCAGTCTTCATACCAGTTCCTAATAAGGACGCAGTATTGACTGGGACCGTAGGCTCATTCTGCATTTCAATTTGTGTCAAAATAGTAGAATCATCCACTGATTGTCCAACAATGAAATGTAAATCGGGCGGTTTACTAACTAAAGGTACCCTAGTCTTTATTATAGGCTTGGGCGCCCCTGGGACCTTCACTGGTTGATGGTTACCTTGTTTTACTGGGGTTTTCCAAGGCAAACTGATATTATCGACATTCAAAGAATAATCGTCTAAATCATGACCACCCTCAGAAGCAGGCTTAGTATAGGAATTAACAAGCCTTTGTATAGATCTTCTGCGGTTAGTAGTTATGTCTGGAACTGATCCCCAGAACCTATAATCCGCATTCACCTTTTTCTGAGCCGTATGAACCAGAGGATCAGGCTTAGGTACATTAACAACTGGATCTATAGATTCCTCGTCTTCCTCTGTAGGAATACGGTAACCACCAATGCCCTTCGGTTGAAGTCCTAATTTACCACAATGAATCATCAGGTAATCAACGCGACCTGCAGGTAACTGATATACATTATTAAACACAGACTGAGCAAGTGTTTTGATATATATCCTATCTGCTTTTGTATAGGACTCAATAGTTCGTTTCTTTTGGATTCCTGCGTCTACAATTTCTTCCAAAGAAATAAGGTCAATATAGGCAGGATTATCCTCATTTCCTCTACCGCTGAACACAGACCCAGCAATAGAGTTGACTTTGGCTCTAGGTCTATCCCGCCTGGTATTGACACCAACAGCGCGTTCCTCCGTAGTAGCGGCAATGATATTGGGCGTCCGGGCAGGTAGTCTTCCCAGTAACCCAATACCGGCACCGCCAAGGTCAACCTGTTCCTGCCAAAAAGCAGGCTCCGGCTTATATGTTCCTCTATCCATACTACCTAGAGAGTTAATCCCTAGTGCAGTAAGTCGACGATCAATTGAAGAAGGTAGCCTATAATGACTACCAGTACCAGACTCAAAGTCAATGCTAGAGTCAGATCTATCGAGAATTGGAATATGACCTTCATAGTTGTCATGTAAATGAGCAAACTCCATACTGAGTATGGGAATAGACGTAAAAATGATCTTCTTCTTAAATCAATCAAGAAGGAAATGTATAGTCTTTAACTCCCCAACAGGTCACGGCACCAAAATGTAGTGACCCGGTTTCGTTTGAGGAGGAGAATAGATAATTCAAGACACAAGCCTCTATATTATTACTCTGATTGAAGTTCCAAGCACAGTGTAGGTGAATACATCCAGTCATATATGAAGGTGTTATAAGTTGACATAACATAAACACTGGTAACAAGATACCAAGAAGTTACAACAAACACACAGGTATGGATCATAGCTCCACCTGGTGTGAAACGCCGGTTGTATTGAGAGTTCAAGTAAGGTTGGTATATGTAAGTAGTATATGGAGAGTGTATAAGATCTTTATGGCACTACAAATGTTCAATAATTAATCTCAGTAATCTAGTTCTAGACGCTGACCAATTGGTGAGGAACATAATCTAGAAAAGAAAATATAAAGGGAAATATACAAGTATCAGCCTACATTTTAGATGCAAATAACTGTTTGTTTTGTTTTTAAGATTTTTATTCAGCCACGACATTTTGCACAAAGTTATACAATAATTCTCAGTGCGTGCTGAGATTAAATAGAAATGTTAGCAAAAAAAAAGGAAAACATTTAGCTTGAAATATCAGAGGTAAATTACTTACATACGAATCATCTAGCAATACAATGTTAAAACTATCCACCCGGGCTTGTGTCCATTTACATGATTAACCAAATAATGACACTTTCTAAGCATAACATACCATATATTCATAAAGAAATTTCCACCTGCAACAGAGACCTTTGCCCCTGCGAGCGTTTCTTATACAGTACAAGTATAATCACAGAGTAGTCCGATAGTAACACTCAGTACATTATGCCTTCGATACCCCAGAAATCGTTCCTAATTTGGAAGCTTTTATTTAGGACCTTTTTAATTTCTTTTTTAAAAACGTCTTTATCCTCAATTTCTTTTAAATTTTGTGGTAGGTTGTTCCAGAAGTTAAAGATCCTTACAAAGAGGCTCCTCCTAGTCGATTCCTTCCTCCAATCTTCTAATGGGATTCGATATCTATCTCTCAGATTATATTGATTTTCACTAGGGTGATCTAAACCGACATAACTCCAGAACACATTGAAAAGACGTTGCAGCCTCCTATAACACAAGGGTAACAATTTAGAATTTAGAACTGGAAGTGGTATAATCGAGCGAATTTTCTTTTTTTTCTTCGATTTCATAAATATTCTGAAATATAGGTTCAATTCATAGTATATTACTGAGAATTAACTTTCCTAGACAATCCATCAATCTATTCGAGTTCTCCCAGCATTTTTCGATTTGTTTTCGCTTTCGTATTTCAGTGTATAAGATCTTTATGGCACTACACTCCCCCCTACTGGTTTTAAAAGAAATTCATACGATTTCTTTAGACAACATATAAAAACAAACCAATAATATATGACGGTTCAAGAAAAGGCGACCATAGCTTGAAATATATGTAGCGGATTTCAAGAGAAATATAACTAATGTCAATCTACAAATATTATTCGGTAGATAAAGAAGACTCTTGCTTCAAATTGAAAACGATGAACAAGTAATAGTATTAAATATAAACCTCGGTACAAACGTGCACCATGTCCTCCAGCCTCGTTAAGGCACAGACATTGGAATATAGGAAATATCTATTCATATAAAAATGAACTCGTTTCAATAGAGACATATTTATTATATTCGGTTATATTCGGTCGTTCCTTCCTTCATCGAACTTGAAATGGAATGGAATCTGCTGTTTCTTATGACATCCTTCTGTGCGGCTTCATGGAATAGAGCTTTCCGAGGTCAGTTACCAATAAAAACTTTCATTTGTAGACAAAATAGTTCTCGGATCTTGCCCTAACTATAATGTACCTTAGTACCATGAAAGTAGTCCTGAAGTGTTCAATACCTGAATATTTTTTGATTGGCCAATGAGGAGTCGACATTCTGTTGCTGCGGGACTGCTACAGAGAGGTGGTGGTGGGGGCGCCCCCAGTCTTTTATGATTAATGCCAGGATTATTTGTAAGCAGGCGAGAAATACCCGATTAATTAATTATACAAGAGCATGTAAATTTCCCGCCCTGGGATCCACCCTTATCATTTATATACAAACTACTGGTCATCAGACCATTGTATACCATCCATGGTGGACTTCATCATTATGTCCTAACGGACTTAACGATAGATATAGATATACTATTATACTGCATGGGTGTCTAACCTGAAAATGACCAGACGTTGAATGATACCATTTGGTTTCAATATATTGTGAATAGTGGCATTGGCTACACACAAACTTGCCACAGTCGTAATTTCAGTTTAAGATATAAACGTGAGATGATCATACATATTACTTCCTGTTATTTCCTTTAAAATGTAGCTTAATTCCAAGCAAATTCTATACTTTGGCAGTTAAACAAATTGGAAAGTGATGTTTATTGAATGATATGGGACTAGCTCTGCATGAAAACCTATTCTGCTAATACTGAGGAGAATGTCTTGCATGTCAAGCGACACGAATCCACCTTTCTGGTGCTCTCTATTAGGCAGGGAGGTGGGACAAGTAGGGCGTAAACAAGTTGGAAAACAAGACATGCATGTTCTCCCACTATCCTCCATTCTTATGGCGTCACTCGTTGATCCAGTTTGATGGCGTCTTATTGGGTAAATCCACTCAAAATGAGAAGGTGTCAATGCATTTTGTTGGAAACATTTCACATACTATCTATTCCTTTTTTCCCATAAGGACCATTTCTTTTTGGTTGCTATTAAAAAAAACAAATCAAAATTATCAAAATCAACTTGATGTAGTTAAAGTGCAGAATTATGACCACCTATTGGAGTTACCCAATCAGAAATGTTGCACTGCTTTTATCTTGTTTTTATCATTACATTGTAAACTGGCAATTGCCGCATGTTGTTGCATCTGTTTTTTACCTTTCAGAGGGACCTTCTTCAAAGAATAGATTGTCTGTATATTAAATTGTGTTACATTTGTCTTTTCAAGGAGATTCTATGCATCAAGTACTTTATCCATGCGTAACATAAACATGATGTTCATCAGTTTCAGGCTTCAATTAGTTGTACAGTTGCTATATATCGTGTTTCATGATAGGTTGACACTGGATCTAGGACAAAGTAAATTATTAGTTAAAAATTATACTCTTTCGCAGAGTCCCGATCCCTCTAGCTCTCCGTTCTGCCTCCTTTCCACTGCCGACTCACTTTCCTGTGACACATCACTGCCTGTTCCCAAGCATGAGAGCCTGGTTCACCAAACCACCGTTCTCCAAACTGCAGCTAGAGATCACCATAATATATTATATACCAGAGATTCTTTTGAAGTGTTATTGAGGGGTGTCTGTACCTAAACCTTTTTTTTATATCAGAGATGCAAATTAGAAAGCTAAACTATCACTTACAATATTATACCCTCAAATACATAATGTTGAACATTTACATTGCATGAATACACTGTCAGAAGCCTCATCGTAAATAAACAGCCAGTCAAGTAGAGGTTGAAAAACAGAACATGTGATGCATCAATGGGTATGCCTAGTGTTTATATGCATGACCTCTACAGTCCCCTATGGTCAAGTGGTTAGCATCTAAGACTGCCAAACTAGACATTGTGAATTTGAATCCCAGTGCAGGCAGCCTTTTTACATTTGTCTCATTTTTGAGTTATTTTCTTTTTTGATTTCACTAATATCTTCACATCTGGGGCTTGGTTTTCTTTTAAACTCACACATGTAGTGAGGCTAAGATCAAATTAAGCAAGAAAAGTGAGTCAGACGGGGTTTGGGGATACACAGGTTCTCTGTAATAGAGGCATGGGTGGCGGTCGTAAGTTTGTGTTTATTTTCGGCAAAAATCATTTTCGCAAGGGGCCACGGTTCATCTAGAATGGAATCAAGATAAATACAGGTTAACTAACCAGTTGGTTGAAGGAGCGCGAGTGCAATATTCTAAGCGACAGAAACCAACAAGTTAGTTAATACATTTATTAAATACTAGCAAAGTACCCGTCCTCCAGACGGTCCCCTTCTCTCCCCACACTTCCCCCTCTCCCTCTTTTCCCTATGTCTCTCATACCTGTTTTTCTCTCCCAACTCCATATCCAATTCCCCCCTCTCCCTCCCCTCTTCCTCATGCTCCCCCTCCCTGCTTTCTCTCCCTCCCCTCTGTCCCATCCCCTACATCCCCTCCCTCCTCTCTTCTTTCCCTCTCCTATTCCTACACCCTCTTCTTCACTCACTCCTTTGCATGTAGTTAGGTCCCCCTGGATGTAGGTTGTGGGAAATGATGTAGTATTTCACAGGGGCTTTCCCATGCTATAAATAGAGTGTAGGGATCGCAATTTAAGACTTCAAAATCATATTTTCACCCCAGGTACCTTCACAAACCAGATATAAACCTCCAGAGAGGGTGGACAGAACTCTACAGATGAATTAGATTTTTTTTATTAATCCTGCTTTTCGTTTGTATCCTAAGGACATCCTACAAATATTACATTTCCAAAAATATTTATGAAAGAAAGAAATGAAACTTGTGTAGGGGCGAGTAGTGCATTTATGCACTATTATTTGGGCCATTTTCCCCATAATATTGCCTAAAAGACATGCTATTTATTTAACAAAACCTGCTATTACACCCTCTTCCTCCTATGTCAATGTGGTCCAAATGTTGTACAGACCAATAATCAGAAAACAGTTCTTGCGCCTGTTAGATGCAGAAAATTTGGTGTCCATAATAGATTGTGGCTAAATTGAACGAATTATAACACTATTTATGCAATATTTATTCTTAAAATGGAAAAATAATCTAAATCTAAATTGCAAAAGTGCCATTCATTCAGTTTTTCATGCTGAATAAAATGAATGGTCGAAAAAGTTGATAGATTTTGAAAATGGTTCCTTTAGAATGGTTTCCATGGCAACCAAACAGCCCATTTTTTTCAATTGAAAAACTATACATCTGGTAAATGGTTGCTATGGTGACATAAGAACATGAAATTTCTAAATTACAACTCATAACAAGTAGAGCAGAAAATTTAGGTTCATGTGCAATTTACTCAGTACAAATTGCATTTCTTACCGCAAAATGGTGATAAAAAGACTATGTGGCATTGTCCTGATTCACTGTCTGGACATCATTCCCTTTAACATTGTCTATCTCCTTTTAAAAAGTCACTTAGGCTAAGTAGTTTAGCTCAAAATCTAACAGGCAGGCAACTTTGAAAGACTAACTTCTCTAATATTTGGAGTATCAAAAAGATTTTTTCGGTTTTAGCCTTAATTACCTTAAAGGGTTAATTTGTCATGGTAGACAAATTCTTAAGAAAAGAAATAAATCTTGCTAAAATTTGCAGGTGCCTAGGTCGGGGGACAATTTGAGTTACCTTGGTGGAGATCATTGAGGGGTTAGGGGTGAGGCTTAGCACTATGGGTTCGTCACATGGAGGGAGGGAGGCAGAGAGAAAAAGAGAGCGGAGGGAGGGAGGGGTGACCGCCTGCCTGCGATTACATAAGCCTATGCTGTACTTGCTGTGAACAAACAACATGGGGTTAGTCTTCGGACATTTACGCCGGATTCGGTAATGTAAAGGAAAGAACAAAGATAAAAGGAAGGAAAGGAGATATTAATACATCCTGTACATAAATAGTACACATAATAGTACACATTACAGTATCAATAACTTTCATTGAAGGGGCAAAATTCGTTAGTACCCAACGAGAGAAAGTGATATCAGTGTTGTGACATTTTTATCGCTCTGGTAAATGGTGACCCCATGCTCCCAACTTACTCCTGGGTTTCACTGAGAGGTCCCCGATGGGAGCAAGTAAATAGGACGTTCAAAGTTATTAGGTCACTTTGTACTGACCCTCAATATTTCCTAGTTATTCGATATATCTGGGAATAATTTAATATATTCCAAACTAATAGTTTTTTAACATGTCCTCAAAGTGTTTCCTTAAAATTAAATGTTTATGTTTTAGAACTTTCCTTGTTTTTTTTATAATTGTATTCCCCATCAGGACCCAATGCACTGACGGAACAGCTGGAGGGAGTAAGTGAGAACAGTCACAACATTCAAATTTTAACTGGTCAACTCAGAAAAATAAATTCTGGTAAGACAGTAAATACGTCATTGGTTCTTTTCATATTTTAACAATGTATTCTTGCAGTACTCATAAACAACGGTGGCAAAAATCAGAAATTGTCGATGTGTAGTAGTTCTGCAATGCTCCACTTGGTGGCAGGCCATAAAGGCCTAGTTCATCTATTCTTACATAGAGGTGCCCTGCGCTTGGGTGTAATGTATAGTCAAACATTACCTCTACTTTACTATTTGTACCCTTATTGTATTACTTAACCCTATCTATAATACTCCTGTAAGAGTTCTCTATCACTATGTTCTCCATATATTATTCTGTACTCTGTGTATTGCCATTTACACTATACTTGATATGTACTCCTGTTGGTGCTACCTGTTGTATGTACGGAAGAATATTGACTACCCTGTCCGGGACTCCGGACTCTGGGCCGTTTCCACGGACTGGATGAATAAAGAGAACTACGGGGAATTGTGCCTTGTTAAGTTGTTTATTCGGATCATAGAGCGAATCACTACAAAATTTTGGTGCCGTGACCAGTTCTTGATCAGTCCTGGAGACTAAGCGCGACGGATTGGATATAATCCGGATTTGGTTTCTGACTTGTGACTCTCTTTTTCAGAGATGGCGGCTGCACCTGGAGCGGACGGCAGACCCCCGCCGGACCCTAGACGGACGGTTAGACGACCAGTGCAGCCGGGCAGGCTGCTTGCCTCAGGATCTACGTTGGCGGACATGAAGTTTGAGCGAGAATTCTCACGAGTAATTCTGTCAGATGTGGGTTCTGATTCTGAGGATTACAGAACTAGCCGGGAGGATCGTGCAGCCTTCACGGACTACAGGTCCCCGGTGAGCGATGTAGAGTCAGACGAGGAAAGCTTGTTGAAAGCAACTCGTCTTCAGTTACTGGGTTTGCAGAGAGATTTAACTGCAGAAAAGAGAAAGAACCTCGAGTTTGTTGCAGAGATGAAACAACTTGTGTTCCAGAATCGGGACATCCAGGAAACACTGGAAGTGGTAACGGAGAGGGATTCTGCATTTATCAAAAGATTGCAGGTAGAAAACAAAAAGTTGAAGTGCGAGATATCTCGGGTAGACGATCATTCTCGTCTCCAGAATGTCTCTGAAGATCAGTCAGCTTCAACTCAGACTGACTTTATGGCGTCCCCTATGTGGACTACTCTTCCAAGGACAAGCAGGGCATCTACTGTAAATACTAGTAGAGCTGCTCCTGTGTGTTCTACGTTTGCTGATCCACAAGCTGGATTAGAGTCAGGAAGGGTTAGGATGGACTTCTTTGGATCTCCAGTCTGCATGACTGAGGATACAACGAAGAGAGTGACATTCCGGGATCATAAGAGTTCTGGCATGTCTACTTCATCCCCTGCTGGTCGGTCGTTTAGTGAAAGACAGGGAACATCCCCTCAAGCCTCTCAGAAAAGTTTCCAGAGCAGTTTCTCTGTAACGAGTAGGAGTTTCAGTACTCAAACATCGTGTGATTCTGATACTGTGAAGACTAATGATTTGTCTACCAGTACAGGTACACAAACTGAAAAGACTCCTGAGGGAAAAGGAAAGAAGGATGGTAGTGCAAGTAAAGGAAAAAAGGATAGCACTACTAGTACGGATGCTGATTTTGAAAGGGGTCAGGTGAAAGGAGATGTATACAAGCCTCTTCCTCGTCCTCTGACTCGGAAACTCCTGCCCCTAGGAAGAAAAAGGAGAAGAAAACGAAAAGCAATAAGTCGCGGAAAACCAAAGAGCGATCTCGTATCGCTAAAAAAGATCGATCCCTTGTCCAGGGATTAAGTTATGATGGAACGGACGACTCGGACTTTGGCGAGTTTGAATATACTCAGGGTCCGGGTAAGAGCAAATACACCATGCGTCCGCCCGTCATAAAGATGTGGGACCAAAAGGACCCTTGGCGTGTTTACCTGGCTGAGATGCGGGTAATGGCGGTTGCATGCAACTGGTCAGAAGAAGAGTTCCTGCTTCAGTTGCAGTGGGGATGCAAGCGGCAGTTGGCGGATATGGGTGATCTGCCTGCAGGCCTGACTCTGAAGGAATTCGTGGAACACATGGACGCGAATTTCGGCGAGGTTTCTCGTATAAAGAGACAAGCTGAATTTCGTGCTTGTCGCCAGACTCCTGGACAGGCCGTCCAGCAGTTTAGAAACGAGGTAGCCCGCAGGGCCAGGTACGCCTTCGGGAAGAAGATGAATAGTACCATAGTCAATATGGCTCTTCATATTTACCTGAAAGGATTGACTAACTGTGAGCAGGCCAATTGGGCTCGTCTGAAGGAACCCATAGACCTACAGGAGGCCATTCATTGGTCAGAGGTTTATGAGGGATGCCTGATGGACACCAAATCCAGTGTGGTAGTCCAAAAACTTGCCGCGCTGCCAGCTCCTGAACCAGTTCAGGAACGCGCTTTGGCTGTAAAGAAGAGAAGGTCCCGCCGCAAGTCCGGTGCTGCTGTAGCCCAGGTGATTGAGCCCCTGGATGATGATGATGTTACCTCCTCTGGTTCGGAGACTTTGGACGTGACAACCGTTATCTGTCAGGCCTTACAGGCCTATAGGGACTTCAAAAAGAAGCCTGGTGATGGCAAGGCTGGAAAACCCTGGAAGAAAACATTTCCTGGGCAATTCTCCAGTCGGAGAAGGGACGGACCCAAGAAATGTTACTTCTGTGGGAAGGAAGGACATATCTCTCCTGATTGTCCGACCACGAAGATTTTGAAGGAGTTGGCCGAGTCTACTAAATCTAAGGCTCCGGAAAACCCTTCGCGGCCCTTATAGGAAGCGATATGGGGGCCGAAGGGACGCCGCTTCATAGTACTACAGCTCGGACGGATTTGGCTAGTAGTATAGGAACTGGGGGTGTTGCTCAGGCACTTGTTAGTAAGGGGTTAGCTTCGGCACAAGGTCAGGCGCTCCCGGACGCAAGAGATCCTAGGTCGTTGCCGGAAAAGAACACCTGTCTAGGTGAAGATATCTCCCCTGATATCTCCCAGGATAGCCCGGATTCTGTATCTCATGTGAGATGGGGACAGGACGGGTACCAAGCTGTTGAAGGTCAGATCGTTGTGGTTGGACAGAACCCCAACAGGTCGAGGATCACGGATAATTTGATTGTCCGTGAGAGATGGTATGCCCCAGTGGGGTTAGACAGTGAGAATGGAGATTTTCTGGTTCACCCTGGTGCTACTACTAGCCTGGTTACCAAGAGATTCTATGATTCTCTTTCTTCCAAACCACCTCCGGTCCGGTCCAAATGGTGTGTGCAATGGGGAATGGGCTGCCTATAACCACTCATGGGAGCGCGCTTTGTCCTTTGAAGATAGGGGATCGGACATACATGATTACATGTCTGGTTGTTTCCGGCCTGAAAGGCCCGGAAGATGGACTTATTGGGGCGGATTTTTATTACGTCCATAAATGTAATCTTGACTGGTCTGGATTGCTATTCCTTGAGAATCAAGCAGTATCTGTATTGTGTAAGCAATGGAAGCACATGAAGAGAAGCTTGAGACAGTCCACTGTTCAGGCTGTTGAGGTGAGAGAGTTCGTGGACGGGGGAGAAGTCAGGTTGAAAGAACCTGTGGTCCTCCAACCCCGGTCCGTGACCCTTGCTAAGATAGACCTGGGTAGAGGCTCTGACACGTCAGATGGGCTGATGTTCGAGCCTGATCAGGGATTGTTAAAAGACTTTGCCTTTGGAAGCCTTAATACATACGTATCGGGTAACGTTAATTCGTCCGTGGTAGCTTTTTCCAATCCGTCCGGTTCCACCGTACGCCTGAATTGTGACATGATAGTAGGGAGAGTGAGTGTTGTGACTTTAGTGTCCGATGCTTCCCTACCAGAGGAAGAGGATAATGAAATGATTAAGACGGCCTATTGTGGCTGATGAGCTTTTGGCTCCTGATATAGTTGTCCCTCCTAGTCCCGAAGATCCGTTAGAAAAGTTGGTGAATGATGCTCATCTGTCTGAAAAAGAAGAAAAAGAGTTAGTTAGGAAACTGCTCTATGATTTCAAAGACTTTTTTTCCTTGCCTGGTACCAAAGTTGGTTGCACTCACTTGGTTCGCCATGTGATTGACACTGGGGATGCAATCCCTGTGAAGCAAGCCTATCGCAGGTTGCCAGTGGCTAGGCGGGAGGGAGCAGAGGCTGAGATCTGGAAAATGTATAAAGAAGGCAGAATAGAGCATAGCAGTAGTCCGTGGGGAGCTCCCATAGTTATGGTTGCTAAAAAAGACGGAACACAGAGGTTCTGTGTAGACTACCGCCAGCTGAATTCCGTGACTAGAAAGGATAGTTTTCCTCTTCCCCGAATTGATGAGTGTGTTGAGGCCTTGGGTGGTAACCAATGGTTTTGCACACTAGACTTGGAGTCCGGATATTGGCAGGTTGCAATGGATGAGGAAAGTAAGCACAAAACTGCTTTTCTATCCAGTGTGGGTCTGTTCCAGTTTAAAGTTATGGCTTTTGGACTGTGTAACGCCCCTGCCACTTTTCAACGCATGATGGACCGTATGTTGGACGGATTGCGTTGGAAATCCTGTTTGGTATACCTGGATGATGTGGTGGTCTTTGGAAAGACTGTCCAGGAATGTGCGGACAACCTGAAATTGGTATTGGAACGCGAGGTCTTCCGGAAAGAAGTAAAATATTTGGGTAGGATTGTTTCTGCTGCTGGAATCTGGGCGGATCCGGCTAAGATAGTTAAAGTGCAGGAATGGCCTATTCCAAAAACTGCTAAAGAAGTGAGACAATTCCTTGGTTTTGCTTCCTACTACAGGAATTGTAGCTCCTCTGCAACAAATTGTGACGGACGCGGGGAATGAGAAACGCTATAGCAAACCTATAGTGTGGTCCAAAAAGTGTGATGAAGCTTTTAAGTCAGCTAAGACTTTATTAACTTCAGCCCCAGTTCTTGGGTATCCTAGAAAGGAAGGTTATTTCATCTTGGATACTGATGCCAGTGGCTTTGCAATGGCCGGAGTTTTGTCACAGATGCAAGACGGCAAGGAAGTCGTATTGGGATACGCTAGTAATAGCCTCACCAAGCCACAGAAAAATTACTGTGCTACGAAACGTGAGCTATTGGCAGTGCTGTCCTACTTGAAGAAGTTTAGACACTATCTCCTTGGCAATCGTAATTTTTACGTAAGAACTGACCATGCTTCCCTTAGATGGCTCCTGAATTTTAAAGATCCAACGGATATGCTTGCTAGGTGGTTAGCTACTATGCAAGAGTATGGCTTGGAGCAGAGTATGATACTTCACTGTGCAGGGAAGAAACATGCCAATGCGGACGGATTGTCGCGAATCCCTACCAGGAAATGCGCGAACCCCAGCTGTCTCGATTGTGGTGTCCATGATGCTGTGATTGCGGAGGCTGTGGCTGTTCTGGGTTCCTTGGAAGATGAAATCCGGGATGCTCAACAGGATGATCCCCTTGTGAAAAGAGTTATGGCTGTATTGGACGGATCCAGTCCGGTTCCCAGCAAAGAACAATTGTCTGGTGAGCCACAGGAATTCTGTACATACATCCGTAACAGAGAGAATTTAGAGATAGTCTAGGGTGTCTTATGTCTGTGGTGGCTGCGTAAGAACACTGGACACACGTTTGTCAGGAAGATAATCCCTGCCTCTATGAGGAGAAATATTTTCCGTTGCTTGCATGGTTCTCAGTTGGAAGGTCATTATGGCGACTTCAAGACTAGCTGGAAGGCAAAAATGAAATATTTTTGGCCTGGTATGCGCTATGATTTGAAGAGATGGCTAAAGGCTTGCCCTGAGTGCAGCATGAGGAAGTCTAGAGGCGGACGAGGTATTACACCTTTAAAGAAGAAGATCCATGGTGAACGATGGAGTAGGATAGCGTTGGATATTATAGGTCCATTTAAGACTACCCCTAGAGGTAACAACTATGTGATGGTGATTACAGATGATTTCTCAAAATGGGCGGAAGCATTTCCTATGCCAGACCACACGGCAGAAAGATGTGCTGAAGTTTTGTTTAGAGAATGGGTACTGATATTCGGCTGTCCTGTTTCGTTGCAGACGGACAGAGCGCCGGAATTCAGGTCTCAGCTATTGTGGAGTTTGTTGGACATGTTGGGGGTGGAAAAGCTAATCACTCTTCCGTACAGGCCTCAGTCAAACGGACAGGTAGAGAGATTTAATCGTGTTCTTGTCGAGCAGCTCTCTTGCATGACGGACTACTCGGATTCGAATTGGGACTTGCTCGCTCCGTGTATAGCACATGCTTACCGGGGTACGGTGCATGCCAGTACGTTGTGTACGCCCAATTCAGTAGTTTTTGGGACTGAACTTGTAACTCCAGTTGATTTAATTCACAGAGTTGAACCAGGAGGATTGGATTTCCCTTGTCGGTTGTCATACGTGGAAAATCTAAGACAGTCGATGAGAACTGGACATCAATTTGTCAGAGAAAATCTGGGAGTTGCTGCCGTGCACCAAAAGAAAGACTTTGACAGACGGGCTTGTCCTAGGCGCTTTGAGGAAGGGGCTATTGTGTATAGGTACTGTCCCCCTAAGGCTAACAAGAAATATGGTCCCAAGTGGGACAGGCCTTTCAAGGTGCGGAGATTCATAGGGGGTACTACCTATGAATTGGAAACAACTGAGGGAATCGTCAGATATCATGTAGATTATCTGAAACCCGCCTTTGACGAGAACGGACCTATATAGGCGATAAACTTGCATAGAGCTCCAGAGTTCCGTAAACTAGAGAAGGCTGGGCGAGAAATCCTGAAGTTTGAAGGTGGGAAAGTTTTAGCTGGTGCTGAATGTCCTAAGCTGAAGGAAAAAGAAAAGGCTACTATTGGGGTTAAACCCAGGGGTAGACCTAAGAAACAACAGACGTCTGGAGGTGATCTTCCCCTTGCTCGCACTGAACAGTCCGTAGATAAAACTCCGGCTGTTGTCCGTGTGGACAGGAAGAAGACTAAGAAGAGGAAAAAGAAAGTAAAAGTTCCTCCAGCTGTCATTCCTTCTAAAAAGAAAGTTGGTAGACCCAGGAAAACTAAGGCAGATTTGGTTGTGAAAAATCAGCCAACCCCAGTAGTTTTGACGGATTCTGCTAATCCTGTGAAAAGAAAGAGGGGGAAAAATTTGGACATTGTTCAAAAGGTTCCTGTTTCTCCTTTAAAGAAGACGGACAGTTCCCCACCAGTGGTTGCAAGAGCTAAACGCACACGGACAGCTCCATCTAGATTGCAATATGGAACTTAGAATAAAGTACGGGTAGAACTTTCTTGATGGTTCTACAACAGTCAAAACACGAGAAGTCGGTGGCTGATATATCGGATAGTCATGCTGCCCTTTCACAACATTTGAGGAATTCTTTATTGAATTAATTAAGTGGCTGGGAAAGAACAAATCCGTCTGATTTGTCTGGTAGAAACTGCACTGAGAATGGCTTAGCTTGGGAGAACCCTTGAGTTCTAACTGAACTAAGACTCCCCGGGAAGCTCGAATAAACTCAGGAATTGGGTTGAAATTGCTATTGACTTGGCTAGGTGGATACTAGGTTTATTGGACAAACGTTTCTGCATTTGTCTCTGCAGAAGATCAGAGCAGGCTGCATGTTTTAACATCGAATGTACGACCTGCAGTAGAGGGCTAGAGTAGCTGAGTGATAGTAGTAGTCTGAGCGGGAAAGGTGGCGCTGAGAGAGGTGGCGGTTTTTGGAACTACAGTTACCACGCTGGCCGTGGCGCTGTGGTGTTGCACCCTTTCCTCAGTATACTTCCGTAACGCTACATCAACAAAGCTAGCCGGCACACCGAAGGCCTGTATTCCTAAATACAGAAAGTTGTCTTGTACTGGACACGGTGTGTGTAAATATTGGGAAATTGTTGTTCACCTGGGATCGGTGATTTGATTTTGGTAAATTGAATTGAGGTGTCGGCCATGACACCGGTGCATAGTTGCCATAGACTAGTGAAGGTGTAGGATCGTTGTGGCTGTCTACACCACTTATAGCAAATAGTATGTCTATTTGTAGACCTATACAGCTCTTTTAAAGAGTTCACTAACTTGTGTCTGTCTTACAAGGCAGGACATGTGATATTTCACCTGTGATATGGATTTTATTGTCCACTTCCTACTAGCCTATGTAATAGGATAGGCGGAAGAGTTGAATGTGTGAATGAATGAATGCAGGGATGTAAACACTGAAGTGGTGCGACTATTCCATCAATGCTGAGTGTTTTCTTCTTTTTCTTTCAGAAGTTAGAGAACTTTTACAGCTAGAAGTCGTACTTGTTTCGCTGTCGGTATGTCGGATATACGGACGGACAGGTCAGGTGATGAGTCACTATGACCGAAGCTGAGGAAGCGAAGTTACTGGAAGGTGCCGCTGACCTTATGTATCTGGACCCTGAGAACCGTCCTCCGGATGGTGGTAATCCGGCTACTGAGACCAGGCCCCTGGGAGCGGAAATCCGTCCTCTGACGGAACGGAATGAAGGGTCCGGAATGGACACTTCAGTTGAGCAAAGCCCGGTCCGTCGTTCCACTAGGAAGACGCAGTCCGCTAGGAAAGTGACGAAGTCTGCTTCCTCTGGTAAACGAGAAGAGAAAAAAGAAGAACGACCGGACAAGAAGGCTAGTTCGGGGAAAAGTTCAGGAGTCCGGCACGCTGCTAGCGGGCCCCTACATGTTTCTGCTGGGAGCTCTAGTGGAGGAAAAAGCTCTAGTGGAGGAAAAAGCTCTAGTGGAGGAAAAGGCTCTGGTGGAGGGAAAGGCTCTACTGTTGCCAAAGCTGGAGGTTCTGGTAGTTCGGCTAAGAAAATCAAGAAAAGACACAGATACAGGTCAGAGTGGAGGAAGTCTCAGCTATCCAAGCGCGGAACTATGGATCAGTTTCGCCGCGAGTTGGACGATGCTACGGAGTTAGTCCCCCTGGATCCAAGGTCTGATCAACCTGGGTCTGGGGTGATTGCTTGTGCTGAGTCTGATGATGAAAGCTTAGAGACAGATGATGACCAGATGAGACAACGATTTGGCCTGAGCTTACTATGAAGGATGCGATGGATCTGGGGACACACCAAAAGATTGTGCAAGCTCATCGGTTGTGGCAACCCGGCCATCGCTGTCCATTCCTCGTCTGTAGATATCTGCCTCTGAACCGAGAAGGGGTTCGTGTGTATGCTGCTAGAGAGCGGCTGTTCCGTCACTTTTGTGAGGAGCATGCCCCGTTCTGTCAGGTGTGGATCTGCCCCTTCGGCAGCTGCCTTCAGGTGCTAGACCGCCGTGTGGAGCTGATCCAACATCTGATGAACGGGGAGCTGATGCAACATCACTTGCCCAGGACGGAAGCCGCTCAAAGAGCTAGACAAGTACTGCCTTCAATAAGACCAAATAACATTTTCACACGCACTACTTATATGGCGGGGCAACACCTCCGGGTGATGAGAAGGACGGGAAGATCAACTTCTTCTGATGGGAGGTCCAGCAGGTCCTCATCTTCCCGTGCTGCTAGTGCGGCGGGCAGTGACAAATCTGTGGCAAGGGATTCGTAATGAGACCTCTTCCGGCACCCTGGAAGAGAGGAAAAGATCCTGTGATCCCTTGGGAGACAAAGGAAAAGATGCTGGTCCGCCTCTTCCTAAAAGAGTGTGCAGGCGGGCGCAAGTGTGGTCCGTGGGTGTGCTAAGGAATTTACCATCCGTGGAGGAAGGAAAAGAATTCTGTAAGCGGGCTGAAACAGTGGTGACAGAAGCCATGGAGCAGGTCTGTTCTGCCGCTGAGACCGCTAGGAACAAGCTTCAGTCTCTGCTGAAGGATATTACTGAACCTTTTCAGGCTCTTGGAGAGGTTAAAGCCTCTGTAGAGGACTTGGAACTTTCATGAGTCCCGAAGCAGCAACTCATGTACAATTCCAACAAATCCAACACAATATCAAACAGACAAAATCTTCCGCAGCAGCAGTTGTACAAGGGCATCTCCAGTAGAACAAGAAAAAGAACACAAATTTAAATGTTAAGTCACTCACGGTTTTGTAACAGAACCAAAGAAAGTTCCAATGTTTAAGTTTCATCCATTGTGATCACAACATCTGTGTTCTGATTGGTTTGGTCGGCTTGGTTTCCGTTGGCCGCTTGTTCATTGGTGATGAGAGTGCCCACGGACTGTCCGTCCGTGCTGCCCGGAGCGCCCTGCGTCAGTGAAGTAGGGCTAAACAGCCATGGCGGAAGTTCATATAAGCCAGGGTGCTGGCCATCTCGTGCAGGAGTCCGTGGTGGTGGAACTGGCGGAACTGTCTGTAAGGGAGCAGCCTGCAGGGAACGTAGAATATTGCTCAGCATTAATAGTTGGGGTAGCTGAGACGGATCCAGAGGCAATGCCGCAGTAGAAGGCAAGGTAGCAGGCACAACTGATGGAACCACGGCTGGGACTGAAGCAGTTACCGGATTAGGGACGGATTCAGCGGACTTCTTACACTCATCACAAGGAGAAGAGGTACGCGAGTCGTTTTCAAGCATGGTAAGCAACCTGAAATTTTCTTCTTCCAGCTCCCTAACCCTGGCGTCGCTCTTGGCCAGCGATAAATATGTAGTTAGGACACTATATGCTCCTTGATGTTCACCAAGAGACCTACATTTATTTCTTACTCAGGTTCGCGCTGTTAATTCTCTTATTTTATTTTCCATTTAACCTTTGATTGTTGTCTTATGACTTATTTTACGATTTTTCAAAAGGGGTTTTTCAAAATCTAAAATAAAGGGGGGGTATTGTAGTAGTTCTGCAATGCTCCACTTGGTGGCAGGCCATAAAGGCCTAGTTCATCTATTCTTACATAGAGGTGCCCTGCACTTGGGTGTAATGTATAGTCAAACATTACCTCTACTTTACTATTTGTACCCTTATTGTATTACTTAACCCGATCTATAATACTCCTGTAAGAGTTCTCTATCACTATGTTCTCCATATACTATTCTGTACTCTGTGTATTGCCATTTACACTATACTTGATATGTACTCCTGTTGGTGCTACCTGTTGTATGTACGGAAGAATATTGACTACCCTGTCCGGGACTTCGGACTCTGGGCCGTCTCCACGGACTGGACGAATAAAGAGAACTACAGGGAATTGTGCCTTGTTAAGTTGTTTATTCGGATCATAGAGCAAATCACTACATATGTTTCTTTCATTAAATATCTGTGGGTTTTCTCTCTTATGGGCCATTCCTTTAAACGGTATGAATAGCTGAGTATCGAAAGATACTATAGCAATTGGCAGTAGTATGTTGTCTTGTGTCTTGTTGTATAGTGGAGTGCCTAGGTACTGTAAACGTATTAATGTTCGCACAGTATTTATTTTAGCACACCCATCTTTGTGCGTGAAAATAAATCCTGCGCGAAAGGTATAATTATTGCATAAACAAGGTGTGAGACTTCCTTGCTGCGCGAATTCACAAATGATTTTTCTGACTTTACAAATGACTATTTCAACTACACATGTAGGCCTACCTATACATGCAGTCCTATGTATTGATAGGTCTTTGTATTCCTTTATGACGTATTTGCAAATTGATAACCAATATATATCCATAACAGTATACATGCAGGCCTGTGTATATATGCAGGTCCTGTGTATATATGCAGGCCGGTGTATATATGCAGGTCCTGTGTATACATGCAGGCCTGTGTATATATGCAGGTCCTGTGTATACATGCAGGCCTATGTATATATGCAGGTCCTGTGTATACATGCAGGCCTATGTATATATGCAGGTCCTGTGTATACATGCAGGCCTATGTATATATGCAGGTCATGTGTATACATGCAGGCCTATGTATATATGCAGGTCCTGTGTATACATGCAGGTCTATGTATATATGCAGGTCCTGTGTATACATGCAGGTCCTGTGTATACATGCAGGCCTATGTATATATGCAGGTCCTGTGTATACATGCAGGCCTATGTATATATGCAGGTCCTGTGTATACATGCAGGCCCTGTGTATATATGCAGGTCCTGTGTATACATGCAGGCCTATGTATATATGCAGGTCCTGTGTATATATGCAGGTCTATGTATATGCAGGTCCTGTGTATACATGCAGGCCTATGTATATATGCAGGTCCTGTGTATACATGCAGGCCTATGTATATATGCAGGTCCTGTGTATACATGCAAGTCTATATATATGCAGGTCCTGTGTATACATACAGGTCTATGTATATATGCAGGTCCTGTGTATACATGCAGTCCTATGTATATATGCAGGTCCTGTGTATACATGCAGGCCTATGTATATATGCAGGTCCTGTGTATACATGCAGGCCTGTGTATATATGCAGGTCTTGTGTATACATGCAGGCCTATGTATATATGCAGGTCCTGTGTATACATGCAGGTCTATGTATATATGCAGGTCCTGTGTATACATGCAGGCCTGTGTATATATGCAGGTCCTGTGCATACATGCAGGCCTAAATATTTGGTTGAAAATTGGAACAAAAATTATTTTTCTTCTGTCAGGCATTTCATTTGATAATCATCTTAATTTGCTCACACCCAAAGCTCAAAGACATGGCTTTATTCTAACCCTTGTTAAATAAATATTCAAGATTTCTCAAAATCAAAATTTTTGTATTGATTCTCATAGTAAAAATAGATAGCTTTCTCATTATACAAATTTCATTGGTCTCAACTGAACCCAGGTTGCGCGGATTCACTTAGGATGCGCAGCCCTTGCATGGCCACAGACTACATCCGGATTCAGGGAAAAGTGCAGCCAGTGTAAGCCAGCCTTGCACATCCGGCTGCACTTTGGCTTGGCTGCACTTTGGTTGCACTTTGGTTGCACATTCGGCTGCACTTTGGTTGCGCAAGGGTTGCACATCTGGCTGCACTTCGGTTGCACATCCGGCTGCAAATTTTAGTATGCCTAGGGCAGGTAGGGTATTGCAGGTGGGGCTCAGATTACTTAAATATTTGCTAATTGTTATTATGAAAATTTGTTAGTATAAATTTACTCCTCTACCATTACCATGAAGTACTGTTTGCCAAATATGTTCAGTCACAGTAGCAAACTGAAGGCAACTTTAGGTTGAACATCTACAGCCCAGATAGCTTTTTTGAGGTACAACGGCATAGGTTGCATCCTTTTATTCATCATTTATCATCAACACTGGACCTGCATGTTCACAGACCTCTGTGTATGAATCATTTCAATGGTTAATGAGTTCAGACCCTCCCAGCTGACTAGCCACAATCATATGTACAGTTATATGGGTGGTTTGATCAGGTCGATTCCCAATATCATACATATATACATTATGCATATAAACTCTAGAAGAATATCACTTATGATATTCATAAGTATTTGTTAGACAATATCAATAGTGTATAAATGCCACATTAGTCTATTAGTGGTACCTTTATTGTTAAAGAAATTATAAATGCAATGCAGTGACCTTTCACGCCACCTAGTGGAAAACAAGTACCGCCACCTGGTGACAACTAGTCGCACAATAGGGAGCCTATGACAAGAAGTACCATGTATTGAGAATGATGGTTGTAATTGTATTACTTTTTGTTCCGGATTTGAAAGTCATGGGACCGATTTCACTGGCGATTCACCAGTATTTAGTTGTACGATTTGGACATAGAAAAAAAATGGATTTTTTTCAGTTCTACGATCGGTCTTCCCATGTGGGTTGTGTCCTGATCAGTTGTGGCTTTTCTTACAATGGTCTATGACAGATCGGGACAGGTCCTACGACATTCCATTTAATAGAAAGTCGTGGCTAGACCCCCGATTTATTTAAAATATGATTTTTTCCGACACTTCCGACATTTCCGACACTATTTATTTTTTAACAAAAGCTGTAACTTATTAGGGGTACAATAACGTGTCATACATCAAATGAACGGTAATTTTGTTGTCTACAAATGATTTAATATGCACAAACCTGTGGGAATGATATTTTGGTCGGTATTCAAGAAAACGCATTGAGGCGTTGCCTTGCAAATAAGATTAAATATTTGCCACAGCCTTCCCAAATCGTTGTGAAATCAATCCAGTGTGGGTTGATTTCACCACGATTACACTTTTCCCCTGAATCGAGCCAGATTTTGGGTATGTGTGGGTTGAAAAAAGTCGGCCGATTCTGTTTTTTTACAACGATTTGGGACATGATTGGCGCCACAATCAATCATAGACTTTGAAATTGTATGATTTCGAAAACCGATCCAGTGTGGGTACCCCTTAAAGTAATTAAATATACTCCATATGAATGTCTACAAAACGCAAGGATATATTTAATACAATGTCCCGAAATTTGTTACTTTGATTCATATGACTATCAGTGCTAAACCCTCCAAAAATCAGAAGATTTCAATCAAGAGGTGCTGTGAAAAAAACACTTTGAAATATATCAATTTTGCAACTTATGTCTCATTTTCTTGAAACACATAACATATATCTTCACGAACTCTACCCGTCCGGCAAGGACCGCAATGTACCACAATGAGCGCTGCAATATAACCGCAAAGAAACAGCGATGACCGCAATGCAAAATATTTTGCTAATATATTGCTGAAATTTTGCCAGCACCATTGTTGGCCCTTTTTTTATCGCAGAAGTTTTGCGCATAAACATTGCTGATTCATGGCAGTATTCAATACAGCAAAATATTTTGCGGTTCGTTGCGGGTGATTTGTGAGTTACTATTGCTGTTCCATTGCACTTCATACTACAGCAATATATTTTGCTGTTGTTAGCGCTTGTTGTGCGTGTTGTTATTGCGGAATTATCTCATCCCGCATAATTATGAATACAGCAAAATATTTTGCTGTTGGTAGCGGTTGTTTTGCGTTTCAGTATTGCGAATTCTTTGCATTCCATATGTATATGGAGACAGCAAACTATCTGCATTTCATTTTGCGCATTTGTTGCACTATATTATTGCAGAATTATTGCAGGAATAATTAGATAAGAAATAAGCAATATATATTGCTGTTGTCAGCGCTTGTTTTGCGTTCTAGTATTGCTAATTCATTGCACCATAGAATAATATGGACACAGCGAACAATTAGCATTTTATTGTGCGCACTATTTGCACTTTATTAATGCAGAATTATTGCAGGAAAACTTATTGATGAAAGAAGCAAAATGCATTGCTGTCGTCAGCGCTTGTTTTGCGTTCTAGTATTGCTAATTCATTGCACCACAGAATATAATTATATGGAAGCAGCGAAAAATTATAGTATTTCCTTGTGTGCATTATTCACACTTCATTAATGCAGATTTATTGCAGAAAATAATTAGATGAAATAATTTAAGCAATATATATTGCTGTGTTGAGGGCTTGTTTAGCATATGTCATTATTGCCATTTATTTGTTTTTGTTAAAAAAATGGGTTTTTTTAAAAAAAAATGGCTAATATCAAACCTTAAAATGCAAGTTAGAACTGATCAAATTAAACATATCCAGATAGATGGTGTTTATAACAGTTTTTTTGCGCAACTGTTGCGCATTATAGCCTAGTACACTAACTATACATAAGAGGGAGCCACTTGAAAAATTCCATTTATGGGCAATATATCATGATTTATCCATGTAAAATGTCGACGTTGGGCCTAATTATAATTATGATGAGACACAACAATCACACTCACTCACATACCTGCAGTGAATATTTTTTCAATAAAAACATCAACCTACATGCATCAACCATTCAGTGCCACTGTGCACATGCAATTTATATCCTTTGACGGGCCGGGAGAATAGATCGATATGTATATAAATTAATGTATCACAAACCATGATGTATACATAGCTCTGGACTACATAAATGATATCTATTTACTGAAAAGGGGTGGTGCATATATACTATATGAATTAAATTGTTACATCAATTTGATCATGGAACCTGCCTGATCGATCGACAGCCGGGTATATGTCTTGATATATAAATTATTCTAATCAATCGATGTCAGCTGCACTCTATCCTTCCATCTAGTATCTATGTAGGTGCAGATGGAAAACCTTCAGACATCCACCAACCCTATATATGTACCAGAAGTATAGTAATTTAATTGCAATTAAAGAATTAATTTTAGTACATCGATTCGTACCCGGCCACCGCGTTAACTTAATATCACATGCATATGATCTCTCACTAATTGTGAAAGATGTGATATATATCAGAAACCACTAATTATTCAATTTAAACAAAAATGAGATGTACTATGAATTGATTATAATGAAGAGCTGAATTAATATTCATGCATATCCATTCACACATGAATATTAATTGTGCATATATATGTTTGTATCAGGAGTTGTCAGTCTGCCAAATAAATGTATAGGCATTGTTTTTATACAAATATAGAAAATAAGAACTGTAAAATGTCAATCGAAGACCTAATTTCATTTAACCAGTTGTATGTTTGGATCACATACGCACTCGGTCATTGCTGCAAACATCGCCCAGCTATAGCTGTGCCCCTGCATATGACTCGACTTGCCCTAGCCCTTCTACGTATCAAACAATATTAACCCACTTCCTTTTGTAAATAAATCTAACTAATTAATATGTATTAGTTGAACCAATAACAATCCTTCATACTGATTACAACATATCAATCATGGATATTTCGACCAGCATGATATTACATCCCTCTATACAAGTCTTTCGAATCGAGGCTTTCAATTGGAGACTAACTGTTTGCTGCAAGTCTATTGATCGCTTCCGTTTGCTTCCCGCCAAACCCTGGAGCGAGCCAGTGGAAAAGTACTGGAATACGCTAGCATGGGTACCGCGATAGCCACTGGTCATCCAACGGTCAGAAGTCAGCCCTTTTCCTCCTGACACTTGCACGGTGAAGACGTATATCAAACAGCTCGCGGAAGCCACGAGAAATCACCCAACTACAACAACCTCTAACTCAAGATATCCCGGTAAGAAATGTTTCTCTCTGATGTTGTTACATTGTGTTGTTATGGTTTGTGTGTTGATGCTGATTTTGCGCAGTAAAAACGTTAGGTTTGAGGCTATTTCTTTTGGAATTATTAATTAACTGGGTGGTAGTACCGATCGATTTGAGGCTATTTCTTTTGGACTTATTAATTAACTGGGTGGTAGCCGCTATATCGATGGCAGTATCTTTAAGTTTATATTTAAGCAATAATAATTACATCAAAGTGTTTATTTTCACAAGCTTCACCATCCTCAAGTATATATATTGCATGGTCTTATTAACATCATTCACATCAGTCAGTTATCACCAAAAAGGTTAGCGCCCCATTTGATATCCGGAGCACGTGCACTGGCCGCCCATCCAAAATCCAAAATACTCGGAGTCACACAGGTACTTTAGAAATGGTTCATGGCTTATTAAAATGATCAAAGTTAAAACATGTTGTTCAGGCAACATGTTGTTCAGGCACTAGATGTTGAACAAATGATATTTCAACAACATCTCATTCATTAGCGATCGACCTGAATTAATTTGCCCTTCTGTCTACGTGCTAGCGTGCATGCTTACGTCAGACTTCCTGCACATGGGGAAAGTTAGGTCAACGCCGGGGCGAACGCTTAGACATAAGGGTTGCTTACGGTACCGGTGAAATCATTTCTCAGAAACTGATCAAGAACTGAAACTTCTTAATACTAAGCAACATGATCATTATAACTCTACCAACCCTCTACAGGATTGGTCTGACAACTCGGTGTAGTCGGCCTTGTGAGCACCGGTAAATGATCATGTTTGTGTGTGAATTTATTCGAACGATCTGCAGGATTCTTGCGGGAAGGCAGAACGTCTCCTCCATGTTGCCTGGGTGAGTTCAGAGACGCTACTAACCAAGCATCTTTCTGGAGAACTATTAAACTAAGACAGATCACGTTCAAATAGTTCGCCAAAAGATGCTTAATTTAGGGTCTTTGCCGGGCATGGAAAAGTCGGTAAAGTGGGCATTTTGACTGATTGGCATTGAATTATGAATCTATATATTTATATTTGTATGTTTCTATGTATCTAGATAGGATTATGCAAGGATTAGCATTCTATATCTGAGCCCTCTTGTATTTGGGCTTTAGGTTATCTTCGCCAACGCGCATGCCTAAACATTTCAGTAGTTCAGATGTTTCAATAGATCGTAGTCACATGGCTGCAGAATTTGTCAACGCGTGCGTTGCTACAATGAGTGGGCATGAAACCCCTAGCAATCGCAGATTGCCGCGCCCGTACATAAATGTATTATTATGTGTATTACTACGTTAGGACCTTGGTGATACCCAGACAAGATCCATAAGATCAAATAATTTCTAACTGGTGGAGACCAATTTCTTCTTTTAAAAGCAAGATGATCATTACTCATTATAATTAAAGTATAACCATGAAAATTAATCAAAAGTAGCTATCAGGCCAATACATAACTTCTCTCGATCATGGTTAGCGGGACAGTTGTCATATGCTTCTATCCACACTAATGTAGATCTTAAATTAGTAATTTAATTGTTGCTGGCCTATGCATGGCATCGTGTATAAAGGTCAGGCATGGGGTGGGACGGGGTGCTATAAGTGTGTGTTTATGTTCTATAGCACCCCACGCGCTGTCCTCACACTTGGCCTTAACTATCTTCCAGAAAAACATTAATTATGATGTCGACATGTCATTTTATTCCATCTACCATCCAGATATGGGGCGGCATTCAAGGGCACAGTATGCGCGGAAGTTGCGCAGAACTAAAAAATATATACGTCAGATGCAGGAAAGTGAATGTGCAGTTCCTGAAGAAAACATACCAGATCTAAATGTTGCCACTGACAGTGTTACAAATGTGTTAGCTGAAAATGATCCAAATGTGTCAAGGGAAAATGATCCAATGGATCATGAAATTTTGGGGGATACAGTTTCAGAAAATGGCTCTGATACAGATGCATTTTCTGATCCAATCAATGACAATATTGAACATAATGATTGGTACGAAATTCTTCAGTATTGGCATTATCAACATGCATTTTGTACTGACCTTGCTGATTAGGCTGTCAGTAATAATGTAGGAAGAACGGTTGTGACTGATCTGTTACAAATATTAAACAAAAGGTTACCATTTATACCTAGGGATGCCCGAACACTTAAACATACCATGGGTACTGTCGATGTGAAGGAGGTATGTGGGGGTGAATATGTATATTTGTCTATAAGACGAGCTCTCCTTCAATATTTAGAGCATAAAAAGCCAAAAAATAATGTCTTCAATATTCTTGTTAATGTAGATGGAATTCCTATGAATCGCAGTAGTGGCCAGCAGCTATGGCCAATATTGGCCAATATAAATGGTGGCCCACCCTTTGCTGTCTCACAATGGTTGTGATACTCTAAGCCCAACAGTATTGCTGACTATGCACATGATTTTATCCAAGAAGTTGAAGAACTTTATGAACATGGCCTAACTCACTCAGGTGAGGTTTACAATATCAAAATTTGAGCCTTTGTGTGTGATACTCCAACACGTGCATTTCTTAAAAGTATAACAGGCCACACAGGATATCACATCTGTGAACATTGCGAAGTTAAAGGGGAGTTCATAGGTTCTGTTCGTCTGATTAATAAAAATGACCCTTTACGGACAGATGAGAAATTTAAGGAAATGATGTATGATGAGCATCAAAATGGTTTATCCCCATTTGCAGATCCAGAGTTGCGTATTAATATGATCGAGGATTTTATCCTCGATTATATGCACCTAGTGTGTTTAGGAATTTTGCGCAGGCTAATTCGTTGTTGGAAGAAGGGCCCACATAAAATTGGCACAGTTGGTTGGAGTGCAGTGACAGCAAGCTTGGTACATATGCGGCAATATGTGCCATCATGCTTCCAAAGACGGCCGAGGGGACTAGATGAACTTGAGCATTGGAAAGCGTCTGAATTCAGGTTCTTCCTTTTGTATGGGGGTATTATTGCACTAAGGGATGTTATCAGAAAAGACCAATATGAGCACATGGTCACACTGTGTACAGTAATGCGTATTCTTTTATCAGAAGAAATGATAAAGAATGAGGAAAGAGTTAAGTATGCAAAAGCACTTTTGAAATGCTTTGTAGAGAAGGCAGTCCAACTGTATGGGCCAGAATTTATTACCTATAATGTGCATAGCTTAATGCACATGGCTGATGATGTCTTAAATCATAAGTTGCCCCTTGATCAGCTATCAGCATTCCCATTTGAGAGTTATCTTGGACACCTTAAATCATTGGTGCATGGCTCTGTGAGCCCTATCCGACAGATAGTTAAAAGACTTGATGAAAGATGGCACCTCAATAAATATAGATTCTTCCAAAAGGCAAATAACAAAGTACCAACATCAAAGACGCGGGATAGTGTTTATTTACTACCCAATGGCAACTTTGCTATAGTTCAAGAAATACTCCCAAACCAGGAAGCAAAGTGTCAGGAAATAAAGAAGGAAAGAACATGTGACTGGTACACAATCCCAATAAATTCAAGTGTTTTGGACATCAGACACGTTCCATCTTTGTCACACACACAAACAGTGACGCTGTCTTTTTCAAAACTAAAACAACCAGCTCTTATGTTACCTGTCAGTGGCGATGAGAATGGTTATGTTTTCTTCCCATTGCTACACAACTATCAACAATAAATGACAAGTGAGTATAGGGAATTTAAATATGTTCGTTCCAGAAGTTGCACGTTTTCAAGTAGGGCGAGGTTTACATTGTATTATATATACTAGTTGATGTCTGATGGATGTATAATTGTTATACATACATCCCTTTTGGTAGTGCCTCTGAGCAGTGATGAAAATATTAAGTTTTTGACAATAAATTCCCTTTCAGAATGGCGAAGCATTATCAAACCGTTACCTGGAAGGAAAATGGTGCAAGTGTGATCCGCAGGGTACCATTAAATTGGCTGACTCAATTGGATGGGGAACTATATATTAGCTGGCCAAGCAAGTTGGATGCACAAAAGGATCTTGAGCAACGAACTGAGCCAAAGCCGTCTTGGTCCATCAAAAAAGTTATCAAGACCCGGGATGCATTACATGGTAAGTAAAGAACTATCATGTCAAGCATAAGTTGCCTTTATAGATGTCTGTTTATATAACAAAATCAATATATATGGAGACCTGGATCGACTTATAATTAATGTCAACATAACAATAATATTGTGCCTCCATAATGCTATATGCATTGATGTATCCACATAATCAATCAATATATAATGAATCAATGAATATCTATTAATTAAGTTAGTGTCAATGCAAACAAAATTTTAATATTTATATGATGTGTATTTTTTTCTGTAGAGAGCTGGAGATCTGATGAGGAGTCGGATGAGCTGACAACAACTACCTCAGAAGGATCACAAGAACAAAAAAGTGCAGGATCGCGACCCTCCAGATCCAGTAAGAAAAGAAGTGCGGAACCGGATGGTAAGCTATATATTTGGAATTTAAATTTGTATTTTGTAAATGTTATATGGCAAATGTTATGTGGCAAATGTTCATGATACATGCTCATGATACAAAATTATATATGCTTATGCATTAATAATAATGTTTACCATAACAATATTCTTGTTGGTTAAAATAATTGCGTCTCCAGGCATATACTAAAAAGAGCAATTTGTTTCTTAGGCATTTTCCTAATTGAAAACAATGCCAAAAGTCCAAGAAGAACATAGCTAACTGAAATTTATTTTTCATATTTGCAGCTGGGGCAATAGAGCAGGTACGGAAATTGATTGCGAGAAGGGCGGGCAAACAAAAAGGGTACCCATCAGTGCCGAATACTGCATTTTTGAAAAACAAGGGCCAAGTAGAACAAGTAGAAAATCGATCTGCAAGTGGCCAGGAGAGTGATGAGTGTTCAGAAGGAGATATACGGAGCGAGTCTCACGAGGGTGACTTTGAAGATAATCAAAGTGAAAGCAGTACGGATGATGAGGCAAATATACATGGGTCAAAACAGATGGACAGCAGTCCATCATCTCCAACAAAATTAAATGGGTCACAAGAGATGACCATGCCATCATCTCCTATGGTTAGTGCTGAGACACCATCTCCCACAATTATTGCAGACCACACATCTGGGTCAGAACAACAGATGGACATTCATAAGCAAACATCGTCCCTAAATATGAACAGCCCTGTGTTAAAACTGATGGACATTTGTAAGCAAACAGGCACACCACACAGAGAAAGCCATGCAAAATCTCCAGGATCGAGTAATGAAGACAGACGATCTGTGTCAAAACATGTATCTCCAGCAAGTAATGAACACCGACGATCTGGGTCAAAACAGGGATCCACACAACAAGAGCTAGTTGTTACTCCAAAATCGTCCAGAAATAACATCAACAGAATTGATCTAACATCATCGTCGATCGACAAAGGCAAACATCTCCAAGTCACCAGCTGCTGCTGTCATAGAAGGGAGTCCCACTGATGCTGCACTTGTGAACAGTTTGATGAGTAAGTGGATGAGAGTAAATTATTTAATAAATAGTAGGGTGATGACAATTATTTAATATACGTAGTCAGACAGAGTGTTATTATTAAATTGAATTATCATTTACATTTACTCAAGTTATAACTTCATTTGTATACAATATGTGAATGGTGAACCTGTTTTTTGATGTGATAAAATATATATCGATCATGGATATTAAAAGAACATGTATATTACTTATTCAGATTTAGAAAGACGGTCCTATGCCTTCTTTTCATCTTTCGAGGAGAAATTTGACCTTTTCTCACGACAAGAGACATGATGCATGAGACAAGAGACATGATAAAATGTATCACTTGGAAAGTACATCATCAAAATATTCCCTTGAAAATAAACATTTGGAAAAACCAGGACACAACCTGGATTCCGAAAACATTTCATTAATCTGTTATCCTCACGGCCAAGTACATAGCCTAATGGCTTCATTACATGAGCGCTAAAAACCTGTTGACTCTATATTAGAGGTGTGTGTATTCTGGCAATGTATAAATAGCGAAATGTACATGGCCTGGTTATTATAAGTCCCAATTGAAGACACTACGGATGCCGCCGCTGTAGGCGGCTGTATAGTGGGTGGGGAGGTGTTCAAGGTAAGAATAGCGGTTGCGCATGGGGGGCCGTACGGCCGGCTGCGCCAGCAACATACAGCACGGCTGCACACTGGTGGTCAAGCTAAAGACTACCGTCCTTGTGCGACGCCCGTACAGCTAGGCAGCAGACGTAGTATTTTTGTACTTTTCCCGCATCCGACGGTAGGTGCCGTGTTACTCGGGAAATTATTCTGTTCCATTTTTTTATGTTGCCACCCCGATACTGCATCGGGGTGGCAACACCAGCTGATTTCAGCAATAAAATAGCAGAAAAAATGTTAGGTTTAAATTGAAAATTCTATGACATGAACCTCTTATTAAATGCTTTAAATTGACAGATTCATTTGATAATCTATAATTGTGTATGTATATACAGTTTTAAAATGAATGTCGTTGGGTTGGCACCGTTAAAGGGTATCAAGCAAGATTATTACACATCATTTTTATTTTTATTTCTTCATCTACTCATATTTCCATATGTATCTCCCAGTATCTATTTGATGTTGATGCTAATACAACGCTAAAAAAAACCAATTTATATGAGCAGATATGAGCAGAAACCAATGCCCCCTCACCCTCACCCATCCAAATCTGTGATGTCATGAGAGGTATAACAACATTTTGCTCAGAGACAGAGTGACCTCACTAATTAATAACATATAGGGAGCTTATCAAAGTCAAGAGCCAACTTGATGGTTTCGCCCCCCACTGAGCTCAGCTCAATTTTGGGACATTAGGAGTTTTCATATTTGTTTTATTCCCAAAACCGTGAAAGAAAAATGCAGCACTTGCATACTAAATGGGTACAACTGAGGGTACCCACAGCTAGCTCAGTTTTCCAAACATGTCCAAACATTTCCAAACATGTCTATGTCTTATGGACAGCTATTTAAAAAAATTTAACGCGATGACATATTTTTTTTTCTTTTTATATGTAGTATATAACCTATACTATATGTGTAGAAAATTTTGGGACAGTAGGAGTTGCCATTAATTGTTTGTTTTAAACTATAAAACATGAAAAAATGCGCCATTTTCTCATAGACTGCAATGCTAAAGGAATAGTACGTAAAATGTCCGTATATTTGGTATATATATATATAATATATGGAAAAGGGGGGCGTGGCAGAGAATAGTAGCATTTGCTTTTAAATGTGTTGATAAGCAACCAATCTCATTCACTCACTCTCACTCGTAATTCACAGCTTGAACTGACAATATTGTGTCTGTACATAATGTCCTACCCTTCCAAAATCAAGATTTTTTGGTTATGCAAAACCAAAACCCTTTATAATATAAATCCTCAAATTGCCAGCAAATGCAGTTGTATCCCCTATCTCTCTGATGCTAATTGGCATCTGATTCCAAAGAGATTTCACCCTCCCAAATAAAATTTTGCAGAGTTTTTCCTTGGTCCATCTATCAACTATCACTCGAACCTGATCTCTCATTTAATAGTGTCTCTGATCCTCATCTTCAATTCTAGCAATTGTCCAAAACAAATATAAAAATCTATCGTAAACAGCTGGGGGATGGATGTAGACCATCAGCCAATGCACTCAAAATAGACTTTTCGTTCCCATGTCGGGGGTGCTACAAAATGTTTTACATATTTTGGTAGACAATAACCTTAATAACTCAGGATTAAAAGTTCTCCATCCAATATCCTGCATTTTTTTAGCAAAGTGGATTTAAAAAAAATTAAATATCAAAAATTAAAAACAAATTGTGTAGCTCAATATGAGGGGTTTAGTGGTCTTTTAAAAATATATTCTAGTACACTATGCCATAGATAATACAGGGAAAAAGTTTTCCATCCAATCTGCAGTAGTTTTTATGAGAAGTGGATTTAAATATTTTTTAAAAAAACGGAAAAAATTGGGGGAAAATGTGGAGCTCAATATGAGCTATTTAGTGAAATTTAGAATACATATTCTAGTACACAATACTGCATATTACTCAGAATTAAATGTTCTCCATCCAAAACTTTTAAGTTTTGATGAAAAATGCAAGTCAAATTAAAAAAAATACAACAAAATCTATTAAAATATGTAACAAAAAATTGTTGTGTTAAATATGAGATTTTCAAGGGAGGTTTTTCTCTTAACATATACAAGTACAAAATACTACAATAGCTCAGAAATAAATCCCATCCAATATCCTGTAGTTTTTATGGACATTGGAGTTAAATAAAACAGAAAATTAGTTAAATCATGTAGTTCAATGAGTTGTTTACAGAAGACAAATTGAAAATTCCACCCAAGGGAAATATGTAGGAATATGTCTAGGGAATATGTCTAGGTAAAGCCCAAGGGAAATGTCTAACATGCTACATGTTAACCCTGGTATACATGTGTTGGAATATGTCTGGGTAAAGCCTTGGTTTTACTGGACGATGCAAATCCTGACAACAAAGTGAAAGGCATATTTCCCCAAAACATTTTAAAATGTGGCCCAATGTTACCTATATTCACCCACCACACTCAGGCCTTTTGTCTGTCATACAAGCCATTTTCTAACACTGGCAAATTAGCATGTTGGATTCCCAATACCTTGAAACCTTCGTTATTCACTGAAGATCTTTAAATATTGTTTCAGCAAAAGATGTGTGTTCTGCTCAGGGACCACAGATTATTGATAACAAGCTGTTATACTTTTGAAGCAAAGACTGTGATGTGAGTCAAACTACGATTTGGGGGAAATTTAGGGCCAAAATGTTTTAGATGAATAATTTGTATCCCTACCAACCGGCCGCCGACACATCAGAATTATTGGTATACTCTCCCCTCTCCTCTCTCTGTCTGTCATTTCTCTATCTCCCTATCTCTCTCTTGATAGAAACAGGGAAGAGTGTGAAAGTGAGGTAGTGAGGTAGAAAGACAGAGAGGGAAGAAATTTACCCGCCCACAAATTACTCCTCAATGAAATCTTCAATAGATAATTCATTTAATCGACATCTGTCTTATAACAAGTCTCTCCATATCACTTAATATTTAACCATCGTTTATTTAGATGTTCACTATGTTGACTATTTTAAGCAAGATCAAACACCTTAATAATTACAATATACTGAAACACTCAAATACATCACAATGGATGTTAATTTCTGTACTTCTTGTCTTACTTTCCTTCAACCGCTCAGGAGGGCGTGTAACTTTTTAGTTGTACCCGCCTGCATCATCTTTTACCAGCATTTGGTGGCGGGCGGGTATTAATTTCACACTCTGTAAAAGCATCTTCAATTATCACATATCGAATATACTTAAGCACAGCACTAATTATTTCATAAAACGTTAATGTATATGCTACACAAAGTTTCTGATCATGTATAACCCAACCCAACACAAGTCTCAGTTGTTAATCTCCCTATTCCTGAGCCACAAAAGTCTGATCAAAGCATAACTTTATTTTGATTTGATACAAAGATGATATTTCATTATTTAATTGTGTGATTAAAATCACTTGCACTTTTTTCATTAAGGAATAGTCAATAAGAAAGTCAATCAACAAATGTCATTCGTTAAGTCAGAATAGTCAATCAGAAAGTCGAAATAGTCAATCAAAAAGTTAGAAAAGTCAATCAGAAAGTTAGAAAAGTCAAGAAAGGTTAGAAAGGCCCGCCACTGCGTGTGCAGCGCCCGCCAACAAAGCCGCCTTACCGTCGGCCTCATAATCCCTCTGCGTTCTGAGCGATTCAAATGACTTTTCCATATTAATCCTGGCATATGAGGTTGAATACAAGCTTAGATTAGACGTTCATGCATTTATATATCTGGTCTTCTGATAAATAAGTCAAGGGGGATTTGCGAGTCTCGAGACCGAAGCCTCCTTTTATTGAAGAGAACATAAGAGAGAGGAAAAAATAGCTGTGTGGTCAGTACAGGAAATAACTGAGGAATGACCAATGTTAGAGTCAGGTGACTGCAAGGCGGGACGGAATCAGGTCTCACCACATATATTTCTATATCTCCTATATGTTTCAATATATGTTGTTCACATTATATATTTATATAAATGAGGTTGGTCGGACTGTCGCCACCTAGCGTTGGTCTTCTCTACCTGCCAGGTTCCCGCACCGGTGACAGTCACTTACTCCTTGGCTACCAACCTCACCACACCTTCACTTACTCCTATTCACGTGTGAAAATTCTTCTGTGTGTATTCGTTTGGTATTTAGTCATGGGTAAGTGTGGAGCGTGCGGATATTCCCACCCTAGACCGGGGGTGTCTGTGTGTAAATACCGCACCGAAGCTGTTGCAAAATGTAAAGAAGCTGGTCAGTTAGAGGTTAACTGGGCCAAATACCTGGACGTTCTTACCTTGGAAAAGCTAACTGAGCAAGAGGAAGTTCATGCAGCCTTGGACATTACCGAACTCCGCCGTCTTAATGCTGGTCAGAGTGCTGAGATTTCCGATATGTTGGATAAGATGGACGTGATGTCAGACCAGTTCAAGAAAGTTCTGAAGTTGGTGCCTGCCGGTAATACAGGACGCGGTGGTGAAGGTGCGACTGGCGGCCATTTTGACAACGTTATGGGTAGTGGCTTGTCCGGAGTGTTGGACCCTAGCTTGACCAACACGCTCCACGATGTGGCCATCTCATTGGATCCTGCCATTGCAATAAAGGACAAAGGTATGCCTCTCCGCCCGGAGTATTATGTCCAGCATCTACTGTATAAGACCCCTGTTAAGAATTTGGATCACAACAAGCTTTCATATCGTGAGTTAGTCCATGGGATGGTCAGAGTGGCGGTGCACTTGTTGGAGTCTGACGGTGATATTGCCAGTTATCTTGATCACCTAAGCTTCTTGACAGAGGAGGGCATTAATGACACTTTCCAAGACAAAGCATATGCCTTGTATGATCATAGAATGGTAGACAAAGTCTCCAACGGTAGATTGGACGCGTTCAGCGCCGGAGACCCATTGTGTGTGGCTGTGGGCTTCAGTCCGTCGTTGCGTAAGCTGGGTAAACAACAACAACCCAGTGCGCAGCAGCATGCCTCGTCTACTCCATCTACTACTGGGACTGGCACACGCAGATCAGGGAGGTCTAGGATTCCTGCGGACTTCCCAGACGATGTGTGTTACGATTGGAATTATCGCAATTGTGTTAATACTGCTTCTAGTTGTACTCGCAAGCATCATTGCCGGTTGTGCAAACTGGATCATCGTGCCGTGGGGTGTCCCCAGAGGAAACCCCGGGATTCCCGGCAGTGACGTCACTCGCCCACGAGAGTATGCGAGAGCGGGATCTGTCATGGCGGCCATTCCTCAGACCCGTGTGTTTTGCCCACTTCGGACATTGCAAAATCTTCATTCTCTCGTCCTTTTCAAGTCCGCCACCTCTCTGATGTTAACAACAATCATGTTCCTGGAGCTGAGCATCTATTACGCAGGTCAACTACCGATTGCAATGCTGTATCTTCTCCCCAGGGACTTATCGACGCCTCTCGTGACTCGGACACTTGTGCTTTGTTTACATCATGCTATGAGAATGTACTTCCCGTGGGTCGTAAAGTTATTTGTACTGATACTTGCCTTGATAATCCTGTTCGCGCATTATCCTCCCCTGATGTATGTATGTCCTTCACCCTGGTTGTACTACCGTTGATTCCTTTGCTTGCTCTACTCTCCCCACTGTCACATGTACTTGTCTTGCTTGTAGTAGTTGCAATGATGTTTGTGATGTCGACTGTGTTGATGTTGACCATATTGATGATGTACTGGGTTGCTGTTACCCTTATGATAGTTTATCATGTTCTGATGTTGACAATGTACCTTATGATGCTGATGTCTTGTTTGCAAACGTTGATGATCTGTCCTTTGCTAGCATTGATTATACCATGTGTACCATTGTTGATGAATTGCGCCAGTCACCCTTCATTGATCTGAGTCACCACTATGCTTCTCCCCACTACATCGGCGGGTTCAGGTCACAATTGAACCCTACTGCTTGGTCTGATGAACTACGACATGAAACCGACCCTTTCCTTCGTAGTTATCTTCTCAAAGGCGTCTTTGATGGCTTTGATATCGTCGACCAAACTTCCACGATACCGTCATATAATTGTGAGAACCACGCCTCAGTTCTTCAGCCTGATGCCTTCGCCTTTGTGAATGACTTAATTCAACTTGAATTAGATGCAGGGAAATTCAAGGTTGTGGATACCCCCCCTCGCTGTGTACATGCTATTGGTGCAGTTCCAAAGCGGGGCGGAGCTTATAGGCCCATTACTGACTGTAAGCGCCCCTTGGGCTCCTCTATTAATTGCTACATGTCAAGTACTTGCAAGTCCTTTAAATACCATACAATCCAAGAGGTGGCTAGTGTTATGACCCGTAATTGTTACACGTGTAGAATAGATATCTCTTCGGCCTACAGGACTGTAGCTATTAATCCCTCACAATGGACATTCCAGGGCTTGTGGTGGCCCTTCAAGGACGGAGGCAAGTTTCTGGTTGATACACGTCTCTGCTTCGGGCTCCGCTGCGCGCCTTTTATCTTCACACAATTATCCAACTTCATATCCAGGTGCATGGTGCGCAGGGGGTGCTCCCGTATCTTCAATTATATCGATGATTTCATCATATTAGCTGAGACTCGTGATGAATGTGTCTTCTACCAGACAGTTCTCTTCCGCCTGCTGCTGGGACTAGGATTTCACATTTCATGGAAGAAAGTGATTGCCCCATCTTGCCGCACTACATATATTGGTATAGAGTTGGACTCGGTTAATATGCTCCTTTGTCTCCCAGATGATAAGGTCCTGAAGCTGCACGCCAAGCTTTACTTCTTCGAGCATCGTTCCAGAGCAACTAAGCGCCAACTGCAGCGTTTGTGTGGTGTGCTAGCCCACTGTGCTAAAGTTATTCGTGGTGCCAAGACCTTTTCCCGCCGTATAGTTAGCCTGTTACGCGGCCTTCCAGTAGACTCTAACCCCAGAGTTAGATTGAATGATGAGTTCACTAAGGATCTGCAGTGGTGGCGCCTCGTGGCTGCGGACTTCAATGGTGTCTCCCCCATAATTGACTTCAACTTCGGGCAGGGCCCGTGGTTTGTAACAGACTCATCAATGCAGGGCTTTGGACTGTATGCGGCCGATGACTGGTTTGCTGGTTATTATTCCCCACATGTGTGTGATTTAGATATTAGCCCTTGCGTTGCGGGTCATAGCCATTGGTGTGACATTAACACTTCATCCATTTCTCAAGGTTTGAACATCAACTTCCTTGAGTTGATCCCTGTCTGGCTCGGCCTACTTCCTAATCCTGATCAGCTAAACAATATAAATAGAAGTAGGTCATCAAAATTATTCACAGATTCCAGACACAATGGGGGGGGGGGTTGAAATGGCTTCGATACGATATTGGATCTTATGTGCTGTTTATAAGAATATTATAGTATTTACTTTAATGTTGTCACATTTATATAGCTCAAAGAGAGAAAATAGGTTTGAAAAGCTGTTTGGTCAGCAAGGATATATTATTATTCGGGAATTAGTTCAAGCATTATAATAAAATTATTATTTTAGTATTTTCCATTGATTTCATGATTCTAGACCGTCGACTATTTTGACTCTTCGATCGACTGTGTTGACTTTTCGATTGACTATTACAATCGCCTATTCTGACAGTCAACTCATTAAAGGAGACTTACAATTTCGACTTTCTGATTGGCCTTCCGAACTTCATGATTGACTTTTTGATTGACTATTTGACTTTGCGATTGATTTTTTGGACTTCATGATTGACTTTATGGTTCACTATTTTGACTTTTGTGATTGACTTTTCGGACTTTGCGATTGACTTCAGACTTAACAATTGACTTTTTGACTGACTATTTCGACTTTCCGATTGACTATTTTACTTTTCTGACTTCATGGTTGACTATTCTGACTTAACAATTGACTTTTCGATTGACTATGTTCAACTATATAGCTTGGGAAAAGAGTTATATCCTAAAAAGGCCCCGTCCTCATTAAACGATAAACCTTTAGACACCCTCTCATGCCCAACTTTTTGCTTCAGTTTTACTGAAGACTTTAGTCGATTAACCAAAAATAAAAGTGCTCAACCTATAAAGTTCACTCCTTCTTGTTGTTCATGAGCAAAATATGATCCTGCACAATGGAAATATCGGAAACAGGTGGATGATTTCTTTTTACTTCTAAGAAAACTGTCAAAAACTGAATAAGAAATCAGCAGATATTTGTGCTGTGTAGCAGGAGAAGATACAGCATCTCTGAAATAGTAGGCCTTACCCTGAACACTTTTGGTTTGATACATCACTAAGACAGTCAACTCATCAAAGGAGAAAAATCTCACTTGAGTTTACATAACTGCCTATTCTGAGAAGACAATATTTATTGACAATATTTAAACTGCTGACAAGAAAAAGATGAATATTAAAAGTTGAGTTAAAGTTAGGTTTGAAGTACAATTTCATACTTTACATATACATCCAGTTTCAAACACAGGTACAATATATGTTGAATAAATTAATGAAACTATTTCTATTGTTTATGGAGGGCCTACTATTACAAAGTCGCCTTCACAATAAGTTTGTTCATACACAAATGCTGTTATATGGTCACCCCAATACAACCACTTGAAGTATGAGGATAGGCGTGCAAGAGGTCCTAGGTTTTTAGAAAGGACTCAGCTTGTATAGGCGGCAGGCCTTCCTATTCCAACTTGTTTCTTTTATGGAAGTATTAGAGCAGTGGTTACTCCCTGGGACTGCATCAGTGCCCTGTACATCCCCAGACATGGCGAAACCTGCCGGACCGCGGTCCTTGACTGTTGAAAGACAAGTCGGACCGGTGAAAATACAGTTTCTCTGGTCCAATTGTCCGGTGAAAAATTTGTATGAAACGTTAGAGAAACCTTTAGAGGACCAGTGAAACCTTTAGAGGACCAGTGAAAGTTCCTTTTCACCGGTCCAACTGTTCGGTGAAAGTTCTAAAGTTTTCGCCATGTCTGCATCCCTCTCCGTATAAAGGAGGTCTCTCAAAGTCGCCCGGTGCTCCTTACAGGACTATAGGTCCAGAGAAGCGTGCAGAGCTAAACATTCCTGCATTGGCATATTATAGAAATAGATTGCAGATGCAAGATATACTTTTATGATAATTTAAATCATTAAGGAACCTCATAGATAATTCATGTTCCTCATTCTCCTCAATCACCATGAAGAGAACGGGGGATTAAAGTACCAGAGAGAAAGATTCCTATCTTGGGGTAAAAGTCTTATATTTCAGCCTTAATTTTCCAGGAAAGTATGGCTGAATTATCAATTATCAATTGTTCCATCCATTTCTCATAGGTTTCCCGCAGGCATGAATTGTTGTCACAAGTGGGGTGAAATGCTGAATGAGGGAAACCAATATTTAGAAATAGACTATTCCTGGCGATTTCATAATGCAGGGTTGAAAAAATTGCTTCAAAAAGACAACCTCTTGTCAAAATATGGTTGTCCGAGACAAAATCAGCAGACTGCCTTAAAAATTTAATAGCAGTAATTTTGTTGCAAAAATATCATGTTAGAGCATGCACCTGGAGTCCCCTAGCTCAAGGTTGGACCAACTACCAGTCACAGCGAAAACTTTTTGTGGCTTCACCAGACAGTAGGACCTTTGAAATTATAGTTTCACCTATCCAAACAAGGTTTCACTGGACCAAACAGAATAATATATTAAAAGAATAGCCATTTCTTTCAAATATGACTTGGAAGTTGTTTTTTAAGATATTCACAGAATTCCTGGATATCTGTGTGATGATGTATTTCAAAAAATGGCGGCCAGCAGACGGGGCTGATTGTACCTAGGTATACATGGAAAAAACTTGTATTTCATGGCTAAAATAATTAAAACTTTCAAATTTCTCACCAGACAATCAGTCGACGGTGCCACCTGTATTTATTTTTGGTGAAAATGGTTTTCACACAGGGCCACAACTCATCTAGACATCAAATAAGGCCCATACCATGTACAGTTTTAAAAAATGTGATCTACATGTCTACACTTTAAGCTTTAATGAATTTCTAGAGTTCTCAGTAACATTATCATCTGTCATGACACTTGTGCAAGCCATGTTGCCATGTGGTCTATTTAAATTTGTCATGTTCAAATTAGAAATCTCAAAACTAGCCTCCTCAATTATAGGCATCTCGTAATCTATATCTTAATAGGATAGCGTCAAATCTGTTATTTCCGCTATCTTCTCCTAAACCGCTGAACGGATTGCTTAGATCTTTGCGGTGCACCATTCCAGTAGGTCATCAAAATATTCAGATTCCAGACACAGGAGCAAGGGCGGCATGTTTAAAATGGCTTTTTTACAATATCAGATCTCATATGCTGTTTATAAGAATGATATTGTATCTGTATGTCTCTCTGTCTCTACCTCCCTCTACCTATCAGTTCCTCTCTTGCCTGTCTGTCTGTCTCTCTCAGGCCACTCTCTCCCTGTCTCTCCATCGCTCTCTTTGGTCTCTGCCCAAAATTAACGATTCCAGTATTATCTTTTATAGGAAGATTATTACTTGTTTAAAAACCTATGATACTATACTGTTGTACATAGCTCTAGAACCTAAATAATCCATCTCCACAATATTTTGAATTTGTCTGTCCTGCCATACTAGGGCATGGTAGGGATGGCAACTTGGCTATACTAATATTCTCAAACTGTTCCCATTTTGCTGACAAGGATCAAATCTGAGTGTTCATTCACTACATAGGCCTATAAGGAAACCGTGCAAAACACAGCACTCTCTCCACTTGTTTTGCATGTGTAGTGAGGTACAAGGCAAAGCCACCTGAGTGAGACAACACAAGCTTGCTCAATCAACACCATAACAGTCAGGTCCGAATACAGTTCGATTGGAAAATGGAGTGTATCAAGTACATATATTAAGTCGGCCTGGAAGAGTGAGCCGGCAATATGGCTATATATTTGGATTATATCATATGAGATTAGCTTAGAACCTACGGCAGGTCAAAAGTTATCAGGATTTGTTAACTTTGTTATTTTCCATTCAGAATAATACTGAATAGTATTTCTTCAATAGTGATAGTGCTTATAGGTGTAATCTATATAAGCTGTTATGGCTGCGTTAAGGCTATTTTGTATTCCCAAAATTTTATCTTAGTTAGAAAAAGTGGGAAGGGCCCAATCCAGAGTAGGAGTCCAGGAAGGATGCGGTACGAGAAGTGTGCAGTTGCACAATGAATATGGTCTGTGATTTAATGCCAGTGCATAGGAAGAAGAAAATTTGATGGATGGTTATTTTTTAAGAATATAAATTGCCATGATGAGTAGATAATCAGTAAGTTTGTTTTGATTGCTACTGATACCTTGGTAGCATATTCACATGTATATTAGATATGTAAATAATATACTGTCTGTCCGTTCTTCTCTGTACAAAGAATTTTGGTTTGCCTCTGACCTGGTAGTAGTGCTGTTTTTTCTACTGAATTACACAATCTTGGAATTGATGTGTTCCAGGCTGCACTCAGAATGATGATGTAGGACTGTGTACTGCATTGAAGATGATAAGCAATGCTTATTTGAATATATGCACAAGTAAAATATGTACCCAAAGTTTGACACTAGATGGAGACATCCAGCCCAACTCAACCCCTGATTGGACAATAAAGTTATGTGCACTCTGTAAGTGACCCAGAAAAATTCAGACTAGGTCCTGGCTAATTCTGTAAATTTATCTGAACTCCCTTGATGAAACCCCACCCCGATGTCTGTTCAGTCAACCATATATAAAGTGTTATATATCAGTCAATAGCTTATTTTGTGGTGGTTCTCACTGGATACACCAGATGCATCTACTGTTTGTTTCGGATGAATGACAGGCGTTTTCGCGTCGCTGCTTGAGCATGTTGATGTAAACAATGCAGAAGTAAAATGCCTGAATGTCCTGCCAAGTACAGGAGTTGAATATGAGAGCTACAATCAGCGAGAATAGAGGACCATGTCCTGGCCCGCTATGTGTGTGTCTGATACCGAGTGGAGCCATTTCCCATGCGAATGATTTGGGATGTAATACCAACCTCAGAATCAAGGAAAAAAACTTGATTTTAATAGCATGTTACCTTTGTTTGCTGGTCTGAGCAGGACAATGTTAATTGTTGATTTACTGCCATGCCTAGATGGACATAGCATACGGCTACGCGACCCAATGATGAAAAATGAAACGTCAGCTGAACTGGTTTCGAACGTGCGACGTTCCGTGTGGGAGGCAGTTTCCAAGATTGAGTGTTCTACACTTCAATCTAGAGCGTTTTTGAACGAACGGGTAGGCCTAGTGCCGAGTGTTGATGCCCGGGTCGAGATGTGCACGGGACTTAACTAGTAGCTAAACAAAATATCCGTCAGTGTTTACAAAATATCCGTCAGTGTTTACATCCATTGGAATAACATTACTGTAGGCTTTGCCAGCATTATATAGTGAATTACCGGAGATATGCAAGACCAGGTATGTGTCTAAAGAAAAGTATCATAGATAAGTGTTGCTGGACATGACAAGCGAGTTCACATTGTGTTTTTAGGCTGTAGCATGTTTACATTGGTTTCCCGTTATTAAGTGAGGCAGTGTTGTGTTGAGGCTTCGGTTCCGGCGGTGGAGTCCTGAGCTAGAATTTAACCCTTACGGCTTGTCAGCCGGACACCCGTTCATCCAGAATACCGTGTCTGACCAGGCAGTGGTGGCTGGCCGTAGGAGGCTTAAATTAAAGCCCATATAGAACTTTTAAATTAACTAGGATAGTATATTATTGAGCGGATAATGAAACCTTAGGCTATTTAAAAAATTTCCTGCCTTCCCCACACCGTGGGTTGCCCACCCACCCGCCATGTAGGCACTACTGTCATACCGCCTACATGGCTTGAAAAATGAAACCGCAGCTTTGAGCTGGTTTCGAAAGTGCAACCCTTCGTGCGGGCGGTGAACGCTGTACTGATATGACCACAGCGCCTAGGTGAAGGCAGAGGGCTAAATTTTACTGCTGATCTAGAGCGTCTTTGGAGGCACGGGTGCTGGTGCTGCGCGAAGAGTTGCGCAGAGACTTAGGCTAAGGAAATGTCCTTTATGTTTCTCTCAATTGATAAATAAGGTTTTATGCGGTTTGCCATCATTCTTTTTTGAGGCACCATAAGTATACAAGACCCGGGGTGAATTAAAAGAAAAATAAACTAGGTATATGTAGAGCAACAAAGGAAGGGAGTTCACATGGTTTTTTTAGGCTGTAGGAGGTTTATAACGAAATGCTATAGGCTCTAATAGGCTGTCTTGATTTGGGCATGTGGTGGAGAAAAAATCTTTGGTTTGGCCTAGCGGCTTTGCAGCTGACATGGGCACCCATTCGTCCAGGAGGTGTCACACCAGGGAGTGGTGAAAGTCTTCGAGGAAAGTCTTCGAAATTCATCATGACAGGTTAGGCCTACAATCTACATTGGTAATTAGGGAGATCCTGCAGCCTACTTATCTTGATGAATGCTAACGTTAACACAACAAGTAGGTCACCATGTCACAACCCGACGGGCAAATGGGCGCGTTTCTACGCGATTTTTAATGCGCAATCATTTCGCCAGAGTTCTGTGATGAGAGTGGACGCTTTTTGCGCAATAATTATTGCGCTATGATTGCGAGATAGTCACGCTAAGGGTATAACGCAATATAAGTGCAAAAATCAGCAAATTCTTATGGCATTTTAAGTGGGATATTAGAGCATGAATTATGTGCAATTCTCAACCTATTTTCTTACTTTTATTTGGCAAATAATATCATTCAGAATAACTCATAATTAATTCTTCATGGTAATACATGAATATTTCATCATTATTTCCATCCTGTTAGGCTCCGCATTACTGGGAAGGGTTATTCCAGTTCTACTTTAAAACAGGGTGGCCCAGCCTACTTGAGCTAATGAAGTATACAATGATGGGGGGTATTTTGAACAGAACCTTTTTCCACATCAAATTACTAAATTAAATAAATAAACTATTGAGGTATGTCACTTATAAAATACCTATGTACATGATGTGGAATATCTATAGTGGTATAAATGCCACAAAAGTGTATTAGCTGCATTTCATTGTAAAAGAAATTGTAAATGCACCCCAGTTACCAGTTGCGCCCCCTGCTGACAATGAAATAATGAGCATTTAGACGCAATTTTTAATGCGCATTATATGCGCAATTTAGATCACACCCATATTACGGGACTCATTACATTTTTTTACACAAACTTTATTCGAGAAATAAAACATGGCATATACCACATGTTGCTGAGTTTGCATTCTAAATATCAAACGTCAAAATGCATCAATGTATAATGATTTTACATGAATGGGCCTATTACGTGAATGGGCCTATTCCCATCATTTTGAACATATATGGGCGATTCTCATGAAGCGTCAACTAATGCTCTATTTACATGTAGAAACAACATATCAAAGTCTAAATGCGCTGACTTAAAAACAATCTATACTTCCAACACGTTCTCCGAATACATTTCCAATAAGGAAGACTTTAAAAGCCTGCAATTGCTTTTAGATTACCATCAAGTTTGTTCCAATCCGCCCTACCTTCATATACAATTGACCGTCTATACCGTTCAGTGCGAGGCAAAGTTAATTCCAAATTTGCGCAATACTCTCTATTCACACTTCTCTATTCACAGCTAGTTCTTCTTCCCTATACTTATGCATTAAACTCAGTTTCACTGCCTTCCGATAAGCTTATCTGTTTAACTTCTGCAATTGGCAACGCATGAAATATAGCAGTCAGGTCTGTTATGAGTTATGCGTCTTTTGAATATGAATATGAATTAATTGTTTGTAATGTAATGTGGCCAATACAAATATTTTTTTTTAAATAAAAGGCGGAATTAAATCAGTGAGTAAATCAAGTATTTATTTTTTAGTAATATGGAGCTAGGCTTACATCATTTAGCTTCGTGTGTAGGGGTTTCTTGTGAGAATGAGTGTCAGAGAAGGGAGTGTCAGATCCTCGAAAGTAAGTGTGAATGCTAGGTGAGTGAGCAGTGTCAGGTATGCATTATGATGAGTATTTAGACGCGATTTTGAATGCGCATTATATGCGCAATTGAGATCACACCCATATTATTGACTTTTGAAGAAAACATGTATTCTCAGATACAATTAGTTGAGTAACATATGTTTAATACAAACATAAATGAATATGAATGAGAACTTGATCCAACACAAGTGTGAGACCACCAACAACATAGGTGGAAATAGATGCAATGGATTTCACATAATGGTTGCTAATGGCATGTCCATTTCACTGTGATTCATAGCCATAGGTATTACACTGCACTAGTTTACAGTCAATCACAAAATGATCGCATTGCTATTACACTCAATTGCACTCAGTGCCCGTCGGGAATTGTTGCTTTCCCAAATACCACTATTCGATCAAGCTGCCAGCTAATGTTTAAATTTGGAACTAATCTGGACCAATCGGCGACAATGGCATAATTAATTAATTATGCTTGCATAAAACCCAAGCAAGAAGCATCGCCACATTCCGCCATCGGCGATACATTAGTACTGTACAACTTCCTCCATAATCGGGGAACCCACTCTATTTCTCATTGTCCAATACCAACAAGTTACATGAGTGCTTAGGTTAGAGCCTTAGGGAGAGATTGGACCAAGATTTTTTAGGTATTACTGGTATAATTACGGCGTTACAGACCTCTTGCGTTTATGCTTCATCTTCAGGAACACTCGGAATCAGACATCGTTCACTTCACTATCGTACCCTCGGCTGTCTCCATCACACATCGGCCCTAGTCGGGCACACACGCTATGCGTCCAATCACAGGCACGTTAACACCCGAGCAGGCGAAAAACACACCGGCCAATCACAGAACGTCTCCTATACCGTCTTCGGTGGCACTACGTAAATATCATGGCCTCCGTGTAAACACAGTCCCACAACGAACGGAAATAACTGCTGACTTCAGTCGATTTTGGCGACTTAGTTACCCAGAAGTGGTACTATTAACTTGGACAAATTTCTTTAGAGAGGTAAATGATTTATCTAAGTGCTCAGGTCCTTCCAATAAATATTAGGCCTGGTCTTTGTGTGTTTTTTTAGGCGTGCAATCACTGACGACACTGGCCATGGCACTGTCAACAAAGTCAAAGCACCTCACTGCATTGTTTTTCTAGGGGCTGTTTTTCTACTTCCTACGAAGCCTATCTTGCCTCAGAATTGAGCTACAGACTAATATGTTATATTTTTGGAAAGGAAATTGAATTTCCCTTTCTCTGGTATCAGTTTTTCCATGATGCGTTGTCGGGAAGGTGCCGAAAAAAACCCGACGGCCGGGCGGCAAAAAAACGATGCGTAAACTAACAGCATTGCTATACTAATTCTCTTCTGATGCATATACAACACTTTATATGGGCCTAACAGTAGGGCCTACATACAACAGGCCAACACTTACAGGGAACATGTATACATTAAATAGCTTTAAAATGGACGAGTTGGGTTTCATACATTCCCTATGCCTATGGTGGCCCAACTGTCAACCAGCCTTTACCAGGTATGGTGGACAGAAAACCCAAATTTTTTTGTTTGTCATTCAGTTAGGCCTAATACTGCTCGCACAGACCCCCAACTGCACTCATTTTAAAGGAAATTTTATTACCTTTAATCTTCAACTGGGCTCATTTTAAAGGAAAATTAATTGCCTTTTATTAACAAACAAAATAGCATTTTATTTAATTTCGAATCTTTCTCTATATCGTGACAATGAATCATGTTTCTATTGCATAAAAGTACAAAAATAATGTTATCAACATCAATATTTTGGGGAATGTTCATTGGTCATTTATTGTTTTATATTGCATTAGGCCTATTATGGAATTACGAAGTTGGTTCATTAACATGACCCCTATATTATTATTATTTTTTTATTTACTATGTTTATATGGATAATGATTTTCATGTATATAATGGATACTGATGTTTAAGTCACTTTTTTGGGGGGTCAACACTTACTTATGGGGGTGATTACTACAGCCAGTTGTCTGCTGGGTCTTTCGGTTTCCGGGCCCCAAAAGACCACTGCAGACTGTTCAGGGCCAAACTCCTGACAACTCTGTTCCTGGTGCACCTAAGGGTGCACAACTTCCACTACAGGAACACAGGGAAACATATGGCCAGTAGGCCTACAGGAGAGTCAGGTGACTATCCCAATCACTTACACCCATTTTCGATAATGGCACTGTTCATGAGTGTAAGGATAAATGCTGTGGGGCGTAACTTAAACATTCTTGATACAAGGTGCTGTATCTCTCCTATATCAATACTCATAGAATATACAGCGAATTTCAGTGCCTATCAAATTATCTGAATATTTTGTTATTACAACAAGTGACAAAAAAACACTAATTTACAAATACCCTAGCAGTATCCATACACAGTGAAGAGAAGTAACAGCAACAACCTGCAAGTAACAATCATGTCTGAGGCGTGTGCTTTCCGCCTGTCAACCCATATTATTTACACTACAGTTTCTGTAAAAAGGTACGACCGCCCCCAGCGAAACGGCAGTCGATTGTCTAACAATTGTGGTGTTTTAGCACTGAAACCTGAAGATTCTTTGACTGCTTCTGGGTAGTGGTGGGAGTGACAATTATCACTGGTGTTAAATTCGCACACCACACACTGTAACCGAGATTACAAGAATTTGCATGTACACTCGTGGGCGATAGGTTAAGTTTTGCCCGTAGGAATGCAACAATAATTCAGAGGTGCCAAGTAGGAAGAGGTCAGAAACGGGAGATCTCCCGTCCTGGTGGGGTCTGGGGCGGGAGCAATGTGAGTAGTACTGAAAGGGGCCTCATTAAAGATCTATTATGTAATATATAAGTGAGAAAAAAAGAATTTCCACCGGAACATACTTTATTCAAATGTCTAGTCGATCTTGTATGGTTGGTATCAGAGAGCAGAATGGCTAGCAGACTCTTGAATTTCCAAGCTTTTCCACATATAGCTGCATATGGGCCTCAAACATGTTTGCATTGACATTAATTTCCTTTCCCATGTTTGTTTTACATTTATGTATCAAATGAGGTACCCAGATCAGAGGGGATTAATTCTCCTTGTCAATGTTTTTACTGTACATTGTGTGGTGGCAGCTATAAGAATTTTCAGGATGCTGCCTTCATCCCCGGCCTGCATCCTATTGTCATGTATTGTTTGTACCAGCAGGAGGTAGGCCTATGCCCATATGTGATTTCATCATTCGGCCGACACGGGAGCTTTTGATGTGGACACGGGAGCAAGTCCCAAATTGGTCGGAAAAACAGGAGATCTCCTGCCGACACGGGAGTTTTGGCACCTCTGCAACATCTTATGTGTATATCCATCTCCAAAACAATCTAAATGCTTTTAGTATCTGGAAATACAATAGGTTGTTACCTGAATATATTATCCTTGTAGTATCCAAACCGTTTTATTGTACACGAGTTATTTCCATGGTAAAAGTTGCAAATAGTGAACCACCCTTACATCGTTGGGTCTCACACAAGAGACGGATATACACGGCCGCAGCGTTGCCGCCCATGCAGCTGTTTAGCCCGGTCACTTGTTTCGGCTGCAGGGTCTGGGTCATAAGGGCGTCACCATTTTAGTGGGCTACCCCGTGTTAAAACATTAGATGTCCAAGACTTGACAATACTGTTTTCCAGATGTTTTAACCATTACCAGTTTTAATGAACCCATGATAACCCTTGTTGATATGTTAAATAATCTTTCTTTAGTAAATTATTACTAAAGTATCCAATATTGTGGGGTTTAACAGCTTTGTTTTTATAAACATGCTATTGACGCAAGGGTAGCGCTGACCCCTGTGAAGGCGGCCACTGGGATTCCCCAGCCAGGCGTGTGACGTCATGCGAAATCTATGTATTGAATGGTAATGGAACGTCTGGTTAGAACAGATATATCTCCCATTATTTAGAAAAATATGTCTGATTCTATATTGGTATGTTAATTGTTGAATTTCTCCCTTCACATTGTTTGGATGCGATGTTTAAGGAAAGCTAATAACAACGGTCATGGTGCTATGTATCATCATACAACATTTTTATAACACCATTGAAAAACTGTTATTCTTTATAAATTCATGTAAAACAAAACTGAAACAGTGTTTCAAAATATTATTTTAACATTGGCCAACAATTTTCTTTTGAAACAATCTTTTTTCAATGATGCTAAAGTATTTTTTTGTTTTTTTTTAATTGATGATGAATAATCGATGGTTTGTTCTTTGTCCATTGCACATGTTTAAATACGGGTAGTGATCTGTCTTGTCGTGATTGTGCTAGTCGGCTCTAAAACCTGCAAATTATATCTTGTCCTCAAACCCCTGTACATCTTCAGGAGATAGAACGAGAGAAGAGGACATGACATAAACCCATAGTCCCTGCCTGACAAACAGTTATGATCCTATCGTTTTTATTTATTCCCTCATTTATGCGTCTAATTTGAGCAATCATTGTCTTGCAGGAGAACATGTTGAAAGAGGCCATGAGTAGTGGGGTGAGAACTCCAACTTCGCAGTCTGGGGAGATGATAAGTGTATCTACCAGTGGTGTGGACCCATTCCTGGGACAGTCGAACAACACAGAGTCATCCCACCCAAGGCAAAACAGTGCTGACAGTGACCTAGGTAAGTCCATTGCTTTCCTGCTGTATTTAAACAATATCTTAGTTTTCTAGTCAGAAGGATTGGGTGTAATTTCTTCCGTTCTCTAGGGGCAGCAATAGCTCTTTTCAAAGCTCCACTTAAATTCGACATATTTCATCAATTTTGAGATTCTTTTACGTTGGAAGTGAGAATATTGAGGCACAATGCTGCAGAGTTTGGTTCAAGCGGCTTTTCAAGGATTTGTACCAGAGTAGTACATTCACAAAGGAATTAGTTGATTCCGAACTTGTTGGACTCTTTTCCCTATTATAGAGGGTCAGAATAAACATGTGTTGTTGTTGAGGTTTATTAGGAGGAGAGAACAGTTAAATCTTGAAATAGCTATAGTTGTGTTTCCAGTGTAAAGGCTATGGAGGGCTCTTCATCTCTACATGGGGAGGAGAGATGAATAATGTATCTACATGGAGGCCTACCTATAGCTACCTATACATGCAGCCTAGCCTATATAATATGCCTCACTCCCGCCTCACTTTTTTCTCCAGTTTTAATACTGGAGGATTAGGACGATTTACGCAAAAAGATGTACTAGACGATCAACCTTTTCACCTTAAACTGTCCTTGATTTATGCTTAATCAAACACACCTTTCTATCCACAGGTGGTATGGGGACCAGTTATAGTCTACCAAGGACTCCTGAAGATTTCCTGAGTAACCTCGAGGAGATGGACACAGGCGAGGGAGGGGGCTGAGTTTGACAAATACAGGTACAACAGTGTCGCCGCCTGGTGCCTACAGCAAAGTGCTGCAGGTATGTCCATAAAAGGAGAAAACACCCTTGTTGGTGTTTTTATTATTATAATTATCTTGGCTCTCTCACTATCAACTAGCAAACCAATTCTCACTACACTTGGGAGGGGGTTGAAGAGTTTTTACGTTAATATCAGTTTCGGTCATTATTTGCCATTTCACCTTTTCTGCCGTATTTCAGTTTCCCCTATGGACTCTGTCCTTGCCCTTGTTTTAAAGTGTTGTTTGAAAAACACAGATGTAAGGTTCTTGCTGAGACATTTCTACCCTTGGGTTTATCTGTTTTACTTTGGATATTTTGCCTGATTTTTTTTTAAAGAATTGATTAAAATTCATTCACTTATTCAAAATCTCATACCTTTGATTATGCTACTCAATTCTGCACGCTCTTGTTCACTGTGGCAAGGCACGGCTCACTGTTGTGTTGTGGGGGATTTGTTTCATATTTCTCTTGTTTATTTCATACGTCAACTTCATCCTTTATATAGTATATCACGTTTATACTTCTAGCTTGCATTACATGAATGTATTAATCCAAATCGTACAGATTCAGAAGAAACACTGAGTTTAGCACAGTATTGATAGGGTAGGGAAGACCCCCTCTTGAATCCCGTTTCCCATGTTTTATAAGCCCCATTTCCCGAATCCCGCAGGTTTTCAAATTGCAATCCCGTTTTTCTATTTGCAACCCCTACCTGGAAAAATTAAATCTGGATCTGAACCCCTTTCCCGAATCCCATAGGCCCTATTAAATCCCGAATCCCGACCTAAAATAGGCCCCAATCCCGGTTCCCGAAAAGGTATTCCCTACCCTGTATTGAAAATTAAATAAGTTCAAGTTGTCAATTTTATCAATATTAAGTATGTGTCACCGAGGTTATTCTCTTATTTCTTTTTACTGCCATTTCCATGCTTCTTCATGAAACAGCCTTGGGCTTTTCAAAAGTTCCTTTTGACCTGCAGTCACTTAGTCATGGCTCAGTCACTAATTGTGCCCGGTCTCCCCTCCTCCACCTCCACCAACCCCCTGCACTCTCTCTCCTTCCCACCACAAGTACCTGCAGGGGCTTCCCATAGCTTTAATGTACTTATACAGTGCTGGACCAAGATATTTTCTCAATTTATTACTTGTCATTCTTAAAACGTATGCATTGTTCGAAAGCTTTCAACAAAAGCTTTCGTATCCAACCACTTCTTCAAACAAGAGATACAGACAGGGGTGAGGCGGGTGGTATAGCGACCTCTTTTCTAAGGTGTTCCCGTTCGAATTTCCACACAGTATTTGTACACAGGAGAGGAAATAGCCTATTATTTTATTATGTTTATAACTTTAAACATCTTAATTTTTTATGTTAAAATTCCGTGCTTTGCCCTCCTCGCACCGAGTGACCGTCTCGTTTTCTGGGCGACCCGCAGCTGGACGATTCTGTCTCTGAAGAATGGCCCTAGGCCATTTAGCCTCACCGCCGCTCCCGACCGCTTCACGCCTTGCGCTCACTTGTAACCCTCCGCCGCACAGAATAATGTTCCCCTTCGAACCATCGATTCTCTAATTGTCGTGCACAATAATATTTATCTCCGATCATCATTTATTAATTAATTGTGTACCCGATTTACGATTAAACGAGCATGAAGATAGCAAATCGGCTCCACTGGTACTGAGTCAACATAAACACTGAGACTGAGACTGAGAGTGACGTCGATCCTGGCCACGCTGAAGTCAATAATAAGGTAATAAAGACTCTTAACTAGATATATTTATTCTTAATCATCCCATAACTCTAATAGGCATTCGCCTAATTCGTATTTTCTGTACGGGAGAGCAGCAGGTTCTCTCGTAGGCTTCTCGTGGCCAAGCTGGGGGAAGCTGTTAGCGTAGGGGGATCCCCAATGACGTCATAGGGGCATTCCCACTGGCCCTGCGACAGTGTGTGTGTGTGTGTGTGGCGGGGGGGGGGGGGGGGATGTGTGTGGAATTGTCACAATGATACTTATCACCTTAGAGCTAAAAATATGTAGGCCTAGACTTGTAATTCCTATTTTTTCCCATAATGTGAATAATGTCTTCTCATGTCCTGTTACGTCATGGTGTATTTAATGTGAAATATAACACTTAATTGATCCCACTACAATAATGACTAGCCTATTTTTATATTAATAATGAAAAAAATCTAATTAATCATATCTCTGTGATCCCACAGTTTTCTTGACGGAAAAATCATAGAGAAATATTCTTATTTATTAGTCCTGTAATTATAGATTTAATAATAGAATGAAAAGTCCCATTATGTCACAGTGTCCCATTACGTCATGTTTTTTATATGTCACTTTAATGACACAATATAACGTCATAAGTGAGTAGGGTTCCCTAATACAAGTTTCTGATGCTAGGTTTCAACATATTTGGGCGTCCTTAATATTGTACACATACATATTTGCATGTATACATAATGGCATACGATTCCATGTCAATTGACCTATGATTCTACTAAAATAACCTATGAGTCTATTCTAAATAACCTAAGATATTATATTTTCTATGATATTTCATTGAATATTTGTCCCCCAGTCCCAATTCATTTAGCATATTGTAGAGAAATACATGTACTTTTAGGAAATGTAATCAATGAAAGCCTAGATTTATGTTATTTTCTCGATTTTTTCATCCCCAAATGCAAGACTGGGTCAGTGTGACTGACCAATTTATTCATTTTGGTTGCACTAAACGGGTTCATGGTCACATTTGGCATAACAAACGTTTTAGATTCAAGTCGCAACTTTTTAAACTTATTTATGGGTCTGCTATGCTAGTCTCTGATAGATCATAACATCATCATATAGAGAGAATGGAACGAATCAGCCTATGGCGTCGTGTTTAGCCTATGCGGACGAATCTCGTCCAATAGATTTTCAATTATTGCAGGCGAGTTCCATTCTATATTTATTAGGCCTATATGGGCATAAAACTTGACCACTAGCGACCGACCCGCCCTCTGAGAAGAGGCGGATTGCCACTGAACTAAAAATTGAAGCTGTCGCAGGATATCTCGGTCTTTCCCAGTAATGTCTAGGTCATATGGATCGTCAAATCAAGCAACTTTAACAACACGTACGGCAAACTCGTTGGTGTCAATCGAAAGCTATAATTGTATATTACATTTTTTACTGGAGGAATACATATGTTTATGGTACACGAACATCAGGATCAGCACTTCTTTTGGTCCTATGGCTATTCCATTCAAACTTTTGCACACGGCACCACTGGCCACTACAGTAGCGGCGACGGCGGTACTGTGTGGAGCAGGTATTACACACAAACACTAACAAGGAAGAGAGAGTGGAGGAAGCAGGGCGGGATGGTGGGCAGTCATTAAAAGTGAGAAAAACGACAACTATAAGAACAAAAACAGAAAATAAAATAATATCCTCTAGCGGGCTAAATTTCTGGACGACGAGGCGCCAGTGGCCATCCAAGAGATTGCCTAATTCTCCCCTTTGACAACAGGACGCGCCACCGTTTCTCGGAACGGCTAAATTGGACTAGGAAAGTTGGCTACTTCACCCGATTTCGTATGTTTTCGCAGTCAGCGGGAAAAAAGAATTACGGATTTGTCATCCTTAACATGTTTGAGAATGAAATAGTCGGGGTTCATAATGTCTATATTGTACTGGTAATGCACATAGGCTGATTTCCCAATGCATGTCTACCAGCTCCCAATGCATAAGCCTTCTTCCACGCACTCGGCCGTACTCGTGTAAACCTGCACTACAAGCGCTGGGTACTGCTGCACTATAGGAGCAGCAGTACCCAGCTTTTAACAGTAGGGTGTGTGTGTGGGGGGGGGGGGGGGGGAGGGGGGGGGGGGTAGCGTTATATACTATAAAGCCATTCCCATTCTCATTCCCATCAAATTGTGACGATAGTCCTACTTGCCACACACACATCTGGACTCTGAGCAACCGACACGCCGTCTAGAGGGCGGATTTTAGCCCATCTCAAAGCCCCCTTCTGTTGCCCAAAGAATCACGGTCCATTCTCTAATAGAGAAGACCTGTACATATGGCCTTGTTTTCTACGTATTCCCATGTAAATGCCCACCATAACATTGTCTGAATGGCAAGTTTTGTTCCTCATGAGGCCTTTTCAGGGGACGACTTATGTATAATATGGTACAGGAAAGTAGCAATTTTAAATATAAAAAGTGGCACCAAATTTGTTCTGAGTCCCAGCTAGCCCTTTCGGACCTCCTCCCCTCTAGTACACATGCACTTTGTTTACATAGCTTCAATACTGGTCACTGCCACCATTACATAACACCCACACTCACTGAGGCATGTTCACTCACTGTAGGCCTATTTATAGGGTGGCTTGTGGAGGATGGCTTGTGAAGCCTAGTCACCACCATGTGGTGACTAGGCTTTATCAACACTAAATCAAATGGATATTGTAGGTAGGAGGGGTAGAGACAGGGTGGGTGGGTGGATGGGTTCTATTTCAGTCAAAATAACAAACCCAAACACCCCAAAACAGGGTAAGCCTTGTCGATGTATCAATTAACACTGTGAATAATACATGCCCAGTATACTTTTACCATTAAACCCTTCCGAACATATTGAGTGACATATCTAATGAGTTTTAAGAGGGTGTGTAAAGATTTGAACAACTTAAAAGAAAATGCCCCAGCATAGGCACCCCATCCCAATCATTCACATACACTGCTTGAAAACATTTAGTTATTTTTCTATACCTTTTGAATCCATCACACTGGGAATCATATATGTAGCTTATCAGGACTAGATATAATATATAGAGCCTACTTGCTGCCACCACGGACCTATATTAGGGTGGGGACCTGTGTCAAGGGTGCCAACATTGCACATTTGCAGGGGGTGGTGGGGGGGCTACCTACGTTGGGGTAAGTTGCTCAATAGGCACTAAGAGTTTGAAAGATGAATAATAACAGAATGATTAAATAAGTTGTACAACGACATAGGCACATGCAGAGTTTGATTATTTTCCTTTCATTAATATTATTGCCAATATACATATCATAGTTACCACAATTGTGAGTTAATTTCTCAATTGTGGGTTAGGCATTCTTAGATTATAGCGATTTTTTTAGCCAAAAAGTGGCCAAAAAAATCTTATGTATTTTTTCCAGAATTTAACAAAAACACTTAGTTAATGGTTGGATACCTGTTATGAAATCTGAACACATTTTAATTTTCATATATCAATTTTCGCCTTTATTTTATCATTTCATGTACAAAAATGCGAGGGATCTAAATGATGGGAATCACAAATCAACAAAGATGTATCAGATGAATGCGCAGTGAGCCTTGGAATTCAAACACTCTGCCTGCCCCCATTTTGTGAGAAGCGACTATATGCATATTTTGTGCCAATATAGTAGATGATGCCCCATGAAGGCCCCATTGCTCCGGTATTATATTGGAGGTGATATCAACATGAGAATGACTCATGTTTATCAGGTAAGAACTGTTCTTGATAAACTCCTTTTCTCTTTTATTGTATACTAGCAAAGTACCCGTCCTCCGGACGGTCACCCTCTCAACCCACTCACCCTTGTGGAATATTTGTATCAGACACAACACTAAGGGGGGGGGGGGTATTTTTACAAACTTTTTAAGATTATTTAAATACCTTTCTACCTGTGATTATCTCATGTTAACACTGCCTAATGTGTGAGGCTCTTAATACTGTTCTTATTCATAGTGATTTGCTTTGATATATATATATAGAGAGAGAGAAAATGGGGTCTGATAAATATTTAGTTACCTTTTTGTATGCACACCAGCAAACTCTGAGAATAGTGTAACTGTTACATAATGTTTATTTGCTGAATAAAAATCTTAAATACAATACCCCATCTCCGATCCCCCTCTCCCTCCCCTCTTCCTCATGCTCCCCCTCCCCAATTTCTCTCCCGCCCCTCTATCCCTTCCCCTACATCCTCTCCCTCCTCTCTCCCGCAATTCTATATCTTTAGCCTGTGGTAAAAACTTTAGTTAAGTTCCCTGGGCGTAGGTTGTGGGAAATGACGTAGTATCTCACAGGGGCTTTCCCTGGCTATAAATAGAATATAGAGATCGCAATTTAAAAAAGGCTTCAAAATCACATTTTTACCCCAAATATCTTCACAAACCACATACGACGACATCCAGGGAGGGGGAACAGACCTCTACAGATGAGTAAAGTGGTTTGTAATACAACAAATTCCAAGAACATTCTGGACAAAGAAAACCTTCTTTCTACCATTTCTTTTCTACCTCCTTTCCTAGAAATCGCTCTAGCCGTATATTATATGGATATTTGTTATACTGCTATTTTCTGTCCCTCATGCAAACCTCTTCTATATTATAGACCCCCTATTCAGTCATCATGGAAGAAAATATTTCAATTCATTGGATCTAAGACAAAAAAAATATAAAGTCTACATTTTAGTTACAACTGAAAGGAAATTTGCACCAGTGATTATATATCTATACTGGGCCACTTTAACATCCCCCAGAGGAATTGCCAACCCAGTATCTATAGATGAAAACAGATTTTTTTTTTAAATAGGGACAAAAACCAATCGATGTCTTTTGCCCTATATTCCTAAAGATTTGGGCCCAAATGCATTGTTCTAGGATTATTGTTTGAGAGAAAATGTACATTCTGGAAATTTAACCTCCAAATTTCTTATCTGAATTCCAATTTGATCTGTTTCCAACACGGAAATGCAAGACTTTTCTGAGAATAGACTGTAAACATTTTAGCCTCAATGGGCCCCAAATCGAAATATATATTGGTACATCCCATTGTGAAAGTACTATTTGAATCGGACGAAACTTATATGAATTGGGTTATTTTCCCTGGCCTAGGCAATCTATATGTTGAGGACTGTGTAGTAGTGTACAGAACGTCAAACCTTTAACTTGCCCCCCCGACACACACACACACACACTTCAAATTAGCTTCCAACGCCTCTGTTATTTGACATTACCTCATGTTGATATCACTCATTTGATACCATTGTATTTCAAAACAAAACAAATTTCTTAAATGTGGAAAATTAAGGTCTCATATATGCATGTTGATGATTGAGGTGTTTCTGGATATCAAGCACATAAAAACAAATAAATATATGATTTTATTAACAATTCATTCCAACAGAAGAAATAAAATACTATGTTAATGCTTGGTCAGCCTACAAATGGGTGTATGGAGTTTATTATGCTATATCTAAGTCAAATATAGTGATTAAGGTACATTTGCACCAACAAGTCGACTATAGGCACACCCATAATGAATTAATTATCACAATGTAGTGGTCGTGTATTTTATGGGTTCCGAAATAGTGCAGTCCGGGAGTCCGAGACTGTCCGCTGGTTGATTCCAGTCCTTTCGGACTGACGCCAGAGGGCAGTCAAGGGCTCTCGGATCTATCCGAAGCGCAGACCCTGGAAGAGTGGTCTGTAGCTTATTTACTATTATTTGTATTTATCTCTTTATATTGTGTCTTTTCCTTGTATATTGTCATTTTATGCTATGCAAATGTTCCTTTATGTGTTCTTACCCAATCTCTGGTTTTACTTATTCTTAACTTCGCTTTTATGAGAATATGTGTTATATGAATATTCTCCACACCTTGTTTATACCATTTTACAATGTATATGTTTCCTTTCTGGCTGGTCCAGAAAGGTTGGTCTATGAAGGTTGTGTGGTAATAAAACCAGAGTATGAGAGTAATTCTTGTTCCGTTTTATTCCTAAGCTAAGAGTCCCGAACCGAGTTCACTACAACAACATATTTTTTCGGCACTGAAAATCTTTTGCATTTTGAACTTGTGTAAGAATTTCGAATCTTTTAATTTAATTGCTGTCTGTACTCATATGTTTGGTCAAGTGCACCATCAATTGTACTCATCTAGCACAAAACGTTCTAGGTATTTAGGAGTACAATGCTGTTAATCACTTAATGTGACCCCTAATATTTGTAGATAATGTTTGTTGTAACCTTACTAAACCTTTTACTTTTGAAGTACATTTCTTCTGCTATGTATCTATCCTTTTTTCAGTTGTGAGGACAATTCTATCACACCAATAACATGGATTAAACACTGCGGCAATCTGGTACGTCTGACAATCTGTTGGATGTAGGTTTGTGTGTTGGGATTTAATTAATGAATCAATTAGCCTTGAAACCTTAATGTAAGATAGGGATAATTGAACGTTTTATACAAAAACTAAATTATTCTATAATCATTAATGGATGGTCTTGCATTTAATACTTGGGGTAAATTTTAGTGGGAGAGAATGAACTAACATTAAATAATCAGAAGACACAGTGTCCTATGTATACCACATGCAGGTACTTCCTTCTCAATCTTTTATTTCTGCAAGTCTAGTATTTGTGAACGATTCTATATATAAGTGTCCCCAGGCCATCATGATACTAAATGCTATATGTAAGTGTCCCCAGGCCATCTTGATACTATATCCTATATGTAAGTGTCCCTAGGCCATCATGATATTATATCCTATATGTAAGTGTCCCCAGGCCATCATGATACTATATCCAATATGTAAGTGTCCCCAGGCCATCATGGTACTATATCCTATATGTAAGTGTCCCTGGGCCATCATGGTACTATATCCTATATGTAAGTGTCCCTAGGCCATCATGATACTATATCCTATATGCAAGTGTCCCCAGGCCATCATGATACTAAATGCTATATGTAAGTGTCCCCAGGCCATCATGATACTATATCCTATATGTAAGTGTCCCCAGGCCATCATGATATTATATCCTATATGTAAGTGTCCCCAGGCCATCATGATATTATATCCTATATGTAAGTGTCCCAAGGCCATCATGATACTATATCCCATATGTAAGTGTCCCCAGGCCATCATGATACTATATCATATATATGTAAGTGTCCCAAGGCCATCATGATACTATATCTCATATGTAAGTGTCCCCAGTCCATCATGATACTATATCCTAGATGTAAGTGTCCCCAGGCCATCATGATACTATATCTTAGATGTAAGTGTCCCTGGGCCATCATGATAATATATATCCTATATGTAAGTGTCCCTTGGCCATCATGATACTACATCCTATATGTAAGTGTCCCCAGGCCATCATTTTACATGATCCTATGTGTAAGTGTCCCCAGGCCATCATGATACTATATCCTAGATGTAAGTGTCCCTGGGCCATCATGATACTACATCCTATATGTAAGTGTCCCTGGACAATCAATATACTAGATACCATATGAGTAATTCTCCCAATCGGGCAGCATTTGATTTCAGAAGGCCATTTTTTTAGAAAAAATAAAATTTGTTGAATCTCTACAATCTGTGGTGTACATATCGCAGGGAATATGAGCATAATGCAGGTGAAGTTTGGGAAGGCTGGGGTCAATATTTCGATTCCTACACCTATGGTTCAGAAATCGATATTTTCCCTATTATTTTGCCTTATTTCGGCCTCATTAAACCTGATTAATCAAAGGATTTACAGTAAAAATGGGATATATTACTCACTAAATCGTCTAGCAAAATTAAATGAAAAGTCAGACCTAGAGAATTGATATTGGCATGCATAAAAGTGCCCTGATGTCAGCAAAAGTTTGACTGCATTTTTGTTCAAATATTCATGTTATTTCTATACAATTACAGCCCTCAAACAGAATCATGTCTTTATTTCTTAAAGTTATGGCGTAACGGCGACGCTATAGTCGTAACGGCGACATTGGTACACAAACCCTCCTGACTTTAACAACACCAATATTCAAGCAAATTTTTATTTTTCATCGTTTTGAGGCAGGCTTAGATAATTATTATGAAGGTCGAAATTACATGATAATATTTTTTTAGAAAAAATATTGGAGATATATCACATGTCGTAACGCTACATTAAATATTCTTATAACAGTTCAAGGAATTTTGTGTGAGGTATTATAAAGGTTCAGGGATATTGTGGGCTAATAACTTTTATTGTTATCCAACTATACATACATATACATCTTTCCTCCACAAAAAACGAAATGAAATTTAAAATTAATTATTACTCTTGGAGTGTTACATTTTTTTGAAACCAATATATGTCGTAACGGCGACACAGTTATTCCAAAACAATATTTTCCAAGTCTAGATCAGTTCAAATTAATGAATACATGAATGTTGAGTTTTTTCATAATAATGAATGTGTGTGCATGTGTAGAAAACGTTTCTGTTCAGCAGAAGTAATATATTTTCTAAATTAGGCTGTGTATTATATTCAAATTCCATAATTATTATATATTTTCTATCCTGAAAAAGCTCTTTTATCACAATAGCGGCGAAGATTTTAGCATAAGAACTTTGAAAGTGGGGTTCCCACAGCCTAATTTTTGCCAAGGAATTCAAATAAAATGGTTATAATCATGTGTGATCATCCTAAATACAGGTTGTAGATACCCTAGACTGGAAAACCAAATGCTGCCCGATTGGGAGAATTACTCATATGTAAGTGTTCCTGGGCCATCAATATATTAGATGCCATATGTAAGTGTCCCTGGGCCATCAATATACTAGATGCCATATGTAAGTGTCCCTGGGCCATCACTATACTAGATGCCATATGTAAGTGTCCCTGGGCCATCAATATACTAGATGCCATATGTAAGTGTCTCTGGGCCATCAATATACTAGATGCTATATGAAAGTGTCCCTGGGCCATCAATATACTAGATACCATATGTAAGTGTCCCCAGGCCATCCTAATACTAGATACCATATGTAAGTGTCCCCAGGCCATCCTAATACTAGATACTATATGGAAGTGTCCCTGGGCCATCCTTATACTAGATCCTATATGGAAGTGTCCCCAGGCCATCCTTATACTAGATCCTATATGTAAGTGTCCCCAGGCCATCCTTATACTAGATACTATATGTAAGTGTCCCTGGGCCATCAATATACTAGATCCTATATGTAAGTGTCCCCAGGCCATCCTTATACTAGATGCTATATGTAAGTGTCCCTGGGCCTTCAATATACTAGATACCATATGTAAGTGTCCCTGGGCCATCAATATACTAGATACCATATGTAAGTGTCCCTGGGCCATCAATATACTTTATCCTATATGAAAGTGGCCCTGGGCCATCATGATGCTTGATGTTGTATGTAGGCCACCATGACACTAGATCCCATATGTAAGTGTCCCTCATGATACTAGGATATAGTATCATGATGGCCTTGGGACACCTATGGCTTACATATGGTATCTATAGTATATTGATGGCCCAGGGACACTTACACATGGTATCTAGTATATTGATGGCCCACGGAGACTACATAACATATCTAGTATATTGATGGCCCAGGGACACTTACATATGGTATCTAGTATATTGATGGCCCAGGGACACTTACATATGGTATCTAGTATATTGATGGCCCAGGGACACTTACATATGGTATCTAGTATATTGATGGCCCACGGACACTACATAACATATCTAGTATATTGATGACCCAGGGACACTTACATATGGTATCTAGTATATTGATGGCCCAGGGACACTTACATATGGTATCTAGTATATTGATGGCCCAGGGACACTTACATATAATATATACATATAATATCTAGTATATTGATGGCCCAGGGACACTTCAATATAGCATCTTGTATATTGATGGCCCAGGGAGACTTACATAATGTATCTAGTATATGATGGGGGACACTTTCATATAGGATCAAGTATATTGATGGCCCAGGGACACTTATATGGCCATATCCACTAAATTGACGACTTTTAATATCAGCTCCAGAATATCATATGTAATGGCTTTGAGCAGTTAAATATCACAATATATGATTATTTAGGCAATAATTATTTGAGAAATATGTGAGGAACCACGTCTCAAGGTTTTTTTTCCATGGGCAAAATTCCTTTTTTTTTAAAAAACTGACAATTTTTTAAAAAAGTGCAGTCCCACACCCAATTTTCTTAGATATTCTTTGATATTCTAAAAAAACTAAATACAACAATGACCATTAAACAATTTTAGAATACATGGAGAAGGCATAGGGAATATATTGGAGAAAAGAAAAATCCCCCTTACATAAGACCCGTTTTCGCAGAGTGGGTCACATTTTTTATTTTTATTTGCCAGAAAAAAATGAAAAAACATTTGGGTAGCTTTTGTCATGTCATTAACCATCAAAGTTCTAGAAAAATAATATATAATACACTCACATATAGGATCTAGTATGAGGATGGCCTGGGGACACTCACATATAGGATCTAGTATGAGGATGGCCTGGGGACACTCACATATAGGATCTAGTATAAGGATGGCCTGGGGACACTTACATATAGGATCTAGTATATTAAGGATGGCCTGGGGACACTTACATATAGGATCTAGTATAAGGATGGCCTGAGGACACTTACATATAGTATCTAGTATAAGGATGGCCTGGGGACACTTACATATAGGATCTAGTATAAGGATGGCCTGGGGACACTTACATATAGGATCTAGTATAAGGATGGCCTGGGGACACTTACATATAGGATCTAGTATAAGGATGGCCTGGGGACACTTACATATAGGATCTAGTATATTAAGGATGGCCTGGGGACACTTACATATGGGCGGGGCTCCCGAAAATGTCCACTTTCAAAAAAATAAAGTCAAAATTACCTTTTTTCTTTTAATCTATCTGAGCCTTCTCCTGATCATAGCCAATGATACCAGCTTAAACATACTAAAATTACAATTAAAATAATTAAATATAATTAAAATCTTTCTGATTTCCTATGAAGTGTATCCAAAAAGTGTACATGGCCACAGTGCCTGTTGTGTTCAGGGAGGAAATGAACAAAATTGAATAAAAAAGGAAGGGGTCCTTAAAAAGGAAGTATGGTATATAAAGTTCCAGTTTTAAAGGAGAAGATTGATCCTAATTGTAATAATTTAAATGAGGAATAATTGCTTTATGGATGTTGTAAATTATGACGAATCACTACTGTTTATGATTATTTGTGACAAGCTGCTTAAGTGATGAGATATGGAGAGATACATGGTTTACCAATATGTGTGATTGTTCTATACTGCCAGATGAAAAATGTGAAGAGGTTTATATGTATACATTTATATTCATTATGATTTGTAATCATGATTCTTTTTAAATCGAATTGAACATGTTAAGCATAGTATAAGTATGGATAGAGATGTAAATGGTGTTATTTGATGCTTTTTCTCTTATGTCGGTATATTATTAACCATGTGCTTAGAATTTAGTCAGGGAATATTAAAAAAATCTGGGAACAAATTCCTTACCAAACAATTTTTTCACCAATGAAATGGTAAAGGTGTCTACTAACATTTATCAAAACATTTAAACTCAACTCCCGTAGGAGAACCCGTGACAACTGAAAATAAAAATGGCCGCCACTAAAACTCTGAAACTCCATAACTTGGGGTAGAATCAACATATAATCAAGTGTGAATACACTTTTTCTAGGTTTTAAGGCATGGGGAATCCATTGGAACATGAAAAATGTTGATACAGACAATATTTAGCAAGTTAATCTACTGATACTGGGAAAAAATGAACAAAAGATGCTAAAAATATCCCCCCGAATGTACCCTCTGAAGTAAAAAATCTATACTTCATAACTTGGGGTAGAATAAATATGTAATCAAGTGTGAATGCTTTTTTTCTTTGTTTTAAGGCATGGGAAATCCATTGAAATATTAATAAATTCAATATAGACAATATTTAGCAAGTTATTCTATTAATACTGAGAAGAAAAAACAACAAAATACTGTGAAATAAAGTGAAAAATCTAATTCAGATTTATGGAAGCATTTATGATCAATGACATTAGAAAACATATTTCTGCAGTCCAAACTGTAATGCAAATGTTTTTAATCATAATAAATGACATGACATGTGATACCTGAAATAAAGAAAAAAAGGCAAGTTGTCTATCTGAACTTCCATCCCAGGTTCCCTGGAGGAAGGTGAACACCTTTCCAAGTTCTTATTAACAGCAGAAGTAGGTGGTAGTATTTGTGATCTGTGAATTCACAGTAATTATATTGCTTCTCTAGCTCTATTATTGGAAAACATCTAAGCTTTCTTTTGTAATTCAGGCATGGTGGAAATGTCTAAGAAAAATCCCTTTTTCATGCCCAAAATACTTTGTCAATGTAAAAGAAGCAGTCATGCAGGATCCTTGTTTCAACTTAGGTGGGTCATATCCTTAGTGCTAGGATTGTCATATTCATCACACAAACAAATTTTTAAAATGACCTGTTTTTTGTCCTATTGGCTATGGTGATATCTAGATCAAAGTACATCTATCTATGAGCCCATGAACATTTCCTGTAGACCTATGTCTAAACAGTACCTGCCAAGGTAGACTCCTTAGTTTCTTGGAGTAAAATGGTTTTACACAGTGCATGAAGGTAGTAACATGGCTCAAAACCCAATGTTGCAACCAAAAGTGGAGTTTACCAGTGATCCTGATGCATTGAAACAAGTTGGGGATCCATTGACATTGAATGACCTATAATTCTAATTTCAAATTACCCTCTGAGGGTTTTTATCACATCCTTTTTCATGTAATGTCTGGGACAGTTTACCCATTCCTTGACTCCAGAATATGCTTCTCTACTCTTTGTGCCTCAACATTGGGGAGCAACATTTGTGGGATGTTACACCAGTAGCAATAGTTATCAAGTTCTGGTATTAGCTGAAGGGGTTTCTGTCCATGAAGATATGAAGAAGTGCTATTCTCTATCTTCTCACTTTATTGGTCTGATATATTCTTATGATGGTCACCTGTATAATGAACAGAAGAATGTTGATCTTACCATATACAGGCAAAAGTTATTGGCTAAACAGCTCAGGTTTCCCTCTTGCCATGCCTCCATTTGATTTCAATGAACAGATATAAAATATAAGTACATAATAGTACATGCTCAGCCCATGACTGATTACTCCATCAAACAATGTGAAAAAAACTTTTAGAATTCATCATACACACTGGCCATACAGAAGTATATTCATTTCTTTGTTCTAATTTACTCATGTGACACTTATCAAATTGATAGGCCTGTGAATCGTGTAGGAAGGAGCTCACCGCTCCTCTCGACCTACACAACCAGCTCAACAACAACACTAACCCAGTGGGCGCGCACCTTTTAGTAAACGTTGCCCAATGGCTAATGAGCGACTAGCGGTATTGCAGGGCTTACTTGCTGGTCAGCGCTTTTTAGTAAACGTTGCCCAATGGCTAGTGAGTGACTTCAGAAATGCAGTGACTTTTAGCTGGTCAGCGCTTTTTAGTAAACTTTGCCCAATGGCTAGTGAGTGATTTCAGAAATGCAATGACTTTTAGCTGGTCAGCGCTTTTTAGTAAACGTTGCCCAATGGCTAGTGAGTGACTTCAGAAATGCAGTGACTTTAGCTGGTCAGCGCTTTTTAGTAAACGTTGCCCAATGGCTAATGAGTGACTTCAGAAATGCAGTGAATCACACTTTTTAGTAAACGTTGCCCGAGCAGCTAGCAGTAGGCCCTATGAGGAGTAATTACAACTATATATAATGCTATTTTCCATTTTTAATCAACTTTATTCATTTCCTCCCCAAACTCAACAGGCACTGTGGCCAAAAATGGACACTTTTTGGATACACCTTTTATAATTTATAATTTTAGTATGTTAAACTTGTACCATTGGGGACCAGGTGAAGGCTCAGGTAAATTGAAAAAAAATAAAAAAATGACCCTATTTCTTTGAAAGTGGACATTTTCGGGAGCCCCACCCATAGGCCTGGGTCAAAGTTAATAACTTGATAGCCATGCCTTGTCATCGGATAACCCATAGCACAGGGCCTCCTAATGAATACAACCAACACCCTATGATAGGCCTACTGCCACTATTATATGAAACGATCGGGAAGAAAGCACATGCTCTCGCAACCTTACATCACCAAATTTGCGTCATCAAACTAAGTACGTCGCCAAACTTGCGTCGGCATGACAACACAAAATAGTTGTCGCATAACGGCCGTCATCGCAGAACAGCCGTCGTCGCATAACAGCTGTCATCATTGGCTGATCGAGTCATCGCGCAAGTGGCATTTGCTTCATTTCAGCATGGATCTCGGTCCAGGCAACATCATCCTACACTCTGTCCAGCCTCTGAAGAACCTAAACCCCAATGCAAGCCTTTGAAGTCTAGGTTCTGCAGAGGCTGGACAGAGTGTACTCACTGCCTGCACAACTACATCCAGGAAAACTTTAGAAGTAGACAGACACAAGATTTCTCTGAGTAGAAAGGACTACAAATCTAAAGGTGAGTATCACTAAAAATGTCTTGAAAATGATTTTTATGTGGCATATATTTTCGATATATATTCTATTCTATTATCATTTTAGGTGTTACTGCTGGCAAATACAGATCTACGTGGGGACAAGTATTAGGCCTACAGGATAGGCCTACACAAAGGAAAACTTAGGCCTTATAGCGAGGCTACTTATGATTGATGAACAGATTTGACATCATCTGCATCAAAATGAATTAAAATGATGAATAAGAATTTGAAATAAAAAAAGTAATTGTTGAACAAATAAAAGCAACTCCGCTCCTCCCCCCCCCCAAATCCCCCCCCCCCCCCAAAAAAAAAGCATTTAGCCTATATGCAGTGACTATCTACTAGGCGCTGCATGTGAGGTACTAGTAGTAGATGCAACAACTGCTCAAAAGCTACTAGTAAATGACTAGTAGCCTAAACACTGCAGAGCAGTGCTTAATAGTCGATTTTTAAAGTACTAGTGTGGTATTACTATTAGTCACTGAATTTGCAGGGAATACTAGTCATTGCATTTGCAGTGCTTACTAGTCATTGCATTTGCAGTGCTTACTAGTCACTGCATTTGCAGTGATTACTAGTCACTGCATTTGCAGGGAATACTAGTAATACCATCCTAGCACTTCAAAAAACGGCTAGTAAGCACTGGACTGCAGTGCTTACTAGTCGTTTACTAGTAGCTTTTGTGCCTGCTGGGAATATTCTGGAAAGGCAACTGGAATTTTTTTCACATAGCTGATGCAGTAAGGGATGGAAGCATCTCTGATAAGGAATACAAGTCTATTTCTTTTTGCCAAATATGCTAAGCATACTAAAGATTTCTTCAGATTTTAACAATATCTTCGTAGTTTGAGAACAAAGATTCTTTTTTCTTGGCCAAGAGCAGTGCCTCAGAAC